>JAPFRF010000008.1:105550021-106872521 GCA_029282475.1 Phrynocephalus forsythii | reverse complement strand
ATCTCTTCTTCTGCAGGGCCTCTGGTACCATGTAGCTTCCTCAAGACCTCCCATACTGACTCTTCTCTTACAAGACTCAAACTCTCATTCTTTGGCTCACTGAGCTGTCCAGCCAGTGGCAGGAAAGCTTAGCTCCTCATTAACTGCTAGAAAACATCTTCCTCCTCACATTCTTATCACCTTCTTGCTGTGACTTGCATTGCTTGGAGTCATGTGTTTCTATACATAAATTGCTTATATTTTACATTGCTTTCATGGGAAGATAATCTGTAAGTACCATTGCTGACACCTGAAGTGCAACAAAATAAATGTCACTTCAACTGACCAAAATAAGCCTGAGAATGGAAGGTTAGAGGTTCTACCTACTGGGATTTATGATTGTTCCTTTTTTACTTAGCAGATTATGAGGTAGACAAACAAATATTTGTTTAAAAACAAAGATACTGTTTTTCTTTCATCAGAAAGAAAGTTCATATTCACATGCAAATTCAAGTGCATTTAAGCTGAACAATTATTTAAAATTAGTACAATTAAAAGACTATGATATCTTGAATTGAGTTCCAGCACTAGTTTTGCCTGTCTGTCTCTCTAGGAAAGAGTGCATCTCTTTCATTGTTTTTTTCCCTTCCATGAATTCATGATTGGGCATTGTCAGCATGCTCAAACATAAAGAACAGATTGATTAATTGGCAACTGAGGACTTGTCTAATCATAGATTTCTCTGGGTCTTGAACTATGACCTCATGGTGTCTCTGGGAGAGAACCTCTGTGCCATCTGCTTTGGTGCCCTTGTGTATTAGTTTTTTTCAGCCATGATGGGACTGTTTTCTCTGGCAGAGTATTTCTTGAAAACCTTTAGCAATTTACCTGTTCTTTTGTCATTGATCTGTGCAGTTTAAGGGCTCAATTTTGTTCATGATGCTGTTTAACATGTAGATGTGCACTATGAAGGCCAGCTAGAATTTGCAGATTGGGGTCTGACTGCTTTGCCTACTCTCCCCCCACCCCAAGCTGATGCCAAATGCACTGATACTGTTGATGTAAGATAGCAGCTACATTTTTAGTTCTGAAATTGCTGGTCAGTGGAGAAACCAGTTTGGCTGATACATATACAGTGGTACCTTGACTTGCAAATTTAATCCGCTCTGAATGCTTGCTCTTAAGTCTAAAAAACTGAAAAATAACTTAAAAAAATAAAAAATGTTAAAAATATTTGTAAGTTGAACAGACCATATCTAAAATTTGTAAGGCAGCAGTTAAAATGCCAACAGTTTTCCGCTCTTAAGTCAAATTGCTCTTAAGTCGAGCCACTCTTAAGTCTGGGTACCACTGTAGCTTGTTCCATTGCATTTCCTTGTAAGAATTAAGTTCAGTGCTTGGGGTACACCCCCACCGTGTCTGTTAACTTAAATTTACACTTATGCCCAGACATGCTTTTGCCAAGCTAAAGGTGGGATATTTGTTGCATCCTTTATCCATCAAGGCAAGTCACCTCCCACTTAAATTATTGCAGTGGGGTCTATGTGGAGCTGTCCTTGAAGAGTGTTGGATTGCTTCCTGCTGTGACCTTTACTATTTTATTCACCACGTCACATTCGTGTACTACCAGCTACCTAGCTTTCATTTGTTTTGTTTGTTTGTTTGTTTGTTTTTTTACTACTTGCTTTCAACTTTAAAGCTCTAAAGCAGTTTGGGACCAAGTTACCTGAGAAACCCTTCTCTTACCATATCAACTTGCAAGTACAACCTGTATTTTCACTCAAAGGCTCTTATGCATGTACCACCTTCGAGGGGTTCTAGATGAATGTTTGTTCAATTTCAGAGAGCAATTGTAGTGGCCTTTTCTATACCCGTCCCCTGAATGAGGAACATTGTTCCTTGGAAAAACTAGCCTCGCTTTGGTTTGTTTAATTCAGGGCAACGTTGTGAAACATTTCTGTTCCAATTGCCCTTTGAATCTTACTCTTCAAAAAAAAGTTCCTTCTCCTTTTGATTCGATTCTAGGATATAGTTTTTTTTTTAAAAAAAGCTCTGTCTCCTTTGGGGGCCTTTTTAAGATGGAAGACAACCACTAAATAACTTTGTGAACAAACCAATAAACAGTCTTGTATTTATGGCCTGAATTTTAAGAGTTTGGTTTACTCCAAAGTGGTATTTTTGACTCTGACACCTTAACTAGATGCTTTTAACTGGCCTCTGGAGTTGCCATGGTGCCAACTTAGGCTGATCATAGACATATCATTCTGATGTCACGTATGATACAGCAAAACTATGCAGCTAATGCTTAGCAGAGCCAGAGATATCAGACTTTGACACCTGCCTGTAAGCCTTCATCGTGCCCTATTCCCCTCCCCCCCTCAAGTCATCATCTATCTTCAAAATTATTTCAAGGTAAGGTTGTTAAATTCCAAGTGCTAATATTGTGGGGAAATACTGGTAAATCAAAATTGAGGCAGCCTACAGTTATCTGTGCATCCTTTAAAACCAGGTGATAATGAAGTACCGTTATGCTTCTTCAACTGTAATGCTGACACCAGAAACCCCATACATTTGCCATTTGTACCAGTCAAGGGTTCATAGGCTAAACAGTATCTTGGTGTATAGACAAACTGAGAATGTCTGTTTTCAGGCAAAGAATCCTTGCCTAACTGTTGAAGATTGAGTAGCTTTCCACTTCTTCCCCTGTTATTTCTGAGCCATTGATCAAAGTAAGTGAAGCATTAGTCTAGAAAATGAAACCAAGCAGTGGAAGTTTTGTGGGATAGGCAAGCTTCTTACAGAATAATCTACTAAAATGGAGGTTTATTTAAACCAAAGAGACAAATATTTTCGAGACCCCAGAAAAGCATTAAACACAAGGACCAGTGCAAAAACTTGCATTAAACACAGTCAAATCATAGATAGAAATAAATATTCTATAATAATTATTTCAATTATTAGTAGCCATATCATGCAACAAAACTTTCACTTGTTCTTAGATAACACATACAAGATCTGGACAAAAAATCTGTAAATGATTATTATTTTAAAATTTCATTATGATAAACTCTGAATTTTGACAAACCTTGACAATATAGTATTGGCAGAATGTCTCCAGAAAATGAATACCTTGTTAGAATATCCAAGAAAGCGCAATGACCATGAACCATTGAATGTAACACGCACACACTCACACACTTTCCCCCCAACCCCATGAGGAAAGAGAGAAAAAGAGGTTGTTGTAATGAGGTATCAAGTTGCTTCTAACTTGAGGCAACTCTGTGAATTAGTGTGGAAAGTCAGACTATATTCAAATGAAGGGGTGAAAACTGGGGGAAGAAACATCAATAATTTAAGATATGACAACATTTAAATAGATATAAAATTGGCATACCAAATCATAGTAGTAAATACATATACATGCAACATTACAAGATCTGGACAAGTAATCTGTAAATGATTATTATTTTAAAATCATAGTTGGCCTCATTTTAATTGCTGCTGCTAAAAATTTAGCTGTCTGCAGTGTCACCTGTTTGTCTCGGTCTCCGAGGAGTAATGATATATAAAATCAGATGAACGACTTGGCTTCTTTACTAACATGGGAAAAAGTAATTCTTGCCGCACCTCTCTATAAAAGGAACATAACAGTAACACATGGGCAAGTGTTTCAGCACCTTCACCACATGGACATGTGCGATTTTGTAGAGGTGTTCCTTTAAAGTGACCCTCTAGCATAGCTGAAGGCATGACATTAAATCATGCACATGAAAAGGCCCTTCTGTACTTTGGAACTGTTAACACGTTTAGATATTGTGTCGTTGTTTTTGGATGACTTATCACTGAATTGTCATACCAGGGACATATTTTATTGGTGACAGACAAATTATTTTGATATTCAATATCGTGTATGTGCTGCTCTAATAAGCATCTTGCCTTACTATACCATGTGATCAACAGAAGATCGGGCGACAGTCCCAAAGAGTATACGTTGGATTTGATATCTTTCATCCATCTACTCTCATGAGAATCCTTTGGCCTTTTGGCTAAGATCAAGTGTAGTGTAGACATGACAGCAGTGGCTTGAGATGACTTTTAGTGAAAGTGAAAGAAGAAGGGTCTGAGGAAGGGTCTTCCATCGGGTCTGGGTCTCAGGCTGACCCCTTGTTCTTCTGGGTTGGCACATTGCTTTGTTGAAGGCCCACTTTGGATATCCACAGGCTTTAAGTGCTGTCTTCAGATGACTGTCTTCCTTCTTCTTGGCTTCTGTGGAGGTGGGGATGCTCTCTGCTCTGTGCTTTAGGGTCCTGATGACTCCTAATTTGTGCTGTAATGGATGGTGCACCTGAAGGCACTTGAAGACAAATATGAAAGAGACATTGTCATGAAATCCTATATGGACCAGAAGTTTCTGCCATGCACATCCCTAACTGCTACATATGTAAACACAAAGAATCTGTCCCATTTATCTGCACCTATTTCCCTTCAGTACATAATTCATGTAAATCTACAGATTCTTCACAAACCTCACGATTCTCCAGCCTATTAAAGTTAATCTTTGTATTATTATTATTTTCAGGGACACGTTTTTCCAGAACTCTTTTTGGTTCAGTAAATTATTAATGTCATTAAAATTTATAATTTTCCTTCATTTATAATTGGGGTTTTAATGTGAAACATAATTGTCTCATTTTGCAATTTGTGTTAGGATAACTGAATGAAACAAGAGTAGATTTAAATATTTTCTTCAAGCTAAAATAGCTAAATATTGCAAACACAATAATTTATGTTCTTTCTGTGCAAATAAATACCAAAACAAACCTCACATTGGGAATAGCAACTTCTTTCGAGATAAGCTTTGCATGCAAGTTCTGTACATTCAAATATTTCCACTATCCCACTTCTGCAGTAATGTTGGTTGTGGACTATTTCTTTCCCCAGAAAAGCTGAGACTATCCTGTGCAGATTCCACACATCTCAACCAAGTTATAAATTCATACCAACTGATACTAGCTGATTTGCTCAGATATCAGGGCTGATAAACACTGCTGTGATGCCTGAGCCAAAATATACTGTGCAATTCCATGAGTAAGCAGGTTGGCAGCTCCATGCTACTTCTACACTGAGAGTGGGACATTACCCTCCACTGACCTGAAGGCCTCAGGCAAATCTAAGGAGTACAGATGGGCTATATGTTGTACAGAGTGATTTTACCAAACAGCAGAGAAGGTTCAGCGGGTTCAAGTAGAGCAGGTGATGGGCTGCCATCTGTCACCAAAGGCAGCTATCTCACCATGCCTAGTGTTACTTACTAGTGTATTGGTCATTTATGGTTGCAAAGAAAAAATATCAAGTTAGATTTCATGCTGGTAAGCATTGATTCCCCCCATCTTCTGTTTTGCCTCTTCCTTTGTCTCTTCTTCTGCCTTCTTCAAAATAAATAAATGAATAAATTCTCAGGGTTGTGGGGAAGAAAAGCCTAAATGCAGTGTTCATCTCCACACATTATTGTGTGGGAGGTGTGTTAGGGTGGGCTCTACTGCTGTTTGTTCAATTGTTCAAATTTTATAACACCCATATGACGAATGGTCACTCGACGGGAGGGGAGGCTAGATAAACTATTGACAATTACTAAGACAGAAAAGTAAGGGAACAGATTTTCATAAGAATGGCAAAAGCAAAGAGCATTCTTCCTCAGCAGAATCCAACCAATTCAGGCTTTTTTAGATTCACAATCCCTGATCCTCTCCCGCTCCTGGACGTTCTGATTGGCTGCTGACTGATAGCAACCCTCATGATGCTATTGGAGGAAAACATTCCTAGGCAATTTGACAGAAAAAGGCGGAAAGAAAGATTTAATGAAAGAGGGAAGCATGAGACAATGAAATGTTTGTGTATCCCTCTTTGATTTTTGTGAATCATTTTTGGTGCCCAGAGTCACCAGTATGTTGTGCTGACGCAGCTCAATATTGACCACGCCAGTGGCAGCAGTCAAGATGGTCTTCAGAATACCATCTTCTGCAAACTACCATTCACATTTGTTGAAAAACACACCTAATAATTGCTTTGTGTTTGTGTGAGATGTGGTTAACCGAAGAAGAAAAGAGTCATCTTCTAGCATTTTTCTCTTGTGTAGTGTCACTTTGTGAACGGTAATAAGCAGAAGATGGTATCCTGTAGACTTTATGCACTGCTGCTATTGGTGTCCTTTGTTATGTAAAGATTGCCATCCATTTTTCCTACTGGCACCATATTGTGCAGTAGTACTGGGCCATTTTCTGGCTATGTGAATTGTGGATACAGAAGCACAATATTCCACATTCATAAACCAGAGGTGGGTTTTTTTTTGTTCTGTTTTGAAAAGCTGAATTCTCGTTTAAGAGGCTTTATTTTAGTAAGTGATGAAAGGACGTGGATAAAGAGAGTCATCTCTAGTAGCTAATACCATTAAAGATAAATTTAGGATTAAGAGGTTTGAGAACTGTAAAAAAATGAACAAAACTGATTTCAATTGAGATAAATGTAAGGTTCTACCCACACACAATGTACAGATACTGTATAGAATGGTCACACTTGACTTGGCTCTAGTCTGACCTCATCTGGAATACTATGTCTAGCTCTGGACATCTCCTTTTAAGAAAGACAATGACAAACTGCAGTATTCAGAGGAGGACAACCAAGATCTGAAAACAAGACTTATGAGAAGACTGAGAGGTGATATGGCATCAATTTTCAAATATCTGAAGAGCTCTCAACATGGAAGATGGAGCAGACTTGTCCACTGTTGCTCCATTGGGTAGAAGGTTCACCAATGGGAAGAACTGATGGTGGATAATGGGAGAGACTATGTCAGAAACTGGCAGATTCTTCCTTTCATTTGAGGTTTTAACCTATAATAGGATAAAGTTTGTTGTATGCTCTCTTCCACATCGGATGATACAACTGAAGTAGCAGCCTTTTTATGCATGATTGTCAAGAAGCAAGTATCTGATTTGTTTTAACCTTATTTAAAAGGAACACCTTGTGACTCTTAATGCTTGCTGTGAAATCTGTGTTTTCTAAAAATCTATAGGTGGCCAGCTGTCAATGATGTTTTTAGCTGTGGATTCCTGCTTCGCCATGAATTCATCTAGGCAACCCTTGAGATCCCTTCCAACTCTATACCTCAATGTATCTATGATACAGTATTATCTATTTCAAAATAAAACAAAGCAAATATGTAACTGCATAAATGATTTGTAATAGTTTTCTTTAGAATTAAGCAAAACTTAGAAATAAAACAGCTATAGAGAAGGATAATGGCAGCTGCTTTACTGCATGGACTTTAAAGGATCTGAAGTACCGAAGTGGTTGTTTACATCTGTTTAAATACTCAGGTAATCATCCTGGTGTGTGTGTGTGTGTGTGTGTGTGTGTGTGTGTGTGTGTGTGTGTGTGTGTGTGTGTGTGTGTGTGTGTGTGTGTGTGTGTGTGTGTGTGTGTGTGTGTGTGTGTGTGTGTGTGTACTTTCCTTCTCAAAGTGAAAGGGCATTCATTTTGTACAGAGACAGTTTGCATAAACTAAAGAGACTGTGACAAGAGAAACAAAAACAAAACAAAACACCAGTGCATCACATCTCTATTTCATCTAGAGGCAAGAAATTTTGTGGACTACTGTTTCTCTGCGTGGTTTACAAATAAAGTATTACATTAAAAGAAGAAAAATGGGAAACAGAAATCCAAGAGATCATGACAATAGGTCATCAGTTTCTGAAGGCATTGTAGAATTATTATATAATATTTTATTATTTGAAGTCAGCAATCAAACTGCATGATCAGGCCATTGTAAGCAATACATTTTGTAGTCTAGCTGCTACAACAGACAAGCCCCTGCTCCTATTGGAAATAATCTTTATTTTTCTTTAAAGTAATACCAGAATAATTGCACAGCTTTTGTTTCTTGAGGGGTGGTTAATAGAGCTATTAATTAGAGGTAGGCATGAAACAGAAAAATGATGGTTCGGTTCGTTCTGTTTCAGGGGGCCCTCAGTTAATTTCGTTTTGTTTGTACGAATTTTTAAAACAAAAATTCATGCAAACTGAGCCAAAATGAACTGGTTCGGGTTACCTGGCTGGCAGCGGTAGTGTTGGTGGCGGCAGCGGTAGTGGTGATCCTGGCGGGGGCAGCCAGCCTGCCGGCCACTTGGCCACTCCAGCTGGCTGGCAGGGTTCCCGCTGCAGCAATCCCGGTGGTGGTGACAGCCACCCGGAATGCTCCATGTGGCCTAACCAGGCCACTCTGTGGTGGATCGGAAGTGGCAGTGGCTGTCCAGAAGGCCCTGGCAGTGTCCACTCTGGCCTCCGCCTCTGGAGCCCAGGCAGTGGTCGTGCCGGGTGGCAGGAGGCCTCGCCCCCACCTCCGGAGCCCTGGCAGCGGCCGCACCAGGCAGCGGGAGGCCTCACCACTGCCTTTGGAGCCCCAGCAGTGGCTGCACCAGGCAGCAGGGGGGCCTCCGAAGCCCCCTCCACGGAGGCTTGTTGTCGGTGCTGGCCGCTCTGGGATCCAGGTGGCCAGCGCGGGGCCCCCTCCATGGGGGCTAGTCGGCTGCAGGAGTGGCGTTGCCTGGCCAGGAGGCCTCCCCGACCCAGACATCAGGAGGTAAGAGACCCTGGTGGGGGGGAAATGAAAAATGAACCGAACAAAATGGAAATTTCTGCTTCATTTCATTTTGTTTTTCTTTGAGGGGGGCTGGTCATTATTTGATTCATTATTTAATGAAATGAATAACGAATAACAAAATGAATTTTTATTTGTTTTGTGCCCATCTCTGCTATTAATATTCCCTGAAGTATGTTGGCCCTCACCGTTTGGGACTTAGAACACTTGTTTTAAAAGTCCATTTTGTGATGTACAGCCAAACATTTAAAGAAACTTTTTAAATGCTCCATTTTAACAGCTCAGAGACTAGAACTGGAAAATATGATGCAAGCCAAAGCATTTTGTAATACTGAAATGAAATGTAGACCAACTGTGCAAAGTATCTCTGTGTTATTGATAGCTGACATTCTAGAATGCATGTGCCTTGGGGATTTAAAGTATTTGTGAATTTCTGTTTGTGGAAAGATTCCAGAATGACTCCCCCTTTTTATATATATATTTTGGAATTGACAAGGAGGAAATATTTCCAAAAGCATACAGAGAAAAGTACCTTTCATAGCCATTATTGCTTCATCACAAATTGGACCCTCAGAGTAAATAACTTTGACAGTTTAGGGCTTGTAAGGATAGATTTAAAACTCTTGAGTGCCCTCTGGGTGGTTGATTGCCACTTAGTCTAGTGCCATCTGTACATCTTTGGGTCATCCCCTTTTCCCACCTTCTGGGCTACTTTTTATTTCTCATTCCACTTGGCATGCAAATAGATCTAATTGGCCATGAGGATGCCAAATGCTTTGGTAAAGGGAAGATGCTCTAGTTGAAGGGCAGCAGAATCATTATTGCTTTGAGGAGGGATCGGCAGTAGGCGAGTGGTTCAAGCATCAGTCATCTTATTTTGCCCTATATTACATTCATCTCCTGGCATATCACTGTAGTCAACTCACACAAGTGCAGTTTGATGTCTGGTGGGAATGCATAGAAAAGCAAGATTGTTTGGTTTCTTTTGGACATGTATATTTGCTTTTTTGTTGTTCTCATAGGTAAAAATGAAAAATGGCAAAAGCTTTCTTTTGGACAATGCTGAGAAAAAATGTGCAAAGTGTTGCTTGCACAAAAACACTTGCATTTTGCATGAAACGATTTGTGTTTTGTACAAAACCCTTTTTAAAAAACGTTATGGAAAATATAAAATTTTTATGAAAAGGTGTTTTTTTTTTTAGTCTGTGTCACTCTGTGTGTAGACTACTTTATTTCCTAATGCTGTCCCTAACCAAGATATTGGTATTTTTATATTCATGCCGGAACAAAAAGATCTTGCAGCACTTGCCAGTGCTTTTGATTGGTTATCTCACTGTTTTGATAACCAATCAATGCTAAGAATAATGAATGTTTGGTTATACCTTTACATAATTTGTTTAACAATCAGTTTTACCTGATGGAGACTGAGAAGCACCAGGCAAAAGTAAACCTAATGGCAAGCACACAAGATGCCTCAATTTCAGGGTGCATGTTGTTCATTTGTAAAGCTTTCATGTCTCAGGTTCTAATGTTTCTCCATTGTTGTACAAAACTATTGATTCATTCAAAGTGCTGGAAAAAGGATGACCCCCATCCCAACTCTCATTTATAACTCATTAAACAATCATATAAATATGGCATTAAGATAATTTTATGCTTTGCAGTAATGCATTTGCTACTGGTGACTTTTTCATAAGTGAATCAGGTGGCTTCTTTTGATCAGACAATACCTAGATGATTATATAATAAACATTTCCCCCCTGCTTGCACCATATGTAGTTTAATGAACAGAAATTGTTCACTTATATTAATTTCTTGAATTATGGAATATTTTAATTGGTTAATTAAAGAACAGACAGAATTACAGCCATTGCTAAAATAAAAACTGGCAATCAGTTAACAGTATTTGAAATAGACATCTTTTTGTCAATAAATACTGCCCTATTCTAATATTATGTTAGAAAAATGGATGGATAGTTTTAAAACTGTAGGGGCCAAATCTCTTCCATGTGCGAGCCCCATACCACCAGATTTAGTGCTACAGTTTGATGGTACAGTGGTGGTTATGTCAAGATACGTTTTTCTTGTGGAATTTTAGAAGAGCAATTCTGCTTTAAAACAAGGCCTACTTTCCTTATGTGGGAAATAAAGCTTTTAAGTTCCTGCCAGACTCACAAACTTCAACAGGGATTTGGACAGCAAGAGAGTCTTGTAAATAGTTTACTTATAATTAGCTGTCTTTGATTTTAAAAAGGAAAATCAGTGTACACATGCATATACAGTCTTCCCCCATTTTGCGGTTCATATCCTGAGGTCCTGGTATATTTCAGGACCGCAGTATATGAAATGCAAGGCCTCCTGGCACAAGCTGCTTGGGCCCGTTTGAGGCCTCTTGCACTTACCCCAGGCCGGGTGCTGCCCCAAATGGGCCTCTAACGGGCTTCCCGGGAGGCCCCAGAAGTGGTTTCTGGTGAACCGGAACTGACGTCTGGGTCACCGGAAACCACTTCTGGGCCCTCCAACAGGCCCGGGAAGCCCATCAGAGGCCTGTTCAAGACAGTGCCAGACCTGAGGTAAGAGTAGGAGGCCTCAGAATGTCCCCCCCCAGTCCCGACCCATCCCAGTGGCCACATATTGTGGATTTTCCATTATCATGGGTCGGGTCAGGTCCCTAACCCCCACAATAGGTGGGGGATTACTGTATACAGCCACAGGAGGCAAAGAAAGACTAGTCTATTGTTTACAAGAGGGCAAAAATCCTTATAATATATAAGATTTTTAAATGCATTAATAAAATATCAGCTCTAAGAATTCTGTGCAATTTGTGGAAAACCAAGGAACCATAAAATACTGTACTCCCTGGCTGTGTAAGGAGAAAAAATAGCAATTTGTTTTAAGCATGGCTTTATACCCTTATTAGGGGGCGTGGTGGCTCAGTGGACTAAGGCTCCAAAAACTGTTGGCTGCAAAGTCGGCAGCTCAGCGGTTCGAATCCCGGGTACCACGCAGTGGAGCGAGTTCCCGCTGATAACTCTAGATCTTGCCAACCCAGCAGTTTGAAAGCATGCAAATGCAAGGAGATAAATAGGTAGCACTGTTAAAAGTGGCAAGGTAAAAAGAGTGTTTCCTTGCAGCCATGCCGGCCACGTGGCCATGGACTTGCACAACACTGGCTCTTCGTCTTGAATACAGAGATGAGCACTGCGCCTAGATTTGGACACGACTAGCACGTACGTGCAGGGGGAACCTTTGCCTTTTACCTTTATATCCTTATTACACATCACTTGGCCTGGAGTTTGGCTTCATAGCATTTCCACAGCTCAAGAGCCCACATTGTGGATAAAGAGGACACTGCAGAGGGGAAAAGGAAAAAAATGCATTTCTTCATTCTTCCACTTCCTCCTGTCTCAGGTTCCTAAATCACAGAGGAAGCTGGAATTTAGCTTAATACCATTCGCAGAATTAACTACTGTATATAGGTTAAGACACAAGCTTGCTTGCCCGTGCTGGGAGGAGGGGAATGAACATTTATTCTGTGTTGATGCTGTATGGCTAAAGTTATTAAGAGAAAATAAAGAGTAGCCACAACTAATGCTCTTAAAATTGAATTCCAATTTAGCTGTCACAGGAAAGAGCAGCTAAGAAGCATCTCCTTCCGTTAATTTGTCTAACCCATTTAAAGACGTCAGTGCAAGGTGCCATCCTCATATCTTGTGGTAGCAAATATCATCATTGTAGGCACTGAAGTTGTCTAGTGATGCAGCAACAACAGACAATAGCACTTAACCTGGGGGTGGGGGTGAGGGGTGACAGCACTGTGAATGGGGAAGAATAGTTCTTTGCAGATCCAGTTAGACATGAGTGGACACCTGTCCATCTTCCGTGCAATGGTGAGAATGAGAGGAACTTTCAATTCAATTTTAGGAAATGAGAACATCAGGTTCTTTTGAGTTGTAAATTATTATTTATGTTTAAAACATGTGTTAGAGGTGTGGGATTTGATCTGTTTTTTGTAAAAGCAACTTTCCTACAACTCTCCTTGGTCTACAGGCAATGAAGAGTTACTGGTTTCTAATGAGTGCATTGGTTTGTTTTCCTTGCAGGAAATCAGCGACAATGAGATCTTAGAACTGGTACACAGCGCTCTTGGGAGGATGACCGTCATACGGCAGATCTTCCCTCTTTCAAGAGAAAACAATCCCCGATGCATGAGGAACAACCACCGGATATCTTCACTTCTCTGTGATCCCCAAGAAGGTTATCTTCAAATGCTTCAGGTCAGTCTTTGGACCAGAGAGTCCATGCCATCTCCTTCCCCCAGGGGGAGAGCAGGCAAGACCTGTGGGTTTACCATTTAGGTTTCAGAGGAGTGCTGGAATGAGAGGGAGAATGCAAATGGAAATGGTTAAATCTCAGTGTGCTCCCACTTATAGTCATATCAGGTTCCTTATCCTTAGTTTCAGCATGCTTTATACTCAGTATTCCAGGCAGCTATTAAGACAAGCCTGTTGCATACATTCCTGTGAAAAGCCTATTAGGGAGCTATTTTGTGTTTAAAAATGTTTTTTTTTTTTATTTTGGCAGATTTGTTAAGCAATTTTAGAGGCACACATTTATTGACTAGAGAAGTTGAACACAGAGATTTTAACAAGGGCTGCTTTGAAAAGACACACCTAATACATGTTCCTTTTTTTGTTAAGGTTGAAAACTGGGACTCGTTTTTATATATTATATTTTCAGACTACCCAGTAAACAGCACTCTCTTCTCAAGACAGAGCAAAAACTATAAACTATAGAATATATTTGTTTAAAAAACAGCTTCTTCAAAAATAGGAGCTAAATAGTCTGGGGGAATAAAAAAGTCTTCACCTCATGCAGAAGAGATGACAGTGAGATATTGGAGAGGTGTTCTTTCCTTAGTAGCTACCCACCATGCTTTATATGGTGGAAAGATCTGGGTGGAGGAACACCGCTACAAATTATCTCAGGATTCAGGCCATATATATTATAGGGGTTCTCGCAAATATTTGAAATTAGTTTAAAAAACATGCAGTTGTGTTGAATGACTGCAGGGATTTACAAAGCAGAATTATCTTCAAGTCTCCCAGAACATATCACCTCTCATTGTCTCATCAACTAACACTTTCAATCTCAATAACTCACTCTGACATTGGTAAGAGAAAGGATAAAATGCTTCATTTACTCACAGTTGAATAGATCAGAACAGCATATTGTACAAAAATGACTGCTTCCAGCAACAGGCTTCAACAGATTCACATGCTGCTTCCCGCAGACTCCCACAGACTACATTCTAACTCAGGGGTCCTCAAAGTTTTCAAACAGCGGGCCGGTCCACCACCACCCAGACACCACTGGGGGCCGGATCACAGTCCAAAAGCAGCTGCAGAGGCTGGCTTGCTCACAAAACAGGGGGTAGATGGGGGGTTGAAATTGGTCCCAGGGGCCGGATTCAGGACCTTGGGGGGCCGCATCCGGCCCCGGGGCCTTAGGTTGAGGACCCCTGTTCTAACTGAACAACACTAACTGCACACTTTCCAGAAACAGAGTTGGTGTAAAACATAGAAGGGGTTAAAGATCTGCAGGCTTGGTCCTGAGGAAGGGTTTGGCTGAAAAGCGTAGCACTTGAGTTTTTAAAATAGAGGACCTGCGAATAAATCCGTATATTTACTTACTACATCCTGAGACTCGTTCTCTCTTTTGCACCCTTTCCACTAGTGGATGTACCCATTCCATAAATCTAACACCTTTGAATATTGACTAATAAATGAAAATGTTTGGGTCACAGGCAATTTGTTAATCTTAATCTTAAGAGGTTAACAAAATTCCTTTGGGAACTCCCTTGTTCTAAATATCTTCATGAACAGTTCACGCTCACAGCTGCAGTTTTTCTTTATGGGTGACAAGCCTTGTAAAGCTTAGTCTGACAAGTCCTGTAATACTATTTGTAAAGCCACTAAATCTTCTGAGCTTTGAAGGTGCACGTTGTACATGATTCTCTTAGTCCCCCTTCCATTTTGGTGCTCTGGACAGCAAAGTGTCTCTTTAGAAATATGAATTTCCTTTGTTCCAAAATGGCTGTGGTTAGTTCTCAAAATTTAAACCTAAGGCATTGTACCACACAATGTGCAGGACTAGAGAGTAGGGGCAATTTGTAACAATCTAATCTGTGGTAATATCCCTAGAATATCGTACTGAAAATTGACAGATCAAAAATGGGGTGAGACTCTTTCATGTCCTGCTCTCAGCCCAAATAGTATGGCTCCCTGAGTCACAGTTTCATGGAACACTTTCACTTTGAATGCCGTAAGTCATTGACAGTTTTAAGAAAGGATTGGACAAGTTCATGGGTTGTATTGATTTGTTTATGGATTTGATTTCTGTTCAGTTTTGTAAACTGCCCAGAGTAGCTGTGTAGCTAGATGGAGCGGTATATAAGTTTAATAATAAAAAAACTAGGATATATGAATGGCTATCATTATGGATGCCTAAGGACAACCTCTGGGTTGGAGAGAGAGGCAGGATATCTTTCAGTGCCACTGCGGGGAATCTAAGCAGGTGAAAACATGTGCTTGGGAATACCCTGAAGCAAATGGTGAGCCACTGCGTGAGACAGAATGCTGGACTGGATGGGCTGTGGCCTGTTCCAGCAAGGCTGCTCTTATGTTCTAGGGCTGGATAACTGTTTCTCATCCCCTGGTGCTGTTACTCTACAACTCCCATGGTGCCTCAATACCCTGGAAATTTTCCTGGAACCCACCGTTCTCCCAGTATATATATACAAATATATTATGATATATTTCCATCCATAAGAGTCTCCCAAGTATAAGACGGCCCCACTTTTCCAACCCAAAATTATAGAAAGAGGAGGAAGAGAAGCCCATCCGGGATGAGTCCTCTCTGTCTTTTGCCCTAGACCTGGCAGTTGCGGGCAGCGGTGCAGGTGCCTCTTTCTAAGCTTGAAGCCGCTGCCTGCCAGGTCCAGGGCAAGAAGACGGAGGGGAAAGTCTGTCCCGGAGGGGCTCCTCTTTCTCATTTTCCTTCACGCTGAAGCTGAGAAAGAGGATCCTGCGCTGCCACCCACCCACTGTGTGTAAGACAACCCTAAATTTTTAGCATAACGATTTTAGAAAAAAAATAGTATCTTATAAACAGAAAATGTGGTAAATATCCACAATGGTTAAAAATTAAACAAATGGGGATTAACAGTTCAAAGCATTGACTTCAAGTGCCATGTGCTTGTAGAACACTGGCAATCAGCAGGATCCCATGAGTTGGATGATTATAATTCATAGGATCAATATTTGGGAGTGGGGGGTGGCACGGAGGAATGCATAATGCCAGCAAGTCAGGACTTGGGCCATGGAATGATGAGGTAGAGAATGCAATTTCGCTTATGTTTCACAATGCTGTTTTTTTGCAGTAGTCACAAACTCAGTGTGGTTGCAGCCTCGTTCCCCTGGGATGTTTTGATGCTAACTTCTAACTACTGCTGGAAATGATAATCTTGTACAGTTGTTCTCTGGGGGAGAAGTAGTAATGTGCTGTTGTCAGTGCAGATCTACAAAATGATTTTTTCTCTCTGTTATTACTTGTGGTGTATGATGCAGATCATCCATTACTTCCTGTAATCATATATTTACTGGCTAAGGTGTAGGCTTTCTGATATTACTGAAAAAATAATTTCACAGCTCTGTGCCTCTGGTTCCATTTTTCTCTGTTATGTTATTTTTACTTCTGGATTTTAAAAATGTATACAGGAACTAATTTGCCTCCACTCAGTTCACTGTCTTGAGTTTCTGTATTTAAAATAGGGGCTGGAAATACTTGAGGCATCTGACATTGCTCAGTCTAAATTGAAAATCCTATAGAAAAGATTTATAATACACTAAGACATGTACTGTATATTGTTAAGGTTGTGATTCAAACACTAGTCACTGAGTATCATTTTAAGAAAGTCAAGTGTCACCTTCTAACACAGTGATGGCAAACCTATGGCACAGATGCCAAAGGTGGCACCCGGAGCCCTTTCTGTGGGCACCCGACATTGCCCCTTCATAGCCACCTGTATACAGGTTAAATTATTGTATTGGCATTTTGAAAAAAAATTAGTGGGGTTTGAATTGCAGTTTGGGCACTCGGTCTCTAAAAGGTTCGCCATCACTGTTCTAGCACCCTGCAAAAAGGCAATACGGTACATTTTACAATGATCAAGCAAGGCAGGAGACAGCCAGAAATATATGAGCTTCACGGATAAATCTGCAGAAGAGTCTGCCTTGTGAAGGCAGTTTCCGATCATTGTAAAATGTGAGGCAGCCCCTCCCCAAAATATAAAATATGGGATGAAAGTCATTCCATGCTTCTTACAGTCCACCAATCTCACCCCACCCCACCCCCACTCCATCCCCAGCCTTCTATTGTTGTGCACATGTTAAACCATGTTGGGAAATACAGACCCCCCCAGGAACTAGGTTGTGATGGTCTCTCGTTCTCTGGGTTCAGTATATGGAGAGAGATGTGCACATTACTGGAAGAAGCCACGGTTGTCTTGTCCTCTGCTTCACCAGGAAATATAACAACGCAGTCTCTGGCTTGCAGTCTGGCCATCTTGGTCAGACAAACTGAGATACTGGACTGAGAACAGTTGCTCTTATCTCAATGTGAGGCATAAATCACATCGAGAGAATATTATTTTGAGTGGTTGTCCAAAGATGGTGTTCCAAGATGCCAGTTACTCTTATGCATGATTTATTTTTATGCAAAATATGTATCTTCATGGAAGCTACTGGGACAGATCTGTCATAATTGATATCTTATGCAGATTGTATACATCCCCTTGTTGGTGGACTGTTGCAGTCATTCATATAGGCAAAGGTGACATGTTTTCAGTCAAAAGCACAGGCATTCCAGATGGAGCAGGACCATAAAGCTTTCCTCTGATTGCTATCACTCTAGCCAAACTCCTCAGTTTTCCAACATAGTGCAACAGTGCTAAACTAGCTTTTGGCTGATGCTCTCTCCCATTACACTTAACTATTCTATTATTTCTGTTATGGAACAACTCTGTGTAGGGATGTGGAAGAGCTGTTGGAACAACAGTACCAAGGAATAAAAGGAGTATTCACACATGTTCTTGTCCTCAATGAAAATTGAATTCCAGCACATTGATATATTCTGTGAAAAATCTGTCAGTTGCTGGGAAATCCTTTAAACCTGAACAAGTGTAAAAATACCATTGATGTGTGTAGGGGGGCATTAGGGGGTCACCCTTTGTATGTCAAAACAACCATGCACATTTTACCTAGGTTTGTAGAAAGCAGCTTACAGTATATGCAAAGTATATGTGGGGTTTGTGGGTGAAATACATGGTTTTGTAGGTGAGACTGAAGTAAATTAAGATTTACATCCTTGTCAATAGATCACATTAGGTTGGTTAGCCACTACTGTGCCTAATGTATCAGGAAAGCAACACATAAAAATTTCCTTATACTTATCCATGTTGAGTGGCACCATGTTATCTCAGTCTTTACTGAATATTTCTGAAGCTGCATTGGGAGGGGTGCCCATTTTCCATTTTTAAAATTGACTTTTTCCTCCTCTGAAATCTGAGAAAGCTGTGCTTCACTATCTGAGAATCACTGTTTTGATCAATAAATTCCAAATTCAAATGTGTTGGAATTTATTTTACTCCACCATGTTACTTCTTAATTTTTAATTCAAATTTCATTTTTTGCCTCAGGTTGACAGGTAAATATATGAAGCTACAAACATTCTGTTAGTGGGTTTTTGTCAATGTCAAAACCCATGGCTTGATTCTGGAAGAATGACAAGGTTTTGGGTGTGTATGCAGTAGGCGATAGGCAGTCATTTCAAGGATATGAACATTAGAGATGGAAATTGTTAAGAGGAATGCAAGTAATTAGAGTAAAATAAAGCCAAAATGAGTATCAGTGGAAATCCTGTGGTCAATTATCTGGTGAAAGGAAATGAGTGCAAGCCCTGTCATTTCAGATCTTGAAAAACAATGATGGACAAAATAGAATAATAGTGCATTTAAAAAAGCCACACCTGTAAAATTAGATGGGTTGAATCTTTTTGAGTCATTTTTTAAAAAAATATTCATCGAGAAAACATGCTCACAACCTCCAGTAATTCAGTAGTGTTAAGAAATATCTATTCCTTAGCTTACAAAGGGTGCCTTGTGGCAATAAAGCCAATGTCATTAATTTCCTGGGCTGCCTCAGTGTCATAAAAGGACAGGGTGGGTTGTGCTACTGCCTTAGCATTCTAGGACGAGATAAAAGGTCAGGGACACTGGAATGGCTGATGTAAGGAAGGAGCTGGATTATGAGTGGCAGGCTGGGGTCTGATAAGAAAGCCACCCAAAAGAAACAGGAAACAGGGAGATGACATTGGTCCAGAAAAGCTACCATGAAGCTGAGAAATCAAGGGAAAGGAAGAACAGGTTGAGGATCAGGCAGGTGGACTGAAGCATCAAACTGAATCACAGCATAAAGCCATCTGTTTTGTTTCCCAGCCTGTTTTCAGCTTCCTTGAGTGTGTGAGTCTCTTTTGTTCTGTGGTATGTTCAGGGTCCGCCCAAGCAAGAACTGCCAGTGTGCCTGACTGGGCATTCTGTGGAGGTGCTAGACATGTAAACTAGGGAAAGAAAAGTGCCTTACCATCTGGAACACCCTCTTCCTCTCTGTGGAGAGCCATCTGTGCAATCTCCACCGCCTGTGCTGGTGCCTTGCTGGTTGCTGTTAGCCATGTGGGTGATCAGGTGTTGACTATGACCCAAGTGTTGCCATTATGTGAGTACTGCCATTATGACTGCTGTGCTATTTCTTATGGCTATCTGGTTGCCAACAGTGATGTGCTTACCATATTTGTTGTTTAAATCTTGAAAGTATTGCATGATAATTCACACGTTATGTACCTCAAAAGTGCTGTCGTGTAGGCAACTTTGGAAAGAGGACCTGAAGCCAAAACCAATGTCAATAAGCAGATTATTGCATATGGATTAAAAATAATCAGGTGTATCACTGGAACATTACCATCTGGTTTATCTTTCTCTTCTTTTGCTGATAGTTTTGCTTTTTGTATCAGTGCTCATTGTGAGGACTGAATTGCCTCTCAATTCCATCTTGTTGAACTAAGCCTTTTAGCTTTGGTAATTTGGGGAGAGGGAGGGGAGAGTATGAATCCAGCCAGGGACTCCAGTTCCATACCAGTTACTGTACCTCCTACCAAAGGACAAGATGGGTTGGAGTCTGAATCACGATAAGCAGAATGATTATATTGAGTGTTTTTCAATCAAAGTCCAGGGGTTCTTATTCTGGGCACTGCAGTGATAGCTGTCCAAAGAGAAGAGCTCTGGGCTTGTGCCATGTAGCTATTCAGCAGCACTATCACGGTTGCTGTCCAGAGCTCATAGCCCACCTAGCAGGTCTCAGGTGGACATTCAACCTGGAAAAGCAGGGGTGGCCTGCCACAAAGTGGCTAAGGGTCACATTTTTGGATTCCCATCGGCTATTTTATCCCACAATTCATAGAAGCTTGAGTGACTTCATTTTTGTTGTTGTCCTCTCAAGGGAACCGTCCATTTTGTTCTGTTGTTTTATACAGATTTTTCCACACTGATCAAAGAGTGTTCATCTTGTTTTCTCAGGTCTCTGTGTTTTTAACCACTCAGATTTGTGAAATTAGATTTTTTTATGTATCTTTAGTATCTGAAGTGTACCACAAGCCATTGATTTCAAAGCCAAAATAGATCAAATGAGGTGCAAAATGGGCACTTCCATCTAAAATGTAAAAGCCAGCAGAATGCTTTCCGATCCCTGTTCTAGACTACTTACTTTGAAAGCAAGGTCAAGCAACCATATTTTATCATGCCATCTGGGCTTTCTCCAAATTAGGAGTCTGCTTTTTGCTTTATTTTAATGCAAGGGGAAGGGAAGTCCATTGCTCTAGATGTTGTTGGAGGATAACTCAGATCAGTCCTAGCCACTCAGGACAAGCTACTGTTCACAATAAAGGGGCTTATTTCTCCTCCCCAATTTTTGAAGGAGAGGATGCCTTATTGCTCTTTGGTCATCAGCATTGCTACGATTCTGTTTTACATCCAGCTTCTCAGTGTCCTCTTTGCATGTCTTCTCTTTGTGTATGAACAGGTTTGATTATGTTGATCTTTGGGAGTTAAAAAACGGGAACAAACCTCTAAGCACATCCTCAGAAGCATGGTTCCTGAACCCAGTACATTTTAAATATTAATCCTTCTTTAGGGGATAAAGCTCTTAAGCATGATCAATGAGACTTTGGTCCGTAAGCGGTTGGAGAAGGATTCTAATTCTTTGAGGCTTAAGGCTACACGTTTTTCCTGAGCTGGATGTTACAAGAATTATAAAATGCCCTGCCATGTTCAGACAGGGGCACCATCCTGAAACTGACTATATCCAGTCAGTTTCACTGTTCTTGTATTGTGATTTTCAATTAACATCCTACAGAGCCAGTAGAACTTATATAAACTTATGCCTACCAAGCTTTCAATGGGACTAGCTGAGCTTGGGTATGGCGGCCCTCGCTTCTTACATCCACAATGGTAGGTAAGGCCAAGGAATTAGAACAGTCTTCTTCTTGCCGGTGAGAACGGCCCGGCATTTGTTTTTTCAGGCTTTTGAAGACAGACTGACAAATCTGTTTGGATGAGCAGCAAAACGATTCAATCTCTCAAGAAAAGTCCAGTTGCCATGACTCAACTTCCTAATAAACTCACCTGGATGACTGAGAATCTTCACAGACATATTCAGGCATTTGATGGACTTGTCATCTTTGTAGGAATGATGTTTTACAGTAAGATATTAACCTTTTGGCGTAAAATGTTCTTTTGTGTGTCTGCAACATCATGCCACGTGTGAATGGTGTGAATTGCTCCACTTGCCCCAAATTAGCAGCTTAGGGCCTTTTTACACGACCCCTAAGATCCGCTGGCCACTTAAATTTGGACCAGAGATCTTAGGGGTTCGTCGCTCTTCCTCTGTCCCCACCCCCCTCCGTACTTCCTGGTTGCTGGCTGTGTGAGGGAGGGAGAAAAAGAGAAAGAAAAGCATGCCGCTCACCTCGTTGTGCCTCTCGTCTCTGTAAGGCCATCAAGTCCAACCCCCTCGTCTCTGTAAAAGTAGCTCTTAAAGGGGCGGGAGCCAAAAAGCAGCAAACAGAAATGAGGAGAGCCCCGCACTCACTATCCTTGCACCGCATCAAAGATTTTTCACCTCCAAAGAGAAGGTACAAGAAAAGTGTGCTGGGTCGCGCTAAAGTGGGCAGGGTTGCACTTAATTGTCTGCAAACTCCGGAGCTGGTGGGGAAACATTTTTAAGCTCCGGAGCTTGCAGCCATTTGCAGCGGAGCTTAGGGGTCATGTATAAACGCCCAGAGTTAAGAATGTGAAACGTTGTGTGTGTTGTTAGAGTCTTTCCAATCACTCAGTCCTTTGGTAGTTTCCCATGCCCTTTCTCTCTTGTGTGTTGGTAAGTGGAAAGAGAGATCCTAGAGACATGTACACAAATTATATCTTTAGGTGGGAGAAAGGAACTCTTTAAATCTGTTTTGCATCTGAAGAGTTAGGAATTTCCAAAGGTTCAGTTCCTCACTTGACAGCATTCTTCCTCACTAAGGCATCTCATTGTGCTGAACCAACCTACATGTGTAAAAATTAGGCATTTATTTGGTACGTGCTGTTGCCATTCCTAGGAGTGACTAAAAATAAATTGAAGCCTATGTCTCTGAAAGGATGGTATGTGTTCTAAGTTCATTTCCATCTATTTTTATCTTTGCCAACAACTGCTGTGCTAAATCAAAGGATGTGAGCTTGGTAAGTCTTCAACCATCACCTAGGGAATTTACTGGAATCTAGACACATTGCCTCTTCTTTCTCATCCTAGTCTGTTTCTTCACTGTCTTCTGTCAGCCTGTCTGGCATTGATAGTCTTGAATATGCCAGAAAGGGCATTGTGGCATCTCTCATTAACCCCACAATGACTCAGGTTTGGAGATCTATATGAAGCCTCTGAGTAAGACCTTAATCAGTATCTTGATGACAACCTGTTCAATTTGTTTATACTGAATAAATGAGTGTAGACCATTATCCCTGCAAATCCTGGTGCCCTTGAGGACTATGACCACCATTTATCAAACATCACTGTCTCTTCAGCTGCAGCCTTTTTGGGAAGTGCTAAAAGGAAGGCTTATCCTAAAAACAACAACAACAACATTATGTTAGAAGCTCAGTGTGAAAGAGACCTCCCTTGGTCAGTTTGAACTTTAATTCCTAGCAAGATTATACTGGCATGGAAAGGATCTATGCCCCAGGATTCTCTCACATGAGTCAGAAATTCTGACAATACTTGAAGCACATTTTACTCTGCCAGGGGTGTGCAAGAAAATGGTCCTGAAACACAGTTGAAAATAAAGCCAGGGTATATCACATGATTTTTCAGCACATCCTCTCGAAACAGAAAACTAGTGGTGGTAGTGGTGGTGTGGAGATGTAGTGATAATGGTGGTACTGGCCGTGGAGTTTCTGCCCCACCCCCCAATTTATTGCTCTTTTCCCTTGGAGGTGGGGTGTGGTTTTCTTTATTGCTGTTTTCCCTGTTGAGGTGAGGTGTGGTTGCCTAACTCCAGGTACAGGACAATATTGTTTTTATCCAGTGCAGGGAGAAAACTCAGCAATGCTGTGCAATCAAGTAAACGAAAACATCTGCCTGACCTTGCTTTCTCCTGACCGTTCCTGTTCTACCAACCAAAGCACATTGCTCCAAAGATAATACCTTCCTTTCCTTTCTCCTCATGCCTGGGACCACCTGGGCAGCCCTTGGATGATGGTTCAGCAGTTTATATGACTTGCTTGTAACAAAGTGCTTCCACGTCCAGTGGGATGTTAGCAGAAAATTGACATTTGTGGTGTTGCTTGAGGTAACAAATGTAATCAAGCTTTCCTTGGTTTTGGTCATAGTGCCATTATTTTTGGCAGCAAAATGAGATACAGTGGAACCTTGACTTACGTCCCGCTTGACTTGCATCATATTTGACTTGCGTCCACTAGGGGCGTGTTTGACTTGTGTCGCGGGGCTCCGAGTTACGTCTCGGAGCCCTGGCGCAAGGCCCCCACATTGGGTGGCAGCCAGGACTCAGCGTCCCGGCTGCCGCCTCCAAACTGCTCCTGCCCTTGGAGGGAGCTCGGGGCTGGCCTCAGCGGGGGCTGGCCTCGCCGGAAGCCACCGCTGCCACCGGAGGAGAGGAAGAAGGGCCTGGAGCTCCTGCTTTCTTCCTCTCCTCCGGTGGTGGCAGAGGTGGCGGCTTTGGCGAGTCCAGCTCCGAGCACCAGGAGCTGGTCCTTGGCCTTGCCGCAGGAGGGCTTTCCAAGCCAGGCTCCAGGTCCCCAATGCGGCAGGTGAGGCCACCAGAGTCGCTGAAGAGGACGACGAGGAGGAAGACGGCAGCAGGGGCGAGGACAAGGCGGCGGTGGCAGTGGCCGAAAGGTTCCATTGGCCGCCAGCGTGAGTGAAGGGGCCCCTCCGCCACTGGTTCCTCTGGCCGCCCCAGCCCCTCACCTCCTCCTCCGCGACTAGCTCCAAACATTGCATCCGCCACCGTTGCGGTGGGGCCAGTGGTTTCTTTGCCTCCTTCCAGTGGGCTGGGTCCGGGCGGGGGTCCTCCTCCTCCTCCACAGCTTCCTTGGGTACCGGCCGGCTGGCACACACACCTCCCCAGGGAATCTGGGAAACTAGTGGGGGAGGGGGAGGAAGCCTGGGAAGAGACCCCAGGAGAACGGGGTGGGAGGGGGCACAGAGGGATGCAAAGAGAAGCCAAGCAGCCTCAGCTGTGGGGGTGGGATGAGGTGGGGGTCTGGGAGGGCCTCGTGGGCCACCCAGACTCCCTTGGTGGGCAGCAGGGTCTCTCTCTCTCTCTCTCTCTCTCCTCACTCACTCACTCTCTCACACACACTCTCACTCACTCACTCTCTCACTCTCACACACACAGACACACACTCACTCACTCTCTCTCTCACACACACACACACTCTCTCTCTCTCTCTCTCTCTCTCTCTCTCTCTCACACACACACACACACACACACACACACACACACACACACACACACACACACACACACACTCCCTCTCTCTCTCTCCCTGAGCAACTGTGGGGAGAGGACACACATACACACACATACACAGGGGGTGGCACCAGGGCTCCCTGATCGCTTCACACTTGGCCTGGCCCTGGGGCTGCACCCCAACTTTCTGCCTGCCAAGGTCCCAGCCCTTCTTCCTCTCATCCTGCGGTGGCTTCGGCAAGGCCGAGGAACTCGAGGTTGGCCTCACCGGGAGCCACCGCCTTCCTCCTCCTCCTCCTCCTCCTCCGACCATTCCGAGCTCCGCCTGAGCAAGCGCCTGGCTCTGCTCCGGACTAGGCCTGCTTCTCCCCACCACCTTCTTCCACCTCTCCCTGGCGGGCATAAAACTTGTTAATGTTAATTAAAATTTGTTAATTGAATAAAAGTTCATTTATTTCATCTACAATGCTGTCTTATTTTATAGTACAGCATGGATTATTGCTGTCTGGTTCGACAGTCAAATTTGTGTTAAATTGCTGTTTTCAGGGGTCTTTTTCATTGTCTGGAACAGATTAATCCACTTTCCCATTACTTTCTATGGAAAAAGTTCGTTTGACTTAAGTCATGTTTGACTTAAGTCCAGACCTCCAGAATGGATTAATGACGTAAATCAAGGTTCCACTGTACTATAAATGTCATATCTGACATTGGATGAGTTGTTGGGGAAGCCTGTTGTCTTCTCTAATTCAGTAGCTGATGATATTAGTGAAAGAAATGTATAGATTTCATGGAACAACATTTAAAATTTTGAAAATCCTTTTAGAAGGACCAAAGCAAGCAATCAAGGCCTTTATTATATTTAAAGGTATATGATAGAGAATGAGAGAAAATGTTTCCTTCTCAAAACATGTTTGCAGATATTTTCATCTTTTGTCTAGCACATAACCGTTTTTAAAGTAGAGTTTCAGTGTCAAATGTTACTTCTATATGTGTCTGATGTCAGTGCTGGAAATATTGTAATTTGAGTTGTGAGAAACCTCTTGCTAAATGTAATAAATATAAATTTCTCTGACACATTGGTGTGCAATCATGGGAATCAACATGGCTGCTTTAAAAATGTTGGTTGGCTTTGTATAGCCTTATTAATACAATATACAGTATGTAGGACATTGGCATAGGCTGTTTTTCTAAGTAAGAGCTGGATGTATAAATTGATTAAGTTGTTAGAGAAACACAGTACATCAGGTGATACATTTTGCACACTGGCAGCTGGTGAATTGAAACTTAGGGCATCTCCACACTGACCCTTCTGGAGCTGGCTGGTATACATAATATAAATGATGCCAGTTGGGTTGACGGGGGAGGAGTTATAATCCATTTGGCACAATCTTTGCACCCAAATGGCATATTGACTTCAAGCTACCCTATGGCTCCTTCCTGGTTTGAAACCTTGACCACCACATACCACACAGAACCAGACTCCTTCTATCCCTTCACTCTTTACACACAGAGAGAGAGACAGACAGACAGACAGACACACACACACACACACACACACACACACACACACACACACACACACACACACACACACACACACACACAGAGAGAGAGAGAGAGAGAGAGAGAGAGAGAGAGAGAGAGAGCTGCTAGCCCATTGCCTCCTGATCAGTTTGCTTGGGGTTGTATTGTTCACTCTCAGCTCCCTGGAGATGGGGAGAGCAGACCAGGAATAAAGAAAGAAGGAAAGGAGATAGGGGAGACAGGAGGATAAGCAAGTGCCAGTGGGAAGGTAGAACAGAGCTGAATGTGATTAAGTCACCTGAGAAGAGAGAAGCGTGAGAAGGAAAGCCTAGATGAACCACTTCAAAAAGGCTCACCCAACTGCTTCAGAAAGATTGCCCACCCAGCCACTGGTGCTATGGCAGGTTCTCTTTTGGTTGGTGGGGGATCACAGGGCAGTGTGGAGAGGATGGATTTATCTCCATGGAGAATTTAGCTACTGTGTGTCATTATGTCTTTCATGGCTAGGAATGACAGAGGCACCAAGGTGAAGAGCTGCTCTGAGCTTTGGCAACAGTATGGGGCAGAAGGGTTCAGCCTGAATATGGCCACCTCTTCATGTCCTCCCCATATCAACAGCTCAAAGCATGTAGGGAGACACAAGACTGTTGTGGAAATGAGCCTACCTTTATGCTGTTCTTGCCTTGGTGCATTGCCTCTCAGCTGATCAACCTTGCTGCCTAATAGGTCAAAGGATTGTTTCCACAGTTAACATCAACAAAAGTTCCATTTCCATTCAAGCTAACCCTCTGCACAGGCTAAACAAAGAGCTATTTCATATTCTGCTGAATCGTGCCACAAATATGTGCCTTAGCAATGTTCCAGAAAGGTGCACATCAACTCTTAAAGGGGAAGGATGGGTCATTCTAAATAGAAACCCTTATGGACATAGACCTCTCCCCGAAATCCAAACAATGCCAGCAGTGATCCATATGATGAGTAATATGCTACTGTAGCCAAGCCCTTACTTGCTAAGTGTCTGTGTATCTGATACCTTATTTTTTTACTGTTCCTTCAGAATACAGCGTTCTCAGTTCTACCAAACTATCTCTGCGTGGTTTACCACAAAAGACACCACCATCACATGACATTGTGCAAAAGTTGGACTGACGGTGTCAAATGCCAGACTCTCCCTGGGCAGGTTCTCAGTTGTTTTACAGGACTAATATTTGCAGCAAGCCTCTTGTGAAATGAGGAACAGGAGAGAGGGAGTAAATTACAGTTGAGAAGGAAACAGCTCTTCATGGTCATCTGTAGAGACAGGCCAATAGGGACAGTTGCCATCTCCAAGTATGCCATAGCACCTGGATTCCTACCTTTCATTAGCATTCATTCATTCATTCATTCATTCATTCACTCACTCACTCACTCTCTCTCTCTCTCTCACATGCACATACCTCTCTAATTCTTATAGAAAAAAGCTAGAATGTTCTGGTAAGAAAGGAGCCCATACTTGCCTTTCAATATCTTTGGATGGTAAAAGGACTCAACTACAGTGACCAAAGAAGGAACTTCTAGATATAAGTTACATTAATGTTAAAATGAACATTTACAGCTATTATCATATTACTTATTTATGCCATTGTTAAATCAAACGATGTAAATTGAAGTGGCAAATTTCTGCCAATAAAAGAATCCATGCTTATATTCCTTCATGCTCACCAGTCTTATGGTTAGAAGCATGAGGAGGAATACAAGTGTGTACTCCTTAACTAAGAGCAATAAGGTGCTGGGATTTTTGCCATTTGATTGATTTAAGACCATGTTCCAAAGTACTAGGATTGGGCCCTTTAAAGTTTTAAATCTCCATGGTAGAGTAGTTCTATCCAGAAAAACAAAATCCAACTAACTCAAAATGTTATCCCCCCCATTGAGATTTATTTGGTCTCCCCTGCTGAGGAAATGATGGCTGTCCAATACCAAACAACTCAGAAATTGAAGTTTTAGTCCAACTGGGGCTGAGCAGTATCTACATCTCTCCTCTTCTGTTCCCTCCTCCCCGTCTGGTGTCTTGTAAACAAACCGATGAAGGAATAGCTGTACGGCTCCTGCAGTGGTACAGCCTGCAATCTTTGAAGTCAAACTTAGGTGGAAGAGAGAGGTAAAGGAGCTTACCATCTTGACTGCACAGAGGGGCTCATAGGCAGCTGCTTCAGGTAGCTGGCTGGTGGAAGGAAAGGAAGAACTTAAGGCCACTGAGCAAGTGTCAAGCCTTGAGTCTCTCTAAGGATAGTCAGGTTATAAATGCATTGAGTAAATAAATGTTGGTTTGTATTTATTTAGAAAATCAATATTATTAAATATTATTATTATTAAAAAAGGTACAGGAAAAAACAAACCTAGAAAAGGTTGCCAATGTAAGAGGCTTTTTAAAAAGGTATAATCTGATATATTTGTATGTATAATTTGGAAAATAGTCCTCTACTTTCTATCTTTGGGGCAGACTTTGGATAGCAAAATATCAGCCCAGCAACCATTGGCCAAAGGACAAAGAATATATGTTTCTGATTGAACAAGTTTTCTCACTAGTTTCATTATTTTCCAGTGGAGAAACAATGATACCCCCATCCACTTTTCAATTAAAAGATATTTTCTTCAATTTCCATTAAATCTGGCAGGTCTCCTGCAGGAATAGTTCCAAATGCATAGATCGCATTCCATGTAGACTGAAAATGACAAAGTTATTAGGCAGTTGAAAATGGGTGGTGTGGGTTCAAGGCAGAGAAATAACAAACAATGATTTCCAAACCATGAGCAGAAATTTCAATTAACTGATTCCAAAGTAACAAAATACAAATGGAAAATTTCCTGAATAAATTGTGAAAACATTTTTAAAAATAGTAACAAAAGGGTGAGAGGGAGAAATATCCCTCCCAGTGCACATCCCTATAGAAAATTAGAAGTGAATTATATTAGAAGTCAATTGACCCAGCTACAGTCCAGATGAAGCTGCCCTCTCATCAATCCCCAGACAAATCAGAAGCACCTCACTCCTCTACCAGGAAAGCCAGGGCTAATAACCCATACTTAATAGGTATTGGGAAGGATCAAATAGGTGGGACTTCAACACACCCCAGGCCATTGTACCTCTTATGAGCCTATTCAGGCCACTGTCCACCTAATGAGCCTGTTCAGACCAGGGTGGCATGAAACCAAGGTGAACTGTAAATTGGAGACCTTGCACCAACTTTCCTTCACCTGGTGAAGCTACTTGAATAAGTAGTGAAATGTTTTGATCTCACAAGAAAAGAAGTCCAGTTCTCAATTGGACTCAACTTCCAGATATCCTCACCTGGATGACTGAGAATCTTCACAGACATATAGTCCAGAGATATCTTGAATTACCAGTCACAGTACTGAACAAGAAAGATTTAAATTGCTTTTTCAGTCTTGCTTTTTTATAACTAGAGATCAGACAATTATATATATTGATAAAAATAACTGTGGGTTGCTGTTCTTATCTGGTCTTCTTAGTAAATTCCATAAATGATGCTTGTAGTCTGTCACAGGTTTGATAAGGGCATGCCAGGTACTGTACACCACAACAGTGTTTGCCTCTGTTGAATTCAATTGCAATCATTTTTAAGGAAAATGTGTTTACACATTTTCTCAGTACATATTTAGACTTAAAGTGTAAGCTCATACAGTATTTGCCTTCAGTGACAAGTCACAGAACAAAACATTAGGTACATTTTTGTATTTAACAATACAGTTTTTCCATGCTACCTTTCCCTCCCTCAAACTGTCTCTCCCTATCTCTCCCTCCCTCACCCCTTCTCCATTTTTAAAGGGAAAGAACACTGTGTACATTTTGTGCAAAGAGGGAGTGACCTCTTTATAAGCAGAGCACTTTTTATCTATCCATTTAAATTAAGAGAGGAATCTCACAGGGCTTTAAATTCCTCAACAACATATCTATTCGGACAGAATCCTGCTTCTTATTGGCAGCATTAAATGTAATGGTGTGTTGTAGCTTGTTTTTTTTTTCACTGTGCACCTAGTCGTGAGACTGATGTGTGATGAGAAATACAAGTGTTGACTTCTGAACTAGCAAGCAATTTGCCACTGTGAAGTATGCAGTTGTCTTACAGCAGGGGATAATCAGCACAGTGGCGCAGTGGTTAAATGCCTGTACTGCAGGTAAAACTGTACTCACGACCTGGGGTTCAATCCCAGGTAGCAGGCTCAAGGTTCACTCAGCCTTCCATCCTTCCGAGGTCGGTAAAATGAGTACCCAGCTTGCTGGGGGGGGGGGCAATGTGTAGCCTGCACACTGTAATTAAAATTGTAAACCGCCCAGAGACTACGTAAAGTGGTATGGGGCGCTATATAAGCAGAACACTTTATATAAGCAGAACAATTGTGGCTACATCTTGGCTACAGTTGAGGTAGCCTGAGTCAATAGTAATAAATAAATTATTCTTTCCATCACCACCTCCATCATCATCATCATCATCATCATCATCATCATCATCATCATCATCATCATCATCATCATCATCATCATCATCATCTTATGTGTGGAATATGTTTGCTTTGCCCTGAAGGGAATACATACATTACATTTCAAATGAAGGTGGTATCAGGTCAGTTATGAATGACAAGAGTATGAGGGAGCAGGCTAACGACAGCAGAGAATAAGAAAAATGTCCAGTCAGAAATCTGTGGCCTCAAATTGCATTTTGTAGAGAAATATACATCTATCTTCCTGCATGGTATAAGCTGCCCAGGAAGAATTCTTGAAAAATCCCCTTACATTGCACATAAAGAACAATTTGTTTACAGCAGCACAATAAATACTTGGAGAGAAAGAACATACTGCATACAGGAAATATGGCTGCTAGAAACCTGAATTGACGCTCAGGCTTTTCACACATTGCAGGGATAAGCATTGTGCAACCCTGGTACTCCAAGCAGCCCAAAAACCTACCTACCCCCTACCCCCCACAAACACACACGTTTCCCACTCCAGAATGCCCATTGTTCAAATCTAGCCACATCTGGTGTTTTATAACAAGTCTCTCTCTCTCTCTCTCTCTCTCTCTCTCTCTCTCTCTCTCTCACACACACACACACACACACACACACACACACACACACACACACACACACACACACACACACACACACACACACACACACAAACAAACAAACAATAAAAATATATTAGAACTACAGAGCCAATAGGGATTCCGTGGATTTTCAAGTCTAGCTCCTGTCAAGGAGGCATAGTGAGGAACTGAATTCTCAACCTCTGACCTGACGTACTGAGCTATCCAGTTCTGTCGTCTCTGTGTTCCCCAGAGGAGCTCAAGGGCAGAAAATTAGCCTCAAGGTTCACCAAGGTCATCTGCCTGTGATATCTAGAATGGAAACTTGTCACCCAAGTGTAGCCCTTAGGAGTCACACTGCCTTGCTCCAGGCTCCCACGCTTGATTGTGAAGCAGGTAGATGTTCAGTTATTCCATGGCATATGACTTGATGCCTCAGTCTCATGTGGCGAGAAAGCATAGGGGATGAGACAGCAGTGACAGGAGGTCCTGCCATCCTTGACTGAGCTACTCAAATGGAGGGGCCTTATCACACTGGCCTCAAAATCCATTCTCAAGTGAGTGGTTTCTATACGTGGACCGTCTCTCTTCAAGGTTTCTTGTGAATTATTATTTTTTTTAAAAAAATATTATGTGGTTATTTTCTTTGAAAGTCGACACCAACAGGAAGAGTAGAAGAATGAGCCACCAACACAAACTGTTTCAATTGCTTTTTTAAAATTATATGATGAGTTGTGAGTCACTTCTGTTACAATTAATAAAAATTCTTGACAGAAATGCATTGATAAGAACATAAGAACATAAGAAGAGCCATGCTGGATCAGGCCAAAGGCCCATCTAGTCCAGCTTCCTGTATCTCACAGCGGCCCCACCAGATGCGTTTGGGAGCGCATGAGACTAGATATCTGTCTCCTGATACCACTCCCCTGCATCTGGCCATTGAAGTACCCTGGTTTAAAGCCTAGAGATTACACATCTCCATCATGGTTTGTAACCCGTGACCAGAATTGTACACAATACTCCAGGTGGGGCCTTACTATTGTTTTGTATAACGGCATTATAATGTTGGCTGTTTTATTTTCAATCCCCCTTTTGATAATCCCTAGCATGGAATTGGCCTTCTTCACTGCTGCCACACATTGGGGAGACACCTTCATGGAGCTGTCCACCAACACAACAAGATCTCTTTCCTGATCCGTCTTTCAGAGCCCATGAGTTGATAGATGAAGTTTGGATTTTTTTGCCCCAATATGCATTACTTTACATTTGGTTACATTAAAACGCATTTGCCATTTCTCAGCCCACTCCCCCAGTTTGGAGAGATCCTTCTGGAGCTCTTCACAATCTTCTCTGGTTTTTACCACATGGAAAAGTTTTGTGTCATCTGCAAACTTGGCCACCTCACTGTGATGACACTGCTGGTCCCTCAAGATTCAGTTTGGGCTCTTGCAACTTTCTTATGAAACTATGCTGAGTCTTTTAGAACCGTCTGCTTTGATTTCATCGGAACATTTTAACTTCAGGCTCGGAGCTTAACTAGATTGGAAGAACAAGCGCTTCAGCCCCAGATGGAACTTGGGTAGAAATGCAGGAGTGTATTTCCAAATCCATTTGATATATTTAGCTATTTAAAAAATTCTTCAGAAGACAAAGCATCGGGCAACACTTCGATTTTGCTTTAGAATACATTGAGACTAGCTTTGAAACAAAATCCTGTATTGTCTTGTTGGGAGACTTGCTTAAGCTAAAAGGCCACAGAGAGCAGCGCATCTGCAAGTTTATAGCGGTCCTTTGCTCGCAGCGTAACCAAATGTAATACCCTGCGTTGAACTTTCCCCATGGGGCAGAAAGAGAAGAGAGGACCAGGACTATCTAATGCCTGGTGGTTGAGCAGCAGTAGTCAGCAGACCTTCAGAGCTGAATAGTCAAAACGTAGAATATCACTGATGATACTGCTGACTGTTTTGACTTGCACCACCAGATTTTAGCCATTGTATCCCAGAGACAGTAACTCTTGTTCTTTACCCATCCGGGGTATTTGATATGTGATCATTCAGAAGAAAGGGTGATTATCCTTTTGAAATTGTACAGTGGGGCTGTACAGGTGTAACTGGCTGGATAGCCCAGTAGTTTAACTATTTGGCTGCAGAGCTGGAGTTGGGAATTCAGTTCTCCACTGTGCCTCCTAGAAGAAGAGCCCATTTGTGTGACCTTGGGCAAGCTCAGGATACTTCCACAAGAAGGAAATGGTCAACCATATCTTAGTATTCTGTGTATAGAAAACCCTGCAAAAGGTCCCTATAAGTCAGAATAGACATAATGGCAAAGAATTGTTGTTGTTTAGTGGGCCATGGATGTAGAAATGAATGGTTACACACTGTCGTATTATATACTCTGTTCTTTCGGCAGGTTCTTCAATAATGTCTAACAGCACTAACATTCAGGTATATGACCACATGAAGCTGCCATGGCCGTATACCTGATTGTATTTCCTAACCCCGTACTGTTTTCTCCAGCTAGCTGCAAAATCTCAGACAAGCTTCTGAAGATCAGAACTAAGAGAGTTACTTTTTTACTACAACATCCTGAATTCAACAGTGATCATTTTGACTAGGGGATTGTAGCTTTTTAAAAAAGTAGCTTTCAAGTTCTGCCTCTAAGAGCTGAAGATAAAGGGTTCTTCAGCCTTCACTGCTTGTGCTATGCCGCATTGGTGCTTCTTCATGCATCTTAGTGGCTGAAACCCTGTTGGACAGAGTCCTCCTGGGCAACAAGAACAATGTCATTGACAGCAGCAGATTGCCATGGGTTAAAGTCTTCTTTTTGCAATTTTTAAGTCCAGACAATACTCACATTGTCTGTGAACCACATACACCCCAAAACTGCAGAGGACTTTAATCCCTGGCAGTCTGCCACAGCTAATGACATTCTTCACATTGTGCAGGAGGAGCTGTGCCACAGGATTGCAGCCAGTATCTTGTGTGAAACTTTAGCAAAAGGAGAAAGTCACATTTAATGATGAGTGGGAGAATCACTTTCAATGTACATCTCTTCGATACTTTGCTATACACTTACATATATATTCTGCCCTTCTTCAGTAGTTTTCCTTTCTTTATATATTTTTTCATTTCTGTCTCCATTTGCAGGTCTCCAGCCTCTACCTCTATGACAGTGTACTTATGCTGGCCAATGCCTTCCACAGAAAGCTGGAGGACAGGAAGTGGCACAGTATGGCAAGCTTGAATTGCATGAGAAAATCAACCAAGCCTTGGAATGGAGGGCGATCTATGCTGGAGAGTATTAAGAAGGTAAGGCTGAGCAAATGGAAACCACGTGTGCTGATCTGTACATTAGGTAAGCAAATTTCTTTGCAGAAAATTGCCACCCATGGTCATAATAGCAGCACTGGGACCACTGGTGGTGATTTTGCAGCGTACCCCCCCCACTCCTTTCATGGCTCCCAAAGACTGCTCTAGGATGGAAAAGATCCCTACGGACCCACCCACCCTGAAGTCTGGTGAGTGAGTAGAAGGGGAAGCTTTCTCCCCCAAAAAAATCAGTATATGGTCACCTCTGCGGATCTGTTGTGTAACTTGTGCTAACAGATTTCTGGCCATTTTGTCTTCACAATATCTTTTTACAATATTGGTTTAAATCTAAAAAAAATATTTTGTGTCTTTTGCTGTATTTGCAACACTCATAAACTTTATAATTTCCTTAGCATCTTGATGTGTCAATAGTCTTTGCCAACGTTCTCTGTGTCCCACCACCACCACCCAAAGATAGTTTCATTTTGTCTGAAGCTTATCGTCAGCAGTTGTGGTGCCTTTAATGGATGAGCTTACTCTCCATTTCCACACATTTGGAAGTCACTTTGAGAATTGTATAAACAAGGTTTTTGGACAACCAGGTCACTTCCTGTTCTTAAAATGGTCTAATGTCTCTCCTTAGGGTCATATCATTGGACTGACAGGTGCGATGGAATTCAGAGAAGATGGAGCCAACCCTTATGTCCAGTTTGAAATCCTTGGGACCAGTTACAGTGAAACATTTGGCAAAGATGTGCGGAGGGTAACAATGCTTAGTCTTCCATTCATTTTTTTCTTCTGTCTTCTCAGTGGAACAGAATGACATCCTATTTATCTGAGGGAAATACCATCACTTCTGAACAAATGGTAGAAGTGGTCTTTCCTCAGAGCGCCAAGTCATCATTAGCTGTGGAAATAATAGTTTCTAATTCCTCACACGTTTAAACTTTGAAAGATAACAATTCTAGACTGGCAGAAAGGAATCCAGCAAATTGTTCTCAAATGGGCCGTTATCCCTTAATATATTCTAATACTGGTACTATGAGTATAATAGTGAAAACGGTGCAGCTCTGCTACTTGCAATTTCCTGGTGAATTACAGCTTAACGAAGACTTGGTCAAACAGAGACCTGAGCAGAGTATTAAATTTCTAGCTATAAAAATTTTCAGTAGAAGCCAGAAAATGCCAAGAAATAGAGGTGGATGGTAAGTGAACAGATAGGTGATAACGAAAGAGAAAGGAAATAGCACTTTAAAATAGATGTGATTGTGCAGCAGATAATACCAATTTATTCTTTTTGTTTCATCCCTTATGGCAAATTGCGTTTAAAATAAGTAAAATATAATTGCTTTGGAGCAAATATATAGCAGTGGCCTATACGGTTAGCTTTATGCCTGCTTCTCTATTATAATATGTCCTCATTGAGCAAGAAATTGTTAAGTTTTCCTCTGCTGGATGGTTTTGGCTGCCCTGATCAGTCTTACAGGTTCAAGGCTTGTGTTTACAAAGGAAACAGCAGGGGCTCAATTGCGGTAGCTATGAATTCTCTGCACTGGTGGGGGCCTAGACTCAGTGGCCCTTGAGGCCCCTTCTAGCTCTACAATTTCTGAGTCTATGTTTCTGCAAAACAAATGTTTAGAACACAGTGGAGATTTTCCTAGGGCAGATAGGTTATTGGGAAAAGGTTACGCATTGGTAGCTGATGATTAGAAAAGGAGACCCCCAGCATTTGTGGGTAAGGTACACCTCTCTTCAAGGTCCACAAGCAACACATAACTTACCAATTTTTGTCACTCTAAACTGTCTTCAGCAGCTACATTGCTAATTTTCTATTTAGGTGTAGTGCATCTTTTAATTTAGAAGTAAATTATACTGCATAGCCTGATGTCAAATCAAGCAATGGAAACAAACCATCATCAGTTTGCTTACATACTGTGTTACTGTCTAGAAAAACTTCTTTCTAGATACTGCATTTATATGTTTGATTATTTGCTACTGTTTCCAGAATCCTATGAAAGGAATTCAGAGTGGAAGGACAATCATGGAAATGTTCTCACTCGCCATGTTCCTCTTGACATTCCTAGCCATTCACGAGATTGGTTGCATAGAGCAAGGAGTACCGTGTGTGTGTGGGGGGGAATTACCTTTACACTGCATTGATGAGTATAGTTTTTCTTTACATGAATCCAGTCAGTGTACACAGGTTGTGGTTTTGGAAGTTGAGTCATGGCAACTGGACTTCTTTTTTTTTTTTATTGAACATAAAAAAGACAAAACAACAATGATAAACAATTATATAAAAAAAACAGTAATAGGCAATCATAAACAGTACAAAGTGCCCCCCACCCCCAAGAAACCGTCCAGTATTCTTGCATCTTCTCTTTCTTCATCTTTTTTTTTTTCTTCCAAAAGGCTTCTTAAGGTCCTTTACGCCAGAACTGTGTTGGGTTATAAGTTGGTTGTATCCCTTTCCTTTTTAATAGTACATGATCTATAAATTTCCCCAAACATCATAGAAAGTATCTTTTTTATTTCACCTCTCAAAACTTTTATATTACAAGATAGTTTATCATTTAGTGCTATGTCCCACACTTCCTTATACCATTCAGCAATTTTAAGGTCTGATTTCAGTTTCCAGTTCCTAGCAATAATCAGTCTAGCTCCTGTCATAAGATTTGCTATTAATTCTTTAGTTTTCACATCATATTCATTGATAGATGGTAATGATAACAAAGCAATTTCCGGTACACATTTAATATCAGTTTGTAGTATTTCTCTTATCTCCTCAATAATCTCTTGCCAAAACTTTTGAACTATTTCACATTCCCACCATAAATGAAAATAGGTACCTATCTTTTTTTCGCATTTCCAGCAGAGCTTAGAATATTTTGGATTCATTCTATTCATTCTGACTGAGTCATATACCATCTTAAAACTAGTTTGAAGTAGTTTTCTTTTATTCTGACTGATAATGACCGTAAAATCCTCAAATTCCAAATTCTTTTCCATTCATCATTATTTATTTATTTCTCTATGTCTTGTTTCCATATCTCTCTTATTGTGTCCTGTTCCCTATTCTCAAATGAATCTTGAATTATTTTATATAATTTGCTAACTGTTCCTTTCCCTGTATTTCCTTTCTCTGATTCATATGTTGTCAGAAATTGCTCAAATTTTGTATATCCTCTAAGTTGTGTATTTCTCCTAATCCATTCTTTCGTCCAGCTTTCTAACTGGGCGTAATTCAACCACGACAATTCCTGAGTTTGCAGAATACGTTTAATTTCTTGTTTTGATGTCATCTTTTTAATCCAATCTTTTAGTCTTGCCACTTTCCTTAATTTAAATAAGTCTCCCAATTTCTTCATGTTCGTGGGGAAATTTATCTGATCGATCACCGCACCAAGCGGGGAACCTTCCTGTATCAATTTCTTTCCATACTTTTTCCAAGTGACCAATAGGGAACTTAGAAGAGGATTTTTAATTGGGTAACTTTTCCTTTTGGGGGAAACTAAACACATATTTATTTATGTCTTCATTTAGTTCCTCTGATTGAAGTTCCCACCATATTAGTTTTTGAGGTTTAAATAGTATTTCCCCCAGGAGCTAAGCTGATTAGCTATGTAATACATTCTAAGATTAGGTATGCCTATATACTCCCTCTTTTTGAGATCTGTACCATAAGCTTTTATTTATTCTTGCTTTTTTCCACCATTGCAGAATTTATTTAAAAGATCTTGATAAACTTTAATTTCAATTTCTGTGTATTGAATAGGTAACATTCTAAAAAGAAAATTTATTTTAGGAAGTATTTTCATTTTTACCATTGCTATTCTACCAAACCATGATAAGTTTAATTTGGAGTAATTTTGTAATTTATTTCTAATCTCTTCCTTTATTTTTGTGTAATTTCGTTCTTTCGTTTTAGTAATGTCTTTATCTAAAAGTATCCCTAGGTATTTACATTTACAAACTTTCAGTTCATGATTGGAGATCTCTTCCATGTCTCGATTATCCTGATTGAAAAGCATGATTTCTGATTTCTGCCAGTTGACACATAATCCGGTTGTTTCACCAAATTCCTTTAGGTGTGCTTTTATTCTTAATATATTTTCTACCGGATTTTTTATTGTTAACAAAGCGTCGTCAGCAAATAAACTGATTTTTATCTTGCCTTCCTTACCGATACCTTTAATAAGTTGGTCCTCCCTTATTGCATTAGCTAGTAGCTCTATCACTATGCAAAACAGAATTGGCGATAAAGGACATCCCTGTCTTGTTCCTCGGCCTAGGGTAATTTTTTCTGTCATCCCATCATTAACAATGATTGATGAGGTGCTATGAGAATAGAGTTGGTTTATTACACTTAGAAATTTTTCGCCAAATCCCCATTTCACTAATAAAAGTTTTAACGCAGGCCATTGGACACAATCAAAGGCTTTAAATAAATCTAGAGACAAAATGCATGCTTTGTCCTGTGATCTTCCCATCTCATAAAGAACATTCAAAACTCTTCTTACAGTGTCTGACATTTGTCTACCTTTGATAAAGCCCGTTTGGTCTTCTTTAATATATTTGTCTATAAATGTATACATTCTTTTGGCTAGAATTGCTGTAAAAATCTTGGCATCTTGATTTATAAGTGATATTGGTCTGTAAGATCCAACATCTATTGGATCTTTATTAGGCTTGAGAATTAAAATAGTTAAAGTATGTTTCAGGAGGAAGGAACTTGCTCACCCTCCAATATCTCATTATAAAGCTTCTTTAACTTAGGAATTAACATTGATTTGAATACCTTGTAAAATTCTGGTCCCAACCCGTCATCTCCTGGAGTTTTGGCATTGTTTAGCTTATTTATAACATCCTCTATCTCCTCCTCTTTAATAGCTTTTTCCATTTCAAGCCTGTCTTCTTCCGCTAGTCTTACTTTTAGGTTTTTGTCAATATATTGTTCCATAACTTCCTTACTACTTCTATTGGCTGTATATAAGTTTTGATAAAATTCTTGAATAGCTTTTAATTTTTCTTTCATTTGAGTAGATATATTGCCGCTTAAATCCTTTATCCTTCCTATCATGCTTTTTTCTTTCTTTTTCTGTGCTAATTTTGCTAGCATCTTGGAGTTTTTATTACTGTATTCGAAAAAGTTTCTTTTCAAATATAGTAGATTTCTTTGGGTTTGTTGTAGATCTATATCTTCTAATTCCCTTTTCCTGGCCTCAACCTGAATTAAAGTTTTTTTGTCTTTGGTTAAAAAAAATTGAGATTCAAGGTCTGCTATAGTAGCCTCCAATTTTTTTTTATTTTGCTGATCTCGACTTTTTATAATAGCACTTTCTTTTATTATGTAACCTCTAGCCGCTGCCTTCAGAGTGTCCCAGATAACTCCTATTTGACCACCACCTTCTTCATTGATATTCCAGGTTTCTAGCCATTCTCTTTGTATTTTTTGTACTGTATCTGGGGTTTGAAAAATTCTAGGGTTTATTGTCCACCTTCTAGCTTCCTTATAATTCTTCTTATTTTCTATTTCAACAGACATTAGAGCATGATCAGTTTTTATCAATTCTATATTTGTATTTACAACTTTAGATAACAAACTTTGTGAGACAAATATAAAATCTATTCTCGAGTAAGCTTTGTGGGCTGATGAATAAAAAGTAAATTTTCTTTCATCGCCCTTTAATTCTCTCAAACATCCTTTAATCCTGTATTTGCGATGAATTTTGTTAAGATTGTATGTCTAGCCCTCCAGTCTACCTTCCTAGTCATTGTTTTATCTTTTATTTTGTCCATAACCATGTTGAAATCTCCTGCCAAAATCACATGTCCTTTCTGTACCTTTTCTATCTGCTCCCATATCTCTTTATAAAACAGGTTGTGATTAGCATTTGGTGCATAAACATTTATCAGTGTATATTGTTCTAGACCAATTGTGGCCTGAAGAATAATATATCTACCTTCCAAATCTTTCACAGTTTTTTCAACAATACAATCACAGTGCTTTGATATTAAGATTGCTACCCCCTTGCTTTAGATGTACCAAAACTTTTCTCATAGATGTTGATGTTGGGTAGTTTCAGTTCGTTTTGGCCATCTTTCGCTTGGTGTGTTTCTTGAAGAAAGACGATGTCCGGTTTATTCTTCTTAATTAATGACTCTATTCTGTTTCTCTTCGTGACAGTTCCTAGACCCCTGGCATTCAATGTAGCTAATTTCAACAGTCTACCCATATTTTCATTCTATTATCGATCTGGAACGGTCTCTTTGTGCATATATACAAACAAACATTACATATAATAAAGAAAAAAACAATGATTACCCAAACCCTACCACCTACATTTATTTTCTGTTCTCCCATCCTCTTGGCTCTCATACACAACCTGTATGCGCCCTTATAGGAGGGGGAGGGGGAAGGCACCCGTACACTTCCTGATGGCTAATAATGATTCAGAAGCTCTAAATTAGCGTTGGCACTGTCTAGTCTTGCTTACAGTTATATACGTGAAAAGTTGAAAAGAAAGAATGTAATAAAAAGATAACATGATAATGTGAATCTTAAGATCTTTCTATCCTCCTCTTTTCCTCCCTCAGTCCCCCCCCAAAAAACAAAAAAAAATAATATAAAAAATAATAAAAAATAAAAAATAAAAAATAATAAAAAAAATAAAAAATAAAAAAATAAAAAATATAAAAATATAAAAAAAATATAGAGGGGAAAGGGAAAGATATGCTAAGAAAGAATAAGGGATAAGGGATAAGGAACAGAAAGGGAGTGGAGAATTATGGGACGGGCAAGTCAAAATATAAACAAAATAAAACAGAATGGGCTAAGGAAAAAAAGGGGGGGAAAAGGAGGGAAGGGAAGGGAGAGACAGGGGGAGAGAGAAAGGAGGGCTGTCTTCTGTAGTGCAATGCTCTTCAAATCGGTCTCCATTTGCTTGCTCATTGAAAGATTTAAATAGTTAAAGGGTGACACTGTCTTCACTGCAGACGCTGAATTTGGAGTTCTCTATTCTTCGATTTGAATGTTCCATGCCTTGAGAAGTTGTTCACCTTCTTCCAAAGAATAAATTTTGTGTAGAGTTGGACCCTTCCACACCTTAAGAAAGATCGGGAATCCCCAGTTATATCTGTAGTTGTTGTTCCTCAGAGCAATTGTCACAGGTCTCATAGTCTTTCTCCATTCAAAAGTCTCCCTGGAGATATCCTGGTAAACTTGTAGAACTCTTCCCTCACGCTTCAGCAGGTCAGGCTTTGCCCTAAGAGTTGACATCAGTTGTTCTTTCATGGCATAGGAAGTAAATCTAATGAGGATTGGTCTTGAAGTAGCTGTCTTAGCACTACCTATATAGTGTATCCTTTCAATGTCGGTCTCAGCAAGGTGTTGGGGGAGGATAGAATTAAGCCAAACGAGGATTTCTTTCTTCATTTCTTTTTTATCCTGGAGTTCAAAATTAATTAATTTCAGATTAGACCTACGAGAATAATCTTCCATATAGATAAGGTTCCGCTGTAAGGCATCAATCTCTTCTTCATGCGCAGCGATAACACTTTCATTCTTAGAGGCTAGAGTTTGAACTTGATTGATTTCTCCTGCTAATTTTTTCAGTTCAATGCCATTATTAGATACCTGTGTCTGCAGGGTCTGTATTTCTTGTAACAGGTCCTTCCTTAGGTCTTTATTCTGTGATGATAAGGACTGGAAGCGGTCTTCGATAGTAGAGGTTACATCTTTTAGGGCTGATTTAATAAGGGAGCTGACTTCTGCTTTCAAGTTTTTGAACTCCCTTGAAAAATCCGGCTGGTGTGCTGGCAACTTGCCAGAATCAGACGCCATTGTGTCACTTTCGACAACAGTTTCTGCTCTTTCAAGACAAGCACGTTGATACGTGGCGTCTGAGGGTTTGCGTACCCACTTTTTTATCACAGTAGGACCCTTTTTCTTGGGTGGCATGCAGAGAAACCAAGTAAGTATGCTTTTTTCTTTTCTTTCTAGCCTCAAAGCAAAGAAAACAGTCTCTCACAGTCCGTCTGCCTGGGACGTGACTTCGGCAGAAAGCGAAAGTAAATCACTGCTTCAGTAATTCATTGTTATCTCTCCCCTTGAAAATACACAGTTTTCAACCTGTCCTTCCCAAAGATTTATGATCGTTTACTCACGATTTTGGTATCATTTAAAGACAGTATTTCAAGTTTTATTCTTCTCATTAAGCAGAGCTGCCGGATCACGCAACCATCATCGTCATGGGCGGAAGTGCCCCCCCTGGACTTCTTTTCTTGAGAGAGTGAAACGTTTCACTGCTGATCCAAACAGCTTCATCAGTATGAGGAAAGCTAGTTACGAGTCCTCTGTTTTATAGTTCACTTTGACTGCATGTCACCCTGGTCTGAATTAGCCTCATAAAATGAACAGTGGGCTGAGTAGGCATGTTAGGCGGACATCAGCCTCAATAGGCCATTAGGTGGGAAATGGCCTAAGGTGCTGAAACCCATAAAGTTTGGGTCATTAGTAGAGATGGGCACGACTCAAAAAAATGGTGTGTCATTTGTCATTTAGGGGGTCCGTTTCGGTTCGTTTTCGTTTTTCGCGATTTTTTTTGCAAAAAAATTCATTTTCGTTTCGTTACGTAACAAAATGAAAAACAAAAATGAAAACGAAAAATTGCTGTTTCGTTAGCATTCATTACAGTTCAATGTATTTGCCGCAACGAAAACGAAACGCACGACAAAATTTCTGTTGTTTCGGTTCGTTTCGTTTCATTTTGGAGACAAAATTCATTTTTCGTTTCGTTACGTAACAAAACGAAAAAACAAAAATGAAAACAAAAAATTGCTCGTTTCGTGCCCATCTCTAGTCATTAGCTATGGCCTTGGTGGTGGCGGTGTGAAGTATTTTTGATTTGTCTGGGTATTATTGAAATCACTGCCTGATAAGTAGTAGATAGACTGTTCCTGAGCCCCCCCCACCTCTGTTGAGATAGGGGTTTTCAATACTCACATGAATGGCTTCCCTGATTCCTCTCTCAAAATATCTATCTTCTCTGTCTATACGTGTACATCCTCATCTTTGAATGAGTGCCCTTTGTCCTTCAAGTGGAGTGAAGGCTATCAATAAGCCAGTGTAAAACAAACACACCAAGGGTAGAGGGAATACTGTAGCTGTACAACAAGGCAAATTTGGTAATCCTTAGAGAATGTCACTGAAAGCTTAAAAATTGTTTTAAGCAACCTGTTGAAGGCAGACAGAGAATGTGGTTGGCACAGCTCAACTGTGCTGGTGTCATCACCAAGAAGGCATGATTTCTGTTGGATGTCTTTCTGTTCTCCAGCATGGCAACCCATAGGAACATTGCCTGAGAAGATCTGATGGTATGGATGGATGTAATTGGCTATAAGGCACTCTAATAAGTAACAAGGGCACAAACCATGAAAGACTTTGTAGGTAAGAACCAAAATGTTGAACCTGGCATGGAACCTTACAGATAGACAGTGTAAGGAAGCCTGGATTTGGAAATATAGTTGAATTTGCTCATCCTTGATGCCAGCCCAGAAGATGGATTCTGGACCTCCTGAAGATTCCAGGTTAGCCACAAAGGAAACTGCACACAGACAGCATCAACAGCACATGCACCAATGTCCTCATGGCCCCCTCATCAAGTAAGAGGTGGAGCTGAGCCATTAATCTTTGTTGGTTGAAGGCCAATCTGGATGTGGCTGCTGGGAATCCTATGAGAGTCAAAGAAGGAAACTGAATTAGATTTTAACAATACAGTATAGAGTTCATAACTGTAAAATAATACAGTGGTCCCTCGCCCTTTCACAGTTCATATAATACAGTCCCGCTATATCGCGGGACCACAGTACCACAAAAGGGCTTGAGGGAAAGGGGGAAGGTTTTGGCTCTGTAGCCAGAGCCCTTTCCGAAGATCGCTCACCGCTGGTCCGGACTCCCCTCATGGTGCGGGCGAGCAGTGTGCAACGTTTAAAGGACTCTCACCGGTGGATACACCCTTTTAAAACTTTGCACCCCTCGCCTGCACCCCCGGAGCGGCATTGTGCCGCCCACCTGACCTTCATCCGCATATCGCGGATTTTCAATGATCGTGGGTCGAGTTGGTCCCTAACCCCCACGAGTAATTACAAATGCTAAATAGAAGTACTGTAAAGTGTTCTCTATATGGAACTGCCCTTGAGAGTATCATTGTAGCTGTTGTTACATGCTGTCAAGTCACCCCAACATAAGAATAAGTGGTCTCCAGAATACTCTATCCTCAACTGTTCTGCTCAGCTCTTAAGTCTTTGGCTTCCTTTAGGAAGCTAGTCCATCTTGTTCCTGCTGGATTCTACCTTTCCCTGTCTTCTCATAATGTGCCCAAAGTAAGGACAGCCTCAGATTCAGCATTTTCACCTCCAGAGATAATTCAGGCTTGATTTGATCTAGGATCCACTTCTTTGTCTTTTTTTAGCAGTCCAGGTGTCACTCCATACATGGTGATTTGAAATTCACGAATGTGAATAATCTTGGTCCCCAGTGACACATCTTTGGACTGGATGGTCTTTTCTAATTCCTTGACTGCTGCCCTTCCTAGTCTTAGTCTTCTGATTTCTTGGATTGATGATTGAATCAAGTTTGAGTCATTCTTCAATAGTCATCAGTTTTGTCTACTGCATCTTCATATTCAGTCCTGCTTTGGGACTTTCTTCTTTCACTTTCACTAAAAGACATTTCAAGCTCTTGCTGCTTTCTGCCAATACAATGATGTCATCTGCATATGTTAAATTATTGATGTTTCTTCCTCCAGTTTCCCAATTTCAACTTTTCATTCACCTGAATCTAGTATAGCTGTCTATATGTTCTGCATACAGTTGAACAATAAGGTGATAGAATCATCCCTGTCTGACACCTTTGCCTATAGAAAACCATTCTGTCTCTCCATATTCTGTCTTAATGATAACCACTTGGGAACACTGCATCAGGATAATCATGTGGTGGGGCACACCAATTTATTTCAGAACAACCCATTGTTTCTCACGATCTGAAAAGTGTGGTATAAAACCTATAGATCTTTTAAAATTCTTTGGTGCTATGCAGCAGCTAGGAGATACTGTATTTGCAATATGATTTCATATGCCTCTTTTTGGAATCTACATTGAACACCGAGCTGTTCTTTCTATAAGGTGAAAGCCTTTGTTGAAATACCTTGGCCATCACTTTGCTTGCACAAGAAATTAAAGCAGTGGTCCTATAGCTATTGCACTTTTTGATATCTCCTTTGTAAAGGATTGTATTATATATTTAGCATTTCTAGTCTATGGACCATTATTTTGAAAATATTATGGTTTGGTAATTTGGTAACTATTTGGTAATTTATGCTTTGTAAGCAGCTGGTTTACAATTAATTGATTAAATAATACAAATGGTCAAAATATATATTTGGAATAGAATTTTGATTGATTGATTAAAGGAAGGAAGGAAGGAAGGAGGAAGGAAGGAAGGAGGAAGGAAGGAAGGAAGGAAAAAGAAATGTTAGATTTGAAAAGTTGAGACTTTCTTGAAATCATTAAAGAATTGGGCTCTCAGAAATGCAGTAAAATATGTAGTCTTTGAGGTCTGAAGATTACTGAAGCACACAGCCAATATGTGCTGTGCTGGTTGCTTACCTTTCTTGCAAACGGAATTAAACCATAATTAGTAGGAAAGGTAGGAGGAGAGTGTGAGGATAATCCTGTGGTTTTGTTGTTGCATTTTAGAGAAGTATATTGTCAGAAAGCAAAGGGCTCAGCAGTTAATTGAACTTCTGCTGTTTTGTTTTTCAATGAGAAAACTGTGAGAGGAATGGGGAGGAAGGAGGAGACAGATGGAGGAGGGGGGCGGGAACGCAAGCACAGGATGATAAATTGATGTGTTGAATTCAAGCAAAGTTCAAGGATGGGCTGAGGGAGAGCCAAATTGTCTTCCCTTCACTAAAACTTTTTGTGCACTCTATTTTTCAAAGCTGTGATCAGTGACTGTAGCGGTTGGAATCTGTTGCATCCCCTGATGCCGAGAAGTGTCTGTCTACCGATTTATCCATCTCATTATCTTCAATAAAGTAAAAAGAATAGAATATATAACATATTGATGTTACAGTTCCCAGGTGTAAGCAATCCACATTCTGGAGAGAATGCATCTAAGAGCTCTAGTTTGGCTGTTTTAAGACCATATAAAAGATTTGAAGTCTTATGTTTTATTGGTATAAATTTCATTTTATGACAACATTACACTGTACACTGTAACTTTTTAAAAAAATTCAGACTTTTTAGTCTTTTCTTAAGATGCTTGTAGTGGAAACAGGATTACCATTTCGGCTGTGTGCAGTCTTTCATAGAAAACCTTTTATTCTGAATGACAACATTCATTGTTGATAGTTTGTTTTATATCATTTTATATGCCTTTAAAGCTTCATTGTCTTGATATATTATGTGTGTCTTAAAACCAGCTTTATTGTCTTAACAGCTTCTTGGTAGTGTCTATGATTTCACGTGGAGATGGCTTAAAAACCTTGTTTTCCCAATTTGATGCTTTGAGATCGTCTCAACTGCACGAGACTCTTCGGCAAAGCATTTCAGGCCCACTAGAGATTCCTTAACTCCAGTGCAAGAGGTTTACTTTAGTATAAAATCTGCCTACAATTTGTGCCGTTTTTAAAAAAGAAAATTTGCTTTTTGTGGATGTATGCATAACAAGTGCAGAAGGACTGGTTGTTATGAAATAGACAAGCATCTCAACCCTGCTGGTATTGTATATAGAGTATAAGCCTAGTTTTTCAGCCCTAATTTTGGGCTGAAAAAAGGGGTTCTTGGCTTATATTCGGGTCAATACTTTTAGCCACTGAGGCAAGTTAGGGTCAGTGGCTAAAAGTCATTTTAAACATTGTACGCCACTTCTCCTGACCCCACCCCCATGTTTAAAATGACTTTTTAAAAAGTCATTTTAAAACAATGTTTAAAATGACTTTTAGCCACCAACTCAAGCACTTGCCTCGGTGGCTAAAAGTCATTTTAAACATCACACACACACACACAGAGCTCACAAAGGAGGAGTTGCCAGGCCCTGCTGCATTTCCCACCTTAGGCTTATACTTGAGTCAATAAATTTTCCCAGTTTTGGGGGTTTAAATTAGGGCCCCGGCTTATACTCAGGTTGACTTATACTCAAGTATATAACGGTAATTCTTTTTTTGTGCCCTGCAGTTTGCTTTCCTTACCGCAGTGAGAAAGGGAGCCCATTTGCTTCTGCTGCCCTGCTGAGTCTGACCTCCTAGCCATCTGGAGGGTGAGGTATCCTGGCTGCACAAGCTGATAGCCAGAGGAGGTGGAAACAGGCCTTTATGGTACAATAACAACCATCACTATCACCATTATGGCCAGCTGAAGCAACAGCAAAAGCATGATATTAAGTTGGCACCAAATTAGGACAACCACATTTCTGTGTTTTCTAAGTATCTGAAGAAGTAGTTTGCCATTCTCGTTTTCTTCGTTTACCATTCCCTCCTTCTGCTGTTCAGTAGAACCACCACCAGTTATAGAATCTCCTCCCCAGATGTATCTGGTTTATGTCTACTTTATTAACTTTTTGGTGCCAAGTAAATGCCTTTTAAATCTTCTATGTAACTGTTGCTATGTCATACTTGACATGGAATTATCTTCCATATCTTTAATCAATCTGCCAGTGTCTGTTTTAGCCTCTGCTGCTTTTAGATGATTGATGTTTTTAATTTAGTTGATCATGGTGCTGTTGTTTTTCACTGCTTTATAGTTTCATTTGGGTGTATTGTTATGCTCCCAACTAGGAGGCTGCTGCTCCATCCCACTAGGTAACCAACACAGCCTCCAAACATGCCTTTTGTCTCCAGGTTAGCAGCTGGGGAAGAAGGTTGAGTAATGTCCATTGGGTCAGATTAGGCACTGAGACCTCAACTTACTACTTAAGAGTCATGTAAGCCATCACATTGACTTAAGCATCAGTCAAAGTGGATCAAAGCGGCAGTGTTAACAAAATCAGTTTTTTCCCTTCAGTAATCCATTACCCTCTTTCACTCACATTTTGAAAACAGTGATGGTCCTGGTTTGTGGAGAATCCATGGAGAGATCACAATCATACTGTGGTCTATCTGAAAAGATATATTGGTAAACATTGCAGCAACCTGCTTTCTCTAGTTCATGCAGACTTAAAATTGTTGATTTGTAAAGGGAATGGCAAGAGGTGGAGAAATGGCATATACCACAAACTGGTTCACAGCTTTGACTATGTAATTGCAATGCAAGCTCCATAATTTACTGCTGTTATCTCATGGAGAAAAAATTGCAGTGGGGAGGGAAGAATCAGTTCTGGCAACTTGGCATTCATGACATTTTCTTCAAGAATAAATGAGCCAGCAAATGGGCATCCACTCTATCCCACCTCTCCTTGATTCAAGAGAAATGTGCAGAACTGTTTTCTTTTTCAGCGTTTCTACAAGGGAAGTATAAGCAATCTATCGCTTTGGAAATAATTAATAGAAAAAAGGACACAAAAGGTGTAGAGCGTGACCGCCACCCCCCCCCAAAGCAAACAAAACTGTGTCTCTGATTCCACAGATCAGCATGGGAGCAGGGAATCTCCAGATTGTCCAGGGAACCCAAAGAGTTGTTCCTGCACTGCCTCATGAGTTACTCTTGGCAAAACTATATTGATGTTGTCTATTTAAAAAAATATCTTTACCCCACCTTCCTCCTTAGGATGGACCCAAAGTGGCTTGCATCATTAAAAGGCAATATTTGAAGCCAAAAACTCTGTGTGTGTGTGTGTGTGTGTGTGTGTGTGTGTGTGTGTGTGTGTGTGTGTGCATCCATGCATGCGCGTGTGCGCGCACACACACACACACACACACACATTATATAATTACATTAATTATATAAATATTTAAATAAATATATAACAACTACACTAAATGACACTAAATGAAAATAGCACAAAATGCATTCAAAGCAGTAAGGCACAACCATGTGTTTAAAAACCCCACTCATTAAGAGAAAGCTTGCCTTGACAGTCATGGCTTTGCCTTCTTGCTAAAGAATGACAAAGATGGCCGCCTCAAAAACTATGCCTTGAAAAGAGGGAGACTTGGGCGATTGGTTTTTTTCTTCTCTCCACCAGCCAAAATGGTTTTTAGAGCACTGGCTAGAAGACAGACTGCAGCTTTACAGCACAGCTGTGGCTGAGGGTGATCGTCTCACACACTTTTTCAGTCATCTCTGTGCTACATATCACAACACAGTACAGCCCGGAAGACAAACTCAGATGGGCTGTCTTTTCCCTTCTTCAGTCCTTTGCTTCGGTGCTGCCTGTGCCTAAAAAAAAACCTGGATCTAATGGGAGGAAGCCATCTCAGTCCTACTTTTCAGGGAGACAAGATGGATGAAAAGCCACATCCCTTATGCTTCCACTCTCTCCTCAGTCATCACAGAGTACAGGATCCAATGCACTGGGAGAGAACTGATATTCTTCAGTTGAGATTCATTTGAAAGGCGCTTATTCATATTTAAAGGCCTGCTGCCTGTGGAATTCTATTTCTAATAATCTGCCAACATCACTGGACACCTTTTCTCCAGTTCTCATCATCAGCAATCTAATGCCTGATTTTATTTTATTTTTAAAAGCCCTGCACTTAATAGTCATCTACCATTAGAAGCCAAGCTCCTTTTCTCTGATAAACCTTTGCTTTCAGTGGCATTACTCTAGATTTGCACTGCTGGAATCTGAGTCAGAATTTTGCTTTTTAGTACATCAAGTCAGATTTTGGACATAATTGGCATATTACTGTACCTCCAAACCCTATCTGATTATAGGATTTATCACTTTTTTTAGAGCTGCTTGCTTCCCACTTGTATCTGCCTCAGCATTCATTTAAATTATTAGCATCAAAACTAATGGATCCTGAAACTGATGTTACAGAAAACTTTACAGGCATTAAAGAGATGGATGCTATCGTAGTTTAATCTTCCTTCTATGTAATTTGGTGAGGTTTTTATTTGGAGGATGGGGATTAATGACACACATTCAGATGGCAATGTGCACACCATCTTGGGCAGGTTGTTATCCCTGAATCTGTAATTTTAGAACTCAAAAGGAATTAGTGTTAATGCATAAGACAGTCAAAAGACACCCACACCCTAATAAGTGTAGCAGAGATGAAAACTAACAGATAAGTGGGATGCAGATATATAGTCTAGCACATTGTAAGAACTACTTCCACCTGGTTTGTTAGTAGGACCAATGGGAGTTGCAATTCAAGAATATTGGGGAAGTTGCATCCTACCATACAATTTATACATTAAAAACAAAAAAAAATCTCTACATATTTATTTATTTATTTATCAAGAATTTGAAGATGAGTAAGTACTATAAATGTACAGGGAAGTTGGCAGGTCTTTGCATCTGAGTTTCAAGACTGAGTCCATGTCTTTGGTACCAAGTTCCAAGTCTCTATTAAATACAAGCGCTTCTCCTAAGAAAAAATGGAGGGTGAGTGGTTTCCTAATTGTGTGTTAAGTTCAAGTCATTTTTAAAAACCCAACCAACCAAGCTGGGTCTGAGTCAAGACACCAGTGCAACTTAAATCTGACTTGACAGTGAGTTCTGACACTCCAGTCTCTATCCCTGTGAATGTGTTATATTTAAATAAATCCTCCCATCAGTAAAACACCAAACCCAACTACAGAACAACTTCCTCTGGTAATTCAGAGTTTAATAAATGAAAGCTACCCCTGTCAGGAGGAAAGACATTTACTAACAGAAGACTGGTTGGCAAAAGATATGTGGCACAAGGCTAAAATTATGTCATCAGCCATGTTGGCTTTTCAGAAATTAAAATTTTCTGATCGCCTCTGAAGGTCCCAAGAGTCCTTTGTGATCCTGGGGAAGCCTTTGGGGGTCATTGATTGAGGGGAAGTCTTTAAACTTCTGAATATCTCCTCCAGAAGAAAGATTTACCAGGGTTTTCAGATTGGGGCAGCAGCAGAGATTTCGCTGCATCTTTGCTCTAGTTGTTGCAGGATTGGGGCCAGTTTAGTCCCAGGAGACACCCTGTGTTTACAGGATCAAGCCCTGCTGAGGCAGCACCTGTCAGGGCTCTCATGAGGTTCACCTGAAAGCCTGGAGGGAAGCTGACTTAGGAGTGCCTCTCCCTCTGGGAAGCTGCTTCACCAGTACAGATCATTGTTGTTCTGTTCATGTGCTCTGGTGCCCTTTAGTTTGAGTTCCTGATATAGTGGAACCTTCACTTACATGCTGCTTGACTTGCAGCATATTTGACTTGCAGCAAAAAGGGACCTGTTTGACTTGAGTTGCAGGCTTTGACTTACATCTTGGAGCCCCAGCGCAAGGCACCGGAATCGGGCGGCAGCCACGACTCAGCATCGTGGATGCCGCCTCCCCACTGCTCCTGCCTTCTTCTTCTCCTCTGGCAGCGGCACCTTCGGCGAGGCCAGCTCCAAGAACCTGGAGCTGGTCCTCGGCCTTGCCGAAGCTGTCACTGCTGCCGGAGGAGAAGAAGGGCAGGGAGCTCGGGGCTGGCCTTGCTGATTAGACAGTTGGCTCAGTCTTGTAAAAAATCTGGCTGCAGAAGTCTGGTCCACAATGGAAGCATTTTAGTTGGGGAGCTGTACAGTTGTGGGACTCTAATGGTAAGCATAGAGTTCTTCAGAACTTGGAACATCAGGTTAAAAATCAGTAAAACTTAAATGTTAGACATTGTTGCTATGAACATTAAAAAGTGGAGGCGTATAACTTGTGAACTATAATTCCACTGCCTCCTCCTCTCTTTGAAGAGACATTTCATTTACATCCCTGGAAGCAATCTCCTATCCCAGTCAAATTTGTGTTAAATTGCTGTTTTCAAGGGTCTTTTTCATCATCTGGAACGGATTAATCCACTTTCCCATTACTTACTATGGGAAAAGTTTGTTTGATTTAAGGCATGTTTGACTTATGTCTAGACTTCTGGAACTGATTAATGACGTAAGTCAAGGTTCCACTGTAGTTGTCTGTGCTTTGCCTCTCATGCCCTGGACCTTGAGTGTCAATATCCTGCTCTAGTGGAGTGCTCCTGCACTAGTGGTTTGGTTCTAGTGCAGGCGGGCTAGCCTGTGCTCCTGTCTGGCTGGGTTGGTCTGGATGTAAGTTTGGACTGTTCACCCCAGCTATGTTGGCTGGGTCCTGGTACCTCCTGCTTAGTTACTAAATGTCACTGTGTACCACCTAGATTCTGACATAGTCACTGAATCTGATTTTTGGAAGTTAGAAATCCCATCCCAGAGTTCTCAGCAATGTTTTTCTACAGTGCAAAGGATGTCATGCGATCCTCAGGGCCTTCTCTCTTTATGTTTTCAGGAATTTTTAATTTTGTATTTTTTAATTTCTAAATTGTTTTCAGAAATTTTTGATTTCCAAAATCCATGGTGAAAGTAGCAGCTTTGCATGCTTTACATTACAGTACTTGATTTCAGCCAATGTTTCATTCATAGATGGTTTATAAGGGGGAGGTCGAGATACCCCCATGTCACAATCCAATACCTTCCCCTTCTTTTATTTTCTCTTATATCAACATGAAAAGATAAAAATGGAGTGAAAAATTAGCGTAGACATGTCCTTTATTCTCAGCTCTGTGAAGAAGCAAAGCTGTTTAGATAAATCTACTGTTTCAGATGATGAGGACTTGTAGTCCCAGTGAGAAGCCAATGAGAACCAAAGAACATGGCAAGAGCAGAAGATATCAGTAGTGGTGGTGGTGGGTTGGCATCCTTGAATGCCCTGCCATCTTTAAGAATTATAATGTGCAGTTTTCTGGTATGGTAGTAAATTTTGAGGATCAGGTGTTCATTGTCTTTGTAGGCATGCATTCATGAAAAGCCTTCCGAATCCTGACAGTTCTGAATAGAATACATTATATTAGGGTGCATTAGGGTTTCTCTAGCAAGGCACCTCCTACTTTTCCTGTGCAAGGAGAACTGCTGTTACCCTCCCTTCATCCTTAAGGGTTGAGCACTCCTTGTAGCGTTGCCACCACTGGTTCCTCTGAAAGGAAAGCTCCTGTCTGGTGCTTAAATCACGTCTCTTCCACCCACACCTGTGCAAGGGACCATGCCCAGACTGCCTGTTTAGTTTCCTTCTCTTCAGTACCTAAGCTGTGACCATTAAGCCACACAACTCCCACAATCCTCAGCAAGCTGGTCCACTTCAGTCCTGCTAAGGCCTCAGTTATTCCTTCATTCCATTTCATTTTTATGCCAGCTTGCTCTGCTCCAAAATGATTACAAAACAAACCGACCAGAACATAATAAAGTTTTTTATTTATTAAATAACTCTTTTAGACTGGAACTGTGAGAAATACTGGAAATCTTTGGTTGTATTAAATAGGTTTTCTGGGTATTGTAATACAACGCCATTGATAGTCCTTGGAATACAGCAGGGTTTTAAAGTGATGCACAGGCCTTTCTCCCTTTGGGAAAGTGATTGACATGTGACCTCTGCAGAGAATGTATCAACTGATTTTGAAGCTGATAGATGTTGTGAGTTTTTCGGGTTGTTTGGCTGTGTTCTGGAAGAAAAATGTCCAGAACACAGTCAAATCACCCGAAAAATTCACAACACCTATCAGATTCCGGCTGTGAAAACCTTTGAGAATACATTGATGTTGAAATTGACTGTTAATAAATCTAATGTACTACTTTCCATTTTAAACTGTAACTTCAGTGAGTTAATTCCCTAATTTCTAATATTTTAACTGATATTGAAATTAATATTTCTTAATCTAGAAGAAACATTCAAAACTTACTTAAGGAAACATGTATTTGTTAGACCTCCATGATAGTAATAACATTGAATTATTTGTAAGTGTTGATGTGAATTACTCTGTGTGGAGAATTCACATCAATGTGTGAGCTATGACTATGTGAGATATTAATGCTGATTAGTTTCTACAGAAGCCATCAGAACTTCTGTTCAGAAGATCATAGGCAGGACATGAGCACAACCACACTCTTCTGGTAGCTTCATCGGTCCAATCACCCCAAATACATCCATTAAGGACGAGTTCAGTTTTTTTTACAAAACATCAGATTGGTTAATGTGGGATATTGTACTTCTGTATCCTCAAAGAATGTCAGGAAATGGCCCTGGTTTCCCTGCTCTGCCTTCTCTGGACGCTGGTCTAAATTGATGCCCACCAGAGCAGGTTAAGCTGGGAACTACCAAACACCTGCTTGTCCAAAGGATAAACCACCAAACCAATGGTTTGTGCCCATCTCTGCTATACACAAGTGGTTCCCAATCTGGAGTAACCCAGGTAGACTTGGACTTTACCGAAGGCTTCATCACCAACTGGGAGTCACAGTGCAAGAACACCTTGGTTAGCCAAAGTTGGGAACCACTGCTATACACCATGGCCTGTACTTTCTGCTATAACTAAAGCAATCTTGGGGTGGCCCTGCACATGGCTGAGAAATCTGCACACGGTACTCTAGATTGATATTGCAGCAACACACTGGTTTCCCCTCTCAAATGCAGTTTAAATTGGAGTTGGAAGATAAATTTGGATGTCTATGTTTCATAGTGGTTTAAATTGCACAACTGATTCTACTTACTGTATGTGCCTAAGCTGTAACAAAAAAAGCTTGTTATTGCCATTTGGCCTGCAATTGTAAATGTCTTGCACTTTTCTGATTATTGTCAGTCCCAAGATCTCACCTAATTTTCAGGAAAAACAGCAGAAAGCACAACTTGTCACTGCTTGACATCTGTAACAGGTCCCTTGGTATTACTAACTGTGGCGATATGTCATAGAGTGTCCTCTCTTGGGTATTGCTAAAGAGCTTTCCTTTCTTTACCTAGAAACTTGCTTACATTTTATGGCTGGATAAAGTGAATTCACAAGCAAAGGGCAGTTTTTGATGCTTAAAAATAAGTTTGTGTATAAGGGGGTAAAAAACCAGGAAATGTCTGTGTGGTCTGAAAAGCAATATAAATGCAGGAGCAAGAAGTACCTTTAGAAGAAGAAAAACTCAAGCATACTGCAGACATCTAGCTTTCAGTGATAATGATGACCTAGTATTCATAATCTAATAAAGATATAACCTGCTCCTGAATCTTTGTGTAAGTACCTATTCAATATTTTGAGGAACAGATTTAGAAACAGACTTGGCTTTCCTTTTGAAAACAAAAAGAGTATAACTCTGATCAGCCTGAAGAAGCTACAGCAGTTTGAAAAGCAATGTTTATTTATTTATTTATTTATTTATTTATTTATTTATTTATTTATTTATTTGTTTGTAAGCTTGTATCCTGCCCATCTTCCTGGCGGGAACTCTGGGCGGCTAACAGCAGTAAAAGCACATAAAACAACAATAAAAGCTACAGGCAATAAGGCAGCGGAGGGCAAGATGGCGGCGAGCCCGAGGAAAAGGAAAAAACAACAACACTAATTCACAAGGTTGCCGAAGGCCTCTCTAAAAAAGAGGGTCTTCAAGGCCTTCTTGAATGCGGACAGGGACTGAAGCAGGCGCAGCTCACTGGGGAGCTGGTTCCAAAGTGAAGGCCCAACCACAGAGAAGGCGCGGTCTCGCGTACGCGTTTGCCACGCCTCTCTGGGTGTGGCAACCCGCAGTGAGTGCGCCTGAAATGATCTCGTGGGTCTGGATCTGGATGTTATACTTTCATAAGATATTTGCTCATACAAGTGTCAGTCCAACCAGTTTCAAAGCCAAAGGCTTTGCATAGTTTTGCCCTTTAGGTCCTTTTATCTTGCTTATATGATCCTGGGGGAAGGAATGCATTTAGGCTGGCAGATCTAGCACAAACACCATAGCCCATATGCCTGAGAGCAACCTAAAAAATTGGAGGCTGAAGTTTGATTTACTTTGGAAGTGATAATTATTTGAAATAAGCAATAGAGTTGAGTAGAACTACAAAGTAGGAAAGTGATCTTGAGAATCACCTCACTGAACTCCATGTTTATTTATTTTGTTTGTATACTACAGTATTTGTTTTGTTTGTTATTTTTGTTTGTTTTCTGTTTATTATTTATCAGTTATGTTTGCATGGGAACCCTATGATCAAGGTGCTCCATGTTGTATGCTCAGAATCACAAGATTTAAAAGGCAGGTGGAGTCACCAGATTGTCATTTCAGAGCTGAATATAAGGTCCTTGCCAACATCAGAGGCCTGCAGGATTGCTAACAGGCCATTTTGGCAGATGGCTGCCTGAGGCAATTGCCCACCACCCCATACTCTATTACCAAAATAGCTTCTTAGGAAAACCAATTCATTACCTAAACTTCCATTCAACCTCCTTTGTCTGAGGCACACTGGAACATCATTCAGCACCTCCTTACACAGAAAGGACTCTGTTAGCATGGGTTGCTATGCAGCTTTATGACATCATCCTGTTCACTTTGTCAACTACCATACCACACTGAACATGCCTACTTTAAGGAGCAAAGCAGGTTCAGGTCAGATTAGTACCTGGATGAGGGACCATCAGGTGATCCGAAGGGCTTCCAGATGAAGCTAGGAAAAGATTCTGCCACAGACCTCAAAGAGCTGGTGTCAATGTGGTCAGTACTTCTGTCAGTCTAGTTAGTAGATAGACCAATGGCCTGAGTGGAAGTTGTCCCTTGTCCCTACCTGGGGAAGCAACTGATAACATAATTATAGAAAGGAAGCAAAGGCCCCACAGATAAGAGAGAGCTGGGGCAAATATTGGCACCATGTTGTATCCCTGCTACTGCCAGCAAACCGTGTTGCTTCCCATTCCAAAGCTTACTAGTTTTGAATTCTGAAAAACAAAATGGGAGCATTCGCCATCAACCCAAGTTCTACATGCCTAGTTAAAAGAGTGTAAAACATTGCAGACACAATGATATGGATTCTGTTTTAAAGACATTGTGCAATAGGACTTGCCTTTTTGGCCACAGGGCCAAACAATGGTCCTTGTCTGTCGTCGTCCCCCACACACACACCCCGGTATAATGCTGTGATCTCAGTAAAATCTTGGAAATTCTACCGTGAACAGGAAATGTCATGAAATAATCTCAGTGCTATTTTACTGAATGGAAGGGAGGGAAAATATATTAATCCTAAAAGACATAATCGTGCTCATTGTTTTGATTAGAAAACATCCCCCTCCCCTCCATCCCTAATGCTACCGTTATAATTACTGGAATGTCTTTTTTGCTGACAAGTCTACTATTAATGTTTCATTTTCATCCCTTCTTTCTTTTTAAAAATGTGGCTAGCAATAAGAAGTTTGGCCTCACCATTTATGTGGGATTAAGTAAGCATTATTGACTGTCCGTCCACAAGAAAGCTGATAGGGCACACATGCCTGCAGGGCCAAATGCTACTCTTTAAACTGAATGATTAGCCTTGCCATATTTCTGCTGGCATTGTGGATTATACTGTCAAATGATTTCAAAGTTTTTCAGTCTTCAACATGCTTTAATTAATTGAGAGAGGAGGAGGAGGAGACAGGAGGAGAAGTAAGTAACTTGTTCCCCCTCCTTTTATTTGCCTGGAAGCACAAAGCATTTTTGGCAATTTACCAAATGGTAAACAGCCAATAAATATTTCATCTTCAATCCTATTTATCAGAACTGTTGTTTTACTCTCTGTGGCAGGTCTTTCCCCTATTTATTATTTTCAGTTATTTTGGGCTTATTGTGCTGCTGCTCTGTTAACACAGCGTAGCTCGTACTTGGTGTGTGTTTCTGAAATAGAATAGTTCAGTTCGGTGGTTATCCGTTTCATTTACAGGAACACTTTTTATTTACTACATGCCGGTGGGTGATTTCAGGCTTTCTTGATGTTCTACTCTGTTTGGAAGGGGCTGATCTATTTGTTTCTGTCTGGATAAATACACAACAATTCCCTCTGAAGCTTAGTGGAAAGAAGATGCAAAACAAGCTCAATTTAGTTACGTGAAGGGATATGCTTCTCTTACCTAGAGCCACGTACATCTTTAGGTGTTGATTTGTGGAACATCTCCTTTTGGTACTTCTACCTGCAGTCCATGTCTGGTTCCTGCCACCTTTTTATACAGTGAGATCAGATCCACTCCAAACCCCACTTCTTTGTAGTGTTTTCTCCAAGCCTCCATTTTTGGCTAATTTTTTAAACTATACCCAGAAAGGTTTCTAACTGAGAGGTCAGATTCCAATTTGGGAAGGCTTCCAGGGTGATGCATACTGGGAGTGGATGGGGCCAAAGCCTTGACGTGGGCCAAAAGCATGTAGGCCAAAACCTACGCACAACACTTACCTGTTTGCCCCAATCAATTATACAGCAATAAAGGCATGCAAAATCACACTGTTCTGTAGAGCTGAACATCTGTGCCATGCAAGACATGGTCACCTGATGAGCAGAGCTTCTTGTTCAAGCCAGAGCCTTGTCTTCTACAAAAGAGACATCCTATCTCCTGCAAAACTTCCCCAAATGCGAACAACAGCTCATTTCACTGCAGTGTTTTCCTAAGCATTGCATTAGAAATAAAGGCAAAAGGGGTCTGACTAGCAAACAGGAACCAGTGCAAGTCTGATGAAAACTTTCCTGATCTGAATAAAGCCTAAGGACCAGAGGCTCCCCACTGCATTGTACTCATTGCCGGACCACATTCCCTCCACTCACCAGTGTGCGCTTAAGCAATGTTCTGTGCTCATTTGAGTTCTGTGTATTTTAAAACAAATCCACAGTGGTCCAGAAAGACGGGACTTCTGAGTGCCCATTCCTTTTGTCTCATGTCTGATGTGAGAGGCCCAGGTGGAGTCAAGTTCATAAAACAATTGATGGCTAGGGTTGCTTGCAAACAAAGGATCTTGTGACAATGGCCTGATGCTGTCACTTAGCCTGGCGTCTAACCTGGGATGGTGTGTGCTTAGCACTCTTTTAGCCCACATAACAGAATAAAGCGCCTGCGACATCATAGCTCCCAGAATTGTTCTAGTTTAGCCAGACTTCATGTAAATATTTAGCTGCTTGCCTTTGCCAAGTAAACGGAGCATTACCTTCTGCTCCAGCTGCAAGCCTCCATTGTGGGTTCAAGCCCTCAAGGACAGTTAAGAGATCTCAGGGCCACTGATCTGGAGTTTTCCATTACTTCCACTATGTAACAGCAGCTATGGAAGAGGGTGTCTAGGGGAGTGAGATTACCAAAGTCAGTGTATGTTCTTTCACACAGTGGGTGTTTATTTAAAAGTCCCCTTCATAATTCATTTGCATTCTGAATTGAGTATTGTTTCATTTTTCTCCCAGCAAGAAGTTTAACTGAAATTCCTCACATCTATGGAGAGTGTTCATGAAGGCAGGCACCCAAAATCCTGTCTGCTCTGATGCATACTCAGATGGTATTTCATGTTTGGGCCCTTTTTGTGATAAAACAATTGTTGCATGATGTACATTATAGGACCGGATCCTCTTACCAAGCAGCATTAGGCTTCATTAAAATGTTGGTTGATGTTCTTGATTCTTCCAAATGTTCTCTGGAGCTACTATTCCCTATCCAGATCTGGAATCCTCTTTTTTTGTCCAGGTTATTTTTTGAGTAAGGGGTGAATTTCAGTGTAGGGTTATGGTTTAGGTTCTGTGTAGTGGGAGGACAGGAACAGCAAAGTAATAATGCAAAATGGACTTTCAAATGAAAAAAGTGTACAGATGTTCAAAGATGTTTCTAGAACCATTTATGGAAGTAAAAGGGGGAGCCACATGGCAATCACAAATGCAAAGCTAGGCTACAGGTGATCTTTATAGGCCACTAATTTAAAAAAAAAAATCATTGCAAGTTTTTGAGTGCAATACATTCTTTTTCAAAGCATGTCCCAAAAGTTCAAAGATGGCAAAAGATGTGATTTGCCAGGAGGTCGTTCTTGAAGTTCTTGGCAAGATGATAATTGCCAGACAAGCAGTCTTCTTAAGTGAGGCAGGAAGTGGGAGGGCTGTTGTAAAAGCTGCATAAGCATTGGGTTTCACACTCCAGTTCTTCAAGCAATGGAACATGGGTCATACACCGCTGCCACCCCGCTCATTTGCCATTTGCCATTCCAAGACAAAGGTGCTCTACATTGCTTCTGCATCAACACTCTGGTGATTGGGTTTAGTGATTCCCTTGAATCCACATCCCAGTTTTATGCTTCTGTAATTTGTTGTGCTACATTGCTGATACTGATAGATGTATACAAACCACCCTCTTCCTCGTATTAACCTAACACCTTAATTAACAAAGCCTGGTACTAAGCTGCATTCAATTAAAACCTATGTAATTTCTCCCTCCCCTCTGCTCCCAAAGCCAATGTGTACACTTTGTGACATCTTTTCAAACTCTCTCTTTTGGGCACACTCCACCTATCTGAGAATGAGCTTGTATAATAATTAAATTTGGCATAATTACTTTACAGAATGATCAGTGACAGTCTATTGTTCAGGAAGTATTAATCCCCCAAGCTTTCCAACATCTTTTCAGTTCTGGTTCTAAATGAGATTTTCAAAGAATGTAATTTATAATAACTAAAATCCCTAATGCACATTAATATAGACTTGCTTTGTTGCTTGCTGGTAAGATGCTTCTGAATTAGAATCCTTCCGCAATAATGAGTTATCTATGCCACACTCGGCCATCTGAACTGAAGCGGGGATGTAATAAGCTTCTGTAATGACATTCATTCCTGATGATGGGGAGGAGGGGAAACACCTTTATTAATTCCTTGAGAGTCATGCAAAACTGATTTCTCAATGCTTGACACTGTTGCTTCATCAGTATCATGATTTTATAGCACAGTGATGTTCTATTTATCACATAGCGAACCAAAATAAAGGTATCTTTGTTTGTGTATCTTTGTATTTAATGATTTTTTTTTTCAAAGTGAACACCAAAAGCAACAGGTACAAAACTCAGCAGGGTTCTTATCAGTCTGGCCATCATTCTCCTTGAGGTGATATATGCATTTGTTGGTAGTATTAATAGAGGAAAGTATTAAATTGTATTATTTTACCAGCAGAAATCATGACACTCTTATGGATGCCTAGTGGTTCTCAACCTGTGGGTCCCCAGATGTTCCTGGACTGCAACTCTCTGAAATCTTCATCACTGGCTGAGCTGGCCAGGATTTCTGGGAGTTGTAGTCCAGGAACATCTGGGGACTCTCAGGTTGAGAACCACTGTTCTAGACTTTACTCAAGGGAGAATCCAATTTTTCTGTTTAAGATACCTTTACCCTCCCTTTCTTCTTTAAAAAGGAACCCAAGCAGCTTATACTGTATAATTAAAAGACAGTATTTAAAGCTAATATATACTTGCTGGTTCTGCATCTGTTGTAGTAGCATAGTTTATTATGTAAGTTGCTCTGCTTTAGGGCACAAGCAAACATGCACAGGAGTTGCTCTGCTTTAGGGCACAAGCAAACATGGAGCCACTGGTTCCCCAGAAGAATTGATCAAGCTTCCCAATGTGCTGTTTTCATCTGATAACATAGTAGATTTAAGTCACAGTCTATAGGCATTGGCTTAACTAGTGGAGCGTATGATGGCTTTCAAGAGCCACATTCTGCTTTTTTTTTTAAAGCAGTTTATTACACATAATGAGCTAGCAGGTTAGACAGAATAATTTGTTGAGGACAAGCAATATGTGCAGACAGTCATAACCGTGTTGTTTATATATACAGTACTGTATATATATTCAGAACCACTTGTTTATTCTCCCCACACCCTCTCTGAAGTCCAGAAACTGGCTTACTCCATCTGGGGAAAGAGCAGCTCATTTTGAATCAGTGCCTGGCATGGAATTGTGACTTTTACCCCTGGTGTTTAAGCATTTGTCTTCTGCTCACCTGAAAGACCTGAATGTTATTGGTATTCCTAACTGAAGTCGACATATTGAATCAGTTGTTGAACAGTGAGTCAATATTAAGCTTGTTAAGGCATTGTAACTGAAACTGTGGAGGGCTAAATAGGTTGTTGGGATGATGCAACACTTTTGGCTTCATTGCAATATTCTTTAGGGAGCTTTAACTGTGTCTAGCTCTTTTGACTGTACAGCAGGAGCAGCTTTTGCCTCAAAACCTTCACCCATTATATTCCCACATCTCCTGGAAGTCAACAAGATCTTAGTATGTTTAATGTGAAGATCTGTTCAACACTCCTGGGTGCTTTCAGCTGAATGCTGTCTGCTCCCTGATCACTCCACACTTCACACTTCGGTGCTAATTGCCTAAAGATCTGAGAAACATCTGGATGAGGCCGAAAATGAGGACAGGGCTTAAATGCTGGGAGTGGCTGTAGCTGTTTGAATTTGGCTAGGCAGTGGTGGCATACCTTTGTCACTCCAGATGTTTTGGATCACAACTCCCACAGTCCTTTGTCATTGGCAATCTAGTCTTAGAATTCTGGGAGTTGTGGTCCAAAGCACCTGGAGTCCTGAAGGTTCACCACCACTGGGCTAGGGTAAGTAGGAACTACAGTAGGACCACCGTATCCACTGATTCACTAAGCATTGATTCAGTTATCCACAGTTGGCAGAAGAAAATAATTGAGCAGCAAAGCAAGCTAATATCACAAACAGCAGCTGCAAAGCAAGCTACTGCCATAAAAGAGGAGCAATAAAGCAAGCCACTGTCACAAACAGCAGTCATAAAGCAATCTAATGTAGCAAAACAGCAGTCATAAAGCAATCTAATGTAGCAAAATGGGGGTTGCTGGTGTTCTCTCTTATCCACAGTTTTCATTATCCACAGGAAGGCCTTGAACCAATCCCTAGTGGATACTGGGGACCTACTGTAATTTCATTTCATATCATTTTAGGTTTCTTTTTTTTTTAATCTGAGTTCATATTTGGAATAGGAGGAACTTGAAGTTTAAAGAATTTAAATACTGAACTAATTAGAACGAATGCAGTTCCCCATCTCTAGTAGAAACTACTCTTTTATTATACTTTGAGATGGGTGTCCAACTGACATCTCTAATGGTGCTGCTAGTTCTGAGAATTCCTACATTAGAGAATACATTCATGCTAATGTTACTTCTAAATGTAGCCTGTACTTGGGAAATACTGTTCTGCTGATATGAGAGCTTCCAATGTATTTTATTTATTTATTTATTTATTGAACTTATATACCGCCCGTCTTCCTGAAGGAACTCCGGGCAGTTCACAACATAAGAAATACTAATAGCAGCTATAAGGCAATTGAATAGTTTAAAAACAGTTAAACACAAGTAGCCAGACTAAGTGGTAAAGCGTGGCTTTGCAGATGGCGGGGGAAAAGAAAAAGAAAAAGAAAAAGAAAAAGAAAAAAAACCTTCAGTCACCAAACGCCTCCCGGAAGAGAAGGGTTTTTAATGCCTTCCGGAAGGCTGGCAGGGACTCTGCTAGGCGCACTTCTGCTGGGAGATGGTTCCACATAGTGGGGCCAGCCACAGAGAAGGCTCAGGTATGGGTGGATGTTCTCTGAGCCTCCCTGGGCGTGGCCACACAGCATGTGCGCCCGCGACAACCTAGTCGGGTGGGCCGATGTTGACCGCTGGTCGATCTGTTCTGTCAGGTAGTCAGGTCCTAGGCCATGGAGAGTTTTGTAAACCAAAACCAGGACCTTGAATCTGATTTGGGCCGCAATGGGCAACCAATGCAGGCGGGCCAGAACTGGGGTGATGTGCTCGAACTGACGCGCACCCGCCACCAGTCTGGCCGCTGCATTCTGGACCCGCTGCAGTTGCCGAAGGAGAATCAAGGGCAACCCCATGTAGAGCGTGTTACAATAGTCCAGTCTCGAGATCACCAGCGCTTGCACCATAGTTCTGAGGGAGTCCCCATCTAGGTATGGCTGAATCTGGGCAATTCGATGGAGATGAAAAAAGGCAGCCCAGGACACAGCGGACACCTGGGCCTCCATTGTGAGCGCCGGGTCCAGGACTATGCCCAGATTCCGGACAGAGTCCGAAGGCCAGAGGGAAACGCCCTCCAAGGTGGGATAAGGTCCTGCATAGCCAGATGGGGAAGTCCCAAAGAACATAACCTCGGTCTTGTCGGGGTTGAGTTTGAGCCTGTTAGCCCTGGTCCATTCCATGACCGCGCCCAGGCACTGATCGAGGGTCTGGACAGCCTCATCTGCAGCGGTGGAAAAGGAGACATAGATGTACATTTTACATTGTTAATATGAATGGTCTGGGAATGTAAAGCTTGTTAAATAAAAGTCAAAAGCAGACTACTGTATTTAGTATGTTGATCTGCAGCCTAAACTACTCTAGATGAAAGCAGAGGTTTGCTGTTTGTTGTAAACCTCAGTAGATATCTCTTCCCCTTGTGAAATGCCACAAATGGGAGCTGCTGGAGCAACTTCTAATTAATTAACCAAGGAAGCTAATTTCCCCTTAATGGTTAGCTGTCAATAACATAACTTTTCAGAGAGGGAACAATAGATTTGACTCCTCATCATGCCATTCTAGAGTGAACCAATGTAAAAACAATCGGGGGGGAAATTTTGTAACTGTAAAATTAGAGAACTGGATGTAACACAAACAGCAAAACACAAACATCTAAGAATTGGGAGGGGATACATGTGACAGTCTGGTCCCAGGATTTCCAGGGAAACGTGAAGCTCTTCGTTGAGACAAACAACGACAAACTTCCCTGAAAAACAGGTTGATGATAGTTTGCCATTCCCAGTCTTTGCCAGTAGCTGATGAAAATTGTTGTGTTCATGTAGGAAGGTTCACTTGGTACAGGTTGTGGTGAGACCCAACAGAGCTTTAATTGAACGGATTGTGTGCCTTAATGGTGAAATCCAGTGCTCAAAACTAGAGTAGGCATTTTGAATCAGAAGGAATTTGGTGAGTCAACATCTAGGTAAGCTCCTTGGACTCAATGAGCCTGCTCTCAAGGTAGCTTACTTCTAGTTTTTAGCCTGTTGTTGCAGTCACCAGATAGAATTTGCAGGAGTGATTATGGAAAGATTCATCAGTGTGACTAATGAGAATGTGACATTTGGAAGAATTTGAAAATACCCACACTTATTGCCATCCCTATTGTTTTGTGTAATCATAATTTGCATTAACATAACAACACAAAAAAGATATAGCCTGGTAGTATTTCAGAATTCCCAGTGTCTACATAGAAGGCCATGGATTTATACATAGCTTCTGTGCTGATAAAGAGTTGTTTGCTATTATTTTTCTGACTCCTTTTATCAGAGGAACTGAGAGATGGGAGTTGACGCCTTTTCTCCATAAATCCAACGCCATGCTAGGATATATTTCTATCATGTCAGCACTTTCTTTGTGTCCCCCGCGGTCACCCCTCACTGCCATCAAAACCATCCACCGGAGTCAAGGCAATCCTCTGGATCAGATAGTTGAGTAGGACCTAGAGCAGAAAGGAGGGGAAAGGGTTAACTGGCTGCCATATTGTGACATATACTAACACAGAGTTTAGCCAGGGTCTTTAAGGTTGAAAGAAAAAGTCTCATTCCTATAATGCTGAATTTGTTCTGTCGTCTTCCAAATTCCACAAAGTGGCTGACATTTTCCAGAATAGGGTCCTCGAGCAAAACTGATATTGTCTTCACATCACATCATAATCTTTTATTTTATTTTTTGCTCCAACTCTCACATCTTGTTTTGTTTGTGATTGGGCTGGCAGTATGAATCACATGTAAGAGACCAAGCAATTTATATACTCTGCTCTCACCTATCCAGGGAAGGCTACCATGCGCTCATTTTCTATCTGCTGGGCATAATTCTGCCTCAACATGTAAGCTAGAGCTTCCAAATGACATTGATAATCCACACTTACATTGTCTGCCTTGGCTGGGAATGGCCACAGAACACTGATACACGACATTCTATTTCCCGGGTTATTTCTCAGTGTGATAAAGGGCCTATGCACTGTTGACGCATGTCAGCCATTTTACAGCTATATAGTTCTGTTTATTTCCCAGTTGACTGGTTTGTTAAAATTTTGACAAGGGATGTAAGTGTTTGTCATATTCTAGCCTTGCTACACTGTTCTGTTTTATCTTACAGATAAAGCATTCTTGGACTAGAGTTTGGTATGCAATTTCCTTCTTGAACCTCAGATGCAACTTTTATATTTTATTTAGCTAATATCTGCATATGAGATAATGGATACCAAGGGATTGGAATTTCTTGCTCAGTCATTTTAAGTGGCTTCTAGCTGCCTGCCTGCAGTGGGTGAGGACCAAATTCAGTAACTCCTTTATGTAATGAAGGGACATGAGAGAAACATTCTGGAGCTTTAATAAAATTGGAGCGGGAAACAGATGCAAGTCTCCAAACACAACTATGTTGGGGGAATGGCAGTACACTGCATTGCCCATTTCTGTGATTGCTTATCTTTCCCCCTTTTCTCAAACCTAAGTTCCAAGAGTAGCTATGAGCATTTGCTTTATTCAGAGATAATGATTAATGATGATTACTCCACTTCCCTTTGGTAATGCTGCAAACTTGGGAGGCCTTTCCTTCTCTCATTCACTATTCACTGTTCACAGCAAACCATGGTCTGTTTTAACTAGTGTTTGAAGAAATGCTCCAAATTCAAACTGAAAAGTAGAGGAATCACGCAGGTCAGAAACTTGTGTGTGTGACACTGAACTATTTATTGCCCAAGCTAGACAGTTAATTACCTTAATTAGGGTTTGTAAACAGGCCTAATTCAAAGACTTTTGAACCACTTGGATTTCCACTTCTATTAAATTATCTGTTGTCAACACAGTTGCTCAGGAAAGGGTGAAACATGAACACACACACCTGTATTCACATTGTTTGTAACATCATGACAGTGGCACATTTAGTCCTCAAGCAAGCAGTGCCTTTGCACACCCATACTTATTCCCCCTGAATAAATATATGAATTCCGGTGTGTGTGTGTGGGGGGGGGAATGCTGTGACGAGAATGTGACACCTTATAGCCAACCCTCCATTCACAGTGATTCCAGGGATAGGGGAGGGTACATCTTGGTGTGTATGAGACATGGAAATACAATGTTCCTCTTTCTGGGAACTTGTGCTATACATGTTGTTGTTGTTGTTGTTGTTGTTGTTGTGGTGGTGGTGGTGGTGGTGGTGGTGGTGTCATTACAGTCGTGACCAACTCTTTGTGATTCCATGTCCATGGAGTTTTCTTGGCAGGAATACTGGAGTGGCTTGCCAGTTCCTACTCCAGGCGCCTACAGCACCTGGTATTCCCTGGTGGTCTCCCATCCAAGTACTAACCAGGGCCGACCCTGCTTAGCTTTCGAAATCAAGCGAGATCAGATGTGCTTAGGGCATCTAGGCAGCTCTGCACTGTACATACTGTCCAGTTAATGACAGATAATTCCGCTACTAATGAACCGTCACCTTGCTCCTGTTATCTTGCGGGGAATGGGCACTTTTATGACAATGTAAATGGTTACCGTTACGATACTCATAATTCAGTACAGCATGCCATTCTTGTCTGTGCTGTTTTTAATTACTTCTAATGGCTACTTTTTAGACACACAGACTGCATTGTAAGAAATGCCAATATCCTTTTGAATTTCTTTGGTTTTCTTTCTCTTCATCAGCACTTTGCTGTCATTATTCCTTTGAAGGCCAACAGTAACTGAAACAATTTGTTTCACCACAGGTGGATATGACATGTTTCCAACTCCCAGTGTCTAATCTCATTTACTGCTTGGGCTTGACGACTGTTTCTTATCAACATATATTTTATGCAAACGAGGGAAACCTAGGTGGCCTCCATTGGTGTCAGTGATTCAGCTCAGAGGAAGGAGTGTCAACATCTGGCTGCTTTGATAGGTTAGCATGGCTATGGCAACACATCCCATGTGACTTTATGGTAGCATAATTAAAGTGCTAAAGAGCAGCTAACTTTGCTCAGCAGAACTCAGAATGTTAGTTTGGCAAGGTGGGCATTATAAGGCAAGCCACGATTTGTACCAGGTGGGCTCTTTTTGGCTCAATGAATTGCAGATTGTACAGACCTGATGTAACAGAAAGCTTCAGTGTTCTTTCTAGGCATGGAATCATATTTAGCACCCAGCTGCATCAAGCAAAGTAAAACAAGCAAATGTTTTTTTGTTTTGTTTTTTTGCTACCTCTGTGTTGTATTTAAATATAAGACACATAGTTTTAAAAGTGGAAGCAAGTAATTCTGGGATTTACTTATTTGTCCACTTTTTAAAATCAGACTCAAAACTCCATCCAAAATGAAGCTGACTTCCATTTGTTATTTCGAGAGTTAAAAGCATTCTTTATTCTTGCTGGTCACTGCATTGTGTTGAGAAGCGACCTTAGTCACTTCATTTTCTCAGCATGTGTGCTGTGCATGTTGGTTCTCTTCTGATTGTCAGCTGGCATTTTGCAAAGCATTACTTTCGCTACAAGAAAAGTCACTGCCCAGGAAGGTACCCGAGATGAATAGATCTGAACTGGCAATGGAATTGGGCAGGAAAAACTGCTTGATTCGCAATTTCTACATGGCAGGGGTGGCAGAAGGAAAATTCAGGGAGTGACAATGCAATTGACTTCTGTATTTCCCCATGTCTCTCTTGGCTGTGTTTCTAGTGCATTAAGGAGACAATAGGGTCATAATTTCTAGTTAGGGATACCCAGTGTGCTGTAGTGAATAGAATTATGGACCAGAACTGATGATACCAAATTGAGAGGGGTTGCTAATTCCATAGAGAATAGGATAAAAATCTAAAATGGCATCGACAGTTTAGAGTGCTGGGCCAAAGCTAATGGAATGAGTTTCAACAGAGAAAGAGATAGGGTTTTGCATCTAGGCAGAAAAAAATGAATTGTATAGATACAGGATGGGAGACACCTGGCTGGAAAAAATAGTACATGTGAAAGGGATCTGGCATTCTGGGTGCACCACAAATTGAACATGAGTCAGCAGTGTGACACGGCAGCCAAAAACAGCCAAGGTGATTCTTGGTTGCATCAACAGAACCATAGTGTCTAGATCAAGATAAGTGATAGTACCACTCTATTCTGCTCCACTCAGACCTCACCTGGAGTACTGTGTCCAGTTCTGCATACCTCAATTTTAAAAGGATGTTGACAATCTTGAATGGGTCCAGAGGAGGATGACCAGGATGGTTAAAGGTCTGGAAGAAATGTCTTACGAGGAGCTTCTTAGGGAGCTGGGAATGTTTAGCCTTACAAAAAAGAAAGTTGAGATGGGATATGATATCCATGTTTAAATATTTGAAAGGATATCATAAAGGGAGACAGGTTTGTTTTCCATGGCTTCAGAGACTAGGATTTGAAACAATGGTTTCAAACTACAGGAAAAGAGATTCCATTTAAACATTAGGAAGAACCTCCTGATGGTTACAGCTGTTCAGCAGTGGATTATGCTGCCTCAGAGGGTGGTGGAGTCTCCTTATTTGGAGGTTTTTAAGCAGAAGGTGGATGGCCATCTGTTGGGAGTACTGTGATGGGGTTTCCTGCATGGCAGGCTGGTAAGTGGTGGGGCCGCTAGGGATCACATTGCGCCACTTCTGTGTAACCTGCATTGGCTACCAGTTGTTGCCCGAGCCCAATTCAAAGTGCTTGTTTTGACATATAAAGCCCTAAACGGCTTAGGACCTAGATACCTGAAGGACCACTTCCTTCCATATGAACTTAACTGGCATTTAAGATCAAGCCAGGGGGGGCCTTTGAAAGAGCCATCCCTGAAGGAGGTGAAATGGATGGATTGTAGACACAGGGCCTTCTTAGCAGCTGCCCCCAGGCTATGGAATGCCCTTCCAAGTGAGACTGCCTGGCACCAACATTGATGACATTTCAGAGCCAGGTAAAAACCTTCCTGTTCCAGAAGTTTTTAAATTGACATACTATAGATTGTGGGTCCTGATGGTAATTTTTAGTGTAATATTTTTTATTATTTTTTAATTATTTATTGACGTTTTGATGTTTACACTCTTTTAATTATTTTGATTGTAAGCTGCCCAGAGACCTTTGGGTAGTGGGCGACATGTAAGCTGTATAAATAAATAAATAAATAAATAAATAAATAAATAAATAAATAAATAAATAAATAAATAAATAATAGTAAAAATGCACAAACTCAAAAAGAAACAAATTCAAACATGTTTCTAATACTGTTTACTCTTTAAGTACCCTACTCTTATACAGTTTTACTCTATGTATCTTTCCTCTGCCTGATGCCATATACCCCTTTTTTGGACTAGGTTCCAATACAGTACTTTAATTTTATAGTACATTCCACCCTATATCTCTCCAGAAATACAGTGATTCTTCTTCTGGAATATACTCCTTTCCTTTTAGTTAGGAAATTGATTCCATATTTCCTTGAAATCATTCTTTTTTAGCATACATTTTCTGATTTTTGTATCATGAATCAATTTATCATTAATTTCCATGTTCCACATTTTTCTATGCCATTCTTCCATGCTAATCTGATGGTCATATTTCCACTTCTTCACCACCATTACCATTGTGATAATTACCTCCTCACAGTGTTCAGTAAAGCAAGCATGGGAGATAATTGCATCTCGATTCCCATTATGCCTCTTATTTCTTTAAAAATCAAATTTCATTCTTTCCTTCTTTTTTCGCATCACTCCCACATATGCACGTAAGTCCCTTTCTCTGTCTTAGACGTCCAGCATAAAGGTGCTCAATTTGTATTTATTATATTTCATTTAACTGGTGTAAAACACCATTTCCAAATTACACTGTAACAATAATCTCTAATTCTCACTGACATATTCTCCTTATTCTTTTATTCCTTATCTTGCTCCATCCATTACGTAAACTCAATGTCTTGATTTCTTCACCTAAATCCTCTTTCCACAAATCATTTATCATTGGGGTTTTGTGTTCTGCTAGTACCAATAATTTATATATTTTGCTCACAGTTCTTTCCAATTCTTTCTTGTTGTTTCATTCTGTATGTTTTACTATATATTCCTCAAACATTATCAGTCTTATTCCCTTTCCTCTCTTCCTTTTTAATTCCTTAATCCATTTTTAATATCTGGAGTGTTCATAACCATATGAACCCCTCTTTTCCAAGTGCCTCTTTTATTTGGCATTTATCCTGTATTTCTTCCATCCATTCCTTAATTCTTATAATCCCTTTACCTTTTATTGACTCCTTTCATTTCCCTTTAAGATTTTCTGGAAAGTTCTTTATGTCATCCACCTGTGTCAGAGAGGAAATTGGTGTGCTCAGAATTCCTTTATAACTTCTCCAGCTTTCCAACAAAATTTTCATGACAATTTACTAGGAGACTCAAGCTTTAGTCCCAGCTTTGCCATGGAAACTCACTGGCAAGGTGGAACTGGTAAAACCACTCCTTAAACATCTTACTTACCTTGAAATTGGGTTGCTACCAATCAGTTCTGACCTGATGACACATAACAACTGCTATGTCGGGTTAAGCACCCATCCTTTGTTTTAACCTGAACACAAAACTAGTTGACTACTTTCAGTAACAACGTGGCTCCATTATGTGCATGGAGAAGCACTATATTTTCTCCCAGAATGGGCCCAGGGATGCTTCCGTGTTGCATGTGGCATTTTCTCCATGCAACATTCTGGTCCTCAGTTTTGGAGCACCTTATTGCCAAGCTGCTGTGTGCAGTCAAGATGCCACTTGAGGAGGCAGCTTAGCTGTATGGTAAGATGAAGAAGCAAGCAACAAGCAAGTAGGCAAACAAACAGAAGCCTCAGCTACATCATCTGATGTAAATAATGTCCCCAGGGATTCCTCTCCTATAGTTCTCAATCATTTCCCTCCACTATTATTTTAGAAGAATGACCCTGTGGGTGTGAAGGTAGCAATTATGTTTTGACATAATTCAAATTTTGCATCCCCGTGTTATTCTAACATCATTTACCCATTTTGACCAAACTCAGGAAACTGTGGTGGATGTAAACCACCATTAGGAGCCAGAATATCAACAAGGACTCTGGTGGGTTGTTCCATCTGAGGTGAGCCACTGCTATAACACTGTATACCATTAATAAATATTTAAAGCAGGTTTTATTTATATGCTAGAGCAAATGGATGTTCCTGAGGTGTTTTCAGTCTTTTAAATATGGACACTTCTATGTCTGGATGATTCTGAAACTGTTGCACATTATTCCTCGTTTGCTAGCACATTTGTATGCAAAACACTGACTGCCAATAAAGCGAAAATATATTTTGGTAAATTGGGTCTAGGCTAATGATGTCTTTCAGAAAATGACTGCACATAACTTTGCAACATCATGCCTCTTTAATAATAAAGGAAAGGATCATAAGTGTTGACAACCAAATTCTATTCTGCTTCATACCAGAAAGTAACCTCAAAGGTTTTGGAATTTCTCTGCCACCAAATTGCTTTATTCGCACGGAATTCTGCAGTTGCAGGTTCATGAAGATTAAATTAGACCACTAGTCAGATTTAGTCTGAAGGGTTTTTCCACATCTTTTCCCCTCCTCATTCACCTCCAGATCACATCTGGCTGTTAAATCTGAGAGCTAATGACCCATGCCCTATATTCTTTCCTAGTTTGGGGAGAGGATTCAGGAAAATGGGAAACATCAAAAATAAATTGACCCAAGAGATTATCTGAAAATCTTTCTCTAGCAGGATGGTTTTTCTTACACTGTAGTTCCATAATGTTTGAGACAGTTTTAAAGGGAGGAATGTGTGTCATACAAGAGCCAAATAGCATTCCTTGCTTAAACCACAAAAATGTAAATATGTTCTGGATGCTTCTAAATATCTCTAAGGCCTCCTTGGTCCAGTACGGAAATTAAAGTTAAAAATTATTGGATTAGATTCTTCTTTACCCTCAAAATTGTTGAGAAGCTTTGCGCAACTTCCAGACTTATACGATGTGGTCACACTGGAAAATAGGCAGCAATTTGGATCACTGATGGAGGTGTCTGGTGTGATCCATTTCCCAGCAGTCACATGACACATGGGGAAATGTGCTCCAGACTAACCCATAGCCATGCTCTTGTTAGACATTTTTGGGCTGGGCCTTTTGGGGGGGGGCTCTTCAGAAAGTAACCCATTCTCGTGCAGTCAGGTGCACACCTCTGTAGCTGTCTAGTTGTAACCTAGATAGCTTAGTGAATTAGGTATCTGACTACAGAGGTAGAGGTTAGGAGTTTGATTCTCCACTGTATCTCCTGTGAGAAGAGCCAGCCTCTGTGGCCTTGGGCAACCTGCACCATCCCAGGATTAATATCTTTATTAATGACTTGGAGGAAGGAATAGAGAGTGGGCTGATCAAATTTGCAGATGATACCATATTGGGTGGGGTTGCTAATTCCCTAGAGGATAGGATGAAAATCCAAAAGGACCTTGACAGATTAGAGTGCTGGGCCAAAGCTAATGAAATGGGGTTCAACAGAGGGGAATGTAGGGTTCTGCATCTAGGTAAAAAGAATGAATTGCACAGATATAGGATGGGAGACACCTGACTGGAAAATAGTACCTGTGAAAGGAATCTGGGCATCTTGGTGGACCACAACTTGAACATGAGTCAGCAGTGTGATGCGGCGGCTACAAAAGCCAACACGATTCTTGGTTGTATCAACAGAAGCATCATGTCTAGATCAAGGGAAGTTATAGTACCACTCTATTCTGCTCTGGTCAGACCCCAACTGGAGTACTGTGTCCAGTTCTGTGCACCTCAATTTAAAAAGGATGTTGACAATCTTGAACAGGTCCAGAGGAGGGCAACCAAGATTACTGAGAGTCTGCAAGAAATGTCTCACGGGAGCAGCTTAGGGAGCAGGGAACAGTTAGGCTGTTCGGCAATGGAATATGCTGCCACGGAGGGTGGTTGAGTCTCCTTCTTTGGAGGTTTTTAAGCAAAAGCTGGATGGCTATCTGTTGGGTGTCCTGTGGTGGGGGTTCCTGGCTGGCAGGGGGTTGGACTTGATGGCCCTTGAGGTCTCTTCCAACTCTGTGATCCTCTGATTCTCGAAGAAGGAAAGGCAAATCACTCCAGGGTACTCTCTATTTAGAAAACCCTAGAAAGTGTCACCATAAATCAGAAGTAACTTGATAGCACATGATTATTATAGTATGAATTGCGACATGAGTCTTCTTTTCCCCTTATATGAAAAAAAAAATTGGACACCACTGTTGCTGCCATGCTTATTAAGAAACATGGCAACAGTTCTTTGAATAGAAAAGATTTATTTTAATTCCTCCTCACTTATTTGCTCCCTTAATATCCTCATAATTCTCTCAGGACCAATTCGGAAGTTGAATGTACTTGCTCATTTACCCAAGTAATTGGGGTCATAAGATGTCTGTGCAAATGAGTAACATAACACGGAGTAAAGCATGCTCATGAATATTGCCTCTGTAGCTGGGATGAGCAGGGCATGCTGGGGATGATTCCTTTGCTTACAAGCTATAACAATATCCCTTGCCCCAAAGAGTGGACTTCTGAGTTATGTAGCATATTATCCAGAAGAACACGTTTGATCTACACATTAACATCCGCCCATCTACTTTCTCCCACCCAACCTCTCCTCTTTCATTCATTCCCCAAATTCCTCTAACGTTTCTGTGATTTTTCTTTTTACATCTCAATGGTTTAGATCTTTGTCTGTGGAGCTGGAAGTTGAGGAGTGTGATTCCCCACTGTGCCTCTCTGATAGGGGCTGGGCTTGATCGTCCCTACAGTTCCTTTGAGCTCTGCAGTTCGGAGATGATTATCTAAGATATTATCATTTTGCATCCTTTTCAGAGCTGAGAAAGATGACCTTTTTAGACTGAAATGCTTAAGATCCTCCAGCCAATGTGGCCGCTGGCCCTTCTGTATTGGGGGATTCTAGGTTCCGTAGTCGAAGAAGAAGAAGAAGAAGAAGAAGAAGAAGAAGAAGAAGAAGAAGAAGAAGAAGAAGAAGAAGAAGAAGAAGAAGAAGAAGAAGAAGAAGGTGGTGGTGGTGGTGGTGGTGGTGGTGGTGGTGGTGGTGGTGGTGGTTCTATAGTACGCATTCCACCTATTTATTCATTAAAAGAAAAGTCCTGGCTGATTAAGACTGCCAGGGGAAGCATGCTGGAATGGGTGGCTGCAATCACGTCTGGTTCTTTCAGGTACGGGATTTTTCCCACTTGCCTGATGGACACCATGATCTGGCCCATTCTTAAAAGACCTGGCTTGGCTGCTGATGGTTGGCCTGGGACCTGTTTATCTGGCGGAGTGGATCTCCCAGAGGTCAGCTTCTTCCAGACCAACCAGAGCCTCTCTCTCCCTTTCACTCTTAGTGGCCACTCGGAGGGAGGCCCGAAGGGATTCTACCCAGAATTGGGCCTTCTCAGTGGCCCCTCCGGTATTGTGGAATTAACTGCTGATGGAGATCAGACTGGTGGATTCTCTACCGGCCTCCAGGAGGGCATTAAAGACCTGGCTCTTCAGGGAAAATTTTGGATGATTGCTGAGAGCACAATGGTTTGCTGTTAGTGGTTTGCTTGTCTGTCCCAGCCTTTTCTTGCCGGAGTCTGTTTTGTCGTATGGTTGTTGTTGTTCTGTTTTTATTATTTGCCTGACTTTATTTGTTTGAATTTTATTTGTTTTGGGGCATTTTGTTTATGTAGAAATTTGTTGTACACCGCCTGGAGTTCCTTTTTTTTTTTAAATTTTTTTATTGAACATAAAAAAGACAAAACAACAATGATAAACAATTATATAAAAAAACAGTAATAGGCAATCATAAACAGTACAAAGTGCCCCCACCCCAAGTCCAGTTTCTTGCATCTTTATTTTTTTTTTTCCATTTACCTTTACGACTTTTGGGTTTGTTTGAATCCCTTTAATTTGATTTTTTCCCCCAAACATCATAGAAAGTATCTTTTTTTTTATTTCACCTCTCAAAACTTTTATATTACAAGATAGTTTATCATTTTGCTATGTCCCAGCAATTTTAAGGTCTGATTTCAGTTTCAGTTCCTAGCAATAATCAGTCTAGCTCCTGTCAGATTTGCCCTGGAGTTCCTTGAGGAAAAGTCGGATGGTCAATAAGTATAACAATAAATAAATAAATAAATAAATAAATAAATAAATAAATAAATAAATAAATAAATAAATAACATTAGTTTTCATCTGAAAAAGTTTCATATTCAATCATTTTTAAAAGCCTCTGATTTATGAATATGGAATATTGTTTCTGTGCCCACAATTCAAATCACTAGTAAATGGGCCAGTAGTGTCTTGCAATATATCATGCCTGTGTTTCTAGAATGAGAAAGGATGTCTGGTTTTTATAGCATGGGCACACCTAAATGTTGATGACACTAATGTCAGTAATCAAGATGGTCTGACTCTAGAAGATACCCTCTTGTGCTTGCTTTCATTCACAAAGAGACAGCAAGCAAAGGGAAATCCCAGAACCTGCCACATTTATTCATCAGTTAACCACTTATTCAAGCACAAAGCGTTTGTCATGGGATTTCAGAAGTTAACTTGCTATAGTAGTGCCTTGGGCACAAAGCATTTTAATGATTAGTTTTAACTAATAAGGTACATGTTCTATTGCTGCTAAAACTTTTCCTTGGTTTGACCTTCACATCTTTTGACATATGCTGAGGTCAAAGATGGAATGCATGTACAGCTTTGCTGCATCATATTATCAATTAAAAGTAAAATCTGCCCTATTACTTGTTGGTAGTTCAGAACTTTTGTTTTGCCTATTAACATTAATTTTTTTGTCCAAGGGCAGGGCAGTAGCTCTGTGTATTCCCTGCACATCATAATTAACTACTTTAGTATTAACCAACAAGAAGTGGGTTTTTAGGAGTAAGCATGTGATCTGCCTATAACTGTGTTTTCACTTTCAGCTATCATGTGTGATTAAAAGTATAGAAATGTGTTACACCCAGGCATACATACACAGGATTTCTGTATCCTTTTTCTCAAATTCAGTAATGCTTGCCCCTTGCTACATGTTTATTAAATATCATATTTTAACACTTATATTAACATACATTTTAAGATATTGCTATCATACTAGAGTATACAGGTGGAATACATTGTCTTGAAATTGAAACATGTTGAATGTGAGAGATGGAAAATATATTGAAAGATACTTAAGGCAAATCCCTTGATAAGGTAAAGAATGGATGCCTGCGCTAAGGAAAACAGAAATAAAAACTACCCATGTGTCTGTTTAGTCCTATACAAGACAGAGTGTTGTTTGTGTGCAGTTGGATTTGAATCTTTAGAGTTATCGGAGAAGATCCACAGCACTTAATCTGAATTTATATTAATATCCAAAATGGCATGCATAATTCTCCCCCTCCATTATCTCCTCTGAACAACCCTATGAGGTTGGTCAAGGTGAGAGAGAATGACTGAAAAAACAACTGTCCTCCTCATATGATATTTAGCGAACGAGCTGGATTCCATTCCAGCACAACTGCCCTTCCAACCAACATTCTAACTCTCATTCTAAACTGGGGTTTCAGTTGGCTTATTGGGCAACACCCCAATGCCTATTTTGAATGATGCCTGACTCTTCAAGGGTGAGATCACCCAAGATCTGAGAGCTCCTTAAGTGTCCACATTCATTCAGTGATATACTGGCAGAAGTGAGTGCCAAGGAATACTCATTACTCATTCCTTGGGTGTCTATTCACTCTCACCATCTCTGTCTATTTATGACGCCTCCCTCTCTTTTCCTCTCTGTGGCTTCTCTGTCACTCTCTCTGTCTGGCATCTTTCTCTCTGTGGTTCCTCTTTTTTCTCTCTCTTAACCTCTTCTCCCCCTTTTCAGCACATCTCTCTCACTCTTTTGCTCTCCCCACCCCACTGTTTCTCTCTCTGTCTTTATGTGTTTATTTTTCCAAAGACATGCTGATGGTAAGGCTGAAGTCCCAGTCCGTCTTACCCACAAATATAAAACTTATTCATCTTTCTGAGACTCATTGGTTGGCAAGAAGCTTGGACAGTGATTATGGTCTATTCCACTGAGCATGTGGAACCAGATTTTTGGTGTGTGTGTGTGGGGGAATGTCTTATAAAGGACTGCATAGAGCAAGTTCAAATAAAGGAAATATTGTAGCAGGAATCACTTCCTTTTGATGATGCAATGGTTGACATTTGAAAAATAGCCAGTGAACTTCCATGTTTCCAAAAAAAAAAAAAAAAAGGTAGAATATTTCTCAAAGAGATGGTGCAAGAATAGTTTTCAAAATGAGAAATGAGATATTTAAATGTACTTGTCTAACTTTGTCCAAATTTGGGCTAGTGCAAGCCCATACTGTCTACAGTCTTCTGCCAACTATGATCCTGATTCAAAAGTTAGGAGGTTTTGTCTGGGTTGCCTCTGCCTATCAGAAGTGGCTTATGGAATGTTAATTCAACTGGTCACACTAATCAATGATAGTCCTTATCATCATAGTACCTATGTCTTTTCTGTCATAATGTGACTTGTTGCAGTGGTGACTGTGGTTCCAGCTGCAGTAGCACATTCTGTTTCTTACCTTGTTTCCATGGACACTTAGATAGCTTCCACCTCTGCTAAGACCTTCCATCTCTTTATAACGCTGAACTATGTGACCACCAGCAGGTACCTTCAGCAATGTTTTTTCCTTGTTCTGAAAGCTTTGGTGTCCTTCAGATATATTTTTTGCATTGTTTCTCTTGCTTTTGATGTCATGGCATCTGCTGAAACTCATATCAAAAAATGATATGCTAGCATACTGTTTCTTCATTCCATATTTTCTTTTCTTTTCTTCTTCAGCCCCCTCCTACCTTCTAATTTTGCAGTTTTAACTGGAAGGCAATAGAATTTAGCTGGAACGATTGTTTCATTTTGAAACCAGTGCTAATTATTTCTCATATTTCCATTACTCTGTAGTAAGATTTTATTATCCTTCATATGGCAGCATAAATTTGCATGGCACCTTACCAACAAAAGTCCTCATTGACTTAAAGGAACAGTCTAAACCTACTTAAGAAAGTTGATTGGATGTGTTCTTGCGTTCTACAGGCTGTCTGCCCAAATGAGAATTTCACCAGTTGTGTATGGTTGTATGTTGAGGAAGGAACCTGAAGATTTACAGTTCCCTGAACTCATAGGCACAACATTTCAAGCCAGTTGTGTTTTATATTGGCTAAAATGTAATACTGCTGCCATTAAACACACACATGCATATGTTCTGTTGTTGTATTGTGACTACTTTGTTTATAAATAAGACATAAGGATATTTGTGTTGAATGGAAGGGGTTATACATGGGGTTGAGTTCTATTGAGTTCTGTATTGGGTTAGGGCTGCACTTGGCCATCATTCTGCTCTGCTCAGAGCTCTGAAGTGGATCACTGTGGGACTAGCGAGGGTCCTCACCACCATTGAGAGTGGGCTTTCTACCTCTTAAAGAATGCTGGCCAGATTCCCTGCTTATAGCTCCCTTGTGGACTGGGGTTTTGGCAGGCTGGAGGTGAACTATGCCCTTGAACCTCCAAGTCTGGACATGGCAGGTCAGATTTAAGGAGGAGCAGGAGACAGGAGGATTGGGAGACATGTGAAACTCTCACAGGGTGCTGCGGTGGCCATCAGAGTGGAAAACCAGCTGGGAGGAGGTCTGCAGGTTTGATCCCAACACCAGTAATTGGAGGGAATGTTTCTTGCTCACCTCTAGAGACATTTGGGGTTGTGCACCCAGCACCCTTGCCTGGCTTGCCCACAGTGAAGTCCTTAACCTGGTAGAGTAGGAGGGGCTCTACACCCTCCTGTAAAAGCAAAGCAGGGGCATATCCCCAAGGATTGATGGACTGGTATTAAATCCCTAGTGCCCAGAGCTGTTTGATTTTAGTAAATGGCCCTGCTGGCCCTCTGAAAGTCCCACTTCTCAATAAAGAAGTCTGTTTCAGCAACTACTGTCATTGTCATGGAAGCAGGACACAGTGTGTGTGTGTGCTCACAATCACAGATTGGAACTGTTCTCATAGCCCTCTGTTTTGTAAAGGTGGCCAGACATATGAATTGTACATCCTAAGAAACAGACTGAGCAGTGTTTCCTCTGTGCATCTATATTTTAGCAAGAAGGAAGAGCTTTTTCTTCTGCCCAAGATTTTGGGAGGGACGGAAATGATTATGTACAAAAGCCTCTAACTTGGATGTTTTCTCTCTTGAAGCTAGGCTCTTTCAGGAATCCATGGCTTGTTACCCTGTCCCAAAACTACATGTCTAATGCCTCCTTTTCCTATTCATTTACCATCCTTCTTCTGTTATGGTGGCTCAGTAAATTTCCTCTAGCGCAAACAGTTATGTGTAGGTCAGCAAGAGTCTCTTTTTCTAAGCTTGAGATTCTTATTTGTTTCTTACCATTTTAATGCCTTTCTTTCTCAACTGGGCTGCAGGGTGACATCTTTAGCTGAATCTCTACCCTGCTTTATTCTTGTTTGGAAAATTTGCATCTCTGTGCTCACAGTGTTGGAGCAAGTCCAAAATTCTTTCTTTACTGCCTCATCATACCTAGTTGAGTGCCTGCGTCTAAATAATTGCTCATCGTGCTCTGTTTCCCAATGATAAATTCAATAGACAGTTAGGCTTTGTGACTCATACTACAGGTGAGTTGAAAGATAGATGGTCTCCTCAATTCCTCAGACAATCCTGTTCCTGCTCACCTCTCTGAACTGTTGTGTGATCTCATCACTTCATTTGGTGCGTCCCAGTCAGAGGTACAAACACTGTGGTTTCTCCAAAGAGTCTCTGCTACTGAATACAGTGGAGACCACTCATTGTAATGCTTGAGAAGAAGCAGTTTTAGTGTGGAAGGCTCAGACTCAGACTAGATATTGTACTTCATCATTAGAAGCAGTGATCTGTGGGCTGTGTGTGGAAATATTGCTTATTATCTGATCCTGAAAGAATTTGCTGATCTCACTTGTATCACAGAGATTTAGCTGGATGAGGCTGGGGGTGTCAGTCTCACTCAGCTCTATCCTCCAGGTTTCTCTGTAAAACAACAGGCAAGACCAGGGGGGAGTGGGGAGGAGTGGCAATAGTCTAGCTCAACTCCCTCTCTCTTACTAGATGTCACATTTCCCAGTTCCCTGGATTTGAATGTATGTTCCTAAAAGTAGGAGCCAGAGACAAGATAGGAGTTCGCTTAGTATGCTGCCCTCCTTAAGGCTCGACAACTTCTCTACCTCAGCTAACTGAACTGATTACAGGGGTGGTATTGCAATCCTTCCGGCTCATCGTGAGGTGGGACTTTTAACATCCATGCCGAGGCAGCTCTGTCAGGGATTTCTGAAGACTTCATGACATCTATGACATCTGTGGGTCTGTCTAAAATGGTGTCTGCCCCTACTCATTGTGCAGGCCACACCTTAGTCCTGGTCTTCTGTCCTGGTATGGATATTGGGAACCTCATGGTAAAGGAACATTCTGTAGTCCCTTTGTCATGGGCAGACCTTTATCTGGTGCACCTTAGGCTCACTGGAACTCAAAGCCTGGGCAGGGGTGAAAGTCAGACAAAAGCAATTCGTCCAAGAAGGCTAATGGATCCAGATGGTTTTGTAGCTGCCCTAGGGGAGTTTGCCACCTCTTTGACAGATGATTCCATTGAATCCTTAGTTGATCTCTGGAATGAGGAAATGAGCAAAGCCATTGACCTGATTGCCCCTAAACGTCTCCTTCCTCAAAGTACAGCCAAACTGGCTGCTTGGTTTACTAGGAAACTGGCAAATATAAAAAGGGTGGTCCGTAGAGCTGGAAGGCATTGGTGGGAAACCCAGACTGAAACAGATAAATAAATAGTGAAAGGCGATTGGAAAGCTTATTCCAAGACAGTGGAAGCAGCAAAGAAATCATTTTTTCTCTACCACCATTGCTTCAGCATGAAATTGCCCAGTGGAGCTTTTCCGAATTGTCAGAAGTTTGTTACATGCTGAACCACAGGTGGATAACACAAACCACTCTGTAACTCACTGTAAAGAATTTGCATAACACTTTACAGCCAAAATGGTACAGATCCGGCCTGGGCTGGATGCTGCAATTGATCTGGAGTCTATAAATAAAACTCCCCCTTGCCTGCCCTGCATTAATGGATGAGTTTCAGCCCCTGCAGCCTGAGGATGTGGTCAGGACTCTTGGGGAGATGAGGGCAACCACATGTCTGTTGGACCTTTGTCCTTCCTGCTCATAAAAGCAGCCAGAGAGGGTCTGACAAACTGGTTAGGAAGAGTAGTGAATAGAGATGGGCACAAGGCAGTCCGTTTGGCTCGTTTCCGTTTTTAGCGTTTCGCAAAAAATTAGTCGGTTCATTTTTTCGTTGTCGTTAGTACTTGTTTGGGGGGGTAGCGGGCTCCTGGAGGGAGCTGCAGGAGTCAGCCAGAGCCACAAGTGATGGACTGGCAGACTCTTTGCACCCGCTGTGTCTCAAATGCATGTTGCAATGCAAGTAGATCTGGCTTAGGGTTAAGACGGGTTATCGCAAGGGCTAGGGTTAGGCTAGTTATGGGTGAGGTTAGGGTGAGTATTGGGGTGCAACTCTGGGTGCCTCTCTGACCCACTTAGAAGGACAGTGTACTGGCGTATGGGTTAGGCTTAGGCTTAGGGTTCGGGTTTGGGCTACGATTAGTGGGCTGTTTATGCCCGATTGGCACATCCCAGAAGTCTCTGTGGTCAACCTGGCCAAGTGGCCATGCGATTGGTGGAAAATTTGCATGGTCCACTCCCATGGGCAAGCCCATCATTGCAAATGTGCAGGTGTAAAAAAATAAAATAAAATAAAATAAAATAAAATAAAATAAAATAAAATAAAATAAAATAAAATCAACGGAGACGTATTTTGGCAAGACAAACCCACTGCTGCTACTGTAAAAATTCAAGCATTTAAAATAGCTAATTTTCGCATGTTTCTGTGGTGCTTTGGTGGGGTTTTGGGCAATGATTTCAAAAAAAAAAAATATTGCGGTCGCCATTTTGGATCCCCCGCACTGCATGGCAAATGGATGCGCCCTTCCAGCCTGGTACCAGCAGCGCAGCAGTAGCAATAGCCAAGGAGAGGGGGGCGGGGAAACCCCCCCCCCCAAATAAAACACCCTTCTGGCCTGGTAGGTGCCCTCAGACAGTTTTTGCCTACTTTTAGGGCCGGGAATCGGTTTTTTTTTTTTTAACTTTTAAAAACTTTTTTCTGTGCTGCTTGGCATTGCGATCACCGTAAAACCACGACAAATCAGACCAAATTGTTCGTTCGTCGGTTCGAGCTCGAATTCTGGCGGAGTAATTCCCGTTACCGTTTCCGTAGAGTAACGAATACGAGTAATGGAAACGGAAATGGGAATACCGCTAAGTCGTGCCCATCTCTAGTAGTGAATACCTCCTTGCAACATGGCAGGATTCCAGCATGCTTGAAGGTGGCAATAGTAAAACCACTGTTAAAAAAGCCCTCTTTAGATCCAACAATACTGAACAATTGCTGACCAGTATCTTTGGGTAAAGTACTAGAGTGGGTTGTGGCCTCGCAGCTCCAGCGGTTTCTGGATAAATTAAACTATCTGGATACAGCTCATTCTGGCTTCAGGCCTGGTTATGGGACTGAGATAGCACTGGTTGCCTTGGTAGATGATCTATGCAGAGAAATGTATAGGGGTCTTACTGGACCTCTCAGCTGCTATTGACACTATCAGCCATAGCATCCTCCTGACCCTTCTTTCTGAAATGGGACTTAGGGGCACTGTCTTACAGTGGCTTCAGACCTTCCTGTAGGAGAGAATGCAGATAGTGGTGTTAGGGGACTCAGGTTCAGCACCACAGCCACTGATCTGTGGGGTAACTCAGAGTTCTGTTCTGTCTCCTATGCTATTTAATATTTACACGAAATCATTGTTGGAAATTATTTGGAGTTTTGAGGTGAAGTATCACCAGTATGCCCATGACACTCAACTCTACCTCATGTCATCTCTGGATTCCAAGGAAGCTATTTGGACTTTAGATCAGTGCTTAGCTTTGATAATGAACTGGATAAGAAAGAACAAACTGAAACTAAACCCAGACAAGACAGAGGTGCTTCTGCTCAGTCAAAAAGGAGATCAAGGGATAGGGATGCAACCTGTAGTGCATGGGATTACCACCACCACCCCAATTGAAAAAAAGAGGTGTGTAGCTTGGGGTGCTCCTGGACTCATCCCTGAGCCTAGATGGCCAGTCACAGCTGTGGCCACGACTGCATTTTAAAAATTAAAACTAGTACACCAGTTATGCCCATTTCTTGAGAAACCTGCTCTGGCCAATGTGTCACATGCCCTCGTGACCTCCCGGCTGGACTGCTGTAATGCGCTCTATGTGGGGTTACCAATGAAAAGTCTCGGGAAACTTCAACAAGTCCAGAACACAGCGGCCAGATTGCTGACTGGGGCGGGGTACAGAGATCACATTACACCCCTACTAAAGCAGCTCCACTGGCTGCCAATCAGCTATCAGGCACAATTCAAGGTGCTGACCTTAACCTACAAAGCACAAAATGGCCTGGGTCCAAGTTACCGCAAAGACTGAATCTTGCAGCATGAACTGGCTTGGATGCTAAGGTCACCAGGAGAGGCCCTCTCTCCATCCCACCATTTCCACAGGTGCGTCTCAGAAGAACACATGAAAGGGCCTTCTCTTCTGCTGCTCCCAGACTTTGGAACACCCTCCCACTTAGAGGCCAGGACTGCCCTGTCTCTTCTGTCTTTCCAGAAGTAGACAAAGACCTTCCTCTTCAGGCAAGCTTTCCCTGAATGAGGGACTACCTAATATGTGACTTTATATGGATTACCATAGATGATTGCATTGATTGATTTCATAACACTAGTGTTTTCCATGTTGCTTTTCACCCCTCAAAAAGGATTTTTCTTTTCATTTTATGTGCTGTTTGTAGCTTCAGTGTTACCTTTTAATGTTCTAGGATGCCTCTTCAAACTCCCTGTTCGTACTTTGAATATGTTTTAAATATTCTGACTGTATATTACATTATTGTAAGCCACCTTGGGTCCTTTTCCAAGGAGAAAGGTGGAGTGAAAATATTCAAAATAAATAAATAGATGAATGTTTGGTTGTTGCAAATTAGTTTTATCATTGGAAAGACAACACGGCTACACTTGTGAATCTCCTTTTTGTTGGCGGGGTGCTTTGAAGGAATTACACAGCCAGAGGGAGAATGTTGCAATAGTAGGTAATACACATTTTCTGTAATATTAGGGAAAACTTTGATTCAAGTCTTACCTCAGCCATTATTCAATGGATAATCTTAAACAAGACCTTGCTCTTTCAGCCTCTCTGTCTGCCATGTGTAATGTGTAGGTAACTGTAGATCCATCATGTAGGAGTGATAGAGTGTTCTCTCGGTGGAGATGAGGATCGTGATAATAATGCTTGATGTGTTGGGGGAGGTAGAGTAATGTGGGTGAATGTTTGACACATGCACAATACAATCATTTCTTCCTTTTGAATATTTGGTATCTCAAGCTGCACTCAGAATGAGCAAAGAAGCTGGCCCAGTGCTTTTTCCTACAATATCTCATGGATACAGATTACGTTAATCCTCAGGATATTGACATTCCAGTTACAAGGATTATCTCACTGTGGATGTTAAGAAGCAGAGGACATTTTTCACAGAAATATGGTACAAAATAAAATCAGCCCTCACAAGAGTTTAAAGGGAAATCTATTGGAAAAATCTATTGCCATAAACAAAGCAGCACAAATGTAAAATCTTGTAATATGAGTTGAATTGTTTCTGACTAGGTTTAATGAACAACATTGTTTGTGATTAGACCCAAAGGAAGTTGTAGAAAATTATCCAATAACTTGTTTTAGTATAACAATTTCTTGAGCCTTAACAGTAAAATACTAGGGGAAATCATACACACTTACCCAATAAATGCCTTGCTTAATTCTCACTAATTTCCTTAATGACTTAGTATCTTTCTTAATGGGATCTCTGTGAATTAAAAAAAAGAGACACCACTTTTAAGTATGGTGTTACAGTTTTCCCCTCTCCAAAGGAAACTTCATGGAACCATTGCAAAAATCCCAAATGAGATGACTTTCACAAACTTCCTCAAAATATTTTCATGTTTAGCAGATCCATGGATTTCGTTCCATGCTATTTAATTTCCCTTAAATGTTTATTAGTGCTAAGACATTGTCCTAGTTTGCAGGATTTTTTTTTCTCTTCAGTGCACACCTCTTTCTTTTCCTCAATTTTATTTATTTATTTATTTATTTACAAAAAAATTAGCTGCCCCATTACCAAGAGACTGTGTGCAAACTATGGGGTGGATAGAATCGCTGTTCTGCTTACCACATAGCTGTTGCTGAAAATGGATTTTGCAACATCTGCAATTCTTGGCTTGGCTCGAGATGCTTATCATCTCTGCCTCTGCCATCACCCCTCTCCATCGCAAAACAGCAACTGCCAGGAATCCCACCAAATAGAACAATTATATATGAGTAAAATATAATTTATTGGCAATAGGAAATGATAAAATGTTATTTAAAAATTGCACAAAACAACTTTGCTGGTTTTGTGAAGATGATTTGCTCACATTTCACAGGCCAAAACAAATGCTGAGGGTGGAGTCAAAGAAGATGAAGAAGAAGTGATAGTTAATGTTTCAAAAACAGAGTAGCACGGTATTGCTTTAGTTGCACAATCTTCAAGAGAACAGCACTTCATGAAATGCATTCCAGCAGTAGCTGATCCCTGTCAGCAGTTGCTTATTGTCATCAGGTTTTGCAGCTCACATCACTTGATGATTATACTGTAACCTCTGCCTCTGAGTATTCTGGTGGAAAGTATGGTTGACTTCTGAAAGGGACAAGGAGTGTAACAGCCTTATCAAACACCGGCAGGGCTCGTTTTGTTTAACCGTGCTGGAAATTAGTTTTTCCACGCACTGCTCTTGACAGGTCAGTTGTCAAAAATTGGTGTACGTCTCCAGAAATCCATCGATCCTATGAGCCACACTCTGCCTGCTAGAATGAGCGCAAGTCAAAATCAACATATTTATTTTTGAAAAATGGAATGGCTGTCGTCAGAAGAAATGTTTTATTTGTTTTGTTTTGTTTTTTGGTCAAACATTTTCTTTATGTCGTATTTATTAACTGTATCAGCATCTACACTTTTTTTTTAATCCATGTTAGAATTTTATCCCTGAATACAAAACAGACTTTGGTTTCCTGGCTGGTATGAAATCAATCAAAACCATAAACGCCTTTGAGAAATACTCCTCCACCTTGGACTTCAAACTGTTTAATATGCAAAAGGCAAATTGTAGCTCTTTTCTTTCTTTTGAGTCAAACATAATAGAGAATTTTACTTATGCTGGCTGATATACAGCCTGTCTTTCAGAAGTCTCACTCTTGGGGCTGAATTTATTTGGATTTTATTCTAAGGCAGCAAACGTGTAGTCTTGAAAACAAGGGGTTCAAGCTGTCCAAAGTTTATAATGACTCCCTTCATTTGCTGATTTCAGTGCTGTCAGGCATGATTAAATTTGCCCAGCTCAGAGCACTCAATTTTGGGCATACAGAGGGTGAGTGAAAAAATGATGGAAGAAGAAAAAGCGAGTTTGGATGGCTTTGGTAAAAGGTGCTTCATTTTTTGGAACTCACTGCGGAGGCAAATTTGTAGATGAGCTTTCAATATGATTCATCTCTCTGATTTCACAAGAATAACACTGCCGTGTTTAATAAATATTGGAATGTCTGTAGCGTGGGCAAATTTATAGGAAACCCCTAGTAGAGGAGCAATCTGTACCCAATTCCATTAGTCTCTAGAGCTTTCAGTCCTTATATGACTAACAGCTGATTTATCTAGTCTTTGCTAAGGAATGTGTGTAGATTTGAAGCTATGTTAATGGGTCTGGTCACATGGGTCCCTCTCTTTTCTTCTCTACCAGGGACCCAGTTTGGCTCACTTTGTGAGAGAGGATGCTAAGGAGCAATTGTGTCGACATCCTTGACCATTTACCCATGCCAGAGGTCAACTCGTGCTGTCTCAAGTCATTTAGATAGAATTAAAATACCGGTCCCTCTGATATGTTCACCTCAACAATGAGGGGAAAAGGTTTTGAGATTGAAGTTTCACCAATTTGTACAGAATTGTTATTTCTAAAATATAAAATGTACAGTGCCTTTTACTTTTGTGCACATGGAAGACACAAATATCAAATAAAAATAAGAAACCCACATTATATTTAATTTTCAGAAGCCTGCATCATGAGACAGAAATTGTCATAACTTTGCACAGTTCCCAGTTTGTACATCAGGAGATCTTGCAGGCATGGAAATTCTTAGTAACAATGAGATAAAAAGTTATTTGCAAAAACTAGCAGGTTCTGAGAATTTATACTCCTACTCATGAGCCTGAACCCAATATTCCCAGGACTGAGAGAACCAAGATGAATTAATATCAAGCACAGGCCAGAAATAGAAACCACTGACCAAAAACTGGAGTCCCTGAGCATATGTCTGACTAGGAGCTGGCATGCCACCCAAGACCTCTGGCTCTGTGGAGGTGGTGTCCCCACGAAAGCTGGATCTCAAACATCCATTCATGCAGAAGTGGTGGAATTCAGGATATGACTTTTCATCCAGGGCTCTGCATTTCTTAATAAAAAGATGGTACCTGAGAAGGGTAGCAGGGTTCAGGGAGAATACAGATATGTGAACAATGATTTACTTAGTTGCTCAACTTGCTTCTGTCCAAAGGTCTGAAAGACCTGCCACCTACCATCCTAGTCTTCAGGTTTCTGGATGATGCCTGTTTCATGTCCTCCCTCTGTCCAGGATCATTTGCCTGGCTTGTACCTTCTGAGTCACTTATAGATTCTTTTTCCCCAAGAAAGAACAAGATTGGGAAAGGCTACAGGAAATACATGAAACAAAGTTGGGAGTGGGGAGTAGGAAGGCCTACAACAGGGTGTCACTAGAAAGATACCATAGCAGGTTCTATGCAAACGTGTCTTGAGAGGGGGTCCCAAAGCTGGATCATCTGCAGTGATCTTCATGAGCAGATGCCTACAGCTCATAGATGATAGGGCCCCTGATATTTATCTCAAAATACAAGCGGGCACAGATGGAGAAAGGAAGTGTTTTGGGAACCTTGGCTGTGGTCTAGAGCACATAGTTGCCATATCATGAGGCACCTATAAGAAAAAATGGCAAATCCCAAAGCATTAAAAACATTGGCAGTTTGTGCTCAAGCAGAGGTGAGAAACTTCAATGACATTTAAATTGGATTGAATTTGTAACATGGTAAGTTGAGTTGAGAACCCGATTTGTAATCCAAAGTACCTGTGACACCTTTGACGTGGAAAGGGTCAATGCCATGGAGGAAATGGAAGTGTTTCACCTTCAGCTGGACAGTAGCGTGAGGTCATAATCAGCACTCTGGTTTGTTTCGCCCAAAACTGAGGGCCTAAACTTGGCTGAAGTTTAGGCAAGCAAAAGCAATGTGAAATCACTATGAACTGTGTCTTGGAAACTGACAGTATCATAATGAAGTCACAATGGCCAGCCTCTCTCTAGGGAGACAGAATCAGCAGGAGGTCGCAGTGGTTAGTCTCTGCCTAGGGAAGGAATATCCACTTCATACCTCACATTTTCCTCTCTGTCTCTCTGAAGAAGGGAGCAACACTGAACAAACATGATGTTCTCTCTCTCTCTCTTTTCTGAGACTCAAAGAAGCAGCACTGTGAGCTAAGCAGGAAAAGGATGTGAGACTATAATGACCCCCAATGTTTTTCTTTGCTAAAATAGGCAGCAGTGTGTGATTAAGGAAGCAGAAGCCAAAGGAGAGTGAGTTGGCAGGAAAGTTTCCCGGATATTAGAGCGTTTTTATTTTTGGCATGGAATACCATAGTTAATAGGCATTGTAGTTCTCTCAAGGACAATTGCAGAAATGCTTGGAAGAACAGCCGTCCCCCTTCGTTTTCTCTGTGCCTTGTTGTTGCTGTTATGTACCATTAAGTTGAAACCGATTTATGCAACCCTAGCCAGGCTTTTGAGGTAAATGAGATATTTAAGGAGTTGTTTTACTAGTTCTACACTGCCGGCGAGTAGCCACCAGAATCCTAATCCATCTCTCTACCCACTACACCACGCTAATTACCATAGCTCTGTGCCTTGGGGCACTATTATTCAATATTAGCATGTTAAATCAAAAGAAACAGGATTAATTACAGAGACAAGTTGTGTAGGTGAGTGAATTTGGAAGGGCGCCTCTGTGTTTTGATTTGAGGATTTGAGAAGCAAATACTGAAGGAAATAATTGTTCAAGCACTCTTCGCATAAACCTCATAACAGACAGAAGCTTAGACAGCAGTCTCATATAACTGTTTTCCATGGTATCCTCCCCTTGGGGGATCCTGAATACCAAACTAAAGCACCTATGAATGCCAGGATTGTACCTCATTGAATTGCAGCACTGCCTGATGTACAGGATGTCCTGGTGGATTTATTTGTTTTCCATGAATGGGTTTTGTATTTATTTAAAATGATCAAGTACTTTTCAGAAATGTAGTTACTGTGGAAATTTGTATTTAAGTAGACTACACAGCTTTTTTTATTACTCAGTTGCAGTACCCTGTTTTTCTTGGTTGTATTGGATATGATGCCCAGTATGTGTGACACCAGCAGGGAGGTCAGTCACCATGACTATACCTCTGCTACTTTGGTTCTAAACTGCACCACTGTTTTGCACCTCAGATTTCTAGGAGCTCGTTATGTGAGAATGCTAAAAGTATACTTTGTTTGCTTCTTGTCTGGTTTTGATTAATGCAAAAACTGAAGTGAAATGTCCTAATCCGGTTTTACTCCAGATCTTATCTGAGTCCAGAAACATGCCTGTGTCCAATTTCTGTTTTTTCAAGTCATCAGTGCTTAAAAATCAGGAAATTGTACATAATGAAAGGTCTTTCCAGTCCAGACTCCAGGAGTAACCCAATCTCAAAAGCTCATTCAGTGAACAGTGCCACTCCTCTCATACTGACACTAGGATTGTGTACATCTCTGTACATCTCAGTGCTAGTTCATGTGGAACCTTTCCCCATCCTGTGGTCACAGAATTTTGGTGGTTGCACCCCTTTGGCCTCCTTCTTCAGCATCCAGTGGCTCATTTTCTATCATGGATCCTTAGATCTGACAGACTTCCAATGGTGTGGTTCCATTCTTGGGACCACTGCTCTCTCTGTGTGTGTGTGTTGTGTCGTTACAGTCGTGACCGACTCTTCTTGACTCCATATCCATGGACTTTTCTTGGCAGGAATACTGGAGTGGCTTGCCAGTTCCTACTCCAGGCACCTACAGCACCTGGTATTCCTTGCAGGTCTCCCATCCAAGTACTAACCAGGGCCGACCCTGCTTAGCTTCCGAAATCAGATGAGATTGGATGGGCTGAGGGCATCTAGGCAGCTACTGCTCTCTGTAGGAATATGCAACTGTGGTTTCCATTCCTCTTTATATGTTCACTTGGCTGAGTCATTTCATTTCAGTTTTTTAATACCAGCATGGTAACATCAAATTATCTTTATAGGTCATCTGACATAAAGCATGCATTACTGTTCGGCTTGATGAAGAGTGGCGTGCTACAGATGCGTCAGCTCAGCAATGTTGACCAGCCCAAAAATGATTGTGTATAATTACAAAAGGACAAGGAACTTTTAAGCTTATAGGCAGACAGATCAATAAAGGGGTGGAACAATTTTCAGTAGGTTAAAGCTGCAGGAAGTGATTTGTTGCAAATGACTTGTTGAAACAATGCTTGGAAATAGACGTATAGGGTAACAGAGCCAGAGTTCCTCTGCATCTACCAGCTTAAAGTTATAAAATTAGGACACTACCTCTGTTTTGATAAGACAAAGCCTAGTTGGTCTAATCTTTCTTGAATGTCTTTCTTGGTTTTTATATATATTTCTCCACTAACAGCTGTTGGAAAAGTTTTAGGTTAAAGAAGAATGAATTGTTGGTTGTCTTGTTTCCTATTTGCAGTTGGCAACGTGGGACTCTGAGAAGGGACTGAACGGAAGCCTGCAGGAACGCCGTTTGGGCAGCGACCTACAAGGATTAACACTGAAAGTGGTGACTGTCTTGGTATGACCATGCTTGAGTTGAGGAAGCAAAAATGATTGAACAGATTCTTGTTAGCATCTTTGCGTGTGTACACAAACTCATTCTTTTCCCCTTAAACCTTTTTTGTACTATCTTGTCATTTGTACCATGGGAGTGTGGTACTACTGTGCCTACTCTGGCTTTGGCAAAACAAGGGTGCCTGCCAGCAAGAGGTCACACAAAGCTCCCCCTACCCCCCCCCCCATTTTTCAGATACTACATGGTGAGCTCCCTGTAAAATGAGATCTGGAAATTATGTGAATTGCGACCAAAGATTGTTGCCTTCATCGATTAACATTCTGCCAAGAGATCCATGGCAGTTCATGACTCAGTATACTTAATGACAGCAACAAAAACCTTTTGTTTTGTTTTGTTTTCACCAAGGGTATACAGCAACCTTAGCTCTGAAAACATCAGTGATTCTGGGGACACCTTAAAGGAGAACAAGGTGTTTTTGGAATCAGCTTTGATGGAACGTAGCCAAGTTCTTCAAATGCAGCAGTAGCCTGTGGTACACAAAGGTTGATGCAAAGCAAAAGATGTTAGTTGTCAAGGGGCTACAAGGCTCTTCGTTGTTTCAACATTGTCCTTGGCTACTTTAGGTGTGCTGCCCCTGTGACTATGAATAGGACTGGGAGCAGAGCTCAGGTGGGGTTGTTACCAGTCACATAGGCTGCAGACATTATGTTGAAATGAAGAGGACTTGGGGCAAGCACATCTTGTTACTAGGATGGACCTTTGTGCAAAAGAACTGTGAGCTCAGTCCACCTTTGGTACCAAAACATCCCCCTAGTTTCACATTTGACTCTTAAGTATCCTGTGATTTAATTCTAGGGGTACAGTAATCCCCTGTTTATTGTGGGGGTTAGGGACCCGACTGAACCTGTGATAAAGGGAAATCTGCGTTGTACGGATGTTGGGTTAGGTCGGGACTGGGGGCCCTGTTTGGGACCTCCTGCACTTACCCAAAGCATGGCACTGCCTCAGATGGTCCACCCAATGGGCTTCCCAATCCTGTTGGAGGCCCCAGAAGTGGTTTCTAGCAAACCAGAAGTCACTTCAGGTTTTTTGGAAGTCATTTTCAGTTCGCCGGAAACCATTTCTAGGGTCTCTGACATGCCTGGGAAGCCCGTCGGAGGCATGCTCAGGGCAGCACCAAGCCTGGGGTAAGTGCAGGAGGCCCCAAACAGGCACACATAGCTTGCCCCAGGAGCTCTTGCCTTCACACACTGTAATCCTGTGATATACTGGGACCACAGTAGATGAACTGCAATATAACATGGGGTGACTGTATGGCTTTTTCATGCATACTTGACTGACAGATCCTGGTGTGCTAAAAATGAAGCCATTATGACGACCCTGCAGTCTGAATATCTTCACCTTACAAAGCATGCATTAAGGCCCTCCATCTAAGTTTTATGAGAGTCAAGCTGTGGAGCAATCCCAAGCATAGTCCTTCAAGATCAGGAGTAGCTCCTTCCCACCGGTAACCCTGAGATCTGGCTCAGGGACTCTTTGGTTCTAGGAGCCTTCAAAAACATTCTTTAAAAAATGTGAACCTATTTCAGGGCTTAAAAAATGAGACAAGAAGAGATGCAATGTCAAAGGGCCATACTGAACAACAAAATGCTTTTTGACACTAACAGAAGTGAAAATGAAACTTAAAATTTTTGACACGCTATGTAACTTCAATTCTCATGGCTTCATCCAGCAAATCATGAAAAACTGAAGCATGGTGATGACACAGAGAAATCTCTGATAGAGGTCTTTAACCACCACGGAAAGAACAGACGTTATCAAGGATACTTTAAGAAATGAAATGACTATTAAAGCAACTGAGGCTACTAGTGTGCCTTGCTTGGAGTGGAGTACTATGGAAGCCATTAGCTAGCCCTGATGTACCATGACATTTTCCCCTTTGCAATACTGGTAAAATTTCCTGGAAGTTTTCAGACTTCTCCTTCTCACCCATGTGTGTGTGTGGTGTGTGACCGAATCTTCGTGACTCCATGTCCACAGAGTTTTCTTGGCAGGAATACTAGAGTGGCTTGCCAGTTCCTACTCCAGGCACCTACAGCACCTGGTATTCCCTGGTGGTCTCCCACCCAAGTACTAACCAGGGCCGACCCTGCTTAGCTTCTGAAATCAGGCGAGATTGGATGTGCTTGGGGCATAGTTCCAAACAATTTAGTAAAAGGCAAAGTGTGCTTGCTTATATACTGTAACATATGGCTAAAAGATCCCTCGGGGTGGTTTACAATTTAATTGTATAGGCTGCACATTGTCTTCCCCTCTCCACCCCCAAGCAAGCTGGGAACTCAGTTTACCAACCTCGGAAAGATGGAAGGCGGAGTCAACCATTAATCAGCTACTTGAGCCCATTGGGATTGAGCTCAGGTTGTGAGTTGATTCTTGACAACAGTAGAACAGTTCAAACACTGTAGCACAAAGCCTCCTCTGATTTAGTAACAACAAACATCAGCTTCATGTGCTCAGTTTTTAAACTCCTGAAAAATAATGACTGTGTTACTAGTTTACTTCACTGCTGTCAGAACAACTACAATATGCTTATAAAGCAGCATATATTATTTATTTATTTATTTATTTACTGGGTTTCAATCCCCAGTAGCCGGCTCATTGTTGACTCAGCCTTCCATCCTTCCGAGGTTGATAAAATGAGTACCCAGCTTGCTGAGGGGCAATGTGTAGCCTGCATAATTAAATTGTAAACTGCCCAGAGAGTGCTTGAAGCGCTATGGGGCGGTATATAAGCAGAGCACTTTGCTTTTATTTATTTATTTATTTATTTATTTATTTATTTATTTATTTGATTTATATACTGCACCATCTGTTACCTGTGCCACTCTGGGTAGTTTACAAGGTTATCAACATAAAAACATCATATACAATCTCTTAAAAATAAAACTTCATAATAAACATAAATCAAGAAGGCAACAATCACAGAAATAGAAATAGCTAAGGACAGAGCAGAAACAGATTGAAAATTCAAGCAGATGAGCAACAAGGATAATCAATAGCCAGGGAAAAGTCAGGACTTCAGTTGTTTTTTGAAGCCCTGCAGTCTGGTGTATTGAACACTGACCTTGGTAGACTTTCCTGCTTTATCAAAATGGTACAGTCATGTCGGTTGCTTGTTCAAAATGTCAAATCCAAGTCAACTGTACTTTGCAATATGATAAATGCAACTCCCATCACTTACACCCACTTTTGGTTATTCTCCTTCTCTACGTCAGAGTATATTAAAGCAACTAACAATGTTTCTCTAAGATCTTTGGGACAATGTTTTTCCCAGTGGTAATCCTCTCTAGAGATGGGCACGACTTAGCAGTATTCCCATTTCCATTTCCGTTACTCGGTTCCGTTACTCTACGGAAACGGTAACGGGAATTACTCCGCCAGACTTCAAGCTCAAACCGACGAACGAACAATTTTGGTCTGATTTATTGTGCTCGTTCCTTGCATCGCGCGATGCCATGCGGCACAGAAAAAAAGTTTTTAAAAGTTAAAAAAACCCAGTTCCCGGCCAAAAAGCAGGTGGAAAAATGCCTGCCGTGCCTCAGGGCACCTACCAGAGGGGTTGTTTCTGGAGGTCCCCGGCCTCCCCCCATCCCCCGTCCTGGGCTGCTCTGGTGGGACTCGCCGCAGGCTCGCAGCCGGCAAAAAGCCCAGTCTCGCCACCGGCCGCCGCAATTAAAGCGCAAGCAAGCGGCACGGACGGCACAGGAAAAAACTTTTAAACTCTCCCCCCACCCATTCCCGGGCCAAAAAAGCAGGCGGAAAAATGCCTGCTTGACTAAGGGCGCAGGGCACCTACCGGAGGGGTGGTTTCTGGAGGGGGGGTCCTGCCTCCCCCCCCCGTCCTGGGCAGCCGGAATCGCCATGCCATGCGGTGCGGGCGGGGGATCCAAAATGGGGCGGCGAACACAATATTGTTTTTGAAATCGTGGTCCAAAAACACACAAGCACAACAGAAACATGCGAAAATTTATAAACTGCCAGATTTTTCACAGTAGCAGTGGGTTTTTTCTTGCAACAAAATGTTTCTCATCTCCTCCTCTGTCCTCCATTGATTTTATTTTATTTTATTTTATTTACACCTGCGCAATGATGGGCTGGCTGAGTGGCTCTTTCATTATTAGTGGACGACCATGCAAATTTTTGGAGCCATCCCACCAATCGCATGGCCACTTGGCCATGGAGACTTCTGGGATGTGCCAAAAAGCCCCCTAAAACCTGCCCTAGCCCCCTAACCCTAACCCTAATCCTTGACTCCTTACCCATACGTCACAGACTGTCTTCTTAGTGGGTCAGAGAGGCACCCAGAGGTGCAAACCCACTAGCCCACCGTAACCTTACCCGTCACTAGCCTAACCCTAGCCCTTGCACTAACCCACCTTAACCCTAAGCCAGATCTACTTGCATTGCACTACACGCAAGTACGATTCCCTTCTTTGTGAGACATGGTGGTGCAAGAGCCTTAGGCATCACCCTATGGCTCTGGCGGGTTCACTGGTCTCACTGTCTGCAACTGGTATGCATATCCATATGGCTATGCATGACATTTTGCAGCAGCAGGTGAGGAGGGGAGACCCCCATGTTGAGGGGTCTCTTGGAGCCTGCTTCCCCTTCCTAGTGGGTGAGGATAGGAGGCACCCACGGGTGCCTCCAGGAGCCCACTTTCCCTTTATAGCGGGCCAGAGGAGGCACCCACCCCACAGAGGTGCCTCCAGGAGCCCACTACCCCCCCCAAAAAAAACCAGTACTAACAAAAACGAAAAAACAAAAAACCAAACCGACTAATTTTTGCGAATTTTTGCGAAAAACGGAAACGACCCGAAACGGAACCGGCCCGACTAACGACAACCCGAAAAAATTTTTTTCAAGTTGTGCCCATCTCTAATCCTCTCTCCTCCTCAAGCTGTTATGGGTCATGAGCGTATCTTCTGCCCCTCCAGAAAATGAATTATTCTATCACAGTGGCACTTGGTAATGCTAGCCAAGGGCAAAGGCAATAAAATCACTGGGGCTGGCATCCCTCCAGCAATAGAACACACACTTGGTGTCATATTGAAACCATCACCCTATAGGATCCACATCTCTTTTTGGCTTCTCCACTCATTAACTTCAAGAGCACCCAGGGGCCACGCTCTATTAAGATTTATTTGGGGGCTGATAATAATTAAGAATAATGAAAGAGTAAGTAACAAATTATTCACTTTCATCTTCCTGCCTTTTCCCCCCTTGGAGGTCTTGAAGCTGCAATGGTGGAGGTTCGGCACCATCTCTTTTCTTGTTGTTTTCCTTAAATGGGAACAATACTGAATGCCTTTGATTTAAGCATTTCTACTAATCCCCTTTAAACATCACCTTCAACCTTGCTTTGTTCTCAGGAAGAGCCTTTTGTCATGGTGGCAGAGAATATCCTCGGGCAACCCAAGCGCTACAAAGGTTTTTCCATTGATGTCCTGGATGCCCTTTCAAAGAACTTGGGCTTCAAGTATGAGATTTATCAGTCTCCAGATGGCAAGTATGGACAACAGCTCCATAACAGCTCTTGGAATGGCATGATTGGAGAACTCATTAACAAGGTAAAGAGTCCTGTGATAACTGAGAAATGATGTCTAAATGGAGAAAATGCAATTTTGCAACTACACTGGACCACCTTGCCTTGCCAAAAGAGCCCTAATAATGATGATCCACAGTCGAGGAAATAATGTGCAAACCACTGCCTTTTTAAATAACAGGATGTAGATTGTAAGAGTTCAGGCTGAGGATGTAACACATACTCATACATTTAGAGTAAAAGGTATTGCGACATATTGTGGTTTGAACAAGCTGGCTATTACTTTTACCTGACACCAAAAGGACCAGCCCTTTTGAAAATAATAGTTTAGTCACCAACAGCATTGGGAAGAAGCCCTGGGGGGGAGGGGTTTGCACCAAAAAAAAAAAACCCTTAGATTTTGTGGGAAAACCTTGTCTTTTTGCCAGTGCAGGATCTTTGTGCAAAACTCGGGGATTTTAAGGAAATGTCTTAAAATTGCAACATGATTCTGCAATATTTTGTGTATGTGTGTTTGTGAAAAAGTGTCAACATGTGGCAAATGCAAAAGACAGAAAATCTTCCAGAGTGGGGAGGTAAAAAAAAAATCTGTAAAGGGTTTCAGAAATCCTGACAGATGAGAGCAAAATAAGAAAATATGTATGTACCATGGTTGGTAATAAGCAAAAGAATGCAGGAAAAATATTGGTCAAGTTAAGTGATAGATAGATAGATAGATAGATAGATAGATAGATAGATAGATAGATAGATAGATAGATAGATAGATAGATAGATAGATAGATAGATTTTATTGTCATTGTCCTGTGCAGAACAATGAGATTGAAGTGGTTGCCATCCTTGGGTTCCTAGGTGTTCTTGGACTGCACACTTCCCTTTATGAGACTGTTCAGGTGTTAAGATAATCAGGCAATCAGTCCCAGTGCCTTCATAGGTGTGTTTGGTGGGGACACTGGCGAACACCTTCTAAGTTGCTGCTCTCAGACTTTGGAACTCCTTCACACAGGAGGCCAGGCTGGCCCCATCTTTGATGTCCTACTGAAAGCAAATGAAGACTTTTTTCTTCAGGCAGAGTTTCTCTTAATGACTCGATGCATGGGTGGGGTTTTTAAATACAGGGTTGTACCTTAATGCTATGAATGTATCTTTTAGTGTGGCATTTCTTTGATCTTTTTAGCATTTTGCTTCTAGCTTTAAATATGGCAATAATGTAAACTGTCATGGGTGTTTTTTAAAGAGAATAGTGAGGGCAACACTATCTGAAATAAATAAGTCCAAGAAGATTTCATCACTAGCTGTGCTGGTCAGGATTTTTGGGAGTTGTAGTCCAAGATTGTCTGGTTACTCAGAGTTGGGAACCATCTCGTTGAATCACATTTGGATCTCCTTAAATTTCTCGGGATTTTTACCTAGAGAGAGAAATCTCTACATTTTACATTACTTTTTAAAAATATATAAGTGGTGTCATCTCCCCCTGTAAGTTGGTAAATCTTATTCATGCCCTTTTGAGGATCAAATGATTCACCTGAGGAAGAATTTTTCATTATGCTTAAGTTTTGGTTTAGGCAACAGATTTAGCGCTAACTTGAAACCAAAACTTTTCCCAAAGGATGATGGGCTCTTTCCCACCAATACTGTTACACAATTGATGAGACAGCAGTAGAATATATATTGTATATTCCTTGCATACTTAATAGAATCTTTTCTGCTATAATGCCTGTGTTTTTTTAAACTAAAAGCTACTCCACCTTGATTTCCAAGTGTGCTGGATGTCTGTCATGCATGCTTTTTATAGTAATGCCATTTTGTAATGATCGGTTGAGTGATTTCCCAAAAGAGGAGGTAGCTTTGCCTTTTGAAAACAGTCTTTGAAAATGTAGGAAATGAAAAATGAATCTCAACATGATTGAGTTGCATTTGATTTTGAGGCATTTGTATTCTTCCGGATTAAGTGAATGCTGCTAAAGTGATGCAGAATATATTTTAGTACAGAATCCTGGAAACATTACTTCATTTCTGGCAGGAGATGAATATTTTTATAGGAATCAGATGAAATTGCAGGCATTAATATTCAGTAACATGGTCTTTTCTAAATAGTTTAGTCTTCCATATTATACTATGCTACTTGTTTTGTCTGCTGGGAGAAGGTTTAAGGTGCAAATGAGAAGTAAAACAGAAGATCTGAAAGCAGTGAATGACTATGCTGTATAATAAGATATTCCTCATCTTTCCAGCCAGTGTGTGTGTGTGTGTGTGTGTGTGTGTGTGTGTGTGTGTGTGTGTGTGTGTGTTTTGATGTCTTTTTGCTCTGAAAACCACATTGAGGTATTCTCCATAACCAAGCATGAGTGGAAATGTAAAACAGCCAGCCTTTCAGTGCAGTAATTTCTTTGAATGGAATCTATACTATACTATACTATACTATACTATACTATACTATACTATACTATACTATACTATACTATACTATACTATACTATACTATGCAGGAAAAGTTTGTGGCACATTTTCAGCCTAAACATTGCCAGTCTGGTTGCAAATAGAGTACTGTGCCTTCAAAATTTTCTTTACAACTACCTCTCTTCCCTTTACACAGGAAAGTAGTATGGCAGGCAAACTGGATGTAAACAGATTTTGGAAGTTGCCAGTCACAAAATACGTAGCTGCACTTAATTAGTTCCTCTCCCATGAAACAAAGATATAGGGAAATGGTGTTGTAACTAGGAATATGTTGTAGCTTAGCTAGAAATCACTTCACTCCTTTTTGGGGTATATCTGTAGCCATTAGTTTTAAAGTTGTAGGGGTATGACTACAGGCAATAATGAAAGACCGCAAAGGGGAACATAGGTGGGGAAAGGCTGCTGTGTTCCACAGGGCCATAACTTGTAGCAGTGGTTCTCATCTTTGAGTAACCCAGGTGTTCTTGAACTACCGTTCCCAGAAGCCTTTGCCACCAGGTGTGCTGGCTGGGCTTTCTGGGAGTTGAAGTTCAAGAATATCTGGGTTATACCTGAGATTGGGCACCGCTAGCTTGTAGCATTGAGATGTGGGTTTATGGGGAAGACACCTAAGAAAAGATTAACTACTTCAGTTATTTTTGAGAAACAGACAAGTATGTTACTTGTATGTTATATATGTAATTCTGACAGTAACTATTCATTGGAGACTTCCGTTGGAAATTATTTAAAATATATACATATTTTCAAGCTCTATGTGTAATTTGAGCTTTCTCACAATGCACAGTTTTCTGTGGATAAAGGAAGTCCGGTAACAGTAGAGCATTTGAACGTTCAGTACATGCCATCATATAAGACGTATAGTCCAGGAATGGCAATTCTTTTGGTTGAACTGACTGTCAGTTAGTGGTTACATCTTTTCCTTTGGGACGAAGAAAGGAAAGAAGAAAAAGAAAGACATGGAAGTATTAGCTCCCTTCTTTCAAACTAGGCACTCTCCTCTCTACCCAGAACCTGTGCTTGATTCATGGCTATTGATAAAGACCAGTGCATTTGTGGATTCAGTTCAGGACCTGCTTCTCTCTAATGTAATGTGGGTCTTTTCCAGAAAGGTACACAAAGTGGCCAGAAACAATTCCCATAACCAGACACAATTCCTCAACATGCCAGTGGCTTTGAAGCATAAGGGATTACGTCTGCCAGGGCATGCAAATATCTGTCATGCCATTCTGGGCCTTGCATCATATGCTATAAAATCTCTGCTGCGCTGAGATGTCAGTGGTTATTAGTGTCACAAGCTCCTTTGCATGCTAGAAGACGTGCGGCCTGCCCCAAGCTAGGTCCTGTCCAAGACATCATGCTGCCTGATGCAGAACTCAAATGGGACCCTTCCATACTTTAAGAACTATCACTGCAGCGTAGAGACACCAGTTTTGACCTTCACCTTTGTCTGCTTCACACCATTGCCCTGTGCTGGGGGAAAGGATGCCAAAACACCAGGAACAGGCCTGACTGTACTGTTATTTCTCTTTCCATTTTCAGAGGGCTGACTTGGCCATCTCTGCTATCACTATAACGCCGGAACGGGAGAGCGTCGTAGACTTCAGCAAGCGCTACATGGATTATTCCGTCGGCATCCTAATCAAGAAGCCGGAAGAGAAGATCAATATCTTTTCTCTCTTTGCTCCCTTTGATTTTGCGGTGTGGGCTTGCATCGCTGCCGCTATCCCTGTCGTCGGCGTCCTCATCTTTGTGTTGAACCGAATACAAGCTGTAAGAGCCCAGAATTCTTCTCAAATGGGGGCATCCACTTCCTCAACGCTTCACAGTGCCATTTGGATTGTGTACGGGGCCTTCGTTCAGCAAGGTACTTAGTCAATTATTTTCCCATCTGACCAAAACAACAACAACAACAACAACACAGTTCGCTATTTGCTGCTTTTCAATTTTGGAACAAAAGGCAAGGCCACAGACCAACTTTTGGTAAATAATTGCTTCAAGGGACCCATTAGAGATGTTGTTCTGCTAGTAAAAATGCATTTAAGCACAGGCTGTAGCATAATTTAAAAAAAAAACCTTTTATTCCTCCACTCTTGAGATTGTCAAGCAATTCCCAGTGGCTAGCAGATGGGATTTAAAAACAACACTCCTGGCTTGGCAATGCAGCCCTCACATTGAAGTTAGCTTAAACAACTAGCCATGATTTTGGAACTTTTGAAAATTTCACTGTGTTCCTCTCAAATAAATTGTGCCCCATCAGATGCAGGCTGGCACGTGCTAAAAGCTACGGTTCCGTTGTGATTCTTTTAGCGATCTAATACAGGTGTAAAGATGTACGCAACCATTGCATACTCATTGCTTTGTTCTTAAATATTGTCTTGCAATGATATGAGCTGCCCTGGGCTCTTTTCTATGGAGAAAGGCAGGGTAACGATATTTTAAATAAATAAGTAATAAATGAATACGGGTGTGCCCCCTTGCCTTTGGATTATGTACAAGGACCCACAGCTCCCCACTTTTGTTAAGGCATCAAGTTATTTTTTGTTTCTTCCTTTCATTTTAAAAGCAGTATTGTGTGCTAATACCCAGAGCTATGTTGCTGGTGTCTAACCCTCCACTGTAAATTTTTGTTTAAGCTGAATATTATCACCTGGGGGCGGAACTACTTTTGCAGACACTCGTATAAATGAACAAGGTTTAATTTTTTTAATATAAAATATTTAGGGAAGGGACAGGTGTTGAGTATTTGAAGTAGACCTCTGCATGTCTATGCTCTTCTGTGTATGAATTATACTCTTTTGTTATCCTTTGAATCTTTTGTCAATAGACATGCATCTGAGGAGGTCATTAAAAAAAAGACTTAAGGAAAATTATTTCATAGCTTCCCAAAGCTAGTTTTTTTAGATCAGTATCAAACTTGGCACCATGTAACAAACAATCTTTTCTTGTTCTGGGACAAACATGGGTAGGTTTCTGCAAAGAAATTTTGAGATCAAAACAGATCAAATAAATTGAAAAGATCAATGTTTACCTCAAAAGGGAATGGTTGGTCTTCACCCACTCTTTTATTTGGAAACAATCGAGGCCTCAGGGGCTAAAATATTGATCCTCAAAAAAGGCCTTACAAAAGAGGAAAACTATGTCTTTTTTATAAACCGAGCATGTGTGGATCATGCGTACCAGCAACAGCATTAAAATGTAGATATATTGTTACCGCTTTGTGGTCTGGAAAGGAAGATGTTTGCGGGGCTATGGAAGATCACAGGAACAGTCAAAAGGCAGGCTTTCTTTGAAAATATCGCTTGAAATAATTTTGGAGAGTTCCGAGGATTAATTCTTCCTGAACAAGAGACTGCCACTGATTATTTTGTAAAGCCAAATATAATTATTATACAGTTTTAAATGGGACGGTGGAGAAGCAAAGCAGTAGATGCAGTTGTCCACCTGAAGCCCTCCTTACTTGTATTGGTGATGCTGAAATATGGAGGCTGTAGGGTAGCAAAGATTTGCCAAATTTGACAGTCCCCACTGAAATTGGGGTGGGGGGGAGAGATGTTGATATAGCAAAGCAAAACTCAGTCTTGGTATGTTTCAGGTGTCCTAAACGCCTCAGTGAGATACTTTAAGCAGCTTTTAATCTAGGGTGCGGTGGGTAACGTACAAATCTCCAATGTCCCAGAAGTCCTACCATAACTACCCATTACTATTTAAAAAAAATTGGCTCAGGACTTGGTAACAATTTGCTGTGTTTTGAGAACCCCCACAGCCCCCTTAAAATAAACTGACCACTACACTAGAGAGTAGACTATAGCTTTGTGTGTGTGTTCTAAAAAAGAAAAAAAATGTAAAAAATGATGCTTTGAGAACATTCCCAAGTCTGAGGATGGGTTGGCATGCCCCCCTGCCCCTGGGCCTCTTGAGGTTGTCTACTCCAATCTTACCAATCCAAACTAAGGCCCTCCATCTCTCAAATGTCCCATTTTGGAACATCCAGCTATCACCAGATTGGTATCTGCACTGTATGCTAAACCTCTGCAGTAGGCAATACCAAGAATTTAGGATTGCTTTGTAATCTTTTTTCCCCTTAAAAACAATAAGTGGGAAAAACTGAAATAAACTGCCATATTAGTGTTGCCTTTGATGACATTTGCTGATGGTCAAGTTATGGTGTTTTTCTCTTGCCCCTCACTTACTTGTGCTCTGTAGGGTTGGATTTACAGAGGTTTTGATGTTCTTTTTGTCCTTGGGTTGAGGAAACCAAGACATACTTCATTCACTATGGCACTGAAATGGCTATCTCATGGCATTCAGAAATATCAAGGATGAAGCGGCCACTTTAAGCAGTCATCAATGGTGTGGTGTCAGATTAGTTTAGAATTAAACTATAAATGACCATTAGGAAGGGTAGATCTTTTTAAAAAAGAACTGAGAAAGAATTTTGATATTAAATAAGGATGGTAAACCGAAAACAGAATGCTACCATCTTGCTTATGATTCACTTCATTTCATTTTAATTACAAACAAAATGCCTCTATCTTCATTTCTAGGTTTGTTTAATGTTCTAGTGGACAGGAATTGCCATGGGTTGGTTTTTTTTTTCTTAAACACTCATTGTGCTTGCCTGTCTTACTTGTTGCTTCCCATAAAGAGTGGTTCCATCCAACTAGTTTCTCCCACTGGGTGGCAATTTTTGATGCCAAACCAAGGAAACAGCTGTGTGGAAATGGATTTTGTTTATTACAGTGGAATGGGTTTCACTGTAATAAAGCTTTCCTGCTTTTGAAAACTAGCATGTCGACAAGGGGGATGGAAAGTGTTTTTCCTCCGACATTCAGGTTTGGCAACTGGAAGAATATTTTTTAGGTTGGCTGAGCATTTAAACATGCAGCCATTTCCTTTGCTGTCTGAATTGGGTCTCTATTTGGGTAGATTACATTTCAGTCTTGGGAGCTCATGCAATTGTGTGAATGCAAATTCTTTGTTGTGCATATCCGTGATGTGCAAACAAATGATGGGATGATAGATGACCAGAGCAGGGGTTCTCATGCCGCCCTCAGGGAGTTCACTGTAGACAGGTATTAAGCTTTTAGAATGAAATGCAAGTATTGCCTTTTAAGAATTTGCTTCTTTTGCTTATGTTTCAGGTGGTGAATCTACTGTCAATTCTGTAGCAATGCGGATTGTGATGGGAAGTTGGTGGCTGTTCACTCTTATTGTATGCTCATCTTATACAGCTAACCTGGCAGCATTTCTCACTGTAAACAGGATGGACAATCCTATCAGGTAAGAACATTTTCCCGCTGCATAACAAAAATATCAAAGAAATATGAGTAAAGAAATACTGGAAGGAAGCCATGCATCCAGCAGGGCTTTGGGATGGCATGTGGTATCCAGCATGTCACGTGGAAGTGCCATGGAAGCTTTTTTCCACAAGGATGGGAAATCCCCTGCAATTTTTAACCAACCTAGATGGTTACTTCATGTCCCTCTCATCGCAGTTCGCCGTCCCGCTTGGGACTGGTGCGAAAAAATGTTACTGCACGTCCATTGCGTGACGGCGGGAGTTTGTCCCGACCACGCCCCCCTGAACTGGGATTTAAGCATGATGAGCCATACCTCTCCCTGACCTCAGGAATCCTCTTGTCTCAGTTCCTGTTTCAAGACAAGTGCCTGTGAGGTAAGGCTCATCACGCAATGTGTGCATTCTCCATCTAGTGGCAGGAGTGCAAAGTTGCATTCTCTAGTACAATCCCAGTGGTGTAAACATTGCATTGCAGAGAGGGAAGAAGCCACAAAACCTCAGACTTTGCTGCTTAACTCATGAAAGGCAAAGTTACGGATAATAGAAACATCGAAAAACGGAAGGTTGGACCCCCAAAAAAGGGAAAACGAAGGCAGGGAAGTTTAGATGTTGTTACGAAACAAGGACGTAAAGTAACAGTTGTCACGATACCATCAATCACGCGCATGGGTAAATGGAAACAGGGACAGAACCGGGACAAGACCACATGACCACGAACGACGTTATCAGGAAATGAACATAATCTCAGAACGAGGAAGGACGTGAAGTAACCATCCTAATCTCAGTTCTGCTTTGAAACCATGAATGTTAGGAAACAGCAATCATGCCGTTAATTGAAAGCTGCTTGTTATTCTGCTTGAGAGGCAATATCCTACCATATAGCTGCAGCTGTACAGACTCATTATAAAAACAAGTACAGTACAGTACATGCTATATTACATCTGGCCTTGATGTTTGTAAAAATCTGTGTAGATAACCTCCACTTTGGTTTTGCTATTTTTTATATATAATTATGTGTAAAAAAAAATAGCAAGTCTGTCAGGGCCATTTGCCCTTTGTTTTGGCTGAGGTGTTGGTGCTAAGGCTGTAGTGATAAGCTGTGCTGCCTTTATAGAGAAATCCACACTTTTACCCTTAGCAGGGCCATTTTAGCTCTTCCCCTTGTTCGGTGGCAATGACTTCTGCCCATTCATCTTGAGGTGTGATTACATCCAGCTGTCAACAAGATTGGCAAGAACCAGTTTCCAGCTGATTCATTACAGTCAGTGATGATGTACAAAGGAGTCAGCAAGACACTTTCATTTGAAGGCACCTGCGCAAAGAGCTTGAAGAAAGAGAGGGGAGAAATCTTGTTTTTGTCCTATCTTCTTTGAAACGTTAACTGAATCTTCAACCTCTTCTTAATGCTAAAGAACTTCGCAACAGCCTCTGCTTTCTCCCTGGTGCCTGAACAGATTAGCTTGGCTCAAAAGAAACTTGAACATGTTTTCTCTTTGCTGTGAAATTATACCCTAGGAAGAACAACAGATGCTGCTAGGGCAATACATTCTGCATTTGAAATGGTCTTTCCTACCTCTCTTATCTTGTGGATTTTTCACTGAGCACTTTCCTATAATCTAAGACTAGGAACAGATGAACATAGAAAGTTACCTTCTATTGTGTCAAACCTATTATCCATCTAGTCTCAGGTTTTCTGCTATGCCTACCAGAAGCTCTTCAATGTTCCAGGAATATGGATTCCCCCATCTAAGTACATATCTGTTCGGGTTTTGACTTTGCTCAGGGTATTATGGTGGTATGCCCTGTGTCTGAGATTTTTTTAAATATAGGCCTTAAAACATACCCATTGCACTAGTTGCCATTTTGTTTTCCATGACATTTGTTCCATCATGTTGGATTTACTGATGATTTTTCACTAAATAACACAGGCCCTTTCTTAGGGCCTGGTCACACAGCCAAAACAACCTTGGGATTTGACCTGTGTTAAAAAAAACCATGCTGAGTTTCATATTCACACATTGATTTGGAGAGTGAATTAATTCTCCTCTGATGCATTTTCTTAGGAAGTGAGTTAAAATAAATGGCCAGCTACCACACACTGTCTTCTTAACCAACCCAAGCCCATTGTGAACCTTACCACTTGTTTTAAAAGGGAGCATTTCACTTATTTGTAGGAATGCAGAAAATGATTTGAAAATCAAGTTATGAGTTGGCTAAAATTAAAACCCTATATATTGCACATTTTGTATATTTTTTAAGAGAAATATGAACAGGCTCCGAGACCAGTGCCTTTCCTCAGTTTGCTATGAGGAATAATGACAATAAAACCAATGACAGCAACAAGAAGACTTGGTCTGTATATGTTTCACAGTAGCCATGAAGAGAATGTGGATGGTTTAGTCTTTCTAAGTCTTACATAAATTCTAAGTATAATTATCTGTGAAAGCCTCTAGCTAAAGCACAGACCTCATAGTTTGCATGCAGAGGGTCACAGAGGTCCTACAATCTCTGGATATGCTTAATAAGGCAACTTATCTGAAGTTCTGAAGAGCTTCATTTGCCAGGCAAAAGGCAGTATAGATATTGATGGACCAATGGCCTTCCTTCAAACAAAAATGGCTGGATAGCTGAGTGGTTTAGGTATCTGGCTGTGGGGGGTTTAAATTCCTCACGTTGCCTCCAGGGAACATAGCCACCCTTGGGCAAATTGCATAGTGCCAGGATGCCTCAGAAGAAAGGAATGGTAAACCACTGCTGAGTATTCTCTACTGAAAAGCCCTGAAAAGAGTCACCATAAGTCAGAATTGACTTGATGACACATAGCTATCATATTATATGTAACTATAAACATTTTAACAGCATTTCTCTAAAAAGCATTTTAAGAAGATTTTTTCTGTTTGTTCTACACTTTAATAGAGCTCAGATAGCTCAACATCTGAAGTTTTTGCGTGATTCATTCTTTAATTTCCACAATTTCTGGTATTGTTGTGTTTTGCTTTATTTATGAGTTTCTGATCCTGTTCCAATCACCCATGGCATTTGTAATTATATACAATGCAAACAGTTGGTTTGCCCTTTCAAGTTTCTTTGGCTTTCAAGAAAGACCTTTGATTCTGCATTTCTTTCTGGGGAAAAATTTTTTTGACACTTCAGTCAAATCTGTTGATGAGCTGTAAAATGTAACCTTCCTTGCTTTCTATGCAGTATTAGTAAGCTGACCACCTCAACTGCTACTCTTCTACATTGTTTCTACCATTAGATCAGCAAGTTGGAGGAAGCTGTGTTCCATAGCAGCTTCCACAAAAGTTAAGTTTTCATTTTGTGCTTGGCTTCCTCCCCCCCTTACCTGCCCCCTCTCAGATCTTCTCTGAATGTGTTTACCATTAACAATGGAGCATATATGGCCATTGTCTATAGGTGGTTTGAAAATTCCATGAGAAAAAGGCCTAGTCACATGTTGCAGGTGAAGCAGAGCTAGAGATAGCCCTCAGCAGACTTTTTGATCTTGCAAAGATTTGTAGGTGTCCTAATTTGCTTAATCTGTATCAAAATGTAATTTGTATTCTTTCCTTGCCAAAAGCAACACAAAATACCACACCCCCTTCAACCACTCCTCAAATATCTTGCTTTCACTGAAAGCTCTGTCAGGGTTGGTAGAAGTCAGTTCAACCTGGACAGCACATCACTGACTGACTAGGCTGCTTTCACATGACCACTACAATTCACTGCAAAGGGCTTACAGATACGGAGCATAAAATCGTTTCCCCATGAACAGCGAATTTTAAAAAAAGTAAAGTGAGACCATGCCCACTTAAGCACAACCCAGCACATTTTACAAGTACCTGGTCTCAGGGTAAAATCCTTGTCGCTGTTCTCTGATGCAGATTTTAAACCGTTACTTGAGTCCGCTGGAAAATGGAAAATCCACACCAAAAACCTTTCGCCCCTGTTGTGGTGTCTTTGCTGCAGTTCTCAGTCATGGCATCAGAATGGTCGCGGATTTTCAAAATGTGACCATGGGAACATCCAATCCGCGACATCAACCACATGACTGCTCGGGGGTGATCCGGATCAAAGTTTGCTGCGGATTTCAGTGGTTGTGTGAAAGCAGCCTAAATTATTTGCAAAATCCTAGACCATTTCACCTCCTTTAGATGGGTGTTTCAATGAATTGTTGTACTCTGTTGTGTTAAATGTGTTTTAGTACTGACTTTGTTTACCATTTCAAATATTATACTTGACTATTTTTAAAAAATTGTATACCTACTGTCTTCAGCTTCTGAATGTTGTTTTAGAAGTGATGTAAAGCTGCCTTGGGTTATTTTTAAGGAGCAAGGCAGGATAAAAATATTGGAAGGAAGGAAGGATTGATTGATTGATTGATTGATTGATTGATTGATTGATTGATTGATTGATTGATTGATTGATTGATTGATTCAAACTAGCCTAGCAGCTGCACTGTTAAATTTACCACCATTCCAGACAGAGAGAATGTCTGCTACTGCTCTCACATCCCTACCCAACTATTGAGTTAATGGCATGGCTATGAAATATTTTCAGCACAAGTCCAGTATTACATCCCAATGGGGCAACATCCAGCTTGTGTGCGTTTTGTCAGTTGTGCCGTCTGAGGGGCCTAACATCTACTATGCAACCCAGTCCTCCATGAGTGTCCAGGAATTCAATGAGCAATAAAGTGGCTTGTTTTGCTGCTTTTTGCTAATAAGCAAATCCTCGCCATGTTCAACCGCTGCAGCCACATTGCAGAGGCTACGCTTAGGAGCTTCGTGGCAATTAAATACCATCCTGGAATATAAACAAATGAGGGCACACGGAAAAGTAGGCTGTCCCAATGTTCAAAGGCATTTTAAATTACTGGCTTTGTCAGATAAGCTTTTACATTTACAGCCATTATGAATATTTTAGGTTTGTCTGTTCATGTTTGTCATCTGATCGCACACTGAGTGTATTGAGTTGTTTTACATAATCAGATTTATTGTCTCACAACATGAAACGCATCAATATTTTTGTGCCTGGATCCCTCAGCTCCTCTGTTTTTCTGTTCCAAGGGTAAATTTGGGGGCTGTTACCATAGGGCAGAGGGTAACAGTTGCCTCAGGTAGCTAATTCTGATTTTTGATTTTTGATTATTTAAAGATTGAGAGAGAGAGAGAGAGAGAGAGAGAGAGAGAGAGAGAGAGAGAGAGAGAGAGAGAGAAGCGCAGGTGGGATATTTTGCCTCATGTACAAAAATAGCTCTTCTCTGGCTTTTGGCTGCTATGTGCCTTGACTTGTGAGTCTGGGGCATGATGACCGGGGGGGGGGGGGCTATTTGCTTCTTTGCCACAGACAGAAAAGTGCCTAGGGCTGAACTTGGTGAGCACATAGCCATGAAAGTGCCTATCAGCATGGCTTTCTTTGAACAGAAATACTCATGCAATGTAGTGATCAAGATTTATACCTGGCTCATGTGTCATGGCTATGATAGAGGAAGAGATACAGTCATATTGCTCCTCTACAGTAGGAAACCCACACATGCCAGACCTGTCAAGTGTCACATTTTGGGCAAGACATTCACAGATCAATCACTCTTTCCCACTGTCTCCCCCCCCCCCAAATTATTTTTCCATGAAATGTCCCGCATTTCTGGCAGCAGGCAGCTGAGCTCCAGATGCTGCTGGGTAGCCATGCGGCCGGCCTCCTGGTGGCCCACCAGAGAGCAATTCTCCCTGCGCAGCCCCTAACCCACACCCCACCAGCTGTCTGGATTGGTATATATATACATGTATATATATCCCCTAGGAAGCTGAGTCATCTAGGTCACAGGGGGCATTTTGAAGCTACTGCAAGGGATTCTGGGAACCCTGTATGCAAATGAGGCTCCACCACCTAGCCAAAGGGCCCGGCTATGACACACGCTCTGTCCTATAAGTTACTTTTCCTGTTTATTCCTTATTCATTCACATCATGGATGCCAGTCAGATGGTAAGCCTGCAGGCCAGGAATTGTGCTCTTTTGGTTTCTGTCATTTTGCGTTTATTTATCTATTCATCCCGAGCACTTGAAAAAAAAATGGCGATCCTGAGTCACCAACTTCTAATATTTTTGCATTTCATCCTGATTTCGAAGAATTACTACTTTGGCTCCTTCCCTGCCACCTAGGCTTGCAATCATGGCCTGGGGCCTTCCTAACTTGATTCCATGTTCTGTTGACACCATTTCCAGGGCCCCTCTAACATTATTTCAGGAATACAGCAAGGATAGCAGGGAACAATGTCAGATATTTAGAATGCATGTGCTCATTGTTTTCTTTTTTGTCTTATAATTAAGTCTTGCACAATGAATTGTGACCACTCAAGTATTCTTCCTTTTTTCCCAGCTCACATTTTTATTAGCTAATATTATCATGACTCTTGGACGCGATTGTATGGGGATGGTGGAAGGTATATCGTTATGCAGGCAACTTCACAGCATTCTTTCATTCTCTGTATTAAGCTGGAAGATTCTGCTTCACGGTGGTCATTTCAAACACCCTGTCCCTTCTACCCAGGCTAAGAGAATCCAGCCATGAAATTGTGGCTTAATATATGCATTAAGCCTAACTAATGTTATTTTAGATTAAAGAAGAAGAAGGGGGCAGAATACAATGTTTTGGAAAGGACACACAGTTCATGAAATGATACGGATCAGAAATTGTGATGGTGGTGTTGATTATGGTGATTCCATATAGTTGAGGTTAGAATATGCCCGACCCTGTGATATTCGAAATTGTTAGGATCTGCTTGTTTGTTTGCTTTATAAAGGTCATGCCCTATTTGCATGTCAAAGACCATGCCTTGCCTTTAGGTTCCTGGCTCTTCTCTAGTTAGTTAGGGAAGAAATTCTTTCTCAGAGAAATACTAGCTATACAGATGCCAAAGAAGGAAATACCTTAAAGGCAAAATACCTCCTGATTTAAGTGTAAGGAGAAGGAGGGAATTTAGGCTTGGGGAAGTGCGTACTGGTCTCCTGGCAGAGTAAGGACTGCCAGATGATAAAACTCACATTAAAGGCACATTGTTTGTAATTGCCCATGCTCTCCTTTGGATGAGCTTATTGCTGCTTCTCACAAGGCCACTGCCTCCTATCATTAAACATCTATTTGCCATCCAACTGCTCTGTTTTCAAACTCAATAGAAAGTTGTCACTTTAACAGATAATAAAGCTCCTGTACTTGATCAAGAAGGGATAAGTAAGAAAGCACTTTCAGTTCCATGCCTGTCATTGACATCTTGCGCAAGAATCAGCCATGATGGTTTTAAGTTCGTCAGAATCCCGTGGAGACCTGAAAATAGTTTACCAATTTATAAAGCAAGTTAGCAAATTTCCCCAAGTCTGTACGGCCCATGCTGTTCATGCGAAGAGCTACACTTTTTAAAAAATTCCTCTGAGTGCACAATACATGTTCTGGCAATCAAGTGTCTCGTTGGTATTCATCTTCATTTCCCACTTGCTTCCTTGAATCACAAACTGCTCTCTTCTCCATCTCCCTGAGTTGGAAACTGTGGTGGAAGTAGGCTTCCCAGTGTGGCCTCAGAGCACTTAGTACCACACCCTTGACCAGATTCAAGGACTCCTTTCTCAGGATTCTCTTGTTTGTCAGAAGAGGAGAAGGCCAGGTATCTGCAGCTTCTTCATATGCTGTAGGACATTTCAAGGATGTCCTAGCTCTCCAGATTGTAAACACTTTTCTGTACACAAGTTTTCAAGGAAGGTGGTTTGGGTGGGTGCTGGGTCAGCACTGCATTCTTATTCACCCTGGCCTCATTTATCTAAAATGGTTTTTTTTTAATCTGTACACTGTAGTATTGTCTTAAAATAAGTCCTGTACTGCAGTTTCCTAATGATGTGTATTCATCAGGCTTCCTTGCCAAATTGATGTTAGAGATGTAGAGATTCACATCCTCAAAAGCTTAAGAAACCACAACTGCCCCCCCCATCACCTATGAAATAATGTGCTGTTTTCTGCACATGCTGGTAAAAGTTCTTGGGAAAGCAGTCACAAAAAATACAACAGTGGTTGCCTTCAGAAGGAAAATCAGAAGGAGCAGGTGGGTTCTTTGTGCCTAGGTGACCCATCAGGCATTGTTTGCTGTGCATCTGTCTGTGTACTTTGCTTTATTCAGAGAAAAGATACGGCTACTACACAGAGTTGCAGCAGCCCCAGGGGCAAAAGCTATACTTCTGTTTCACTGTGAGATGAACAAATCCCTTTGGGATGAATAAACTCTCAACAGGGTGTTCCGAAGTGAGGAAAAACAAATGTATACAATAATACTTGACTTATGAGGCTGGCTCCATCTCTACATTAGCATTCATTGGGTGGGTGGCCCAGAATATATTGTTCTATATTTCTTGTGGCCTTCCACAGAACTCTGTGGTTAGTGGGTCCTTTCAGAGTTTTTTACAGATCAATGGAGGCCTTCGTTGACCTAAGTAAATGAAAGGCAGAGTGTGTGACCTTTATTCCTGCAGGGGAGTGAGCAACATCGTTGCTATTGAAATTTATACCACTACACTTGAAACATCCTATAATGTCGGTGATTATGCCACTGCAGTTGAAAGACTTGGAGTGTTTCTTGAGCATAGAATGCTGGAAAATATTTGGACTGCAAACTAATGTACAGCAGAGTTGGATAGACTAACAGTTGTCAAGTAATACAGGACAGTAGACTGATATTTATTGTTGGCCTTAGCTGTATAATGTGAAAGTAAATGAAACCTGCTGTGGGGACTTCAATGATTTCTGTCTGCAGTTTTAAAATAATTCTCCTGTGAAGATCGGTTTGTTTTCCTTTTGTGTGTGTTTCACTCATCAGACGTACTGAAATAAAAGGCAGTGTGGTCTTGTAGAGAGGAAGAGAGAAAAATGAGATGAGTGCCTTTTTCTATATTTTTTCAAGCCCTCAGTTGAAGACTGGGAGGTAAAAGAGACTACACTTTCTCTTCCTTTTATGCTTTGTAATAGCCATTTAAATCTTTCTTTTTCATTTCCCCTCCCCCTTTTTGCTTTTGAGCAATGGCATCAAAAGTAAAAAATGCCAATTTGTTGGGCATATCCTATGACTGAGTGGGTTATGAATCCTGGAGATGGTCTCCCAGAATGCCCGTGGAATGCCAGATTTTGGCATTTTCTATCGGAAGAACACAGTTGAGGGACCGTTCTACTGCTCCATAGAAGAGCTAATGTAGTTAGATACGTACATTACTCCAAGGATAAACCGTTCCACCGTTAGAGAAAGAGATCTGAAAAATCCTGTGGTCATTGGAATGATGTGCCAGAAAAATGCAATAAAGCTCCCAAATGGTTAACATGGTGATTTCTTGTGACCTTGGGAAGCTCATATGTGTTTTTTCCTTAAAAGGGTAATTGCCCATATAATTCAACAGTTGAAATCTCAGTTTGGTGTCTCCAATGCTGTTTTTGTGTAGCTCATAAGATGGTTTTGAAGGCACCAGACTTTCCTAAAGGATTTGTTTGTTTGTTTGTTTGTTCGTTCATTTGTACACACACTAAAAGGAAAGAAATGCTACCCTTTTTAGGATTAGAACTTCTAGAATATTCCAACAAGCATGCCCACTGGTACTATTGGCTGAAGAGGTTCTGTGTTTTCTCGAAGGCTTTCACGGCCAAGATCTGATAGCTGTTGTGAGTTTTTTGGGCTGTTTGGCCATGTTCTGGAAGTTTTTGTTCCTGATGCTTCGCCAGAGTCTGTGGTAGGCAGATTCTGTGTTGTAGTGCAGTGTTTTTCAACCTTTTTTGGGCAAAGGCACACTTGTTTCATGAAAAAAATCACGAGGCACACCACCATTAGAAAATGTTAAAAAAATTAACTCTGTGCCTATATTGACTATATATAAAGTAATTCTCTTGAATAGGAATCAAATAAACACAAAGAAAATATTTTATAATTACTTTATTATGAAATAGTAAGTAAACAGAAATATGAAAAATTATAAAATACTTTATTCAGTGCGCAACCTGGGCCTGTTTGGCTGAACACAAAGCTGATATTCTTCAGGTTTTCCAACGGCACACCAGGCAACATCTCGCGGCACACTAGTGTGCCACGGAACAGTGGTTGAAAAACATTGTTGTAGTGAACGAGGAGGGTGGAGCGTTCTTCTAACTCTGGGGAAAATTATTCCAGAAGCTCCAGAAAAAGTATCATTCCCTCAACTTGGTTATCCATTCCGTGGCAACCTGCCTTAAAAACTACAAGACCAGGCCGTCCAGAGCCTGAGAAGCCTCTTCTTTTGAAGAGCGGTCCAAGTGTTTTCTTCAAAATTTAAACACCAAAATTAAGAAATGCAAAATAACATCTTTTCCCTTCCTCTGGGCAAGAAGTTTGCAATTACATGTGCCATATCTGCGAGGAGAGGATTGTTTTATTTGGCTCTGCGCAACCCCATTCTGTGCTTGTCAAAGTTGATGGAAAGCTCCAGAACGGCTTATAGTAAAGCCCAAGGCATAAGAAATCTTGTTCAGCATGTGTGCTCAAGATTCATTAATATTGTTCCCATGAATAAATAATAGTAAAAGCCCTTGTTTCTACTTGAAATGTTTACTTAGTTGGTTTCATATCACTACTGCGTTGAGTCTAATTGTGTTATTTGCTTCTTTTGCTTGCAGTGTCTTTCATTCTACATTTGGTTGGCTTGGCTTCCATACATGTGAAAAATTCTCAGTGTTCACTGCCCTGCATTTCTCTCTCCTGCATTCCCATCCTATCCTTTATTTGTCTTCTTGTGCAAGACTCCCACAAGGAAAACTGAGCACATTTCCCACATGCATTTTCAGTGGTGTTGATGTCTTTTATGCCTTTGTCCACAGAGCCTCGTGGCGCAGTGGTTAAAATGCCTGTACTGCAGGTAAAACTGTGCTCACGACCTGGGGTACAATCCCAGGTAGCAGGCTCATGGTTGACTCAGCCTTCCATCCTTCCGAGGCCAGTAAAATGAGTACCCAGCAATGTGTAGCCTGTATACTATAATTAAAAAACTGTAAACCGCCCAGAGACTACTTAAAGTGGTATGGGGTGGTATATAAGCAGAACACTTTGCTTTCATTAGTCCACACATGTATGTAGATGTTGTCTCCATTAACTAAAACACGCTTGTCCTTATTTTTTACTTGCAGATGTACTGCAGCTGTCCACACTCATAAAACACCCACCTCATTCTGTGAGGTAAACTTTGCAAGTATGTCTCTGGTTTCTGAGGTCAGGTATTCTTTTGTCTAAAAGGGAGGAATGGAATATGAGAAACTGACAACTTGATCAAAATCATGGAATTCTTTTCCTTCCCTGTTTGTTTGTTTTACATATTTTTTTAGCTGCCCAACTACCAAGTGATCCCTGGGCGGCATACAAAAATATATTGAAACTATAAAACAACATGTTAAAAACCATCAAAATAATAAACAGTTTAAACAATAAATATACAGTACAGATAATAAAATCCTGCTGCTTCTGAGCCCAGCTAAAAAGATCACTATCTATCAGTAATTAAAATACTGGCTGAACATGAAGGCCTTTGCCTGGTGTCAAAAAGCCAAAAGCGTCAGTGCCAGGCAGATCTCTCTTGGGAGGGTATTCTGAAGTTGGGGGGCAACGGCTGAGAAGGCCCTGTTTCAACATGGCACCCCCTCACGTCTTTGGGGGATGGCACTTTCAGCAGGGCCTCCTGGCCTGATCTTAAGGTATGAGCAGGCTCATATGGAAGAAGGCAGTCCTTTAGATAACCTGAGCCGTTTAGGGTTTCATTATGTATTTATTTATTTATTTATTTTCATATTTATATACCTCACCTTTTACCAAACATGGGACTCAGGGCAGTTATGTAAGCATAGGTATGTTGAATTGGGCCCAGACAACAACTGGCAGCCCATGTCAATTTTTAGAACTGGTGTTATATGAGTCCACATGGTTGCACCACTGTAATAGTTCCAATTGGTGGACCGTCTTCAAAGGCTGCCCCATGTAGTGTGCATTACAATAGTCCAATCTGATTGTTACCAGTGCATGCATGACTATTGCTTTTCTCTTGGTTTTCCAGTAGCTTGCAGCTGTTTCTGAAATAGCCTGCTTTCACTTTGCTTGGGAGTGGCCATCAGTGCTGGGTTTTATGCATGCAAATGCGGGGGGGATGTCTCAGCCCCATGTTTCCTCTTTTCTTCTTTTTTAAAAATAATAATGTTGGGGATGTAGCATAGCATATAAATGATCAGGTACAATCTTGGAAACCCTTTTTTTAAAAAAAAAAAAAACTGAAAACAAAAATGCATTTTTCCACTTCAACAATGAACAGAGAGTGGCCACCAGACCAAATTCACCTCTATTCTTAATCACAGATCTGTAGAAAGTACAGCCATATGTTAGAGGAATCTATGTGTGCGTTTGGACTGATTCTTATGATTTCAAATAAACAGTAGGCTGCAGTGCTAGACCATTCCAGCATGGATTGGTCCCCATTAGTGACAGGTTGAAATGCCCTAAGAAGAATGCTGTATAGTCAACTTTTTTGGAGCTGGGACTAGAGAGCAGGGTAAATTTCCATCTGCCTGGTCTAGACTACTTGTAAAATCTTGTCTCCTCAGAAACTTCACATTGTGACCCAAATACATTCATGCCGCCATAAGAAAATCCTCAGACACTATATCTACACTGCCTTAAATATTGCCTGCTTTTGCAAGGGAGAAGGTGTTGGCACAGCAAACCCACTCCTAGATATGTTAAACAACCTTCCTTCCATTTCTGAACTTTCACTAGGCTCTGATCCATATGTTTTGGAGCTAATTTCCATAGGTCTAACAGCTAGCTAGAAATGTGCTGTGTTTTCTGGTTCTTTGGTGGAATCAAAGTTCAAGTAGTTTCAACTGTAGAGGATCAAGGAAATACTTACTCTGCAGGACATTTTTTTGCAGTCTTTCCTGATACGCCAAGGTCATATTTCAAGGTTTGTGCATACTGTGGCAGCAACAGCAGCAAGGTACTGTATATTCTCCTATAATGGTACAGTTCCCTGAGAACTGAATGGATAGCCCTTCCCTTCAGCTATAATTAAGGCCATGTTTATGCATTGTCTCAGTAATGATACATACAGATGAACTAAAAAAAGCAAGTATTTCAGCATTTTCTGAAATATTACGGCTTTAGTAATTGCTGCAGTAAAACTCTCCATAAAGTGTTGCACTACAAGAATTCCCAGTTCTATAGTATTACCACATTTGCAAAAGTGTGTGTTAATAAAACTTAGTACTATACTTAAGACCTGACAGTTTTAGAAAATGTGCCCGTGTTTCCATGACCCTTGCAGATTAATCACTAAAGCTAGTGTTCAGACAAATCAGTGGCTGAAATCCTGTTGGTTAATTTAGTAAGTCATACTTGATGAGGCCCATTGAATCAGTGGGTATTCATGGTAGAGATGTAAATTTCCAGAAACCTGGGTTGGAGGATGAACTGCAATTCCCAGAAACTTCTCCAGCACCACATCTGGGTTACCAAAGATTCTGGAAATTTTGCATTTCTGCTCATTAGTTAGCTTCTCTGTTAGTGCCACTGATGCAAATGGGCCCTCTCTTTGCAACATGCTAGGCCAGGAGTGTCCAATCTTTGGCCCTCCAGATGTTTTGGACCACAACTCCCAGAATTCCAAGCCTGTATTGCCAATGACAAAGGACTGTGGAAGTTGTGGTCCAAAACATCTGCAGGGCCAAAGTTTGGACACCACTGTGCTAGGCTAAAGTCATTGCCAGAGTAGGCCTATTTGAATATTTGGAGCTTACTGAGAAATTGAGTTACCAAATCCCCACTGATTCAAATGGCTTAGTGTCATGCGAGTTGCTACGCAAAGCAACATAATTTAAGGTGTTGTGCTTATCTCTGTGATGCACATTTTTGCTTCGTTGTTACAGGTCCTCCCATTCAAACTATTTTTTTTACTCTTTCTGCCATGGGATTGTAGAGGAGCCGTTCTTCACTTTTTTTTTGCCATGCCCCATCAAACAAGGCTGTTTCCAAACAAAGGTACAACATAAAGAGATGAAGCGGTGCCCCCTTTCAAGTGTGCCAGTGCCCAAGGTGGACCATAGAATCATAGAGTTGGAAGAGACCTCAAGGGCCACCCAGTCCAACCCCCTGCCATGCAGGAACCCCCGTCACAGTATTTCCGACAGATGGCCATCCAGCCTCTGGATAAAAACCTTCAAAGAAGGAGACTCCACCACCCTCCGTGGCTGCATATTCCACTGCCGAACACCTCTAACCTTCATGAAGTTCTTCCTAGTGTTCAAATGGAATGTCTTTTCCTGTAGTTTGAGACCATTGCTCCAAGTCCTAGTCTCTGAAGCCATGGAAAACAAACCTGTTCCCTCTTCAATATGACATCCTTTCAGATATTTAAACAAAGCTATCATATCCCCCCAGCCTTCTTTTTTGAAAGGCTAAACGTTCCCAGTCCCCTGAGCTGTTCCTCAACAGAATATGGCCCCTGATAAGAATGTCTACTCTAAAGATTACTGGATATGTTACATTTTCCTTTACCCAACATGCATAAGTCCTTGGGAATACAATATATACAAATAAACTTTAGAAACATGATCGTGCTGTCCTGCAGCCTCCCACCTCCATCCTTTCTACCACACAGTAGACTGGTTGCCGCTGACTAAAACTCACCCATTTCTTTGCATAATAAACCAGATGTTAGTACTCACATTACAACTATGCAAGTATGACTTATTGTGCACAAATTCAGTTGGGTGTTGGGGAAATGTTGTATATAGTGGAGCCAGCAGGTGCCAAACTGTTTATCAACAGTATCGTTGCTTATTCATCTGCACTGAGCAATTAAAATACAGATGAACATATCATCAGAGGAAATGAACCTGTAGCTAAAGGATCAGCTCACATATTGGTAATGACTAGTTAGACCCGCCTGACAAATTACCGTATATACTCGAGTATAAGTCTACCCGAGTATAAGTCGAGGCCCCTAATTTAACCCCCCAAAACTGGGGAAATGTATTGACTCGAGTATAAGTCTAGGGTGGGAAATGCAGCAGGGCCTGGCAGCTCCTCCTTTGTGAGCTGGGGGAGTGATGTGTGATGTTTAAATTTAGCCACTGATGCAAGTGCTTGGGTCAGTGGCTAAAAGTCATTTTAAACACTGTGTGCCGCTCCCCTGTGATGCAGAGGGGGGTCATGAGAAGCGGCATGCAATGTTTAAAATGACTTTTAGCCACAGTTGACTTGCCTCAGTGGCTAAAAGTATTGACCTGAATATAAGCCGAGGGCCCCTTTTTTCAGCCCAAAATTAGGGCTGAAAAACTAGGCTTATATTCGAGTATATACAGTATACCTCAACTGTTTAAATCAAACTGGTGTGAGATTTGACAACAACTCTCATTTTAGTCAATAATATTTTGTACAAAGTACCCAGTGTGGTATAATGGAGTGGTGAACTAGGACTCTAGTGACCAGGGTTCAAATCCCCAGTTGGCCATGGAAAAATAACAGGGGAACTGGAACTAGTATAACCCCTAAATATCTCAATTACAGTGGACCCTTGTATAACAAACAGCTTGTATAACATAAAATTTGTACAACATAAAAATTCCAGAAATATGGGAAATTTGCTTAACATAATTGCCTATGGAGAAAATCCGTACAACATAAAAATAGGATTACTCCATTTCCAATGCATTCCTATGGGAATTTGTAAAGGAAAATTTGCTTAACATAATTTCATTTGGAATGAATTAATTCCTTTATACAAGGTACCACTGTACCTTGAAGGCCCTATTAAGGTCACTATAAGTTCCAATTTAACAGCACAGAAGTAACAAATATTTCTTACACAGTAGCAATGCTAAATCGTTTTTGTTCTGTTTCTATGATTTATTTATTCAGTTTATGTCTTGCCTTCAGCCACTAATGGTACTCATTGTGGCCTTTGTCAGCAATGAAGTCTTTGTTGGTTTCAGCTGGCATCAGTCTTCAACTATAGCACGTGCTGCTTTTGCTGTCTCTGTATTGGAACTTTTCAGTGCATTGAAAATGCCAAGCACATAAAGAGGGTCAGCAGTTTATAAAAGATAGACAGTAATTATGGGGGGTAATAATTATTAGGAAGAGTATGGCTGCTTTATCCTCTGCTGGGTTTGGCCTTCATCACATTGAAAAACAGCCCTTCTGTGGATTGAGAGCTAATAATTCTATTGTAAGGCTAAAAGGGGTGCACTGTACAATGACAGCTTCAATACTTTAGGGGACTATTATGGAACTACTATTATTGAGGCAGTGGGAGCACACGATTTTGAGAAAAGGAGGTAGGAAGAAACCTTTCAGCTTGTGAGGAATCGTAGCAGCTAGCTTTGAAGCATGAAACAAACCTAGGACATGATGAGAATTTAGAATTCATTTACAGAAAAATAAAGAGATGATTATTGTCAGTAATGGGAGGTTTATTGGTTCCTAGTCGGGGATCAGGCTTGAAAGGGCAAAACGGAAGGATGTGAGAAAGTCCCTAGGAGACTAATCTGCATAGCTCTGCTGCAGTTTATATTGTGCCTGTATTGTACGCATCATTCCAGTTTAGGTTTTCAGGTCCAAAACATAGTGGCAACTAAATACCTCAGCAATAGGAACACCTGGCATTACTTTGACAAAGTACAGGGTTATCACTTTTTATTTTGGGCAGCCATTGATGCAATAAAACGTTTCAGCAGCATTCCTCTTCAGGGCTAAGCTAACATTTGGTAGGTGGCAGAGGCTGAGGCTGGAGGGGTTAGCAGTGATAGTCCTCCAGCGACTTCTCTTTAGCCCCCTAGATGCTGTCCTCTCTGCAAATTAGAACTCTGTGAGCTGTAGAGCCTGCCCTGATCTGTAAACTGGTTTATTGATGTTAGGTGTGGCCAAGCACCATGACCCATTGCCATTTTGGTGAAGCAAGACTTAGCTGGCGGTTCATTTGGCTTCTGCGTGTAGAATGGCCCCCTCTTGCTCTTTGTCTTAAAATGACTGGGAGGAGCCCTTTCATTGTTGCCTTTCAATTCAAACCTGTGGAGATGAAGGAGACAACTGTGAGAGACTGAAAGAAGCTGATATAAAGCTTATCTTCCCTCATGATTTCTTTGTAGAATTCTGCCTTGAGGAAGGCCATTTGCCCTCCCAAATGTTTGCAGTCCCACACAGCAAATATACTGTGTGTATAAAACTCCTACTAGGCTGGTGTGCCCCCCTTCCAAAACCCGTTTGGTCCCCTGCTGTGCAAGTCTGTTCAGACTAACTGTCCATATAGGCATATTCTTTGCCATGAATCGTATGTTGTGCCTTGGGCAAAATAGAAATTGATGAAACCTGTGGTAATAATTTAGAATGGTGCATAAGATTAGAATGGCTGCCTTTTATCCACATGGTTTTTTTTTCAATGAACAGAACCTGTTGGTTTGTTTTTGTCTCAACCTCATATTTATTTACATCTAAGGTATTAGAGCTTGGTGAAGTAATTTTTGGAGGACTGTAACTTCTAGAGCCCTCCAGAAAGTGTGACCTGGCTATAGTCCAAATAACAACAACAGTAATTCCAGCCTTTGGAAAGCATGTGAAGATGACAAAAGATGAACTTGGGGTTCCAAGGCAATGTGGAACATCAGCAACAACCATTCACAAATGTTCAGCAAATAGCGACGGGTGCTACTCAGAAGCCTTACTTCAAGCTGCTTAAGAACTTAAAAATATAAAAGAACTTAAAGCAACCTAAACCACTTTAGAAGTTTCAATGAGCTTAGGGCTTGAAAAGTTTTGTTGTAGTAGATGGGGGTTGCTCAGTGGTAAAAATGCTCAGAGAAATTAATAAGTGCCTTGTGATTGACGAAGAATGGCAGAATGCCTCTGGGGTTTTTGGCTGCACTGCAAAATGGAGGGAAGGACTATATACTAAATTAACCCCACATACTACATGCAGCTCATGGAGGCATCTGTGTGGCTTGCATTGGATCCCATGGTGCGTATGTAGCTCATTTATCTGGTTTGTCCTCATGTGATAAACAAGCAAATGGTAAAAATTATATGTGAATATGAGATATGGTGGTGATGGTTGTCTTGGACAGAATCACAGCATTTCTACAGCTGTTATTGATGAAGCAAAACTCGGAACAACTAGAACAGGCTTCTCCAAACTTTGGCCCTCCAGATGTTTTAGACCACAGCTCCCACAGTCCTTTGACACTGGAAATACAGGCTTTGAATTCCGGGAGTTGTGGTCTAAAACATCTGGAGGGCCGAAGTTTGGACATGCCTGAACTAGAACTTCTCCTTGAAAGTTTGTAATACCAGAAGCAGTTGATGGGTTGTCCACATCTCATTGAGGAATCAACCTGCCTTTTTGTGCTTACTATGTACAAAATCACAAAGGGAGAAGATGTCAGAGAGATTTTCCTCAAAGTGTGTGTAACACAATGAAAACAAAACTCTAGTCCTTTATGCAAAAACGATCATTGCAGTTTGAGAATCCTCAGCAGGCTGTCCTGTCATGTTGAGACAGACAGACTCTATTATAAAAGAGAAATCATAGAAGAAAAGAAATGAAGGAACTACTTTCACAGAAAGAAGAATGATTTCCAAATACATTTTAATTCTGCAATCTCTAATGCACATTTTCCTAGTGTCTAGATTATTCTGTAACAGGGCTTGTTGTACGTATTTCTCTATCCACTGTTTTGCAGTATTTGAGGAATTATTATAAAAGGTAGTCTTATCCCTTCTCTGCACCTCCTCACCTCCCACCTTTAGCAGTATAGACCTTAAAGCTTTCCAAATGGAATGCGTTATTATGCACATATTTATAACAATTTTCCATTTTGCATTTCAAAGAAGCTCTCTGTGAAACGATTCCATCTATGACCCCAATTCAGCTAAAGTTGTTAAGTCCCTGTGGAATTTTTTTTTGCTAAATTAGAGCCTTAATTGAGAGTCCCAGAGAAACTCAAAGGTTCATTTTACACCAGCCCTCCAGAGGCTTGCCTGATGTGAAAGCTGCAGAGAAATCACCCCATCCGTTTCATAACCATAACATTTTAAAGGCTAATTTAAAGTAATGGTGATTACCTTTTAACCACCTAAGTGGCTTAGGAAAAGGTTATTTGAAACATTGATTCTCAGGCTTTTGCTTCTTACATCCTACTAATCACGCTGTCAGAACCATAGTACCACCATGACAGAAGCAACGTTCCAGTTTTCCTACGAGGCATACTGTATTTGTACAACAACAGGCAAGCTGCTTTTATAATTGTCATGCAGAATGCTTGGCTGGGCCAGGGGAGTGGAGGAACTGGGAGAAACACTGAGCGTCCAGAATTCTTTCACAGGCAGATAATCCTTGGCATTTAGAGTTAGTGGAACCCGAGTACTGTACTTCGGGAAGGACACAGGAACTGGGGGAGAGAGCCAATTCTTAGTAACTGAATTAAGAGAGCAGAGGGGCCAAACAGAAAAACACAGGAGGGAAGGCCAAATGGGGAGATGCATAAGTCTGCACTTTTTTTTTTTTTAAGAACTGGGGTGTGATATCCAATCCATAGCTTTCTCGGCTGTAGCCTTAAAGTCACACACACAACCCTAATGCAGCCTGCATTTTCCAAACTTACTTCTAAGAAAAAATGCCTGGCAAAATCCATCTTGCCATCTTGCAGTCCTGACAAAGTGACTTTTGATTGTATGATTATTATGATTATTATAGCATCATATTTTTATTGCTGCATTTGTTCTTAGTAATTGTTATTTGAGTCCCAGTTAGTTTACTTCCAAGTCTCGCTAGTGTATCACAAGCTGATTCAAAGGGCCCTGTGCCCCTATGTGGAACTGTTTGGTCCTCAGATTATGGGACACACACACACACACACACACACACACACACACACACACACACACACACACACACACACACACACACACACACACACACACACGTTAAGGTACATGAGGTTGGTTGGTGGGCAGAAGAAATAAGACCTTTTGACTTGCTTCCACTGAGCAGGGGTTGGAATGGCAGTTTCTGTGGTTCTCTGATTCATTGATTCTATAGTGAGTTTACCCTTCTCATCCCTCTTCTGTGCTAGGTTCCTCTTCTGCTTTTCAAAGAGACTAGCACTGGAAGTTAATCAGTTTTTAGCTGAATAATGGTAAACATTTTATCACTGTCGATTGAACTGCCACAGAGCAGAAAATCCTGCCATGATGATGAGGAATCCTATTGCGTGCACAATGATGGTCTTTGTGAAGACAGCTATTCAACATTCACTTGCGAAATGGCAACGAATACACAAGCAGCATAATCCTGCGTTACTGTGCTGGTAGAAGGTTACACTCAGCAGAAGCTCCATCACAGTACTGACCATAGTTTTTAACTGTGAGATGTGCTTTTGAATAATAAATGGAATATCTTGTGCACCATTAGCCGATCACATTTTATCCTTTTATGGTTTTGAAACTTTTATTTTTTAAACTGTCCAAAAAGGTCTTTTTCTCTCAAATGTAACAGAAAAATACTTTTAACGCAAATGGTGCTGCTTATATACCGGCCCATAGTGCTTTACATTTTGAATATGGAGGCTGCACATTGCCAGCCCCAGCAAGTGAAGTACTCAGTTTACCAACCTTGGAAAGATGGAAGGTTGAGTCAACCTCAAGAATGCTTCCTGAGCCCACTGGGATTGACTTCAGATTGCGAGCAGAGCCTTGTGTGTGGTACTCCAATTTAGCACAATTTAACCACTGTGCTATGAAGCTCCTTTAAGCAAATAAACAAATAATCTCTAATCAATTCTAATAACATAATTCACTGCCCAACCAAGTACAGTAGTTATGACTAGCATTATTGTTTTTTATCTTTATTATTATTTGTTGTTCTTTATTATGGTGCTTTATGTAAACTGCCCAGAGTTCCCTTTGGGGAAAATTGGTTGTGGTATACAAATAAATAAATAAATAAATAAATAAATAAATAAATAAATAAATAAATCTCAAGCCCTCAAAGGTAATTTGAATGTTTCTAGTCCCAGATTCAAGATATTGGTACTTGCCTATAAAGCATGTAACATTTTGGTCTATGACCATAAATAAACAATTATTATATTATAAAGCCCTTAATGGTCTGGGGACACATTACATGGTGGAATGCCTTCTGCTCACTTCAATGGTGAGTGGTGGAAGCTGTGGCTTGTAGGAGGGCTTACTCTCTCTGTGCATCTGCCAGCCTATCAGCCGGACAGTCCATGCGCAGTCTGAGTCTTTGGGTTTTAGTCCCAAATCCCAAGCCTCAGCCTATCAGCTAGGCGGCACATGGTCCTGGAAAAGAAGTTGGACCTGATACCTGTGAAGGTGGAAGCAGCAGGAAGCGGTGGCAGCAAGTGGAGGGAGGCGGTGGCCTTTAGACCCATTGGGACTCAGCAACATGAGTCAGATAAATGGATCCAAGTTGCAAGTTGAGTCACACGTCCCCCAAAAAAACCCACATTGAGTTTGAGTCAAGTTGCCAGTGCAACTTAAGTCAGACTCGACAGCGAGTCAGAATGTGTGAGTCCCAATTCCTGCAACTAAATAAGTGGCCAAGCGGTTGTCAACCGATTCAGTCAGTTTGGGGAGTAGAAGAACTGGTCTGCTCTCTTATACTCTTTTGCTTTTGCTTCTCTTTAGTCTCCGTCCTACTCCCTTCAATTGCAAGTTAGACTGAAAGCTACTTGAGACCTGTTTTGTTTCTGCTCATTGGTGTTTAATAGGAAAATACATTAGTAATAATCACTGAGTGCCAGTGTAAACACAATGGGCAGAATACCCGTGTGCTTTAACTGTGCACACCACAGTTCTTTTGTACATTCAGTCATTCTTTGCCTGGTACTTATACAACAGGGTGTTCACTACCCTTGTGAGCAAGTGGAAGCCCAACTGCACATTGGGGAATGTGTGGAGGCTTCTGCCCACTGGAGTTCAGACCCTGCATTTCCTTAACAAGATTTTGCCCAGTAATTTTCAAAGGAAACATATTGAGGACCATCAGGTGATCAGATAAGTGACAATAGTGAATCCAGATACTGGCTGAATAACATAAGAAAATATTTGCAAACAAATCCCCCCCCCCCCGGTTAAATAACTAGCAATTGAATACAATTGAAATGTGTTGTTGAGTTTTGAAGTTTGGGTTAAAATTCCTATTTTTGGGACACAGTAGAACTACAGAGATCTACAGAGGAGGATAGCTACAAGTTCCCCTGAGTCCTTTCTCATTAACTGGCACTTAAGGTTTCAAGAACTCACTCTAAGGCATCTGTAAGAGAAAGAATGAAAAACATTACTTTCAGTCACTTGAAACTAAAGGTTTATGTATGCTGCTTTCTTTTTGCACACAAACTTAGCAACCATCTGAACTGATCAACAGTAAACAATTGGCAACAACAGACTAAAGAGAGGGTAAAAGAACTCAGTAGACATATGGGGCTGTTTTTGAATGCAAAGGCTGGAAAAAATAATTGGTTAATGCTGGATAGATACACAATCACTTCAGCCCAGAAAAGTCTCTCCCAGGCACACAAACTAGAGACAGCATGCAAAGTTGCAAATAAAACTCCAACAAAATGTTTCCTGCTTGTCTGGCCAATAAAGAAGTCAATGAATAAATACCAATAAAGAGAAGAAAATTACCATTTCAAATGTGCTCGATGAAAGTGATATCTCTGGTGTTCCATGACAGTTATATATTCATTTAGTGGTGCCTGCCATAGCAATAATTTAGAACACTTTCATATTTTGGTTCAGCTGTATAATTCATTTTGATCTTCCACATTAATCAAAGCTTTGTTTTTGTTTATGTACTAGTCCTGAAATGGGAGAGAACAGTATGGGAGAGAACCAGCAGCCCACTGCCTGAACTTTTTATAGCATTTCTGTCCAAATGTCTGTTGTTTTTGCTCTAGTTGTATGTAATGCATGAACAATAATTAGAAACATGTCTTCACTGTGAAATCATTATTTAGCTACACTATTACTTTCTTTCTTTCATGTATGATGCATTGATAGTGGTATGGATTCGGCTAGCATTACTGTAAAATGCAGGGGAGAGCACTCCCTAGCTACTTTTTTAGCCCCGCATGCGATCTGTGAATTTCTTCTGCACATTTCCAGAGGATACCCTTATTGTTCGTTATGATGATCTGCAATAGTCATGGAAGAAAGGCCTGCTCAATCACAGTTCAAGATAAGATGCTAAAGGTTTGGCAGAATATATTGTCAAAGTTTACCAGGAGCTATAAAAAGCCAGGAAGAAAGTTCCCCTTGACAGAGGAGAGAATGGATGCGTTAGGAATACCAAATATTCAGCTATATACTGTAGTCATATGTCTATATCTGCAGTGTTATTCACTTGATAGTTATCCTGGTCAGCCTTTGCTACTTCCCAAACAGCAATATTTATATTGTGTAGTGACTAACAGCCAAGCTATCCAATATGCCAGTTTTGCAATAAGAGGGTGATAAAAACGTTATCTTTCCAGAAATATATTCCTTCAAAGCTGGCAGGTTTTCCAGTTACCATTTCTGCCAAGTGCATTTTTTCACTCCAAATGAATCATTAACAAAAGAAGCTCTATTTGGAGCCTGTGGAGCTGTTGAATGTTACGCTGTTCCTCCCAAGAAGAACTGCCCAGATCACTTGTGTTAGCCAGGCAGGATATTTGGGAGTTCCAACCCTGAGGGAGGCCCGGAAAGGTCCTTCTCAGTGGTAGCTTCCCATTTATGGACCCCACTGACTACCAGATATTTGCATGGCACCCTCATTTCAAACCTTTAAAAAAACGACTGAAAACATGGTTTTACAGAATGGACTTCCCTGACTTCTTAAACACCTAGCAAGATGCTATCCTTCTTGTACTGCTTATCTCTAGTTTTTGCTGTTATTTGATTAATCACTTGATTTTTCCTACTTTTAGTTTGTTGTTGTTGATTTATCTGGATATAATTTGTTATATTATGTTGCTTGTAGTTTCGTTATTTAACTCAGTTGTCATTGTTCTGTTGAGATTTTATGTTATGCTAGATGGGTGGTATAAAAATCAAATAAAGAAATAATAAATAATAATGAAACATCCTTTACTTCTTAAGGAGGCCCTGCTTCTGACTGAGAAGCTGGAATCATTTGGTCCTGCTACAGATCAGGGAGGCAAACCCATGATCCACCGGGTATTGTTGGGCTGCAACTCCCATATGCCCCATAAATTAAAAACAGAAGGAAACTGTTTGTGAAACATCAATGTGCTATAGTTTTCTATATATACAGTATTTAAGCATCTGAATATAAAAAAGCTAAACCTGCAAATGTCATATCTCAACCTTCTCACCTCTCTGCCCCTAGCTCTTCTGCTGTGATCAAAGCTGGTTGGCTCTCTTCCTCCAACTTCTTTGAATTTCATTTGGAGAAGCAGAAGATCTTGGGAACATGTTTTGTGGCTCTGTAATGTCTATGGCTTGCTTCAGGGGGGATGATACTGTCTTTCCCCCCATTAATTAGCAGAAACAAATTACTATCTCATATTCCACTAACATTTCAATTACACTTGCATTTCAGAACATTTCAGGATCTTTCCAAGCAAATGGACATGTCTTACGGCACTGTCAGGGATTCTGCTGTTTATGCATACTTTAAAGCAAAAGGAACAAACCCTTTAGAACAAGATAGCACCTTTGCTGAACTGTGGAAGACCATCAGTAAGAATAATGGAGTTGATAATTGTGTCGCAAACCCTACCGATGGCATCAAGAAGGTAAGAGGAGATGCATAATGGAGTCATACGGCTTTCATTGAATATTTTTTATTTAGAATTGTGCGGATCTGTGTTATGTTTTGTAATAATACTAAGCCTGTAATAATAAATAGTTCTGTTTTTGTAAAAGCATGTAAATCACAGTTATCGCAATTCTGGCTGTTGTTCCCAAGAAATCTTGGAAATTTATTTCAGAAAAGATTGGTGATGTTTTTTCTTTCCTTTTTTTTATAAACACTAAGGCTGGCGCTTAGGTGACAATCAAAAGAGCATTGCCTTTGAAGAACTAACAGTTGGATCCCAGACTTCCAATTGTGAATGGCTATTGTTCTAATCCATTACAAGTTTTATTATGTTCCTTGTACTTCTTTGTGAATTCCTGTTCCCTACAGTTTTCTCCCCACCTGAGAGTGTTATTCTTTCCTCTTTTTTTAATGCACTGAATCAGTTGCTAAGCTAGTGGTTTAAATTCAGCCCTGGTAGAAATTTGTTTATTTAAGATTTGTACCCTGCTAAGCACAGCTCCACAATCCCTTGAGTGGCTAATAATATTGTGTAAAAAAATAAATACAATATAAATTCAGAACAATCTTGTTAAAATTATATGCAGAGGCATGAAGCAACAACTGCTTACAAATCTGGCAATATAACAAGAGCATTAAGCAGCATACCCAGAAAATTGTATAATGGGGAGGGACCAGTGTTCTTCACCAGCATCGCAGGCAGTTCTGAATTTACAGCTAGATTTTATATTCTCAGAAAATGTGGAATCAAGTATCTTTGCTTCTTGCTCCCAGGACTCCTAGAGTTAATTCCATATGAAAAACAAAATTATCACATCCCTTGGTAAAAAAATTTGGTCTTTGTCTGCCTGGGATCTGACATTTCTAATCACACATTAGTGTGAGATCTAAAGTACAGATCATAATAATCTCCAAATCTATAGATTGCCATCATTGTCACCTTCTTCATCATCATCACCGGCTATTTTCACATATCAAAAATGTCTCTCCTCTTTCTCACGGTTCCTGTTTTGTGGAAGGTCATGTCACATGACCAATATCTCATGGCAAGAGTTCAGATTTCTATGTGCAGTCTCATTATTCAATGTGAAATCACCCCCGAACGCTCATCCACATGGCTACTGCGTGGCATTCTAGTTTCAAAAATGAAATGGGCAATGCTGTCCAAACACAGTTTTTATATACTGGTGCTTTCTCTCCTGACACATTGGTGAGGAGCCAGATGGCCACAACGTTGTCCATCATGATGCACAACCAGTGGGTCAGGAGTCTGTGTGTTTCAAAGCTGCATTGTTCTCTCTTCTCTGATTTAGCTGGTGTAGTATGTGGACATTGTTGAGGTCAATCATTTTTTGGCAGTTTTGCTAGGACCCCACCCCCCAAAAAATCCTATGAAATCTTGAGGATAATTTCTTGATTTCATAGATCTCCCTTTTACTATCAGCCTACTTTTCCCACTACACCCTTGCTAGAAAACCATTTGCATAAGGAGGGATGGACACTCTGCTCAATAAATGTAAAATAAGAAGAATGGGGAAGAGGAATTAACAGCATACAAAGGGGGGGGCGCTTTAATGGCAACATACAAAGAAATATTCCAGGACCTTGGGTTCACACAGAACCCAGCCAAAAGTAATGTAGGACAGAATGCAGAGCAAAACCAGTTGTAGGCTCCCTAGCTGGCAGGATTTTGTGTGGATTCGGCACTCGGAATGCGAAGCACAAACAAACAAGCAAACAAACCAAGATTAAAGAAGGACACGCAAGAAACATTTTTGCAGTGTGGACATAGCCTTGGTTTGCAGTCCTTCGTCTCAAGACCTCATAGAGGCAACATTATTTCACATAAGGTCAGATTTCCTCCCCGTCTCCCTTCTCCCAATGCTTTTTATAATATCTGGCCGACAAAAAACTTTGGAGGCTATAAATGCTTGCACACATCTCTGTGCCCTTTGGGAAAGCCTAATAAAGACATGGCACTGATGTGGATTTCGGGATTTGTCTTATGGACAGTTGAGATATATTTGTGTTTTATGTAAGCTGTCAGGAGTACAAGGACATTCATCATCAAAGAACCATCACTTCCCCAATCATTTGTCAACTCTTCTGTGTTATCTAGTTTGAGCTTTCATCTCGTGCCTCTTGTACAGACCAGAACTGACTTCAAGGGACTGTTTAAAATACATATCTCTGTATCAGCTTAAAAGGAGCAGCAGACTTGAAATGGAAACAGATCCTTTACATACACTGGAAGCACTCCAGGGAGCACTCGTAGCAAAAATGCAACAAAACTAATTTTAACCAGTACCTTTAGGAAGTATAGCTGTCATTGTTTAAGGAGTGGCTGAAATCCAGTAGTAAGTTGCAGCTAGAAGAGGTCCGTTGAATCAGTGGAACATACAGAGGAGTGGACTAACCAGATTCCCACTGATTCAGTGGGTCAACCCTAATTGTGACTTACTACTGGATTTTAGCCAGTAACAGCATGTTTCAATTAGAAAGACTAGGAGTTAAAAGCTTACCAGATGATTCTCTGAGTCTACTTTGGTTCCAGTGTACTAGTTGATTGTGAAACACTTGCCAGAAGGTATTCTCCCCCCCTCTTGTCGCCTCAAAAAGACAGACAGCTACATTTCTATTACTTCATTGATACTGAGCTAGAAGCAAAGGCTATAAATACATCTTCCCCATTGGCTCAATGCCTCTCCGTGTTAAAATGCACTGTGATTTGAAAACATCCTGTACAAGCAACAATGTGATGCTGCCTCTTGTTTCTATATTTTAAGATTCCCACCAATTGAGGCACACAGTTTTAGGGGCAGTGTGCTGGCCTCAGCAGGTGCCATTATGTCATCTGTGGCCCAAATCCTCCAGTGTAACAGGCTACCACAAACACACAAAAATGTCACTGCCAGAGTGCCCTATTGAAGCACACCTAAATGCCATCCATGCGTGTATTCTGTACATATCTATGTGAACATTTTAATATATTCATTTGTTTCTGTATATTTTTAAAAATGTTCACATGTTTATGTGTACATTTTTCCTCTGGCAATGCAGCACAAGCCTCACAAATATGTGGATTTCCAAGGTGAAATTAATTGGGTTGGCAGCCTTTTTCTGCATCCCTGAATAAATCCTCCATTCAATGAGCATGAGTTGGTTAGCTAGGATTGTACATTTTTATAGATCGTGAGTATATAAAAAAATGTGCATCTTGACATCTGTGTATGCATATTGTTGGAAACAGCTAAGTTTGGATATGGGTCATTTTGCTTCCTCGGTTGTTTCAGAAGTTGAACTGCAACATCAAGAGTTCTGCATTCAACCATCCATAGAATTGTATTTTTGACATGCAGATCGATTTGTTCATGCACACATCCACCCATATCCCTTCTGCCATGATGCACCTGTAACTTTAAGGGGTGCAAATTTTTCTCTGACATTATTGAGAGAGTCAAGTGGATTGGTCCTCTGAAGGGAATCTAAATTCTTAAACAACATGGTGTACCTGTCACGCCGACTATTTCAATACTAATTTCAAATCTTGCCTTTAGAGCACATGATACAAGATGTCGTCAGACTTAAGCAACTGTCTGTGCCAAATTCTTGGTAAGAGTGACAATTAAGAGTAGATGGTAGCAGAGCAAGACTGGCTGGAAATACATGAGAGTGCAGAGCAAGCATCAAAAACCAACAATCGTAAAGAGTCTGTAGTCACATTATGATATCTCTTTACACACACACACCCCCGTGTTCATCTGACACCCTAGGCATTCATTATCTAGATAGAAATACTTTTATTTCTAGCTACTTGAAGATTAACCCAACAGTGTAAGGTATGTGAAGGGAAAAAATGACTAAGAATGAGAGGAGGGAAAGGCAGGGAGGACAACCTATTGCCGCCATTCCCCTTTTGAACTTCTTTGCAAAGCCAGATTTTCACATCCATCATTTACACAGAATACTCACCACAGTGTGACTTTCCCCTGTCATGAACCCAGCTTGAGATCCGAGATTTATTGTGAAACTTTTGTGCAGGACGTCTCAAATCATAGCGCTTGGCTCACCCTGTGGGGGTGAGCGTCTTTCTGTGAGGCAGAATTTAAATGAGGCCGTGTTCAAAAGAAGATTGTCTGCTTGAGCATCGTGGGGGTAAAGTCATGTTGTGGGGAAATTACTATATCGAGAGAGAAATGGACGATTTCTGAGAAAAGCAAAGCTGTGGAGGGGGAATGCCATTTTCCTATCAGGGATTTTGGGAGGAAAAAACATTTAGTTTTTGAAACTGATGGGTGTGAGGTGGGATACATGTCTGTGTCTTTGTCGGCCTGGGATCTGACATTTCTAATCACACATTAGTGTGAGAACTAAAGTACAGATCCCAATTTCTCCAAATCTAATAGATTGAGGGAAACTTTCTCACCCCCACTGCATTTTTTTCATGGAATACAATAGTTAGCAATGAAGGAAAGGGTACAGAACACAGTATAATTTAGGTATTCAGTAGAACGATAGTATGCACAATAAACCTTGCCTGTTTTGTCCTTTTCGAATTGTTTCGAATAGTTTCACAAGTGCCATGGCAGGCAGTACAGTTACCTTAATGATAGCAGGAATGATTCCATAATTCCATATGTAATTCTTTAGTAGTTATAGTTTTAGAAGAGGTAGCTATGTTAGTCTTTAAAGGTAACCAGAGTGTCTTAACTCATGTTCTTCTGGCTGTTATCTGTTGCTTACAGTAATTCACCCACCACTGCAGCTGTTTACAAAACCCCTTACAAAATAATTGAATATCAAAAAAGGTAATTAACAACTGTAAAAAAAATCTCCTTAGTATAATTAACATCCATTTTGGTTCAGCTGTTGTTATTCCATGCCAGGGATTCTCACATCCTTTTATAGTACACACCTCAGTAATAACTCATACATTTTGAAAAATTTTAATCAGCATGATCTTTGCATTTGGCTGCCATGTACAAAAATCTCCCATGTCATCTCTCTCTCTCCGCTCCCCCCCCCGTCTCTCTCATGTCTGAGGATGTGGTCGTGTCCCCCAAAACTCAAGTTAACCATAGACAACCATTTTGTTTTTGTTTTTTCCCGTTCCTTTTTATTTTCCTACCTTTTTTCTTGTTCAGTAATTCTTTCGTTGATGGATGTAGATCACTAAAGCCTGTAAAATGGATGTGTCCACCCTGCAATGTGCAGCTAATGTCAGGGGCTGATGTTATTTATTTATTTATTTATTTATTTATTTATTTATTTATTTATTTATTTATTTATTTAAATACTTATATCCCGCTCCATCTTCCCAACGGAAACTCTGCGGTTGAAGCTAAAAAAAAGCAGGCCACCAAGCAAGGGCAGCGGAGGGCAAGATGATGGCAGACGGTTAGGGGTAGGAAAAAGAAGAGAAACTAACTAATAAGGACACCATATGCTTCTTTGAAGAGGAAGGTCTTCATTTAAAGGCGGGCAGGGACTCCAGCAGGCGCAGCTCAGGAGGCAGATGGTTCCAAGCTGGCGTTTCCGCTTGGGTGTGGCCACTCTCAATCTCGTGGGTCTGGATCCGGATGCCCTCAGGGAGATGCGCTCCGCCAGGTATCCTGGTCCCAAGCCGTGGAGGGCCTTGAAAACCAAGACCAGGACCTTGAACCTGATCCGGAAGACAACGGGTAGCCAATGCAGGCGGACCAGGACTGGGGTGATGTGCTCGAATCTACGAGCACCCACCACCAGCCTGGCCGACGCATTTTGCACCCGCTGTAACCTCCGGACCAGGGTCAAGGGCAACCCCACGTAGAGGGCATTGCAATAGTCGATCCTCGAGATCACCAGGGCCTGCACTACTGTCCTCAGGGAGGACTCGTCAAGGTACTGATGGATCTTCCTGCGGAGATGGAAAAAGCGGCCCTGGAGACTGCCATCACCTGGGCTTCCAGGGAGAGGGCCGAATCCAGGACCACGCCCAGATTCCTGGCCCTGTCTGTAGGCTGGAGGGAAGTACCCCCAGACTAGGGAGGGGGCCATTGTAAGATCCGTCTTCTCCGGATTAAGCTTGAGCCGGTTATCTCTGCTCCATTCCAGAACGGCCTCCAGGCACAGATCGAGGGAGCGAACCGCCTCCTCTGCAGGCCATGTCATCAGCGTACTGATGACAGCGCACTCCATATCTCCTGATGACCTCCCCAGCGGCCTCATATAAACATTGAACAGCACGGGGAGATTGCCGACCCTGGGGCACCCCACAAGGGAGAGTCCAAGGAGCCGACAAGACATCCCCCAGCTGTACCCTCTGAGTCCGGCCGCCAAGGAAGGAACGGAGCCAGGCCAAGGCCTGACCACCAATTCCCGCCTCAGCGAGCCGGGCCAGAAGGTTACCGTGGTCGACGGTATCAAAGGCTGCTGAGAGATCAAGGAGGACAGAGGGAGGAACTCCCCTGTCGGCCTCCCTGAGGAGGTCATCCTGCAGAGCGACCAGGGCGGTTTCCTCCCTGAATCCAGACTGGAAGGGGTCCAGGATATGGTTTGTCTCCAGGTATGACTGGAGCCGGACAGCAGCCACCCCCTCGACAACCTTGCCCAGGAAGAAAACAATGGCGATCGGACGGAAGTTGGAGAGATCGTCCGTCGCCAAGCCAGGTTACTTAAGAATGGGTTTTACCACGGTCTCCTTTAGACGGGAAGGGAAACGACCCTCCCGAAAGGAGGCCGTGGCGATGGAAGAAAACCACTCTGGCATGTTCCCCTCGGCAGATTTTATGAGCCAAGCTGGGCAAGGGTCAAAGGGAGTGGCCGCCGGCCGGCAACGAGCCATAGCTCTGGAGGCCTCCGCTAAAGAAACCGGCCCGAACTCGTCCAGGAGGGGAGAGCGGAGGGGTGAGGCACTGGAAGACCTAAAGGATGGACTAGAGCAGCTGGGGGGCAAGTCGGAGCGGATGGCCTCAATTTTAGATCTAAAATGGGCTGCAAATTGCTCACTAGTGAAATCACTAGGAGGAGGCCGCAGCTGACTGGGATTGGAGAGGTCCCAAACCACCCGGAATAACTCCGCCTGGCGGCTCGAGGCCTCCCCAATTTTCAGGGAGGCATAAGATCTTCTAGCATCCCTGATCGCGCGAAGATAGCGGCCAGTCAACTGTTTAAGGGCAGCCCTATTCACTTCCGTCCGGTTCGCCCTCCATATGACCTCCAGTCTCCTACGTTCTTGCTTCATCGACCGCAGCTCCTCCGTGAACCACGGGGAGGGGCGGCCTCGACAACGTAGGAGATGCTTAGGGGCGATCCGGTCTATCGCCCCGGCAGCACCAACATACCACCTTTCCACCAGGGCATCAACCGGATCGTCTGCCAGACCGCCAGAGAGCTCCCCGAAGGCCTCCATAAACCTTGTTGGGTCCAGGAGCCTACGGGGGCGAGCCCAGGTGTAAGAGGGGCGCTCCCCGCGGGGTGGGGGGGGGGGCGATCGACAGGGAAAATTTTAGCAGGTAATGGTCCGACTATGACACGGGCAGGGGCAAAATGTCCCCAACCCCCAGACACGAATCCGGCGACGTAGAGGAAAAGACCAGGTCTAGGGTGTGGCCAGCTCTATGGGTGGGGCATAAAACATGCTGAGATAAGTTCATGGAAGTCATGGATTCCATGAATTCCAGAGCCGCACCAGAGAGTTCCCCCTCGGCATGCAAGTTGAGGTCCCCAACCACCAAAAGGCGGGGCGACCTCAACAAAGCAGCCGAGATGAACTCAGCGATCTCTGGGTTGCGGGGAGCACGGTACACCAGCACAATGCCAAACTTATCTCGTTGACCCACAGATAGATGGAGGCATTCCACCCCAGAACACACCATCGACGCGGACCTGCTAACGTAAAGGGATTCCCTGAAAACGATGGCCTGAATTCGATGTTGAAGTTGTTGAGAGTCTGTTGAGGTCCATTGCCAGTCGGCGGACTTGCTGGGCTTGTCCTCTTCTCTTCCTCTATCCAGGCATATTCCCAGGCCCTGTTCAGGTGAAAGAAGATTTTTAAAAGGGATTTTCTTCCATGATTTAATAAATGTAACACTCTGTGGCCTTTGGATCAAGATGAAGGAGCCTCTCGGGGCTGGGCCATGAGGAGATTATATTGTTTGTAGGACCAGGCAGAGAAAATTTTGGAAGTGACAGACAGACCACACACTTGGCGGTATCAGAGCGTGTTACAGTGTGTGTGTGTGTGTGTGTGTGTGTGTGTGTGTGTGTGTGTGTGTGTGTTAATTATTGTTCAGTCTCTTTCTCTGTTCCTCTTGCTCTTTCTCCCTTATACTCTCTTGGCATATGGTCCTTATTCATTAATGAAGAGATTAAAATTGTTAGGGTTGTTCCACAATACTTCTGCCTCACAGAAGACATCAGAACTCTTGCCCAGAGGAATTTAAGTTTATGTTCAAATGTGGCATTGCTGGAGTTTCCTGCTTGTCTCAGACCAAGAAAAAAATAAATTGGGGGTGGGTGGGATGCTGCAGGTACAGCACCAGGAACACACCACTGGAAGTGCATCACATGTAATACCCTGAAATATTTCCTGGTGTGGCTAGAAATGTAATTCAATATGGCTTGCATATATAAACTAAAACACTGGTGAGCTAGAATAAGTGTCCATGGTTAGTTCCATGGACACCACAGAATTTGGTATTCAAACCCTGATCCAGCATTGTGTTTCTTACTGTTTTTGCATGTTCTTAAGTGTGCCACCTTTTAAATGCACATCTCACCAGTCCCACCACAAGGGGGGCTACAGAGTAAATTTATGAAGTGACAGATCCCACACATGTTATTTCTGCCTGCAGATTTAGTAATCCTTTGTTCAATTTGCCAATGTTACAATAAATAAAACTGGGCAGGAATTGTATCAGTGATTTTCCTTACTTCATTTTTAAAGGACAAAACATAATGAACCGTCAGAATATTTTCATCCTGGATTCAGCTGGCACATAGTTAAGAACAACATAAGTCATAAAAACATAAGAACAGCCTTGCTAGAACAGGCCACAGCCCATCCAGTCCAGCATTCTGTCTCACACAGTGGCTCACCATTTGCTTTAGGGTATTCCCAAGCAGATGTCTTCACCTGCTTATGATTCCCTGCAAATGGTATTGAGAGATATCCTGCATATCTCTCTCAACCCGGAGGTTGTCCCTAGGCATCCATAATGATAGCCATTAATACCCTTGTTCTCCATGAACTTGTCCAATCCTTTTTAAAGCTGTCAAGGCTGACAGCTGTCACCTCTTCTTCTGGCAGGGAGTTCTACAGACCAGTAATCCTCTGGGTGAAAAAGTACTTTCTCTTATTTGATTGAGATTTAGCACCCAAACGTTTCATGGAGTGCCCCCTGGTTCTAGTGTTGTGCAATAGGGGAAACAGTTTTTCCTTATCTACTTTGTCCATACCATGTATGATTTTATAAATTTCAAACAGGTCACCTCTTAGGCACTGTCGTTCAAGAGTGAAGAGGCCCAGCCGTTGCAGCCTCAGATGGTAAGAAAGGTGTTCCAGTCCCCTAATCATTCTGGTTGCTCTCCTCTGCACTTTTTCCATTTCCATAATATCCTTCTGGAGGTATAGTGACCAGAACTGTACACAATACCATAGAAGAAGCAAAATCACACTTGCTGACTTATTTTCTATACCCTTCCTAATGATCCCTAGCATTGATTTTGCTTTTTGCACTGCTGCAGCACACTGGGTTGACACCTTCAGTGAGCTGTCCACCAGGACACAAAGGTCCCTTTCCTGGTTTGTTGCAGAGATTTCAGACCCCATCAGTTTATAAATGTGATTGGTTCTTTTTGCCCCAATGTGCATTGCTCTCCACTTGCTAATGTTGAAGCTCATTTGCCACTGGTTTTCCCACTCCCCCAGTATCAAGAGATCCCTCTGGAGCTCCTCACAGTCTCTCTCAGTTTTTGCTACCCTATATAATTTAGTGTCCTTGGCAAATTTGGCTACCTTGCTATTTATTCCTACTTCTAGATCATTTATGAAGAGGTTGAAAAGTAGGGGTCCCAGTACTCTTTACCTCCCTCCACTTGGAGAAGTGTCCATTTAGTGCTACCCTCTGTTTCCTGTCACGTAGCCAGTTGCTGATCCAAGACAAGACCTGTCCCTTGGTTCCATGACTGGTAAGTTTATTCAAGATCTTTTGGTGCAGGACCTTGTCAAAGGTCTTTTGAAAGTCCAGATAAACAATGTAAGCTGGATCTCCCTTACCCACATGCTTGTTGACACTCTCAAAGAATTCCAACAGATTAGTGAGACATGCTTTGCCCTGGCAAAAGCCATGTTGGCTCTCCTTCAGCAGTGCCTTCTCTTCTATGTGCCTATTAATTAGAATGGTTTCCATCACTTTACCTGGGACACATGTCAAACTGACCGGTCAGTAATTTCCTGGATCACCTCTGGATCTTTTTTTGAAGATTTCTGTTACATTCGCTACCTTCCAGTCACCAGGCACAAGGCCTGGTTTGAGGGAAAGATTATATATTTTGGCCAGGACCTCAAAAATTTCATCTTTAAGTTCCTTGAGAACTCATGGATGGATGCCATCTCGTCCTGGTGATTTTTTAGCATTTACTTTAACAAGACTTGCAAGAACCTCCTCCCTGGTTATTTCTATCTGGCTTAATTCTTCGGTTTCCCTCCCTATGAAGACAGACTTTGTTTTGGGCATGTGGTCTCTGTCTTCTTCAGTGAATACTGAAGCAAAGACTTCATTGAGTCTCTCTGCAATCTGTTTCTTCTTTAATAATCCCTTGCCTTCCATTTTCATCTAATGGTCCAATGGCCTTCCTAGTTGGGTTCTTACTTCTAATGTACTTAAAGAACTCTTTGTTATTTCTTTGAGTGTTTTTAGCTATATGCTCCTCCAAGTCTTATGTAGTTATAAAGCTTTTAATGAAGAACACAGAGGCAAATCTGACGCGTCCTGTGTGTGCACTGCTGTTTTTCAAGAAGCATGTAATTCCACTAACTCCATTTATATTTCAACAGCTGTATTGGTCTATGATTGGAAGTTTTAAAAATGTAATGCACTCAAGGCACTCTTCTCAGTCTTAGCTATCTTGGTTCTTGCTCCATTCATTATTATTTTTCTCTGCTTTACAGCTGCCACTTTCATACATTTTTTCTTTTACTCTTAGAAATTTGAGACTGGCACTTATAGACATAAAAACAAGTAATATCAAGATATGTAGAGTCAAATTGATCAAGACCATTGAGCAAAAGAGGGGCATGATTTTATCTATAATTATATTGTGTTTTAGGCTGAATAGAGTAACAACCTTTGGAGATATTTCTTTCACACAGAGAGAGGAGAGGGGTTCAGATATGTATAGACCTCATCACTTGAGTTATAGGATTCCCAGCCACATCATATGGCAGAATAGGTTCATCTTTTCCCCATCTAGTCTTAATCTAGATCAGTGGTACTCAACCTTCTTAATGCCGCGACCCTTTAATACAGTTCCTCATGTTGTGGTGACCCCCTTGCCCTGCTTGGAAGAGGCCACAAGCCCCCTTTGGCAGGCCACTGCCGCCAGTGTCATAGAGAACTTCCCTCTTCAGGCACCCTCAGCCAATCGTAACCTCCGGTGCCATTGACTGACATCCCATCCAACCTATCAAGCTGTAACTCACTCTTCCCCCCCTTCCCCCTCTGCCTCCAGACCCAAGCCGTTTGTGCCTTTTCCTTCACCGGTTCATGATAACCCCTGTGAAATGGTCATTCGACCCCCAAAGGCGTGCCAATCCCCAGGTTGGGAACCACTGGTCTAGATGTTCACATACATTAATATCTGCTGGGGGAGTGAGTGAATGAATGAAAGTATTTAACTAAACTAATGGTTCCTAACTGTGTGTCTCCAGATGTTCTGGGAGCAAAACTCTCAAAAATCCTTACCAGAACATCTAGTGCTGTAAATCCCTGGGATGTTAAGTCCAAAATCACCTGAAAACCCATAAGATAAGCTTTCTTTAAACTACAATTCCCAGGTTCTTCTGGCCAAATGGAGACTGGTAATAGTCACTGGAGGGTTCTGGTGATCCAAGCAAGCAAGCAAGCAAAAGGGGGGAGGGCAAAACGACCCTCCACTTGCCCAAAGTACATATCTAGCACATTGTGAATCTACTGAAAATGTTTCACATAATGACTTGTACCACTGAAGTCACCATCAACTTGCTAAGCCTTATATCATGCCCTTGTACATATATATTGTATTCCTTGAATATTCTTCTTGGTGGATTCATTACCACATTCAGTCTCTGTGTGTGTGTGTGTGTGTGTGTGTTGTGTTGTTGTGTCATTACAGTTGTGACCGACACTTCATGACCCCGTGTCCATGGAGTTTTCTTGGCAGGAATACTGGAGTGGTTTGCCGGTTCCTACTCCAGGTGCCTACAGCACCTGGTATTCTCTGGTGGTCTCCCATCCAAGTACTAGCCAGGGCCGACCCTGCTTAGCTTCCGAAATCAGGCAAGATCGGATGTGCCTAGGGCATCTAGGCAGCAAGGAATATTGTTTTAATTAACAGTGGCCTTTCTGGGTCAAGTACATGAATTTCAAACGTATCAGTTGATTTTCTCAGTAACAGCACTCTCTCTCTCTCGTTTCCAGCCACTCAAAGAAAGTGTGTGTGTGTGGGGGTTGGGGGAGCAGAACAAAGCTGCCATTAGATGTTTGAATATTCTGCCTCAGTTATGAAGGACTAATATAATTGGGTACATCTGTTGAGGATTCCTATGAAAAATGGCCACCTGTGAAAGTTTTGTAATGTCCAATGATGTGGCAGCTTGCTTACATATAGTATACACTACAGTTGATCCAGAAACTGTGGGTATGTGGAACCAAATAGACTGGGAAGTCCTTGCAACAAGATAGCAGTGATTGTTGTTGGTGCAAAAGTGAGTTTACAATGTCTGTAAAAAATAATTCTCACAAATGAGAAAGAACCAATCCAAGACTGGTTGTTTTTTAAATCATTTCAGGTGAGGAAAATAATTCTGATTCTTTTTCATTTGAATGTAGAATTATGAAGTATATTTGCTTTTTTACTTTATTCCATGTCCAAAGTAGTGCTCTTCTTAATAGGTTATTATTAAATTGTTTGAAGTTTTCTGTTCTGTTGTACCATAGGAAGGCGTGCCAACCCCATTTCAAATCATGTCCCTCAAGTTTCAAGAGCCTTGTGTTTGCTAATTCTATCCATTCTTTTATCCAAATTAGGGAAGAAGCTCTATAATAAAGAATCCAATTTGGTAATCACATACCTCCTCTTGATTTTTCAAATCTTGTAATGATTTTAATTTAATTCTTGACTTCTTACCCTGCCATACATATTTAGCGATGCACTTCTCAATCTCTTTAAAATTTGTTTCAAGATGACTGGAATAATTCGGAACAAAAACAAAGGTTTTGGCAGGATATTCATTATAATTGTAGTGATCCTTCCCAGCAGTGATAGTTGAAAGTTTCCCCATCTGGTTAAATCCTTTTTAATTTCTTCAATCAATTTCAAATAGTTGTCTTTCATGAAAGTGCTTGTCTTTTTTGTAAAGTTTATAGCAAGATATTTTATCTTTTTGGCTTCTTGAAATTTTGTGAATTCTAAGAGGTCTTCAATCTCTTGCTTTTGCATATTTGTAGTCAGAATTTTTGTTTTCTTATGATTTATTTTCAAGGCCTGACGTCCCTCCAAACTCTTTTAGTTCCATCAACATAGCTTCCGTTGATTCTCGTGGGTCTTCAAGAACTATTAATAGATCATCTGCAAGTGCCCATATTTTGTATGTTTCCCTTCACAATGTGAGACCTTTGATTTTCCATGAACTCATTATCTGCTGCATTAATGTTTCCATTGTTATAAAAAAAGCAATGGTGACAATGGGCACCCTTGTCTCATGCCTTTTTGTATTTAGATTTATTGTGTATAGCTTCCATTTACTCTAATTTTAGCAGTTTGTTGGGAATAGATAGCTTTAATTGTCCCAATAAAGTTCTGCCCTGCTTCTATCACCTCTAATTGTGTCGTCATAAAGTTCTAATTCACATTATCAAAGGCTTTATCTACATCAATAAAGAACATTGCCTTAATAGCATTCTTCACAGCTCACTGGGAGTTTCAAACAAACACAAAAGTTGCTTATGTCAAATGTTGTGTCTGCAAACTTCGTTTTTGAAGGAAAGCTAACATTAGCAAACACAATAGAGGGAACACTGAAATGAAGACCAAAAATACATGCAATCAGATTAAATAAATTTTCTATTTGAAATACTGGTTCTCTAGAACAGTGGTTCCCACCATTTTCCTGACCCCCTTTTATAATAGTCAAGTGAACACAACCCTTTGATCACATTTGCATAAAAAGATACTTTAATTGAGTAATGAAAACATTATTTTTTTCAGAATACTATTCTAATCTGGTTCAGTATTTAATGTGATGTTTGGGCAACTAGCTTCAAAATTCAGAGAACCAGCTTCAAAATTTGTAGCTGCCGAACAATCAGGCTGTCCTTCCTTCCTTCCTTCCTTCCTTCCTTCCTTCCTTCCTTTTAGTTCCAGGCCTCTCAGGGGCTTCTTTCTCCTCTAAAATGTCTTTTTTTTCATACACATGCAATGTACGCTGACTTTAATATCGCTCTTTGAAAAGTGAAGGAAGAATTTTTTAAAACAAGGGCTTAACAAGTAATGTAGCATATATAAGACTGCCTGTGACCCACCACAAAAAACATAATCTTGGGGGAGTTACACAGTCCCCAAACTGGAAAACACTGCTGTCGAACAAGCTTGCTTCTTTTCCCTTTGGACAATCTTGCACTGTAGTGCTGTTTTCTAACCTCAAGATGAAGCTTTCCTATTCATCCCTACATGCCTTGAGACTCGCATAACAGGGCACAAGTGGGAATCTGACACATGCTTGACAAGGAAGCAAAATACATCACTCTTCTTCATTGGAGGTTGTTAAAGAGGTATTGGAGAGCCATTTCTCTGAGAGGCTTTATCTGTGAATTAAGGCTGAAGATTCTTTATGCAAGATTTTTTAAAAAACAATTACAGTTTTTTTTTAAAAAAATTGGTTGCAATTTTTAAAAATCTCTTTAAAATGTCATAGGATTTCTCAAAAATAATCTCCCCCCCCCTTGGAGGACATGCCATTCTGTGTGGTAATATTACAATTCCTATGTAGGGCACTGTCTTTCCTGTGCAGGATTCACCTGGGAAGGGCAGATGAAAAGCCAGGCTGTGCCATTTCTTTTTCAGTTTTTAGAGTTGCACTGAATATATTTCCTGTGCAGCATTCACCAGAAAAGCAAGATATGGCAATTCCTGCACAATTGGTAAAATATCGTCTAGAAGAAAAATGAGACAGGAAACCCATTTTTGTAGCAACGTGTTGATGCAGAGAGAAGAATCGGTAGCAAGCCTTGGCATGAGGAGAATCGGAATGTCACTGGGAACAAGATATTCTTTGTCTCACACCCCTACTGTGGTCTCCATATATCTGCAGAGTTTGATTTGATTTCCCCAAGAACCCTTTGCAAAAGATAGATAGATAGATAGATAGATAGATAGATAGATAGATAGATAGATAGATAGATAGATAGATAGATAGATAGATAGATAGATAGATAGATAGATAGATAGATGCTTTGTAACACCTGTGGCATAAGGCCAGGCCGTTCAATCCGTAGTATTATGGTATCTCATTGTTTCAAAGCTAAACTTGTTATAATGTTGGCATAAAAGCGCACCAGACCATTTCTTCTGCAAAGTGCTTAGTGAACGAAATACTTTTTAGAATAGAGCTGACAGTGTCATTCCATTTTTAGCTCTGGAATTAATGTGAACTGCAAATAGAGTCTCAACAAATCACCCATTTCCCATTATGGAAACACCAAACTTACCTATTTTATATAATTTGTCACCGAGACGGGTGTGAAACTGCTATTATCATGTTTGACTCCCATGCCGGACACAACACATTTCTTTCTCATTCCAGCTCTCCATAAGAGATGGGACATCTGCCTTTCCTCTCTCGAGTGTTTTCGTTCACTTGTATTCGGAATATTGCCACTTAAAAGCAATTGTCATGGCTCAACATTCCTTTCCAAACCCCCAGTGTGAGTCGTGCCCAGAGATTGGGAAGTCAGGGGTAAATGGTCACATATTATGTTAATAAGCAACAAAGGAATCAGCTGCAAGACAAATTTGAAAACTGGATTTCTTACCCACCCATTCAAAAACCTTTCTCTCGTTTTCCCTTCCCTGCCACGACTGTAATGACACAACACACACACACACACACACACACACACACACACACACACACACACACACACACACACACACACACACACACACACACAGTCACACAACGCCTTACCCTTTCTTGTCTTTAAGACTCTTCCTAAGATTGGGGCCATGCAGATCTTGGAGTGGGAGGAGAAACATGGTTGGTATTATTTAGTTCATTGATGATCCTGTTGCTTGGCAACAGCTTTATTTTCTTGCACTCCCCCACACCTGACTGACTTAACACACAAGAAATGTTGATGCAACAAATCCCAAGTTAATTTAAGCACTAATTAAATTGCCCAACTCCATTAGAAAACGCCCAGTGTAATGGAGTACTACTTAACTGATTGTAATGCTTTAGTGCCAATCTCTGGTTGTGCCCCAGCCCCATAGATTAATAGTGGACGCATGCACAATCTTCAAGCCCCAGTCCACCTGATCTACATGTCATAAATGGGCAGGCATAGGTTTGTTTTAAAAATAAATACAGTGGTACCTTGTATAACGGAATTAATTCGTTCCAAACAAAATTCTGTTAAGCAAATTTTCCTTTATACAAATTTCCCATAGGAATGTATTGAAAACAGAGTAATCCCTAATTGTGACGATTTTTATGTTGTATGCATTAGCCCCATAGATGATTCTGTTATGCAAATTTCCCCTATCTCTGGAATTTTTTATGTTGTACAGATTTTATGTTATACAAACCGTTTGTTATACGAGGGTCCACTGTAAATGCTGGTTAAATGTATATCTAGAGAGGAATCACTCGCTCATTATTTCCATCTTAGCTACATTCCTCACACATCCTCATTTTATTATATATAGATGCCTCTTCATATGAAGCCATGTAATGGCCAGCTAGTGAGTAAAAAGAGAGGAGGTGTGGAGTGTGGGACTGGCTCTGAATACCTGCTGCTTTCTCCGTCCATGACCTCCATGTATTTAAGATGCTGTTGGGACAGTGACCTGCTTATCTGAATGCAGGGTCTCAGGTGTGGCCTGTGCCCTGCAAAAAAAGAAAAAGAAAGAAAAGAACAATTTCTCTCCCCCACCATAAAAGTTCCTGAAGGCATTCAGAGTTTCATGGCATATGAATAGTTTTAAACAATAACTGTGCTCAGACATCCTAACAAATGCCTGCACATTTTGTTGTCTAAAATGTTTTAGTGGTTGATCTACCTGACCTGTAGTAGAGACTTTCATCTATTCACAAGACAAAAATCTTAACTGCGCCATAATTTACCACAATAGGTCACATTGTGCCTCTCCTCATTCTGATAAATGTTTCACTATTTATATCCTTTGCTAAAAATGTCTATCCATTCCTATTATTTGGTTTCTGTCTTTTGAAACATGGGTCTTGTACAAATATTACAATCTATCCCCCCCCCCCCTCGCTGGCAGAACATATCAAGTTTCCTTAATAGCATGGCACAAAATGTACAGAGTAGCCATGAAATGCTTACATAAATTTGCAGTTTCCTTGAGCATTGTATGAACTCACTCAGGTTGAAAAGGCTGGTTTTATATCCCTGTATATCAGATATTGGAGTTTACCTTGGTTGGTACACCCAACCATATTTCTTGTTTTCCTTGTTTACACACACACACACACACACACACACACACACACACACACACACACACACACACACACACACACACACACATTGAGTTGAAAACCAACTGGCTTTTACATTTATCTTTTGAAACATTGTGAAAACCAGCCAGTTCTAATAGGTGTACGTGTTTTTGTTTGTCTGTTTCTCTTGCAATGAGAGATGGTATGGGGCATTTCATGGAACTGGATTCCTCTCTGAATCCCTCAGATGTTAGTTTTCACTAGATCTCTCTCTGTGTGTGTTGTGTCGTTCTAGTCGTGACCGACCCTTCGTGACCCCATGTCCATGGAGTTTTCTTGGCAGGAATACTGGAGTGGTTTGCCAGTTTCTACTCCAGGCGCCTACAGCACCTGGTATTCCCTGGTGGTCTCCCATCCAAGTACTGACCAGGGCCGACCCTGCTTAGCTTCCGAAATCAGGCAAGATTGGCTGTGCTTAGGGCATCTAGGCAACTTTTCACTAGATAGGGCTAGATAAAATGTGCTTCAGTGTTCTTATAACATTTTGCTGTTAGGATTCTCAAACACATGCCCAAAAACAAATCTTACTTTCTATTTAATGTTAAAACCTGCTATTGTCAGAAGACAATTGATATGGGTTTGTTTTTTTCAGCACGAATAATATACTTTCATGTCTTTATTATAAAGAAATCCCTCCTTGCTGAGACTGAGGAACTCAGGAGACTTAACACACCGCTGGGCACTCTTGTGCCCCTGGATTTTAAGGGGATTAAAATAGCTTATTTCTGCATTGAATTGTAGCCTATTTACTTTTTGTGCTTAATTCTCACTGCAGCTTCCAGAAATGCAATGCCAGATAATTAAAAAGGAGATAGCAACTTGGTCAAAAACCTGATTACTATTGCCTTAGTTTATAACACACAGTGGTGAGCTTTTCAGGAAGAAACTCAGTCCTTGGTGCACACAGCTTTTATAGCAGAGGTTGGAACAGCCGTGTGTTCCAACCTCTTCAGGCATTGGCTTGTCATGGGAATGCAATGCCTACAGATGATCATATTTCCCCAAGCGCCTATGGTGCAAATAGGAAGCAGACTGTAGAAATGGGTGATCATTCCTGCCGGCAGATTGCTGGCTCAAGAGAGCCAGTGACAGTCTTAAAACCCTTGAAGCAAGAGACAGATAGAAAATAGACGGAAGCAAACATGTCTGATGCAAACATGTTTCAGAGGCAGGTGGCCATACTGTGCAGCAGGCAGAGTGAACTGGCATCTCATAGGCCACAGCAGACTTTTTATTTGGCTGCTATCATGGGTGAGGACTGGTAAAATGATGCTGCCTGAGACACGCAAAAAAAAAATGCCCTTGCCAACTAAATCAAGACACATAGATGGTTGCTTCACGTCCTTCCTCAAGCTGAGGTGAACTTGCCTCCGTGTTGAAATCGGTTTTAGTCACGTGACCTAATACCGGTTCTGCCCCTGTTTCTCTGTACTCACGGGCATGCTGATTGAAACCAGCAGTACTTTAACCGCACGTCCTCGATCCTTACCTGGCGGTAAGGAACAAACACAAACCAGGGTGAACTGTTCGAGGAAGAATCTTGGTCGATAAATGGGGGAAATGGATTCATAAGGAGTTATAATTCCTGTTGTTTGATACATCAAAATACCGATGTTCCTCCCCCCTTCTCAACAACAAAAAAAATTAATCACACTAAGTATTTTCTCGATGCGGGTTAAGAGGAACCGCACGTCCCCGGGGGGGGGGATCGAGAAGTGGATTGAAAAGATTCCCAAGCTCCAGGACGGGAATCTCTCACCCTGCTTGGAGTGCAGTTCAGGGGGCATGGTCGGGGTGAACTCGGATTGACCCCACAAGGATGTGAGGTTCCGTTCCTTCGAACTCAGATTGACCCCACAAGGACGTGAGGTGCCATTCCTTCGAACCGGTCTCCAGGGGCCGCAAACTGCAGCGAGAGGGATGTGAAGTATCAGCCATAGTATCCTACATTACTGAATTTTTTTCACCAGTGGAGAAGAAAATCCCCTATTCTGTGATATGTTCCAGCCTGCTCCAAGCAGAGCAGGCTAGAAACAAGCATACGGTAAACCTTAAAGAAGGATGGAGCCATCCCACAATTACTATAACCTCACAGTAGCATAGGAGAAAGGCCATCTCTTATCTATGATTGCTGATTGGAGATAAGACCAGTAGGAAGCTGATGGGCTGGAAAGAGACCTCCTTTAGGCTGAGATAAGTCTAGAAGTTAGAGATTTCCTGTACCTGCTGCAATATTTACTATTATGGATCCTTAGTACCATTTAAAACTATAGCAACCACATCATCCATAGGGATGGAAAAATAATTAAGAGATCAGCTACTTGATTAAACCAGCCCATTTTGTTGCCTCCCTATCGTTATGGTGAGACCATTCATTTCACCTCAGAAATCTGTTTATTTCCAAGGCTTGTGGTGCATGTTGTTGTGTTAAAAATATCCAAAGATCTATTCTATATTAACCTTCCTATGAAGCTGGTCAGAAAGGACAAGGTCAGTTCTACTACATTTTACAGAGAAGGATGGGTGAAGTAAAATGGTGGCCATTTTCACCAAGCACCCACATGGTGAAAACAGCATCTAATTAGTTCCTCAATCCAAATATAGAGGCTACTTCAAAGAAGAACATGGGTGTATGCCAAAGGGGGAGGAGGCTACTGGTGATCCTCTGACAGCACATTCATCACCCTTAAATCTGATGAGATAATGCATTCTTTTCAAAACTCGGGCCCTTGAAAGCCTGCATTTATGATTACTCATTTATTTGCATTAGAATCTACAGCCCATCTGTTCCTCTGTGCTTTCTACGTCCACTAGAGAGTTAAGAACACATTATTTAAATACATTAGGAAGTCATTGATTACCTTAACCCAGCAAAAGTGATCGTTCCCTCCCCCCTGCTCACCAAATTCCCATCCAGAGACACTTCTCCCATCTTATGGTAATGAAAATGATTTACATTCATCATACACACAGCATGCAGTCACTGTTTGGAATCCCAATTAAGGCTGACATTTGCCTACGAGCTGTATAGGTGTGTACTCATATAAGTCAATATTAGCCACAAGTAAAATTTGTGGGCGACTGCGGCTCCTTTTCCTCTGTCATGACAGGAGACAAGTACTGTCTTTGATTAGCTCACCATTTCCCAGGCTGCGGAGAGACAAGGCTTACTCTGTCCCTGAAACCAGCTTCATTCTTACACCAGCAAAGCTTTATTTTGGAGCACCGAGGAACAGTGCAATTTTTAATTCAGAACCAAATAATATTATGGAATGCATTCCTTTAATCAAGTGTAAATATAACATAATGATTCTTTCAAAGTCATGACAGGTGATTTCTGAGTTGGTGTTTCTACTTTTCCTCAGCAAGCATTGGCAACAATGAGATTTTCTCTGCTCTTCCAACATAGGATTTATAATTTTGTGGTAGGGTGGAGGCAGTGACGGCATATTTGCTTAAGGGAAAATTCAGCTCTCCAGGATATCCACAGATACTGAGAGATGTCTAAGTGCAGCAATGCTCAGAAATGCTGTACACTGTATCTCTCTGCCTCCCACCACAATCACCCTTTACTGTCTTCCTATAGTGTAATAAGAAAGGCTGGTCTTGGGATCATGCTGGCATATCGTGCTCCCCGTGAGCCAGCGCTTCCCTTCTGGAGCTGGTGGCCTTTGTCTTGGCGGCTATTTGAGGTCTCCCAGACTATGTGTCCTGAGTGACTTCAACACACATGCCAAGGCAGCGGTTACAGGTCCAGCTCCAGAGTTCTTGGAAACCATGACTTACTTGGACTTTTCCCAGCAAGTCAACGGTCCCACCCATGTGGCTGACCACACCATAGACCTGGCATTTTCTTCAAGACAGAAAGAGAGTGGACCAGTGGGGACCAATCTTCAGACAGTCCCCTTGTCATGGTCCGACCACCGCCTAAAAAAAATGCAGCCTCACAATGGCACTCCCCCCTCATAGGGAGCAGGGACCCATTAAGTTAAGGATACTGGATTCTGTTGGTTTCTAGAAAACCACTGGGGAGGATACGAGCTGATTTGGTTGGTGGTCCTGTCGATAATCGGATGAATAGCTAGCAAGCTGCTGCCACCACAGTGGCTGACACGAACGCTCCTAAACGGCCCCTCCCCTGCAGAATTCACCCTGTTCCATGGTATAGTCAACATCTCTGGGCAATTAAGCAGGTAAGGAGGAGGCTAGAGAGCATTTGGAGGCGGGCTCCGATAGAGAATAACTTAAAAGCTGTAAAGATTGCATCTAACATCTCAATGATCACACTATGCTGTCCAGATCAGCGAAGCTCGTAACCATCTGGCCGAACTTTTCCATATTGTGTGCAATCTGTCCGGTGATAGTCACAGTAATAGGCCTCCAACTAGTATATCCTGCAACCAGTTTGTGGCCTTTTAAAAATCTAAAATGGAGGCCATCTGCCAGGGCCTAGACCACCACCCTTCGGCAGTGGTACCATTTGAGACATCCTCTGCATTGTCTTGCCCAACATTGTTAACACACTTTCAACCAGTGATGTCTTCTGAGGTGGACAGGGCACTTGACCGCTGTTGTGCCACCACCTCCTTCCTTGACCCTTGCCTGGCCTGGCTGATAAAAGCAGCCAGGCTGGTGACTACGGATTGGGCCACAGTAATTATTAATGGATCTCTCCTTCAGGGTCAGGGACCCTGACTCTCAAGTAGACATACATTAGGCCTATCCATAAGAAGGTGAATGTGGCAGCTGACAATATTAACAACTATCGACCAGTCACCAATGTTCCCTTCTTGAGTAAGGCCTTGGAGAGGGTGGTGGCAGATCAGCTTCAGGCTCTCCTGGATGAAACCATTGCACTTGATTCATTCCAGTCTGGGTTCAGGCTGTGGGAGAGCACAGAAACAGCATTGGTCACCCTGCAGGATGACCTACTGAGGGAGACCGATGGGGGCAACATGTCTTTGTTGGTCCTCCTCGATCTGTCAGCAGCTGTTGATACTGTCAAGCATGGTATCCTCCTGGGAAGGCTCTCTGAGTTGGGAGTTGGGGCCTCTGCCACCGTCCCCAGAGAGTGGTGATTGGTGAGATGTAGTCCACCCCGTGGACCTTCAAGTGTGGGGTTCCACAGGGGTTGATCATCTCACCAATGCTATTTAATATCTATATGAGGCCACTGGGAAGGGTCATCAGGAGTTTTGGAGCTTTGTGTCATCAGTATGCTGATGACACCCAGCTCTATCGCTCCTTTCCATCTTCTGCAGTGGATGCTGTTCCGTCCCTTGAGCACTTCCTGGATGCCGTTCTGGGATGGATGAGGGCAAATGGACTGAGGTTGAACCCAGACAAGATGGAAGTCTTGTGGGTGGGGGCTGCTACTGTCAGCGGGTTGGGAAACTCCCTCTCATTTGGAGGCATGACTCTCCCCGCTCAGAATGAGGTGCGCAGCTTTGGGAATGCCAGGTAGTGTTGGTGGTCCATTCTGCCCATTACCATCTGTGTCAGATTGCTCATCTGCACCCCATATCTGGACATGATTTTAACTGATCTACCCGCCAATAACAATAAATATGCAGTGTTTTATGTCATTTTAATGTTAATTTTATTTTTATTATATTGCTGTATTTTATGGTTATTGTTTTGTATGAATTATTTGAGTTTATTTGCACTATATTGTATTCATTAATTGTTGTTAACCACCCAGAGTGATCTTGCTGCCAATAAATAAACAAATAATAAATAAAGGCTGCCTTGCATTGCTTGCTCCTGATTATTCTCTACTGGACTTTAGTATCTTTGCTGTGTTTGTCAATCCCACGCTGTTATACTAGTCACTTTCAAAAGGTCCTGTTTAGAGATTTATTTATTTATTTATTTATTTATTGGATTTATATCCCGCTTATCTACAAGTACCCTAAGCGGCTTACACGAGGCTACAATAGCCAGACAAAGTTACAAATTTTTTTACTAAAAATAAGACAGGACAAGACAGATAAATCACGCTGTACAGAATTAAAACCTAAGCAGCACTTCTCTAATGAGGAAAACTGATTATGATGGCGGGCCAAAGGGAAAAAAAAATTAAGTAAATTAAGCATCGCCAAAGGCCTCCCGAAAAAGATAGGTTTTCAAAGCCTTTCGGAAGGCCAGCAGGGACTCTGCAGAGCGCACTTCACTGGGGATGGAATTCCAGAGGCTGGGGGCCGCCACAGAGAAAGCCCGGGTCCGGGTCTGCGTCCTCCGGGCTTCCTGAGGGGTGGTGACCCGGAGCAAGTGCGCTCGCGCCTGCCGAACGGGACGGGCCGAGGTTGATCGCTGATTGCACATGATGCACATGAACCAAGTTGATGCACATGAGCCAAGAAAATGGCAGTTCATTATGGCTCGTGGTTCCTCACTATTCACAAACAAGGAACCTTCACAAACTTTCTGATGAAATGAACTCTTTGTAACATTTTGGGCTTCTGGGAGCAGTAGAACAGTCCCTGTGTGAGTTTGAGATGCCAAACTCACAGCAGATCTTTAACTGATGCTCCTCCCCATTCCCTCCAAGGTTGGTGAAGATTGAATCTGAGACATCTGAATTAGAGCCCCCCCCAACCACAAAAAGCAGCATCCATAAAGCACTTTCCTGAGATAACCTGGGGGGGGGTATAGCTCAATTGTAACAAATTCAATCTCCAAATTTAGAAGGGGTGGGGAAGAGAGTCAGCTGAGAACTTCTTGGAAGTTTGGCTTCTCCAAACTCTCATGAAGGCCATTCTACCACCCCTAGAAGTCTCCAATTGCACAAACCACACAGCATACGAATCACCAACACAGTTAAGAGACTGGTGTTTCCCTTCATTTAGGGCAGGCACATTTCCCCAGAAAGCACCACAAAACAAACCACAACATGGCCTGATTCATTGGGGGGAGTGGGGAGTTTGCTTCCTGTTTCATGTTGCGCCCATTTCTAGTTCTGCTAGAAAGCCTAAGGGCCCAAAATCAACAAGAGATGCTGCTGAGGAATCCTGTGGAGAACTGAAGAGCCTTTTCACATGACCCCTAAGATCCACTGGCCACTTAAATTTGGACCAGAGATCTTGGGGGTTTGTCACTGTTCCTGTGTTCCCACCCCTTCCGCACTCCTGGCTGCTATCTGCGTAAGGGGAGGGAGAAAAAAAGAAAGAAAAGAATGCTGGCTCACCTCTGTCCTGCCATCTCGCTCTGTTTCCGGCAGCATTCAGATCTCTTAAAGGGGCGGGGGGGGACAACAAACAGAAGTGAGGAGAGCCCAGCACTCACTACGTTACATCCATATCAGGAATTTTTCACCCCAAGAGAGCAGGTACTTGAAAAGTGTGCTGGGACGCGCTTAGGTGGGCGTGGTCGCACTTAATTTTTTATAAACTCCGGAGCTGGTGGGGAAACAATTTTAAGCTCCGGATCTGGGAGCCATTTGCCGTGGATTTTAGGGGTCGTTTGAAAAGGCCCTGAATCATCTCATGTGCAGTATCTAATGGACAATCCACAATTTTTCATGGGAAGAAATTGAGGATATTTTGCATGCCAGAAAACCCTGGGGACAATTTTTTTTTTTTTCAGGAAGAAATTCCTGTAGAAAGTGGTGGGACCAAGAATTCTCTACAGTTAGAGCCTTACTGTGTAAGGAACCTGTTTCATAGCTTTTATGCTGGGTAAGACCTCTAACCTGCTATCAAGACCTATTAATCATGATAAATAAAGGAAAACTTCATAAATGTAATCAGCATATTCTTTTGAATGCCAGATGCTGAAAAATAACAATGGGAGGGCATAACCTTTTTCGCTTACTTGTGACTGTTCACAAGCATCTGGCTGACTGGTGTTCAAAAAAGAATGGCGAATTGCATAGTCTGTGGCTTAGTTACCAAGATGATTTTTAAGTTCCTGCCCATGCAGAAAAGTATGTCAGAGTGCTGAATCAGTAGCAGGCCAGCAAAGTTGGTGTGTAAGCATAATTTCAGTACAAAGCACAGTATTCGAGAGTCCTGATCCCTTAAAATGTTACCCAAACCACAGGAAAACAGAGTCACTGCGAAAAGTACTAGAATTGCTATCAAATTTAATGAAAGTGTAGACTGAAGAAAATTTGAAGGGAGAGCTCTTTAGCTGAGCTATCTTAGGGATGTTCCAAGATAACTGCTATTAATATTTCCTAATGGTGTGTGCAAATATGTGTTTATAAATGTCTACGGAGATTTATTTTTTCTTTGAATTAAATATGTTTGAATATTAATGAATATTTCCTGGGGCATTTGAATATTATTATCCTGAGGATATTCAAATTCTGTGTGAATTTTGTGAGAATCGTAAAAGATTTTTTGTGTGAAAATGAGTAAGTTTTCGGCAAAAATAAAAAAATAAAAACTGAAAGCTTCTGAAGAAGTTTTTAAAAGTCTGTCATGAAGGGTGTGAGTGGATCTAGCAGAAAGAATATATGTAGGACTATGAGTTGTCCTCAGAGTTCACTTTTAAAATTGTTTTTATTCATTTTATGGGTGTTTCTTACAGGCAAAGAAAGGCAACTATGCATTCTTGTGGGACGTTGCAGTAGTGGAATATGCAGCCTTGACAGATGATGAGTGTTCGGTGACAGTTATCGGAAACAGCGTCAGTAGCAAAGGATATGGGATAGCACTCCAACATGGCAGTCCTTACAGGGACATCTTCTCCCAAAGGTAATAAAAAGTGGTCTGGATCAAACCATATGCTGTGATCATACCAAGAAACCTGTTTGCTGGCATTTAGAGCTTTCTCGAAGAGCTGTTTCTTGGTGCTAGTATGTTATCACTGTGTCCCTTCTTCTTCCGGGCCCAAACATGGTCCATCCTGTTTGGCAATTCAGGTGACAATTATGGGACTGTTAAAGCAGAAGAAGGAAGCAGTCATCAGAGATGTGGCTTCCTAAACAGCTCCACTCTTCATACCAACTTTTCATAAATAGGACAGGTTCTGGGATCCGGAAGTGGAAAACCCTGAAAGCTCCCTAAGTCAGAATGGGTGGCATGTGGTGACAATTATTTATAATCTGGGTATAATGGCAGGAACAATGAGAGATGTTTCTACAGGATTCATCTTATCTATGGGCCAACAACAAACCTGGCTTTGCTATTGAGCTCTATGATCTGGTTCAACCCTGTTTGGCTGGTGAGTGTACCTGAAGAATCACTGGTGTTTCTATACACTTACCATATTTTCCCATGTACAAGACAATAAGAATGAAGGGTCATCTTATACGCAAAGATTCTTGCAGACCAGAATTTGGCAGGCATTGTGAAGCACTCTTGTTCAATGTATGTCTAATGATGATAGTAGTTCCATCAAAGAAAGGAGATGTTGGGCAGGGAAATAGAGAAAGTAGAGATGGGCACAAAACAAAAAAAATTGTTTCCGTTTTCATTTTTTTGTTTCGTTACGCAACGAAACGACAAATGAATTTTGTCTCCAAAATGAAACGAAATGAACAAAAACACTGGAAATTTTGTCGTGCGTTTCATTTTCGTTACTGCAATGCAAGTGAACTGCTTTAAATGCTAAAAAAATCACAAAAAATTAAAATAAATGGTAACAAAATGGTAACGAAATGAACAAAAATGAAAATGATTTTTTGGCAAAAATTCGCAAAAAATGGAAACGGACCGAAACGGACCCTACAAACGACAAACAACAAATGAAACGTCATTTTTTTGATTCGTGCCCATCTCAAAGAGAAAGCATGGCTTATTTCTCCCAGTGTATAGAGAGTACCTCCAGTGATGTAGTGGAATGAGGGTGTCCATGGCAAGAGTGGCAGGACTTTCTGATTAGGAGCAATGATGACATCATCCTCAGGCTTTCTTGCTTCCTTCTGCTTAGCTGCAGTTCTGATAGTAGCTCTGAAGAAAATCTCTTCCCCTGACTTATTCTGGTCATTGTGTCAACTATATTTGGGATTGAGTTGGTCTTGATGTACATTTAGTTGTTAGTTACAACTTAGAAAGCCCTGAATGTTTTGGGACCTTATTACCTATCAGAGCATTTCTCCCCAAGAATATCTACTTGACCAAACTGAGCCTCGGATGTCTCACAACTGAGGGTTCTTGCCCTGAAGGACATAATGAAAATCAGTGCTAGAAATGGGGCCTTTCCAGCATTAGCGCATTCCTCATGGAACAAACCTTTGCTAGAAATTAGACAGCCTTCCCTCCATCGAGACCTTCAGAAGCTTATTAAAGACTGGATTGTTTAGGGTGGTCTTTGGCGACATATTGTGTTAAAATTTTTGTGACCTGCATGTCATAGTTTTGTATTTGAAGTTATTTTGTTACTCTCCGCTGAGGGTTGCTTTTTTGTTAATATGGTTTAATTAATGGTTAATGGGAGTGAGGGTGTTTTCCTCTGATTACTTTTTGTTGATTGTATTGGTTGTTTGCATCATATAAACCACTCTGAGTACTGATTTCACTAAGTCAAGAGATCTGTAAGCCAAACAAACAAATTTAAGACCCATTCGCTTTATGCAATACCAGGTAGGAATGAAAGATGGTAAAACTGAATATGGATCAAGAAAACTGTCTGCATGTTTTCCCACTCTTTTGGGTGGCCTGACTACAGGGACTATATTAAAATGTAACTATACTTCAAAATTAAAGATGTAATGAATACTCTCAAAATGTGCTGTGCCTGATGAAAGCGGATGTCTTCACACATCAAGGCACACTGCTGTCAATTTCTGACAGATTTTTCACTCCTACACAAAGAGACCAGTGATTTGCCCCAGAATATTTTGTAAGTGGAAGAAAAGTGGTGTTTTTCCCCACAAAATGTGCATTGCATTAGAAACCATGTAGTTTGCTCAAAATGCAAGTTTTGTGTATCAAAACGACTTCTGTGATTTATTTACCAAAAAAATTCCCGTTATATGAAAAACAAAAAAACAAAAACAAAACAAAAACCCAGCACAACTACAACTATAACAACAACAGCAGCTACTACTACTACTACCACCACACTGTCCTAATCTTACTGGGAGGGGGGGTGGTTTCTGAAAATGTTCACCTAAGAAAATGAAATATGCAAAGATTTACATTATCTGCAACTGTATTTAAAATTTGTCGGTACTCCACTAGTGAGGGGAATTCTGTACTGTGCCATAAAACGTCACCTACTTTATTATCAGATTCCAGGCTTAGCAGTGTGCCATGGGAACTAACATATAACAACTGTAGAGTAGACATGGGCACGAAACAGAAAAATGGTGTTTCGGTTTTTCATTTGTCGTTGAGATGTCTGTTTCGGTTCATTTCCGTTTGTCGTGGAATTTTGGAAAAATTTCGTTACCGTTTTTCGTTTTTTCATTTGTCGTTTCTACCCGCTTTTTTGCGTGATTTTTAAAGCATTTCCGTGTGTGGGCATCCCCCAACGCCCCAGACCAGAGGGAAAACACTAAAAAAATGGATGCTGGCAGAGACACAGCATAGACTAGGTATGAAGGGAGGCTGCAAAGGCAGCGGCGGGCGTTGCCCAGGGTGCAAGGCAGCCACAGAGTGACTGCACTGCGGGGCAGGGGAGGGTACTCACCAAGAGGTATGCAGCACGCACGCACACAAGGAGGCTGCAGGACTGAAGCTAGAGTCGCAGAGACAGCAATCCCACACTAACTCCCACCAGAGACTGCAAGGAGGACGGGGGCGGCCAGAGCTTTTTATGCCCTCTGTGGCTGCCAGACCTGCTCACCCAGTCTGCAACCTGGGCATGCTATTGGGTGAACATGATCCCATCACATGGCTTGCCTCCATTTTGTGGCTGGTGCGACATCCATTTTAAAGGGAAAAGAAAAATACATCATGATGGGAGAAGACAAAAACAAATGTTTTAAGGACCCCAACCCCCGGTAGGTATTATCAGACAATATAAATAATTATCGCTGCGTTTTTACGGATGTCCAGGGCGTTTTTTAACATTTAAAACAGCTCATTTCATTGCGCGTCGCCATTAACGGAAACGAAACATAACAACCACAATTTTCATGGTTCTGTTCATTTTGTTTCATTTTCATCACAATTTTCGTTTGTCGTTTCGTTACGTAACAGAAATGACAAAATGTAACAGAAACGAAAAAAATGTTCGTTCCGTGCCCATCTCTACTGTAGAGCACAGAGGATTGCTAACAATGGGACTCTATGCATAGCATTGTACTAGGACACCTCTGAGACATATTATTAATTCATAACAAAGAGGCATTCATTTTACACTTGTGTGCTTTAACAAATGCAGATGCACCCACCAAACAGAAAATCCTTAAATAATGGCTGCCTCTAGCTGACTGTCCATGCTTCGTTCTAGCTGCTTTGGAGAATACTGAAGCCCTGACACATCCCTATGGTTACTGCAACTAGCTGGTTCATTGCAGAGGCTAATAAAACAAAGTTTAGCATGATTTTCCCTGTGCGGCCAATAACACTTGGCAACCATTTGTTAGAAAGAGTGTAAACTTTAAAAATCAGTTGAAGAGATCCCGATATAAAACGGTGCAGTAGCTGAAGGGCCTAAGGACAGTGGCAGCCTTGTTCTGCCTAAGGGTGGCTGCAGATTTGTACTTTCAGCCACCGACAGTGCAGAACGTAGTTCTTATGAGTGTCCTCATGTGCCGTGTGATGCTCTTCATCATTATCACAAAACAACTCTCCCATACATCAATCATGTTTGGCTCATGCCAGTATACAGCACATGCTGTAGAACACATCAGCATAGAACAGTCTGTTGTTATGGCATCCACAAAAGCAAGCCGTAACTGTGGGAGTGCAACCACCTCCCCGTTTGCACGGAAATCCGTTCAATGGTATTCAGCCACTTTCCTGTTGCAAAGCCATACCAAACCGACAACACAAATAAAACCCCTCTTCAGAATCATCTTTGCATCAGGACAGGAGAATGTTCATCCACCTGTAGGGCTTGCCTTCCAACAGGGTACTCATAGTGGCCAAGCTGAGAATGAGGAAGCATTTATGCAATCACATCCCAAACTGTGGGGAACTGGGGCCATGAACAGGTAGACTACTATTCATAATTCTGTGAGTTTCACCATAATAAAGCTCATGGAAAGGGTTAACGTACTATGTCCGAACTGTAGCAGTGCTCCAAGACCATGTTACACTAAGTCCTGCACATAGAGATGGGCACGGACCTTTTTTTGGAGGGTTGTGCCGGCTCGTATGCACGGCACCACAGGTGCCACGTGTTTCCTCCCCCCTGCTTCCCCAGCTGGATCCCCCACTCACCAGCCAGAGCATGCTCCTCTCCTCCTTCTCAGCTGTTTGACCTGTCCCTGGCAGAATCACAGGCCTCCCTGCTATGCTATGCCTCCTTGGGTGTTCATCCACTCAGAAAAGGAGGTGGGGTAGGCAGGCCGTTGCTCCTGCCAGGGACTGGTCGAAGAGCCAAAAGGGAAGAGGAGGGGGAGCACTCTTTAGCTGGTGAGTGGATTGCAGGCCAGGGAGGTTGGGGAAAGGAATGTGCGGCGTCTATGGTGCTAAATGTATGAACTAGCATGAACCCCTGCACTGAGGTTCATCCCCATTTCTCCTTGTGTACCCCTGGCATTCCTTCTGATAATGCACTGCTGAATCCAACTCAATATGTGAACAGGCTTTTATATATACTGATACTTCCATTTCATTTCCTTTTTTGAAGCTCTTTTGAGTCTCAAGTTATTAGTATTGATTTGTATGGGCAGTTTCAGAGTCCACATCCCGTTTATTGCACAATTGGTATACCTTTGTTCTGGCTTTGTACTGACTGTCAATTCTCATGCTTCCAGTGGAGGATTTCTTCTGTGTCGGCTTTCCTTGGAGAAGAATAATGCTTACGGCTTTTCCTTCACATAATTTCCGCAGGATCTTAGAGCTACAAGAAGCGGGATACTTGGATGTGTTCAAAGAGAAATGGTGGCCGCGGATGGGACGCTGCGATTTGAACAGCCACACCAATGCTCAGACGGACGGAAAGGCCTTGAAGCTTCACAGTTTTGCAGGGGTCTTCTGTATATTGGCAATAGGCCTGCTCTTGGCCTGTTTGGTGGCAGCCCTGGAGTTGTGGTGGAGCAGCAACCGGTGTCATCAAGAAACACCAAAAGAGGTCCATAACTTTTATTCTTATCACAATTAGGAACAGAAAGCATAAACTCATGCAGAAGGGAAGAAAAGAGAGCGAACTGAAGCAGAGGAAATGCTAAGTGCTCTCTTACAAATCCACCCGATGGGTTGTGATTGGAAATAATTACAATTAAATTCAGGGTATATATATTTTTTAAAATGAGATCATCCTTATTTTAAAAGTTTTTTTTTTAAAAAAATAAATAAATCCCTAATGCTTGTATTTTATGGAAGGTACCAAAATGTCAGTGCTGGCAACTAAAGTCCTGTATTTATTTATAGAGCAGATACAGCCTGGGCAGCAGCAGCAGCACTGCAAACATTCCCACATTGCCCCACCACTGTGCCTCAACCTTTCCATGGAGAGACCATCTTTAGGGGTAAGAGAGTAGCTCAGGCAACATGCCTTTGGCCCCTCTGTTAAGAATGACAGGCAAGTATGTATAGGGCACCCTTCAATGCACAGAGTCACCATCCCTCATTCCTGCAATATTCACATCCGTACATGAGACCATGTTGGTCTGCCCATCGTTTGTAGCTTTGCCAGGTTGGTGCCAATGACCCACAGGCCTTCCCGAGGAATACAGAACTCACCCCACCCCACCCCAAAGGACACATCTTCTCTCCTCCTCCCCTCCCTGCCAGCTTACTGGAACTGCTTCTCTGACCTTTCTGGTTTTGTGTTCCAGCACCCAGTTTGAGATACAGGCAGGGTTCTCCATCCCTCCCCTGGGCAGCAACCATTGTAAGGCTGTTTGGCTTCTGTGGGTACCCACCTTTGGTGAAAACAGCAGCAGCATTAACATGGGCCCCTCTGGCAGCCTGAAGTTTGAGCTACACTTTATCTTGATCAGAGGCAATCAAATGACCCTCAACAGTTTAACACTTGCCAATGTGTTTTAACTCACTAAGTACATGTGCTGTTGTTATGTGCTGTCTAGTCGTATTAAGCTTATACCACTCCTAACAGTGCCAGTCCTGACTGTATGTAGCCAAGTGGCATGGGAGATGCTTAAGAACTGGTTTTGCTCTTGCCATGCCTCCTAGTAAGTTTCCAAGGCAGGGATTCAAATCCAAGTTCCCTGAATTTTCTCCCATTGCTCTGTCCACTGCACTGCACCAGTTCTCAAGTACATTGCGGTGATCCACTAAGACAAAAACACAGTTCATTCATTGGGGGTGGGTAATTTAAATCAAAATGTTGGGTTTAAATTCTGCAGATGCTCTAGGAGTGCAATCCCCATCCGCTCTAGCCAGAATAGGCAATGATGAAGCCACGAGACTGGGAGGCCAGAAGACCACACATGGCTAGTGGGGTGTACTTAGCTCAATAGAGGTTGCACAGACTGGTACAAAAGGAGGATTTTCTCTTTTCTCAGGGTGGAGAAACATATACGGTAGAGCAAGAATTGCTATCTTGTGGCCTTCTAACTACTATTGGATTGGAGTGCCCCTCAACCCTCACTGAAAATTATCCTAACAGTGATGGGAGTTCATGGCCAAGAGCATCACCAGGGCCACACATTGTTCATCAGGAATTTAAAGGGTGCCACACAAGGGTTTGCTCATGGACTGATAACTCATGCAGGACCACTTGTTCTCCTTCCAGTCATCATACAGAGGTTGTTACATTTTAAAATGTGAAATCTCTATGGAGGTAATTTGCAGGCTACAGATCATACAGTCAGGACGAGATTGCAAAGACTTATATGAGAACGTAACAGTGGGGAACTCTAAGATGTCCCAGTTTGCTCTTGCGTGACTGAGGCTCCTTTGTGGAAGAAAACATTACTTTAGAAAGTAAGTGTGGGACCAGTACAAAAATAAGACAAGTGCCTTTAACAGAAATAGAGAGTGCTGTTGTCCTTAAAAACAAAACAAAACCTACAGATGAATGATTTTTTTTAAAAAAAGTCTTGTTCATTTACAACTCAGTATGTGATGCAGATCACATGACCAGTTGTGTTTTCCTCTCTCCTTTGCTTCTTTCTAAAAAAATAATAATACTCCAGCATTAAATGAATGGCTGTTAGTTAAAGCATTTCTTGTCAAGAATAAGAAATTGCCGATTATCAAAGGTTTTCCTTGCCTGTATTTCAAAGCAATAATAATCAGCCTGCCATCATCACCATAGTGTACAAAAAGACAGCATGTTTGCATCAGTTAAATATTTCTTTAACAACCTTACCTCCCTGGTAAGCTCTGAGGCATCAAGGCACTTGAATCTTTTTATTATCTGCAGCAGCTGTTTTGTACCAGAATTGTAGCAGCAGTCACAACCGGGGGTGGGGATGGGGGGGGGGAAGCAATTGCGATCACCACTTCCAATTTTACTTCTCTAGTTCTCAGGGATATTTTAGTAATTGACATGCCTTCCACATATAAACCTGTCTTCCAAAGGCTTTTAATACATACATAATGTCTGTCTCTAATGCAATTTGTCATTAACATTCCATTTGTCTGTGTTCCTTATTTGTCCACTCAAGTCATCCTTCAAACCTTCTGCAACCTCTTCTGCATACAAGTGAGCAGAGTCATTTTGTATGTAGTTCCACAATGCTCCCACCCCACCTCACCCCCCGGAGGAACAACTGCACTTGGCAGGAAAATAGCTAGCTCAATTTACTCACACAACCATGAACACCTTGAGCTCATTCTCGATTTGCAAGGAGATCATGTTGAGACGGATGCATCTACACAGGGATAAGTGTGAATGTAACGGCTGAAACCTTAACTTAATTCAATCAGATTAATTAGCTAATACTAAATGGAACCATACTAAAAACTTTATAGCCTTGTGCTATACTTGTTACCTTAAAAACAATGAACTGGAGGTCTAACCAGGCCAGGACCCAGGGTGGCCCGTAATCATCCCACTAACAGAAATAATATTGAGCTTGCTGCTGTCTTAGCACATTGTTTTTATTTGAATCCTAGGCATGGTGTAAGAGAAGGGGCCAAACATTCAAAATTCATGGAGACACTCTCCTATTGGGAGATGATAATGATGATTAAACAAAGGGAATGAGGTGGGATTGGTTCAGGGCTTGCAGCTGTGGGGGAATGTCATATTTCCTTGGCATCATATAGCATTTTTCTGATTGTCCTTCCCTCCTTGAAGCTGCTGTTTGCTCTGTATGGGAAAACGTACTGGGTACCTTTATGAGCAGAAGAGGAGGCTCTGGAACTCCAAATGATTTGAACCAGCATATTAACTACATTCTTAAATTTACCTTCCCATTTCTCCCGGGCTTATTTCATTTTTGCACAAGTGGTAACACACGAGAACAAAATAAGCAGCAAAGCCAAGTAAATGGTCATGATTATTCCATTGCTAGCCTCTGTAGCAGTGGATGGGTTGTTTGCATCTTTCTTAACAGTAATTCAACCATTTAGTGCTTGCTATGTGGCCTTTGTTTCTCAAAGGAGTAGGACACTAGACATTTTTGAACAAATAAAAGAGAAACTGGGTAGAGGGAAAGCTCTTTGACTTATTCTTAGCTGGAGGTAATGTTAAAGGGCCTTAACATTTCTCATCAAAGTTTCCCATTGTCTTCAGACAACACATTAATCAATGAAAACAAGGAACTAAGGAAGAATTCTTTCCATCCCAGGTTTATGGAGATATTAATGGGGAAAAAGACTCTTGTCACATTGAGTGTGGTCCAAGAATCATGTTAGGCTGCAAAAAAATGCTTATCCAAATCAATAAGGTTGAAGAATTTAGATAGTATTTTAAGATTCATAGTCATCATCTACAGATAAGGCTAATTCATTGGTGGGAAGCAATGAATTAATCTGAACTGGTGAAATACTATGTTAATACTGTACTTTTTAATTTATAAGACTGTTTTGCTCTGTAGCATTAAAGAAAACAATAATATAGCATTCCCCCTTCCAAAGACTATAAATTTTCTCTATTAATATTCTTTCTCAATTCCTTTACGGTCCTAACAATTTATTTATAATGGGTTTTGGTGATATGCATACTAGTTTAATTGTAATTGGTTTAAATTCAGATAATTAATTTTTTAAACAACTTAAATTTTCAATTAATGGAGCATGTTTTTAATTCATTGGCTGAAATTTAGTAATAAATAACAGATTTAGCTCATTGAATCAATGGAAATTACTGAGGTGTTGACTCATAAAACCCCCAGTGATTCAATAGGACTACTCTAATTGCAGGTTATTGCTGCATTCAGCCAGTAAGTTCTCACTCTGACCAGTGGTAGGTTGTATGTGAGGAACTTGTGTCACTGATAATACATTTACGTACATGAGACCACCCGTGCTATCAAATTAGCAAATAAATGTTAGACAACAGATTGGGGGGGTATCATTACAGCTGTCAGAATTAACTAGGAATTCCCCCAGCCAGAATTCTGCTATCTAGCCAATAAATGCCAGGCCCCCAGAAGAGTTTTAGCACATATTCCCTCTGAGGGGGAGAGTGCAGGGCTACAGGGGTAATTCCTGGTGGATCATGCTAGTTGTAGTGTGGGGGATCTCAGAATTCCCATGCCTGTTCAATGTTGCTGAAATCAGAATTTACACAGTAGCCATAAGTTCTGTGAGCCATGGAGACTTTTTTAAAAAAAATTGTAGATGTCACTTGCTAAAACTCTTTAACATTGTGAAATGCTAACCTCCGTAGAACTGCTTTGTTCTCATGATCCCATGAACCTAATGGGTTAACTTTTATTTGGATCAGCAACTGGAATGAGACCCAGGAGTTTCAAGTAAGCAACTTCATAAGAGTTGATAACTCACAGTTCAAGAGCCTTTTCTGGATGGCCCTTGAGGTCCATTCCAACTCTATGATTCTATGTTTCTTCTGAAGAATTACTTTTTAACCGAGCCCAGGAGGAAGAGATAGAAATTGGGCAGGGTGGGGAGGGGAGAGAGAATAAAAAGTAAGGAACCTAGATCTTCAGACCATATGATTCACCTGAGAGCTTAGTTAATTCATTCAGCTAACTTTCAGGTGTTGTATAAAAACATGAGAATTTCGATTTTACTTACATTCCCCCAGTTCCGCAGAGATACATGATCGCCAGTGTTTAACATCGGTTTGTTGCTTATTTTGTACGTTCACCTGAAATCCATGATTTTTTTTTTAAAAAAAGAGAAATACACTGAACTGTCAAAAATAAATCAATCCTAATTTACATCTGCATCATTTTGTAGCAGTTGATAAGAAGTCCCAACAGAAGTTAGTCGCTGTCTCTGAGAGAGTCTCCATGGAAGATGAGCTGAGACTTTGGAACCTTTTTCAGAACTGCTGGGGAAGCTGCTCAGCAAGAGTGGTCCTTTTACAATGGATTTCTTCTGACACACACACACACACACACACACACACACACACACACACACACACACACACACACACACACACACACACACAGTATTTCTTCTATTGCTACTGACCTGTCACCCTTTTAACATATCTGTTTGCCAAGACATACACGCGAGACACTGATGTGGGTTGAACTCAGGGCCAGATTTATTAACACAAATAATACACACATACCACACGGATTACAACAAGACAAGAGGGGGCTGCAGTAGTGTGTGTGAATTTGTGTGTGTGTCCGGGGGTGTGGGCACAGACCCCCCTGCAAGTTGTTGATCAGAAAGTAATTGCCACCCTCGGGCGCCATAAGGTTGATGATGCCCGAACCATCACCGGAAGCAGTTTACCCCCGCCGGAAGATGGGGTGCCAACATCTGGCTTGGTCCCTCCCTGGAGGTGGTAAATTGTAGATCACCCCCCCGGAGCGCGGTCATAATCACCTGACCTGCAGCGCCCAGTGGATTGGGGGTGGGCTGGAGCTTCTTAATGGCTATTACTTGTTTTAAACCATTTGCTTTTCCCAGTTTTTACCCGCCCCTACCTGACACCTACTCCCTACTGGCCAAATTAATAAAATGCCCCCTTCTCTGTCAGGACATTCAGGGATAGGCAAAAAAAACATGAGAGGCCAATTGTGGGTATGGGGGAAAAAATTCCTATCCGGCCCATGATAGCCAGCACTTTCGCCCTGACAGCAATTACCACCTGAAATCCATGAGGGTGGGTGGGATGTCAGCTGTCAAAAAAAAAATCAAAAGAGCATCATTTTGGCTGCCCGGAAGCCCCAACAGAAGTTAGTCGCTGTCTCTGAGCTCTCCATGGAAGATGAGCTGAGACTTTGGAACCTCGCGAGAACCCGGGGAGTCTGCTCAGCAAGAGTGGTCCTTTTACAATGGCCGGGGTGGGCAAACAGGGCCACGCCTGTATTTCTTCTATTGCTACTGACCTGTCACCCTTTTAACATATCTGTTTAGGTTTTGGGCCATAGGCCCCAGCACTTCCTCTGAGTGCATATGTCGAATGACGCAGCAAGCTGCCTTTCCCCCAGTTTACTCTACACAAACCTCACTTGCCAACACAGATTTCAGACGTAGTTGGATGGTGCCACAGAGCTCTAAATAATAACGATTAGGAGGCGAAGGGATAAGAATTCCAGTTCCCTTTACCAGAGGCGTTGGGAAGGGAATTCCAGCAAATTTCAAACACTGTACCTTTGCAGAAGTAACTGATATTCTTCCCCTCTCCAACTTGCTCTATAAAGAAAATAGCTGACTCTTGGAATATCCTGAAAGTGTCAGGGATTCTTTGAAATCAGAAATCAAGTCAGATTCACTTAACTCTTCCTCATCAGACCAAGTGGGGAATGTACTCTTTGAGGATGATTCCCCCCCCCACTCCTAGATGCCTTCTTGTATAGGACTGAATGTGAATTTTTGTACTGTAGAATCTAAAGCAGTGACATTGTCTGTGCCTTCACTCTTCATCCTGTTAACCAGTCCCTTATTGAAGGAATCACATGTGGCTTCAATTTGCAAAACATTCAACTGCTTAAGGCATTGCTGTATACGTTGACACGCATTGTCAAGCCGCTGGAGTCTGATGATTAGTGTTTTAGTAGAACATCAGCATGATTATGACACATATAATCTAACCTATCCCAAAACACTTGAATCATAAAAGAAATACAAACAATCAACCTACATGCATTGTCCATTTAATTTATGCACTCCTGGACAGTACCTGTTTTCACAGAGTGCTGGGAAGTGTTCCCTTCCATCAAAAACATTTTACACATTTCAAGCAAGTGTGTCAAGTGGAAGACTAGGGTTCACCCTTCTGCATCACGTCCTTTTTTTTTGGGGGGGGGATGCAGGGGTTTGCTACTGTATGCATGGAAACATTCACTCTTGTACAGTGGTGCCTCAATATATGAAATTAATCCATTCTGTGGGAATTTTCTTATCTTGAAATTTTCATATTTCAAAATGTGGTTTCCCATAGGAGTGCATTGAGAATAGATTAATCCATTCCGGAGGTCTGGAAAAAGGCAATAAAAGCTGTTTGTTGTTGTTGTTCAAGCCTCTTTACAAAGTGCACTTTAAAGGCATGCAGAGCAGGGAAATCCACACACACACACACACACACACATACACATACACACGTACACACACACACACACACGTACACACAATGACGAAAATAAGCCTCCCCCACAATCAAATGAAATGCAAGGCAAAAAGCAGGGGAAAGGCAAAGACCAGCTCCCCAGCTTTCCATTGCTTGATAAATGCATAAAAACTCTCCAAAACAGCCAAAATCCACTGCAAACACCTTCCAAAATGGCTCCAAATCTCTCTCAAAACCTGCCAGGCACGATGCATCCTGGGAGGAACTTTTTTCTTTTTCTTTTTTGTATCTCAAAATAAACAGTTAAATTTTTGTATCTTGGATTTTCATTCATATCTGGAGTTTTCCGTAACTAGCAACATTCGTATCTCGACGCACCACTGTACTTCAAAATATGTTTTAATCACTTTCCATCTTTGGTTTAAAGAGTGCATAAAAGTAGAAAATTAATACCGTGAAGGGTGGCAAAATGGCAGCTCAGAAAAAGTTGTGCACTTCCCCACACAGCCACATTCTAAGAATCATGGAAGCTCCCACTTAGCAATGAAAGAGAACAGAGATGATGCCACGTGAACATTCCTGATTTTACAACATGGAATTATTAATTTCAGTAAACAGGCTAAATCAGCAGCACTTAGATTTCCATGACATCTGTTATGGTACAGGCTAGCAATAGTGCCATTACATGGGGTTAGTGATTGTGCAGCTTATCATAAAAAACAACAACCTTGAAATGTATTGTTTTATGGGAAAGAAAGAAAAAAGCAACTTTAACTGTAGACCTTATAGATAATTATAACCATCACATAGCATTTGTAGTCAGGCTTCATTAAACCTAGGCATAGCTCTCCTCCAAAATAATCCATGGAGTGGGAAACTTTGCATACCTCCAATAGGGCACATTAGCAGGACAGTTTGGAAACAAAATACTTTGGGGCTTGAAAATAACACATAGGTTATTATTTCTCCCTTTTTTTTTTTTTTTTCTTTTGGCCATTTCATAGCATTTTTTCCTTCATCTGCCTAAGTTCCAAATGGCTGTTTCATGTTTGTTTCATTTCTCGTTCTATTCATTATTTCATGTGAATTAAATTGTTCTCACAAAAACAATTAAATTGTTATATTTACATTCTTCATTGTATGTTTAAAATTTTATGTTGCTTTTTAAATTATTTTTTCTGTATTTCAATCTCATGCTTGAAATCAGTGTAATTTTTTTTTGCTAAAAATACCCTTTAAAGAATCATCTGTATGTATCATTGTATTGTATTCTAATTTTCTAAGACGAAATAAACTTTTGAGAACAGGAAATAAATAAATCTACCACTGGTGAATAATGCTGGTGGGGGGGGAGTAGATTTTTTTTCACACAAATCAGAACTCATCAAAGGTGGCAGAAATAATTATGGTAGCTGATAATTATGTTTAGAAGTGTCATCTTAATTATGCAACACACCATGCGTTACTCAGAATCTGATTGTGTCACTGACTCCACTTAAAAGCACCACGTATGTGAGTTGACATGCAAGATCCATCCGTAGTGTTTGTTCTGGGTGGGCTCATTCACATATTCACTGCCACAATCACTGTTTTATAAACATGCATGTGTGAGTTTGTCCTTTAGTACCAAGATGTGTAAAATTGCTAAGAGGGGAAATACAGGTTTTTAAAAAAACAAGTGCCATGCTGTAACATGCATGTATTATAGAGAAGCAAAATCTGAGCATGTGTTGTGCAGCTTTATAGTGGCAAATGCAGTACTGGATAGATATAAGGTAAAATAGGAGCCTTGTGGTGCAGTGGTTAAATGCCTATACCATGGGTCCTCAACCTAAGGCCCTGGGGCCGGATGTGGCCCCCCAAGGTCCTGAATCCGGCCCCTGGGACCAATTGCAACCCCCACACCTACCCCCTGTTTTGTGAGCAAGCCAACCTCCGTGGCTGCTTTTGGACTGTGATCCGGGCCCCAGTGGTGTCTGGGTGGTGGTGGACCGGCCCGCTGTTTGAAAACTTTGAGGACCCCTGGCCTATACTGTAGCTAAAACTGCTCCTGACCTGGGGTTCAGTCCCAGGTAGACGGCTCAGGGTTGATTCAGTCTTCTATCTCCAAGATCAGTAAAATGAGTACCCAGCTTGCTGGGGTTGGGACAATGTGTAGCCTGCATAATTAAATTGTAAAACCACCCACAGAGTGCTTGAAGTGCTATGGGGCAGTATATAAACAGAACACTTTGCTTTACTTTAAAAAAATACAGTATCACCTAGACGTCCTAGACCAGTGATGGCGAAACTTTTAGAGACTGAGTGTCGAAACAGCGATTCAAAACCCACCTCTTTTTGGGGCCAATACAGCAATTTAACCTGAATACAGGTGGCTGTGAAGGGCCAATGTTGGGTACCCACAGAAAGGGCTTAGAGTGCCACCTTTGACACCTGTGCCATAGGTTCGCCAACACTGTCCTAGACTGTAGTAAAGCAACTAGTCCAATTTCAAAGAAGAATACCGATGCATGAGCCATCTTGAAATGAACAAGATACATACTGGATTCTAATGGAACCTGAGAGTGGTGCTTAGAGATGGGATTTTGGGGTTTTTCTCAACAAAAAATAATATTCTCCATTCTGGAAGTTCTTCTTCTCTCACAGGCAACTTACAAATACCTGAATATGGCTCACCTGGGAGAATGGGCTAAATTGGGAAGCCCTGGTGTTTAGCTTGGTTTAGCTAATATCAAGGTTCATGCTCCTATCCCAGCGCTGCGTTTTTTCATACATGGTTATGTAGTGTGACCTTATAAGTGACACAATGAACCAACAGTAGCTCATATACAGCTTAAAGATCATTACCCATGCTCCTTCTCTGAGAAGCAGAGGAAGTGATTAATTTGCCAATATCCTGAAGTGGCTTGCTCATTAGGTCACTTCACAATATCGACAGGATCATCAGTTTCCTCGTGAAGGCTTGGGCTTGATTGGATCACTTTAATCAATCCCAGCTGTTCCAAAGTGATCCACATTAGCTGTTGCTGATGTAGCCACACCCTTAAGAGTCTGAAGGAAAGACAGGAATACAGAATTAGGGGGGAAACAATATTTCAAATTTCAATCCAGGTGGTGATTTTTTAAAAACACCAGGCATGGGTTTCTCTGAATGGGTTTTGAGATGAGATGGTTTATCGCAGAGCCTGGCTGACTTGCAGTCTTGTTACATTCATGTTCTACTAAGGCTGTGCTTCCAGTTTGGCACAATGCTGAACCATTTCTAGCATGGCTGAGGCTGAGCTGGATCTAGTCCAAACCTAATCATAGCTTTAAATTTTACTCAGGGGCGAGAATCTTGCTGACACTCTCCAGTCACAGTGTTGTAGGCCAAAAGATGAAATTATCTTTCTCTTGTATTATTTTCTACCTGTCTGCTAATTTGCTACCCCTTGAAAAAGTTGTGTGAGTATCTTATTGCAATTTTATGTTTAATGTAAACTTACAGTTTTCCTTCCATCCTGCTAGCAATCTGGACTTCAGTCCCACTTTCCTAACTCCTTCCTAATCCAATTTCATCTGTCTTTATATTTGTCATTTATTTGACTGTGTGAGTATTGCTCTTGGTGTTTCACTTGTAGTTCTAATTCACAATGGCAGTTTCATGATCGTTTCCTTCTCCCATTTTAGCCTTGGATTTTTAGATTTAATTTGATTTCAGTTTGTATATGTATGTTTCTTCTGTTCTATATGTAGGTTTCTTCAGTAGGTTTCTTCCGTCTTGACTTTTTCACATGTCGATGTCTGTCTCTGTGATGTCTGCCACTACTGCATACCGTAGTATAAATGTAGCATGATACATATAAAGTACAGTGACCCCCACCTATCACGGGGTTAGGGACCCGAGCCAACCTGCAATATTTGAAAATCCGAGATATGCAGATGCAGGTTGGGTCAGGCCTGGGGGTTCTAGCTGGAGGCTCTTATACTTACCCCCAGCCTGGTGCTGCCCCAAATGGGACTGCAAGGGCCTTCCTGGGCCTTTCTGCCTCCCTGCAAATCAGAAGTGACTTCAGGAAAACTGGAAGTGACTTCTAGATCACCAAAAATCATTTCTGAGGCCTCCGAAGAACTTTCCCCGCTTACCCCAGGGGGCCTTTCTTCATATACTGTGGTCCTGCAATATAGTGGGACCACAGTATATGAACAATGAAAGGGCGGGGAACCACTGTACATATATATAGCTGCAAACAGAAAATACAGGAAATATGTACACAACATTTTAAACAACACAATCTTCAGAACAAAGTTGCTTGTGGCCTTCAGTGAAACGTGGTAAAGGGCCTGGTGTTCGTGATATTGTTGGTGATAGATGGGATCATGATTGCTGAAAAGTACAGAGAGCTTTTAATTTGTCATTCTGTTCGTTCAGGAAAGTTGTGTTATGTGTAGGACTCCCAGGTCTTCTAGGGATCTGGATCCAAATCTAGATCTTTTCAAATCAAATCTAGATTTTTTCCTAGATCTTGTCTAGATTGCCTTTCACAAATGTCTAGAAAAGAGTCCAGATCAAAATCTTTTTAAAAAAACCCTCTAGTAGAGGAAAAATCTAGAAAGAATTTGGGGGGGGGGCTAGATGGGCATCTAGAAAAGGGCCTACCAAAGAACTAATAAGAGGCCCAGAAAATACCTAGAAAGGGTCTAGAGGAGGATCTGGATTCTTTGATCTGTATTAACAAATTGTGGCCTTCAATGAAACATGGTAGAGGGGCTCAACATGTGTTAAATTGTGAGCCTCTTTTAGGCTTACATGAGTTTCACATAAGCTGATGCCCTTTGCTTGAGTTTCATAGGACAAGACGAGAGAGATTTTTAAAACAAAAATGAGAAAGAGGAGTCCGTCCTGGAAAGATCCTCCCCATCTTCTTGCCTTGGATCCGGCGGGCGTAGGTGGGTGGACTCTTCTCTCTCATCTTTGTTTTTATGTCTCTTGGGCAAGCCTAAAAGCCGCTGCCCCAAGACACTCAGAATCTAAGAAGAGCTGGGGACCTGCCTGAAAAGGGCACCAAGTGAGCAAGGGAACCAACCGCACATGAGAGAGATGGCCATGGGGGAGGGAAAATCCCAATGAAATCAACCAGGCTTCCAAGGCAGGTACAGGTGCCTTAAAATGTGTGTGTTTGTGTCTGAGAGAAAGAGAGAAAGAGAAAGGAAGGGGGAATGTGAAAAGTGCCTTTGCACCCCTGAACACTGCAATGTTTGGCTTGTGGGTGTAGAAAGGAGACAACATTGAAGATCCACTGCTACAATGTATAAGACGGTCCTCAATTTTAGCCTAACAATTTTAGGGGGAAATAGTGTGTTATAAACGGAAAAATAGGGTATTTCTCTGTTGAGGTGATCCCTTATTTTATCGATAATATTCAAGTCTGGATTCTATGAAAGCTAATCCATGTCTGTCAGTGTTTTATCCACTGTTTTTCTTGCAAAATTTTCCTTTTACCATGTTGTTTGTCTGTCTGTCATGTTTCCTCTTATCCACAGTTTTCAGTATCTTGGGGGTAGGGGTGAAAACAATCCCTAGCCGATATGAGGGCCCTCCTGTAAATCCATTCCCAATCATGCAATTTCCAGGATGAGTGGCGCGGTGAAAGGTGCCTGCCTGCCAGTAGTTTGAATCCCAGGTGCCACGCAGCAGAGTGAGCTCCTGCTGTTAACCCCAGCAGTTCGAATGCATGTAAATGCAAGTAGATAAACAGGTACTGCCATAAAAATGGGAAGGTAAACAATGTTCCATGCAGCCATGCTGGCCACGTGGCCACGGACTTGCACAACACTGACTCTTTGGCTTGAAAACAGAGATGAGCACCGCCCCTAGAGTCAGACACAACTAGCATGCATGTGTGAGGGGGAACCTTTACCTTTTATCCCTCCAATAACAGTCATTATTACCAACACCACTGACAGACATGCAGCCCGAAACCATATGTGTCGTGCTTCACTGAAGGATGCAAGCCCTCATTCTTCCATCTCTCTCCAACTCTTCTTCTCACATATTGTTGATGTTTGGAGCCAAAATTTTCAACTTTGGATTCATCACTTCATAATACTATTTTCCACCAATCTTCCTTCCAGTCTTTGTGAGCTGTAATACAGTGGTACCGCTACTCACAAGCAGCTCAACCTAAGAGCAATTCGACTGAAGAGCGAAAAACCGTTGCCATTTTAACTGCTGCTGCCTATTTTAGGTAGCACTGCTCTATTTAAGAGTTGTTCAACTTAAGAGCATGCATTCTAAATGGATTAAACTCGTAAGTAGAGGTACCACTGTATATCTTAGTCTTTTTGCCCTGTTCTCCTCCCCCCCCCCAAAAAAAGGGTTTCTTAGCTACTACCCATCACAAAGACATTCTTGATCACTCTTATTCTGGATTGTAGAAGGGTCAACTGGGCATCCTTATGAAGCTGCCAGATGCAGAGCCCATTTTTGCAGGACTTCCTCTAGTCGCTCAAAGAAGAAACTCTTGAGAAAATGCTCATCCGATTTTGGAAGTTTTCTTGGGCTTCCAGCCCCTTTTTTGTCCTTGACCTTTCCTGATTATTCAGATGTTGTTGTTGTTTTAAATAACAGCATAAATACCATATCTGGAGTATCCAGATTGTTGGTTGATTTTCCTTTGAGAGTGGCTTTGGTGCTACTAAAGTATAATTTTACGTCTGTCCAATTCCTTGACCTTTGGCATCTTGAATCAAATGACTTGATTGAAAGTTGGTCTTATTAGCAAGCTTCCAATGAATTAAAGTCACACCACATACATATGTAATGCTGAAACATATCTTGCACAAACCTGGTGTAATAGACCTTTTCCACAGCAGTTACTTTGAAATCAAATAATAGGACAACTATTTAATTAGGTTTCAATTCCATGGTTTTCCAGAGCTGGGTGCCTGCTGTTGGTCAAGTGTAAGTAAGTGGAGATCCCACTAAATAATGACAACATTAGCATATAGAGGCTGCCCCCCTTTTTTCTGTTTTTAAATACTACTTTCTATATTTTCTGGCTGTATTCTGATAAAGAGCTCAATAAATAATTATATATGATCGTTATAAAATTACTAAAACAACAAGTCCAATGGTGGCCTAAGACATTTGCATAGTACTATACATCAAAGACACTACCCAAGCGATGCAGAAAACTAGAACACTTACATTATTAGCAAATATTAAAGATGGGTGCCAAAGAAAACCCTGGGCTGATCTATCTGATGCCATCTGAAGGGACTAGCATTGTTTCTGATCGTTGTAAGTTGTAAGTAATAGCCGTGTTTTCTTTTCTGGTTCAAATCAAAGAGAAATATGAAAACTTGCATTTCCAAAGTTTGATCTGGATCCAAATCCTCCTGAACCAAAAGAGAGTTGTGTTTGAAGTGCTGTATCATGAATTGGGGAGGTTTTGCACAGTTCTAAATTTATGGTGAATCGATTCAGTGGGACCTATCCTCAAATAACCTTGCACATTGAAATAGATCCAAAGGCTATCCTGGAATGAGAGCATTTATTGTCATCTGCCACCCAAGGGATGAATTTGGTTAACCACTGATGAAGAATATATAGAGAAACATAATTAATGAAAGAGAAGTGAGAAAATACTCCCTCCCTCCCTGCCCAAATTCCTCACCAGAGTGTGTTAAACTATTGTTGTGAGGAAAGAGTTCAAAGTCACCTGAAAGGCCTGGCTCACTATAATTAGTTTTGATTGGTCAATGGGCAATGCTTTTACACTCCATCTCCATGTTTACAAGCCACTCTCTTTGATCTCTTTCCCCTCACTTCCGCCTTTTTCTTTTCCTTTTTTCATGGAGATTGTCCATGAAGTGAGACTGGGTCTGAGCACAATGAAGAGCATTCATAAATCATGGAATGCCCCTATGTTTGCCATCACTCCCTGCAGCCTTCCATGAACTTTCCCTTCCTTCTACTCTAGTCACCTGAAGTGTACGCACACGTTCAGTGGTACATTCCAAACCTCTCCACTGCATTCATTGTCACCATTTTCAAACAGCCCATTTCCAAAGATTTCAGTATCTGCAGAACACACTCCTGATGTGATGTGGCATTTTCTTGGAAATGTGATCCTTCACCCTCCTTTTGTGCCTTGATTGAACCCTTCATCCATTGAGTTGACCTAGTGACATCTATTCTCACAAGCCAGAACATTCAACCACATGAGACACACGTCTTTCTGACCATTGCTCTGGGTTTCAACCTGAGACCAACTGCATACCAAGCATGTACTTCACCATAGAGGCATCATTCCAACCTTAATCTTCTGAAACCTGTAGCTCCACAGCCACATGGGCTGCTACCTATTGGAAATGTCTCCTCCACGCCAAGCCTGATGGGCACGCACTTAAGGCCATGTTATACTCCCAAGACAATACTCATCCTGGGTTCAGCTTGGTTTGGTCTGTGCCATAGTGCCAACTTGCAAGTAGATTCTGGAGTTTCACCTTAACAAAGATGAGCATACATTTTATGGTTTCCCCTTTTCTTGCATTAGAGAAATGGAGGAAGGAATCTCAGAAGTCAAGTTCCTTTGATTACCTTCGTTCAATTCCCAGGCATTTCTCTTCTGGGACAGTATTTATTAGAGATGGGCACGAAACAGAAAAATGGTGTTTTGGTTTTTCATTTGTCGTTGAGAGGTCTGTTTCGGATTGTTTCCGTTTGTCGTGAATTTTTGGAAAAATTTCGTTACCGTTTTTTGTTTTTTCGTTTGTCGTTTCTACCTGCTTTTTGCGTGATTTTTAAAGCATTTCCGTGCACAGGCATCCCCCAACGCCCCAGACCAGAGGGAAAACACTAAAAAAAATGGATGCTGGCAGAGACACAGTATAGACTAGGTATGCAGGGAGGCTGCAAAGGCAGCGGCGGGCGTTGCCCAGGGTGCAAGGCAGCCACAGAGTGACTGCACTGCGGGGCAAGGGAGGGTACTCACCGAGAGGTAACCAGCATGCACGCACACAGGGAGGCTGCAGGACTGAAGCTAGAGTCACAGAGACAGCAATCCCACCCTAACTCCCACCAGAGACTGCAAGGAGGACGGGGGCGGCCAGAGCTTTTTATGCCCTCTGTGGCTGCCAGACCTGCTCGCCCAGTCTGCAACCTGGGCATGCTATTGGATGAACATGATCCCATCACATGGCTTGCCTCCATTTTGTGGCTGGTGCAACATCCATTTTAAAGGGAAAAGAAAAATACATCACAATGGGAGAAGACAAAAACAAACGTTTTAAGGACCCCAACCCCCCTGGTGGGTATTATCAGACAATATAAATAATTATCGCTGCATTTTTACGGATGTCCAGGGCGTTTTTTACCATTTAAAACAGCTCATTTCATTGTGCGTCGCCATTAACGGAAACGAAACGTAACGACCACAGTTTTTGTGGTTCTGTTCGTTTCGTTGCATTTTCATCACAATTTTCGTTTGTCGTTTCATTACGTAACAGAAACGACAAACGGTAACGGAAATGAAAAAATGTTCGTTCCGTGCCCATCTCTAGTATTTATGTTATGCTGTTGTCAACGCCAAGCATATTCCTACCCTTTAAACGATTTCAAAGAAAACTGACAGTTCCTCTCAATGAATTTTTATTATTATTTCTACAAAAATGAATTTTAAAAGTCCCAGGGAAGTGAGCAAATTGGTAACAAAACAAAAAAAAGTCTAGACACCTTTGGTTGCCTTGGGATGGTGTCCAAAGGAAGGATTGTCATGAATTTGATAGTTTTTCCTTGCAAACATCTGACAAATTACAAGGGGATGTAGAAGTTTTAAAAGGCTGCTTTCACATGACCACTAAAATCCATTACAAAGTGGTTGCAGATGCGGAGCATAAAATTGTTTTCCCACGAGCAGCGGACTTTTAAAAAATACACTGCGACCACATCCATTTAAGTGCAGCCCAACACATTTTACAAGTAGCTTGTCTCGAAGTGGTAAAATCCTTGTTGCTGTTCTGATGTGGATGTTAAACCATTACTCGAGTCCATGGGAACACGGAAAATCCACACCAAAACCTTTTTGCACCCGTTATGGTATCTTTGCTGTGGTTCTCAGTCATGGGATCAGAACGGTTGTGGATTTTCAAAACGCAACCTTGGGAACATCTGATCCGCGACATCAGCTACATGATCGCTCTGGGTATGTGTGACCCAGATCTAAGTTTGCTGCGGATTTTAGTGGTCCTGTGAAAGCAACCATAAATGAATGCTTGACACCCTAGAGTCAGTGGGGGGATTCTTTTCCTCATTACCGAATGCGCTGCAATGTGGGCAGTCACCAGCATTTCACTTATGAGCTACTGTTTTCACAGCGGTTCAGAACTTCAATATCTCTGAAAGAGGAACACATGCTTGAATATTTGGAAGGTCTGCTGCTATAAATGTAGCAGATCATGAAATCTTTTCTTCTCACAGCACTCAGAAAACAAGCTATGATAAAAAAATGATATTGAATCACTCTCCAAGGGATGAGGAAATGATTTGATTAACTCCAACAACTATATTGTTATGTGAACGCCCCCATCCTTAAGTTTATGTATACATGGTCTAGACCAGCCATTCTTAGCCTCTTTTTCATATCATATCATATGATTTATTTATTTATGGCATTTTTATTCCGCCCTGCTGGCCTAAAAAACTGCCCTGGGCGCCTAACAACCATTGGTTGATTGTCCATAGAAATGAACACAATATGAAAGAAACATAGGCTGAGTCAGGATTGTATATGTTGCATAACAAACCTTAAAATGTGGTGCATGAACAATAGGTCATGTCTGCAGCTCCTTCAGATCTGCCAGGGCCTCCCATGGGGCCAAATGTGCCCCCCTCCCGAGAATAGCTGGCCTAGACAAAGCAGAAACGAAGATGTTTTATTAGAGATGGGCACGAAACAAGCAATTTTTCATTTTCATTTTCTTTTTTTCGTTTGTTACGTAATGAAACGAAAAACTGAATTTTGTCTCCAAAATGAAATGAAATGAACTGAAACAACAGAAATTTTGTCGTGCATTTCATTTTTGTTGTGGCAAATACATTGAACTGTAATGAATGCTAACGAAACAGCAATTTTTCATTTTCGATTTTGTTTTTTCGTTTTGTTACATAACGAAATGAAAACAATTTTTTTGCAAAAAATTCATGAAAACAAAAATGAACCGAAACGGACCCCCTAAACGACAAACGAAAAAATGAAACACCATTTTTTGAGTCGTGCCCATCTCTAGTTTTTATCCCTCTCTCTTAACAGCAAACTTAAAACACTGCTAAATCATTTAATATCTTATGAAACCAAAATAATGGTTCAGGCAGAAAGATTTACAAAGATCAAGACATTCAATCCCATTATTTACTCTTCCTTTATACAATTTTCACTGGCAAATGTCAAACTAGCTGGCTCAAGAGAGCTTTTGCACAATCTGCCAAGAGCTGGTGCCTAAGTTGCTTTGTGAAAGACATACAAAAATATGAGGGCACTTTTGCTCCTGTTCTGTTGAATATACTGTTTTTGCACATGTGCATGTTTATGTGTAGCATAAGCGCTAGCCCTATTTGCATGGTGTTGCATCCTCTGTTATAAAAAGGGTCCGAATGCAGGTTTTCCATGTAAACAGAGCGTCTGAGAATGAGCTGCTGCTTGTTTGTGTAAACCGCACATGAAGAGAAACTTCCCCTTCAGTCTTGTCTTTTCCCCATGCAGATTAAGTCACAACAGAGGAGGGGAGATCTCTAATGGCACCTGCAAGACTGGATGCAATCATGCCTGAATAGGGCCAACAACACAGCATCTTGAGTTTTATCTGTGCCTCTGTGTGTGCTGATTGTCATACTTATATAATAATAACATCCCTACAACAGACCATCGCTCCCCTACATGTTTGTTATGTAAACCTCCAACGTTAATGAAAGATGTTAAGAAATGAGCAGAGGCTCTCTAGCCACAATAATACTCTAGCACTCAACAAGCCTTTGCCAGTTCTCAGAAAAGCCATTTTGTTCAGTCCAGACACCCCTTTCCCAAGCTCATTTTGATTTATGCCCCTTTCTCAGCTCTTTCTACCTTCTCATTTCTTCCAGTCTCAAAGGTTCTATCTTACCTTCTTGACTCTTTCAGGTTAGCACTGTGAGATCAACAGTGCTGCAAGGATTTGAACTGGACACAGCCGTTTGCCCCGACAGTGTTTCCCAGATCAAAATAAAGACATTCTCCTGAACATTTCTGAAAGCAGTGTTCCTGCCTTGAGGGATTAAGTACCCTCCAACCCCAACTTGATAGGGATAGCAAGTATTGTCAATTTGCCATCTCCTGATCAGAAACGTAAAAAGCTACTAATAGAAAACAGGTTGTTGTGGTTGCTGTTCCAGAGTGCCCCCCCACTTCCCTATAACCAGCTACTGTTAGTTTAACATGCCTGAAAAGAGAATTCCTTACTTTCTCACAGTTTCTAAGTAACTGAAATGCTTATTAGGTTCTGTAGGATTGCTGCCTAATGCTGGCTTTGGGTAGGAAACGTAACCAAACAACATAGCCCCCCCACACCCTCACTGAAATGGCACCCCCCCCAAAAAAAAAAAACTGGATAGAAGCTGAAGTAATTCCTGTCGCAGCACACAAGGCCATGCTCAAAATGGTGCCTGATCCAGTTCGTCTCTGGTTTTTATGGATTCGCTACAGTTTTAGGCAATAGTGGGCTCTCCTCTTTTCCCCGCCAGTTGTTTCTCCACCTCTCCCTCCCTCTGCTGTCCCCCCCCCCACTTTGTCCTCCTCCCCTGGTGGCCATTGTGTCTTGCATATTTTAAGCTGCCATGTGCACATGAGAACTGATTCCTTTTAAAAAAAAACTATATGTAAAATTGCACATCTGAAGATGCACATAATCACCATGTGAAGATGCACAAAAAATAAAACAATGGAGCATAGGACTGGGACACAGCATCCCCATCATGTGGCATCATGCTCAGCAACACTATGCCTATTCACCCACACTGAAATAACTATGGCCGCGGTCTCACTAAAGTTTTCTGCGCATCTTAATTTGATGTATATTTTTTTTCCTTCGGGTGGTCACATGGTGTTTGATGTGCAGCTAGTGTCCTGTTGACAGGGTAGTATTTTACTGTTCTGTGCCCGTCTCTACTTGCTTATTGCACATCTTTTCCCTTTTTTTCTGTGTTGATTTTCTAAGTCTCCGTTGCAGGAAGTGGCAGGAAAAGGGGTACGAAGCTAATTACTGCGTATTTTCTGGGGTCGCACCTGGCTAGAGTGGCAAAGAACTGCACATCTTTAAGGGAAGCTTTTAAAACCAACCCCTAGCAGTGGTTTAAAAAACTTTGGTAAAAGTGCGCTTCGGGGGTGTGGTCAGTCGGGGCACCAAATTGCTTCCCTTCACGGTTAGGATGCGGTCTTTTACTGTGCAGTTCGCTGCAGCAAAACTGCACAGAAAATGCTGGTAAGACCGCGGCCTATTTCTCTTGAAACAGAAAAAAAGCATTGCAACGTGTGTGAGGTTTGCAGCTGACCCGAGACAAATTCACTGTCCCGGGTTTGTTGCAATGTTATAATCCAGCCCCCATGACTGCAAAAACCATTTACAATGTTTATTATATACCAGGAAAGGAATGTATTATCCCTCATTACTTCCTAACCGTAATGTGGCTTTACTGAATTTTCTTTACTTAAAAATGGGATTTTTGTTTTCTGGCTTTGCTCCTGTTTAAAATATAGCCCAACTTTACTTTGAAGTAGGGTATGATACAGAATTGTAAAAACCTGTGAAGTTTCACAATAAATTTGGAAGAAGAAATGTGTTGATACCTAACTAAATTTAGTGCAAACATGTGTGCACATTAACAAACTGTTAGGAAGGCACACTCATGATGTCCTTAAAAGGCAAAACTGGAGCATTATTTTACTAAAACCAGGTAGTACAACAGTGATTTTTCCTGCTAAACTGGGACATTTGAGACACACAAAACTTTTGACTACTGGGATAAGAATAATTGAAGGTTGATCGTAATGGGCTTTGACTCAACCATGTTTCACTTTTATTTTTTATTTATTTATTCATTTATTTAAAATATTCTTATCTTGCCTTTCACCTTAAAATGGGCCCAGGGCTGCTTACATCATTAAAAGACAGTAGTTCAAGCTAAAAACAGTCAGTATACAAATACTAAAGAAGATCAAATGAATCATGTGCTAAAAAGATAAGCAACACCAAAACACATTCAAAACAGTGAGGTGCCGCAATTTATTTAAAAAAAAATCCTGCTAAGGTATCCAGTCATTAAAAGAGAAAGCTTGCCTGAAGAGAAAGGTCTTTGCCTCCTTACAGAAGGACAGCAACATGATTCAAATGGGACTACTCAAACTGTGGCTTACTTTCACATAGTAAGTCATAATAACTAGAGTAGGCCCCATTGGATCCATGGAATTTAGGGAGAGTTGACTCACCAAATTTCCACTGATTCAATGTCTACTCTAGTGCCATATTCTGCACAAAGCAAAGGCCCATCACCCAAATATAGTTAAGTAAATGATAAATATATAGCTTCAGGTATGTACATACAGTAATACCTTGGTTTACAAGCACAATTCGTCCCAGAAACATGCTTGTAAACCAAAACATTCTTATATCAAAGCAAATTTCCCCATAAGAGATAATGGTACGTTCTGGAGTCCCACAGACCACATCTTGTACACACAAAATGTCAAAACTCACAACAAATGAAGTTGGCCAGAGGTCCGCGTCCACACCATGGTTTACGTACCTGGCTGCAGAATCTGCTCTGCTTGGAACTAACAACTGGATTTTACTCTGCGTTTTTAATCTGACAATAATAAAATGCAATTTGTAGCCCTGTACACACTTGACTAGCTGTCCCATAGCTAGAAATTGTTTGAAAAATAAAAAAAGATGTTGAAAAGAAATTAAATAAAATTTTTAAAAAATAAAACAAACCCCCTAACCTCCACTCACTTTTGGAAATATCCCTGGCTGGTGCAAGGGACACCTCCCTTCCTCTCTCCTCCCTCTGATTTGGAGGCTGCCAAAGAAAGACCCTTCCAGACAGTCACCCACAATTCGGGGGGGGGCAACATTGGATCACTTGTGATCATGTGTCCTGCTCCTGTTACTTGTATTGTAAGACACTGCTTGTTGATAAAGGCAAACTTTAGAAGAAATGTTTGCTTGTCTTGCAAAACACTCTTTAGCCAAGGTATTACTGTACTGGCCTGCTTGACTAGAAGTTTTGGGACAGAGGTTGGCCTGTTTGTAGCAGTGGCAGATCTTACAGTAGGGGCTCTGTAAGTACTGTTCTAGTCAGATTTAAAAAGAGATGGTAAGTGCTAAACTAATGGCAGCAAAATTGCACATGTAGCATTAAGTTATATTTGACTAAGTTGCTTGTTGGTACTAAATTAATGTACAGGAGTCTTATGATTCACATTTATATATGTAGCATGATTACATTTTGGTAAGCATTGAAAACCTTGACCAATGAAGGCATGAATTAATTTAAATTAAAAGCCAACTATTCAATCACTCTATTTGGTTTACTAATACAAATTAGATACATTAAAAATGATAACAAGATGCATATACTGCTCCAATTTCTTTCCTTTAGCAGGCTGATTATTATCACTAAACCTTTTCTCCTCTAGCAATTTATGACAAAATAGCTTGGAATGATGTTCCTGCAAATGGATTAGACAAATTGGACAGTAATAATAAAGGGTGTGGATGCAGATTTTCAAAATGATTCCATTACTAGCCATCCATTATAGGAAAGTGATGCCCTGCAGTCAGTCTAACAGCCACCTTCATGGAAAGTGTGTAACATCCTCAGACATGCCAGCCATCTTGATCTTTAAGTTAAGTCAGCCCAATCAAGTTACATGATAACTCAGCCTCAAGGCTGGCTGTACCATTTTGCAGAGTACTGTGGGTTCCTCGGGCAGGATAACTTGGATGTCATGAAAAAGCACCAAAATTTTAGTTAATGTGCCTGAAGTCATGCAAAAAAAAATCACTGTGGATGATTTACCACATAACATAGAGTGATGTGACTCAACAGATAATGGTTAAAAGTCTGTACAGCAGCTGTGCAGAACTTGTGTAACCAATTGCACAACTGACTTATGCATTCCTTGTTGATTATTTGTAATGTTCGATCTGCATAACCTTATGTTGTATGGTGACATACAGAATTCTGGCTGTGCCAGAAGTAGAAATCTACTTTGAGTTCTTAACCTGAGGCAGTTCATCTCCAAAAGTTATGATGCACAGTATACATTACTGTAGCATCAAGTCCCAAGAGGATTTTAGACTTTTAATTTATTATTCTATTTTAAATGCCACGGATGGAGAGGAGGGATCATGGATTGTTTTTTGCCTCTGGTCTCAAAATACTTTAGGTGCCTTTGGGTTTTGTGTACCATGACAGGGGAGGGCATTGTATCTTTGACTTCCTCAGCACAATGTCTTGGTCCAGCCGTGTTTATGCTTAATGAATACTATTGGGCACTGTTGACATATTTATTTAGTTAGTTATTTAAAACATTTTAGCCCATCTATCTCCTTAAAAGGACCAAAGGTGGCTTACAGCATTAAAAGGGCATCATTTAAAAGCTAAAAACAAGTATATAAATATTTTAAAAATGATTAAATAATATTATATTAAAATGGCCAATAAAATCAATACTAAAACACATTTGAAAGCAAAAGAGGCACAACACGTGCCCTGTGGTTATGGATCCTATTCACTGTGAAAATAACAAGGATCATAAGCCTGTTTTCATATAATCTTTCTTTACATCATAATATTAATATGGAACTTGTTCTTAGCTGAAAAGCCTTTAGGCAGTGTGGTCAGCTTTGTGTCATCAACTCAGAACTCACTTACAACAACCATAATAGGGTTTTTAAAATGAGACATTTTAAATGAGTGGTTTTACTAGCAACTTCCCAAGTTAGTTTCTATGGCTCAACAGGGATTCAAAGCCTGTTCTCCAGAGTCCTGGTCTATCATAGCCACTACAGACACTACACATTCTTTTATTTCCAATCACCATGAAAGCTGGATATTTAAGAAAGCTCACAGGGGATGGGGAGGGAACTGATTAGTTTGAAATATGGTGCTACAGGAGAGCTTTGAGGACCCAGATTGCCAGAAAGAGAAACAAATGAGTCCTAGATTAAATAAAGTCTGAACAATATGATGATTCTCTGTTATCCAGGTGAGTTTATCTAGAAGTTGAGTAATGGCAACTCGACTTCTTTTCTTGAGCGATTAAAACATTTCACTGTTCATCCAAACAGCTTCATCAGTCTGAGGAAAACAAGTTGCGAGTCCTCCATTTTATAATAGTTCACTTTGCCTCATGTCACCCTGGTCTGAAATGAGCTCATAAGATGAACAATGGCCTGGATAGGCTCGTTAGGTAGACAATAGTCTCAATAGGCCTTTAGGTGAACAATGGCCTAAGGTGCTGAAACCTATAAAGTATGGGTCGTTGGCTATGGCCTTGATGGTGGAGGCATGAAGTACTTTTGATTTGTCTGGGTATTGTTGAAAGCAGAGTCTGATAATTAGCAGATAGTCTGTGCCTGAGGCCCCCACATCTGTTGTGAGAGGCGTTTTCTTAATGGCTTCCCTGACCCCTCTCTCAAACCACCTATCTTCTCTGTCTAATATGTGCACATCCTCATCTTTGAATGAGTGCCCTTTGTCCTTCAAGTGGAGGTGTACTGCTGAAAAGAAGTCCAGTTGCTATGACTCAACTTCCAGATAAAGTCTGAGGAATCTCTGGAGGCAAAAAAGTTGTAAAATGAGGCTGTCCTACTCTGGGCACTTCAAGAGAAGACAGGATTCCCTGGAAATAGACTCTCCTGAACATGTACACGGTTCTTTCTCATTCACTCACTAATGAGATTTTTTTGTTTGTTTTGTTTGAAAATAGCATTCAATTAATAACTAGATAAGTTAGTATCTTTTCATCATGCTGTCTGAAACATATTCTCCTAGTGACAGGGCAGAGACTTTAACTCAGACTATTGGGGACGGAAGGTTTCCTAAGGGCCACACACTTTACCATTTTCTAGAAGGAAAATAATTTCCTTGCCTTTCCTCAGTGTGATGATGACTCCCACTCACAAACTCCTCCAGTGGCACTACTCAATATCGTTTAACACTGATTAGTCGTCTCATGGCAATTTTTGAGTATAGAATTTAATTTTCAAGAACAGCACACCATCAGTTCCTCTGCCTAACGTGGGGATGAAATCTGTTTTGCAAAATCTCAGAGGCACTTATTTATTGTTTAATTAATTAGTTAAACTACATTTTCATCCCATTCATCTACTGGCAGGGAGCTAAGACTACCAAACTCAGATACCCAACTGCTAATAATCGATTTTAAAAAAACTTCTTGAGACAACAGACAAAATTCAAATTAAAACACTTCTGGTGGTTGCCTACAACCTCTTTCAGATGTGTGTTATCTTGAACAAACACTGTGGTTTCTAAAACCTCATGGCTCCATCTTACAACATCTTAGTAACATCTCCAGATGGGGGAGGCGGATTACACAACTGCTTCCCCCATCATTCATCTGCCCTCCATGAAGGCATATTGCCTTGTGTGTGTAATAGTCAGATCATGATCTTGTCCTCATCAGTCCCTGTATACACCCGTTTAAGGAGTAGTATGAGTTGAAACAACAGGAAAGTCTGAAGAAAGAAGTTTGGAAGCTCTCATTAAAAGATCATGCGCAGCTGAAGGTCAGGATTATAGCTCAGGTATTTGCCCTCTACATTCCTCAATATTTTTATTCCACTTTAGATTTCTGTGGGAAGTAAAAATTAATGAGTTGAGCAGCCGTTCAAGTCAGGATATTTTTCCTCCTTCGGCTTGCATTACTCGTTAACATGAATGGATTTGGTACACAGCATGGTGATATGGGTATCATTATTCCACAGCATGAGACAAGTTCATGGATATTGGGTTCTGGATTCATGCTGTCTGATTTCCCAGTAGGTTTTATTATTTGTTTCTGATTTTGAAATTATATGTATAGTCCTTCTTCATGGAGCAGATCTTAGTGGTCCTCTCTCCAACTCTCGCTTTCTCAATATATCTACTTACAAAGATTTTATCCACAACAGCTTCTTCTTTTCAGCCTTTGCATTTGGCCCTCTATGAAGTAGGGGGCTAAATTTTCTCTCCCATTAGTAGGAACCTGGCATCTCACCCTTTTGCGTGGGGAATCATTTTACACGTGACTTTTCACATCACCAGTAGGAAGGGCGAGGAGTGTACACTACCACGTGTGAGTGAGCATTGCTCAGATGCATGACATGATTTACTACAATGCACTAACAGTTGTAGGGTGACCTTCAATGCTAGTTCCAGCTAGAAGAAACCCATTCAAATTAAAGGTGCAAGTCATTCAATCACTCACATTAATCTGATTTATTTTAGTGGGCCTGTTCTATTGTGACTTTCAGTTGATTTCCCCAAGAGAGTTTTTCCAACATGGATGCATGAGATAAAACAGACAACTGATGGCATATAACTTAAGCTAAGTTCAAGAGTCCACAAGAAAACATGGAAGGAAGTTTTATTATCCTAGCCTAGATATATCAAGAATGAATAATTTAATGCCCAGTGACATCCCTGGTTCTGTGGTTGGATGGCTATAGAAAGGCATAACTAGGGTTCAAACCAGTGATCCCCCCCCCGGGTTATTCCAGCACTTCCAAGTCCTTAAAAATTCTTCAGAAAGGATTGGCAGATCTGCTGAATAGTGCAGGCTATGCTGCAGAAGGAGGAGAAGATCCCCCAAATAAGAAGAGAAATTTCCTATCAGTGGATAGAAGATACCCATATGGAATTTGAGCCTCTTTCCCTTTGCATCACAGTTCATTCCATTTAGCAAGGTCCCCCAATTTAATATCCTTCCATTGGTCAAGCCTTGAGGCTAACGTTTAGGTCAAGTCTCCACAACTTGTGACTCATCAAGCCAATCCAGGTTCACTGGCTGGGTACAACTATGTGTTTGACAGTCATGCTTTTGCGGTTCCCATAGATAGCAAAACATCTTTATGAAGCTCCTTGTAACCTACCATACTTGGCAGGTGAGCCATTTTAGACTGCACATTATGGGTGTCTGATTTAGAACAATCCTGTAAAACAGTAAATACAGCCTAGAATAGAAGCTTAAAAAGTGGTCATGTCCTAGAGATCAGAAAGGCCTGCCCTCTTAATTCACTATGGGTGGAAGAGCTGATTCAGTAGTAATTAGATGAATCTGTTCCTCTGTTATTTTTGTCTGTCACACTTTGGGATTAATCACCTTTTGTTTTCCTTTTTTCGTAGGACAAAGAAGTGAACCTGGAACAGGTCCACAGGCGTATGAACAGTCTAATTGATGAAGACTTGGCTCACAAGCAACTCTCTCCAGCATCCATTGAAATCTCGGCTTTGGAAATTGGTGGCATGCCCCCCAGTCAGACCCTAGAGCCGGTCCGTGAATACCAGAATACACAACTTTCTGTCACCTCATTTTTACCAGAACAGACGACTCATGGGGCCAGTAGGACACTCACAGGTGCCTCTGGTAGCAACCTGCCACTGCCCCTCAGCAGCTCAGCCACCATGCCCTCTATACAGTGTAAACACAGATCGCCCAATGGAGGACTTTTCGTCAGAGTCCTGTGAAAACCCCCATCCCAATGTCATTTCAGTCTGTGCCCGGGGGAGTCATTCCAGAAGCCATGGAGCCATCCCATGGAACATCCATATAATGAAATCAACCAGCAAAGATTTTTAATACAATTTAAAAAAAACTCTTACAATCTTCTTGTACATATCTGTAAATAATGAAAGAATGAAGTGGGGTTAAAAAAGTGTATTTTGAATATTCCCAATTTTCAAAGTCAGTAAAAAACAAAAACAAAAAAACAAAAAATGTATGAATGACTTTGTAAATTTTGTTCTCTATGAATAAAAAAGGCAAATTACTTGTGACTGTTCTCAAGTGCCAAAGAAGAGCTTTTACTGGGAGAGAGGGCAGTAAAAGATTTCTCTGGATTTTAACTGATACTCCATTTTTGGGTTCTTGTTCTGATTTCCTACTTCTGAAGCAGAGAAAAATAGTCTGCTTCTTGATGTAAAAGAAAGAAAGAAAGACCTCATGCTGTTCACTCCTTATTGGTCCTGGATTCCAGTGTTGGACTCCTGATCACAAAACTCCCAGTTTCAAAATTAAAAAGCAGCTATGACTGTTATGCCTCTCATATTTTTTTCAGATGATAAATGCAATCTCTAGGATTCCTATGTTTCTGTAAGGATAAAACATTTGTCCATCTCTGCAGTGGCATCCTACCATTGTGTTGTGTGGCACACATGTTTTAACTCATTTATCTGTTTTTATAAAATATCCCTGCCACCATCCAAAGTACACGGTTACTTAGGTATGCGGTGCTATGTTAAAGAGACCCAACTTGAAAAGAGCCATGAGTGGCAACCAGGTATTCAGCAGAGAGAAGCAAAATCCAGGGCCTTGTTCCACCTTTTGGACATTTGATGGGAACCATCACCAAATTTTAAATACTGGATTACATGCATATGTATTTTGCAACTACATCAGATGGGGGATGAATTCTGTGCCCAACATTTTTATGAACACATGCTGTCCAGTCCAAGAAGAGAGATGTCCCTCACAGTTTCTGGATAGGGTTGACACACACATGTGCATACATACCTGTACATTTACCCTTCTGAAATCTATGAAGAGTTTGCAACCATTGGGCAACACAGTGAAGAAAAAGGAGGGTTTGCTTCAGTTGCAAGTGTGTATCTTTCATGCTCCTGCAAAGAGATTACAAAAGAAATCCCAAGAAACTTGGCAGAGGTGCGGCTTCATTGAATCAAAGGCCATAATGCTTAATTTGATAGAGAAGATGGGATAACATGTCAATGAATGATTAGAAATACACAGCACATTAATTTGTGTGTGTGTGTGTGTGTGTGTGTGTGTGTGTGTGTGTGTGTGTGTGTGTGTGTGTGTGTGTGTGTGTGTGTGTGTGTGTGTGTGTGTGTTGGAGGGGGCGGATTATTTTATAATGACCTAATCCTGAATATGAATGGATAATTCTGATTTCTTTCTTTTGAATGCACAAACTGGACAGGAAATCTAATGTGGAAGACGAGTGTCATTTTCTCCTGGAACATTTAGTCATTTATACCTATTTTGCAGTCTATAGGGATGGACAGATCTCTCAACTCCAGTTTTCTGAAGTTTCCCATTTTCCCTATCTTAAATTCCTGTCACCTATTTTCCCCAATCATTTTTAAAAGAAAACCCAGCAAGAGATCAAATGTTTTAGCTTTTTGGCAGGCAGTTTGCCCTTGTATGTCTTTTTTCAAACTATTTTTCATAATAAACTGCATTCCTGTACATTATCATGAACATACACATGCAATCTATATTTTGTGAGCCTTTCCCCTTAAGATATGCCATTTAATGCACACTTTGATTAAAGAACTTTACACAAAGCTTGGAACCGTAAAATAAGAAAATATGCCTTTCCCAATTTGCCAGCTAGCTTGGGAGGTGCAATTTAAGGAGATTTGCATCAAAATATGAATGGATGGATTTCACCACCCCCATGCCTAGTGCTGTCATCATGTCATGTTTTTCTGCTCCTGTTGGGAATGATAAAAGTGTGTCAGGTGGGAAAGAGAAACAAAATCAAACAACATAGGGTGTTTATACACAACCCCTAAGCTCCGCCGCAAATGGCTGCAAGCTCCGGACGATAAAAATGTTTGCCCACCAGCTCCGGAGTTTGCAGACAATTAAGTGCGACTCCGCCCACTTAGCGCGACCAAACTGCACTTTTCTTGTACCTGCTTTTTTATAGTGAAAATATTTGATGCGGAGAGTTCCTGAGCTCTCCTCACTTCTTTCTGTTGTTTTTCTTTTGCCTCTGCCCCTTAAAGAGGAACCAGGAAGTAAACGGAGGTCGGAGCAACCGGAGGTAAGCCTTTTATTCTTTTGTCTCTGTCTAAGGCTTTTTTTCCTCCCCCCCTCACGCAGACAGAACAAAGAAGTGCCCAGCGGGTGGGGAGGGAGGAACAGCAACGAACCCTCAAGATCTCTGGCCCGAATTTAAGGGACCAGCGGATCTTAGGGGTCGTGTAAAAAGGCCTTTAGTGTAACTCTGTCTAAATATCATAAAAAGATGGAGAACAGAAAGGAGTACCGTCTATGGTAGTGATGGAGAACCTTTTAGAGACCGAGTGCCCAAACTGCCATTCAGAACCTACTAAATTTTCACAAAGTGCCAATACAGCAATTTAGCCTGAATACAGGTGGCTGTCAAGTGGCGATGTCGGGTGCCCACAGAAAGGGCTCCAAGTGCCACCTTTGGCATCCATGCCATAGGTTCACCAACACTGGTCTATGGTATTTGGAATGCCTTCCATTCCATACAGTGTTGTTTTGTTAAAGAGTAAAGACAGTGCCCCTGAACCACAGCACCAGAACACAAATTCCAAACTATTTTTTTCATACTGCTGCTCACATTTTCTATCATTTCTTTGAAAGCCTAAAAACTGCAGGAACTATATTATTTGATTGAACTGCTGCAGGACAAGAATAGCTGCACTCACCTGAATGAGCTGGATCCACAGAATGGGCTCTGTGCACCCGTTTCTGGATTTAGAGCATCACCATGGGTTAATTCCAAAAAAATCTGATTTATGGAACATAGAATTTCTATACATGTCCTGGTTCAGTCTGTGCTTGTGCCCCAACTTCACTTGCATTTGAATTGGATGTTACTCTAGGGGGAAATATCAACTTTCCAGGACTCCTCATGAGAAAATGCAGAATGAAAGCTCTCGGAATCAACAGAGAGTGGGAAGAAACTCAATTTATGGGTCTTTGGCTCCTCTCTTTCATTTCCAATGGCACACCAATACAGGAGTTGTTATCCCTCTGCTTATCCACAGTTGCAGCTGCTCTTAAAATCAGTGTCATGACTGCCTCCAGTAGAACAGTTGGTAAAGCTGAAAACAGACTTGTCATCTCTTGCTTTCAGCTCCGATAGCACTTGGAATGAGTGGGTTGCTCCATCTCGCCCTGTTCATTTTGAAATTTTTGATTAAAATAGGGAATTATGGGATTTCTGTTTTCCAATGTTACTATACAATTCACATTTTCCACCTGAAATGGCTTCTCTAGAAAACCAAAGTAATTGAATACCTTAAAACCATATACATTCTATTTCAAGACAGAATAATTTGGACACTCAGATTAACCCAGAAAAAGAAACATGAATTTCTGAAGCATAACTAAATATGTTGATTTGGACGAATGTTTGGAAAATATGGAAATTTTTCTCATTTTTGTTTCCTTCATTTGTAACTAATCCTCGCGATGTTCAGCATAGGTCGAGTTCTACCCCCACACCACCCACCAGCTATTCTCTGCTTGAAGTTTTAGAAATATATTTAAGAGGAAACTTGAATGAGCAAAGCTGTCTAGGCCACTTTTTATATGGCTTTTCCCCATTTAAAAAATCTCAAGTTCCTTCCATTCTAAACATGAAGTGATGTACAATGGTTGGTAAATTTCTATTAGATATGAACTGACATTAGATTCTCGCCCATTTCTAGACATGATGCAGAAGATGAAGGAAAGGAAAGTCAAAGGAGAGGAAGTTTAGAGCCAGCTTGGGAAGTGAATACTGCACCATGCCAGGGTGCCTCCCCACCAAAGAAGGGGGAAATGTCTGAATATTCTACATATACCTGGAAAAGGTATAGAATATACATCGCCCCCCCGAAAAGGGTTGCCATGAGTCAGAATTTACTTGGTGGCCATGGCGATTGTTATATATTCGGAATGTTGGATTCATGCTCCAGACTTCACCTGACATTATATTGTTTTGTGGATTGAAATCTGAATTGTATTTATCCTTATCTTGGTCACAGTTACCCGAAAGGTTGGCAGGCACATTGTTAGTACAATATGTTGGTACTTGCTTTCCGGTTGGCTGCTTTCCCCTACAGCCCAGTCAGTTGTAATTCTCTGAAATCATGATGGTGATGCTTCAGGATGCCATAGGTTTTGCCAGGAAATTCAGGTGGTGTTGGTACACAATTCCTTCCCCGTGATGGCACACGTGATCAGTCTGTTTTGCTTTCTAAAACATTCATGCTCATTTTCAAACAAATGCATTCTTTTCTGTTTCTGCATCCATTCAATGACACTTTTTTTAAAAAAAAATCCATGGGGAATACATTAGATCCACCTTTGGGGTGCGTGGGGGAAGGACCATGCGTGTATTTCTAAGCAGTTTTTATAAAACTGTACCTTTCCCAAGGGGCTTATGTTTGCTATTTGCCACAATATGTGGCTGAAATCCTGTCATACAACTTTATGTGTGCAACAGGGATGACATCACTACCAGTAGCAAACCCTGAAATGAGATTTCATCCTATATATTTTAATGCTATTTTCTCTAATGTACAAGCATTTGCAATACATTTATGAACAGTGAGCTGGATGACAAAGGAAAGGAAAGGAAAGGAAAGGAAAGGAAAGGAAAAAGAATTGCATTCTAGCTCATGTTTTTGAGTGGGAGAATCAATTATGTCAGTTCATAGATTAAAATGCAAGCCCAACAAATTTCTCCACAACCCTAGTCCCTGCTCACACATTAGTGGAATGATGAAACATCATTGCTTCGAGGAACTTTTCAAGGAGCTGATGAAGTACTGGAGGCATCCAACATGGCAGTTTAATTTTTCAAGGCCCACTCCAGTCCCCTCCACTGCACAATAGCATGCTTCAGGAGTCCACACTTTTAGAAACACTGCATTACAATATGCTTTCCTTTACCTAACTTTGCTTTCCAGCTGCTTCACCTAATACTTGGTCATGTCCTAGGTACATGCATTTATATATTAAGTACAGCTCCACAAATACTGTCAAGATGGCATACAGGGTATATAAAAAAATCTAGGGACAGAATATTTTTAGTAAAAATATAATTTAAAAAATCAGTTTGAAACCCCACTTCCATGACTACCAGTAAAAATTAACAATAAAAAAACTATGGAAACACCAGTGCAACCAAGGAACCTTTTAGAGGGCTTTTAAGAAGATACCGGCCTGCTACAGAAGCTGATTCTGTAGCAGCCACCAGAGAAAGAACCCACAGTGGCTCATGGGCTGAATGAGAAGGGCCTCTGCAGATGAACTCGGAGACAAATGTCTCTCGTACACGACCCCTAAGATCCGCTGGCCACTTAAATTCGTACCAGAGATCTTGGGGGTTCGTCGCTCTTCCTGTGTTCCCACCCCCTCCGCACTTCCTTGCTCCTGTCTGGGTGAGGGGAGGAAGAAAAAAGGGAGAAAAACGCAGGCTCACCTCCGTCTGCCGGTGAAGCTGCCCAGAGCCCTGTCGTCGTCATGATTCCTGTCTCTCAAAGGGGCGGCGGGGACAGAAAAACAAACACAAGGCGAGGAGAGCCCGGCACTCACTACTTTACATCCGCATCAGAAATTTTTCAGCTCCGGAGACCAGGTACTTGAAAAGTATGCTGGGACGTGCTTAGGTGGGCGTGGTCGCACTTAATTTTTTGTAAACTCCGGAGCTGGTGGGGAAACAATTTTAAGCTCCGGATCTGGGAGCCATTTGCCGTGGATTTTAGGAGTCATGTGAAAAGGCCCAAAGACACACAAAGGTTCTTCAGATATCCTGAGCACAAACCTTTTCAACCTTGAGAGAAGGTGTATCCCCTAGGGCAGTGGTGGGGAACCTTCGGCACTCCAGATGCTTTGGACCACAACTCCCACAGTCCTTTGTCATTGGCAATACAGGCTTGGAATTCTGGGAGTTGTGGTCCAACACATCTGGAGGGCCAAAGGTTCGCCACCACTGCCCTAGGACCTCAGTGTACCTGGCCAAGATTCCGATGAAGCCATACAAGCCTTTCTCCATAACGCTCCCTCATTTTCTACCCGTTTGTCATTTAAGGCCCTTCCCCTGACACACAGATTTTCTTCAGCCTTAAAATGCCCTCCTTTTTAAAAAAAACCAAGTGATTGTTCCATCACTTCCTGTTCTCTCCCTCCACTTTCCCCATTAACATCAGAAGTAGTATATAAATATAAATAAATAAACAGGCCCTACATCAGTGTTGGTGAACCTATGGCACGGGTGCCAAACGTGGCACTTGGAGCCCTTTCTCTGGGTGCCTGACATTGCCCCTTCACAGCCACCTGTATTCAGGTTAAATTGCTGCATTGGCACAATAGTGGGTTTTGAATTGCAGTTTGGGCATTCAGCCTCTAAAAGGTTCGCCATCACTGCCCTACATGTTGCAAAAGCATACACCCGTGAGAGATTGCACACCGCCAAGACCTCTGGGGTGCACAGTTAGTGTTTGAAAGGGAAGAATGGAGGGGATAGAGGTGAGTATAGCCCTTTAGGTACTACATAAGAATTCCTCCCAGTTTTTGCCCATGTCTGTTCAGATGTACTCTATGACAGGTGAAAGTTTCAAACCATTTTTAATATCAGGTCTCCATAAAGTGAATTACGGTGATCCAGTCTGCATGACCAAAAAGCCAGGGTGAAATCTTCCATCTCTGAGAAAAGTGTAACTGTTGTAACCATAATTTGATAGGAAGTACCCCTGGCTACTACTAGAAACAGAACTTCTCTGCTTACAATCTAGTCTAGGAACAATCCCATAGTTTTCCGTTTTGTCCATATCTTGACTTGTTATTTATGTAATGACAATAATTCTTCTACTTATTTGCAGCACCTCATCAAACCTCTTTTTTGTTTTTGTTTTTTCCTTATAAGTTCTTTGGAAATGTGTTCCGTGACCTCAAGTTTCAAACTATGAATTCTGTGAAAACATTTGTTCTGCCAAAAAGCAAAAAATATCCATTATTCTTACCAAAGGAAGCCTTTCAGGTAACTTCCTCATTGCAGCTGGCTTTGAAGAGCCTTGGTGGCCTTTAACAAATAAGCAGAGATTATTTCTTAAGGGAGACAACAAAGGAGATTAAAGCTGGTCTCTGGTAGGGACAGAAACAAAGAAAGAAACAGATAAGAAGACACACATAGGAATGTACTGTAGATACCAGTGGTATGGCAAAAGATGACCAATAATATGAAACCATAAAATCAATATGGCCTAATAATTCTGTCCAGTGGTCCTACTATGTTGTAACCCACTGAAAATGGAGCAGCACTACTGATTTCAACAACAGCATACATAACAATATACAGGAAATATATTCCATTTTTTCTCTTTTGCAGTAAATGTTTTAAGGTGTTATCAGGTTGATATTGCACTGAGTTATTTAATGACTCTGCTCTATTACTGGCACAGTAAAAATTTCAGTTGTGTTTAATTTAACCTCTGTTTGACTAGTAAACTGCTAAATTAATGGCTTTGATCTCTTATAGACAGATTTATTCATTTAATTTAGTCTAGTTTATTTCAGACCCAATGAATCTGAATGGCACTGTGCTAGGGAATGTGTTTGGCTTATTATCTATTTGGTAACATGGCTCTTCTTTTCATTAATCACTGCAGTTAATATAGTTTGCTCTAATATAGAATTAATTGACTGCCATTGCAAATGGAATACAACGCTGTGACTGACTGGCATTTTTTTTGCCTTCTCCAAAATATACCTCAGTTTTTGGTCTTTTAAAAACTTTCCATGGACTGTTTGTGTTTCTTCGGCAGGAACTATTCTAATGCCTTCAATATGATGCTGTGGTACAACCTACAAGATATTGAAGAAAAACTGCATCTCAAAGACAGAAGCTAACATGCATTATTTATTTGCTAGATGAGAGATAAAACCCTGAATTCCCTCCTTCCTGGGGCTAAAGTAAGGGAATAGGATTGTGACAATGCAAGGAGGTGGATGAGAGTTAAATTAAAGTTTTCTATCATATCCCCTCACCATTTCTCTGTCTGAACTTACTATTTTTGTCCATGCAGGAAAGGCAGTTGCAATTGCAAGAGTTCTCACCACACATTCACAGAGTAGAAAAGTTCCAAGTTCCCCAGAGAAGACCACCCCTTTTTCCTCATTAACTGCCACAGTCTCGTTAGCTCATTCTGAGACATTAGTAGTAGAATTGCGGGGTAATGTTGGCGGCGGCAAATCATTTACTTTCAGTAAACAGATAATAGCAAGCTAACTACATATCTGCTTTCAGCAAAAGACTTCAGCAGACTCCAGAGAGGGGGAAAGACAGAGCAGAGACACGGAGCTCTCTTTGAATGAGAAGCAGGGCAGGAATTATTGGTTAGTGCTGTTAGTGATGGCCAGCCAGATCAGCCAGGAGAGGTGTCTCCCAGCCACACCTACTAGAGGCAGCATGCAAAGTTATAAAAACTCCAACAGATACAGTGCTGAATTGATAAAATATTATATCGGGCACAGTCTCTTTCCATGTATTAAAGAGAGAAATAGGTAGGGGGTGAAAAGCCTCTTAACAAGAAGAAACATGTGACTGCAGAGTAGGAGGGTGGAATACAAACTGAGGAAGAGGCACTGGAGGAAAAAAATGGGGGGAAAGGAAGAGGTTGGAAGAAGCCAAAGCAGCACGAGAGGCAGCAACTTTGACAAAACTCTTTCCAACAAGCAATAAGGAGAGATGGACAGCATCTCTTCCCTGCCCCTTTGCATCAGGTTAGCTAGTGACGCATACCAGAAACTAGAGATGGGCAAGAAACAGAAAAATAGTGTTTTGTTTCATTTTGTTTCGTTAGTCATTGCGTTTCATTTCATTTAGTTAGTAAATGACTTTTTAATAGAAGTTTCGTAACAGAATGAAATGAATAACGAAAGGATTTGGAAGCTGCCACTACCCAGTTTTTTTAACAAGATCTAATACAAACATAATTGGCACCATATATAGTAAATTAATTAATCTTCTTTGGAACATTTGGTATGATTTAAGTCCCATTCATCCCAATGGACACTGAACTTCTGCTTGCTATTAATTTTATTTGGATCCAACCCCGTCTCTTTTCTCCTGTCTAATTTTTTTTAAGAGAGAGAGAGAAATCTCAGTGCATCTTTAAGCCACCTTCAGTGTTTTTTATAATCCATACATGTAAACAGAAGTCCTGAATTGCAAGTTATTTAACAGCCTGCATTGTTTGCCAACAATATGGCTAGACTGCAAAAGCATTCAGGGCATTAAAAACCTTGTGTTTTAATTGTTCTTCTAAAGTGGTCATTCTAAAGTGGTTAAAAAAATAATAGAAGCAGATAAATACTGGCATTAGAATCAATACTACCAAGCCTTGAAACTGCCCAGAGCTAAATGTGAAGCACGTGTTGTACAGGAGCAGGTGTTTGGACTGACATGTATAGATTTCTTCATCAGTGCATCATTGGGGACTCACTCTTGCTTGTCAGCTTCCAAACAAACGTAAAGAAATGGGAACCCTCATTTTCACATGAAGAATTCACTGTGACTGCAGGAAACACACACACTTTTCGTTCTTAGCTTATCAAGTTTACCTCCGATATTCGCCATCCATCTCTGCATCAACCTTTCGGAATCGATGGCCAAATCCCTACTCACGTGGTACATGTCAGGCAAAACATGCAGGATTTTGCCACATCCGGCAGGCTTCCTTTCACACCATTGCTCAGAAGGCCAAATTCAGAACAAGCGTTTGTCCGCTTGTCCAAATGGGAGCCTGGTGGAACTAGGAATTGCCTGTCTCCAAGTAAATGAATAGGATTACAAGTAGAGATGGGCACGACTAGGGAAAATGATGTTTTCGAGTTGTCGTGTGTCGGAGGCAGTCCGTTTCGGCTCGTTTCCGTTTTTTGCGAAATTTTGCAAAAATTAGTCGGTTCGTTTTTTTCGTTTTTTTGTTGTCGTTAGTACTGGTTTGAGGGGGTAGCGGGCTCCTGGAGGGAGCTGCAGGAGTCAGCGAGAGCCACAAGTGACGGACTGGCAGACTCTTTGCACCCGCTGTGTCTCACGTACTTGCATGTAGTGCAATGCAAGTAGATCTGGCTTAGGGTTAAGACGGGTTAGCGCAAGGGCTAGGGTTAGGCTAGTTACGGGTGAGGTTAGGGTGAGTATTGGGGTGCACCTCTGGGTGCCTCTCTGACCCACTTAGAAGGACAGTGTACTGGCGTATGGCTTAGGCTTAGGCTTAGGGTTTGGGTTTGGGCTACGATTAGTGGGCTGTTTATGCCCGATTGGCACATCCCAGAAGTCTCTGTGGTCAACCTGGCCAAGTGGCCATGCGATTGGTGGAAAATTTGCATGGTCCACTCCCATGGGCGAGCCCATCATTGCAAATGTGCAGGTGTAAAAAAATAAAATAAAATAAAATAAATTCAACGGAGACTTTTATTTTTTTGCAAGAAAAACCCACTGCTGCTACTGTAAAAATTCAAGCATTTAAAATAGCTAATTTTCGCATGTTTCTGTGGTGCTTTGGTGGGGTTTTGGGCAATGATTTCAAAAAAAATATTGCGGTCGCCATTTTGGATCCCCCGCACTGCATGGTAAATGGATGCGCCCTCCCAGCCTGGTACCAGCAGCGCAGCAGTAGCAATAGCCAAGGAGAGGGGGGCGGGGAAAACCCCCCCCCCAAATAAAACACCCTTCTGGCCTGGTAGGTGCCCTCAAACAGTTTTCGCCTACTTTTAGGGCCGGGAATCGGGTTTTTTTTTAAACTTTTAAAAACTTTTTTTCTGTGCCGCTTGGCATTGCGTGATCGCCGCGATGCAAGTAACGAGCACGACAAATCAGACCAAATTGTTCGTTCGTCGGTTCGAGCTCAAATTCTGGCAGAGTAATTCCCGTTTCCGTTTCCGTAGAGTAACGGATACGAGTAACGGAAACGGAAATGGGAATACCGCTAAGTCGTGCCCATCTCTAATTACAAGCAAAGTAATTTTGTGCAGATTTCTCTCAATATAAGACCTCTTCTCCACATTTGGAATGTGTTTACAAACTGAATTAGTTTTCAGCACATTTCTATGCCCAGCAGGTCCAATGCTTGGAAATCTGCAGAGAGGTTTGAGATGTGAGGCATTTTCTATGCTTCTCACACAAAGACCAAGATGATTCAACCCACAAACACCTCATAAAGTTCAAGCCATAACTTCAAGTGTTGTGGCTGACTAAGCCCCTTGGAAAGCAGATTTTGGTGCCTTGTGGATCATAGATCTGTAGAGCAGGAAGGGTCATGGAGACTAACTCCAGGCTGAAGCAGTAAATTCACAGCGAACATATCCCTGAATAGTGTCATGCAGCTTCTGTTAAAAAAACTGCACTGATGGAGAGCCCATCAGCTTTCAAGAAGGTCCATTTCAGTGTTGAGAAGTTTGTCCCATTGGGAAGTTCTTCCTAATGTTGAAGCAAAAGCTCCTTTCTCATTACAGTATTTGAATTCATGACTTTAGTTTCTACTTTCTGGTAGTATGAAATGAAACAAAACAACACTTGGCTGATGCTCTATGTGATAGCCTTTCAGTGTTTTGGAGATAGCTATAATATCTCTTAGTCATCTCTCCTCCAGGCTCTAAATATCCAAGTCCCTCAACCAGTCCTTAGAGAGCATGGTTTTCAGAGCTTTCCCCATGCTGTCCACCCTCATCTGTATACATTCCAGTTTGTTAATCTGTTGCCTAAACTGGATGCTGTATGCTAGTTGAGGTTTGATCAACACAGAATAAAGCTGCATGATTACTTCTGTTGATGTTGACACTAGGCTTCTCTTGATTTAGCTTAGTACTGCATTCACTTTTTTTTTTTTTTGCTGTTCAATCAGACTGTCAACATATGTTTTACTTAATCGCTAGATCTTTTTCATATGTCCTACTGCAAAGCAAGCTGTCACCCATCTTATATTTTGCATCTGTTTGCCTTGTCAAAATGTAGACCTTTACACATTTTTCTCGCTGAAACTAACTTTGATGTTGGGCCAGTTCCAGAATCTGTGAAGGTCATCATAGCATCCATCTAGTAGTAGTAGCAGCGTCCTGCTGACAATTTAGAGAGCTTTGGACACCAGAATTGTCACAAGTGACCTTCTCAAAAGCCTTGCTTAAATCAAGATAAACTGCACCTACAACACCCTTCTCATTGAGCAGCACATTTGTGACCAAAAAAGGGGGAAAGAAAGAAAAGGAAGAGAAAAGGAAAGGGAAAAGTAATAGGAAAAACGGAGAGAGGGGGGGAGTAAGCTTAGTCTGGCATGACTTCATTTTAAAAGACCCATGTTTGGTCTTAGAAGTTGGTATTCTGTTCCAAATGCTCACAGATCAACTTTTAATGATCAGTTCTAGAAGAGCTTTGAGTATCCATTTAAGCTGACATGTTGGCAATTGCCCAGACCTTCTTTTTAGCCTTTACCTCTTCTCTGTGGTTACACATAGCGATGTCCCAAGAGCATTAAGTTATTTTTTTCCCCTCACATAGTTAAATGACTGTGCTGGATTTTGGAATCTGATAATTTTTTTCTCCAATGAGACATTTTCCATTCTGTTTTGCAGAGCCCATTTCCTATCTGTTCTTTTCCCATGACATTCTTTCTCTGCAGTTGCATTTTGGGCTGAAGGACTTTAGCTTTCATTGCAGTTGCTGCTCCAGGCAAGGCTCAGAGTATTTGCTAAAAGAGAAAAGCAAAAGGAAAGGAAAAGAAAAGAGAAAGAGAAAGAAAGGTCTATGTTTTGACTTCAGGAATTTGCTTGTATCTTTTGCTAATTTTATAAGAAAACCAGATAGAAGCTGGGGAAAGGTGTCTGGAAAGGCCATGCTGGATAGATCAGTGGTTTAGGTATCTGGAACCAGAGGTTAGGAGTTCAATTCCCCACTGTGCCTCCTTGAGAGGTGCTGGGCTCTACGATCCACACACAGGGTCCCTTCCAGCTCTGCAGATCACAGGTTAGAATACAGATGGGGGGATCTGGAAATTGCAGTCCAAGAAGTAATTTGCTCCACCATTGGAGTTGGCTAATGAAAGCAAAGCAAAGTGTTCTTCTTATATACTGCCCCATACCACTTCAAGTAGTCTCTGGGCGATTGACAGTTTTTAATAACAGTATGCAGGCTATGCATTGCCCCCCCCCCAACAAGCTGGGTACTCATTTTAATGACCTCGGAAGGATGGAAGGCTGAGTGAACCATGAGCTGGCTACCTGGGATTGAACCCCAGGTCGTGAGCACAATTTTAGCTGCATTGCAGGCATTTAACCATTGCGCCACGGGGCAGCATGTCTGCTGCTCAGGAACGGTTACGTGCCTGCTGCTTAGGAGATGGATCTGCACTGCCATTTGCTGGTGAGCCTTGGACTTGGCTCCCAGGTTTACTGGAACAGGTGACTGTAGAGGTATTGGAAGAAAGAGCTAGCAGGATGTGCCTGGCTGGGAGATAACACAAATCTGACATTCAGACTTCCTATTGGAGGAATGGCTTGTTCCTGCCTAGTCAGGTGTGCACCATCTTCCTTAAACTAGACTAACCAAAGAGCTCGACGAGAGGAAACACTGTAATTAGCTTCTTTCTCACCCAGTCTTGCCAAGTGTGTCGTATTGCAAATGTCAGGCCGCCTTTTCAAATGAGGTGCCTTCAAAGCATTTGGCTCAGTGCACACCTGCTGCCTGCGTAATGGTAATATCTAACATCAAGCTGCAGAAAAAGAAGGCTTGTCAGGGTGATGTTTCAGAGTGAACCGGCTTCTTCTGACTCCAACGGCTGCATGTTAATCTTAACTGGAAGGAAGATACAGAAAACGATTTCAATGTTTTAGGCACTGAAAGCTCCTTCCTTTGAAGCAAGTGGCGGTTTGGATGTTTGGAACAAGAAAAGGGCAATTTTGTTTCTGCTGGCAAAAAAAATAAAAATAAAAAAGTTCCAGCCCAGTCAGGAGATTTGTCTGTCTGGACTGGTGACAGTTTAATGCAGATCACCTTCGCCCGCTCTGAATTATGTGGATGCTGATTATGTGGAGAATGCAAATGAAAAACTGCCAACTTCTCAGAACAGAAAGTAGCTGTCTATGCATTGCAAATATTCTTATATTTGATGCTGCTTCAACCGCTGTCACAAACTGTGCCCTCAGCTACTTGTTTCATGGTTGTTTTCCTTACAGCCTGTTCGTGCCAGTGGTAAGCGTATTAGAGACTACTGTTAAGTAGAGCCGAGTACCTTGAGTGCAAACTTTAATTAGTTTATAACTCCAAAACTTCTAGCTATGGAACATTAGCTCCTGACACCCAGAGGTCAGATACAATATATAAAGCAATCAAAATTAATTTTGATGGAAGTTGCATTGTTCTGGGCTTTCCCGTTTCTCTCAATGAAAACCAGCAGGGATTAAAGACTTTATCCTCCAAACTTTTGGTTTGACATTCATGGAACTTGCATCAGAAGAGGTGTCTGATTACCACAGGGAAATTGGGGTGGGGGTGGGGGGCAGCTTTGATGAAGTAAAACTGTTGGGATTCTGTTCTGACAGAAAAGCTTGTTTACATTCAGTCTCTCACTCTCTCTTTGTCGTTGGAAGCCAAACCCCCCCCCTTTTTGGCAGAGATGAAAGTCATGATACCCCAAAGTCATGATACATACATAGATGTTAAGAGAAACACGATTATTGAGGTACCCAAGGATACAAAAGACCAAATGCATTGGTGTTTGTTACTCTGAGACTAAAAATAAATAATACCCAATCAAGAAATAACAAGTGTTCTGCCTCTTCATAAAATGTAAAACCTGCTGCATGAGGTACTGCCAAACAGTAGGGCTGGTCCAGATCTGGTGCGTACATAGGAACTGCATAGAACAAAGAATTCATATATCTTTAGAGGATATGAGAGCACCATGAAGTACCACACCCCACCTTTTATAGCCTCCAATTCAATTTAGGATCAAAGTATACAAGATGGGTCTTGAGGGGCAGCATACAGTATGTGAGAAAATAGAGAATGGCTTTATAAAATAAACAAACTTTTTGTTTTCTAATTATGGAATGGATAAAATGGTTCATTCAGGAGCCTAGAGAGCAGATTGACTTCAAGTCACCCTTAGTAGACCATCCCTCATTTGCTAGTTTTCCTCAGCTTCCTCTTACTGTCTCAATGCATTCTCTTGGAGACTTTGCCAATGTGACAAAATAAATGTTTGTGTTTAGCTACAGTCCTCCAAAGATAAAAAAAAAAAACCACAAGCAACACATTGTGTAAAACATTGACCTGCTACATCACTGAGCCTAACTGGTTAACCAGCTGCATTACTGACTTACTGACTGGTTATACTGGTGACAGAACACCTCTCTCTATCTTCTTCTGACAGACTCCATTTCTAACATTGACAGAATCCCACTAAGGCAGGAAAATGGTTTTGAAACAGAAAGGGAATCATTGGCTAGTCCAGAAAAGTTCCTCCTACCCCAAACCTCTTAAAAGGCATCCCATGTAGGCTCAAAGAGAGGAGAGGTTATAGGTACCGTATATTTCATTGGAAGGTGTGAAATGTACATGTTTTGCTCTTTACTCCATCATGCCATGATGTGGAGTGGCAACAGAGAAAAGCACAATTAAAATTTTCTGGTGGAGTGGTACTTATTAATTAGGATGTTATCCTTCACCTCACTTCTTCCATCCACCTGTTTATTCATGACTATAACTCCCTTATTTCTGTCAAAGGTGGGTGCATCTGTGCTATGGTGCCACAATTCTATGGGGCGATTTCGCCCTGGGTTATACTCACAGTAATCAGTACGGCAAGGCCAGATAACTTTGGTACTTCATATACTGTAAGACCAAATGGCCACCAGTGAAACTCAGGCTGCAAAGTGCATGACATTATGGACACCTGTAACAATGACAGATAAACAAGGACAACTGGAAAACATGACCCCTAGAAGTTCAGGATGAGCAGTTGTTATCATATACTGTTGGAAGCCTCCTTTAACTCAATTGCAGAAAATATCTGATCATGCCGAATTATGAACAAGCCTAGATTTATTCACAGTTCACTTGAGTAAGCTTCTGTGAGTGCACAAGTCACCTGACAAGCCAACCCCCTGTTGGACTCACCTCCCTTCAGGCTGAACACACTTCACACACACACAAAACCCGTGGAACCAAGAAGTCGCAACTGCCATTTTTTTTAAAGATGAGGATGCTCTCGGTACAGAGTCATGTTTGCAATCTTGTTTTCTAGCTTCGATGGGGATGCCATTATGCCTTTAAAAATTTATGATAGTCAATTATAAAATGCAAATAGAGGCCAGATTAACTCTGGATTCGCCATGTGTCATGCTGGGTGCCTGTGCAGTAAAGTTCAGCCTTGTTTGCAAGGTCTGTTTATTTGTTAGATGTGGAGTAGCGCAATGTACAAACACAAGAATGCATAACTTTTGTTTTGTTTTGTGACCTTTTTAAATTGTTTTATTTTTACATGCAAATTGGATCTGTGTCAGCCAAATACTATCTTAATTAGAAAACAGAATATGCAGTTGGGCTCCTAATGTTTCCATTAGCTAGTTTAAATAGTCTGCTGATTTGGAACGCAGCCAACTCCTTTATTCACAGAATGGTTTTAATTGGATTATTGTTACATAGTACTGTACATTAATTGATATATCATTAATCCACTGTTAAAATGTAGGTGGAATTGAAAGGCTTCCAGCAGATCTCAGGAGTCTCTAATTGAAACATACTCTCCCAAAGAAGGGGTTGCTATAAGATTTTCACAGCTATTGCCCCAGAGTTAAATGATGTATGTTTTTTCACCTAGCAAAGATCTAATCCACCATAGTACCAGCAGACATTTTCTTAAACAATGAGGAATGAGCTACAACCACCCTAATTGTGACACACAGCTCCTTTCTCAGCTGTTCACCAGCTGCTATTTTTCTATTGTTGCTACTATCTCAGTGTCTAGTAGGACCCTCAGCCAGGAAACAGGACCTTCCAGGTATCATGTCCCCCCCTGATAAAACCACTCCTCAAAAAGAGAACAGTGGAGCTGGAAGGAACAGGGCAGTGTAATCATCATATCTATAGGATAGCTTGGCTTTACAGGTCTATGGGACCAAGGAGCTGCTATCAACCCAATATATGTCAGCGCTGCACAATGTCATGGAGGCCGTCACTTCACGAAGAACTTCTCTTCGCAGCGTGATTGCCTTCGCTATGAATTCGAAGGTGGTCACGTGGTAGTCACGTGGTCTCCATTCGCCCCCACCCCTCTTTCCGTGTCCTCACCGGGCGAGGTTTTAGGGTCGAATCCAGTAGTACTTCACGTGCTCCCTTCGCATTCGGAAGCTTACTTGCAACGTCCGGTTTCTGCTTTCTTTTATTTTTTTTAAAAAAACCACGGCGTATCGATGCATCAATACCCGGCTGTCATTTGCGGTCAGAGGACTTGTGGGCGGCCATCGTGTTTCCCTGAAGCAGAGCTGCTGGGTTGGTTTTTTGGGGGCGGGGCGGGGAGAGGCTTCTCTCAGCTTCATCGCCCTGTGTGCCCCGCCGCCGCTCTCTGGGTGGGCGCGCAATCTTGCAGCAATCCCTTGCCAGCGGAGGGGCTCTGCTCACGTCACCCGGGACGCTTGCCCCCTCTGTTGCCCCTGCCCCGTGTACAGAAGGCAAGATCAAAAGAACGGGTTAACCATCTATGCATCGGCATTTCGGAGAAAAAGTAAGTTAAAAAAAATAATTATACTTTTTAACTGGCCACACGTGAATTTGGATACAAGGCGGGATGCGGCGCGGAGATTCCCGGCCTCCGGCAGGGGGAATCTCGCCCGCTTGGAGCACGCTTCAGGGGCGTGGTCGGGCGTGGTCGGGTGGCCGCATCCAAAATGGAGGATCGTGAGGACAAAGCCGACCGATTCGCGCGGAAATCACGGCTCGCCGCGCAGCGAGAGGTTCGTGAAGTAACGGCCTTTGACAGTGGCAGCAAAGAAACAGTATTGTTCCTGTGCTGATGTCAACAATGGCAACAGCAATGACAACAGCAACAAACATCATCAAGAACAAAAACAAAGAAAGGTGTGCAGGTCTGTTCTGTAAGGAAAGGCATTTACAGAACAGACAATACCTTTATTTAGACCATTAAAAATCAAATACTCCACACGGGAACAAAATTCACTTCCTCAGATATAGGGTAGAAAAATTATGAATGAAAGACCTAAAATAGTCATGGCAGAGATCCAACAGGAATGTTGCATGTGGTTTAAGGTGAACTGAGATCTAGTTTCAACCAATTTGGGTTGGGTGCTTTGAAATGCCTCACTACTGGGCCCATTTGGTTGGAATTGTCCACCCAGCCTGCAAGACAGGAAGTAGTCCCTAAATGAACCCCTTTCTTCTATCCTCATATTGCCTGTTTGGAAACTGAGTTTCCTTATTGGCTGCAACTCGGAGTTGGGGGTGGAAAGGACGCACAGAAACTCAGCCATCCTAAAACTGGCATAAATTTTGGTCAACTCCCTGCATAGTAAATAACCAATCAAAGTCAAATTAATTCCAAATTATTATGCTGCTTGGTGAGTTTTGCAAGGGGATGTTATTCTTGGTTCCAGTCCAGCTTGATTATGTCTAAAATCTATCAGTCCATGCTGGGGTGAGTTCTTCCAGGTCATTATGCTGTCCAAATGGGACCAGGGGTGAGGTGTTTTTTTTTTTAATATATCCTTAAAACTGCTTGAAGCCAGCTTTCAGCTCTCCTTAAGCAACATGAATCTCTGACATGACCATTTTCAGACTTGCACTCATAAATGTTCTCCCTTATGCCTGAAGAAGTGAAATTGACTCACAAAAGCTCATGCTGAGTATTTGATTTTTAGTGATCTAAATAAATGTATCACTTTGACTGCATTTGGGTTTCCCTCCATGTGTTACTCATATAGTATGCAGTCCTGATTCCAGCTACGATCTATTGTATCCTCTCATTTATACAGTGTCTTAGAGAGGTAAGTATACATGGGTGTACTTTCAGGAGAGGAAAGAACCCTACAAATCTTTAATTAGATGCTACAGAGGGGTTGCTGTGAGGCGTGTCAATTCCTTTGGTGTTAAAAGCTGTCTGATTGTAATCCCTTGTGTTTTCCAGACCTCCTTGAGTTTGCAAAGTAGCTTGCTTTGCTCTTGATCATCTAAAGGTAATGAGGGGTGTTAACAATTGTCAGACAGAATACCCAGACATCCCTGGGTTTTGGCCTCTAATGGCATGAGAATGATAGCACACCATTTGATCCTGAGGAACTTATGATTACTGGCATTGGCTTCTCATTTTGGAAGAACAAGCTAAACTGGTATTCGATTGTGACAACCTGCAGGATGATGGTGGCTTCCTTTTGCCCAAGTTCCTAGCCATTCTTTATGAATGGGTACATTAAAATGCTTTTTGAACTCAGGCCAGACCTTTTCATGGGGTACTGTGAAGTACTAACGTCATGTTAGTACTCATTTCAGTGAATGCATTTGAGAAAATCTGCCACTTCCTTGCTTCCAATTAGACATGGGCACGACTTGGCGAAATTCTCATTTCCGTTTCCGTTCCTCGTTACCCGTAATAACCCTAAGCCTAGCCCTTGCCCTAACCCCAACTGTAAGCCAGATCTGTATTCGCATTGCACTACACGCAAGTACACTGTCCTTCTTAGTGAGTCAGAGGGCGCCCACCAGAGGCATTCTTCTCTCACCTCGCTCACAGTCCAAAGTTCCAAAAAACTCCAAACCTGTACGCCAGTATGCTGTCCTTCTTAGTGAGCTAGAGCCACCCAAAAGAGAGGTGCCTCTGCCAGTGTCACTTGGTACACAATGGCTACACGGTCATCTACCCTTCCTTTTCCCTTTGTAGCGGGCCAGAGGAGGCATCCACCCCAGAGTGGTGCCTCCAGGAGCCTGCTAAATGCCTTCCCTTCGTAGCGGGCCAGAGGAGGCACCCACCCCAGAGAGGTGCCTCCAGGAGCCCGCTACCCTACCCCCCCTAAACCAGTACTAACGACAGACAACAAACGAAATGACAAATTTTTGAAAAATTTCACAACAAACGGAAACAAGCCGAAATGGGCCGGCTCCAACACACAACAACTGGAAACGTCATTTTTCCTGGTCGTGCCCATCTCTACTTCCAATCGCTGCCCTCATTTTAAGAAATAGGCTCTAATCTGAACAGGTTTCCTGGGCCCGAGGGACTAAACACTTCCACTGTTCCTAATTAATTTGAAAGACAGGTCATACAAATTAAGAAATTTCTCGTGCTCTTCTTGCATATCTTTGGTACCTGACGCAAGGTGAAAATGGTAGCGTTATGGACATTTAGTAGGAGTAGCTAATTCTTGTTCTTGTCCTCTCGATCTAACACTGGGTGTTTGCCTCAGTTTAACTTGTTTATTTTAAGAGCAAAATTATATCTAGCAGGTGCTGAAACTGCTATAGGCTGGCAACAACAAATATTGGCAACAAGCTGGGGGAATGTCATTCTGCCATCTTTGTATTTCTTCAGGAAAATGTTACTCCACAAAAGATGGCTCATATTGGAAGCAATGTTGGCAGTGTGAAAGAAAAAAAAAAAAAACACCTCCTGGTGACCTTACCAGAGTGAAGCTTGAACACAAAGCTCTAGCCTAAATATGGCTCCTTTCCTAGTTTTGGCATACTGGAGAGTATTTCATGACTTCTTTGCTCCTTCCCTCTTCAAAATCTGAAGGGGAAAATCAACTTGCATCAATCAAGATGTTAATAAACCTGAAGCGGTTGCAAGAAGGGACAGATTTGTTTTTCTTTGCCGAGTCATTGTTAGGTCAGGCCAAATGCAAAAGATTTTTTCAGCTGTCACAACAACAGCCAGCCGCTTGTCAGCAAGCCTTTATGTGATGTTTGTGAAGGGAAGAATTCCCTTGCATTTGTTATACATAAAAAAAGGCATTTAAAATGCTTTCAGTGCAGCACAAAGAAACCTGCATTGAGAACTGATTCTATGCAAGGTGCCATCTAAAGCCTTAACTGAGAAAAATGCAGCCTCAAAAGAGGGTTAGGTTATGTGGAGTTTACTTATTTATAATAGGATCATAGGATTGTAGAGCTGGAAGAGCCATCAAGCCCCTATTCCCTGACAAATGGAAGAATCCATAGCTAAAACATCCCTGGTGGAGGGCTATCCAGCCTTTATTGAATGAAAAACATTCAATGAACATCAACACAGCACCTCCTCTGGTAAACTGTTCTGTTGTACAACAGTTCCACGAAGAAGTTCTTCCTAACATTTAGTCAAAGTCTCATTTCTTTTAATTTGGATCCCTTTCTCCAGTTTCTACCAACTCGGGACACAGAAATCAAGCTGGTCTCCTCCCACAATAGGAAACGCTTTCAGTTATCATATCAGCTCTCACTCTTTTCTTCTCCAGGCTAAATACAGTAGATCCATCTCCCTCAACCATTCCTCATGGGTAGAGGTGGGCACAAGTCTCTTTGTGCCAGGTTGGTGTGCCTTGTCACCACATTACCACTGGTGCCACACATTCCCTGCCCCTCACCCCACCAACCTCTCCACTCACCAGCAGCCATGTTGTCTGGAGAATTCCAGAGTTGTAGTCTTAATAAAGGAACATCCTCTGGAAGCACGGTGCATAGATCTGACCTGAGTAGCCATTCACAAATGCAGGCACACCATCCATCCATCCATCCATCCATCCATCCATCTATGCATACATATACATATGGGCATGTCTTAGAGCAGTGGTGGCGAACCTTTGGCACTCCAGATGTTTTGGACCACAACTCCCACAGTCCTTTGTCATTAGCAATACAGACCTGGAATTCTGGGAGTTGTGGTCCAAAACATCTGGAGTGCCAAAGGTTCGCCACCACTGTCTTAGAGGAACTGTTTGAAGGAAAGAATACAAATCTGCGGCTATTTTAAGGCCTAATTCCAACCACCTCCAGAACCAAATATAAAATTTCTGGCTACATTTAAAAGGAAAAAAACCATGCCAGCTGAATCCAATTTAAGAGGTGCAAGAAGCAAACCCGATCTTGCCTGATTTCAGAAGCTAAGCAGGGTTGGCCCTGGTTAGTACTTGGATGGGAGACCACCAGGGAATACCAGGTGCTGTAGGAATGCAGGAGGCAGGCTGGTTTGAAAGGCAAGTGGTGGCTCTGGCTGCTGCCTCAGAGAGATAGGCAGGGAGGCAGGTGGGCTCGGGACGACCAAAAGGTGTATGTGTATTTCCCCCTCCCCCAAACTTTCTCCTCCCCCTCCGTTTCTCCTCTTCTGCTTGGTCACCACATATCCGGTGGCTGGGATCATGAAGGAAATGCCAGCGGTGGGAAAGCTGGAGCTGGCAGTGCTGCCCAGGAGGGCTTCTCTTTCACTGTATGGGGAGGGGGGAAGGCTGGCAGCCTCAGCAGCCGGAAGCACAGCCGCAGCCGCAGCGATGGGGTCTGTGACTGAGGCGAGGTGCATGCAGTAAGGGACGGAGCGGGTGGCAGTGAGGGGGCAAATGGCGGTGACAGCAAAATGAACACCTCTGGTGCCTGTTTTGCAAGACATTGCTAGTTGATCAAGACAAAATTCAACAGAAACTTTTGCTCATTTCTCAAAATACCCATAAATCAAGATACTCATAAACCAAGGTACCACTGAGTATCAGTCCTATAGTGGATTCTTCCGCTGCCTAAAATATGCCATGATTTTGCCCATGTTTATCATGTTGCTATTCTATTTCCCTGAGTCATTGCTCCAAGTGGCCAGTGGCGTAGCAAGGTTTTGGCCAAAGTTGTTTTTTGCGCCCCTGCAGTCTTCCCCAACTCCGTCCCATCCACCCAGCAATCCTTCAGGCATGGGGCGGGTGGGGGCGCCCCACCTTTCCTGCTTGTGGCAACGAAGACCCAGCCACCATTCTCGCACACCTGTCTACCTGCAGCCGGATTCGGACATGGCAGGGGACAGGAGCGGCAAGGCTATTTGGCACCTCTAACTGCTGTGCCTAGGGTGCCCAGCCTCCTGGCTCTCCCTACAACACGCCCCTGCAGGTGGTCCAGTGCACAAAACAAGAATCAAGAATTGTCCAGCATGATGGTGGAAAGGCACGATATCTTGAAACTCTTTGAGGTGACAGAGACAGAGAAGACTCTCTACCTGGTGATGGAGTATGCCAGTGCTGGAGAAATCTTTGACTACCTTGGAAAGGCACAAAGTAACCCTAGCACCTTGCAGAGGAAGCACCATTTCTAAATATGAGATGGGTACCTTGTCTGATTTGATCTTAAAACTGTAGATGGTGAGGGAGGGGTTTCATGCAGTCAGTCTTTTCACCACACCTTTTTTTGTAAGTTCCCCAGAGACATCTAGCTCATCACCGGCAGGCAGTAGAATGGCAGACGAAACAGATCTTTCGTCTAATCAAGCAAGGCAATTCATTCTTATGTCCTTATTGGAAGCAAAATCTAAAGCTATACTATAAATAGAGCTAGCTCAGATGAAGAGAAAAGCTTTCTGAAATGCCTCTGATAATGGCCTTGATGGGATTAAATTAGTTTTGATGGATCTAAATGACATTTTTTAAAACCAAGGCAGCAATCTGAAAAAAACGGGCACATTGTGTCAACGAGTTGAAGGCTACATGAGCATTTGCAGAGGGACAGACAAAAGTAAAGGACAGAGCACAATGTCTTATTGGAGACCGGGGTGGGTGGGGGGAGGGAAAGCAGAATGAAATGTTCAGAACAAAATGAATAAACAAACACAAATTCAAGGAAACAATTGTACACCAGTGGGAGTTTGCTCTGTCTAGTGTTCTTATCAAAACAGCATTTGGCCCTCAAAACGACTGCTAGAGTTGCTAACTTTTCATCTGATCCTTGAAATTGTCACTTTTCACAGCCGCAACTGACAAAGGTTAGAGATTCCGTTTGGGTGGCACCAAGAATACACACCCATTTTTTTTTTTTTTGCTTAATGAAAGATGATGCCTCCACCCAGGATGATGCCTCACTGAGAAATTTGGGAACTTGCAGAAGACTTGTTTCTCCTGCACAAAAGCAAAAAGTGCCATCTTTCCCTCCAGCAACACTGACGGAAAGAAGGGGGTATTTTAAAAAAGCTTGCATTTTGAAAAACAACCTGCATTTTGCTTTTCAAAGACCATAAGCCGAATCCTAGCTATTTGGGGTTCCTTTCACACACAATTATGCAGGAGGGTGCTCACTATTCCCATACAAAAGTCCTATGGCTTTGATGGGTTAATTTCCTGTTCACTCAACTGCAAGCTGGAGATTACACAAAGCACTCTGCTTGCAGGGTGTCACATTTCCTCAGCAGCTTTCTACCCCTCATATTTGGCACCAACCACCAGGCTTTTTGTGTGGAAAATAATCCCATGCTATTTTGCCAAACAGCCCGCGAATGCCAAACCCCCTCCCCACAAAACCCCTCTTCTAAATTTGCCCACCAGTGAGAAAACATATGGAATGTTTCCTTCTTACTGGTGAGAATAAATGAAGATTTACACCCTCGGCATTTACCGATTTGTCTTGATCAAATTGCCCCTAAAGGATATTTTTAAAAGGGCAGGGGATTGTGTTCCTGATTACTTGGCAACACAAAATGTCAACTAGATCATATAAGAGAATTGTGGAGCTTCTAAAAAGTAGCCTGCAGCCTGTGACTTGAACAGCAACATGAATTGCACATGTTTAACAAATAGATTATGTGGGTTTTTTTTTCTCCTGACATGAAGAAGTTCACTTACTACAGTTCTGCTTCTGAGGATTTTGCTAAAAGCCTAGAAGCTGTAACAACTGTCTTCTGATACGGCCAAACCTTGTTTTGACCGTCTTATATAAATAAAAATGTAAATGTTCCTTTGTTCAAAATCTTAAAACTCCAAAGGTTCTTCACCAATTGGTTTGAAATGTTGATACAATCTTGCATTCAAATATGCACAGGTTTATAGATAGATAGATAGATAGATAGATAGATAGATAGATAGATAGATAGATAGATAGATAGATAGATAGATAGATAGATACACACACACTATTATATAGAAATACATGAAAATACTTCAAAATTGTTAAGATAACTGTAAGTCTTTCAGCTATGAAAAATGTTAGGCACAATTTTAAAAAGAACAGTATATGAATACTAAATGTGAGTGCAGGCAAATACTTAAGGAAGAATTCCGTCCAAAATACAAGAAAATAAAAATATAATAAAATACCAAAATAATATTTATCTTCTAAAAATTCAAACAGTTATAGCCTAAATAGGCCCACTCAAAAGCAGAGGATACACCTTTAAATTAAATATCAGAGTTCCTAAAAGTAATAATATATTTTTAAAATTCACTTTCTTGGCATTTAGCCATATCACAAGAACACACACAGAAAATTACTGTAAGTGCTCAACCACTCGGTTTGAATCTATGGAAGAAAATTCATGTTGTCTTTGATCCCTGGTGTTCCCTTGAATCAGTATTGTTGGTAAGTGGTGTGCATGGTGTGGTGGTGTGGCGATGGGTGTCAACATGTGTCTCTTGCCTCCTTATACTAATAACTCTCTCAGATGTTTACATTTCCTTTCAGCTGTATACAAGTGAACTTTTGCTGGACCAGTAAGTTACAGATCCTGATGTACAGTTTTAAAAAAATCATGAGTATAAGTTTCTATTGCTTTTCAGTACTGCTTCGTGAATGCCCGTGATATCTGTATTTTAGGGCGTTTATACACGCCCCCTAAGCTCCGCCGCAAATGGCTGCAAGGTCCGGACCTTAAAAATGTTTACCCACCAGCTCCGGACTTTGCAGACAATTAAGTGCGACCCCGCCCACTTTAGCACGACCAAACAGCAGTTTTCTTGCACCTGGTCTTTGATGGTGACAAATATTTGATCCGGTGTAAGGATAGTGAGTGCGGGGCTCTCCTGGCTTCCGTTTGTTCTTTTTTTGCGCCCCGCCCCTTTAAGAGATCTGAATGCTGCCTGGAACAAAATGGACGTAAATGGGAATTCTTTTCTTTCTTTTTTCTCCGTCCCTCAGGCAGCCAGCAACCAGGAAGTGCCGAGGGGGGTGGGGACAGAGGAAGACAGAGGAAGAGCAATGAACCCCTAAGATCTCTGGTCCGAATTTAAGTGGCCAGCGGATCTTAGGGGTCGTGTAAAAAGGCCCTTAGACTCACTGAAGCACTTTGAACATTTCCTTTTATTTATTTATTTATTGGTACTAGACTCCCACAACCAGCATGGCCATTTTTGGAGTTACACAATTGAAAAGTAACTGTTCTAAGCTTCCTCTGCTTTATCGCTTCAAACCAGATGGAATATATCATGAAAATAATTGTACCATTCACCGGAGATTCAAGGACAGAAAGAGAAAAATGCTCAAGGTAAATTATCTCCTGTGAAAACAGTTTGGGGATCAAGTAGTACTTAAAGTGAAGCTTACCAGATTTTTTTTATAACTGCTCGACTAAAGCTTAACGTATGGAGAAAAAGCTTGAATCCTAAGGAAAACCTAGTTTAAAAATGCACTAGATCCTAGGAGGACAAGGGTCCTAGGGGAAAAAATGTTAGTACGGAGCCATGGGTCTCAAAGCTGAACCATGGGGACATTTGTTATTAAGGGGAGTAAAGATACCTGTAGCCCCCCTGAAAGAAAAATCATTTACAATTTTATTTTCTTATATGTTCTCATGTATTTTAATAATTTAGAAGGGTTTGTACTTCGAAGCCTAACCAGAGAGGTGCTTCAAGTTAGGTAATCTTAGCTAAGGAATACGTAGACTAAAAAGTAATTTTTTGAGATTCAACTGTATCATGGACCAGATCACCTCTCTTAGCAAAACAACAATGGGGCCAATCTTCGTATTCATACAAAGATTATATGTACGAATATAACTGTGCAGACGGGATCAGACTTTCTTTAGGCTGATATTTTTCATTTTTCTTCTTCCCAAGGATAAGCAGCTATTTATCCAGGTAAGCCGATCTGCAAGGCTAGTTTTATTGCTGTCTATTCAGTTCACCAGCTTTCTTTACTTCACTGCCTTAATTGCCAGCAGCTGGTAGGCAGCTTGGTAGCATATTGTTTTCCAGACAGTAAACACTACCGCAGAAGCACCCCAATGCTTTATTTGGAAAATGGGGTGTGAGGCTTGGAAAAGTACCTAGTAGTGAAGACTAACATCAAAGTCAAGGGTTGCTGCCACTTAGGCGGTTACTTCACGTCTTTCTTTGTTCCACGACTAGTTTTTGTACCATGACAGCGTTGGTCGCGATCACGTGGTTTTGTCCCTGTTTCAGTGTTCCCATGGTCATGATAACTTGACTCGTGACAAGTGTTACCTCACAGTCTTGTACCATGGCAAACACTGGATTTGTCCAGCCAAACTACACAATCAAAACTCTGGCAATGCAGCTCAGGAGCCAGCAGACATACAAACTAATAACAGGCCACTGGGTGCTCAAAGACTTCCAAAACATTCCCTAAAGAGTTCTCGTATTTTAGAGGTTTTAGGATTTAATAGGGCTTTTTAATTTGTTTGTATTGTGATATCTGTTGTTGCCCTTGTGGAGATAAGCTAAAAATGCCGAGGTCTTCAGTGAATCCAAATGCCGGCAGTGAATCCAAAAGCCTGATCTCCACTGGCAGTTTATTCCAGTGTGTCAGGGCGGCCACTGAGAATGCCCGATTCTGGGTAGAGACCCTTCGAGCCTCTCTAGGTGTGGCCACCCGAAACAAGAGGGAAAGTGAATCTCTGGTCGGTCTGGATGAAGTTGCCCTCTGGGAGATCTGCTCTGCCAGAACGACAGGTCCCAGGCCACGGAGGGTTTTGTAAACCAAAACCATTACCTTGAACCTTATTCGGTACGCAACGGGCAGCCAATGCAGGCGAGTCAGGATGGGGGTGATGTGGTCATACTTCCCGCACCAACCACACCTGGCCTCTGCAGATGCCAAATAAGGGTCAAGGGAAGCCCCATGTAGAGGGTGGTGAAGGCTTTTTGATTTGTCTGGGTATTGTTGAAAGCACAATAGGCAATCAGAAGAAGGAGGGCCTTCTTTTTTACTAGATAAGGCTTATTTCTGCAGGAAATAACTATGACTAATTGTTATTTAAATTAGCTTATTTTTAAAATGGCTAAATACAAATTAATGAATTGCTTTGGTTATAGGAGATGGAGATAAATGTTAGGCACCATCAAATCTCAGTTTGTCATCTTCTGCCATCCATGTACTTAATGTGGGAAGTGCCCCATACTTTCTCATTGTGATAGTGGAACACAAATTTTTGTACTGCCTTATCTTATGGAAACTGTTGTTTTAAATAAGATTATTTACCTGAACCTAACTCCTGTTCATGTAAGAAAAAATATATATGCACAAATACAGAAACACACACACACACAATTTTAAGGGATGGAATTAATGTTCTCTGCAGTTCGCCCATAAAGACTTACTGTTGTTTAATTTCAGTGTCAGGAAATATTGATCAACAAACTTACTTTCCAAGGTCATCGTCCTGAACATAACATTTTAGACACTGATAAGAGTTATCTCTTTCCAGTGACAGTTCTGATGCTGGAGATATGGCCTAATACGAAGACTTGTCTTTGTGGAAACTGCAGCAGCTTTTCTCTTTATAATATTTCCATTTAAATAACTTTGGAGGAAGAGAATTTTGCAGTGTCCCATAGGAATGAAGGGACAGAATCAGATTTGTTTTCATTCCTGTGCTAGGAACATACCATTTCAGCTGTTCAGAAATATGCCTCAGAAACTTTAGTTCATGAAACAGCAAGCCATACACTGTGTGGTGCCATCATGTTTATGCATTACTGCTGCACAGAAGTGCAGTGATGATCTTGTGCTGGCAGAACAAATCAACGTTCTATAAGGCAATTCTAAAAATGGGAGACGCCAAACTTAAATATATACCTGTACATATAACGTTGAAACTGAGCTTCAACATATCATCACACAAAACTTTTCCATGTGGTAAAAACCAGAGAAGATTGTGAAGAGCTCTAGAAGGGTCTCTCCAAACTGGGGGAATGGGCTGCGAAATGGCAAATGCGTTTTAATGTTGCCAAATGTAAAGTAATGCATATTGGGGTAAAAAATCAAAACTTTATCTATCAACTCATGGGTTCTGAGTTATCCGTGACGGATCAGGAAAGGGATCTTGGTGTGTTGGTGGACAGCTCCATGAAGGTGTCTCCCCAATGTGTGGCAGCGGTGAAGAAGGCCAATTCCATCCTAGGGATTATCAAAAAGGGGATTGAAAATAAAACAGCCAACATTATAATGCCATTGTACAAAACAATAGTAAGGCCGCACCTGGAGTATTGTGTACAATTCTGGTCACCGCATCTCAAGAAAGACATAGTCAAACTGGAAAAGGTGCAGAAGAGAGTGACTAAAATGATTACTGGGCTGGGGCACCTCCCTTATGAGGAAAGGCTAAAACATTTGGGGCTCTTTAGTCTGGAAAAAAGGCGCCTGAGGGGGGATATGATTGAGACGTATAAATTAATGCAGGGCATGAATAAAGTGGATAGAGGGAAGCTCTTCTCCCTCTCACAAAATACCAGAACTAGGGGACATACTCTCAAATTGAGGGCTGGGAGAGTAAGAACAGACAAAAGAAAATATTTTTTTCACCCAGTGCATTGTTAGTCTGTGGAACTCCCTGCCACAGGATGTGGTGATGGCACCTGGCCTGGATGCTTTCAAAAGGGGATTGGACAGATTCCTGGAGGAAAAGTCCATCACAGGTTTCAAACCATGATGGAGATGTGTAATCTCCAGGCTTAAAACTGGGGTACTTCACGGGCCAGATGCAGGGGAGTGCTATCAGGAGACAGATATCTAGTCTCATGCGCTCCCAAATGCATCTGGTGGGGCCACTGTGAAAATACAGGAAGCTGGACTATATGGGCGCTTGGCCTGATCCAGCATGGCTCTTCTTATGTTCTTATGTTCTTATCACATTTTGCACAATTGTAGCAGACAGCTTGTCTTGCTCTGTTCCAAATATTGGCACATTTGGACAAAGGATTTTCGAGTTCTGATTTTTTTTAAAAAAGTAAACTGTTTTACACCCCTATTAAGAAAGAAGCTACAGTAGTCCCCTTTTTATGCTGAAAAGCCAAAAGTGACAGTGCCAGGCGGGTCTCTTTTGGGAGCGCATTCCAAAGTTGAGGGGCAACAACCAAGAAGGCCCTGTTTTTCCATGCCATCCCTCTCAGCTCTTTAAAAGATGGCACCCTCAGCAGGGCCCCCTGTCCCAATCTTAGGGTATGGACAGGCTCATATGGAAGAAGGTGTCCTTTAGGTAACCAGGTCCTAAGCCGTTTAGGGCTTTATATGTAAACATAAGTACTTTGAATTGGGCCTGGGCAGCCACTGGCAGCCAGTGAAAGTTTTTAAGACCTGGTGTGATGTGAGTCCACGCGGTGGCATCACTCATCCGCTGCGTGGCCCAGTTTTGTACCAGTTGCAATCGCTGGACCGTCTTGAAAGGCAGCTCCACGTAAATGATATAGTGCCCTCTCTATCCAGCCCTAAGATTTTCCTACTCCATCTAAACGACAACAATATATATGTACTTTTGTAGGCAGATGATGCTGTTCTACTGTCCTATTCCTAGGTGATGTGAGTATTATCACTTGCCTTAGGTGCTTATTGTGCTAAGGAGTATCTCAAGGTAAAGGAAACCAAAACCAAAATTTAAAATTTTGGGTATAGGAGAAAGAAATACAGATGTCAGCTGAACAGGAAAGTGCTTGAACAGACCAACTCATATAAATACTTTGAAGTAACATTTAAAAGTTCAGGGATATGGTCGGGTCTCTTGGATTTTGTGGTTCTGTCAAATGACACTTCTGCCAATGCTATTAATTATTTCTCTTCTGGATCAAGTAGAAAAATGGTGGCACCACTAATACAATCATAGAAAGACAAACTGCTTCCACAGAAGCTCTATGGAGTCCCAGTGTGGGCCTTTTCAAATACTACTACACAATTTTTAACCAGAACACTAGGGGTCCCCCGATCCACTTCTGTAGCCTAAGTGTGCTCTGGGACATCATGCCACTCCATGACATCATGCCACTCCATGGGTAGGCAAAAGTGTCATTTTTGTCTCAAAATACTGTACTACATGGCCTCACCACTGCTCTCCTTGGCCTATAGAGGAATGGGAAGGGACTCTTGGGCAGCTAAGATAGCCACAATTATACTGAAGCTGGGTTCCCTCCCAGCCTATCTCCACAGGAAGGGTATGAGACTGCCTGAGGAGATAATATAGTATTGATATCTAGATCTCCATGGCATCTGTAATTAATTGCAGCTTCAAGAGGATATACAATGGGTGAAGTATTTATTTATTTATTTATTTATTTTTAACTCTTGTATACCGCCCTATTCCCACAATGGTATTTTGGAAAGCTGTCTCCATATTTGTTCCTTACCTCACATGAGCTGAGACAACTGTAGACTGAAATAACTATAGCTGAAGGAGATTCAGGGATGTTACATGGACCAACATGGTACAGGCAAATATTGCTCGGCAGGATGCTCTAAAATGAAGGGCGTGGTACATTTTGTAACATAATGTCCTCTGTATGTAGATCAGAGGGAACACTATCTCAAACCTTTAATAACTGAGATCAAGAACAATTCCACTGTATGTAATTGGCACAGACTACTGTATGTCCTATAGGATTGCTAAATTAATTAAGCGAGCCATGAAAAATTGGAATGCATTGCCTGCTTCAGACATCTGTTAAGTTAATCTCACATCTTGATGCTTTTTTTGAGAATGCTTAGTTTATTACTATTATTTATGGTTTTATGCTTGTGTGTGTGTGTGTGTGTGTGTGTGTGTGTGTGTGTGTGTGTGTTTTCGTAGATTTTCACGGGTATAGGTATGCATGTTAGGGTGGATTCGGGTTTCTTCCCGTGTAGAAATCTGGTTGTTTTGGCGACGTTTCGACGAGGTCTCACTCGTCATCTTCAGGCTGGTGTTCTGGCTTCTTTCTTCTTGAAGCAAAGCGTGATCTCAGTTGAAGTCCTTCTATAAATACTGCTGGGGGTGTGTGGTTTGCTTGCTCTGTTGCTGATTGTAGGTTCCTTTGTTCCTTTGTTCTTTTGTGATCTGCTGTGTGGCTGAGGCGATCGTTAAGGGATTAACTGCTGGTGGCTGTTTAGATGGCTGTTTAGAAACACCCCCCAAGAACCAAGAAACAGAAGAGAACAACGGCACCGCCCTCCTCCCTTACATCAAAGGCACCACAGACAAAATCAGCAAAATTCTCCACAAACACAATATCAAGACAGCCTTTTGCACCGACCAAAAATAGCCAACATTTTAAGAAACCCCAAAGACAAGATTGAGCTAGAAAACCAAGGAGTCTACGAAATACCATGCAAAGTCTGTCCAGCCACATACATCGGACAGACAAACAGGAGAATAAGCGCACGCATCGCAGAACACAAGAACGCAGTCAAAAAAGAAGAAAAATCTTCCTCTCTCTTCCAGCACATAAAAACAACAGGTCATGAAATTGACTTTGAAAGAACCAAACTCATCTCCAAAACTGAACACTTCAACAGTCGAATAATCATGGAAGCCATTGAAATAGAGAAACACCCAAACAACATGAATAAACGTGATGACACCTCCCGCTTGCCTGACATCTGAAACTAGCCCTGGTCAACAGACGAGCCTCTGTCACAAAGACTGACACCAGGTCCAAAAGGACACAAGATGCCACCACCTTCCATCCACACCAAACACAAACCCAGACCCTTCCCACAGATGAAACGAAACCACCATCCAATAACAAAACCACGACTGCACCATCTACTGCGGCACCCCACTCCAGTCACCACATGGAGCACACTCACACACCCCAAAAAAACATTGGGAGACCACAGACACGTAGCCAGACCAAAATGAATTCACAAGACACAGGACCCCACTCCACCAAAGCCCAGGATACTGCCAGAACCCACCAGCCATCTAACCTACCAGCATCTAAACAGCCATCTAAACAGCCACCAGCAGTTAATCCCTTAACGATCGCCTCAGCCACACAGCAGATCACAAAAGAACAAAGGAACAAAGGAACCTGCAATCAGCAACAAAGCAAGCAAACCACACACCCCCAGCAGTATTTATAGAAGGACTTCAACTGAGACCACGCTTTGCTTCAAGAAGAAAGAAGCCAGAACACCAGCCTGAAGATGACGAGTGAGACCTCGTCGAAACGTCGCCAAAACAACCAGATTTCTACACGGGAAGAAACCCGAATCCACCCTAACATGCATATATATATATATATATATATATATTTGTTTTCGTAGATTTTCACGGGTATAGGTATGCATGTTAGGGTGGATTCGGGTTTCTTCCCGTGTAGAAATCTGGTTGTTTTGGCGACGTTTCGACGAGGTCTCACTCGTCATCTTCAGGCTGGTGTTCTGGCTTCTTTCTTCTTGAAGCAAAGCGTGATCTCAGTTGAAGTCCTTCTATAAATACTGCTGGGTGTGTGTGGTTTGCTTGCTCTGTTGCTGATTGTAGGTTCCTTTGTTCCTTTGTTCTTTTGTGATCTGCTGTGTGGCTGAGGCGATCGTTAAGGGATTAACTGCTGGTGGCTGTTTAGATGGCTGTTTAGATGCTGGTGGGTTAGATGGCTGGTGGGTTCTGGCAGTATCCTGGGCTTTGGTGGAGTGGGGTCCTGTGTCTTGTGAATTCATTTTGGTCTGGCTACGTGTCTGTGGTCTCCCAATGTTTTTTTGGCGTGTGTGAGTGTGCTCCATGTGGTGACTGGAGTGGGGTGCCGCAGTAGATGGTGCAGTCGTGGTTTTGTTATTGGATGGTGGTTTCGTTTCATCTGTGGGAAGGGTCTGGGTTTGTGTTTGGTGTGGATGGAAGGTGGTGGCATCTTGTGTCCTTTTGGACCTGGTGTCAGTCTTTGTGACAGAGGCTCGTCTGTTGACCAGGGCTAGTTTCCAGATGTCAGGCAAGCGGGAGGTGTCATCACGTTTATTCATGTTGTTTGGGTGTTTCTCTATTTCAATGGCTTCCATGATTATTCGACTGTTGAAGTGTTCAGTTTTGGAGATGAGTTTGGTTCTTTCAAAGTCAATTTCATGACCTGTTGTTTTTATGTGCTGGAAGAGAGAGGAAGATTTTTCTTCTTTTTTGACTGCGTTCTTGTGTTCTGCGATGCGTGCGCTTATTCTCCTGTTTGTCTGTCCGATGTATGTGGCTGGACAGATTTTGCATGGTATTTCGTAGACTCCTTGGTTTTCTAGCTCAATCTTGTCTTTGGGGTTTCTTAAAATGTTGGCTATTTTTTGGTCGGTGCAAAAGGCTGTCTTGATATTGTGTTTGTGGAGAATTTTGCTGATTTTGTCTGTGGTGCCTTTGATGTAAGGGAGGAGGCGGTGCCGTTGTTCTCTTCTGTTTCTTGGTTCTTGGGGGTGTTTCCTTTTGGATTAGTTTGGTGATGGTGTTTTTTGGAATCCGTTCGCAATTAAAACATTCGAGAGAGTGTGTAATTCAGTTTTTAGGTGGTCTTTGTCAGCGAGGCGTTTGGTTCTGGAGATGAGGGTTTTTGCTACGGAGTTGATCTGTGCAGGGTGGTGGTGTGATTGTGCATTTAAGTAGCGGTTTGTATGTGTTTTTTTCTGGTAGATGGTATGTCCTAAGGAGCCGTCGGGTTTTTTGTAGATTAGGATGTCCAGGAAGGGAAGTTGGTTGTTGGCTTCTATTTCCATAGTGAATTGTATTTTGGGGTGTAGGCTGTTGAGATGTGTGAGGAAGTTGTTCAGTTTATCTTTCCCGTGTGGCCAGATAACAAAGGTGTCGTCAACATATCTGAGCCAGAGTTTGGGTTTATGTTCGGACTTCTGTAACGTTGGTTTCAAAGTGTTCCATATATAGGTTTGCGATGACCGGTGAGAGGGGTGATCCCATGGGTGCTCCTTCTATCTGTTTGTATCTTTGTCCATTGTGGATGAAGTATGTGTTGATTAGGCAGTGGTTGGTCAGATCTAGGATGTGCTTGGGGGGGTTGTATTTGTTGTGGATAGCTGTCAAGGCTTCTTGAATGGGCACTTGTGTGAAGAGCGAAACATCGAAGCTAACGAGTAGGTCATTGGGTTGTAGGTCTTGTTTCTTTATAATTTCTATGAAGTGGAACGAGTTTTGTACGTATGAAGTGATGGATTCTGCATAGGGCTGGAGTTGTTTGGCAAGAAATTTGGCGAGGTTTTGTAGAGGTGAGCCTATGGAGCTGACTATGGGTCTGAGAGGTGTTCCTTCTTTGTGAATCTTGGGGAGGCCGTAGAGCTTGGGGCATCTGGATGATTTCTCTCTGGGGATGATGCTTGGCTTGATTTCTTCACTTAAGGGAGAGGCTTTTATTTTGGCTTTGGTGGTTTTTTCCAGGTAGGTGGTGGGGTCTGTGTTCAAAGGTATGTAAGCAGGGTCTTGTAGTAGGTTGGATAGTTTGGCTTGGTAGTCGGATGTGTTCATCACCACTGTGGCATTGCCTTTGTCTGCTGGGAGAATGATTATGTTGTTATCTTTCCTCAGGTTGGACTTCAACTGAGATCACGCTTTGCTTCAAGAAGAAAGAAGCCAGAACACCAGCCTGAAGATGACGAGTGAGACCTCGTCGAAACGTCGCCAAAACAACCAGATTTCTACACGGGAAGAAACCCGAATCCACCCTAACATGCATACCTATACCCGTGAAAATCTACGAAAACAAATATCCGACCTCTACGGGGAGGAAACCTTCCAGCTGACCAGAACCTACGAGAAACTAGAAGTCCGAAGAGCCACCATCTTATGTGACATTGCATTCCTACGCAACTGCCGAGACAAAAATGTGATCCCCACAAGCTTCCAATTGAAATTCCACTCAAAAACCCCATCCAGCGAAAGGATCCTGAAAAGAACAGAACTAGCCCTAATCAGAAGCGAACTACACAGGAAAAGATACCTACTAGATCAAACCAACAGAGACCTACTCACTCTCCACCTCAAACTCAGCAACAAAATCCACCCAACACTCTGGAACAAATCCAAGCAACTCGCCGCCTGGAGAGCTGAAACAGAGACCTCCCACAAGACAGACACACACACCAACAAACTCCACAAACTGGAAAACGCCAGAAGCCCAACCCCCACAACAGCCCATGAAACAAACAGTTCACAACATATCAGACAGGACACTCACCATCGCAGAGACCAAAGTCCTTTCCAAAGGATTCAACTTTGCAGTCGCCCCCAGACACATCCCCACCGAAAACATCATATGCGGAGTGGAAGCCAGCCTAACCAAAATCAACCCAGATGAAGCCAAAAAAATCAGACTCAAAGTCACCAATGTCCTCTGCTCCAGCAAACCACCCAGAAGCAATTTACACAAAGAAGAACAAAAGCCCTCACCAACCTGAGGAAAGATAACAACATAATCATTCTCCCAGCAGACAAAGGCAATGCCACAGTGGTGATGAACACATCCGACTACCAAGCCAAACTATCCAACCTACTACAAGACCCTGCTTACATACCTTTGAACACAGACCCCACCACCTACCTGGAAAAAACCACCAAAGCCAAAATAAAAGCCTCTCCCTTAAGTGAAGAAATCAAGCCAAGCATCATCCCCAGAGAGAAATCATCCAGATGCCCCAAGCTCTACGGCCTCCCCAAGATTCACAAAGAAGGAACACCTCTCAGACCCATAGTCAGCTCCATAGGCTCACCTCTACAAAACCTCGCCAAATTTCTTGCCAAACAACTCCAGCCCTATGCAGAATCCATCACTTCATACGTACAAAACTCGTTCCACTTCATAGAAATTATAAAGAAACAAGACCTACAACCCAATGACCTACTTGTGAGCTTCGATGTTGTTTCGCTCTTCACACAAGTGCCCATTCAAGAAGCCTTGACAGCTATCCACAACAAATACAACCCCCCCAAGCACATCCTAGATCTGACCAACCACTGCCTAACCAACACATACTTCATCCACAATGGACAAAGATACAAACAGATAGAAGGAGCACCCATGGGATCACCCCTCTCACCGGTCATCGCAAACCTATATATGGAACACTTTGAAACCAACGCGTTACAGAAGTCCGAACATAAACCCAAACTCTGGCTCAGATATGTTGACGACACCTTTGTTATCTGGCCACACGGGAAAGATAAACTGAACAACTTCCTCACACATCTCAACAGCCTACACCCCAAAATACAATTCACTATGGAAATAGAAGCCAACAACCAACTTCCCTTCCTGGACGTCCTAATCTACAAAAAACCCGACGGCTCCTTAGGACATACCATCTACCAGAAAAAAACACATACAAACCGCTACTTAAATGCACAATCACACCACCACCCTGCACAGATCAACTCCGTAGCAAAAACCCTCATCTCCAGAACCAAACGCCTCGCTGACAAAGACCACCTAAAAACTGAATTACACACTCTCTCGAATGTTTTAATTGCGAACGGATTCCAAAAAAACACCATCACCAAACTAATCCAAAAGGAAACACCCCCAAGAACCAAGAAACAGAAGAGAACAACGGCACCGCCCTCCTCCCTTACATCAAAGGCACCACAGACAAAATCAGCAAAATTCTCCACAAACACAATATCAAGACAGCCTTTTGCACCGACCAAAAAATAGCCAACATTTTAAGAAACCCCAAAGACAAGATTGAGCTAGAAAACCAAGGAGTCTACGAAATACCATGCAAAGTCTGTCCAGCCACATACGTCGGACAGACAAACAGGAGAATAAGCGCACGCATCGCAGAACACAAGAACGCAGTCAAAAAAGAAGAAAAATCTTCCTCTCTCTTCCAGCACATAAAAACAACAGGTCATGAAATTGACTTTGAAAGAACCAAACTCATCTCCAAAACTGAACACTTCAACAGTCGAATAATCATGGAAGCCATTGAAATAGAGAAACACCCAAACAACATGAATAAACGTGATGACACCTCCCGCTTGCCTGACATCTGGAAACTAGCCCTGGTCAACAGACGAGCCTCTGTCACAAAGACTGACACCAGGTCCAAAAGGACACAAGATGCCACCACCTTCCATCCACACCAAACACAAACCCAGACCCTTCCCACAGATGAAACGAAACCACCATCCAATAACAAAACCACGACTGCACCATCTACTGCGGCACCCCACTCCAGTCACCACATGGAGCACACTCACACACGCCAAAAAAACATTGGGAGACCACAGACACGTAGCCAGACCAAAATGAATTCACAAGACACAGGACCCCACTCCACCAAAGCCCAGGATACTGCCAGAACCTACCAGCCATCTAACCCACCAGCATCTAAACAGCCATCTAAACAGCCACCAGCAGTTAATCCCTTAACGATCGCCTCAGCCACACAGCAGATCACAAAAGAACAAAGGAACAAAGGAACCTACAATCAGCAACAGAGCAAGCAAACCACACCCCCCCCAGCAGTATTTATAGAAGGACTTCAACTGAGATCACGCTTTGCTTCAAGAAGAAAGAAGCCAGAACACCAGCCTGAAGATGACGAGTGAGACCTCGTCGAAACGTCGCCAGAACAACCAGATTTCTACACGGGGAAGAAACCCGAAATATATATATATATATATATATATATATATATATATATATATGGCTGTAAAAGTGCTTTAAAAGATATCTTAAAAAGAATAAAGAACATACATTCTGAAGCTGACTCATTTAAGCTGTAGAATTAGTGTTTTGCTTTGAGTCTGGAGATGGTCTTAATGTTTAGCAGAGTTTTGGTGCCAAAATCATCTCATAGTTGCAGCAAGTCCACTCATCGTCCTAGTATACAATTGTCTGGTATGTAAGAAAAAAAGAAATTCCAAAGTTGTTATGTGCCATCAAGTCACATTTGATGTATGGTTACTATTAGACATGGGCACGACTTGGCGAAATTCTCGTTTCTGTTTCCGTTCCTCGTTTCCATTACGCAATGGAAACGGTAACAGCAATTAATCCGTCAGAACTTGAACTCGAACCGAAAAAAGAAAAATTGGGTCTGATTTGTCATTGTTGTTCATGGCATCGCGCGGCAATCGCGCGATGCCAAGCGCAAGCGGCACAGAAAAAAGTTTTAAAAGGAAAACCCCCTGATTCCCAGCCAAAAAAGCAGGCGAAAATATGCCTGCCTGAGGGCACCTACCAGAGGGGTGTTTTCTGGGGGGGTCCCAACTCCAGCCTCCCCCCCTCCCGTCCTTGGCTGCTGGTACCAGGCTGGGAGGGGGCATCCTTGACGGCATCTCCATTTGCTATGCGGTGCGGGGGGATCCAAAATGGCGACCGCAATATTTTTTTTAAATCGTGGTCCAAAAACCCACCAAAGCACCACAGAAACATGTGAAAATTAGCTATTTTAAATGCCTGATTTTTTATAGTAGCAGCAGTGGGTTTTTCTTGCAACAAAACGTCTCCATTGATTTTATTTTATTTTATTTTATTTTATTTTTATTTTTTTACACATTCGCAATGATGGGCTGGCCATGGGATGGGACCATGCAAATTTTTGGACCCATTCCACCAATCGCATGGCCAGGTTTTGACTGACACTTCTGGATCTGCCAGAGGATATAAAAAGGCGAGGCACTCCGAGAACACTCGCAGTCCGGGTTTGGATGTGGGTGGAGAGGGCTGTAGCTATCTGCTGTGCTAGACTAGTTTCGATTTCGCTGAGCCTTTAGATTTCAGTTAGGCAGGCAGGGAGGGAATAATTGATTCAATTGAATTTTTAGGAAATATTTCATTCCCTGTCTGCTGTGGGGAATAGCAACGCAGTTTATTCCTTTATGCTCCTGCAGTTTGTCAGGATTTTTTTTCTTATATTGGTTTAGGTTTGACTGGGGGGGGGAGGTGTGGATTTATTTTAAATATATATATTGAATATACCCTCCCCCTGCCGCTGTCGCCGCCCACCCATGCCCCCCCGCCGCCACCGCCCGCCCGCCGCCTAGGGCGCAAAAACACCTAGCGCGCCGGCCCTGATTGCGCGGGGACACCAATGGGACGTCCGGGACTGGGACGTCAAATCGCGCTAAATCGCGGTGGAAATGACAAACGACAAACGACACGACGAAATGACAAATTTTTGAAAAATTTCGCGACAAATGGAAACGACCCGAAACGGACCCATCCCAAAAAACGACAACTCGAAAAAAAAATCATGGTCGTGCCCATCTCTAGTTACTATATGAGTTAATAACCTCCCAAGTATTCTGACAATAACAGCTCTGCTCAGATTTTGCAAACCGAAACATCTCCTGTTAGATAGTTTTCTCTTCCTGCTACACCCCATTCCTAGCACTACTGATTTTTCTAGTATCTTCTGCTCAAATCTTGCACACTAAAAACTGTAAATTTCTATATTGAGACAACTTGTCTCACGGTAGTTCTTCCTCTCTTCTGGCGGCCTACCCCCACTTCTCCAAGGAATATTGTCTTTTCTTGTTAATTCTGTGTTCACGTTAAATATACATGGTAGGCTACCCTCACTTTACTCCTTTTTGTTCTAGTGAGAGTTTAGACTTGACTACTTATCTGACTTTTGCTTGTCTGTAGTATCTATCAAGCTGTCCTGCAACATCACATTTTAAATGAGCTGATTACTGTCTGTGTCTTTCTTCACTGTGTTTTTCAGAAATCAAATCAAATCAAATTTTATGCTAGTCATAGACCCGGTTACTGTTTTTCTTTCACATGACTGTCAGAGATTGGCACAAATGCACCTGAAATCCACACACATTCCATCAATTTGCAAGGAATACAAGGTATGTTACTTAAGGATTAAGTAAACAAGCCCTTGTGAATTTAAAATAAATCCTCCTGCAAAATTGAAGATTAACTCCTCAGGCTAACCACATCCAAGCTTTTGACTTTCACATGAATCTTGAGACATGGAGCCCCCAGTATTCACATTCTGAAGACTGACCTTTGTGCTGGGTTCAAACTGTGGATAGTTCAACATTCTTTCTTGATCTTTTGCCACCTCTATACAGTAAGGTATGTTAAAGAGTCCACGGAAGATGCATAGCACCACAGCTGTACAGCTCCTAGATGTGATGCTCCATCAAAGTTGAAAGTCCATCTCTGTTCCTTCTCTCCCCTCAATGGTCAACTTCAAGAAATTGTCTGCTTAAGCCCCTCTTCTTTGAATGGATGCCTCTGGATGCTAGGCAGAGTAACCTTCAGTTAACCTGGCAGCATGACACCTGATGGCAACAAGCTGAATTAGGATAGCCAGTATATTCTTCTATTGAGGACACTGTGTGGTGGGTGGAAAATAAGCATTCCATGCCAAGCTGTTTATAGGCAGCCCAGAGGCTTCCTGACCAAGAATGATGTGAAGTTAAACAGGTCGTCTGTGATACAGGTTGATGAGGCTTGCCTTACTAATTGGTTTGCAGAATTTGACCTAAAATTGAACCAGAAAAACCTGAAAGTGGATAGATAACACAGTACTGTATATGGATTCAGAACATTCCTATTAACCCCTGGCAAACAATGGGGGCTTTCTTATGCTCCTACACATGCATCAGTTGCTTCTCCTTGTAATGGATTGAGAGGAGAATGAGTGACAAAAGCTTTCTAGATCCTTCCACTGGCTGCTTTGTATTGGTCCTCTCTCCCCTGCCTCCTTGCTCTATCTCTTTTCCCTGTTCAGCAGGCAGAGTAAAACCCTTCTCTAGGTGATTCCAGCTGGGTAGTACAGTATTCTCTTGGTTATACTAAGTCTTATTTTGCTCCAGACACATGTTTAGCCTCTAGCTCCCAATCTTCACTGTGGGGGCTTCAAAGTATAGCAGCATTCAGCTTTGGTACTGGAGGATTGATATATTCAGGCAGTATTACACTCAAGTCTGGCTAGGCAAGGGACTGCAGGGGTATTGGCAGTAACTGTTCTTAACAATAGACTGCAGTGAGTTTTATGTTGTTCCCTAAATCTAGAGATCAGACCATGATGGCCTGGGGATTGTGGTGGCTGTAGTCCAAAAATTACCTTTTCCAAGCTCTTATTGGTCTATTACAATTATTAGGCCATCTTTCCTCAGTTGAATGAGCTGCAGTGGCTGAATGCAAATGATAATTTTGCAGAGGGTTAATGACAAGGAAAATAAAGCCGCAGTCTTGAGTATGTGAGACCTGAGCAGGATTATTATCAAAGGACCTTACTACAGTACTTATAGTTAGTATAAGTCAGAAATGATTTGATGTCACAATAATGCAGGCAAGTTGTTGTTTTTGTGTGTGCTCACGCTAGATCCATGTAAATAATAATGGTTGGCTTTGGTTATATTATGTGTGGTTATTGTTTTCCTGACCTTAGTTACCAAGTTGTACTCGCACTCTGTCAGCTCTACAACGTATAGTCTCAGAAACCAAAATCCTGGTGCTCCACCCTTTACTTTAGTCCATATAGTATACATATGGTAACCAGCTCGGGTGCTAAGATCATCAGGAGAGATGATCTTTATCTCCATCCTGCCACCTTCACAGGTGCACCTCAAAAGAACCCCTGAAAGGGCTGTCTCTGCTGCTGCTCCCAGACTTTGGAACTCCCTCCCAATGGAGGCCAGGACTGCCCCATTTCTGCTGTCTTTCCAGAAGCAGACAAAGAACTTCCTCTTCAGGCAAACTTTCCCTGAATGAGGGACTTCTTACTATGTAACTTTATATGAATTACCATACATGATTGCATTGACTGACCACTGTTTTCCATATTACTTTCCACCCCTCCATAATGGATTTTTCTTTTCTTTTTGTGTGCTCTTTGTAGCTCTACTGTTACCTTTTAATGTTCTAAGATGCCTCTTTTAACACCACTTGTTTTTGGTGTAGTACCATAAAATTATATCTCAATGGAAAGATAATTTAATCAAGAATGTAATGCAATAACTTTTACGAAGGATTTGCTATTAGAATAGCAGTTATAAAGAAAAGTGAAACACATAGAAAAAATGAGAACAAATGTTCAACAATGAAAAAATTAGATATACAAAAATGATCAGTATATCAGTTAATACTTGATTGGCAACCTTTAGCATGAATTACAGCCTTACAATCTTGTCCCATGGAGTTAACCAAGTATTTTTAGTTCTGCCGCTGTTATAATGTGAGACCAAGATTGAATGATGGCTTCTATTAACTGGGTTTTACTGCTGGGTCGGTTCTAACAAGTTTCTTCTGTCAACTCCATAGATTTTTCAATTGGGTTAAGGTCTGGGCTATTCCCAGGCCATTCCAGCAGTTAAATTATCTTTCCATTGATATATAATATTATAGCACTACTCCCACCCCAAAGTGGTATTATTAGCCATCAAATCTCAAAAATACACTTTTCCCAAAAGTTTTCCACAATTTTGACCACTACTGTAATATGCCCAATAGTATATATCCATTGGTTATCCCCCCTGTCCCTGCCCTTCTTCCTGGCTTTTGTATGCACTGGCACTTCAAGGCACAACATGAAGACGTGTATGCATTGATTGGATGAGCCTAATATCAGTGGGGAGTAAGGGGCATCATTGGTGACCAAATTTAAATCTACCTCATCCAATAAAGTAAAATGTTCTGTCCCACAGCACTTCTTACCCCAGTTTTTATCTCACTACCTGGCAGCAGCCTGAGCCATCACCCAACATCCTGGCTATCCTAGCTCAAAATCGGTCCCTCCATACATCACCATATTGTTATTTCACTGCTTCCTCATTCATTCATTGTTTGCCGCCATCTTGCCTCCCGCCACCTCTGCTTGGTGGCTCGGCTATTTTTAGCTTTTAGCTTTTTATGCTCTTTTTTCTGTATTGTTAGCCGCCCAGAGTTCCCGTTGGGAAGATGGAGCGGGATATAAGTATTTAAATAAATAAATAAAATAAATAAATAAATTCTTTCTGTCAGAAAGCAGAGGGTTAATAGGCTCTCACATCCTTAAATGTCTATCCATAACTGATCGCTGAATGAGTTGAAACAGCAGTCAAGCATTTTACCTTCTTTTTATTTGAAGCTATTTCTTTCACCTATGAAAAATAGCTGGTGTCTATTGTGTGGCTTTTAAGCCCATGAAACCATCTAATTCTGCCTAATTTCCATCTGTAAGATAAAGGTTTTTTATTTGCATATACACCCTGGAGCCTTCTCATCACATGAAACATGTAGGACCATAATTACAGAGGTATGACTCTTATTGCCTCAGTAATAGCTATTATAGTCCTACCCTTGAGTAATTCTGCCATCATGGGGTTAAGTTTATAAACTCACATTAACATGAACTGGAACAAAGGTCTTCCGCTGCCCAACCATTTGTTTCTGTTGAGTGTATTTCTGAATAAAACAGACAGGTTTATTTGTCTATAATACATTGAGAATGTTTTGTTTATTTATCGAAAAGAGTTCCCATGAAAACATATCCAATCTTGTTAATATATATATTTAAAAAATCTCATGGAACTTCAAGTTGTTAATGATTTCAAAAGAGATAAACAGCACTTGGAGCGGAAATTTGTAGCCTGAAATGATGGAACCGAATAGGAAAAACAGAAGGCAAGTTATTACTTGAAAAAATGAAATTGGGCTGAGCCACCCTGTAATTTGGGAAATCATATAGACACTTCACTTACAATTAATAAGTAGAAGCCTTACCACTAAAGAAAGCTTCCAGCCTTTATTGCACATTAGCATTCAGGGCAAATGAAGACATTGCTTCAGTTGATGTAAAACAACCCATAAAATCCACGGTAGAAAGTCATAAAGATGTGGAGAACTGTATTGTTTCACAGTTGCTCTACAAATTGTGACAGACCTCTGCAGTACCTCTCCTTCATTCCTACTATGCTCTACTTTTGTTTTGCTTTGCTTTTCCTTCCTAAATGTTCCACATGTGACAGGTTCTTGGGCTAGTTAATGGGATTTTCTATTTATCTCATCAATGTAGTTTATATGAAATGCCTTAAGTATCACCAGTTCCTACAGTTAATGGAATAATCCAATGGAATACCTGTTCAGGCAGGTAAATGATCCCTTAAGACTAACAATGATTCAGTCCAGTAACACCCAAGCTATTATTTACCACTATCCAATCAACAGACACCCGATCTCTCCCTTTGTAACTGTTTTCACAGGTCTTGTCTAGAATTCAGGATTTTATCATTCTTTTGAGGGTGGCCTGGCCATCTCTGGACAACCCCCTCCCACCATAGAATAATACTGCCAATATGACAGTATTATTACTGGTTGGTGGATTAATACTTATGCCTACATGTATACATAAACCTATATATTAACAATTATTGTATACAAATGCTTTTTGGTATTTGCTACGTCAACCTGACTGTTTCAGTATTAGACTGGTTAGCTTCTTCAGTTCATTATGTTAGCCTTTGTCATTTTACTGTACACATTTTAGAAAGCAAAAAGGCAGCCATAATGATACAATCATGTACAAAATTCATAGTTTTCATGTTGTCTTGTCTTTTAAAAGAGTGGAATAAACTACAGTGGACCCTTGTATAACAAACAGCTTGTATAACATAAAATCTGTACAACATAAAAAGTTCCAGAGATAGGGGAAATTTGCTTAACATAATCACCTATGGGGAGAATTCGTACAACATAAAATGGGATTAGTTCGTTTTCAATGCATTCCTATGGGAATTTGTATAAAGGAAAATTTGCTTAACATAATTTCATTTGGAACAAATTAATTCCTTTATACAAGGTACCACTGTACATGGATACAGAAAAATTTAGAATGATTTCAATCCTGTACCTTTAAAAAATGTAACTAGGAGCCAACCTTTTTTAAATCAAATCCAAGCTGCTTAAGTATTCTTGTCTTAGATGATATGCATTATGAAGACATGAACATTAATTATTGAAAAGGGGTGTGGGAACAGACTAGAAAAGACAGCTGATGGATGCCATTTTATATATTATCTACTCACTTTCAAGTTTCTTCAGGTTAAGTTTAAGGTCAAATTCTGCAATCCAATTTGTGAGGTAAGCCTCATCAAACTATATTGCAGACATCCCTTATAACCTCACCTCAGTTTTTGCCATCAATTCTCTGGGCTGCCTGTAAACAGGTCATTCAGTGTTTCCCTTGTTTTGTAATTCTAAACAAGGGCTCTAAAAATGGATATTTCTGGGATTTTGATTGAGGCAGGTCACAGTAGCACAGTGATACACTTTGCCCCGGATTGTTTCACTCCCATAAGTTTTCTCAACTTCAGATGGAGATCAAGCATTTTCTCCTATTTTGCACAAAATGTCTGGGGGGGGGAGCAAGTGGATTTTCCCTTTGTGAAACTAATTACACACCTGGAGAAGAGAACCTAATTAATCAGAAAGACAGAGACACTATTGAATACTACCTTTTCTAGTTCATGCAAATACTGTAAAGCAGCAGTTACTGATTTTACCCAGCACTTTTGCTTTTTACAAAATACACAGAATCAGTCTGGAAAATGTGCAAATTTATCGCCTGTATGTATTCATCATGCTGAGAGCGGATGATTATGACTATGATGTGACTGGTGCGCATATATTTTCTTTTTTTTATAAGTATTACTTATTACCTTTATGAGGGTGGACTTATTTATTACTATATGAGGATGAACTGCGACAGGATTTACATTCTACTGTATTCCAAATGTAGAAATAAGTCCCGATTTAAGTGCTACCTTTGAGTTTGGGCTGAGAGCCTTTTAAAGAGACTTAGTCCAACTTAATCTGCAATATGATCCATTGCTTTGGCAGGATTTACTTCAGCCTTCCATGTATATAGGCGTAATGCTGCATCTTTTGAGAAATAGTTCAGATGGTTCTTCTGCCATATATATGTGCTCCTCCTTAGGGTGGGTAAGCAATTGCATCTGTACCATCTAAAGCTTGAACCACATAATCCCTGCTGCATCAAGACAGACTAAATGCACTGGCCATGCATGATTAATTTTATCCCGCTTTCAAGCTGATCTCTTCAGTGGCTTGTCCATATCCACATGCTGGTGGCTTTTTAAAATGCAGGGAAGAGCTTTCCTTCCTTCCTTCCTTCCTTCCTTCCTTCCTTCCTTCCTTCCTTCCTTCCTTCTTTTACCTCTAAAGGAAGTCAATGGCAACTTGTGAATGATTACAGCGGTTAAGCTGAGCTGTCTGAAAGTGGTCGTAACATACATTTTTATATTGCCATTGCCACTCAATCACTTCCATCCAATAAAAGCGACATTTGAAACAGACAATTTGTCTACAGAATGCAGGGAGAAAGCTACCCTTCTAGCCATTCAAATTCATCTACAGTGCAATTATTTGCAGGTTACAGAAGCATCTAGTTATTCATTTCCTGCACCCAAGGGCCATAAAGAGGCACATGGCATCCAATCTTCATTGCTGATGAACAACTACAGAGCAGTAGTGGTTGGCAGCACAGAGATGGCATGAAGGAGGACTGCTTAACCAGTCTCCACCCATCGGCTTTCTTATATGCCTTCCTTCGCCTAATTGCTTGGCCTTGAACTAGGGTATTGTTTGCACATTTGTATGTAACGGCAAAAGAGGAAGACATGGAGAGAGTCAATTCCTTTCCCTTTCAATTTCTCTGCTAAAAGTCATGCTGCACTTACACTCTTCTTCAGAGCATTAGAAGTGTCTGGGATTCCCAGATCAGAACTTGTGACCAACGGTCAACATTAACCCAAGAAACAGCTTTCTGTGTTCTTAAGTGGAACTCTAGTATCTGGGCAATTTATTGTGCTTCTCTTACAATGCCTGAAAAGACGTCTCAAGCACAGCACATACAAGTTGCTATATTGTCTTTTTTTTTTAATGATGCCAGTGGTTTCATAACAGGGATTTCCCAGCTTCCCTCCTGAAGTGGTCTTTCCTAACCACCCCTTGACTTCTTAATTTTTCTCAGGTTCAGCACAAGCATAAATGCATTTCCAGATCCACAGGACAGAGACATTTGAAAGACTGGGAGAATTTGACGCGTACTCCAGAACAATGTAAGAGATCAAATGCTCCTGTTCTTCAGTATGTCCATTCCCACCTTTACTCATGTTCAACAAGCTTGTTGTTGTTCCACGCCCTGAAGTTACTTGGGACATATAGTGACCCTAATGGGGGGTTTCAAGGCATGGCAGATATTAAAGGAGTGATTTTGACCGTGCTCCTTCCCCACTGGTGAGGTTCCATAACAAAAGGGGATTTGAACTCAGGTCTCTCTTGAGTCATAGTCCCTCACTCCATTCACTAAACCTGACTAGCTCTCTAGTTTGCTTCACTCACACAGATTTATTTATTTATTTATTTATTTATTTATTTATTTATTTATATACCGCCCATCTTCCAGAGGAACTCCGGGCGGTTTACAACAAGGATAGAAACAATGGAAACAATGAAAACAATAATGATAATAATAAACTAGGAAAACATCATAATAAACCATCATTATACAACTACAAGAAAAATAATAATAATTGGCGTGATGGCAGGGCAAGACAGAAAAAAATTAACATTAACTGTCACCAAATGTCTCACAAAAAAAGCCAGGTCTTTAAGGCTTTTTTAAAGGCAGGTGCAACTCACTTGGGAGATGGTTCCAGAGTGCAGGGCCAGCCATAGAGAAGGCTCGGTTACAAGTCAAGGTTTTCTGAGCCTCCCTGGGTGTGGCCACCTGAAGTGAGAGCGCCTGCAACATTCTTGTGGGTTGGGCCTCAGTTGATCTTTGGGAGATTCGCTCTGCCAGGTATTCAGGCCCCAAGATGACTAGCTTATAAGAGTATGGAGTTTATTATCGTCAGCGGAGAATATGTAGTAAGTAGCAGGTGTTTCATCTTAATTGCACAAATTGCTGCGCACAGATTTTTTCTAAGTATGGCTGTTTTGATACTTATGAATTAATTATATCACCATAATGGGTCCTTATGGTCTTGAACATCAAATTATGAAGAATTTACCTGCAATGGTTGAAATATGGGACTCTTTCTCAAGCAGTGGTATGCTGAAGGGAGGGGCACTTTTTGAATATTGACACTAGAGATGGGGCCAAATCAGAAAAATTGTGATTCATTTTGAACCTAAATTTGTAAGGATGAAACTAAAATAAGCTGGGTCAACTTCCAGTTTTGAAAGAAAATAGCATTTTGGTATGTTGGACAGCATGGAGGAGCCCTGCCATCATTTGAAAAAGGTGGATTGCCATCCCTAGAGACTTCCAGGACTAGCAGTGTACCAGGTGGCTTTAGGTGGGTGGGGACTGGCAGTGGGTCAGAGGCTCCAGAAGTGTAAAGACAAAAATGAAACAAACAAACAAACCAGGCCACACTTTCCATACTCTTCTTTACTTGTTTAAACAGTATACACTGCAAGCTTGATATGTGAATCTAGATGAGATTTTATTCACCACCATCCCAAATTAGCAGTATATGGAATATGACAACAATGAAATGTGGAAAGGAGAGAGAGAGAGAGAGAGAGAGACAGACAGACAGACAGACAGACAGACAGACAGACAGACAGACAGACAGACAGACAGACACAGAGATTGAGAGAGAGAGAGAGACTGAGAGTGATTGAGAACAGACTAGATTTTGGGGGTGTATTTGTGAGAAGCTGGAAAATCATAATGAGGCAGAGAGAGGTCTTGATGGGGAATCTTGGCATCACAAGACTGAGGAAAATCACAGAAAATGGGAAACTTTGTGAGGATATATCACAGTCTTATTATAGATATCTCTCCAAGACTGTTATTCAAAGCAAACTCAACCTGGTTGCACTACCGCAGAACATCTCATCATTCAGAAGTTGTTGTGAACATATAACACTTTTTTCTTAGAGTTGGAAGATCCCTAGAATATTAAACCCTACATTTAGCAGCTATATTTATGATCTGAGATACAACCACAAACTTACTTTCACATTGTATTTTTTCATATCCACAGTAGTATTCCCCTTTACTACTGGGCTGCTCTGCTAAGGTATAAGATTCAGGCTGCTGCATGACATCACAAGTTCTAACCTATGACATCATAAGCCACCTGTCTTAAATAAATAAAGAAGGTCCACCCACTTGTTAAAGAATTTGGCTGTAAAGATAACTTTAGGCCTATTGATCTGAATCATGTTGTGGCGTACAAAGATTTTGCTCTGATATCACTGCAACAGGACAGCCTTGGTCATTATGGCTCAAAGTACACACTTTTGTCTGTGGCACCAGAAATAAGCAAGACTTCTACATGTTGAGTTCTACAGATAATTTTAAGAAAAGCCCAGACATGTAGACCTGGAAGTATACCTAGAACCAATGAGGCATGTCTCTTTTATTTTATTTATTTGTTTCATAGAGTTAATATTTAAAAAATTGTGTGTATAGGATGTCCATAATCCATAAACATCCTTAAAGCTGAATGGAGCCTCGGGGTGCAGTGGTTAAATGCCTGTACTGCAGGTAAAACTGTGCTCACGACCTGGGTTCAATCCCTGGTAGCAGGCTCAAGGTTCACTCAGCCTTCCATCCTTCCGAGGTCGGTAAAATGAGTACCCAGCTTGCTGGGGGGGGGCAATGTGTAGCCTGCACACTGTAATTAAAATTGTAAACCGCCCAGAGACTACATGTAGTGGTATGGGGCGGTATATAAGCAGAACACTTTGCTTTTGCTTTTTGATACAGTAACCCCGTGGCTATCACGGGGGTTAGGGACCCGACCCAACCTGCGATAATTGAAAATCTGCAATATGCAGATGCAGGGTCGGGTCAGGACTGGGAGGGGCTATCTGGGGCCTTTTGTACTTACCCCAGGCCTGGCACTGACCCAAACAAGCCTCCAACGGCCTCCCCGGGCCCATCAGAGGCCCCAAAAGTGCTTCTCGCCAAACCAGAAGTAACTTCCAGAAAAGCGGAAGTGACCTCCAGATAGCTAGAAAGCACTTTTGGGGCCTCCAAGGGCCTTTCTATGCATGTTGGAAGCCTCACGAATGCTTTTTTGGTGAACCAGAAGTGACTGGAAAGGCCTCTTCATCTTACCCCAGGGGGCCTTTTTTCATATACTGCGGTCCCACAATATGCCAGGGGTGAAGTAGATGAACTGCGAAAGGGCAGGGGGTTACTTTACAGTAGGGCTGTTCAACTTTGAACTGGCCAAGGTCTACTTTTTCCGGCCCAAAGTGTCTGAGGGCTACTACACTAAAACCTCTAACAAATTTTATCCATTCTGAGCACATGCTCATAAGTAAAAATTTTTGTAAGTAGAGCAGCAGTTTCCCATAGGAATGCATTGAAAACCAATTAATCTGTTCTGGAGGGAACAGATTTCAATGCAGCATGGCCCTTGAACTGCCTCACTTGGCTGACACAGTGGTCTGGCTGACACAGAACTTTGCTCGGGCAATGGTGGTCCTTGGGATGGGGGAGGGAGGGGTGGAGAACTTATCCCCTCACTTTTTTAATTGATGGCCCGCGGGCTACGTTTGAACCCTTCACAAGTTACCGGTAGCCTGCAGTCTACCTGTTGGGCAGGCATGCTTTATAGGAAAGGACCCAATTTACCAGGCCCGCAGGTTGTTGCCAGAGCATCACCTAAACAAAGGAGAATGGCAGCCACAATGTGGGAAGGGAAGCTTGAATAGCAGCGTCACGTGCAAATCCAAACTAATGGGAGGTCAGGCTGAAAGCATGTGACACGTCAACCAGGGCTTCTGAAGAGCATAACGTGCTCAAAGGAGCCCGGGTTGGCCCCAGATAAAAAGGGGAAGCAGCAGGAAAACCTCTCCTTTTCGAACAAGAAGTTGGCTCGGTCCCGGCCCATCCTCCCTATATATAATGGTTTGTCTGGTTATAACCAAAGAAAAGGAAAGGCTCAGCTATAGGCAACAAATGCACAACTAACAGTTGGTACTCTTCATAGTTTCAGTTGCATTGTATTTCAATGTTCAAATCTTTCAAGAATTTAAGAATTTAAAGTTTCTAATCTCTGATGCTACATGACTATGCACAAGTTTTACTTGACTTTGTACAAGCAAAACAAAGCAAAGCAAAGCAAAACAGTAGAAATCTTATCAGCAAAATAATGATTTGCCAGATACTACTTTACAAACCTCTAAAGATGCAATCTCTGCTGAGACAATTGATATTTCTGTTAGAAATTGTCCTTGTCTTTTTTTAACTCTTTCATTTCCAAAACCTGCAGATAATGTTTGTGTATAGCTAGAAGTAAAGTGGAGGGGGGGGAGATAAGAATTATAAATGTAGGGATATAACACACACAGAGAAATATTTATTGTATAACCATAACTCCACACCATCCTGGGTGCCAGACTTCAAAGAACAACATCGTGGATTTTCCTCCATACAGTTTAACAGACAGGTGACATGGTGAGCACTTAGAAAATATATTTTTCTGTGTGTATTATTAATATGCTCAAAGACTAAAAAGTCTTTTTTTTTCATATATTTTTTACTTTTAACAACTTTGATTTCCCCCCATTCTTTTGAAGTAAGGCTGAAGATTACTTAAGGTTTTAATGTTTTTTTTTATTTTTAAGAACTTTAACATTTTAAGAGATGTATTATCTTTCTTTTGCTTTTAAATGTGCCTCATTACTCGATAAGCTTGCATTTTAAAATGTAATTGAAACATGCTCATTGTTCTTTTTATTCTTAAAATACATATGCTCCTGCATTTTAGAAATATTTTGATTAAGCATTTGTGCCTACATTTTTCCTCAAAACTGTGAGACAGTTTTCAATACATTTTAACTTATAACTCTTTGGAGTATTCTGTATATGTAAAATAAAAGCATTGTAGATAAATCAAGTTTGGAGAATTAGACACACTCATGTTGCCTAGTATTACTGCAACACTGAAAATACATAAGCCTTGATACTGAGATGGTTTGATATAATTGTTAATTGTTCATTCTGGAGCCACCTGTGATGAATACAGGCTTCTGATGTTTTTTCTTTTCTTAGACATTCTATAGGACACTTAGTGAGGGTCAAGCATTAGTTATCTGATCTCACAACAGCTGTACAGTAAATTGGCTTTTGAAATTCCCCACATGTTTGTTGGCAGAGAAGCTGACAGCATGATACAGTATTACCAAAATCATGCTGAAGGGATTTTTTCCCCGGGGAATGAAAAATCTTGAATAATTTTATTCCTCAGGATGGGAGGCCTGGTTGGTAGCAGTGACCGCAGCACATATTTGTTATTTCCTCCTGTTCAGCTTAGTGGTTGGTGCACCATATGCAATTTGCATCAACAGCAACTGATTTGGTGGCCTCCTGTTGCCATTTTGTTTTCTCTATACAGCATCCCCTATCTGATATCATTTCCCTCACCACCTCGTAGTGATGATGGGGTAGCAGTGACCAAAGCATTGTAAATACATTTTAGAAATAATTCTTCCAAGTGTATTTATCTTCATCTTTCTAAAGGATTAAGAAAACAAAGAGGGTGTGGATTTATAATGCTTTTCAGAAAAATAAATCTTCAGACAGTACTTACTATCATTTTTGAGGTTTCAGCTTATTCCCCGGGGACTCCCAGAGATTAAATTTTTGAGGGGCCATTTCTGGTTTATTTTGTTTTTTTCTTATAATGCAATTCTTCCATGTAACAGGTATGAAGGATGGGATGGTAATGTCTCTACTTTTGGAGGCAAAGGTGAAGCCATAATTTGTCCTTTGATTTCCCAGATGTCTGGTTTCCTGGTGAAGGAGGTTTTATTTCACTGCCTCTTTGTCAAGACTGTTCTGAATTTATTTTGATTACATTCTTTAGCTTACCAGAACATTGTGCATTGTGAATTTTTTTTCTCCTACACATCTCTTTATTGCTTTGCAGTTTCCTTGGGCTGACCAGTCCTCTGTGGTTTAAAAATTTATATGGGAGATGCTACCTTATAGTATATGTTTATAACAGTGACTGCCCCACAGTGTGTACACACACACACACACACACACACACACACACACACACACACACACACACACACACACACCTTCCTACAAGGCCACTCTGTATTGCTTGTTGGTTTACAACAAACAATACAAGAGAGAAACAAATAATTTTAACAAAATAAAAATAAAAATCCAAATGACAACCTAATAATAAAAAGAGCAGCAATAACATGAAATAACACAGGAACAATAATAGAAAACAAGAGTATAGGCACGGCAGCTTAAAAAGCAAGATGGTGTGGGTGAAATTAATCATTTGAACTCCCACTACAATATCAAGATATTACCTCCAGAAAAGCCCATCTAAGAAGCCAGGTCTTCAGCCATTGTTTGAAAATTCTCACTGAAGTTAGGAAACTGCTGGCTGCCACAGAGACTGTTGTTCTACGAAAGATGAACCATATCACATGGCTCTCAGTCACTTCTTAAATATTCTAATCCTGACCTCACCCATAAGAATGTCTCTGAAACTGGTCTTCCTCTGAAAGTCTTTTAAAAGGAAATTTCTCTCCAATCAAATTGAATGAGAATGAGCAAAAATGCACAATCCTTATGGATGAAATTTTTGGTTCAGCATACTTGTCCCTCACCCTGATACCTATCTTTCTTCTAGTCAGTGAAAGCAGCATACAGTGCTCTCCTTCTGCTTGAACCTCAAAACAACTCAGACTTCTTGTGGCAACTCAATGGGTTTTATCCCTCAGGAGGACGGAACTTAAGCCTGGATGTACACTGTCTCTTTCGTTCAACCCAAAGAAGAGGTAGGCAGTGTCCTACTTAGCTATCATGCCTAACAGCAGATGAATAAATCCCTGATGCTTTTGTGTTGTGTCTGCTAAGGTCTTATAACGGTGGATTGTAGGAAGATCTAACCCTGCTTGTGTAATGACAATACAGGATCATTCAGCAGGATCAAAGATAACTGCATAATTAACCAGGGGAAAGATTTTGCTTGATGTCTGTTGAAGTAACACATCAGTGAAATATATGCTTAGGTCACTTAGCTCTGCCACCTTTTCCTTCAGCCTTCACCGCTAGTACACCTTTGCACCAAAGCAAATGCCACACGTGGCTTGTAATTACTGCTGTAGTCGAGGGACTTCAAACCGCAGGAAGCTGCAGCGCCATGAATAATGAAGGCAGAAGGGATTTAAAATAGCAGGAAGGCTCCTTCCTGGGTGCCATTGTTTGCTTTTCAAGCAGTGGCATCAAGCAGGCAACAGCCCTTGACAGACAGGAACATATCAAGATAGATTGCCAAATATTTACTGAGTAACTGAAGTAGAACAGGAACTTTATTTTTAAAAATGTTATAATGATGCTCCGCCACACCGGTTTGACTGCTGAGGAATATTAATAAGGATGCTAACATTTGTTAAACGAGAAAGCAAAAATAAAAGGACACAGGCACATTTAAAGAGAGAGAGAGAGAATGCAAATGAGACATAATGTTGATTTTCTGTGGTGATACACTGTATTATTATTATTATTATTATTATTATTATTATTATTATTATTATTATTATTATTATTATTATTATTATTATTATTAACCCTGCATGCAGCCTCTAGGTAGTGTGGCTGGGAGGGATCTTTCTGGGCTGTGGTGACTGACAATCATTAACAGCATTCACCAGTAATTCCTTGTCTGCCTCTAATTCAAAAAGAACACCCCTCTGGTCTGTACTATCTTCCTCTCCTTTGTCAGTTGGAAGCAGTGAGTCTGCAGAGGCCTATTGCTCAAAGCAGTCATGTTTTTAGGCCTGTCATTTGATCTTTTGTGAGTTAAATGAAACTTTTTATTATTTCTCTTACTAATGTCTCGGAACAAATAATTGAGACCAGAAGTGCCAGTTATTTAGAAAAAAAGGGTGGTCTACTCTGTGGAACTTGAAGCCATTCTGCTCTCTGATTCCCTGCACTTCTGAACAGCTAGATATTTAACCAGCAATTCAAAACTCTGCAACATATTCTGCTTTGTGTGTTTAGTCCAGGAATGAGGAATGTTTCCTCTTCCATATGTTCATATGACTGTGGCTTCCCTCATGTCTCTCTATCAGCTATGTTCTCTTCCTAAGGGATGGGAATTACAGTCTATCGGGGTCTGAATGTCCCTTTGTTCCCTGTTTCTGCTATACAGGCCTAGGTTTACAGGTTAATTATCACATTTCACTGTTGCTCATTTTTAACAGTGCCCGCAGAAAGAGGCAGATCATCAAGGATGGGGAATTTGCCCATCCAAAATTCTTCCTCCCTTTCCAAAATGTGGCTCAATTCAGCTTTCTTTCTTTCTTTCTTTCTTTCTTTCTTTCTTTCTTTCTTTCTTTCTTTCTTTCTTTCTTTCTTTCTTTCTTTCTTTCTTTTTATATACTGCACCATGTAGCTACTCTGTGCTGTGAACGAGCAACATTCAAAACATACAATACATATTACATACAAATAATAAGTAAATATGTTAAAACACAAATTAAGACACAATAAGATAACATAACTATACATATGCCGTCAGCAACACCACATAGTCAATAAATACTTAAAAATTAAAAATATGAAAACAAAAGCAATAACAACTTAAAAGAAATTTAGAGGCAGGGGCGAGTTAAGTGTTGTGTGACAACAGAGATCTTGATTAGAGATGGGCACGAAACGAACAATTTTCCGTTTCCGTTTTCATTTTTTGATTTCATTACACAATGAAACGACAAATGAATTTTGTCTCCAGAATGAAACGAAACGAACAGAAACACCGGAAAGTTTTGTCGTGGGTTTCGTTTTTGTTACTGCACTGCAGAGAACTGCTTTAAATGCTAAAAAGAAATCACAAAAAATTGAAATAAACGGTAACAAAACAGTAACAAAATGAATGAAAACGAAAATGAATTTTTTGCAAAAATTTGCAAAAAACGGAAACGAACCGAAATGGACCCTCCAAATGACAAACGGCAAATGAAACGTCATTTTTTTATTCGTGCCCATCTCTAATCTTCATAAGTCAGGGAAAGTTTGTTTGAAAAGCTAGGTTTTTAATAGATATTCACATGTTTCCAGTGAAGGAGCCAGCAAAATTTCTGATGGCAAATGTGTCAACATATGTAAAAGTTGATAAAACATATGTTATATATATTTAACAGAATGTGTAAAGTGAATTGTAAAATGGAGGCAGTGAGATTCTGCAGTGTCATGATGTTAATCCACAAGTGTTAGAGACTAGTAATCACAGGCATGTTAAGTGATGAAGTGCAGGTGGAACTGATTGTAACATCATGATTTGTAATGGATAGACCAGGTTACATCAGATTGTTAATTAGTGATTGCATCAGATCTTATGAGTGCTGAATAAGTATAAAAGGCACTAGCTTACCATTTGTAACTTGGGAACTGTTATGGTGAGAACAGTTCACCCCATACCCTGTTTGTCTGTTTGCTATATTGTATATAATGCTTGGTTGTTATGCTGTGTATATTTTGATGTATATACGAATATATGAGTTTTTACTCTATTCATTGTCATTGTCTTTCTGATAGACTAACTCTGCAAACCCTTTATATCAATACTGACATTTTATCTACGTTACTGCTGCACTGCTCTGTGTCAGGCACAAGTAAACAAGTATATTATTATTATTATATTTGTCTGCTGCCCTTTAAATCTGCTGACAAAATGGTCCCAAAATAACATCCTACCTTACCTAAGCTGGTGGAACTAGCTGCAAGCTTACCTAGTAGTTTTGCTCTTCAGAAACTAGTACCAAGACTATGGATTTCTCAGAACACAAGGTATTGTAGTGTTAAGTCTATTCTGAAATAGATTGCTGTATCACCAGACATTGGTTCTATATCTCTTGACAGTTGGATGAGCACATAATGAGGATGTCAGGATGAGCATTCTAGCTTCCATCTTCCTTACCTTCCCCCAAGTGGAGGGTGAACATCTCCACCCAGAGTCTTTCCATCCATGTTGATTCACCACAAAACATAGACCTCTTGAAAATCAGGGGAACAGTACCCTATTCTCTGAACAATTTGACCAGCTCTTTCAGATTGCTACCCTCTACTGTGAGAGCTCGATCCATTGATGAGGTAAACTATTACAAGATATCAGACATTTAGCTCAAGTGAAAATACCTTGGCTTTCCCATTTATGAAATCTTTAGTGACTTACAAAGGGAGCAGCTCACTCTCTAAGGCAATTACTCTGGTTCGGCAATTGCCTTCTATTGGCATAGCAACAGTGTGCTGGGCGGCCATGACTGAACTGCCATAGTACCTGTGAGAAAAGGCATGGAGCTGAATCTGAGTCTCCAATCTTTTGGTTTCTGAAGGTCAGGCTGATCAATGCTGATTGTTGTAGCAAATCCTGCTTTGTACCTCATATTGGGCTAATAGCTGGATGTATGAATCTGCCAAGGATGTTTCCTGGGCCGTGGTCTCACCAGCATTTTCTGCATATCTTAATTTGATGTGTAGTTTTTTTCTGGGCGATCATGTGGTGTTTGATGTGCAGTTAGTGTCCTGTCATCAGGGTCATATTTTTCTACTCTGGTCCCATCTCTACTTGCCTACTGCACATCTTTTCCCCCTTTTCAGGGTCGATTTTCTAAGTCTACATTGCATATTAAAAATTGTTTTTACTGTGTATTTTCTGTGTCCTGTCATGGTTACAGAAGCAAATAAGTAGCCATTTCGAGTGAAGTTTCTAAATCCACTTAGCTGAAACTGCTGTTCCAGGGGCGTGGTCGGCCGGGACCAGAATTTGCTTCTCTTCCCGGTTAGGATGCAATCTTTTCTTGTGCAGTTAGCCGAAGGGAAACTACGGAGAAAATGCAGGTATGACTGCGACATTGGGTCCTCTCTGTTGCTGATGACTTCCTTTACTTCCAGGAGAGTGGTGTGGCGGAAGTGTAATTTGGAGAGGGGATGTTGCCTGCTAAACTCAGTCACAGGGAAATGCAATCTTGGGAGGTGGAGTTCCTGCAAACATAGCAGCAACAAATTAGAGTTCCAGGGATTTGTATCTGCAACCTCATTCTCTCCTTCTGAAATCAGTGCAAAGCACTGTATTCTGCATTTTAAAGAAGGTTAACCAGTGTTGTTTGAGAGTATTGTTAAGGAGCATTTATTAGAGTACAATTCGGTGCTTTTTGAAGGGAGTAAAACTCCAGCATGCATATCATAAAGAGACCCACACTGCCATGATTATTTTATCTATTCCACTCAATATCTTCCTCCCATCATTACAGTAATAATTCTGTTCTCCCCCGCCTCCTCCAGCAATCCTCTTAAAAAGAGGCTATTCGGGGAACATAAATCAAGGTGTATCTTTTGTTCACTGGAGGCTTGGGCATGGATGCTAGCCATCAAAATTGCGCTCATTTGCCATTGGCAGCAGAAATGTCAAAAAGGAATGTGCAAATATACTGATGGGGCTAATTATGCTGATACTGTAACATCCCCACAGGCAAGAGAATCAATCTCGCCCTTGACAGTCGACTGACAAATTTGTGTGAAATTCATAAAGAAATCAATATTTGTTGCAATGTGAAGATAATTGTGAGGTATTTCATTTTGCTCCCTTCCCCATTTCTTTCAGTGATTGTCTCCCCGCCCCAACCCAAACTACATTTCAATAAGATGTTGGCTCCACAGTTCAGCAAGCAGGGACATTTGACTGAATTTGGGAGTAAACTGTAATCTACAATTCACAGTGCATTCCATGTAGTTTGGCTACACTGTATACCAGGCATGTCCAAACTTCAGCCCACCTGATGCTTTGGATCACATCTCCCAGAATTCCAAGTCTGTATTTCCAATGGCAAAGGACTGTGGGAGTTGTGGTCCAAAACATCTGCTGCATACAGTATCTTTATGAACGTAGCACTTTAAAGTAGCCTTGTAGCATTATCCAGTTCCTTTCAAAGTGACCTTTTGGGGATTACATCCCCGCCTTCTCATACACATGGTCCACAGTATCTGGGCACAGGTGTCATGCCCTACCTGCAACAGTCATCCTTACAGAAGTTTGACCAGGAAAGATTGAGGAAACCTAGACAGGAGAAAGGGCTGGAAGTCATCTCCCACACTGGCAGAAATGAAAGCAGAGCCTGGAACTTCCAGCAAAGGCCACCCACCTCTGGGGACGAGGGAGGCTCTTGTAGAGGCATGACCTTCAAATTGGAGAGAATGTCAAAGGCTCAAAATACCCAATGAGAAAGCCCATGGGATCTATTTGCAACAAATAAAGGATATTAAGAACATGGCCCTGTGGCATCAAATAATGGTGCAATAATAGCTGTAGAAGAAACCAGTGTCCTTATTCGCTTCCTACTTGTTCATCTCCTCAGATTCTGGTATTCAATTCCTCCTAGCCTGAGTAATGTACTATCAACCTGACTTGCTTCTTGATGCTCCTGCTTCATGGACTGACTCTGGTTCTGGACCATGATCATTCCTTGAAGAACCCCTAAACTGTGTTAATGTCCCAATTTGTCCCTTGACTTAGCCTTTCAACTTTCCTCACAGGTCTTAATTTATGCCTTGCTGGTACCATAGACCAGGACAACAGGCTCCTATGAGGGCGGAGATGAGAGTAAGACAAAGGGTGAGAAACTTATCCTTTGTTATTGTTGTTGTGTTTTTATTTCCTTGAACTTGTACATTGCCTTGAGTTGCCTCTGTGCAAGCAGGCAGTATATAAATTACAAATAAACTAAACTAAGCTAAAGTGAGGATGAAGTCCCAGGACTTACAGGAAGAGGTGGGTCTGAAGACCCGCCCTTGGACACCATGCATGCTAGGGCATTTATACACGACCCCTAAGCTCCGCTGCAAATGGCTGCAAGCTCCGGAGCTTAAAAATGTTTCCCCACCAGCTCCGGAGCTAACAGAAAATTAAGTGCGACCCTGCCCACTTTAGCGCGACCCAGCGCACTTTTCTTGTACCTTCTCTTTGGAGGTGAAAAATCTTTGATGCGGTGCAACGATAGTGAATGCGGGGCTCTCCTCATTTCTGTTTGCTGCTTTTTGGCTCCCGCCCCTTTAAGAGCTACTTTTACAGAGATGAGGGGGTTGGATTTGATGGCCTTACAGAGATGAGAGGCAGAACGAGGTGAGCGGCATGCTTTTCTTTCTCTTTTTCTCCCTCCCTCATGCAGCCAGCAACCAGGAAGTGTGGAGGGGGTGGGGACAGAGGAAGAGCGGCGAACCCCTAAGATCTCTGGTCTGAATTTATTTATTTATTTATTTATTTATTTATTTATTTATTTATTTATTTATTTATTTATATAGCTTGTATTCCGCCCACTACCCAAAGGTCTCTGGGTGGCTCACAATCAGAATGAACAATTAAAACATCAAGATACAATAAAATTAGAACAATAAAACATGTAAATGCAATAAATACAATATATTAAAAACACACCACTAAAATTGCCATCAGGACCCACAATCATTAGTTAAAAACTTTTGGAATAGGAAGGTTTTTACCTGGCACCGAAATGTTATCAACGTCAGCGCCTGGCGAGTCTCATTTGGGAGGGCATTCCATAGTCTGGGGGCAGTTGCTGAAAAAGTCCTATTCCTGCAAGCCATCCCCTTCACCTCCTTAAGGGCTCCCTGACTAGATCTTAATTGCTGGGTAGGTTCATATGGAAGGAGGCGGTCCTTCAGGTATCTAGGTCCTAAGCCGTTTAGGGCTTTATATGTCAAAACAAGCACTTTGAATTGGGCTCAGGCAGCAACTGGTAACCAGTGAAGGTTATAAAGAATTGGCGTTATGTGTTCCTTGGTGGCCCTACCACTCACCAACCGTGCAGCACGATTCTGAACCAGTTGCAATCGCCGAACCATCTTCAAAGGCAGCCCCACGTAAAGTGCATTACAGTAATCAATACGGGATGTTACCAGTGCATGCGTAACTGTCATAAGGCTCCGTTCATCTAGGTAGGGGCACAGCTGGTATATATTCCACAGCTGGAGAAAGGCACCCCTGGCCACCGAGTCCACCTGGGCTTCCAGAGTTAGACCGGGGTCCAGGAGCACCCCTAAGCTACGGACCCTATCCCTTAGGGGGAGTGCAACCCCATCCAGGACAGGGAAGTGGCCCTCTAGCCTGTCTGATGAGGCACCCACTAACATTACTTCCGTCTTGTCTGGATTGAGTTTCAATTTATTAACCCTCATCCAGTCCATTATCTGGTCCAGACACGAGTTCAGAACAGAAACCGCCTCACCTGGATTGGTGGAGAATGAGAGGTAGAGCTGAGTATCATCAGCATATTGCTGACTCCTCAGCCCAAACCTCCTGATGACCTCTCCCAGCGGTTCCATGTAGATGTTAAACAGCATGGGGGATAGTATTGAGCCCTGTGGAACCCCATGACGTAAACGCCATGGGGCAGAGCTACTATCCCCCAGCACCACCTTCTGGACACGGTCAGCCAGGAAGGATTGGAACCACCGCAAAGCGGTGCCTCCAACTCCCAACCTGGCCAGCCTATCCAGAAGGACACCATGGTTGATGGTGTCGAAAGCCGCTGAGAGGTCCAGGAGTATCAACAGGGTTGCACTCCCCCTGTCTCTCTCCCAGCAAAGGTCATCATACAGGGCGACCAAGGCAGTCTCTGTTCCAAAACCTGGCCTGAAACCAGATTGAAATGGATCCAGAAAATCCGTTTCATCCAGCAGCGCCTGGAGCTGTTCGGCCACCACCCGCTCCAACACCTTGCCCAAATAAGGGAGGTTCGCTACTGGTCGGTAGTTAACCACCAGTCCTGGGTCCAGGTTAGGTTTTTTTAGGAGTGGTCTAATTACTGCCTCTTTTAAGGCAGCAGGGACCACTCCCTCTCTTAAAGAGGCATTTACAGCTTCCTGGACCCAGGTGCGAACCCCCTTGGCAGATCTTTCAATTAGCCAAGAAGGGCAAGGGTCGAGCAGTGTGGTGGTGGAATGGACAGATCCAAGCACCCTGTCCACATCCTCGGGTCTCAACAATTGAAACTCATCCAATAACACTGGACCTAAGCACGGTGCACTGGACACATCCCTTGATACTGTATCAATAGTGGAGTCCAGTTCACTGTGAATCTGAGCAATTTTTCCCTTAAAGTGAACAGCAAACTCATCACAGCGTGCCACCGAATGGTCCTGGGCCTCCACCCTATCTCCTGGCTGAAGAAGTTCCCGGACCACCCGAAACAGCTCCGCTGGACGGCACTCTGAGGAAGCAATATGGTTGGCGAAATACTGCCTTTTCGCCAACCGTATAGCCACGGAATAGGCCTGATAGTGGGCTCTAAGCCGTGTTTGATCGGACTTACCGCAATATTTTCTCCACTTGCGCTCCAGCCGTCTCCCCTCCTGCTTCATTGCCCGCAACTCAGATGTATACCAAGGAGCTGTTTGGGCTCTGCGTAGGGGGAGAGGGCACTTAGGTGCGATCATGTCAACTGCCCGGGTCATCTCCCTGTTCCATAAGGAGACCTGAGCTTCGACAGGAGCGCCGATCATGCCAGCTGGATAATCCCCCAGAGCTTTCAGGAAACCATCTGGATCCATTAGTCTCTGAGGGCGGATCAACTTAATGGATCCCCCACCCTTGCAGAGGGTTGGAGTAGCTAATAGCCTGAACTTGACCAGGAAGTGGTCTGACCATGACAATGGAGTCAAAGCCAACCCCTCCACATCCAAACCACCATCCCCCAGTCCCGTTGAGAAAACTAGGTCCAGAGTGTGGCCCTTCTGGTGTGTTGGGCCCATGACATGTTGAGACAGCCCCATGGTTGTCATGGTGGCCATGAAGTCCTGAGCTGCTCCAGTTAAGGTAGCCTCGGCATGGATGTTGAGGTCCCCCAGTACCAACAGTCTGGGGGTCCTCAACACCAGGTCCGAGACCATCTCTGTCAGCTCAGGCAGGGAGACTGTTGGTACGCAGCAGGGTGGGCGGTATACCAACAGAATCCCTAATCTGTCTCGTGAGCCCAACACACAATACGGGCCCTCCAGACCTTTTCCCAAGGAGACAGGAAGCCTGGTCAAGGAGATGGAACTCCTGTAGACTATAGCAACTCCCCTCCCGGCCCACCGGGGCGACACTGGTGCTGGACTGAGTACCCAGGTGGGCATAGCTGGGAAAGGGGGACTCCACCCTCCTCTCCCACCCAGGTCTCAGTAATACATGCCAGGTCAGCACCCTCATCCAAAATAACATCCTGGATGAGGGCGGTCTTATTTTGTACTGACCTGGCATTTAACAACAGCACCGTGTGGCTCGTGGGCTCGCTGACATGGTCACCTGATTCCTTCTGGCTAGAGGTGGGACCAGAAGAGGGGATAGATGTAAGATATCTAACCCCTCTTCTCCTACGCAGGCATGTTCCACTCCTACCACCATACCTTCCCCTACCCAGCACAATTTCAATGGCTGCCCCCTCCATTGCCCTCCCCCCTTCCTGTTCTCTCAGTTCCATTGTGGGACCCTGACCCTACCACCAACACCTAATGGCAAACAAAAACAAAAAACAGATGCACCTAACAATTCAGCTAAAAAGCCTTAGGTGGGAGTCCCTCTTCTTCAGCCCCTCCCTTCCGATGTTGTCCGGCTCTGCTCCTCCAGGTGTCTCTCTCACTGACACCAGAGTAGCAGGAGAAGGAGCAGTCAAAGAGCAGAGGCAACTCCTCCAGGCCTAGTCCGGTAGCAGCAGCAGGAGTGTTTGCTGGGTGATGTTGTGGCTGCCAGGAGCTGAGGTCAGCTAAAAAGCCTTAGGTGGGAGTCCCTCTTCTTCAGCCCCTCCCTTCTGATGTTGTCCGGTCTCTGCTCTCTGCTCCTCCAGGTGTCTCTCTCACAGCAGCAAGACATGTTGTGGCCAGAGTCAGCAGGAGAATGTTGAGCAGGTGTCGAAGAGCAGAGGCAACTCCTCCAGGCCTAGTCCGGTAGCAGCAGCAGCAAGAGTGTGGCCAGCGGATCTTAGGGGTCGTGTAAAAAGGCCCCTAGAGTGTTCCTCCTGTTTTAAAGGGGCCTGGTGCATCAGCCTATCAGCTGGACAACACACGTGTCATGGGAGACAATGGGCCCTTTGGCTCCTCAAAGGGAAGCTGAGCCTGCTTGTTTGAAGATGGTGGCAGCAAGTAGGCCATTTGTAGCAGGGGTGGGCTTATAAGGACTTGACAATACAACTTGGACAAATGGGTCTGACTTGGGAGTTGAGTCAAGTATCCCCCAAGAAACCACTGAGTCACATCCGAGACAAGTTGCCAGTATGACTTTAGATGGAATTGAAAATGAATCGTGAGTCCCCACTCTTGAAATACAGTATATCATTGCATGCCATATACTAATCAGATGGAGAGCCATTATCAGAAACATTTAGAATAGTGGGCATGGTGTAGTGCAGGACTAAAGGTAGAAAAGCCATCTTAATAGAGGGAAAGGTATTCTACTTGCCATGGAAGCACATGAATTTAACACCTAATGCAGTAAATCCAAGGGATTGGGACAAAGGCCTTCCAAACAGAGTGGCCTCTCTCCTGGCTAGAGCTTCTGTAATGGGACGGATATGTGATTTCTGTAACCAGCCCCAGTTAATAATCTTGCTGCAGGGCTTTGGACCCACTGACGTTTCTGCATATTTTCCAAAGGCAGCCCCATGTGGAGAGCATAATGGTAATCCAGCCAGGATGTAATTTACGATGTGTCACTGTGGGCAGGAATGGACACCGCTGGCATGCCAGTTTTAACTGTGCAGAGGTACTCATGGCCTCCTCCAGAATTAATACATTCATGCAGAAAAAAGTTATTTCCAACATTCACAAAAGTTCTTTCCAACATTCACATATTAATGCAGAAAAAAAGTTCTTTCCAAGTTTGCTCCACAACAGGCGTCACAAACTCAAAGAAAATTCTATCTGGGATATTCAAAACAAGGTGGAAATAAATACACAAACACCATATAGCGGTCCCGCTTGTCAATGCCATGTGGGATTTTATTTGGCATCATTATCCTTATCAGTGCAATGAGAACATCGTGGCCTGTCATGAAATGATTTCCCCAAGTCTCTGAGAATAAGTTTTTTCATCCTGGAAATGTTATTGAAAGCTCTGTGGAGAGGAGCAGGGGAGCTTGTGGGCGGTCTTTCTAGCAGCAGGGAGGGGCAACAGGTGTAAATAATATGGTTCTGGGAGAATGATCTCATTCTGCAAAGGAAACTTAAACCAGTGTGCAAGAGTTGAGTGCAAAAACCAGGACCACTTGAGGAAGAACAGCAAATCCAACCAAGGCATGCGGTACTGAAAGGCTGCTGTCATTTTGGCACATGGAGAGAATATCCCTGGCACTTAAAATACGCAATAACAGCTTCAATTAATAATCCGCTGCACTTTCATGGCAGCACATGTCTGACACCTGTGTAATTTTCATGGCTGCCCCCAACATTAGGCAGCATGAGAGTGCACTACAGATGGCTGACATATATAGCGTTGAGTGGGTCACTTTAAAAAGAAAACACCACCACCATCATCATCATCAACAACAACAACAACAACAACAACAAAGAACAAAGAACAACCCCATCCAAGGGAATCCCAGTCCCTTTTTCTGTGCACGTAGCTAAAATCGGGCCGTTGGATGCTCTCCAAGCAAATGCAGACAGAACGTCTAGTCTTTTAAAATGCAAAAGACTAAACATTCTGAATTTTATATGAGTTACAGCACCTGGCAGTTTGATGCGCAATGCTCTTGTTGCTCCTCGGTCTTCAAGGCTCAAAGCCCAGTTCTATTAAATCATTTATTTACATCTAAAATTTCCATCAGAAGGCAAGCTGAAGGTGGAGGCTATATACACTAACCGACCAATTAAGCTGCAGGAGCAAATCCCTGGCCAAGAAGATTTCTCAGCTTCACTTTTAACCATGTTTACTTAGAAGGAAACCCTGCAGAGTTCTTCAAAAGAGTCTCCCCACCACCACCACTGTCTGTGATCTTGGGGGTAGGGTTGCCACCTAGCCTTCTGTAAACAATTTATTTGTTTTTCTGGCTGGATCAGTCAGGTGAGTTGGCTGCAAAGCCAGAGTGTGAGGGATCTGTTCTATTAGTTCTTTATTTTTTCCATCTGCTCTTATTTTGAATTGTTAAATTGTTTTGATTTATTGTATTTGTGCTTATTTGCTTATTTGTTCTTTTTATTATTATGATTTGATTATATGGTCTGATTGATTTGTTTTTATTTACTATTTTAAGTTGTTTAATCTGTTTTTGTATTTTGTATATGTTTGTAAACCACCCAGAGTAGCTTTTTTGCTAGATGGTTGTGGTATATAAATCAAATAAATAAATGAATGAATAGAAAATCCAGAAAAGGGTTGCTATAAGTCATAGTTGACTTGATGGCACATGATCATTGTGCGTGTCGTTGCTGCTACTCTTTGTCTACTTTAGATACCACATTTCCTCTAAGGTAATGGTTCTCAAAGTTGGGGTCCCTAGTTCTTGGAGTAAAACTCCCAGCTGCCTTCACCAATAGCTGTGCTAGCAAATGGGCAGGGTCACTGAGCATCAGGAATCTCAGTTACAGGACCTTGGGTCTTGGCTGTGACAGCCATGGCTCCTAGCAACAGGTGTCACCCCCTTACAGTTCAGATGAGCAGATGAAGAAGCTAGAGTTTTTTCTGTCTAGGGGCCCCACCTCATGTTAACCCCCAAATATGGGGTGCATATGAAACAAGCTGGGAGGAAATTGCTAACAAACTAGTCTAACACAACATCCAAATCCCCAAAAGTTGTGTTTTTACTCAACAGAAGCTTGGCCTCTCTCTTGTTTTCCTGTTCGCAGATAGGCAAAGAACTAAGGGGCTTACTTAGTTGACTTTCTTCACTTGGGTGAATCACAAGCTGTGCTGGCCATTGGCCAGAATATGGTCACTCTTTATGGGAGGGATTTATGGGGTTAAAGGATAGCCTGAGTTAATTTAAAATAGCCAAGGTAGCCTTCTTAGAATGAATTGGAGATGGGCCTGAAGCTTGATCCCTTCGTTTCAGAATCATAGCAGAACAAATTCAGCTGCTGACAAAATGTTTATTTATTTAAAATATTTTTACTCTACCTTTCTCCTTAAGGTGACTTACATCATTGAAATGCAATATTTAGAGCAGAAAACAATAAGAAGATGGTTTTAGCTCATTAAAAGACAATATTTAAAGCTAAGACCAATGAGTACTGTATAAACAGACAGTTTGGCAGTTGACCCAACAGATGTTCTGTGGTTCCGAGCCTCACCATGGAACAGCCCCACTGGAGAGGACAATAGTTACTCAGCCCTCATTGCTGGCCATGAAGGTGCTGCCATAACAGTTCAGGACCTCAAAAGCGTAGGTCTTTTGCTGACCAGCAGCGTTCTATACGTTAACAGAGAAGGAAAGGTGAGAAAGGCTATGTCTCTTTGGTTTCTTTAGTGCTGATTACTAGTTTTTTCATGAATCAAAAAACACCTTGAGATGTAATCATGTCAAATAAATGTTTCTTGTCGTGGTATTTGATTTCTGGCATAATATTTAACAAAAATATTTCTGGCTTGAATGGCATCATACAACACACTGTTTTCTGTACCATCTCATGTACTCTTTTCAAATAGTTTTTAATCACCACACATGTCCACCACGTATGATAGAAGGTCCCTTCTCTTTCCTTGCACTTCCAACATCTATCAGATCAATTTCCAAACATTTTCACTAATTTTGTGGTGTGATATACCACCTATAGAACATTTTATATACGTTTTCTTTCAAACATATTGCTTTAATATACTTAATATTAATTTCCCATAATTGTTACCAGTGATCTATCTTAACATTATGTCCTATTTACTGAGTCCATTTGATCATACAGTCTTTAATTATCTCATCCTCAGTTTTACACTCCAATAGGTATTTATACATTTTCTTAATGCATTTTTCTACACTCCCCAGAAACAATATATCAAAATCAGTTTTCTGCATATAAAAACCTTCTTTTTTATCTTTGCTGAACCTTGACTGTAACTGCGATCTTGGCCACCAGTCTAATATTGTTCCTATGTTGTTCCTATTCCAGATGATACCAGTAATATTGAAAAGATCATTTTTATTGAAATGGATAAACTGGTTTTGAAGTTTATTTGGCAAGGAAAGAAAGCAAGGATTGGGAAGAAGGCTTTACAAGATGAAGTAAGCAAAGCAGGATTGGGAGCTCCTGACTGGGAATTGTATTATAAATTTTGTGTACTGGGATGGGTAAGAGAATGGATTCTTTTAGAAAATCCAAGGGTTTGGAGATTGGAAGGCCATGATTTGAATCTGGGCTAGCATGTGTTTGTATGGTATAAGAAGGTGAAAGATCAGAAAAAAATAGTGATCATATGACTAGGAAGGCTTTATGGAGAATATGTGAGAATATTAAAAAAAAAATGTAAAGGAAGATCCCAGGTTGGGTGTCCCCTATAGAAGCCTTCATACACCCAAATTTGATGACTGATGTGAGACTTGGGATATATTGAGGTATATTAAACAGTAAGACTGAATTAAAAACAGAGGAAGAATTAAAAAACACAAAATGATGCCTTGTTGATTGTATATATGCTCTGCATCTGTGTTTCATTGTGCTTTGTCAACTGTTTGAACTTTGTTGGAATGTCAGTGCATCTGCAAAAGTGAAAGAACAAGGGTTGGTGCAAGCAGCTCAAGGACATTGATAAGGAGCGTGTGAAAGGAGTGTGTGGGGAGGATGGCACCAGGATGGCTCTAATAGTGTTACATGTTTTCTAAATAAGGTTCTTGATAGGTGAAGGATGCAAATTTGTTTCATGCTTTCTGTACTTAAATGTGTAACCTGCCTTTGTTAGCTATGATCCTTTCCTTTTGCCTCAGTGGGGAAGATCGCCTATTCCTTTATTCAGCTTTAATAGACAAATGGAAAATTGAATCTCTACTTGTCTCAGAAGTTATTTGCTAAATTATTCTGATACAAGAAAAGTTTGGGATTAGCTCAAACTCAACAGAGAGAGCCATGATTCAACTTGATCTTTCAAAGAAGATAGCAGTTCAGTCATAGTACCACACTTGTTTGTCTGCCAGAAATACTAGTTTTTGTCCCCTGGATAACCAGAAAGGACTAGGAGAAATTTCTCTGAAATCTGGGAGAATTGCTGTCAGTAATAAAAAATCAGGATGGACAACGTGCAATCAAAAGGCCCTTGCCTGCAGCCATTAAAAATAAACATTTTCAGGAATGTGGCTGTCATGTAAAGGTATGCCTTTGTTTGGCCAAAAAGTTCCCCACCTTTGAAGTGTGTGCTTTTGAAATCAAAAGCAGCTATATTTTCAAGTGCTTGAGCTGCTTGTTTTGACCACTGAGGTGTTGATGCAAGGGACAGGAGGAAGGCTTGCTATACATTACTGGACAGAGGCTTACAGAATTCAAATTTTTAAAAAGTAATTATTTGTAACTAAGATTTACCTTCGAGAACAAAGGAAATAAATACTTTAAAGAAAAATATAACTGCAATGGCAACTAATTACTTTTGGGGGGCTTGGGACTTTACTGTGACTAATTATCCTGCCAAGCTATCCTGGCAGGTAGCCTGCCCTTGGAATTTAGATTAAGCAAAATCTATCTCAAGTTGGCTGGATACCTCATTGAGTTAGGTATCTGGCTACAAAGCGAGATAGTGGGAGAATTTGATTCTTACTATGTGCCCTCAGGAGGAAAAGGCAGCCTGGGTAGCCATAGATAAGCTCCATAGTCTCCGGGTGCCCCCGGAGGAAGTAGATGGTAAACCACTTCTGAGTCTACCTAGAAAAACCTGGAAAGGGTTATCCTGAGTCAGAACTGATTGGACAGCATGCCATTATTAAAAAGCTAGCTGGACAACTTAGTGGTTTAGCTATCTGCTGTAGAACCAGAAGCTGAGAATTTGGTTCCTCTTTGCGCCTCCAGGGAGGAGAGTCAGCCTGTATAGCCTTGGGCAAGCTGCACATTCCCAGGTTGCTCCCAGGAGAAGGGACCGGGAAACCACTTCTCAGTACTCTCTACCTAGAAAAACCCTGGGAAAGGGTCGCTGTAGATCAGAATTGACTTAAGGGCGCACAATTATTATTAAGTATTAATACCCATCTCTGCCCAGTGTCTGAAACTTGTCTGCCGGTGCCAGGCTCCCCCTTTTTATATGTGTATGCCAACTTTGGATGGCTGAGTCAATGAAGTAGTGTCTAGGAATAATGATACATTTTCTCTTTGCAGTTCAGGCAGGGGTGGGTTGGGGTGCTAAAACCTTTTTATCATTTTGACTTGACCCTCCTTTCTGCTGTTTAAATCAACAACGTTTGGCTATTTTTGCTTTTCCTCATCCTATTAGTCGGGTGAACTCCTGTAGCTTTTAATGACGCATCCAAGGATCCCTTTGGAAAAGAAGAAACCGCTCCCCCACCCCATCCCAAGCCTTGATGCTTTTCATCTTGTGACACTCGGTCAGGAGGAAAGTGATGACAAATTGACTGTATATACACACAAAACATTCATAGTTCAGGCTTGGTGGGGGCTGTTGGAGATTCTGTCAAGAGCAGCTTACGGTTTCAAAAGGCTCTTTTGACATTGATCATCGGCAAGTGTTAGATGAAATGGAGTGGCAGCAAGTGAGGCAGAGCTACAAAGTGGTGCTCCTTCAAGTGAAAGGAACAAAAATAAACTGCCCAATTCTGCCCTTTCCCAAGGTTTTTTAAAAACGGTGGCAAAGTAAAATACTCCGTGCTGATCTGTTTAAGCACCCTGGTAGGGGAGCCACGGATCGGTGCCCAAAAGGACAGACTGAGATGATTAATAGAGTCGGTTGTTCATTGAATCAGTGATGATTTAATGTGTGTCAACTCTATAAAATCCCTTGATTCCAATGGGCCTGCTCTGGTTGTAACTTTGGGCATGGCTTACAAGAGCAGCAGAGAGCCAGCTAGTGCAGCCAGGTTGGAAATGGTTAGACTTGATTAGAATGATCTAATCAAGCCTGACGTGGTCCAATTGCCAGCAGCCATTTCCATGTGAACAGTCAGTCTTGATAAGTGAGCCACTTTAGGATATTGGCAAATTAATCACTTCCTCTGCTTGGCATAGGGCAGGGGAAGTGAAGTTTTTTTAAAAAGGAAAAAAAAAACTATACATAGATGATTGCTGATTTTATTTCTTTTTTTAAATCTTTTCTTTGATGTGTCTTAAAGGGCCGGTTGAGAAACTGCCTACATCCAAAGCTACCACTGTGAATTTGACCGCAGGCCATTTCTCAACCAGTCCTTTAAGGGAGACAAGAAAAAGATTTTTTTAAAAAATATCTATCTATTTATAACTGATGTGGTGCAGGTAGCCCAGTGCATGTGTGTGTGGAGGTAGAGGAGTGGCTCTAAGAATTGAATTCAGGTCATTGTCTCTGAAAATGGAGGTGGGTGCAGTTAGGCCAATGACAGCAGGGGTGGATAACAGGGGCAGGAAGCCTGAATCTTTGGGGCTGTGGGTCCTAATTCCAAGTCCTAAGCCTTGGGGGAGTGGGGGAAGCAAGTGACTTAAGACTTGAACTCAAGACATGGGACTTGGTGCCCATTGATCACACTCAGTCAGCTTGCCAAAATCCATGCTGGGGGTAGGAACATTTGAGTGTATGTGTGGGCTGATGTGCACTAGCAGAGATGTTATCTGATTACTGTTTGGAAGTGTGCACCAGCCCATCCCTGCCTTGTACCAACCATCAGGCTAAACATCCCATACGGCCGCGACCTCATACTATGCTAATAAGCAACAGAATTTCAGCCAGTATTTTGGAATGATCTAAAGAGTGGGACATGGACCTATGTAGTTCAGCATTCGATTCCCAATATGATGTTATTTCAATCGCTGGATGTTCTTGGGGTGCAGCCCTATATATTCTTTAAAAAAAGTCTTACTGGAAAGGCAGAAGGGAGGATGGAGCCCTGTTGCATTTGCTTCTTTACATTAAGATAAAAAGAAACTTTTCAGTAAGAGCAAGGAGAAATAAATGACCTATAACAGTTCCAGGCGTAGCGTAACTTTTGCCTTCTGGAGAGTTTGTCTGGGCACATGGGAAGCATCTTGCTGAAACCCTCTTGCTTCACCACCGCAAGTACTACTGCAATTCAGGGAGCAAACATTAGAGTCAGATAAATTCATGAAAGAGAAACAAAAGACATTTCCCTGGAAATACAGTCAAACATGGTTGTGTGTGCACATGAGCAAGGGTACAAATCTTGATGCTGAATGTCCTCAGCCTGCTGCCTGTCCACATAAAAAGGTTAACACAGAAGAGAGATTTCCTTTCTCTCAGATACTGGTGTGCAGGAAAATGCCGAAAGCTAGTCATTTGCCAGTATGCTGCAGCACAGCGATGCCTACGGAACCGTGGCCACTCACCCACTAGCAGAAGTTTGCTGCAAATTAAAGAATGCTTTAATGCACATGTGCCCCATTTAAAAAAATTAGTCAAGTCTTTAATTCCTGCCAGTCTTCTGTTGCTGATGCCGCTCCTTTTGTGCTGACAGAAGTGAGAAACTGGTTAATACCTACTTTGTTTAAATTAACCCCTTATGTCTTAAATGTATAAGGTGCAGGAATGGCAGAAAATTATTTTCATGAAGCTTTGCCAAATGAGATCTTAAAAAAGAAGACTCCCCTGCCCCCCAATCAAGATAAAGATAAATTAAACATGTTTCCATGATCTTTTGAGGTTGTTGGTCACAATGTCCTGGACAGAGTTTCTAAGTATTATTCAGCATCAATGACTCATCAGATAAATAATTGTTTGTATTATTATCACCTTGACTTTTTTAAAAAATAAAATGAGTATTTCTTTAAGAAGGATAGAAAATATATGTATACAGGGTCCTACAATTTTCAGATTCATAGCGGTCTGGCTAGAGTAGATATCTAATTGCGCCATCTTGTGGCCACAGCAGCAGGCCTTCTAACATTTGAGGAGCTTCAATGCATATTGCATAATGAAAAGTTTGTCTTGATTGGAAGGTGGAACCGTCTGGTGACAGCTTTACTACAGAATTAGTTGTACAACAGAGCTAGAATTGGTCACAAACTCTGATCTTGGCTAGAAATAAGCCCCAGAGCACAAGCCGGATTCTGTAAATTGTCCATCATGCTTGGTATGTTTGCATTCTTGCTAAACAGCAGCAGCTATGACACATGATGCAATTTAGGGGCTGCGGAAGAGTTAATTTAGCAATTCCATGTTTTTGAAATGTAGGCGGCATGGAATCAACAGGGAATATTTTTTGAAGTGCTGCTTTTTCTAATTTTAGAAAGCATAATTTTAAAAGATACAAAGCAGATGATGAGCAAAGGCATAATATTCTGCTGGTTTACTAATCTGATCTTTTTTTGCTGCTTGTTTCATTTAGTAGAAGCAAGGATGGCCATAACACGGGGTGGGCTAATGGTCAGAGTGGGGAACGTTCACACTAACATTTTACTATTCAGTTCCTCCCACATGTGTTGTCCGCCTATGATTATTTACAGCCACAGTTTCTGTGACCATGGACCATGATTGGGTCCAGACTAGCCAAAGCAACCCAATTGCTCCATTCCAGATACCGACAGAATGAATATCAGGGAAGCTACTGTTACTAATAGAGGTGGGCATGAAACAGAAAATTGACGGCTCGGTTCGTTCTGTTTCGGGCCGACCCTTGGTTCAGTTCGGTTTGGTTCGGGTTCGTACAATTTTTTTAAAAATCGTACGAACCCCGAACCAAGATGAACTGGTTCAAGTCCAACTGGCGCGCAGCGGCAGTGAGCATGGTGCTTTTTTAAAAAAAAATCAGTGCCAACCACACAGCCCCTGGGGCCAGTTTGGCGCTTGTTTATTTTATTTTATTTTATTTTATTTTATTTTATTTTATTTTAGAGCACCGACCACGTGGCCCCAGGGGCCGGGTTGGCACTTGTTTCCCCCCTCCCCAGCGCTGACCATGCAGCTCCTGGGCCCAGGTTGGTGCTTGTTTTTTAATTTAAATTTTATTTTTAAAACCCCCCAGCCAGGGGCTTTTTGAGGTGCTATCTTGGGGCCAGCGCCTCTACAGGGCTAGTTTCCCCATGGAGTTCCAGGCCCAGGAGGACTGTGTCGCTGATGACACTGAACAAAGTGAATGAAATGGAAATTTCTGTTTCATTTTGTTTTGTTTTTCTATGATTGGTTGGTTTGTTATTCATTTCGTTAGCTAATGAAATGAATAATGAATAACAAAATGAATTAAAAGTTCTTTTCGTGCCAATCTCTAGTTACTAATGATATAAACTGTAATCCTGGAAGCCCTTGGTTCAGTTTCAATCACAAGTACACTGTGGAAGGTGTATGTAGCGCTTTAGTGCTTAGAATGTTGATCATTCTCTCTTGCTCTCTCTCTCCCCTTCTCTTTCACACACACAGAGAGAGAGAGAGAGAGAGAGAGAGAGAGACAGACAGACAGACAGACAGACAGACAGACACAGACACAGACACAGACACAGACACAGACACAGACACAGACAGACAGACAGACAGACACACGTGCGCACGCGCACACACACACACACACACACACACACACACACACACACACACATTCTCATTCTCATTCTCACTCTCACACACCCTCATACAGACTTCCCAGGCTTGTTGTTAGGATGTATTGTGCAATAGAATTGACAGAAAACTGCCCAGAGTTCTTTGGAGGAAAATTGGATTAGTAACATAAAACTCATTTCTAAGTATTAGAGATGGGCACAACTCAAAAAAAATGGTGTTTTGTTTGTCGTTTGGTTGTTTAGGGGTCCGTTTCGGTTCGTTTTCGTTTTCATTTTTGTGACTTTTTTGCAAAAAATTTTGTTTTCGTTTCATTAGGTAACGAAATGAAAAAATGAAAATGAAAACGAATAATTGCTGTTTTGTTAGCATTCTTTTTAGTTCAATGCATCTGCTGCAACGAAAACGAAAAACACGGCAAATTTGGTTGTTTCATTTTCATTTTCATTTTGTTTTTTTAAAAAATTTCATTTCATTTTCGTTGCGTAATGAAATGAAAAAATGAAAACGAAAACGAAAAATCGCTCATTTCGTGCCCATCTTTACTAAGTATACTTTTGGTTTCTTCTTCTGGATAGGGCACAGCAGGCTAAGAACCAAAACTGACACACAGAAAACTGACCAAATCAGAATGCAGAAGCCCTCTAGTTTAGCTTAGTACTCCTTTAGATGCAACAGAATACTCTAAGCCACTATTTTTTTGAAGTTTAGTAAACTAAGATGAGTGAGAGAACAAAAGAAAAAGAAAAAGAAAGAAAGAAATCCAGAACACCAAAAGCCATCTGAACCACAATACACATCTTTCTCTTCACCCTATAGCTCTGTAAAATGGTTAGCAAGCCAGCTGGAAGGTGATTTTGCATTTTGTGGTGATCTCAGTCTCACCTCTCCTTAGAGTGACTGGGATTGAAGATTCCAGAGACAAAATTTCAGCTTTATTGGAGCATTCAGGTATCACTTTCCTTCTCCTTTGGCAACAATCCATTCAGTTTTGTAAACCCCCCCCCCCGGGAATGTAGTTTCATTTTCAGAGGATCCTTTCAGAATACCTTGTGCACAAGGGGTGCCTGAACACAGGGACAACTTCCTGTATGGAATGTCCAGTCTTACTACAGAAACAGAAAAAGAACAAACTCAGGATTGGTTACCATTTGTTGCAGTGGAAAGCATGTGACTTCATTACATATATGCTCATTTTTAACGCAACCAAACTTAAAGATCAGTGATACTTTCCCATCTGCATTAGCAAGATTAAAGGTCATTCTCTCAAAAGCTGAATACAAAGGTGCAGAACAAGATATTTTAAGATCTGAGATGTCTTAGCATGCAGTTTGACATTTGCTATACACTTTTTGTGGTTTGGACACATCCTGTTGTCATTCGGTTTAGAAGCCCATCTTTGCAGAGGTGGGGGTGCTTTGCAGAAATACAGATATGATGCCTTCATATGGTAGTTTTAGGATATCTATAAGGCAGAGGACAGAATGAAGAATTGAAGATAAACTCAAAACTTGAACCTTACTCTCACAGTTTGCAATGCAGTGGTACCTTGGTTTACAAGCATAATCCATTCTGGAAGCATGCTCGTAAATACTTGTATATCAGAGCAAATTTCCCCATAGGAAATAATGGGGGAAATGATTCATTCTGGGGAGCCAGTTTCCATTATTTCCTTTGGGGAGATTTGCTTTGGTATGCGGGAGTAGGCAGCCAAATTGGCCAGGACCAGGTGGCTGGAGGCAGTAAGGGCCAGAGGCCACCAATGGTCAGCTCCAGGCCTGCAATGAAGGCTGGAGGCACTACACAATCCCACTGCAGAGCCCAGAGGCCACTTCTGGTCAGAGCAGGGCTCGGCATGGGCCCACTGGAGGCCCCAGAGGCCCATTCCTGGCATCAGTGGACCTGTGGAGAGCCCTGAAGGCCACTTCTGGGCTTCGCTGGGCCTGCACTGAGCCTGGTGGCCTGTTCTGGGTATCACTCGGCCTGAGTCCTGGAGGCCACTTCCGGTCTACCAGAGGCCACGTTTGGTCCATGCTGGGCATGGTGTGGGCCCACTGAGCCGCCCAGAGGCCCTTTCCAGGCAGTCTTGCACCAGTAACGAGTCCTGGAGGCCACTTTGAGTCAGGAGGAGGGGGAGGAAGAGGTGAGCGAGGCTGAGATTGCAAAACAAGCACCTCTGGTTTTGCAAGACATTGCTTGCAAAGCAAAGCAATATTTTAATAAATTTCAATAAAAATTGTGCTTGCCTTGTGAAACACTCGCGTAAGCCAAGGAACTTCTAAAAGGAGGTATCACTGTATATTTCTTTTTATTTCTCTTTTCCTTAATTCCAATTACTGACCATATTTTTTGCCCTATTAATGCCGGATAGGATACAACAAGTCCATCACAGTAGTGCTCTGTAGTTTCTCTGAGGAATAAATGTATCATGATGCAGTGCAGGAATTAATCCCATTTATGCAATTAGCCACACCAGTGTTTGGGCCATATCTCTTATGCTCACATATTCTTGGTAGGTTGAAGTGGATGGCCTGCCATCTGATTTAAAGTTGCGAATTGCTGTTCCTGGTCAAAGAAATAGAATGCAACCTTCCCATCAATCTATAAGCAGACATGTTTCAGGAGTGTAGTAACTAAAGCACAGGCCAGTGTCTGCAATTTTGATTGTCATGTTAAAATATTGACTGTTGTTGCATGGACACAGCCAGTTTCTGCCTAATATTGATTGCTTCAACAAAATATTTGCTGCTGCTGAATAGTAAATACCTGCCAAGCATTCCTGATCTGTAAATAACAAGTGAATATCCACAGAAAATCCACAGCAGATATTCTGAGCAGAAGTTTTATGGTGCATTGATTGGTATAACTTCTCCTGTTGTCTACTGCAGGCATGTCCAAAGTCCAGCCAAATGCGGCCCATTTTAAAATTTTCAGTGCCCGCAACCTCTTCTCCCTGCTGGCTTAGCCTGTCACTCATCCCCGCCGGCTGGCCCCTCCCCATGCCATCTGGAAACATCAGTTTGCAGTTTTATGGTTTGCCTACCTTCCCAGCCTCCCCCCCAGCTACCTGCCCTGCCTTCCCAACCCCAGCTCCATTGCTGCAGTGTTCTCCCCACCTCCTTGCAAGGGAGGGCAGCATATGCAAGCAGCGGTGCATCTTGGGTGCACACGGGCTGATTTCCGGGCCATGTAACAGTCGCTGGGCCCTTGGGTGCCTCAAAACTGGAGCATTTGTGGCTGTTGCAGTTGTGTGCAGGCCCACACCCTTCCCCCCCTTTCAGGCTGAATGGTTGGCTCCTACACATTTTCACCTCACCAAATCTGGCCTTCCTTGCAAAAAGGTTTGGACACCCCTGGTCTACGGGAAGCGTTCATCTCCTGCTAGAAGACTATTGAACTTTGGGAGAATACTAGAAGACTAAATAGGGATGGTGATGTTGAGTTTGATAGATGCATATGTGGCTAAGAAAGCAATGCAATTCAATTTTGTACAAAAATGGTAAGTGTAGGAATTAAGACACTGGACTGCAAGTGAATGAGAAAAGTTATTTATCTATGACAAGAAAAGAAGTATATTTAAAGAGCTGTTCTGGATCCTACTGACAGAAGCACAAAAATCCTTCACCAGCCTTAAAAATTAGGGTGAAGAGTGAAGGGACACAAGGAGGTCTTAGTCTGAAAGCAGTGGGTTCTATTAAACCAAGACACAGCTGAAATGGAAAACTGGCACCCCCCAAAAGAGCAGATATTTTTGAATGCACACAGTATATGGTTTTTTAAAAACTAGTAAAGGAAGTTTTGGTATAAAAATGCAGTAATATACAGGTGATATGTTTTTGATAGAATACAGTCATACCTTGGTTTATGAGCATAATTTGTTCTGGACACATGCTTGTAAATCAAAACACTCTTATATTAAAGCAAATTTCCCCATAAGAAATAATGGGAACTCAGATGATTTGTTCAAGGCTCCTATCACATACTGTATACACAGAATGCGAAAACTCACCCAAAAGGTTGGCTAGAAGTCCACATCCACAACATGCCTTAGATACCTGGCTGCAGAATCTGCTTTGTTTGGGACTAAGAACTGGATTTTACTCTGTGTTTTTAATGTGAGAATAATAAAGTGAAATTTGTAGCCATATACACACTTGATTAGCTGCCTTGTGACTAGAAATGGTTTGAAAAAAATAAGAATGAATGTTGAAAACAAATTAAGTTAAAATATAAATATAAAGAAAAATAAAACCCTAATCTGCACTAACCTCTGAAAAAGTTCCTGGCTGATGCAAGGAAAACCTCCATTCCTCTTTCCTCCCTCTGCTTTAGAGGGTGCCTGAGATGGAAGTTCCAGACAATCATTCACAATCCAGAAGGAGAAGCCACCATTTGGTCACTTGTGATCATGTGACCTGCTCCAGTGCTTGTATATCAAGACATTGCTTGTGGATCAATGCAAAATTTAGAGGAAATGTTGACTTATCTTGCAAAACACTCTTAAACTAAGTTATTACTGCATACTCTACTGATAAATTCTGCTTTTAATGTATCTTGCCAGTTTATGCCAGTTACTCCAAGACTTCCAGATGGAAAGAAGCAAGGCAGATTGGCAGTATCCACTGAAAACAAAAAAATGTGATAGGTTTGTATTAGGAGAGAAAACATTGTGTATTTGCAATAAGAAGGGTTGCTCCAATCAAAATGGATTTGCTTTTGCTTTCTTGTTGCTGTCATGGAATAAGTATGTTTACAACAAGCTGCTTTAAGGTGTGAGGTATTCCAGTGGGGCATGTCTGCTTCACAGTATGAGGCAAATGTGGATATAATTGTGCTACCTGTTTCATCGAAGTCAAGATCTAATCCTATGAGCCATTCAAATTGTTTCTTTTCCCTCCTTTTCAAATTATCAATATGTTTGACCTGGCTGTCAGTTCGTTTGATACATTTCTTGCTATTTGTACTCCTGCTCTGGCCACTGTGGCTCATGCCCTAGTGACATCCCAGCTGGACTACTGTAATGCGCTCTATGTGGGGCTCCCAATGGAAATTCTCTTCAGGCAACCTTTCCCTGAATGAGGGACTTCCTACTATTTGATTTTTATATGGATTACCATGCATGATAACATTGATTGATTTCATAAGAACGCCAGCATTTTCCATGTTACTTTCCACCCCTCATCATGGATTTTTTTTCTTTTTGTGTGCTCTTTGTAGCTTTAATGTTACCTTTTAATGTTCTAAGATGCCTCTTCTAATTCAATGTTCTTAACTTGAATATGTCTTAAATGTTCTGGGCTGTATGTTGTCCCTCACCATTGTAAGCCACCTTGGGTCCTTTTCCAAGGAGAAAGGTGGCATAAAATATTTAAAATAAATAAATTGATTGTGTCCAATGGCCTGCGTTAAAACTTTTATTAGTGAAATGGGGATTTGGCGAAAAATTTCTAAGTGTAATAAACCAACTCTATTCTCATAGCACCTCATCAATCATTGTCAATGATGGGATGACAGAAAAAATTACCCTAGGCCGAGGAACAAGACAGGGATGTCCTTTATCGCCAGTTCTGTTTTGCATAGTGATAGAGCTACTAGCTAATGCAATAAGGGAGGACCAACTTATTAAAGGTATGGGTAAGGAAGGCAAGATAAAAATCAGTTTATTTGCGGAATAAAACAATAAAAAAATCCGGTGGAAAATATATTAAGAATAAAAGCACACCTAAAGGAATTTGGTGAAACAACCGGATTATGTGTCAACTGGCAGAAATCAGAAATCATGCTTTTCAATCAGGATAATCGAGACATGGAAGAGATCTTCAATTATTTGTAAATGTATAAAATACCTAGGGATACTTTTAGATAAAGACATTAGTAAAACGAAAAGAACGAAATTACACAAAAATAAAGGAAGAGATTAGAAATAAATTACAAAATTACTCCAAATTAAACTTATCATGGTTTGGTAGAATAGCAATGGTAAAAATGAAAATACTTCCTAAAATAAATTTTCTTTTTAGAATGTTACCTATTCAATACACAGAAATTGAAATTAAAGCTTATCAGGATCTTTTAAATAAATTCTGCAATGGTGGAAAAAAAGCAAGAATAACTAAAAGCTTATGGTACAGATCTCAAAAAGAGGGAGGTATAGGCATACCTAATCTTAGAATGTATTACATAGCTAATCAGCTTAGCTCCTGGGGGAAATACTATTTAAACCTCAAAAACTAATATGGTGGGAACTTCAATCAGAGGAACTAAAAGAAGACATAAATAAATATGTGTTTAGTTTCCCCCAAAAAAGGAAAAGTTACCCAATTAAAAATCCTCTTCTAAGTTCCCTATTGCTCACTTGGAAAAAGTATGGAAAGAAATTGATACAGGAAGGTTCCCCGCTTGGCGCGGTGATCGATCAGATAAATTTCCCCACGAACATGAAGAAATTGGGAGACTTATTTAAATTAAGGAAAGTGGCAAGACTAAAAGATTGGATTAAAAAGATGACATCAAAACAAGAAATTAAACGTATTCTGCAAACTCAGGAATTGTCCTGGTTGAATTACGCCCAGTTAGAAAGCTGGACGAAAGAATGGATTAGGAGAAATACACAACTTAGAGGATATACAAAATTTGAGCAATTTCTGACAACATATGAATCAGAGAAAGGAAATACAGGGAAAGGAACAGTTGGTAAATTATATAAAATAATTCAAGATTCATTTGAGAATAGGGAACAGGACACAATAAGAGAGCTATGGAAACAAGACATAGAGAAATAATTAAATAATGATAAATGGAAAAGAATTTGGAATTTGAGGATTTTACGGTCATTATCAGTCAGAATAAAAGAAAACTACTTCAAACTAGTTTTAAGATGGTATATGACTCCAGTCAGAATGAATAGAATGAATCCAAAATATTCTAAGCTCTGCTGGAAATGCGAAAAAAGATAGGTACCTATTTTCATTTATGGTGGGAATGTGAAATAGTTCAAAAGTTTTGGCAAGAGATTATTGAGGAGATAAGAGAAATATTACAAACTGATATTAAATGTGTACCGGAAATTGCTTTGTCATCATTACCATCTATCAATGAATATGATGTGAAAACTAAAGAATTAATAGCAAATCTTATGACAGGAGCTAGACTGATTATTGCTAGGAACTGGAAACTGAAATCAGACCTTAAAATTGCTGAATGGTATAAGGAAGTGTGGGACATAGCACTAAATGATAAACTATCTTGTAATATAAAAGTTTTGAGAGGTGAAATAAAAAAAGATATTTTCTATGATGTTTGGGGGAAATTTATAGATCATGTACTATTAAAAGGGAAAGGGATACAACCAACTTATAACCCAACACAGTCTATTGGAAGAAAAAGAAAAAAAAGATGAAGAAGAAAGAGAAGATGCAAGAATACTGGACGGTTTCTTGGGGGTGGGGGGCACTTTGTACTGTTTATGATTGTCTATTACTTTTTATATATATATATATATATAATTGTTTATCATGGTTTTTTTTCTTTTGTTATGTAAAAAATTTAAAAAAATAAAATAAAAATAAATAAATAAATAAATAAATAAATAAATAAATAAATAAATAAATCATCATCATCTTGCATAAATCAATTCATTTCCCCATCTTGTTTCTGGCTCCTATTTTTTAAACATGATATATTGCTATTTTCCTGTAATTTCCAACATTAAATTGATGCACTACTGGTGAGATATGTTACCTGTAGCCACCCCCTCCCTTTAAAGTGGGTGCCACGGGAGGTGGGGGGAAACCTTCCTGAACAATGTTCATGTTCTTATTGTTGTTGCTGCTGGAAGAACATAGTAAGCAATTTATCGCTAAGCATGTATTTAAAATGATTTAAAAGGAGGGTTACAAGCACAATGGCTATGCAGTGGTGATGGTGCACCCAAACTCAATCCATTCACAAAGTAAATAAATCAACAGCAATAATTCACATAGGTTGAAATTATAATGAGTGAAATGATACAGGCACTGCATCATTTTTTAAAAGGTCACACTAGCGAGGTAGGGGAAAAAACAATTATTTGGCTGAGTTAATCAATGTTACACATGCATCATGTGAATGGAAATTTATGAAATGATTTAAATAACTGCAGAATCTCTACAATTGGGGTTGTTTTGGTATATATAACTGAACCCTCAGTCAGCTGGAGTGTGCAATCATAATATAATACCCCTATTTCAGCCCAGTCATTGGATAACATTTCCATGCACAATTCAAAGTGCCAGTTGTGTGACCTTCATAACCTTATATGACTTGGTTTCTAGGATATCTAAAAATACTACTTATGGAAGAGTCAAAAAATCTTTAGAAAAGACACTAGTAAGTTGCAACTTGAAAGAGTTCATTTGAATCAGTGGAATACATAGAGTTGATTTTCCAAATCACCACTGATTTAATGGCCCTCCTCTAGAGCAACTCACTTCTCTAAGCAACAGGATTTCAGCATATAAATAATAAACCACATGAACAAATCCTCTTAAGAAAAGGTCAATTCCATGCACCTGTCATGAACAAATAGTCATGGAATGTACATACACACAATTTAAGTCTGACCTTTACATGTACTGTAAGTCTTGCCTTTCTTTTTTTTTATCTTTGAAAGGTTATAGTTTTAATACCAGACTTCTAAAGCATTTCTAAAGCATTGTAGGTTAGCTCTAATACTGACTGCTATGAACAATGGCAGGGTTTTAATGCACTTTAGAAAGTTTTCAAAAAAGTGTGACAAATGATTTAGTCCATAGTCTCAACTATTATACAACTTCCAAGACCATGTGATGTACACTAGATGATCTGGAGTAAGCAATGACATTGTCCTGAACATGATAAATGCATGTCTTGTGTCATTAGTAATGTGAGTCAATCTGGAAAGAGAGTTAGACACAGATGTTCTACTATTAGAATGATGGAAACTAGCAGAGAAAGTTCATTGCCTAACATGTTAGAATAGCAAACAACTTTCCGGTAGGTCCATTGTTAGACAGAATAAGTGTTACATTGAAATGAGTTCATAGGATGGATTTTGCAAAATCAAGATGAAATGGAAATCATGTTTCCACTTTTTTAGGAACTTTAGCGACCCCAATCATTGGTTAAATCCTGGTCATAGATTTGTAAGGTTGCTCATCAAAAATATCCGAATTCCAACACCTCCTACTATTGAGATAACGGACTAGAGTCAAACTGCAGTAAAGGAGTCTGATTTGGGAAACAAAGAAGTCAGAATTGGTATGGACATTATGTTTCCAGTGTAGTCAGCAATATATAGCTAGTTTCTGATTCAAAGATGGCCCAAGATTAAGCTGTAGTTTAATTAATATATTTCAAGAGACTCTGCCTCACCCTTTCATTGACGTGCCCGCCAGAATGGTTGTACAACAAAAGGAATTAAATTTAAGAGCAAATTAGTATTCTCAGCCTTGAGGTTGGGCCTCCAGCCCTAACTCCCGAGCCCCTCTAAACATTTATAAACACAGTTAAAAACATGTGGGGACGCCATGGCACCATTACAAAACACCTATTACAACTTCAAATGGATCAGGCAACATCTTCGAGAAGTGAGGCAGTGATAAAAAAGTTGATGAGGATGCTTCATTTTAAAGTTCCAAGCCTGTAGCACTCCAGTACCGGCAAAGAGCCTAATTTTCTCAATCAATAAATAAAAATTGGTCTCTTTTAATGGAAACCACAGCATTGCAATGCCTCCCAGATAATCTGCATCATCTTAAATGCTCAGATTACAAATGTCTTTTGGGATATAAACATGCCTTCCCACGGGCAAACTCTGGACTTAGCCCTGTTAGCCTTAATTGAGTCTGAATATGTCAATTCCACCTTTTCAGCATTCAGGCTGTCCAAAGATTGATGACTTTTGAGTTTAGAAAATGGAGTCTAACAGGAAACTCTCAACCATTGCAAAAGGATGGGCAAAATGGTTTGGAATTTTAAACTTGGAGCTGAAACAAACTTAAACTTAAATTCTCTCCCATCTTTACTTGGATGTAGAGCTGCGGAAGCCCAGGATCTCATCCAAGGCATGGAAGAAGGCCTACTAGGTGTTCTTCCAGTGAGCAAGTAATTTGCAGCCTGTTAACTCCTAACTGCATTTCTTTTTATAGTCTGCATTCATATTTGTTTTTCTGCATATTAGTGTGCATTAGCTTCTCATAATGTGCTCATTTCCAGCAACTCTGTGCATTACTAATTTCTGTTTTGAACCACCACAAAGTGATTTATTAAAGTTTAATTGTGTCAGCCGCTTGGCTGGATTAAGAATATTTCTGTTGACAGCGGGAACAGAAAAGAGGCATGTCCCTGCTGCTTTAGATGAGAATTCTATTTGCAGAGGAGAATGCTACAACACTTTGTGCATACACAAACCAAGATGAAGATTTGCACTTGCAACGAGTGAATGGGTAATTGCCTCTACCTTCTGAGCCCTCTTGCATGAATTGCCCAGTTCTTTGCAAGCATTCCATAACAAGATCTCAGTATTATAGTGCAAGACATACTACTACCACCCCAAAATCTGCCCATGCCTTGCATAATGGACAAGTTATTTTCTGAGACCATGAGATTTAAGTTAACTCTCACATCAACCTTTCACTGTGACCTTGACAAAAAGATTATCTATCCCAGTTTGTCCACCCTCTGGGAAGTTTCTTGGAGGAATAAAAATGATGAAATTAAAAGGTGACATTTTTTTCAAAGGAAATCTCTAGTTTTTGAGTTCTCCATTGCTGTTACCATTCGAAGTCAGGACCATGATGACTTCTAAACCTAAAGTGGTGAGGGAATGATTAATTAATTTATTTTATTTTAGAGTATTTTTCCTTGGAAAAGGACCCACAGTGGCTTACAGTAATGAGGCATAATATACAGTTCAGTACAATTAAGACATGTTCAAATATTGAGAACAGGAAATTGGGGAACATCTTAGAGCATTAATAGACAACATTACATTACAGTTACAAGAGAACACGAACAGTTAAAAGGAGAGTAAAATTCCATGTAAAGTTATGAGTGATGGAAACTAATGTTGAAAACATAGTGTCAAAATATAATCACACAAGGTTTTAAGTGGTTATAAACACAAAGTCTATGAGATCCTATAGATTTATATGAAAGACACATAATAGGCAGCCCCATCCATCATTCAGGGAAAACTTGCCTGAAGAGAAAGGTCTTTGCCTGTTGCCAAAAAGACATCAGAGATGGGGCAGCCCTGTCCTCTAGTAGAAGGGAGTTCCAGAGTCTGAGAAGGCTCTTTCATATGTTCCCATGTGACACACCTGTGAGGGTGATGGGATGGTGAGAAAGACCTTGCCTGATGACCTTAACACCCAAGTCAGTTCATACTGTGAGATTTGATTTTTGAGGTAGCTAGGACCCAGGGCATACAGTGCTTTGTAGGTCAATGTCAGCACCTTGAATTATGCCCAATAACTGATCTGGGCATAATTCAATTCTCAGCAGCCAGTGGAAAGGGCTGTTAGATGAAGCCTGGTTGAAGAATTTTCAAACAAGTTTTGTTTCTGAGGCAAACCTAATCCAGTGATTCCTAGATTTTTCGGCATCAACCCCTCATACCTTCCCTATTCTCCTTTACTGCCATCTAATCCCTTTTGACATAGAAAAACAATTTAAAATTTAAAATAAGCTTTGTAATCTTGTTAAAACCTGTAGGAAGTTCTTCACTCTCCTGGTTAATGAATCAGTGATCAAATCATAAGGCTGTAGGGTGGTGCTACAGTTGAATAATTAAGAAGTGTGATGCTGGTGGGGAAGAAGGAAGGGGAGAATTAGGGGGATAGATTGGATATAGTATATGATGTAACTGATTCTCTCTCTCTCTTTCTCTCTGTATGTGTGTGTGTTCATGTAAACACATTAAAAAGCACTTTTCAAAATTTAGAGCAGAATCAAGTCTTTGAGAGGGTTGATATTTTATTGCTCATACTATATCTGTCATATATATGGTCAGTTGCTGTCTGACTAAGTGTTGGCTTTATCTAGTGAGCCTTCCAGGAAAAACAAGCTGACATTTATTTATTTATTTCATTTATTTGACTTTTATACCGCCCATCAAGCCCTAGGGCTACTCTGGGAGGTTTACAACGTAGAATAACATGAGAAGATAACCAAGGAATATATTTTAAAAAGCCTAGAACACAAACAGCATAATAAAAAGAAAATATACATAAATCAACAATAATAAACTAAAATTAAGCTAAAATGAAAATAGAAATAGCCAGGGAACCACTAATACGGGGGTGTGGGGAGAAGATAGGCAGAAAAAGAATAAGAGGGTCTTGCTAGATGTTTGAAAAATCAGGAAAGCCCATTCTATATAACCAAGTTTTCAATAGCTTTTTAAAAGTTTGAAGTGAGGGTGCCAGGCGAATTTCTGGAGGTAGATGATTCCACAACTGGGGAGCAACGACCGAGAAGGCCCTACTCCTTGTTACCACTTTCCAGGCCTCCCCTGGGGTTGGCACTCCCAGGTGTCTTGCCTGGCTAGCATGGATGTTCCTGGCTGTTCTTCTTGGGAGGAGCTGCTCTGTCAGATATTGAAGTCCCAAACCGTTTAGGGCTTTGTATGTTAACAACATCAAAACCTTGAAGTCAATGTGGTAGTGTACCAGCAACCAGTGCAGAGCTGCCAGCACATGGGTAAACAGTTGGTTCCTTTTTTGGACCGTTAAAAGTCTGGCAGCTGTATTCTGCACTAGCTGCAATCTCCACATTAATGTCAAGGGCAGTCCCATTTAGAGAGAACTATAGTAGTCTATTTTTGAGATTACAAGCACATGAACCAACGTGGTTAACACCCTGATGCCAAGGAGGGCTCACAGCTGGGCAGTCCTCCACAGTTGATAGTGAGTGGAATGGAATACGGACGCCACCTGGTTTTCCATGGGAAGTGCCGGGTCCAGCAGGACACCCAAACTAAAGACCCCCATCCTTCGTGAAGAGAGTCACCCCACCCCAAAGTGAGGGAGTTCTCCAACCCGCAGACCCCAGGTGGCACCACAGAGGAACTCTGTCTTGCCCAGCTTCAACGTCAGCCTATTAGCCCCCATCCAATCCAAGATGGCCAACAAGCAGCACTCAAAGGATGGAATGAAACAAAGCTCCATACCTCCTTATGACCCTTCCCAGCAGCCTTATATAAATGTTGAAGAGCATGGGAGAGATGACTGACCCCTGTAACATCCCACAATTGAGGGACCAAGGGGCAGAGGTCATTGCACCCAGCTGCACTCGCTGGGGACGGTCCTCCAAGAAGGACTGGAACCACTGCAAAGCAGTGCCTCCTATCCCCAACTCGGAGAGCCTCCCCAGGAGGATACTGTGGCCGATGGTATCAAAGGCCGCTGAGAGATTGAGGAGGACCAACAGGGATGTTTTGCTTCTGTCGGTCTCCCTCAAAAGGTCATGGTGCAGGGCGACCAATGCCATTTCCTTACTATGGCATGGTCTTAAGCCCTACTGAAAAGGGTTGAGGGCATTTGTGTCATCCAGAAGACCCTGAAGCTGTTCTACCACCACCCTCTTCAGGACCCTGCTCATATAGGAAATATTGGCGACAGGCCTATAGTTGTCAATTTGGTCTGCCACCACATTAGGTTTTTTTCCTGAATGGGCCTAATGAGTGTCTCCTTGAGGGCCAGAGGAACTGTATTTACCTTTCCAACCTAATTTGGTGGTGGGATTCAGGTACCAAAATCTCACTCCTATTTGTTTAGATGGTATGACCAGTATGTCCCTGAAAGCAACTACAATATAATTTGCATTGTTCGTTCGTTCGTTCATTCATTCATTCATTCATTCATTCATTCATTCATTCATTCATTCGAGATATTTGTACCCCATCTTTCTCATTAAAAAGAATCCAAGGTGACTTATATCATTAAAAGACAGTATTTAAAGCTAACATTATTAAGAACACAAATACTAAAAAGGATCAAACTAAAAACACAGACAAAAGAAATACCAAAACACATTTAAAATAGCAGTCCAACATCAAAGAATTTAAAAAACCCACTCAGGGAAGCTTCCTTGAAGAGAGAGGTCTTTGACTCCTTGTGAAAAGACAGCAAAAATGGAACTGGCATGGTCTCCTGTGGAATAGAGTTCCAAAGCCTTGGAGGAGCAACAGAGAAAGCTGACTCCTCTGGTTCTAACAAACACACCTGTGAAGGTGGAGGGATGGACAGAAAGGCCTCTCCTGATGATCTTAATATGATCTCATATTTTCACCTGTCTTTGAATGTCAGCATATCTTCTAATCTAACATTCAGCAAAAGACAATTTTAGTTAATTACTAGACATGGGCACGACTAGAAAAAATGATGTTTCGAGTTTTCGTTTCTCGGAATGGGTCCGTTTCGGGTCGTTTCTGTTTGTCGCGAAATTTTTCAAAAATTTGTTGTTTCCATTTGTCATTTGTCGTTTGTAGTTTCCACCGCGATTTAGCACAATTTGACTTCCCAGAGCATAGGGGCGTCCTGCAATCAGGGCCGGCGCTAGGTGTTTTTGCACCCTAGGCGGCGGGCAGGGCAGGGGGCGGCGGTGGGGGGCCATGGGCGGGCGGTGGCCGCGGGCGGGAGAGTGGGCAGGCGGCGGCGCGGGCCGCAGGTGGGTGGTGGCGCGGGTAGACGGGCGAGTGGGCAGTTAGGATATCACTTAGGATAGAGGTTCTGTTCTTGTCTTGCACCCCAAATGTGTGTGTGTGCAAGCAAATTGAAGTTGGGAAAATAGAAAATAAATGGTAGTATATAATATGTTTTTAAAATAAATCCACACCTCCCACTCCCAGTCGAACCTCCCCCTTTATCCAATAGCAGAAAAAAATCCTCAAACTGCCAGAGAAGAAATAAAGAATAAACTGCTATTCCCTTCAGCAGACGAAGCTGCAGGGAATCAAAGAAATTATTTTCAAAATTCAATTCCCTCCCTGCCTGTCTAACTTAAATCCTAAAGCCTCCAGCCTCCCTCCTCAATCTCGCTCAGATCACACCAGCACCAGCAGCCAGCCCTCCTCCCTCAACCACATCCATACACCGACCTGACTGCGATTTCTGGAAGGTGCCTCGGCTTTTTATGCTCTCCGAGACATCCAGAAGTGTCAGTCAAAAACCTGGAATGGTTCAAACAATTTGCATGGTCTCATCCCATGCCCAGCCCAAATGGGCAGGTCTAAAAAAATAAAAATAAAAATAAAATAAAATAAAATAAAATAAATATGACATTTTATTGCTATAAAAAACCCACTGCTGCTACTATAAAAATTCAGGCATTTAAAATAAATAAATTTCACATGTTTCTGTGGTGATTTGGTGTGTTTTTTGACCATGATTTCAAAAGAAAAATTGTGGTCGCCATTTTGGATCCCCCCCACCGCATGGCATGCAGCGAGACAGACGATGAGGATGACCCCCCCCCAGCCTGGTGCAAGCAGCCCAGGACAGGAGAAGAGGGGGAAAGGCAGGGGACCCCCCAGAACCCACCCCTCTGGTAGGTGGCAAAGCCTCAGGCAGGCATATTTTCGCCTGCTTTTTTGGCCGGGAGTTGGGTTTTTAAAAAAATCTTTTAAAAACTTTTTCTGTGCTTCGCATCGCGCGATCGCCATGATGCCACAAACAGAAATGAAAACCCAACCAAATTTTTCTTTTTTCGGTTCGAGTTCGAGTTCTGATGGCTTAATTATTGTTACTGTTTCCATTACGTAACGGAAACGATAACCAAAAACGGAAACGACAATTTCGCCGTGTCGTGCCCATGTCTATTAATTACCAATCCAGCTATCTACACAAAGGATGTAGATCCCTAACTTGTCTCATTCTCATATGCAAGTAAGAACATTCTATAATTGCCCTGATTGTCTATAGAAAGATAAGATATTTTTTGACTCTCTGGAAGAAAGTTCTCAAATTGGCAAGAATACACAACTGTAGATTGCACAACTCTGTGGAACAACAATGGCTTTCTGGCTTGGGCATTAAGGATTAGAAATATTGTTTGTGTGTGTACACTAGTGTTTCCCCAAAGTGAAAGGACACTAATTTTGTACAGAAACTTTACACAAATTTCAGAGACCATGATTTTCATCATCATCATCATCATCTGGAAGTTGAGTCATGACCACTGGACTTCTTTTCTTAAGAGACCAAAATGTTTCGCTACTCATCCAAACAGCTTCGTCAGTCTGAGGAAAGTTAGTGGCAAGTCCACCATATTGTAGTTCACCTTGATTTCACACACACTCTGGTCTGAATAGGCTCATAAGCCAGACAACGGTCTGAAGAGGCTCATTAGGTCGACAACAGCCTGAATAGGTTCTTTGGTGGACCATGAGCTGAATAGGCTAGTTAGGTGGACAAAGGCCTAGGGTGCGTCAAAGTCCCACCTATGCAACCTTTCCCAGCACCCAGTAAGTATGGGTTGTTAGCTATGGCATTACTGGTGGCGGTGTTGGGAAAGGTTGCATAGCTGGGACTTTGTCACCTTCTGGAAGCAGGATACCTCACAGAGCATTACAATTTCTTATTGCGATGTCTTATTGTGTTGAAACAACTTGAATCAACAAAAGCGAAAACTGTTAACAGTTATGGTTCACATCCCAAGCCAGACAGTTAAGGATTTCATTGTCTAGAAAAAAATTTCAGAGGTGATGGGTGGGTGGGTTGCACATATAGCTATTTTAGTTTCATGTCTCTGACTGTACCTGAAGTTGTTACAACAGAGGAGGAAAAAAAAATCATATGGAAGCAATTTAGGAAGGTGCTGGATAATCTGATTCAGTTGATGTCATTTTAGGAAAAGACAAACACACAATTACATATCGAGCAAAACCAGCAAAAATATTCAAGACGGACTAACAGAAAATGTATTTTCACATTACTGAAGGCCATTCTCAGACTAAGTATAGAACAGAAACAACTGTGATTTTTCAATGACAGAGCAAGCTGCCTACATCAGATTTGCAGACAGGTCCACAAGACTCAACTTGCTTTCATTTCCAATTTGTCACAGTAAAAAGAAGCTGAAAAATGCAAACCAGTAAAGACAAAAATATTTGCCTGCAGTTGCCGTGAGTGTGAATATTTTCATGATTCAATCAAAAGGCAATCTATTTCACTGGGTTTTTATGTTTTGTTCCAAGACTTGAAGAGTGATCGTATAGGGTTCAAGAGCTTATGACAGGACAATATGTTATTTTATTTATTTATTTATTAATAAGCTTCTATACCGCCCATCTTCTCTAAGGTTCAGTTATTTCACCTACAGTAGTGGTGGCCACTGGCAGCCCTCCAGCCACTTGTAACTTTCAGTCTGAATTTTTGAGGCCTTCAACACCACTTGGAAAGGTTCTTGCACACAAACCCACAGATCACTGTTTTCAGATTCATTGGCTAGCTTACTTCGATTGTCCTTATCTCTACATGTGTTGGAAAGATATATTATGTACTGGTTCGGCATTGCAATAATCACTTGGGCATTCTTTCTTTCTTTCTTTCTTTCTTTCTTTCTTTCTTTCTTTCTTTCTTTCTTTCTTTCTTTCTTTCTTTCTTTTCTTTCTTTGGAGTCTGGGTGTGTTCTCAAGCAGACCTGCTGCTAAGGAGAGCCAAACAAACAGAAGGAAGTGAGCGCTGGCAAGTTTCTGGGGTGCTTGCTGTTGGAGTAGAGCTGCTTTAGAGACCTCTGCTAATTTAAACTGCAAAGAGCCACCTCTATTGCTAATTTAATGGATGTGGTGATGGCACCTGGCCTGGATATCTTCAAAAGGGGATTTGACAGATTTCTGCAGGAAAAGTCCATCACAGATTACAAACCATGATGAAGATGTGTAATATCCAGGCTTAAAAACAGGGTACTTCAAAAGACCAGATGTAGGGGAGTAGTATCAGGAGACAGATATCTAGTTTCATGTGCTCCCAGAGGCATTTTGCAGGGCCACTGTGAGATACAGGAAGCTAGGCTAGATGTCATTCTGCATGTGCATCTATTGCCTGCAGAATACAAGATGCTGTTCTTCTCACAGGCTTGGTGGCAATTTCAATGAAATGTGAGAGATGGCGATTGCCTACCTTGGGTCTCTAGATGTTCTTGGACTAAAATTCCCAGACATCACCACTAGCTGTGCTGTCCAGGATTTCTGGTAATTGTAGTCCAAGAAGATCTGAGGACCCAGGGTTGAGAATCACTGCCGTAGAGATGTCAACAATATTGCCTTACTCATTTAGTGTTGGCTTCATTATTTAGCTTACTTGCTTGGACGTCTTACAGAAAATATGCTAGAGGTAGGGATGTATCACATTCCTTGTTGGGAGTGTTTCATATAATCTGCCCAGTCCAGGCTCTTGCCAGTGCCAGAATCCCAGAGCTGTGCCATCCCCAATAATGACTGCCAAGCCTCTGCCTGAATACCTGCAATCAACGAGAACCCTGTCACACCTTCTTTAGCAGTTACTGTTATCATACTTCTCTTAACATGCAGTTGAAATTTACCCACCTGTGACTAGGCCCATTATATCTAGTCTTAATACCTGGAAGAACAAAAATAAGCATTTGCCCTTTGCGATATTAAAATTCTTCGGGTACCTGAAGAGAGCTAGCTAATCCCTCCACCTTCTGTTTTCCAAGTTCAGTGTACCTACTTCTTTCAGCATTTCTTACAGAATTAATTATTGGTAGTACCCAACTTTAAGTCTGCTGTGGTGTATTTATAATCCTAAAATGTACTGTCCAGAACGGGGCACAGCATTCCAGATATTGTCTGGAATTTAATAGAATGATTACTTTTTGTGATTGGAATTGAGGGTTCCATTAATGAAGCACAAAATTGTTTTCTGATAACACATCACACTGCTGACTAATGTTCAGCTAAAAGCCTCCATTCTTTTGCCTTTCATGTTATTCTATTTAATCTAAATGGAAACCTTTGCACTTGTTTTGCAGACTTTCATTTTGACTTTGTTTTTGCCTTCACTTTTCTTCCAGAACAGTTTTTCCATGTCATCAAGGTCAGTCTGAAGTTCACATTTATTCCAGGCTTCCACGGCGTTTACTACCTTCTCTACCATCCACTCCTAGTTTTGTACCATCTATGAATCAGCACAGCAGGTACTTCATCTAAGTCAGTATTCTTCACTCTAGAGCCTTGGGGTATTTGAGTTAGCTTTCTGAGAGATCTGGATGGTACAAATTGAAGAAGGTTGATTTACTCTGTTAATAAAAAGGATGAAAAATACTGGACTCAGAAAAAAAGTATTGATGTCATGGTATTGGCGAAAGCTGTTTTATAAGATGGGATTCAGTTCTCCATTATAGAGACTAAGAACATACCTGTAGACTAGATCTGTGCACAAACTGTTCATCCCAGTTCATAAAGGCAGCAGCACAGGTGCTGCTTTTACCCTCCCCTGCCACCTATTGCTCAATCAGCCGCTTCTTGCACCTTGGTCGACTGATCTTCCAGTCCCAGCAACAGCTCAGACTTTTCTGCCCCACCCTCTTGGCTGATCTTTCACTCAGACAAAAGGGCAGGGCCGAAGAGTCTATGTTCTCACTTGTAACTGGGAAATTAGGTAGGAATAGCAAGCAATATTTGTAATTTAAGATACATTGGTAGGTAAGTGGAGCAAAGGGCTAAGAAGAAACAATGGCTGGCATCTTGTTCAATATTTATGCACATGGGGTTTCAATTGCAGATGCTAGAACACTGATCTGATACAGTGCTGGTTGCATACTAGTTAACTTGCAACTAACACCAAATGAGATCACCATGGCAGGTGCTGCTGTTGGACACACATGAATATTGAGCTGGGGACTGACCAAAAAGTGGCCAAGATTATTATAAGTATATTAGAAGGTTGTAAATAAATATTCCATGGTAGTTAGAGAGGCAGCATGTCATTGAGAGTGAAGTCTTGGTTAACGTTATGGTCAACCTTGTGCAATTCCCAATTGATGTATATTTCTTAGTTTTTTGAGAATCACCAAATTTCACTTGGTTGCTTCTTTTGATCAGACCTGGGTGGTGAAGGCATGGAAACAACTCCCACGCACTGCATCCTTCAGATGTCTGGTGCAGGGTCCACTGTGAGCTGGAATACGGGACCATCTTGCTTTGAACAAAATCAGTCTAAAATCACCTCAATTATTTTAGGATATTAACATTGTGTCCATCTAAGATAACTAAGCAATAGTAAAATTTTTACATGCAAACGTCCTTAATTTCATTGTTTGCTAGCACACGGCAGACTGAATTTTAATAGGTACGTTTGTTCAGCCTGTTCTTTTTCTCCCTTGCTTGCCCACTTTAAGTGGATCTCTGAACGAGCTGAGATTCTGGCAATTCAAAATGAGTTTTGAGTCATTAGGTAACCATTTTGCTTTAACAGCGCTTATGAGAACTGTGCGGCATGCCTTTTTATGGATTGCAGGGGAATATTACCTGGTCATCATTCTCAATAGTTTATTAAAATGCAGCCCTTGGGCTTATGGATACTTTCTTTAGTGCGAGATATCATGTATCTTTATTTGAGATAGGCTGCAACAGAAGCAAAAACAATGTTCTTTGTCATTCTGCATGTGCATCTGGTTGACTGCAGCCAGGGACACAATAAATAACGGAAGCCATAGAAGTCAAGAGGTTTATTGCAGCCACATTCTTTCGGAGCTGCAGTTTCCTCTGCAGTGCTGCAGCTTTTATGCACCTGTGCCTCAATGTCAGCAAGTAGTTTTGCAGGGCTGGTGGAGAGGCAGGAGAAGGAGTCTGCTGGATCCCCTGTGCCAAAGAGCAGGACAGCAGACCATGATGTTGCTGCTGACATTTCCTAGATGAGTGGGTGGGTGGGTGGGAGGACATCAGCGGAGGCATCCTTCTTTAAAAGAAGTCATGTTATATAGCAGATTTCCTGCAAGCAGCAACTCAGTATTTCGGAACACAGCTTTTTGAATGCACTTCAGTGCTTTCACTGCCAATGCATGGGAAGACACAGAAGTGGTCACTAAGGGGCCTGTGTGTGGAAAACAGACAGAAAAATGCAATGGCGTTCCTTTAATTGACAGGCAAGCGTCTTTAGCTTTACTCTGAAGAGAGAATGCCCGCAGCTGACTACAAGGTATTTTGTTGCCTGTGGTGGAAAAGGAAGTGGATGCCCCTTGTGATCAAATTAAGATGTCCCGTACCTAATGCTATCAGAGGAAGAAAGTCTCTTTTCCCTCTCTCACAATAAAAGTGCAATAGTGTAAGAGAAAAAAATCATTTGCAAATGAATTTTCTAATACATCTGTACATTTATAAGCAGTTACATGCCTTCTATACCTTTACATACACATATACTTTAAAACCTAACCAGAGAGCAGCTTGAAAGTAGCTTTTTCTAGAAATGCAATAGTACATTTTACCTTTCCCCTTTAGCAGTCAGCAGGCTGTAACTAGGAGCAGAGATGCTTGACACAAACTAAGAATAAAGACCAGCCTGACCCAAAAGCTATTTGGACTAAGTCTTAGATGGTTACTTCATGTCCTTCCTTGTTCCGAGATTACGTTCTTTTCACGATAATGTCGTTCGCGGTCACGTGGTCTTGTCCCCGTTCTGTCCCTGTTTACGTTTGCCCATGGGCATGATTTATGGTATCGTGACGACTGTTACTTCACGTCCTTGTTTCGTGACAACATCTGTACTTCCCTGCCTTCGTTTTCTTTTTTTTGTCCAACCTTCCATTTTTCGATATTTTGATTCCCCGTAACTTTGCCTTTCATGCGTTAAGCAGCAAAGTTCCAGATTTTATGGCTTCTTCTCTCTCTGTGATGCATTGATTACGCCATTATGATTGTACTGGAGAATGCAACTTCACACTCCTGCCCCTAGATGGAGAATGTGCACATTGCATGATGAGCCTTACTTCACGGGCACTTGTCTCAAAACAGGAACTGAGACAAGTGAATTCCCAAGGTCAGGGTGAGGTATGGCTCATCATGCTTAAATCCCAGTTCAGGGGGCGTGGTTGGGATGAACTCCTGCCGTCACACAATGGACGTGCAGTAACATTTTTGCATACCGGTCCCAAGCGGGTCCGCAAACTGTGATGAGAGGGGCATGAAGTAACCATCTTAGATAGCGAGGATTGACATCTCAGACAGAAAGGTGCCAAACCTCAAAACTTGCAAATACAGGTTTAACTGCAAGCATCATTGGAATTTGGGACACTGGGGCAAAACAAAGCCCATCTATTATTGATATTTTCTGCTGAACTATCTTGCTGCTAAGTTCTGTAAAATCTGTCCATATGAACACAGAGAGCTGAGTCTGATTTTATCAGCCCTCCCATTTTGAAATGAATGTTATTCTTTTTATATTTTTTACTCCTTTTGTTTTTAATTCCTTTTTATTCTTTTCTCTATTTCCCCATGAACATATCCTCAGTTACTAGCAACAGTTCTTGTCCCTGTTGGGTTTTACTCCTTTTTAAAGCAGGTTCTTGCCAGAAGATAAAAAAACCCCCAGCATAAAATTATTTTCCATTTTACTCTTTTTCATAACAATAGCAAGAAAAGCAAGACAACTACTGTAGTTGGTTCCTTTTCATGACATCCAAAACTTATTATCTGAGATAGATGCTACATTCTGCCCAATGGTAGGACTGGCTCTGAGGAGACTACTGCATTCTGTAGACCCTCCACAAGCCAATGTGATTCTTGGTTTGCATCAACAGAACCATAGTGTCTAGATCAAGGGAAGTGATAGTACCACTCTCGAGTGAGTAAAGAGGAGGGCAACCAGGATGGTTGAAGGTCTGGAAGAGATGTCTTACGAGGAATGGTTTGGAAACTGGGAATGTTTAGCCTTTCAAAAAGAAGGCTGAGAGGGGATATGATAGCTATGTTTAAATATTTGAAAGGATGTCATATTGAAGAGGGAACAGGTTTGTTTTTCATGGCTTCAGAGACTAGGACTCGGGCAATGGTTTCAAACTACAGGAAAAGAGATTGCATTTGAACATTAGGAAGAACTTCATGATGGTTAGAGCTGTTCCGCTGTGGAATATGCTGCCATGGAGGGTGGTGGATTCTCCTCATTTGGAGGTTTTTAAGCAGAGGCTGGATGGCCACCTGTCGGAAATACTGTGATGGCTGGGGGTTGGTCTGGATGGCCCTGGAGGTCTCTTCCAACTCTGTGATTCTATGATTCTATAATATATCTACCCTGGGTATCTTTTACCAACAAACTGGACCTTCTAATATACTTTTAATGTTACATGATAATATTTATGACAGTTTGCCCACAGGATATAATTCTACCCTTTGAACTTTGCTTTTATTATGGCTTAATGGTGGTCAGAAAGTTGGGTTTCTAGTTCTGCTACAACATTGTCTGTTTCCCATTATTTGGCATCATGGGGCTTTTCTGCAGAATCACTTTTTAACTCACCCAGAGTTTAGGTCTTGTTTGTTTTTTGGCAGTTGTTCAGATTTGCATCCTACTGAGCTGCAATCCTGTTCCAGGTAGATCACATTTTCCTAGCACATAACATGTTGCTGTCTTTCATTCTTTGGACAAATATATTCATTCTCCAAACACAGCTTATGTTTCTAAAGGTATTGCCTGATGGTTATTATTTTCATCTGGTGGCTTGTGTTGTGACTACTGTAGACAGTGACTGCTACTGTGTAAATGTTTGTCTAAATCAGGGGTCCTCAAACTTTTAAAACAGGGGGCTGGTTCATTGTCCCTCAGACACTGTTGGAGGCCGAACTATAGTTTGAAAAAAATATGAACAGATCCATGTGGATCCGTGTCTTGGATCCATGTTTTTGCCCCACTGTGGAGCTATGTGCTGCCGGACCCCTGATTTTTTGTGTGCAATCTGTGTGCAGAGATGGGCTCTAAGATGTGAGATTGGTTTATGGACATTCCTGGATAAAAGTCAGGTATATCTGGGTGGATCCGTGCCTTGGATCCATGTTTTTGTGCCACTGCAGAGCCATGCGCTGACTGACCCCTGGTTTTTTATGAGTAATCTGTGGACAGAGATGGGGCCTAGGATGGGAGAATGGTTTTAGGTTGATCTTGAATAAAACTCAGGTTGATCTGTGAGGATCCATGCCTTGGATCCATGTTTTTGCACCACTGCGGAGCCATGCACTGGAAGATGCATGATTATTATTATATATTCAGAGGTGAATGAGATATATAATTTGATGGTGATTTGGGATGGATCTCATGCAAAAAGCATATGAAATCAAGAGGATCCATCAAGACCCACCTTTTACCCAGACTCTAAGAACCATTACTGTCCAAAGGGAGGAACAATGGAAAGGGATATTGGGGGCTTGTAAAGCAACAGATTTACTCTTGGCCCATTTGAGATGGGCTGGAGAGTTCAAAGAAGGTGCTGAAAAATACCGATGGACAGAAAAGGAACCACCACCTCCTTCCCCCCACCCCTCGGGAGAAAGAGGGGGCACTGAGATTAAAGGGGGGGCACAAGATGGATGTGGGACGAGAGAGTGCTCCCTCCTCCCTCCCTCATATTTTCCTCTGCCCTTCGGTTTCTGGAATGATGTATTAAAGCTTGCAGCCACATCTCAAAGTGGGGTGGCTGGGTTCTGCAGTTGCTGCTGGGCTGGGTTCAGGACCTTGGTGGGCTGGATCCTACCCCCAGCCCAGAGTTTGAGGACCCCTGGTCTAAATGGAACATTTGCCTCTCTTAAATGTCTTCATTTATAGAACTAGTTAACCCATACTATTGTATGTTATAGTGCTAGTATTAATATTATAAAGGGGAATAATGCAGCACTGGATGTGTCTGTCCTTTCTTTTAGAGATGGGCACGAAATGAGCGATTTTTTGTTTTCGTTTTCATTTTTTCGTTTTGTTACGCAACGAAAATGAAACAAATTTTTTTAAAACAAAATGAAAACGAAAACGAAATGACCAAATTTGCTGTGTTTTTTGTTTTCATTGCAACGGATGCATTGAACTAAAAAGAATGCTAACGAAACAACAATTTTTCATTTTCATTTTCGTTTTTTTGTTTTGTTACCTAACCAAACAAAAATGAAATTTTTTGCAAAAACATCACGAAAACGAAAATGAACCGAAACGGACCCCTAAACGACCAAACGACAAACGAAACACCATTTTTTTTGAGTCGTGCCCATCTCTACTTTCTTTTCTTGGAGTTGAACCTTCAAGGATGCTGAGTAGGTAACTTCCTAAAAATAGGCTGACTATTTATGAGACTCCCCCTGCTGCTCAGCATGGTTTAGGAGAAGGGAAACAGTTCTAAAGTGGTTAAGACAGCCTGCAGCATTAATTTGTAGGCTTGCTTATCAATGATTGCAATACTGTATATTAGAGATGGGCATGAATAAAAAAATGGTGTTTTGGTTTTTCGTTTGTCATTGAGAGGTTTGTTTCAGTTCGTTTCCATTTGTCGTGAATTTTCGGAAAAATTTGTTTCCATTTTTTGTTTTTTTGTTTGTCGTTTCTACCCTCTTTTTGTGCAATTTTTAAAGCATTTCCGTGTGCGGGCGTCCCCCAATGCCCCAGACCAGAGGGAAAATGCAACCTGGGCACGCTATTGGTTGAACATGATCCCATCACATGGCTTGCCTCCATTTTGTGGCTGGTGGCGACATCTATTTTAAAGGGAAAAGAAAAATATATTGTGATGGGAGAAGACAAAAACAAACGTTTTAAGGACCCCAACCCCCTGGTAGGTAATAATTTCAAATAATTATCACATTATCGCTGCATTTTTACAGATGTCCAGGGTGTTTTAATCAACCAATCAATCAATATTAGGCATCTGGGAGCCATTTTGGGTCGATGTCCCCTAACTCCCCTTAAAGGGAAAAAATACAGCGATCTGAGAAAAGACATAAATGCACCTTTTAAGGACCCGAACCCCCTTGGTAGGTATTATCAGACAATATAAATAATTATCGCTGCGTTTTTACAGATGTCCAGGGTGTTTTTTAATATTTAAAACAGCTCATTTCATGGAGCGTTGCCATTAACGGAAACAAAACATAACGACCACAATTTTCATGGTTCTGTTTGTTTCGTTGCATTTTCATCACAATTTTCGTTTGTCGTTTTGTTACGTAACGGAATGAATAACGAATAACGGAAACGAAAAAATGTTCGTTCTGTGCCCATCTCTACTGTATATGTTAAAATCTAAGTGGTTTCCTTAAAAGAAGGAGACTGTTTAATAATGAAGCATACTTTTCTGAGACTCAGCATAGTGTATTTGGATAAAGTGTTGGATTAGAAAACTTGGGGCTAGCAGTGATACACCACTCTTTGAAAATCTCATGTACTCTGAAACACCTATTAGAGTTATTATATGATGTACGTGACCTGCTAGCACCAGAACCATAACTTGGATGTAGCACAATTGCTTTGCACCAGAATGCTAGATTTAAAATATTGTGAACTCCTGGCTGAGGAGACCAAGAACAAAATAATCTACACACTTGTATTTCTGATCACCATGTACAAGTATATACAAGTATGGATGATCATGCTTTTAGTATCTGATGACTAATCCTTACACTTGAAGATCTATTCTAGTTTATCTCTTTGCTGTCCTTCTGAGTCTTAGTCTTCTATTGATTTCTTGGCCACAGTGTCCACTTGGATGGATGACTGAACCAAGTTATATAAAGTTTATAACCACTTCAATTTCTTCATTGTCAACATCAAAGTTGTGTATTTCCTCTGTAGTCATGGTGTCAGTCTTCTTGATCTTTAACTGCTGTCCTGCTTTGGTAAATTATTCTTTCACTTTCTGTAACAGTCATTTCAAGCCATTGCTGCTTTCTGCCAATAAGATGGTGTTACCTGCAGATCTTTAAATGATGGGTGTGTTTTCCACCAATTTCCATTCCTCCTTCATCTGAATCTAGTCCATTATGTTCTGTGCATAGATTGAAGAGATAAGGTGATAAATTGTACCAGTATCTGACACTTTTCTGTCTCTCTCCGTACTCTGTCCTAATGGCAGCTTGTTGTTCACAGTACAAGTTATGCATTAGGGGAACTCAAGTGCTATGGCACATCTATTCCTTTCAGGACAGGCTATAACAGCGGTGGCAAACCTTTGGCACTCCAGGTGTTTTGGACCACAACTCCCAGAATTCCAAGCCTGTATTGCCAATGGCAAAGGATTGTGGGAGTTGTGGTCCAAAACATCTGGAGTGCCGAAGGTTCGCTACCACTGGCCTATAGTTTCCTATGATGCACACAATCAAAGGCTTTGCTGTAGCCTATAAAGCACAGACTGATGTTTTCAAGTATTGAAGTAAAGGTAAAGGTTCCCCCCAACACATGTGTGCTAGTTGTACCCAACGGCAGGGACACTGCTGCTAAAGGGTGAAATCAGCCTGCAATATCTGGTGGGGACCATTTGTAGATCCATTTGGATCTGTGCCACAGATCCATGTTTTTGTGCCACTGCGGAGCCATGTGCTGGTGGATCTATGATTATCATTGTGTTGTATTTGGACATTAATGAGGTATATGATTTGGGAAGGATCCCATGCAAAAATCCTGAAATCAAGAGGATCCATCAAGATCTGCCTTTTACTTTCTTCCATTTACTACTTAGTATTTTAGTACTTGGATGGGTGACCACCAGGGAATACCAGGTGCTGTAGGTGCCTGGAGTAGGAACTGGCAAACCACTCCAGTATTCCTGCCAAGAAAACTCCATGGTCATGGGGTCATGAAGAGTCGGTCACGACTGTAATGACACAACACACACACATTTTTTAGGTTTGTTGTTTAAACCTTCTGTCCGTGTCCAGGCAAGAGTCTGCAAACTTCCAAAGAACTTCTACTTTTGTTTAATTGTTGCCCTTGAGTCTCTTTCTTGAATCCAGCAAGGGGTTAATGTTTGCAGCTGTTATCTCCTTGAATTTTTTTCCAAGCTTCCTTCCCATGGAGAAGCTATAGATCTTTAAATTTTCCCATTCACAACACTCTAGTTATGTCTTCACCATTTTTAGCAGTCTCGCAGAGGATCTGTACTCACAGTTTGTTTTCTTTCCCTTGCCTTTTCACTTTGATGTATTTTTGTTAAAAATAATAAATATATAAAGAGGATGCCAGGTTTGGTTTCTTCCCTGAACGAGGAAAGGTGCTTATGGTCATATAACATCAATTTGGCTCCCCCAGGTCACTGCAGAGCGGGGCACCTCTCCTCCCCATATTTGCACCATGTGAATATGTATGTATGTGGCATTTTATTGAAGCAAGCTTGCCCAGCAATGCTATTCCCCAATGACCCTGGGACCGCTCATGCTTCTTCAAGTCTTGTCCTAATACTCCAAGAGTTTCCATAGAACTCCATGTGTACTCCATCTTCCTAATTTTTTTATGAGTTCAGCTATGACAGGATTCTATTGGAAATCTGTTTTTTCTTTAACATTTTATCATGTACTTGAAGTGTTATTCTAAGCACCAATTAACGGCAGGGCATGGGCATTGATTGATCATTTATGCAATATGGGAAAAACCATAGCTTTCTATGACTGAAAAGCTATGAAATCAATGGCGGCTCATAGTATTCATACAACTATTAATACCAGTAATCTGACATCAAATGTCTTATAACCTATTGGCTCATTAGCCCCAAAATGCCAGTGTGCCACCATTAGTTCAGAATGAGTTATTAGGCAAAACATGATACAGAGGAGATTTAGATATGGATTTCCCCTGCCCCCAATTTTTTCTGTTGACAGAAATAGAAGAAAGGCAGGTTTAAACAAAATGTGCAGGAAAAAGGAAAATAAGACACGTTTGTTACAGTTAGTCTCTGGAAGCTTGTCTTTGAAACTGTTTCATATGTAGGGCTGAATATAAATAACTTAGGTTCCCACAATGTTCATTGCAAAGGAAGGAACATATCAGTGGTTCTCAACCGGCGGGTCCCAAATGTTCCTGGACTACAACCCCCAGAAATCTTCATCACTGGCTGAGCTGGCCAGGATTTATGGGAGTTGCAGTCCAGGAACATCTGGGGACCCAGAGGTTGAGAACCACTGGGCCATATGATAGGTTTCATGCATGGGTACATCCCTCAGTGTGGGCTCCTGAGCTAGGAAACAAAACCAACAGTTCCAGATTTTGGAAGCTAAGCAGGGTTAGCCCTGGTTAGTACTTGGATGGGAGACCACCAGGGAATACCATGTGCTGTAGGTGCCTGGAGTAGGAAATGGCAAACCACTCCAGTATTCCTGCCAAGAAAACTCCATGGACATGGAGTCATGAAGAGTCAGTTACGACTGTAATGCCACAACACACACACACACACACACACACACACACACACACACACACACACACACACACACACACACACACACACACACATTGTAATAATTTATTTGGTTTTTAACTTTGTTTCTTTTAATCCCATAAACTGCCATGGATCTTTTAGGAGAAAATCTGCATATAAATATTTTAAATAAATAATAAATTATGAAAAACATTACAGAGCAAGAAGAGATTAGTACCATAAATGTTTTTGCAAGCATGAGATAAATCTTCCCATACTTAGCTTACGGACTGCAATAGTAGGAACATCTCACAACATTTTAAGGGAATGCTTCCCTTTGTCTTGCTCATGAACCATCAGTGGTTCAACCCACACTTCATTTCCCATGTACCTTGCCTTGAATGATGGTACAAAAGCCTAGTTAGCCTAGTTACTTTTGAAATATGCAGTACATCTATCTCCTTTGACCATGATTTCCCCATGTTAAAGAGGCTTGCTTTGTTCACATAGTTGCTTAACTGAGATAGTCCAGGGATGAATGGCCAGGCAAGAGATACCTTTTCTCCTGGGTTTCCAGCACCTTAAAAAAAACACCAACCTGTTAATTTCCCCAGGGAAGCCCATATTCATGCTCAGTGTAGCTTACACTGCATTTCTGTGCGGTATATTCAGAAATAAAAGCCTTTATTCAGAGGATATTGTACTTGATTCCAGTAAAAATGTACTCCTAGGTAAGTGTGTAGAGGACTAAGGCCACCTATGTTCAACAGAGCAGATCCACCCTCTTAATTGCACAGCAGATCGAACCCACACCTAAATCTGATTATCCTTGAGCCTGAGCGTGGTCAACTCCAGGGCTGTGGTTGCCCTTGATGTGATCTGCAAAAGTAAACTTACAAAAGAGGCTGTTTCAGAAAAAGCAACAACCATTTCCGCCTGTAACACGGACAACAATTTTGCCATTACTTTCCGAGACACCTGCCTAATTTGAAACCAGAATGACATGAAATTATCCTACTTAACAAGGAAAATGTATTTAAAAACAGTATAGCCCTGCTCTAATTTTAAAGCAGCAATTTCCCGATGGCTTCATTACCCCACCCCAAGCAGTCCGCAAGATACGCGTGTCTGCAATAACAACCAAAAAATGGGTCTTAGTGATGTATACTTTAGAAATCTGTATCAGATCACTGCCAACGAATCATTAGCTCATTTGAAGATTAGCCCAAGTAAGGACTTGGGAAGTGACAAGTTCATATGTCTTTCAGTCTTTTTCCTACTGGCTCCCTGCTAGTATGGTGAACATTATTAATAGACAACTGAAATACAACAGAGAAATGTTAGTAGTTTGATAAACCATCTGCATGTTAGTATTGCTCAGAATAAGGAGGGAGGAGTAAGAGAAACTCCACCACCACCACCAGCAGCCAGTGAATGCAAAGAGATGGGTGACAACCATGAGTGTTTAAAAAAGTATTTGTATATATCCAGCTCATCATCTCATAGTGATATAACGAAATATGGTAAACTATTCACTCGCGGCAATTTTAGTGGTGTGTTTTTGTATTGTATTTATTGTATTTACATGTTTTATTGTTCTAATTTTATTGTATCTTGATGTTTTAATTATTCATTCTGATTGTGAGCCGCCCAGAGACCTTTGGGTAGTGGGCAGCATACAAGCTATATAAATAAATAAATAAATAAATAAATAAATAAATAAATAAATAAATGCCACCAAATTGCCCTTGACTTATGGCAACCCCTTGAATGAATAATGTCCAAAATGACCTATCCGCAACTCCCATGCTCAGCTCTTGGAGACTCGAGCCTGCAGCTTTATGGAGTCAATCCATCTTGTATATGGTTCTCCTCTTTTCCTGCTATCTTTCCCAGCATTACTCTCTTTTTTTCAGAGCATCGTGGCTTCTTATGATGTGCCCTAAATAGGACAGCCTTCGTTTCAACATTTTTGCCTCCCAAGATAGTTTAAGCTTGATTTTGACTAGGACCTATTTTTTGTCTATCTGGCATTCCAGGGTATCCACAGAGTTCTCCTCCAGCCCCACGTTTCAACCCAATGATTTTCCCCACTGTCAGCTTTCTCAACTGTCCAGCTTTCACACCCAAACATGATGACTGGAAATAAGATTGTGTGGATGGCTTTCTTCTCCAACGAGACATCCTTAGACTTGATGATCTTTTCTGGCACTTTCTTCTTTCACATTCACTTTCTGTATTCTGTCAAAATGGGAGCTTGTAGCCAAGGTACAAGTTATACATTGGGACAATCATGGACAGATCCGCCAATTGAAGTTACTCACAGTGTCTCATTCCCCCCAATGAGTTCGTGTTTTTTTTTTTAAATCCTGACTCGACTTCCTTGTTAAATAGTATTTTGCATACAGTTCTTTGAATATATGCAATTAGTATAACATATGCATTTTAATGAGCACTTTTGCCTGCTATAACTGACTGTAGTACACTACATTCACTAGAATATATTTGGTACGTACTTCTCTCTAAGATAATATTTTCATTGGTCTGTATTTTATTTAGTTTTTTGGGTAGAGGAGAGTGTTGCAGAACTTAAAGATGTGAAGGCCAAAGTGAGAATGTGTTTTTACATATTGGCTGAAAAGATATGAACCGGGTAGGCACACATTAACATAAGAAGGAAAGTGTCTGAAAAAATCAGGACAAGGCCACATGGTCCTCAGAACAATACAAATGCAGGGACAGGTAGTACCTTTATCGGGCTATTAAGGGCGCTTTTACACGACCCCTAAGATCCGCTGGCAACTTAAATTCAGACCAGAGATCTTGGGGGTTTGTCGCACTTCCTGTGTTCCCACCCCTCCGCACTTCCTTGCTCCTGTCTGCGTGAGGGGAGGGAGAAAAAAAGGGAGAAAAGAATGCAGGCTCACCTCCGCTCTGCCCTGGAGCTACTCTGGGAACCATTCCAGCCTCTTTCAGTCTCTTAAAGGGGCAGGGGGAACCCCAAAAAAAAAAACCAAATAACAAATGAACACAAGGCGAAGAGAGCCTGGCACTCACTGCTTTACATCCACATCAAAAAATTTTCACCTTCGAAGACCAGGTACTTGGAAAATGTGCTGGGAGACGCTTAGGTGGGTGTGGTCGTACTTTATTTTGTTTAAAGTCCGGAGCTGGTGGGAAAACATTTTTAAGCTGTGCATCTGGGAGCCCTTTGCCTCGCATTTTAGGGGTCATGTAAAAGCGCCCTAAGAAAATAAAACAACAAAACAAAAAACAAACTGTGAGCTTTCCATGACAATTTGTCTTCTTCTGGCTTTGCATCAAGGTCTTGTTGGTGAATCCAAAATGATATGCTTTTATTAAAACCCAGAGTCTCATGTGCCTTGTTAGGTCCAGGTGTAGCATCTCAGGTGGAAATGGCTAAATTCTGATGAAAATGTCCGCAGTCTGCAAAGAGTCGTAGGGGCAGGAGGCTGTGGCTTCAAACCCCTGCCCTCCCAGGAATTTGGACTTTTATCACCCAACTCTTTTAAAATTAGCTGAAGCAGTTTTTCAGGCTGCCAAGTGGCAGGACCATCAGTATGCAGAGGGATAAAATCCTCCTAAGCTTGATGAGAACGTGCCATGTTGCTAAATCTCTCTCTCTTTCACACACTCTAAGCAAAGGTCTTTAATAAAACCATTCCCATCACCACAGAAATTTATCAAAACCTCAGCTTGAGCTACTTTGAGAAGAATTGTATTACTTTTCTGCTCTCTGGATTTTAACCCCAATGGCGAGATTATGTAATGATAGAAATTGTGCTCTGTCACTCAATTCTGATTTATGGCAAATCTTGTCAGGATTTTCTAGGTTAGAGAGCACTCAGAAGTGTTCTGCTATTTCATTTTTCTACAGGTGGTGCGAGACGATGCAGCTTGCCCAAGGCCACCTAGGCTGGTTTTTCTGGGAAGCACAAAGAGTGGGGGGGGGTTGAACTCCCAACTTATACCATTAGAAACCTAACTCAATGAGCTGTCCAGCCAGTACAGTTTCAATATTTCCTACTTCACACTGATTTGATTTTTACTTTCTGTTTGCCGACACACAGCTCTCAGGATGTGTCAGAATGCCACTCGGTGTACATTAACGCCAACCCCCTCCCCACCCTTTGCGAAATGCTGTGTGAACTGAAATACTGAATAAGGGTAATTGGGAGCAACTTGCTATGAACAGCTATAACAGTGCCAGCTGGAACCCCAGCCGCCGGTTAATAAGGTGACGACAAGCTTGTTAGATAGGTTTACTCAGCAGGCTGTCCCCTCGCTCTTGCTCACGATGAGGAAACACCCTTCTGTTCAAATTATACAGGTAGTAAATTGCCACCAGCAATTGCTCACGCACCAACCCCTCCCCCACCAACTCCCGTGCCTTCTAAACTGACCCATGTGTTTCACAGCTGTGGTTTTCAGTGCCTCTTGGGGATAGATTTCTGGGGTAGAGAATTACTACTAGAGATGGGCACGAATCCCAAAAAATGGCATTTCGTTTGCCATTTGTCGTTTGGAGGGTCCGTTTCGTTTCGTTTCCGTTTTTCACAAATTTTTGCAAAAAAAATGTTTTCATTTTCGTTCGTTTGTTACCATTTCGTTACCATTTATTTCAATTTTTTGTGATTTTTTTAGGATTTTAAGCAATTCACTCATATCGCAGTAACGGAAACGAAACGCACGACAAAATTTCCGGTGTTTCTGTTCGTTTCGTTTCATTTTAGAGACAAAATTCGTTTGCCGTTTCATTACGTAATGAAATGAAAAAACGAAAACGGAAACGAAAATTTGTTCGTTTTGTGCCCATCTCTAATTACAACACATTCCTGAAACTAAAATGCAGGTCATGCACCTCTACCACATCAGCAAAGCAAGTAGCCGTGAGGAACATCTCGGCCTGGAGGATGGTCTTCCTGCTCTTGGATCAAGCATGGTGAGAGACTGGATGGTACACTACCCACTACTCCGTGGCCCTCCTCATGCCATTGGCATCCAAAAGAAGTAGTAGATCTTTATTTCGGTCACTGACCAGACAAAATGCAAAATACATTCTGAATAAAACCAAACTAAAAGCATATAAAAAGCAATAAATGCATGCTTTTAAAGAACAAACATATCTCAATGGCATAACCTTTACACCAAAACCAGAGGAGGTAAAATCTTCCCAGCCCAGCAGGCCCAATAGCAGGGTAGTCAACTCAATAACTGTCTAGAATTTGAGCATTTAATCGTTGTCTCGATCCTGGGACCATGCCCATGCTCCAGACCACCTCCCTCCAACCCACATCATAAGAGGATGTAAGGATAAATACGCAATGGCCATAAACACATAACCAATCATCTGGCCCTGCCACCTGAAGTAGGCAGGGGACAGCGATGCCTCATTGTGCAGCACAGAACTTAGCAACCACCACAGTTACATCCAGCTTTTTATCTACAAGCAGGTGTAGAACGCAAAACTCCCTTGGCCTCCCGTAAGTTTGCTGCAGGATAGACTGAAGAAGACCCCCCCCCCCCGATATCCCAATAAAGGGAATACTCCAAGAGGACATGGTCAATACTTTCAATAGTCTCCTTGTTACAAGGGCAAATACGTCTGTGATTGGTTCAGTTCACTGCAATGTGCCCAGCATCAGAATGAATTTCCACTTGTACTTCTCATTTTGGCCGCCGCCCCCCAAAAAAGAAAACTTTCCATAAGACTATCAGAAAGGGGCTGCAAGGGAGAGGACATGATGGTGAAGCTCAGCAATGGGAGTATAGATTCATGTGCTTGGCATTGGTTATCCCCTGTAAATGCATTTCTGTTTTGAAATACTAATCCATTTCCAGGTATACTTGGAACAGGTTCCAGCTTTATATGCTCAGTCTCATGAACGGTCATGAGGCCAGTATTGATACACAACTTCACAGGGTTTCAAGCAGATAATGAAACAAGGAATTGGGATGACATTACAGTACGTAGAATGAACTAGGTGGGGAGTTTATTAAAATAAATATAGATCTGGCAAGAAGTTGTCAATGTGGATACACTATAAGGCAGGCAACTGCCTTACCATAAATTGCAGGTGGGTCAACCCCACCTTCAGAAAGGCAGCCACCTTTTTTTGGGGGGGGGGTAGTTTTTGTGGTGTCATGTACCATCTATAAAATGGGTCCAGAGGAGGGCGACGAAAAGATTATGGGGAGTGGCTTAGGGAGGATGTCATATCAAAGATGAGACAGGTTTATTTTCCATGGCTTCAGAGACTATGATCCAGAGCAATGGTTTCAAAATACAGGAAAAGAGATTCCATTTGAACATTAGGAAGAACTTCCTGATGGTTAGAAGTGTTTAGCAGTGGAATGTGCTGCCACAGAGGGTGGTGGAATCTCCTTCTTTGGAGCTTTTTAAGCAGAGGCTGGATGGCCATCTGTTGGGAGTACTTTGATGGGAGTTCCTGCATGGAAGGGGGTTGGATTGGATGGCCCTTGAGGTCTCTTCCAATTCTTATGATTCTATGATCTTGTGTATTTCTTTCAAATTTGCTGCTTTTGTAAATTTTACATTACTCTCCCAAAGCTGAATCCAATGTATTAGCTCAATATTATACCCAACAAGAAGAACTTAATGGAATAAGTGGATGTGCTTGGTCATGATTAGTCTTCTGTCATCATGAAAAGAAAGCAGGAAAAGTTTGCTCTCCATTTCCCCCCAATTTAAATCTTCTAAGTACTCTCTCTGTGCATACGTGTATGTGTATACAGTAGAGTCCTCATTTTGGCAGAATACTTTAAGTATCCACCATTTCACTTGCCCACAGTCTGAAAATATTAAAAATATTAAATGAAAGTATCCAGAACAATTATTTTCTCGTGAATTTCTTCAGCTAGCCTGTAGAGGGAGCATAGGACCATGGTGTGAATATTTGTTAGTGCAGAATACATAGCATCTTTTCTGGCACTCTCTAGTGGCCAGATCTGGTAATACGTATGGAAATAATTTTTTTCTCTTACCATGTTATATATTTAGTGTTCATTGTTATCTGTGGCTTTCAGTATTTCCAATGGGAGGGGGGCTTGAAACAAATTCCCAGAAGATATGGGGGTCCTTCTGTGCATATAAATGTGTATAAGTTCAGATAGCCCATTACATTGTTTGATAGCTCAGTGAGCGGCTAGGGGTTCGATCCTGCTTCACAGCAGACGACCCAGCTTACACAGTCTTGAAGGATGTCCCCAGAAGAAGGAAATGGTAAACAGATCCTGACTACTCTGTCCCTAGAAAACTTTGAAAAAAGTGACCATAAGTCAGAATTTACTCTAAACATTGACTTTAGTGCACATGATTACTAATAAAGAGATAATGCAGCCGTGTTTTGTTTGTTTGTTTTTAGCTTTTTAAATCACGTAGGAAGTCACACTGGTAAAAGTATTTCATAAGATGCCTCAACAGTAGAGACTGATAATTCCAAGTTCACAGTGATTCTGCTTTGAGTGTTGGTTTGAACTGTAAAAGATTCATCCAAAAGGCTGAACCTGTCTTGGGAGTGTGATTCCTCACAGTGGATAGCTCCTGTCTCTCATTGCATCTCAGATACACACATCTGTGGGACAGGCATATATAAATAGATCAAGAGCTTCCAGCTTCTTGGGTATAAGCCTGGATCCAGCAGTTTCCCACTGCTTTGGGGGCTTTTTCTCGAGATCTTTGTGAAAATCTGTACATTTCACTGTTTTCTGGCTTAATATGAATAGTGACATGGTGGGACTCCTATTCAACTCTGATAGCTTTGAAGATGTCACAGAACCTTGCCGGCGATGTCTTGGCATTTAGAGGCCAACCATTTCCAAAGGTGGCCCAGACCACTATGGGACAGACTTCCCCACTCAAGTGACTGTAGATGAGTTGAACTACAACCCATATCACACTAAGCAAGCATTTGGGATTTGGAGAAGGCTGATTTTAAGATGTTAGTAGCACTGTTAGAAACAGTACTCCATGATAGATGATGTTTCACCTTACAGGGTCTTTCAGCATGATTATCAAAGAGGACAGTATTGTTGTTGTTGTTTTAAAATGATGTACTGACATTTTTAACAATTGAATCGAATGCTTACCTGTAAATGCCATTTCTCTTTCTTATATGAATCAGGCAATCATTAACCTTAACAATATTGATGTGTTTCCCCCATGCATTTCAAGTAGTTGCTCAAACAACTGGAGAGGTGTTAAGAACCCATTCCCCATGCTCTGATGTATTTCTGCATCATTGGTACTATATAAATATAGAGATGGTTCATTGTGTTCTGAGGGATTTATGAAGGGAGCACAATATGGCTGGGAGGGAACAAGAGAAACTCTCTCTGAAGCATATTGACAGAGAAACAAAGATAGATGGATAGGCAAAAACAGGAGACAAGCACTCATACCTATTCAAACAGCACCGTGTTGTCAATATATGGACAATGCTCGTGGGTAGAAAATAGTGCCAATTTATTATCTTTATGACAGAGTGAATCTCAGCTTCTAAAAGTGTTCTGAGGGAAATAAGAGGCTTGGTAGGGAAAATGAAAAAGAACTGTTCTTTGAGAGCAAACCCCTTTTCTTCCAAATGGAAGCATGGGAGGAGGTCCGTGGGAGCAAGACGCATTACTGCTAGGCTCAGAGTGTTGTCTTTTGTCTGCCGTGCATAAGGGTAGGGAAACAATTTGATTTTTGCTGTTTTTCTACCTGGTTTTCTATTGCTAAAATGCAGCCCAGTAAATTTCTCAGCCATCCCAAGAAACAGGAAAAACATGGCAGTTTTCCTTTTGTATTCATATTTTGCACATTTTGCCCCATTTTGATCAATAGTGAATTGAAACAAATTCCTCACTCATTCCCTCAGGTTGTGCTGTTGTGCAGAGTCACCCCCATTTTGAGAAGACCCTTCTTCCTCTACCTTCCTCTTAACCTGCCCCTTCTTCACATTTATACTTTTCCTCCACTGAGGCAAAGATAGCACATGCGTGTCCTCCTCACTTTGTCCTCACAACAGCCTTACAAGATAGTTCAGGGAAGCGGGGAGGGAGAGAGATGGACCCAAGCTCTTCCAGTAACCAAGGTCACCTAAGGCAAGATACTAATGGGAATCATGGTGTGTGGCACCTATGTGGTCACAGTGCCATGTGCAAGTTATTAGGTTGCAGCTGTGCCAGCCAGAGTCACCACATGCAGATCAGTGGGATTCTGCTTGTGCAAGCCAGCAGCAACTGCCATGTTCTGCAAATGGCAGAGAAAGAGGAACCAATGTACACAAAGAACCATGATGCCCATGATTAAAACAAATGGGATTTTGATTGTACAATTTTTCACATCCCTTAAAACCTCAGGCTTGGCAAGCAAATTAGACAATCTACTTAGAACCATAGCAGGGGAAGGAAGAAGGGGGGAGGTTCTTTCTTTAAATGATATCTCCAAGTGTACTGATTATTTTAAAAATTGAACTGAACAGAAAGGATGTGCAGCTAAATGCTTGAATGTGGAAGAATGTCAATCCAACCAATTTAAGACCACTAAAGAGCAGGTTGCATGCCTAGCTCTTGCAGGTCGTATGGGTCTGGATTTGAATCTTTGCCGATTCCCCCATGTTTGTGATGTTCAACTACCACCCACCTTTCCTAATAGGTTCCTCACTTCCAGCTCCTGGCAAGCTAATAGGATGGCAGAGCAGCAGGGGGTTATAATGTGGTCCTCTCCACAGGGATGTTATCTGTCACTGCAACTTGTGGCAACCTTATGAAATGAAGACCTCAACAAGGTCTTATCATAAATAGCCCTATTAAGGTCTTGAAATCAAAACTTTTCAACTTTCTTAGGCCCTGCCAACTGAATTACACTGCATTGAATTAATTCATCTAGTGCTCATTCTTTTCTCACAACCTTCGACTTTTCTCAGAAATTTTGTCCCAGAGAGTCACGTCTTCTCACAATGCCCTCCATCTAATAATTTTTGTCCTGAGAGGGGACTTCAGGCCTTGTTTATCAGAACCCAGTTATCTGTCTTTCTGATGGTTGATGGCATCCATGAAGCTCTCTTCTAGCACCATATTTTGGACATATTTCCCCCTCAGCACATTATTTCATTGTACAACTTTCACATCTGTACAAAGGAACTGTGAATGATGCAATATGGATGATCTTGCATTTCAGCTTCTGTGATATCTATCCAGTTTTTTCTAGTGCCTTCACAGCTGCCTCTCCAGGTCATAGTCTTCTGATTTTTGGCTACAACAAAACTGTCAACATTAAAGTTGGGCAGTTCTTAGACTCCAAGTAGGTTTGGCACTTACTTCTTTCACCTTCATCAGCAGCTATTTCAAGTCAGGACAATTTTTTTTTGCCAATAATATGCTTTCATTCATGTATTTTAAATTATAAATGCTTCTTCCTCCAAGTTTCACTCTTCCTTCATTTGAATCTAATCCATTTTGTATGATACATTCCATGTATAGATTAAATATATAGGGAAATAAAATGTACCCCATTCTCCACTGGAGAAGAGAGTTATTCAGTTTTGACACAGTCTATCCTAACAGTGGTTTCTTGTCCAAAATATAGATTATACATCAGGATAATTAAATATCATGATCCACCAGCTTCTTTGTGAACAATCCAGCTTTTTATGAGCCATACCAGCATGAGCTTTGCTGAAGTCCATAATGCACAAAATGAGATTTTCTGTACCATACTGAATCTGACAAATACTGAGAGCTGAAAATTCTGCTTGCTTTGTTTTTGTTAAGTTTGCAAGTATTTGCATATTTCTTCATAAATTTAGTAGGATTTGACAATGAAAAATCTGAAAGCAGTAGCAAAGAAAACCATGGGTTTTGTCTACTTCTGAACCTATTACCAGGGATCAGCAAGGAGATGATGATGGTAACTTATGGAAAAGGAGCAACTGCCTGAGCATGGGTGCTTGTGATCACTCTAACCTTAAGACACCGTTGACTTGTCTCTGTAACTGGAGAAACATTATGTTAGACAGCTTTTTTTGTGTTAGAATATTGAGATCAAGACTGAGATGAATCTATCCACTGTTTGTGTGAAACATTTTCAGCAGTGTGGGAATGGACTTCCTCTTTTAGCAATATTTCAGCAATACCACTGAAAATGTTCACCACTTCATCAGAGATGGAAAGAAAGCTTGCTAACTTCCTCACTCATATTGATTTAGGCTGTCTCAACCCAATGAGACACCTTGACAAATAATTGTAAAGCTCTGGGAGATTCTTGGTTTCCAGCTGAGTATGAAACAAAGAATTGCTTTTTCATCCTTCAAGGTCTTTGTAAGATGCACACAATCTCTCTTGTGTCCTTTTTCTTTGAGAAGAAAAGTGCACACAAATAGATAGCAAGAAAGACTTTTGATTGTTAAGAAAGATGCAGAAAACCCATCAAATACAATAGCCAGTGACCTTTGGGGAAGTAATGTAAATATGGACATATTTTGCATGTAAAATTGTTCTTGCCAGTGCAAGAACTGTGTCATGAGTGCAATAGAATTTCTCACCATTTTTGTAGTCAAGGAGAAATTTGTGGGCAAATCCTTCTTTCTACCTTCATTCACACAAAAGGAATGATGGTGTTGGTTGTGATGGGAGCAACTGGGGCTGGTCCAGCCTCCTGGACATGGAATGGGGTGAAGGGAGCCCCAGAATTGGAGCAACCACCCAGTGAAGCAAAAGAGTTAGAACTGAAGAGGCGTGAAATCCTGAGTACCAGAGATAGTCATTTTAGCAATATAATTTGTTGGAGGAAGATCACTTTGCCTAAACTTTGAAAGTCAGAGGGTCTTGACAATGTATTGCCATTCACCCAGAGATTCACCAAATAGATCTCACTCTTCTGCCTATCTGTGACTTAGATTGGTCCATCCCTCAGCCAAATCTGATGCATACTTAGTGTAATGATGTCATAATACTCCCTGCATAATATCTGATTGGCTGGGATTGTCAATGTGATTAACCTGGAAGGAAAGAAGCAGCACTAGTCTCATTAAGCAAGATATCTGGATATGTTAAGGTTTGACCTGCCCATTAAAAACAAATACAGTGGTACCTCAACTTACAAATGTAATCCGTTCTGAATGCATGCTCTTAAGTCAAACTACTCTTAAATCAGGGTACCTATCTAAAAATTTGAAAAAAAAATAAGTTAAAAATAAAAAAATGAAAAAAATATTTGTCGAGCAGACCCTATCTAAAATTTGTAAGGCAGCAGTTAAAATGCCAATAGTTTTCTGCTCTTAAGGCGAATGCTCTTAAATTGAGCTGCTCTTAAGTCGGGGTACCACTGTAAATATAAATATAAGCAATTTTCTAAGCAAAGTGATTTGCAAATCCAAAAGCTGTATAATGTTAATTATTTAATTTGTTATATCTTTATTGCTGGAAAGAGCTGTCTTCTATTTCCTGTGCTAAAATAATTTGCCTGGCTTTAACTACTATGAATTCCATACATAAGAAGAAAGATGGCATGTAAACAAACAAACAAACAAACAAACAAACAAACAACTCTGATGGGTGATGGACTGCTATTTGCCATTCTACCCCAGACAGTAATATGTGTTGTGGTGGTTAGTACTTAAAGTTTGTTGTTTTTTTTCGTACAGTCGTGACCGACTCTTCATGACCCCATGTCTGTGGAGTTTTTCTTGGCAGGAATACTGGAGTGGCTTGCTAGTTCCTACTCCAGGCGCCAAAAGCACCTGGTATTCCCTGGAGGTCGCCCATCCAAGTACTAGCCAGGGCCGACCCTGCTTAGCTTCCATGATCAGGCGAGATCAGATGTAGTCAGGGCATAGATTTGTCGAATTCACAGCTGAGTGAAGGAAGCTCTCTGGCTTTCACAGTTTAGTAGTGAAACCTTTATGTGACTTTCAACCAGAAGGAGATCGTGGGAAAAGTTATACATCCAGCCTTTTACCTGATGTTTTTCCTCTGTGAATACCCCTTCATGCGCACAACTGGTGAGAAGAGGAAGCTGGCATCTATTTTTTTCTAAAACATAAATGGCAATAGAATTTATAATCTCCCTTTATGTGTATGTTTAAAGCATTTTCTTCTGAATCCAGTGGCCATTTAACCATGGTAAGTAAATATTTCCATGAACATTTCCTTCATTGGAGAAAGTACCACAAGACTTTTACCAGCAAAATAACGAAGACACTTCTAACCAGAAAACCTATGAAGTGCTCTGATCAGTGGCTGTCCTCTGAGAACGGTATGACTTGCATGTGTGTTGGGCTGTGAGTACTCATATTAACCTCCCAACCTTACTTAAGTCTGAGCAGACAAACCATTTTCCTTTGAGAAATGGCTAGCAGGAAACTGCCCAGATGGTGTTGCTGGAAAACCTGCCCAGTTTAAGGGCCAGACACTGATTGTCCTGGAACTTGACAAATCATTGGAGGATCCACAATGCTATTCCTCTCAAATCCTGAACATATGCAGATGTTCAAATATGACACAATTAATTAACACGTATTACTGAGAGCTGGATCTGGGGCTCTCTGTTGCCAAAGAGGGTTTAATGCTGTTCAACTAAAAACCAAGGAGTGGAGTTTAAGGACACGAAAATATCTCAGTCTTTATTCTGAAAATCCCACCTGCTTTCATATCCTGTCATTGGTTTTTACCAGGTTGTGACATTTTTTCATTTTGGTTCCCTTTGGGGAGAAAGGCAGCATAAAAATAAAGTAGTAGTAGTAGTAGTAGTAGTAGTAGTAGTAGTAGTAGTAGTAGTGCGTTATTATTATTATTATTATTATTATTATTATTATTATTATTATTATTATTATTATTATTATTATTATTATTATTATTATTATTGTTGTTGTTGTTGTTGTTGTTGTTGTTGTTGTTGTTGTTGTTGAATTTCTCTTCTTCAAATTACATGCTTTTGTCACCCTTATAAAGCAGACATTACTAGATACATTTTCCTGTTGAGTACAGCAAAGTGATGTGTAATAGAGATGGGCACGAATCAAAAAATGGTGATTCGGTTTTTAATTTGTCGTTGAGAGGTCTGTTTCAGTTTGTTTCCATTTGTCGTGAATTTTTGGAAAAATTTTGTTTCCGTTTTCCGTTTTTCCGTTTGTCGTTTCTACCCGCTTTTTGCGCGATTTTTAAAGCATTTCCGTGTGCGGGCGTCCCCCAACGCCCCAGACCAGAGGGGAAACACTAAAAAAATGGATGCTGGCAGAGACACGGTATAGACTAGGTACGCAGGGAGGCTGCAAAGGCAGTGGTGGGCATTGCCCAGGGTGCAAGGCAGCCACAGAGTGACTGCACTGCGGGGCAAGGGAGGGTACTCACCGAGAGGTATGCACGCACGCACACAGGGAGGCTGCAGGACTGAAGCTAGTGTCGCAGAGACAGCAATCCCACCCTAACTCCCACTGGAGACTGCAAGGAGGATGGGGGCTGCCAGAGCTTTTTATGCCCTCAGTGGCTGCCAGATCTGCCCAGTCTGCAACCTGGGCATGCTATTGGGTGAACATGATCCCATCACATGGCTTGCCTCCATTTTGTGGCTGGTGGCGACATCCATTTTAAAGGGAAAAGAAAAATACATCGCGATGGGAGAAGACAAAAACAAATGTTTTAAGGACCCCAACCCCCGGTAGGTAATAATTTCAAATAATTAACGCATTATTGCTGCATTTTTAGAGATGTCCAGGGTGTTTTAAAGAAATCAATCAATATTAGGCATCTGGGAGCCATTTTGGGTCGATGTCCCCTAACTCCCCTTAAATGGAAAAATACAGCAATCTGAGAAAAGACATAAATGCACCTTTTAAGGACCCCAACCCCCTGTAGGTATTATCAGACAATATAAATAATTATCACTGCATTTTTACAGATGTTCAGGGCATTTTTTACCATTTAAAACAGCTCATTTCATTGTGCATCACCATTAATGGAAACGAAACGTAACAACCACAATTTTCATGGTTCTGTTCGTTTCGTTGCATTTTCATCACAATTTTCATTTGTGATTACGTTACGTAACGGAACGACTAACAAATAACGGAAATGAAAATGTTTTCATTCCCTGCCCATCTCTAATGTGTAATATATTAAACCTGTTTGCATTTTTAGCTATTTCTACTTTGAAAAATATACATGGTTATATGTGTATCTTATTTCTTCAAAACATAAACTAATCATTGAAGATTTGCAGGTGTCAGAGGGAAGGTGTGCTTTATCTTGCATTGACCCTCAGGAAGTGTCAAATGGGCATTTCGCAGTAGGCTTAGGATTTTACACACACACACACACACACACACACACACACACACACACACACACACACACACACACACACACACACACACACACGGGGGGTCATGGAAATGGCCTTGGATGTACATCCAATAAATGAGCTGTTCATTGCCCTCCCCTTCTGTATGTTATCTTTCCACATTCACATAATCATAGTGCTGGTGGTGAGCATATAAGTAAGTAATCTCAGCAATTGGAGAACACATATGTCCCTACAATGGCATAGGATGAATGACTTCACTCAAGCATGCCTTCTTCCACTTCAGTCTTTGCACTACTCACATGCAATGAGACAAAGTCACTTGCATGTGAGTGGGGACTCTTTAATTAGTGGCAGTCTGCTGCTGCTGGTGATGTCGTTCCTCCCTCCATGCCAGCACAGCTACACAATACGATACTATCTACTGATTTGTTGCCTAGGACAGTTCAGAAGCTTTCTTTCTTCCTCTGTCCTGGAAAAAGAAGGGGACTGGGGGGGGGGGGAAGAAGTCAAAAATAAATGATTGAATAGTTGGAAGAGGTGTTGGTATACTTGGAAGCAGAATTTAAAAAAGCAAATGAACTGGCCGAGAGTTGTTCTTGACTGCTTTCTTAATGTTCCAAGGTCCTCCCTCTGCCTTTAAAATTTTAGAAAAGCTGCAGGAAGGCACCCCACTTTCATCTGCCACGATGCTATCTGGTTCACCCTTGGCAGTTTGTGTTTTTTAAGTATCCCATGAAAATCATGCCATCTGGAGTCACCATTAGAAAAGATCTAAACGTCCATTGAAGCTAATGGTAATTGTTATGCTGTACATTTACTTCAAATAGCTTTGTTTGGGTGGAAAGTTCTCATGCTGTGCTCTTGGGCTTTGTTCTCACTCATGCGGATGATGAACTGTTTGGCTTTCATATTGTGCAAATGAGATTAAAGAGAAAGCCACTGAAACTTCATCCGGGCCAATTTGAAAGAAATCGTATTTTCTGAAGCACTTGTAGAATTCAAATGCCATCTTTTGCCTTAAATGAATCAAATTTCTGTCAGAAAACAACTCATATTCAGTACCTAAGGTGCCACCTACTTATCTGTCAGGAGACAGATATCTAGTCTCTTGCGCTCCCAGAGGCATCTGGTGGGGCCACTGTGAGATACAGGAAGCTGTTCTTATGTTCTTATGTACTTCTGCCATGTTCTTATGGGAAACCATGATTTCTGATTAGACTACATTTCTGTTCACTGACTGAGAAATGGTGTGGAATTGTCGTGGCTATCCATAATTAAGAGATAAATATATGTTTGCTCTGGGGTAGCCCCAGATGGAAGGAGAAAAAAGTGAATGTACAAATACTTTATATTAAATCAAAATAGCAGCAACCTCTGTGAAGCTAAAACATAGTCAGCTGCATCTTTCTGCAGCACCACAGCTGGGCTGAGGAGAAAAAATATGAAAAACCTGGGAACCAGTCAGCAGTCACAAACCTCGGGGCAAAACCCATTGGCCTAAGAAGTGAGGTGACTGGAAGGAGGCAACAGACACCTACTTTTCCCTGCATAATTTTGTTGAGCATATCTTGCATATGCATAATAACAATAAAAATTGCATATGCATAATGACAATAAAAACACTATTCTCTATTCTATTCTCTATAAGCACCAGCCATGCTACTTAAAGACTTACCAGGACTTGTCTATGTAGTCTGGAAGGAGCTGTCTGGGATCAGGCTAACCAGGGTCACAGGAGATTCAGTATGCTATTTGGTATGATTCTTGCATATGGAACTCAGGCAACCCTATTTGGTCCACAGCAGCCCACTGTCCATTTGCCAGTGTATCTTGGAGCGGTGAAATAAGGCTGCCACTTCAGATTGTCAGGAAATTCACCTCTTCCTCAGGTCCCTGGAGGAGCTGAGAAAGTGATTTTAAAAAAATTAAGTGTGTGTTAGGGTGGCAGGTATGTCCTATATCACAATGGGAACTTCCTTCCAAAACTGGCATGGGTTAAAGGTACATCTAACATCATATGGGGCTACGTTATTTGAAGAAGAAAAAAAGCAGGTTGCATTTTTGCTCCTCAAGTGTTCCTAGTTCCAGAAATGGAAATTTTGTTGCCTACGGATTACATTTTAAAGAATATATTAAATGAATACAGAAAACAATACTACTGTACTTGAGTAATATATGAACCCTACAATACATGTGGTAGATGTGTCATATCAGGTGTTCAGCTGTCAGCACTATTCCAGGCCATGTTCCATTGAGTCATGCACTATTGCGGGTCTCATATAACAATAATGAGAGGATTTTTATGGGTCTACCCTATTGCATGTTTGTGTATCTTGAGAAATGGAACTGTTAATTAGATTTGCTACATTCCAGGAACTGCAGGTTTGCTTGCATTATGCCACGTTTCTAAATTTCTGACAGGGGGGCACAGGGATCATGTGATCATATCAGCTTCCATCTAAAATAGTATTAAGTATCCCCCCCACACACACATTTTATGGCTATGAATCTGCATGCTTTTGCAGTCACACCTGTTTTACAGTTGACCTTTACTTGAATCATTCTGGACCTGAGGTGACCTTCAAACCATGCAAACAAGACTACCCCACCCCCACCATGGAATGACATGCCTTCCTGATTCTCTTGCAATTGTGAATAGCACATCTGATCTCGCCTGATCTCAGAAGCTAAGGAGGATCGGGCCCGGCTAGCACTTGGATGGGCAACCACCAGGGAACACCCTGTGCTGTAGGCGCCTGGAGTAGGAACTGGCAAACCACTCCAGTATTCCTGCCAAGAAAATTCAATGGACACGGGGTCATCAAGAGTTGGTCACGACTGTAACGACACAACAACAACAAGGTTATGAAATTAGCTCCCTAAGGAGCTATGCCCAGCCGCTCCCTGTACTCATTTAGGAGGCAGTTAAAAACACTACCTTTAAGGGAAGGCCTTTCACATCAAACCTGGTTGAATGCCTCACCTCTTGTTCTGCTTCAGATGAAATTGTTTCAGCAGCCTGGGTTATTCAAGTTTTTAGCTGTGCTGTATTATTGTTTTTTATTTAGTGTTTTGTTCTGTGGAGTTGGTCTGAACTGTTTTTAAACGGTCCAGAATCGTACTTTGGCACTAACGGGCAGTATTGAAATTAAAGTAAAACATAACGGACTAATTAACTAAGATTGTTCCACTGGTGGCTTCCCACAGCTCCTCTCCGGTGTAAATCTGTATTAGACTAGCATCTTTGCCATAGCTATACGGACTTATGAGGGCTTGCCACAGTGAGAAGACTAGCCTAATTTTATGTGGGTGTTGGTGCTGAAGATTCCAAGCATGCTCACTCCTTAACTCAGAATTTGATTAAAGGTTTTCTCATCATCATTACTCTTCCCGATACTGGTAGCAGGTACAAATGATTCTGCTGCTAAAATTGATGCATTGAGAAGGCAAAGCAAGAAACTGCAAGGCAGCTCTCCTGGTATCAGGCAGTGGCTGTAATTGAAATTGCCCAGGAATGATGATGAAAGGGCCTAAGATATCCACATTATGCCAGATAAATTCATTGTGATTAGGTTTATTACAATGAATAGCAAATGAATTAATGACGGAGATACTTGAAACACAGAAAAAGTGCTGCCTAGCTCAAAAGACCTGTTCTGAAGGGACTTAGGTAATGGAAAAGCCAGGAGAAGATAAAAAAGCAGTGCAATTATAAACTGTAATTACAGCCATTCTAAGCAAAGAATCTGATTAGGCATCATCTTTCAACAAAGTAAGGTTTCAAAGGAAGAGAGAGAGAAACAGAGAGAAGGCAAAATTCATTTCTGTTCCGATGCATCCATAAACCTGAAGTGCTCCATGTTATATTATAGATATCCTTTTTGCATTGTGACTGTAAGAAGATCTGGGATGGCTTTAAAAAAGGAAAGGAAAGGAAAAAAACACCCTGATTTTTGGAATTCTCTGCTACCAAGATCCTTAGAGCCACTAGCATTGTTGTTGTGTTAAAAAGGCAAGTCTATGCTTGCTTACAGGTCCCCAACTACGGTCTGTTTCACCCGGGGCAAATATGGATTCTGCAGTCAATTGGTGAAGGAGGCACATGGAACCCCATTTGGGAAGTGAAGAAGGGAGGCAGGAGGCGGCGGCGGCGGCAGCAGTGGTGCCCAACGTGGTGTGCTCATCCCTGACATGTGAGCGTGGCTGCCGTACTGCTAGCTGGCTTGCCCTGTTCACCTATGAAAATGCTTAGTGGGTATGAGATCTGTCTGCTAGCTGATTCTTCTACTTGCCACCCCACTTCTTATGATGCCATTTTTGCCCTCATTTAAGGAGGACAAGGAGGAGGAGGAGGAAGGTCCAGGTGAGGAGGCTCATTGAACTGGTGCCCCCTTGAGTCCGCTAGTGGGATTACAAGTGACCTCCCCTTCCCTCAACTGATGTGACAAGAGGGAATGGGTGGGCAACTAGGGACACATGACTATTTTGTCATTTTGGTTCCCCCCCAGCACAGCACAGGGCTTGGGGTTCATGGCCCACTTGCCTCCCCCCCCATTGCAGCCCTGGCTGCTTGTCTCTTATTCATTAATTCAGTCAGTCAGTCAATCACTCTTTTGCTGCCTTTCTCTCAATAAAGAGGCCCAATTCGGCTTGCCAATAATTAAAACAACAAGTTCCTACACAGTTTAAACCACAGATCAAACCACAATGGAACTGAATATTGAAGACAATTAAACAGCAAAGAATATTGAAAACTGTCATTTAAAAACACTTGAAAACAAACCAACCAGAATCATAGCAATACATATAAATGAATATATAAAGCTCGATAGAGCTTCAGTTTGACTTACTCGTAGGTAAGGAGTGCTTCAGATTTCTACTGACAAGTAAGTTCCAATGGATTTAGTGTGATTCATTCCCTCGTGAATGAGTCGTTCATAAGTCTAGGACAGGCATTTTTCTCTAAGAATTGGGTGTTTCATGTTTCTGGGCATGCCACTTTGAAAGTTGGGGCAAACCTTGAGGAGTCAATGGTTACCATTATACTTTTCTGTCGGCTTCCTTGGGTCCAATGTTTTTGGAGACGGAGAAAAATTAGTAACCTGAATTTGTCCTCCTACTTGGTTACATGGTTCGGATTCCCTTCAGATGCTACCTTCATACCTTCTGTATGGGCATTCCTTACTACCCAACCTTCATCCTCACTGCGGGATTATCTGAAGAGGGAAATCTGTATTTAACTGCTCAGCATTTCCTACATTCTTATTTGTGTATCAGCTTGTCAGAGTTCCCTTTCTGATTTCCCAAAAGGTGGCCCAATTATTAGGCCTGGTGCCCTTTTTAGCTGGCAAATACGGTGAACCAAACTGGTGCTTGGTTTTAGTGCAAGGTGAAAAAAACTGTGTAAAGCAGTGGATTTTATCCCCCCTTGAATGGAACTGCTGAGCCACCTCATTGTTCTGCCACCACTAAGGATGCCTTGCTTACATTAGGAGCAACAAAGCACCCATGTGAGGGAAAACCTCACTGCTTTTCCAGCACAAATGTGTGGTCTTACTACAGAGTGCTAGAAGCAGGACCGGCACTTCCATTAAGGAGAACTAGGCCGTTGCCTACGGCGCCAAAATGGAGAGGGGGCACTGGCCAGCCTGCTGCCCCCCCACCGCCCCCTGCCACTGGCCACCACCGTCTGTCCCCCCGCCGCCCGCCGCCCCCGCGCCCATCGCTGCCCACCCCCATGCCTGTCACCATCCCCACCATCTGCCCCCCTGCCGCCCTGCCCCCCACCCCCGCCCCCCACTGCTGCTGCCGCCCCCCCCGTATCCACTGGGGATTGGTTCCAGGCTTTCCCATGGATAATGGAAACTGTGGATAAGAGAGAACACCAAACCCCCCAAAACTTGTTATGTGACAGTAGCTTGGTTTATGGCTGTTGTTTTGTGACAGTAGCTTGGTTTACGGATGCTGTTTTATGATAGTAGCTTGCTTTACAGATGCTGTTTGTGACAGTAGCTTGCTTTGCGGCTGCTGAATTATTGATTTAATTTTCCCCCTACCAACCATCGATAACTGAATCAGTGGATAATGAATCAGTGGATACTGGGGTCCTACTGTATTTCTATTTCTATTTATATGTGTGTGTGTTTTTATTGTGTAACTTTGAAACAGTCTGATGACTTATTCAATAAAAAGTTGTTGTTGTTGACTCCTTATAGCGATAATGTGGCTTATGGAGGTCAGACATGTGCACAGTTTAAAAATATACACATTGAACTGTAATTCAGGAAATTCTACATCTTAATAGTCTGGGCTTTTTAGATACATTTCTGACTAGTGGCCATGAAGTAAATTTGATGGGTAGGTTTAACCTTTCTGTTTCATGGTGGATCTTAACTATGTATCAAATGCAGATTTTGGAAGCAATCAAATGCAAATGAGTTGTAATTCATCACTAATTAATTATGAATGTCATGAAATCCTTTTTGCAGTATTATTAAATGTCATTATTTAATTGTAACCCAATGCATAACTCCATTCCTTGTACAGTAAAATGGTTTTAGTTATTTTCCCAATTATAGCAGGCATGAAGCATCACTGCATAGGTATGTTTGCGCCAAAGGAAGAGACTTGTAGCATTTGAGTGTTTTCTTTTTAAGAGAACTCAGTGTTTAACTATTGAATGATCTTTGCCCTTGCTTTTAAGATATTATGGTTGTAACAATAGCAAAATGTTCCTGGGAGCCTTGGAACAGTTGTTGTTACATGCTGTCACATTAAAACTGACTTACCATGAACCTAGTAGTAAGCAAGATATTTAAGCTGTGGTTCTAGCCGTTCTACACCTTGACTGCCCTTCCATGATTGAGTGGAGATTTGAATCCAGGTCTTCTGAGTCTACGACACATTAGGAATCCACTTGGCGGTGTAATGTTAAGTAATCTAAACTCTGACCAGATTATATCTATATATTGTTGTTGTTCAATAGTATCCGATTCTTCGTGACTCCATGGACCAGAGCTCGCCAGGCCTTCCTGTCCTCCACTGCCTCTTGGAGTTTGGTTAAATCCATATTTGATGCATCGATGACAGCATTGAACCATCTCATTCTCTGTCACCCCCTTTTCCTTTTGCCTTCAATCTTTCCCAACATCAGGGATTTTCCTAAGGAGTCCTCCCCCCTCATGAAGTGGTCAAAGTACTGGAGCCTCAGCTTCAAAAATCTGAGATAAAGTTTTCAAGTTCTTCCCAAGCCTACCATTTTATTTTATTTTATTATAGTTTTTTGTTTAAAAGGACGCAGGTCAAAGCCTGCTGACTCATCACAGGTAACAAGAGAGACTGGAAGCTGGGAGTAGCAGCATTCACTTCCTGACTCACAGTAATACATCTAGTCTAGTGTGTCAGTTTCAGGGAAATGGACAGCTGACAACCTTGCCTCCAGCACCAGCTGCTCTGCACAACACAGAGAAGGTCATCGTTGATGACTTGCTGATTTCAGGTCATTGTCGTGCAGTGAGCCTCCCTCTAGCAGTCGATGTGTTTCACACCTAGCTGCTCCTTTCCCCAAGCTGTCTTGTTCAATTAAAAGAGGGCAATGGCACTGATGTTCTTTGCATTGGGCAGAAGAAAGTTCATGTAACACCAGCACTTGGCAACCTTATATCTATAATTAATTTGTTTCCAGCTGAATGACAATGATTGGCATTCTTTTTTCTGTTTCTTTCTGTACATCTGTTTGGACACCTGCTCCAACTGACCTGCAGTTTAACAATACTTTCAGAAGGTTTGTACCAACACTACACGTACCTGCAATTTCTGTCCACCTAGCTAGCTGCTGATTTCTCCATAATCGAGAGACTTTGCCATGTTCATAAGAATAATGGCATTATACTTTTGTAGATCTAATATCTTTCTCTTTCACTCACAATTGCAGCTTTAAAATAGCAGTCGTTCTCAATGTCAAGGAACACATAACTCCAAGACAGTTGGAGATCTTATACTAAGATGTTTTTTCAGAAGTGAAAATTGAGTATCAAGGGGAACATAAGAACATAAAAAGAGCCCTGCTGGATCAGGCCAAAGGCCCATCTAGTCCAGCTTCCTGTATCTCACAGTGGCCCCACCAGATGCGTTTGTGAGTGCATGAGACCAGATATCTGTCTCCTGGTACCACTCCCCTGCATCTGGCCCTTGACGTACCCTGGTTTTAAGCCTGGAGATTACACATCTCCATCGTGGTTTGAAACCTGTGATGGACTTTTCCTCCAGGAATCTGTCCAATCCCCTTTTGAAGGCATCCAGGCCAGATGCCATCACCACATCCTGTGGCAGGGAGTTCCATAGACTAACAATGCGCTGGGTGAAAAAAATATTTTCTTTTGTCTGTTCTTACTCTCCCAGCCCTCAATTTGAGTGGATGTCCCCTAGTTCTGGTATTTTGTGAGAGGGAGAAGAGCTTCCCTCTATCTACTTTACTCATGCCCTGCATTATTTTGTATGTCTCAATCATATCCCCCCTCAGGCACCTTTTTTTCCAGACTAAAGAGCCCCAAATGTTTTAGCCTTTCCTCATAAGGGAGGTGCCCCAGCTCAGTAATCATTTTAGTCGTTCTCCTCTGCACCTTTTCCAGTTCCACTATGACTTTCTTGAGATGCGGTGACCAGAATTGTACACAATACTCCAGGTGCGGCCTTACTATTGCTTTGTACAATGGCATTATAATGTTGGCTGTTTTATTTTCAATCCCTTTTTGATAATCCCTAGCATGGAATTGGCCTTCTTCACCGCTGCCACACATTGGGGAGACACCTTCATGGACCTGTCCACCAACACACCAAGATCTCTTTCCTGATCCATCACGGATAACTCAGAGCCCATGAGTTGATAGATAAAGTTTTGATTTTTTGCCCCAATATGCATTACTTTACATTTGGCTACATTAAAACACATTTACCATTTCGTAGCCCATTCCCCCAGTTTGGAGAGATCCTTCTGGAGCTCTTCACAATCTTCTCTGGTTTTTACCACACGGAAAAGTTTTGTGTCATCTGCAAACTTGGCCACCTCACTGCTAATCCCTGTCTCCAGGTCATTTATGAACAGATTGAAAAGCACTGGTCCCAGGACAGAGCCCTGGGGCACACCGCTTTTCACTTCTCTCCATTGTGAAGATTTCCCATTGACACCTACTCTTTGTTTCCTGGATCTCAACCAATTATCAATCCATAAGAGGACCTGCCCTCTTATCCCCTGACTGTGCAATTTTCTTAGCAGCCTCTGGTGAGGGACTGTGTCAAAAGCCTTTTGAAAATCCAGATAGACTATATCCACTGGTTCACCCAAGTCCACATGCCTGTTGACCTTTTCAAAAAATTCTAAAAGATTTGTCAGACAAGACTTACCCTTACAGAAGCCATGATGATTTACTCTCAGCAAGGTTTGTTCTTCTATGTGTTTTAAGATTTTCTCTTGGATGAGGCTTTCCACCATCTTCCCTGGGACAGATGTAAGGCTAACTGGCCTGTAGTTTCCCGGGTCCCCCCTCCTTCCTTTTTTAAAAATTGGTGTGACATCCGCTATCCTCCAGTCCTCCGGCACTGTGGCCATTTGAAGAGACAAGTTGCATATTACCGTTAAGAGATCTGCAATTTCATTTCTCAGTTCCCTAATAACCCTTGGGTGGATGCCATCTGGGCCTGGTGACTTTGTAATCTTCAATTTATCAATTAGTCCTAAAACATCCTCTTTTTTAACCTGTATTTGATTTAATTCTTTAGTCAAGAGGGGCTGTTCAGGCAGCGGAATCTGCTCAAGGTCTTCTGTTGTGAAGACAGATGCAAAGAACTCATTTAATTTCTCTGCAATTTCCAAGTTCTCCTTAATCTCCACTTTTCCTCCCTCACCATCAAGAGGGCCAACTGGTTCTCTGGCAGGTTTTCTACTTCTAATATATTTAAAGAAGCTTTTATTATTACCCTTTATATTGCTAGCCATGCGTTCCTCAAAATCTTTCTTTGCCTCTCTTGGAGTCCATGGAATGGGAACTGGTATAGTGTGGTGGACAAAAAACTCATCTCAGTCAAGAACACACCAGGTAGGCTGGCCCAAGTATTTTTCAGTGCAAAACTAGGTATTCAACACCAAATAAGTGGCTCCAAATAAGAGTTTTGCCAATATCCAAGGTGAGGATAAAGAAGGAGGATGAGCAACCTATGGAGGCAGGGAGGTGCAAGTACTCATAAATTCTCATGGTTTTGGTTAAGTGTTCTCATGCCAGGACTCTCTGCCAAGTCTTCCCCTTGTTTCAGTGAGGTTTCCCAGCTTTCTGTAAAAATCAGACTGCTTGCATTTTATTTTATGTTACTTTATTTTTGCCAGTTCTGTGCAGGAAATGGCCACATTCTCCACAGCATAATGCTCTTTCCCTTGAATCTTGTGCAGGGAAAGATGTAATTCTTCAAAGTGATTGTAACAGTCCTGCTGGAGCTTGGTGTTCTGTACCTCCCAGCTAAATCGCGCTGAGCAAAAATTCTATTTTGTGTAGTATTTACAATAATACAGTTTCAATGTGTTTGTTCACCTTCTCGGGTGCATCTTGATCAGGAGAGACACCATTCTGTGCAACTAGAATGTAATCCTGTGCAGACCTGCACAGCTTGGCATTAGAGATGAGATGGATTGGATTTCTTAAATTCCATAAATTCCATTTTTATGCATTCTGCCTGATTTACAGATACCTTGGCCTAGTCTCCTGTCCAAAGAAGGAAGCTGCCAATCAACATTGTGCCAGGAACAGGAGACGTGGGTGGAAGTAGGCATAACTAATCTTCAAATACTTCCAGGTTAAGCCCTCCCCGCCCCCACCAGACAAGACAGATTAAGGTGTGCTTAAGGTGTATTTAAATCATGTAGACCTCAGTGCATTATAAGAAATAGCCCAAGATCTGAAATCCTATTCCACGTCTTGGGATATCTTACAGGAAAAACTGCCCCTGAAATTTTCCACACAGTTTTTGAAGAAAAAAAAAACCCAAAACAAAAACAAAACAAAACAACTCTGAAATTCCATTGCAATGAGAAAATAATGGTTTCCTATCCCATTTCTTTCTACGAGTGAAAGGGTGCAAGAGTCATAGGTCTACCAGAGGAGAAGGCTTAGAAACTTCCCTCTTTATGCCCTGATCATGAAAAGAAACATCATTTTCATTAGCAAGAATACAGCTAGAAACCATCCTAGCTTCAAATTCCCAATTTGTTGCTGTTCACGTTAATTTTCACCTTCTATTCTGCTTTAACAGAGTTGGGTGAAATTTCCAAACTTGACAGCATTTTGGCAAAGACCAGACATGAAACGTGGCAGTATCTTTGAGATGAATACCTTGAAAGAAGTGATCCATCAATACAATACACTGGCGAGAGCCCTGCTGTGAAACAATACATACATAATTTACTTGACTGCACCAGCATAAAAGCAACAGGGTGATAATGCAAGAGAAAGAGAAAGAGAGAGAGATCCCAATATTCCAGTTCTCTTCAAGCACTAATAATATTTCCCATTCCTACAAAATGTACTCTTCTCCAGTGACTGTGGACAAATAATACATACAGTACATTAGCAAGCACAAAAATTGAGAAATCAATCAAGATAGTTGTGTTTTGCTATTCAGTCCGTCTGGTCAACATTCCCGCACATAACATTTCAAACGGCAAACAGGCAGGATTTAATGTGATTAGAGATGGGCACGAAACAGAAAAATGGTGTTTCGGTTTTTCGTTTGTCGTTGAGAGGTCTGTTTCGGTTCGTTTCCGTTTGTCAGGAATTTTTTGAAAATTTTGTTACCGTTTTTTGTTTTTTCGTTTGTCATTTCTACCCACCTTTTGCGTGATTTTTAAAGCATTTCCATGCGCAGGCATCCCCCAACGCCCCAGACCAGAGGGAAAACACTAAAAAAATGGATTCTAGCAGAGACACAGTATAGACTAGGTATGCAGGGAGGCTGCAAAGGCAGTGGCGGGCGTTGCCCAGGGTGCAAGGCAGCCACAGAGTGATTGCACTGTGGGACAGGGGAGGGTACTCACCCAGAGGTACGCAGCACACATGCACACAAGGAGGCTGCAGGACTGAAGCTAGAGTCGCAGAGACAGCAATCCCACCCTAACTCCCACCAGAGACTGCAAGGAGATCGGAGGCTGCCAGAGCTTTTTATGCCCTCTGTGGCTGCCAGACCTGCCCGCCCAGTCTGCAACCTGAGCATGCTATTGGTTGAACATGATCCCACATCACATGGCTTGCCTCCATTTTGTGGCTGGTGGCGACATCCATTTTAAAGGGAAAAGAAAAATACATCGCGATGGGAGAAGACAAAAACAAACATTTTAAGGACCCCAACCCCCTGGTAGGTATTATCAGACAATATAAATAATTATTGCTGCATTTTTACGGATGTCCAGGGCATTTTTTAACATTTAAAACAGCTCATTTCATTGCTCGTTGCCAGTAACGGAAATGAAACGTAACGACCACAATTTTTGTGGTTCTGTTCGTTTTGTTTCATTTTCATCACAATTTTTGTTTGTCGTTTCGTTACATAACGGAAACGACAAATGGTAACGGAAATGAAAAAATGTTCGTTCCATGCCCATCTCTAAATGTGATAGATCAAAGTGTGGTTTGTTTGGCTGTTTATCCTAAAGAATCATGCTACTACAAGATCATTTGAGGGCATATTCATGTCATGAGATGTCTTTCAGGCTGTGTAGGAAGCCCTAGACCAGTGGTTCTCAACCTGGGGGTCCCCAGATATTCCTGGACTGCAACTCCCAGAAACCCCTTCCAGCACAGTGAGTGGTGGAGGCTTCTGGGAGTTGTGGTCCAGGAACACCTGGGCCCCCCAGGTTGAGAACCACTGCCCTAGACTATGAATATCAAATGGTTAAAAAAGCTTCTCGTTCTGATATGGTCCTCAAGAGCACGAGGTGTTCCCAGATGGGGTCAGATACTGGTATCAGAGCACAGGGAGTTCCTTCCAAGTCATAGAGTCTGAGGACTGTGGTTACTGGAGAACCTTTGCTTACTTCGAATGGTTTTTTTTTTTTATGGATTAGTTATGGATGCGTTCTTAAAAGTAATTGGTTTTAATGGATCACCTATGAGCTGAGCATTGTGGTTAATCCATATCATTAAAGAAAAATCATTTAAGAATTAATACAGCTAGAGATCACAAAAGTGCTATACTCTGCACTTGTTGTGAACTAACACCAAATCCCCAACCTATCAGAATCGCTTATTTGGTAGCAAATACCGAGGAACTAGCAGTATAGCGTCTGTAACAAACATATTTCACAAATGCACTTTCACAGATAAGTTCTTGTTTCCTTTGCCTGTGAATCTCATTCCTGAAAAGAATGGCGGCATTTGAAAATCCAGACATTTTCATTGGGGAGAAATGTTCCCCAAGATACTTTTTGCTCAAACCATTAAAGTCTAAGGGGTCCATCTCAAATCTAAAACTTCTGTGATCAAACATAGGGTTGGACATATATGGAGTGATACATGGGAATCTACGGATATGGAGCATACTTTGTTACCCTTGAGCAGCCCTAGTCACACCTTTTGGTTTTAGATCAAGTGGAAAACAACAAGAAGTAAGCTCAACCACCTTCCCTATCAATTGGCCAGTGCAAATGTGTCCCTTTCTATCTGCTGAGCAAATGCGAATCGTTCTCTGTGTATGAGTCAGGGAACAGGTAAGGTGGGGAATCAGACTGGACAGCTTTGTGATGTGGAGAGTGATGGATTTCTTATATAAATCTTCCTCTGCTGACTCTTATCTGGATTACTAAAGGTAATCCACGTATCGTTAAATGTTGTTGAGTTTATTTATTTTGATTTGAAATATTTTTACCCCCTCTTTCTCCTTGAAAAGGACCCAAGGTGGCTTACAACATTGAAGAACAATGTGTGTGTGTGTGTGTGTGTGTGTGTGTGTGTGTGTGTGTGTGTGTGTGTGTGTGTGTGTGTGTGTGTGTGTGTGTGTGTGTGTGTGTTTCTATAGGAGGTACATTCTGAAATCTGTCCACTGATCCGGAAGGAAAGATGAACCCAAACCTGTTTGTAAAGACATTGCTTCCTTTCTTTCTTTGTAAAAAGAAGGAAAATATTTGCAAGGCATTAGAAGGCAAAAATTCTTGAGGGGACTAGAAATTCATTTAAGCAGCTGCTAATATAACCAGTGGTAGTTTTGGCACCATGGCAGAGACACGCTTGAAAAACCTTCTGGGGAAATTCCACGCATGGTTAGATGAAATGAATCACTCTAATTATGTTTTTTTGTCACAGATGCTGAAGCAATATTTCTACGAAACAAAACATTTCCCCTCAAACATGTTTATGTGTGCATTTCTTTACATGGGGAAAAAGACAGTGGGGGTGGGGTGGGAGGGGTTGACACAGAGGTCAACCCCAAGGGCAATTTTTCCAGAAATACAAAGAGGCGAGATGGGGCAGCCTTGCAACAAAAATCAATGCAGCATGGAGTAATTCCATTGAGGCTTCCGGCCTCTCTATTCAAATCTCATTAACACATTTCTGTTGATCCTCGCCACCAACTAATATTCAGCGCTTTTTTGCTCAGAAAGCATGGTCCTTGTGGATAGCTTTCATTAGGAAAAAGAATGTCCAGTTTTATATTGCAAAGGGCAGCCGCATTCAACATGGTCTACAGGTAGTGGTTCTCAACCTGTGGGTCCCCAGATGTTCCTGGACTGCAACTCCCAGAAATGCCTGAATTTTTACAGTAGCAGCAGTGGGTTTTTCTTGCAACATTTTATTTTATTTTATTTTTATTTTTATTTTTTTACACCTGCGCAATGATGGGCTGGCCATGGGAGTGGACCATGCAAATTTTTGGAGCCATTCCACCAATTGCATGGCTACTTGACCAGGTTTTGACCGAGACTTCTGGGATGTGCCTGTCGGGCATAAAAAGCCCACTAACCGTAGCCCGAACCCTAACCCGAACCCGAACCCTAACCCATACGCCAGTACACTGTCCTTCTTAGTGGGTCAGAGAGGCACCCAGAGGTGCACCCCACGAACTCGCCCTAACCTTACCCATAACAACCCTAAGCCTAGCCCTTGCGCTAACCCCCCTAACCCTAAGCCAAATCTGTACTCGCATTGCACACACGCAAGTACAGTTCCCTTCTTGGTGAACCACAGAGCGCCGAGACTGAGGAGGAGCCTTCCCCCAGTGTGCACACTGTGACACTGCAGTTAGCAGAGGGCCTGTGGTCAACAGAGAGGCACCCAAAAAAGAGGTGCCTCGAGTCTCAACTTGGTATGCATATCCAATTGGCTATGCATGCCATTTTGAAAGGTGCCTCCAGGAGCCTGCTTTCCCTTCATGGCGGGCCAGAGGAGGCACCCACCCCAGAGAGGTGCCTCCAAGAGCCCGCTCCCTCCCCAAACCAGTACTAACGACAGACGAAAAACTGACAAACGAAACGACAAATTTTTGGAAAATTTCGCGAAAAACTAGCCGAAACGGGCCAGCTCCGACACACGACAACTCAAAAACGTCATTTTCCCTGGTCGTGCCCATCTCTAGCGCCAACTCATTAACATTTGTCCCCATCCCCATATGATGCAACAGAAAGAGCAGGGTCTCTTCTGATACCCTTTATGTTCAAGGTCTCCTGTGGCTGGAGTTGGTCTTTCACATTTCCCTTTCACATTTGTGATGAAAATGAAACGAAATGAACAGAACCACGAAAATTGTGTTTGTTATGTTTTCGTTTCCGTTACTGGCGGCGTGCAATGAAATGAGCTGTTTTAAATGTTAAAAAATGCCCTGGACATCCATAAAAACGCAGCGATAATTATTTATACTGTCTGATAATACCTACCGGGGGGTGTTGGGATCCTTAAAACGTGCATTTATGTCTTTTCTCAGATCGCTGTATTTTTTTCCTTTAAGGGGAGTTAGGGGACATCAACCCAAAATGGCTCCCACCACCATCACCACTACCACCATCAGTGATTAAAGATTTGCAGCACAGGGGATTTATACTTTGATCTTTTAGCCCTTCTTTCCCTTCCACACACTCTGCTGGATTTATTGCCCATGAAACCTTTCCAACTCCCTTGTTACTGTTTTATAACTTCCATGAGAATAAGTTATGGAGAATTAGGCTTGAATTGGCTTTTATAAGGCCACTGAAGCTTATATGAAATTGGTAGATCATTAGTCCCTTACCATTTGGGGATACAAATGTAAACATCTGGAATGCAGAAATTCAGATGAGCCAAGTGCATGGATTCATTGTCAAGAAACCTCCTGAAAACCAACTTGTATTGTGAGCAGGTGGAAATGTATGTCTGGCACTTGCTTCGTGCTATGAGAAGCAGAGCCAAGATGTCTCTCCCTGCCCAATTCTCAGGGCAAGCGTTGATTGTGAAAAGAATTAGCGGCAATTAGCTTTGAAGAATTTACTAGAATTCATTTCAAATTCAAAACTGAGTTTCCTTGAAGATGGAAATAAATTTATGTATAAAAATGGGACTGCATGAGAATGTTAAACTGGCAGTTTTTACTTGTACGGCAAGCTCAAGCAGGGCCAGCCATTCCCACAAACACACACACATACACGTGTGTGTGTGTGTGTGTGTGTGTGTGTGTGTGTGTGACTCTCAATGGAAGCTTACTGCAGCACTGGAGATGGGGACAAATTGAAAAAAATGGTGATTTAGTCATAATACAGTATCATTTCGGGGGCCCATCAGTTGCAGAAGATGCAGCTCTTTAGGTCTTGTTCGCCAAGAGCTTTGCTCCCTCGCTACTGACTTTGCTGAGTGATGCTGATGAGAGTGGAATAGTGGTAACACCTTGTGGGTCACACATCTGGACATTTAGTAACTTTTCGGGAGGATCTAGCGGAGGGCCCTTGTCATCCAGCTTTGCATGTCCCTTGACCGCAGTCTGTACAGTTTCATTGTATTCTGAGGAAGGAGGGGCTGAGGACTGATTAACACTGAAAGTGTTGTCGAAGGTGATAGATGGTACCCCATCAGGGACATGAGTCTAGCAATTGCTGAATGCAGTGATGAAATTATTTTTGGTTGCAATTTTTGTTGTAAGATAAAATGTATAAATGAAATGTGGCCAAAGAGAAGATTTCATTACATAGGTTTGGTGATAGAAAATAAGAAAGAAAATCAGTTAGGTCATTAGTACTATTCTGAAGGAAGGCCCATAACAGCTGTGAGAAAATCAAAGCTATTAGTAACCTTTGATGTCTCATTTACCTGCTTGGACTAAGGCATTAAAGATCGCTGACCCTATGTTTTGACTTCAGAGCTTTGGTCAAGCCAATCTCTTGCAATCTTTCATTTGCCCCCCCACGCCGAAACTAAATACGCGAGACACCAATGTGGGGTAAAACAGGGCCAGATTTATTGAATCGATAACCAACAGAACGTAACGTAACCAGAAATAAACCATAAAGGAGGGGGCCTTCGTAGTGCGGGAAATACCAATTGCAAGAGACTGAGTGGGGGGGAGGCCGGAGCCTGTTTCCCCCACCTGTGGTCAGATTTTGACAAGTAAGTACCACCCGTGACGGGGGGGCGGTTGCCGACAGCGCCCCCCCTCGTTAGCAGAAGCTGGTTACCTTAACAGCCGTGCATTGGGATGCCATCACTTGGCTTGGGCCCAGCCCAGCTGCGGTAAGCTTACCGTTTTCTCCCCCCCCTCCCCGGGCGCTGTAATCACAGGACTTGCAGCGTCTGAAGGTTAGGGGGTTGAGGCTTCTTATAGGCACTTAATCCATCCATGTTTATTTTCCCGCACTACCCGCCGCCCCTGAACATATCGCACTGGCCGGATTACTAAAACTTCCCGTCTCTCCCCTGTCAGAGCGGGATAGGCGAAAAACCCCCGGCCCGGGTTGCCAATCAGGGCCATGGGGAAAATTCCTATCCGGCCCCACCTGGCGACCCGTAAACTCGCCCTGACAGATATCAAAGGGTGGGAGGGAGGGATGCCGGCGGCTGGAGGCAAAAGAGGCCGGGCCTGGGCGGGAGCCCGCTTATAAAGCGGGAACTCTCGCGTCCCCCGGCCTCGCGAGACTACGAAACCCCTTCTCGCGGTAGTTCGGCCGGGGGGGGCAAAGAGGCCCCGCCTCCTATGCAGCGGCGGAGCTAGACTTGCCCCCCCACGCCGAAACTAAATACGCGAGACACCAATGTGGGGTAAAACAGGGCCAGATTTATTGAATCGATAACCAACAGAACGTAACGTAACCAGAAATAAACCATAAAGGAGGGGGCCTTCGTAGTGCGGGAAATACCAATTGCAAGAGACTGAGTGGGGGGGGAGGCCGGAGCCTGTTTCCCCCACCTGTGGTCAGATTTTGACAAGTAAGTACCACCCGTGACGGGGGGGCGGTTGCCGACAGCACCCCCCCTCGTTAGCAGAAGCTGGTTACCTTAACAGCCGTGCATTGGGATGCCATCACTTGGCTTGGGCCCAGCCCAGCTGCGGTAAGCTTACCGTTTTCTCCCCCCCCTCCCCGGGCGCTGTAATCACAGGACTTGCAGCGTCTGAAGGTTAGGGGGTTGAGGCTTCTTATAGGCACTTAATCCATCCATGTTTATTTTCCCGCACTACCCGCCACTGCACGGAGCAAACTTGTTATGCTCCGTGACCGCCCAACAGGCTGCCCACTTCAGCCTGCAGCCCCCTCCTTATATCGTCCAGAAACAGTGATAAACCAGCATCAGAGAGATGCACTCCGTCTGATCTAAACAGTTCAGACCTCCTTATGTTAATGCCTGGGTGCCCAATAACCGCCCCGCCCATCCGCAGGACATGGTGACACACTTCCCTGTTCAGAAATCTCCGTGCCCGATTAATGGGAATTTCTGCTCCTGGTGGGCCCCAGCATCTCCGAGGCACCATTGTAGACCATACCACCTTCGAGGCCGGGTACCGCTCATTCCACTTTGAGAGGTCCCGTTTGATTTCCAATATGAGGGACTTGCCCGTTTGTTTTCCGAGGTCGTTGCCACCAGCATGCACTACTAAGATGTCCGGGGGCCCACCAGCTGCTAGATGGAATGCCATGGGCAACACTTCCCTCCATCCCAGGCCCCTCCGGCCCTTCCATTCGACCATGGCGACAGCCCCCAAACCGAGGGTGCGTTCCCCACACGGACTGGGCAGCGAAACGGGCCGTCCAATAAACGAAGCTGTGGCCAACTACCAATATATGCTTCCTCCGTGCGGCCAGGCAGGGTCCTGCAAAATAAGAAAACAGACAAGAAAGGAGAGGAGGGCCGGGCAGTTGCGCCGTCTCAGAACGTAGGCATGGGGCGAACATAAGCCTTATAACACTGTGATCTCCATCTACCTATCACTTGTATTGCGTCCCTGTTATATCCTAGCGATGCTGCTGTTGACGCTGCCCCTATCCGGAATGAATGGGTACCAAACCGTATGCCTACACTGCCAATCCTGGACAAGGCAGCTGCCGTTATCTTCCAAAACTGGTACCTGGTAAGGGGAAGGCCATCCCGGTGTTGAAATAGGTAGCCCCTTTTCTTACCCCTTAAGTGTAGGTATTCCCTGATTAATCGGAGCGGGCAAATTTCTGCTATGTGACAGGGCCCGAGTTCAATCACCGCCCCTTTGCCTTCCTGGTCAGTTTTTGATTTGCGGATCCTCAATCTAAGGCGCTTCTGGTTCAGGTCCACATCGGATGCCTGCAAGGCCATGCCCGAGTCATCATTCTTGCCCCTTGCCACTAGTTCCCCAATTCTCAATGCTGCAAAGAATGCGAGTGATGTGGCTGCCTTAAACAAGGACTGCTCGAATTCATCGTGGCATACCTCCGCCCACTCCCTGCTCAGGCGCGTCATGATCTCAGGGGTGATGGGGGACCTATCATCAGCTCTGGCTCCTCGCTCCCTGGTGTAGCCTTCTACCATTTTCCGTACCCTAAAATCGATGGATGTGTCCCTGTGGCCGTTTGCTTTAGCATAAAATGCGAGTGCGGCCAGCTTGCCTTGTATGGATCTCGGGGCCAACCCTTTCCTGTACAGGTGTACCACGAACTGCTGGTGATGCTCAACCGGTACTGGCCACCCGCACTGTAGCCCCTCCCGGCCCGAAACCGCTCGAACTCTCTAACTACCGCGTCATATCCTCTCCTCGTCCGTGGTGCTAAGGCCAGGTCAATGGCCCTGGTGGCTTCCCTTCTCCAATCGCCCAAACTGCTTCCGGTAGCTCGTCGGGGTGTGGGTGTGCCTCCGGGGCCAGTTCCCTGAAACGATCGATCTGGTGGCGGGAAAGGGCGTCAGCCAAGCTATTATCGAGACCCGGTATATGTTTGGCATGTACCACGATGTTAAACTGCAGAGTTCGCAGGACAAAGGCCCGCACCAGCCTCATGACACGCTCCGACTTAGCGGATAAGCGATTTATAATTTGGACAACAGACATATTGTCACACCAACACGTGATGGACGAATTGGCCCAGTCCTCCGCCCACAGCCACAGCGCACCCAGGATTGGAAAAAATTCTAAAAATGTTAGATCCCTGGTTATGCCTTTCTGTCGCCAGGTCTCTGGCCACTCTCCGTGGACCCACCTGCCACTGAAATAGATGCCGTATCCTACCCCCCCCCCGGCCGCGTCCGTATGGATCTGGAACTCCCCCTGTAACAGCCTTTCTACCCGCCAAAACGATACACCATTGAAGTGCTGCAAGAACTTAAGCCATACCTCCATATCTTCGCGCATGCCTCTGGTGACCCTGGTCCTGTGGTGGGGTTTAGACAGGCCTCTCATTGCGTCACATAGGCGTCTACAGAAAGCTCGCCCGGGGGCTATAACTCGGCAAGCGAAGTTGAGGTGACCGACAATTTCCTGTAATTCCTTCAAAGTAACCTTCTTGGCCCTGCACAGCGCCAGTAGACGCTGCCCGAGGTTCTCAATTTTGGGGGTTGGTAACCTAGAGGACTGTTGGGCCGTGTCCAACTCGATCCCCAAGAATGTTATGACGGTGGCTGGACCCTCGGTTTTTTCCTCTGCTAATGGTACGCCCAGTTGGTTAGCCATATCCTGAAATGTGGACAGGAGCCTGAGGCACCCCCCTGACCCCTTTCTGGTGCAAAAAATAAAATCATCGAGGTAATGAGCCGTGGTAGACATTCCCGTGATGCATCTGAGTTTCCATTCAAGAAAGGTGCTAAAGCGCTCGAATGCTGCGCATGACACAGAGCAACCGAACGGCATGGCTCTATCCATGTAATAAGCCCCCTCGAACTGGAAACCCAGGAGCTCCACGTCCTCCGGGTGTACCGGTAACAAGCGGAAGGCAGACTTTATATCACATTTTGACATCTCTGCCCCTACCCCGCAGGATCTAATCATACGGACTGCCGAATCAAAGGATGTATAGTGCACCGTGGCCATTTCCTGTGGGATAGCATCGTTCACTGAGCTCCCTTCCGGATAGGACAGGTGATGGATTAATCGATATTCACCCGGTGTCTTTTTGGGGACCAAACCTAGTGGTGAAATCCTGAGGTTAACCACCGGAGGGGTAATGAAAGGGCCCAATACCCTGCCTTCCTTAACTTCCTTGGAGATCTTTTGTCTTGCTACCGCCTCCATACCCTTGAGGGATTTAAGGTTGTGCGCTGAGCTAGGTCTCCTCTCGCCAGCCGCTGGTATTCTAAAACCGAATTGAAAGCCCTCCCAGAGTGTTGTAGCCGCTTCCCTGTTGGGATAGTCATTTAGCCAGCGGCCCAGCACCTCTATCTTAATTGGACTGGGGCCCTTTTGAATTTGGATTTGAGTTTGAGTTGCCGTGTCCGCCCCCCCCCGCCCTGGTTGGGTTTGCCCTGGTCCCTGCTCTGTCCTCGGTTACCCCTGGCTCGCGCACAGTTGACTGCAGCGTGCGCTGCACCACACACAGAGCACTCGTGTTTGAACTTACAGGACCTTCTACCGCACCCGCCCGTGCCGTTGAAGTCCCAGCACACCAGGCGGGGTTGAACCGCCTGCCCCGCGGAACCGCGGGGTACCGAGCTGGGAAAGGGCTTTTTGATGAGATGGCCACTGTCAAAGCGATCACCGGTAGATGGTCGCGATGGGGTCATAAGTTGTACCCATAGCGCGGTGAGTGGAACGTCCCAGCGGAGTGTGGGGTCGAGTGCCGCCCTCTTCCTAAATTGCTCGTCATACATGAGCCAAGCCTGACCCGGGAAATCCATATGGGCCTTATAAATCATGTCTTGGTATTGAATTAGAGTCGGGGCGCGCCAAGGTTGTGCCCGTGTAATGACCGACATATAAATGGAGTATGCCGGGAGCCAATTCTGCCAATTGCGGTCCGGCTTTCTCCTGAGGCGCCTCTCTTTGTCCTTCTCATCCTCCTTCTCCCCCTCCTTGCATTCAACCTCGGTGTTGAGCAAGCTAAAGATATCCACATACTCGCCCCTTAATATGCGGTCCCTTGTCGTAGGGGCCAGGTGACCACCCAAAGGGAGTGCTTGATCCCCATAAGGGATAGCGTGAACCGGAACGCCGCTGATCCCCGTACACCCTGGCTGTTGTGGTGGCCATGGTTGGGCACTATATGGGGGCAGCTGTGCGGGGGCCCCCGCTGCTGTAGCGGTCAGGGGTACTACTCCCGCATGGAGCTGCTGCATTGGGGGGGCCCAGTTACCCTGCTGGAACATGTTAGCTTGCTGTAGAAGAGAGTTGGGCTGTTGGGCCATAGTATTATTTTGTTGGGGTGGTGGGTTCATCTGCTGGTTCATTGGGTTTAATTGGGAGCGGGTTCAAACCCTGGCTTGTGCTAGGCTGCTGCGGGGGCAAATTAGTAGGGGGTTGGGTACCACCCACGTGACCAGTTGACCGCTGTGCGAATCCTCCCACAGCCACTCCGAGGGAGCCGCCTCCCCCCACCAGCTCTGGAATGCTAGTCTGTTGTTGGGCAACCCCGGGCAATGCCATTGTCGCTTGTTGTGTGTAACTCACTGGCCCACCCATGTGCTGGGGTCCAACCCCCCCAAGGTATCCCGCCCCACCCTGTGTTCCGGCAACATTGTCCCAAGGCCATGGACGTGGTGCGATGTTGTGAAACTGTTGCTGAGGTAACTCACCCAGCTCACGGCTTGTTCCCGCCACCGCCTGGTCGTCGTGTTCTGTTGTCTCGCGGTTCTGTTGCGCTTCCGCCTGAGGCGAGTTGCGGCTATTGTTGTCCTGGGCCTGCACGACCTGTTCAGCCTCGTTGATATGCCCGCTGGGTTCGGTGCTGGTTCCCCCTCGCTCCAAGGCTGTGAGGCGAGAAGATAGTTCCTGAACCAATTCCCTGATCCTCGCCTTTTTGCGGGACTTACAAAGACGGGTCGGTTGCCTCTCCTGGCTAGGGCCCGCCACCGCTGATGGTCCTGCGCCCTTGGCCCGCTCGAAAGCATCAACCCGGGCGCTGAGCTGTTCTAAAGTCGTGAGGGTATCATCCTCCGACTCCGACTCCGCTGATGATATTTGGGGGGGGGCCCTCTTAGCTGGGCGCTTGCCTTTAGATTTCGGATTACGGTTGGGGGGGGCCATTGACCCAGTGGGGCTCTCTTTCTTTAAGGTCCACGTGCTCCCTCTGGGCACCCTATGGGACCTGGGTTGTCCAACCACCTCCCACCTTCCGCCCTGGGGCGAGTATAGCAGCTGAGATCTGCCCCTACCCGATGAGGAGTACTGCTAAATCTCCTGGCTCACACGCGCCTCGTTCCCTCCGCCCGGTATTCCCCGCGGGTCCCACCGCCTCCCCTTAAGTCTTTCGCGCCCTCAAACCGTAGGGGGCGGCCGCTGGGGCACTACCCCTTCCGCAGGCGGGCGGTGCGGGTTCGCGGGGGCACCAGCTGCTTCCGTCGGTTGCCGCCGCCGCCGCGGGTACGGGCGTTGTGCTCGAAGGTGTCTGCAGGCCGGTTGCTGGTCCGCGGGCCCGGCCGCGTTCTCTCCGCCCAGCCTTCGGCGCCCAGTCGCCGCGCCGCCGCTGCTGGAGCTGCTTCCCTTCCCCAGCCGCGCTTCCTGCCGCCGCCGCTGCTGCCGCGGCTACCCCTTTGTCTCCTTTGTCTCCCGTCCGCCGCCGCGCGCTCCCGCGCCCGCCTCTCAGCTGGTCCGGTGTCACGTGGTCCCGCCTCCGCTTCTCGGTGTCCGCTCCTCGTCCTTGTATGCCGGCGGCTGGAGGCAAAAGAGGCCGGGCCTGGGCGGGAGCCCGCTTATAAAGCGGGAACTCTCGCGTCCCCCGGCCTCGCGAGACTACGAAACCCCTTCTCGCGGTAGTTCGGCCGGGGGGGGGCAAAGAGGCCCCGCCTCCTATGCAGCGGCGGAGCTAGACTTTCTCCCAGTCCCGAACTGTTCTGCATTCCATCTTTGTTTAACATTTTCATTGTGACTTGTTCTCAAGGGTCTCCTTAAACCTGAAACACTTTTTACCCTTGCTTCATCAAGTGCATTTTGTCTTCAAACACCAAGGGCTTCAAGAAAGCCCCATTTGGGTTCTCCATTCCTGAGACCTTTACCTGCTCCAGTGTTACCTGAATGAAGAAAATCAAAAGCCTCTCCGGATAGGAACCTTATGCCATCTGGTGTTGAGATACAACCTATCCCGTTGTTGATCTGAAGTGCACACTTCATGAAGCCTGAAGCTTCTATTGGGTGCTTTTAGTGTGTCCATGTCTTCTGCTTTGGATAATCCTCTGCCATCCTGTCAGAGGTGAGTCATCTGTTTGAAGAACTGTTCAGTTATAGTCTAACTGGAAAAGCTAAAGTAATACAGAAAGGATTCCTGAAGTTTCCTGGTGAAAGTTAGTACCTGGGAAGCAGACTACAGTAACCCCCTGCCCATCGTGGGGGTTAGGGACCCACCCCACCAGCGATGCATGAAAATCCGCGATATGCGGAAGCGGGTGGGGTGGGGCCTGGGGGCAGGGGGGGATTGTGCACCTGTCTGAGAAGTCTTGGGGCGGCGTGGCGGCAGGGGGATCTGACTTCGGGCCGTGGCCCACCCGTGCCGCCCGAGACTTCTTGTCTGGGCTGTCTCCATTGAAATGCATTGCCAATGCATTTCAATGGAGAAAATTTTCCCCATTGGAAAACAATGGCTCAATGCTTTCCAATGGAGAAAATTTCTCCATTGAAATCCATTCACTCAATGCATTTCAATGAAGATTGCTGCATCCCCCCCCGCACAGCCCTGAGACTTCTTGGAGGAGCGCGGGGGTGGCGTGGAGCGACCCAATCACCCCCCGCCACCACCCCGCGCAGCTCCGAGGCTTTGCGGAGGAGCGCAGGGGCGGCGCGGAGCGACCCGATCGCCCCCCACCCCCGCATGGCTCTGAGGCTTTGCGGAGGAGCACGGAGGGGCGGCGCGGAGTGACCCAATCATCCCCCACCGCCACCCTGCGTGGCTCCGAGGCTTTGCGGAGGAGCGCGGAGGGGCGGCACAGAGCGACCCGATGCCCCCCCCGCGCAGCTCCAAGGCTTTGCGGAGGGGCGGCACAGAGCAACCTGATGCCCTCCACCCCCCGCACGGCTCCGAGGCTTTGCAGAGGAGTGCGGAGGGGTGGCGCAGAGTGACCCGATGGCTGCCTGCCCCCCCACGCGGCTCCGAGACTTTGCGGAGGGGTGGCGCGGAGCAACCTGATGGCCCCACCACCACTCCGCCGCGTGGCCCCGAGGTGCAGGTACTGCGATCCCATGATGTAGTGGGACCGCAGTACCTGAACCACAAAATGGCGGGGGGTGACTGTATATAGGCATTGGAGAACTCTTTCCTACTGTTGTGAGATATATGTTTTACCATTTAAATAATACTAATTAATTCCCATTTTGCATCTCTGTATATGATGAAGCTGCAATCAAACATATGGAATAATGAATGCATTAACAGATTAACCAAATGCAAATATTCATCTCCTTTTGTTCTCTTTCGTGTGGGATGCAGTTCTTCTTTGGGGGATACATAAATAGCTAATTTATTAGGTTTTTCACCCCATTTTGAAAACAAAATACTTTGAATAAACTTTGATCTAAAGTTATGCTTTTAGATGTCGATGCTGATAGAATGCGTTGTAGTTCTATCACTATTTAGAATACTGTAACAGCCAAAGCTTTAAAAAGCACATTCTGCAGATTCAGCGAGAACAAGAAACACAAGTTTCAAAATGATGGTACAAATGTCTCTTATTAATGGGATCTTGAGATTTACAGTGGAAAGAAACACTTATTAATTATAGCCTGAGTAGTACACCAAAAGATTTACCTGCATATCTTGCCACCAAGTAAGTTCAGGTTAAATGGCAGAGTGTCCTGGTTTGCCCTCAATGCCCAATTATTTTGGGTGGTTAGGAAAATGTAAGTTCAATGCAGTTCAATGTAAGGATTGAGTCAAGCATGCTGAGGTCAGAACATCAGGACTTAAAGTGTTATTGGGATTGTGGCCAACTCTCAGTGAAAATAGATGTTGGGAATATTGTAAACAGTCAGATTCCAGCTTGGCTACAATTGGAAGACAAAGTGATCATAAAAACTGCCAGTGTTGTACTTCCTTGTACAAATCTATGGTGGGATTCTGCACACTGTTCCAATCACTACACTTCAGAAAGGGTGTGGTAGAGCTGGAAAAGGTTCAGAAAAGGACAACCAAAATAATCAGGGGGTTGTAGCTTCACCTGTGAGGAAGTGTTAGAATGTTTGCTGCTGTTTAGTTAGAGAGGAGAAAGCTGATAAGGGGGAAACATGATAGAAGTGCATGAAATAACATATGGTGTGGAGGAAAATGATAGGTCTCTCTTGGCTGCCATACTCCAGTTATGGAATTCTCTCTCTTTAGAGACTTAATGGGCACCAACCCTGATCTCATTTCCACACCAAGGCCTTCAGAAATGAATGAGGTAGGCTGTGGAAGTTTCCTTACTGTTGCTGGCTTTAAATGGCTTATAATATTGAACTGGTTTTATATTGTTTTTATCACTGTACTTTGTCCTCAGATCATGAGATATAGGATGAAACATTCAAAGTAATTATAGCTAGTGGTTTCTTTGTTTTTCTTGCTCTCTCATGATACTAGGACTTGGGGACATCTACTGGATCTAAACAGTGTGAGATTTGGGACAGAAGTAACTTCATGCTGTAGAGCTTTGAAAAAGAACTTTTCATGTTGCAATTCACAGAATTCCTTACCCATCATGGCCAGTAATTTTTACATGATAAGGGGGTGCCATTTACACAGGACCAAAAAAAAAAATATTGTATAACATTGCATAAGCTAATTAACTCATACAGTGGCAGAAATAGAAATGACTTCTATAATTGCAACTGAGTTACAATGCTGGGCATCTTACCCAAGAGAAGGAGATTCTGACCATGGCTTGCCTAGCACTTATGTTACCCTGTTATTATGACAAGTATATCATCTGAAGGAAAATAATAGGATCAACGTCTTAAAATCAGAGCTGTCATACAACAGTTGAGAGAGAACAAAATAGATAAAAGTATGAGTTCTTTTGAAGGATGAAATGGAAATGTAATAATAAGTACAAATAGCTGTTTTAGGAGGAGGAGGAGGAGGAGGAGGAGGAGGAGGAGGAGGAGGAGGAGGAGGGAGGAGGAAGAGGCGGCGGCGGAGGAAGAACAGAGGTCTCCCTTGCACCAGCCAGGAAGGTTTTCAAAGGTGAATGCAGGTTAGGGTTTTATTCATCTTTACATTTTTATTTAATTTGTTTTCAACATCCTTTCTTATTTTTCAAGCCATTTCTAGTCATGGAGCAGCTAGTCAAGTGTTATAGGGCTACAAATATCATTTTATTATTGTCACATTAACAGCACAGAGTAAAATCCAGTTGTTAGTCCAAAGCAGGGCAGATTCTGCAGCGAGATACTTAAACCATGGTATGGATGTGGAATTCTGGCCAACTTCTTTTGTGAGTTTTGGCATTTATCCACAGTTTTCATTATCTATGGGAAAGCCTGGAACCGATCCCCAGCGGATACCAGGGTCCTACTGTATCCACAGACTTCTGTGAGTCATTCTGTTGTTTTGTTTCTGACCTCTAGGGCAATTTTAGGTCGACAACATTTTGCCGTACTTTGCTTCCTACTTTTGCATACCAATCACCTATCAAAAAGTGTTCTGCTTATATACTGCCCCATATCACTTCAAGCAGTCTCTGGCTGGTTTACAGTTTTAATTACAGTATGCAGGCTACACATTGCCCCTCAGCAAGCTGGGTACTCATTTTACTGACATTGGAAGGATGGAAGGCTGTGTCAAGCATGAGCCGGCTACCGGGAACTGAACCCCAGGTCGTGGGCACAGTTTTACCTGCAGTATGGGCATTTAACCACTGCATCACAAGGCTAAGCTATCAGCATGTCTTGCCTTAATGTGTGATCAATTTCCTTCTGGATATTTTCATGAAATCTTTCAATTTCCTCTTCTTCAGTATCTCTAGTTGCAGCATAGACTTGAATGATGTTTATACTGATATTTCCCCCCTGAAGTCTGATGGATATTATTTGGTCAGACCTTGTATTATAGCCCCAATATCCTGTGCTACATCTTCCCTCAATATTAGAGCTACTCCATTTGTCCTACGTTTGTCATTTCTGTAGTAAAACACTTTGTCTTTGGTCCAGTTCTGACCTGGGAGTCTCATCTTCCATCACTATCTCTTGTTTCATTTTGGACTCTATTTTCATAGGTTTTTCAAGGTAAGAAAAGTTCAACAGTGGTTTACCTTGTTGCCTTTTGTGCAGTACTAACAAAAGTTAACTTGAGAGTCACCGCCATATTGATCAGTGTAGCCTAGCCTCCTGATGGCATTGTTCTTGACATCTAATACATTTTCAAATCCCCTCACCACATTAAGATGTGTGTCCATAAAGGGGATGCATTTCTTGCAGCATACATTTTCACTTGAAATTAATTGAACTATGAACCAAAAACATCCATGAATTGGGATGGTTTGTGGTTTGGTTCATAGTTTGGTTTGGAGATCCCTGATGTGCCAAAACAAAATGAAGTGCCAAACTATTTTCTGCTTGGGGCTTCATATTTGGCAAAATGGATGCCATGCCCCTTCCTGCTGCCCTGCCACCTGGTGGCAGCTGAGGACAAAGAGGAGGCGGCAGCAGGACAAGGTAGGAAGGTGCCAGGTGAGTAGGAAGGGGGCAGGCAGGGGGCAGAAGGAATGAGGTATTAGATTCCCATTCTCCATGAACTGGAAAAAAAAACCTTAAGCATGAACTGGTTTATTTTTTTCTGGAATTTGTGAGTGGTTCATGATTCAGGACCATAAGAACATAAGAAGAGCCCTGCTAGATCAGGTCAAGGGCACAACTAGAGATGGGCACGACCAGGAATTTTTTTTTTGAGTTGTCATTTTTTGGGATGGGTCTGTTTCGGCTCGTTTCCGTTTTTTGCGAAATTTTTCAAAAATTTGTCGTTTCATGGTGTTGTTTTTTTGTCTGTCATTAGTACTGGTTTGGGGGGTAGCGGGCTCCTGGGGGCACCTCTGTGGGGTGGGTGCCTCCTCTGGCCCACTATGAAGGGAAAGCGGGCTCCTGGAGGCACCTCGTGGGTGCCTCCTCTCCTCACCCGCTACAAAATGGCATGCATAGCCAATTGGATATGCATACCAAGTTGAGTGGCAGAGAGGCACCTCTTTTGGGTGCCTCTCTGTAGACCACAGGCCCACTGCTGATCTGGCCGCTCTGTGGTTCACTAAGAAGGGAAGTGTACTTGCATGTATAGTGCAATGTGAGTACACAGGTTTGGCTTAGGGTTAGGGTTAGCGCAGGGGCTAGGCTTAGGGTTACAGGTAAGGTTAGGGTGAGTATTGGGGTGCACCTCTGGGTGCCTCTCTGACCCACTTAGAAGGACAGTGTACTGGCGTATGGGTTAGGCTTAGGGTTAGGGTTAGGGTTTGGGCTACGGTTATGGGCTTTTAATGCCCGATTGGCACATCCCAGAAGTCTCTGTGGTCAACCTGGCCAAGTGGCCATGCGATTGGTGGAATGGCTCCAAAATTTTGCATTGTCACTCCGATGGCCAGCCCATCATTGTGCAGGTGTAAAAAATAAAAATAAAAATAAAATAAAATAAAATAAAATAAATGGAGAGGAGGACAGAGGAGACATTTTGTTGCAAGAAAAACCCACTGCTACTGTAAAAAATCTGGCAGTTTTAAAATAGCAATTTTCGCATGTTTCTGTGGTGCTTTGGTGTGTTTTTGGACCACGATGATATGATTTCAAAAAAAAGATTGTGGTCACCCGCCCCATTTTGGATCCCCGCCCGCACCGCATAGCATCGACGAGGATGCCCCACCAGAGCAGCCCAGGACAGGAGGGGGGGAAGGCCGGGGACCCCCCCCGAAACCACCCCTCTAGGTGCCCTCACTCAGGCAGGCATATTTCCGCCTGCTTATTTGGCCGGGAATCGGGTTTTTAAAACTTTTTTTCTGTGCCGCTTGAATGGCGGCGGCGAGCCAGTGAGGCGGCGACATTGGCGGGACGACGAGGATGCCCGCCGGCCGCCACTCCGCCAGAGCAGCCCAGGAAGGACAGGAGGAGAGGGGGGAGGCTGGGGACCCCCCCCAGAAACCACCCCTCTGGTAGATGCCCTCACTCAGGCAGGCATATTTTTGCCCACTTTTTGGCCGGGAATCAGGGTTTTTTTTTACTTTTTAAAACTTTTTTTCTGTGCTGTTGGCATCATGCAATTGCGCGATGCCAGGAACGACAAAATGACAAATCAGACCCAATTTTTCTTTTTTCGGTTTGAGTTCGAGTTCTGGCAGAGTAATTGTCATTCTTTGTTTCGTTGCGTAACGTAAACGAGGAACAGAAATGGAAACGAGAATTTCGTCAAGTCGTGCCCATGTCTAGGCACAACTAGTCCAGCTTCCTGTATCCCACAGTGGCCCCACCAGAGGTGTCTGGGAGCACATGAGACAACTAGATACCTGTCTCCTAATACCACTCCCATGCGTCTGGCACTTCAGCTGCCCTCCTTTTAAGCCTGGAGATAACATCTATTCCCATCACGGCTTGTAATCTGTGCTGGACTTTTCCTCCAGAAATCTGTCCAGTCCTCTTTAAAGGCATCTAGGCCAAATGCCATCACCACAGCCTGCAGCAAGGAGTTCGCCTGACTAACAACACGCTGGATAAATACATATTTTATTTTGTCTGTTATCAGTCTCCCAGCCCTCAATTTGAGTAGATGACTCCTGGTTCTGGTATTGTGTGAGAGGGAAAAGAGCTTCCCTCTATCTTCTTTTCCCACCCCCAGCATAATTTTATACGTCACAATTACATCTCTCCAAGGTGCCTTTTTTCTAGACTAAAAATCCCCAAATGCTATATTCTTTCCTCATAAGGGAGGTGTCCCAGCCCAGTAATCATTTTAGCTGCTCACTACTGCACCTTATTGGGTCCCACTATGTCTTTTTTGAGATGGGGTGACCAGAACGGTGCACAATACTCTGGGTGCAGCCTTACCATGGCTTTGTACAATATTGTAATATTGGCTGTTTTGTTTTCCATTCCCATGTTAATCATTCCTAGCAAGGAATTGGCCTTATTTCCTGCCACCAAACACTGGCTTGACCTTTTCACTGAGGTGACCCTTTTCACCAGCCTGCCAAGATCTCCTCCCTAATCCAATATGGACAGCTCAGAATCCATTAGCTGCAAGGGTAACCGCAAACCACCCTGAGTTGTCATTTTTTTCTGGTTCATGCTCATCTCTAGAAGTGACCTATATATTCTGCTTTCAACTCCATGGAAGAAAATGGGACGCAAATGTAATAAAATGCAAAAATATACTGAACTAAAATATCTGATGGCATAGGTCCCTTTTGGTATGTCAAAAGTTTTGCCACAACACTGTTGTTAATCCTTAAATACTTTGCACCAAGATAGTGATTTCTCCTTAAAAGTCATGTAACTCTCATATTATATTGACTGGAAATTTTGAGCTAAAAGTGGTTGCCCCGTTGATCTCACTTGAGGGAGATAAATTTAGCTCCATCACACCAATTATTAGCCAAATGTGGGTGGTTATTACTTTCCCAGCATCATTTGGTCTTAACAAGAAATTCTTTTCCTTTCCTCCCAGCATTTATTTGCTTGTTAATTGCAGCAGACTTGTGAGGGGGAATAATATGTCACCTGAACAAATGGCCCTTCCCATCATCCTTCTTGCTATAAATGGACTAGCTCGAGCCACATCTTAAATAACTATGGCTGCTAGACATCAGCTTGAAAACTTTTGCGGTTGTGACCGCTAATTATGTTCAGTCATTTTCCTTGCTTATTTCCAAGCAGATGGGGAAAGTCGGAAAGTCAAAATGTTAAGTAGCTTCATCTTCTCCGCAGGGTTTTTCTATAACTGTAAATGGCTGGATGGCATCCAGCTTTCTCTCAAGGGCATTTTTAGTTGTATTTAGCCCCTGTAGCTCGGAGAACAACACAAAAGCAAAGCGAAGCAAAACTCTGCTTAATTGACATTATTCTCCCCTAGTCATTCTCAACGCCACTGAGGAGTGTTACCCCAAATGGGCTGGTGCTTTCACTACCTGTTGATATCTAAAATTAAAGCTTGGACATTGTTGGAGATTTTCAAGCTGTTCAGTATTTATCCATTCAAGAGCTTACTCACAGACACAAACAGGCTTTCCCAGCATGGATTTCTCATTTTCATTTCCTGAGTCTTTTTTGCCGTTACACTGAAAGATCCCCTTCCAGCATTCTCTTTAAATTCGATTTGCACTAAAAGAAGTGCTCATTGTGTGAAAAGCATATTAAAACAGTTGCCATAGGATTCTTTTTAAGTACCACAGATTCATAACTTCAGATATAGAATTCATGATAAAAAAATAAGCAGTCAAACAACTTTAGGGTCAAATTTGAGATTATGACTGCTTGTGCAGGGAGAGCAAATCAACATTCTACAAAGCAATTCTAAAACTGAGGTCAGCTAAAACAAAAAAAGTTATATTGAAGCTGGAAGTTGAATGAGCACCATATTTGGCAAGAGTCTGTTCTTTCTCTGTGCCAAATGGGACATTAGGCAAAGAGTTTTCAAGTTTTTAAAAGCAAACTCTTTTGCCTTCCATTTAGAAATAGGCAGTACTAAATGTCACAAGATCCCATAACTTTAAAAACCACAGATCATTTTTCTTACTTATCATGAAAGGGAACTGATGTCTCAGCATGTTTTTTGTTTGTTTGGAAAAATCTAGGCTGCAGGAGCTGTAATAATCATCCTCGAAAAAGGCCATTCAGTAGGCAAACAATGTCACTTTGTTACAACACTGAGTAAGGGTGGTACAGCCTTGACAGCAGGAAGTTCACAAAATAATACATTGTATACATCCATAAACAGGAGATAAAGATATATGGAGAGTTGCAAGGCAGCTAAAAGTCACAAAAAAACAGACTGAAAAGATAGGTTTTCTTTAAAGCAGTAGTTCCCAATCCTTTCTCTCTCTCTCTCTCTCTCTCTCTCTCTCTGTGTGTGTGTGTGTGTGTGTGTGTGTGTGTGTGTGTGTGTGTGTGTGTGTGTGTGTGTGTGTGTTTCTCAGATGTTCTTATATCTATATCCTAGGTAGTGATGAAGACTGACAGGAGTTTTAATCCAATAACTTCTGGGGATGTAAGGCTGGGAACCACTGTTTTACAGAGTAAAAAAAATCCCTTAATGGAAAGAGTTATTAAAATCCCAGCAGATAAACATTTCAAGATTCCTGAAACAGAGACACAATATAAAAGAAATCAAAAGAAAATGAATCATTTCTAATATAATACAATGTAATGATGAAGTGCAAAGCAAAACAATCTGTATTTGAATATCAGCTAAAGTTATAGTTATGCAGGATAAACCACAGTTAGCCATTATAAAACACTGTATTTGCACCTAACCTTCCACCAGCCCTTTAAATAAAGCTCTCTCTGTTCCAGCAATTTGACTTAAAGGCTGAGAAAGAAAGAGTATCTGTTTTCTGAAAACAGTGTGGGTGTTTTTCCCTTAAAACATCTTTTATGCGGGAACAACATATTGCTAGGTCACTTCAGAAAAAGTAAAATTTAAGAAGAGGTAGAAAGTGACAATTAGCACCTTGTCACTGGCAGTTTATGCTGTAGAGAGCTCTGTGCAAACATAGCTCTCAGGTTCTATCCCGGTGATTCTTGAGCATCATTTGATCTCTGGATGGCGACAGCCATCTCATCTGTGGGAACCTGATTTGAACAATGTGGCTCACGGCAAATCCAAGCATGTTTTCTATGATGGAAAATCATCAGACAAAGCTACTCACTTCTTTTAGCACAGTGGTTCTCAACCTGTGGGTCCCCAGATGTTCCTGGACTGCAACTCCCAGAAATCCTTTCCAGCTCAGCTAGTGATGTAGACTTCTGGGAGTTGCATTCTAGGAACATCTGGGGACTCACAGGTTGAGAACCACTGTTTTAGCAGAAGAGGGACAATTAGTAACAAATAAGTTCCGGGAGCAACTGGGTCATGTTTGTGTGCATTCCAGAATATCATGTTAGGCAGAGTCTTTGCTACTATAAACATGGCACAAAAATAATCTGACAATTTAAATGATATGCTGTTTATAAACCACACCAAACAATGTACAAGTTTACTCATGAACATATTTGGCTAAGAGCCTCCATCTCAGAAAGCCACATTCTGACGAAAATCTTTGAACTTCTCAAAGTATTTAAAAGTTTGCTAGGAAACCATAAGGTCAGGATAAGAAGGGCAAGTAACATTTTTGCAGCATCGCCCTGCTGAAATAGGTTATTTCGAAAGATCCTAGCTCCTCATAAATCAAAAACCTAAATACACACATCCCTATCATTGAGGAGCAGGTGGCAAATCCACCTAGAAATCTCTTTCCGATATTCCACTGGCAAGCTAATTTCACGTTGAAAAGAATGGATTGTTTTTACTATTAGCTGAGCTGCATGCTTCCCAGATGCCTATTTTGTATGGCATTATCTGTTTTCCCTGGTGGTCATTTGTTTCCACTGCAAATTTTCTGCAGATGTACGGCTTTGATGCTCTGTAGCATTCTTGGCCCACACATGTGCTTCTGTGTGCATGGATAACAACTGGGCCGTTGTCGTTCTTTTAATCTTAAAAGGATGTGAGGGAGAAAAGAAAAGAGCGGGATCCTAATTCTGTGTCAAATTGAGAAACCTTCTAATTATGGTAACTGAAAGAGACAGAGGTTCCAATCCCTCACATATATTGGCCATGTCCTGCTGCTCCTCCAAGCCACCTGTAGTCATTAAAACCAATTTACAGGTACATATATTCTCCTAGATCCAGCAGCAAAACAGATAAGATACACTTAAAAAAAAAAAGGAAACAGTAATTGCTATTAGATCACAGACCATTGTTAACTTACCGGCAGAACATTATTCTGGATTTAGACATGTAGCAGATGTTTTTATATGTTCATACCCAAATTAACTATTTTGCATGGAAACTGTATGATCATGTAAAGCATGGGTGTCCAAACTTTTTGCAACAAGGGCCAAATTTGGTAAGGTGAAAATGTGAGGGGGGGCAACCATTCAGCTGCATTTGGCCCCCGGGCCGGACTTTGGACACATCTCTATAACATGTAAAGAGGCAGGGAGGACGCTGCAGCAGAGGAGCCGGGGGACAGGTAGGCTGGGCAGGTGGCTGGTGGGATGGACAGAGGCAGGGAGGGCAGGCAAACTGTAAAACTGCAAGCTGGCGCCTCCATCTGGTATGGGGAGGGGCCAGCTGGCAGGGATGCGTGACAGACTGACCAGGTGGGCAGAAGAGGCTGCGGGCTGCTCAAAATTTGCAAACGGGACGCATTTGGCCCCCATGCCTGACATTGGACATGCCTGATGTAGAGTATTTAGTGCGCTATGTCTGTTGGCACTTGTTTAGTTTTGAATTTTCTTCCTGGAGATCATCAGTGGAAAAAATGGACCTCAGCCAATTCACTTGGGAGGTATATGACATATAGGAATGCATTGAATCTTGAGGATGATTTCTATTCCTATGGTGAAAAGGACACATTGTCTGCTATGAATGAGTGCCCTGAAGAATAGCCTTTGAGAGTAGAGATGGGCACGAAACGAACAATTTTTCATTTTCGTTTCCGTTTTTTGTTTCTTCGTTTAGTTACGCAATGAAATGACAAACAAATTTTGTCTCTAAAATGAAACGAAATGAACAGAAACACCAGAAATTTTGTCATCCATTTTGTTTTCGTTACTGCAATTCATTGAACTGCTTTAAATGCTAAAAAAATCACAAAAAATGAAATAAATGGTAACAAAACGGTAATGAAATGAACGAAAATGAAAACGATTTTTTGGCAAAAATTCATGAAAAACAGAAATGAACCGAAACTGACCCCCTAAATGACAAACGACAAACGAAACACCATTTTTTTATTCGTGCCCATCTCTATTTGAGAGTATTGGGTTTATCAAAGAACAGCAACTGCTGTTATAAAGTACTCAATTTAAAGTAGTGGCTCCAACCTTGAGTCTCCAGATATTCTTAGACTACAACTCCCAGAAATCCTGGCCTGCCATAGCAAAGGGCAGTTTTCAAAGTGCTGCAGCCAATGACACTTTTATTGCAACACTTTGAATACCAGGTGCCCGCAATTGCAAGCCCCTTGCTTTGATTCTGATGGAGCAAAAGGGGTCTGAGAGCTCCTTTTGCTACATCAGAATCAAAGGGGATTCCCTGGGATTCTGACACAGCAAGTCATCTTACTTCATAGGATGAATGCAAATGGGAAGGGGGAAAATCGTCTTCCAATTTTTTTCCTATCCCCAGAAATTACATTCATCCTACAAATTTTTCATCATAAGGGGCATTCAACCACTGTCTTACCTTGCTGGAAATTATGAATAGAAATTGATGGGTATAGGAAAAATTTGAGTTACAAAAAAGCCTGGCCTTTCTGAGTTATGAAAAGGAAAAGGAAAGGAAAGATTCCTTTTCAAAGTGGCTCCTCCTTGTTTGCAATAGCAATACTGCCATCTTTTGTCCACCCGACTCCAGTGCTGCAATTAGGAAGAAGAAGGAGCCATTTTGAACAGGAAAGCTGAGAACTGGGGATTCTTTCTTTTAATGACCTTTTCAAACTCCCCATTTTGAAAATATTTGGCACTGTTTTGGGGACCTTTTGGGATTTCTTTGGTGGATTTCTCAAGGGGTTATCACACAGGCTGCTCATCTTCTGATGTTTGTTTTCCTGTTACAGTGTTTTTTGCTTTCTGGTGCAGGGGGTGTTTTCCCACTTGCATTTCTATGGGAAACCCTGTTTCAATTTACGAAAATGCATTTGGAACGGATTCATTTTGTAATTAGAGGTACCACTTTGTTTTCCATCTTTCTGAAACAGCTTTCTTGGGCTTCACTTTTATGGGGTCTCACCTCTTCTTGCTGTGACTCATAAGGACACAGACTGTGATGTGGTATATTTGCTATGTCTTCAGATGTATTCAAGCCATTCCTAGTTGCTAGATGTTGTAGGCTTATAGTATGGTCCATGTTGTTTGGAGATGAAGTTGTAGTCCAAGAAAACATTTTTGACCCAAAATTGGGAAAGAAGTCCTTATGCATCTGGAAGTTGAGTCATGGCTACTGGACTTCTTTTTTGAGAGATTGAAACGTTTCGCGGTTCATCCAAACAGCTTCATTGGTCTGAATACAGCTAGTGCAAATCCTCCATCTTATAGGCAGCTTTGACCTCTTCTCACCCTGGCCTGAACTAGGCTCATAAGATGAACAGTGGCCTAAATAGGCTCATTAGGGAGACAATAGTATTCTTAGCCTTAAGGTGAACAATGGCCTAAGGTGCTGAAACCTATCAAGAATGGGTCGTTAGCTATGGCCTTGGTGGTGAAGGCTTTTTGATTTGTCTGGGTACTTTGGAAAGCACAGCCTGATAAGTAGCAGATAGACTATGCTGGAGCCCACCACCTCTTACAACACCGCAAAATACCTGGCGACTATCCTAGCCCCACTGGTTGGACTCACGGACCACCACATACACAATTCAGAGGAGTTTGTTTCTAAAGTGAAGGAGCTGAAACTGGATACAGATGAAACCATGGTATCATTTGATGTTACATCGCTCTTTACAAGCATCCCCACCATTGATGCCCTAACAATATTAAAGAGAAGACTAAGAGAAGACAGCACCCTCACCTCCAGAAGCCGCCTCAACCCAGACCAGATATGCCTGCTCCTGGACCTGTGTCTGAACACCACATATTTCATGTACAGAGGGGACTTCTACAGACAGAAGCATGGCTGTGCCATGGGTTCCCCAGTGTCACCAATTGTTGCAAACCTATACATGGAAGAAGTGGAGAAGAAGGCACTCAACACCTTTCCGGGGACAACACCATCCCACTGGTTCAGGTATGTAGATGATACCTGGGTGAAAATCAAGACTCAGGAAGTGCAGGCCTTTACAGACCACATCAATGCGGTGGACCCTAATATTAGGTTCACTAGAGAAGACACCCAAGACAACAGGCTGGCTTTCCTGGATTGTGCAGTCATCATCAGACTTGACCGTGGCCTGGGAGTAGAAGTTTACAGGAAACCCACCCACACAGATCAATACTTACTGTTTGACTCCCACCATCCACTACAGCACAAACTAGGAGTCATCAGGACCCTAAGCCACAGAGCAGAGAGCATCCCCACCTCCACAGAAGCCAAGAAGAAGGAAGACAGGCACCTGAAGACAGCACTTAAGGCCTGTGGATATCCAAAGTGGGCCTTCAACATAGCAGTGGTACATCCCAGATGAGCAAGGGATCAGTCTGAGACCCAGACCCGACGGAAGAACCTGGTCATTCCTTACATGGCTGGAGTGTCAGAGAAGCTTAAAAGGATTTTTGGCAAACACCACATCCCTGTTTATTTCAAACCCACTAACACACTAAGGCAGAGACTTGTCCACCCAAAGGATCCGATACCAAACCATAAAAGGAGCAATATAGTATATGCGGTCCAATGCAGTGAGGAGTGTTCAGACCTCTACATTGGAGAAACTAAACAGCCATTAAACACTAGGATGGCCCAACATAGGAGGGGCAACAGGTCAGGACCAGAATCAGCAGTACACCTCCATTGGAAGGACAAAAGGCACTCTTTCAAAGATGAGGATGTACACATATTAGACAAAGAAGAGAGGTGGTTTGAAAGAGGGGTAAGAGAGGCCATTCATGTGAGCATTGAAAACCCCTCCCTCAACAGAGGTGGTGGGCTCCAGCATAGTCTATCTGCTACTTATCAGGCTGTGCTTTCCAAAGTCCCTAGGCAAATAAAAAAACCTTCACCACCAAGGCCATAGCTAACGACCCATTCTTGATAGGTTTCAGCACCTTAGGCCATTGTTCACCTTAAGGCTAAGGATACTATTGTCTCCCCAACGAGCCTATTTAGGCCACTGTTCATCTTATGAGCCTAATTCAGGCCAGGGTGAGAAGAGGTCAAAGCTGCCTATAAGATGGAGGATTTGCACTAGCTGTATTCAGACCGATGAAGCTGTTTGGATGAACAGCGAAACATTTCTATCTCTCAAAAAAGAAGTCCAGTAGCCATGACTCAACTTCCAGATAAACTCACCTGGATGACTGAGAATCTTCACAGACATATCAGAAGAAGAATATGTTTTGTGGAAAGAGAGAAAAAAGAATTACCAAAAGCCAAAGTATTTCTCACAGCGATATTTTTCTCTATGGATAAAATCATATCTGAATGTATACTCCCCCAAAAAAAAAGGAAGATAAGACGGATGTTGGATAATCATCATGCATAGCTCATGCTACAATAATATGATTTTGGGCAAGACAGACCCTATATTGAACATGATTTATTGCTTCTGGAAAGAGACTAGTTTTGCTTCAGTTCTGTGTATTTAGCTCAGTGTGCTGAAAAGGTGCCTATTCAATAGCTATGCATTTATGTTTTAAATGGTTGCCATTACATTTTTAAAGTACTGTGCTTATGCTCTTATTTGAATGCTTAAAAGCTAACATTCAGGGCTGATTCCTCCCCTGAGGCCTCTATATCCTCCCCCTTTTTTGTCTGATTCTATATCAATTATTTGTGTGTTATTATTAATTTTTAACCATAGCTATTAAACTCTATTACGCCTGGTGGTAGTTGCATTATTGCTGACATTTACACAGTTGTGTCCTGGCAAACCTCTATGACAGTCTTTGTTTAACTTCCGTCATTTAAGGAACACCAACCCATATGGCAGAATACATTCTAAAGTTCTACAATTTGGAATGCCTAGAAGATAAAAATTCCTGCAAGAAAATTCTAAGCAGATCAATTATTAGAGTTTCTCACAGTTGCCACCCAGTGAGCTCAGCTACCAGCCATACTGGCTTGGGGGTTCAGGAAGCTATAGCAACCCCAGTTAACTCTTCCAAGGGCTGTTAAAATAATGCTGTTTTACATTATGTACATTGTAAACAAGCCATCCAAAACCATGAAGGATGAGAACTACAGTACAGGACCAGAGGATATTTTTTTAGTTCTGCCTCTAGGGAGATTTACAGCAGAAGCCTCCTGATACAATACCAGAACTTTCTTCTGCCATTGCTAATCCACCTTTGGGTTTCCCTGTTGAGGGGCCAGGAAGAAAAGACTTTGGGGGTCAGTGTTGGCTTTCGAGTCACAAGATCCCCAGCCTCTTGGGTCTTCAGACCTGCCTCCAAACAGGCCAAAATGTATACTGAAGACGCTGGTATTACAAAGGAAAACTTAAGAAATGGTGGATGAAGTAACAGTTGGTCCCTCCCTGCTGTACAGGCTAGCACATGTTGGTAGCAGCAGCTGTGCCAGGGATCTCCCCAGCTCGAAATATCCACTGGGTAGTCACCTCTATCGGCCAAAAGCAAGGAGTGGTGGATTTCATTATTTCATTCTCAGAAGGCTCCTACCTCAACCTCTCTCCTCCTGTCATCACCACAGTTTGCCTTTCTACTGTGCCTCTGACACATGCTGGATTCAGCTTGCCTCATGGCAGTATTAGTGCCAGTCAACCTATGTAGAAGGTAGAATCAGATGCACAAAGAGGCTAGCTCTAGTTTACACCTATGGTGGTCTGGCAGTTTGCTGGTGCCATGAGTTGGCACTGATGAAGTGAAGTGAGGTGAGATGCAAGGGGAAGGAAGGAGAGAGAGAAAAACGGTGAAGCACCAATAATCACAGGGTGCTGCTGCTTCTTTTCCCATCTGCGCTGTGGGAGCTACCACAGTTCCACAACTGCATGGTTCTCTCCTCAGCTTACTTCCGCATATAACACAGCCCTCAATTTTAAGTCTAACAATCTTATACATGGGAAAATCCTGTATTTAAATTTTAATCATTAGCTTTTCCCTTTGACAAGGGGACCTGATTGTAGCAGAAGCAGGTGAGGGCACAGAATCTTGATGGCGTCCAGCCCGTGCCTGGATTTAGTGAATTCCTATTTCAGGAGCATGCTACCCACCTGTTCAGCTCCCTCCTGAGCTGTATAAATCTAATGACACTAGAGCAGACCTCAGAGCCAATGTTATTTAGCAGTAGTTTCAGACCTATTATCTTATTATTCTTAATTTCCTATTCCTTCTTTCAAATTTTGTATGAGGGCAGCCAAATACCTTTAGGGTGTCTTCCCATGGGGCTCTTGAACTCTGCCACCTCTTTCAGTACCCGTCACATTGTGATGAGGAGAATGATATGATACCCACTACCCAGGAAAGAGAATGGGATGGGTGAAAACTCACCATCAAACTAGGCCAGGGGTCCTCAAACTTTTTAAACAGGGGGCTGGTTCACTGTCCCTCAGACACTGTTGGGGGCCAGACCCTGCAGCTCCCCAACACAGCTCTGAGGGAGGAAAGGGAAGGCCCAACCAGTTTCACCCCCCCCCCAGCCCAGCACCTGCCAGCCCGCACGGCAACCCACTTCTCCCATGGCTCCAAGAGGGTAGGGTAGGGCCCATCCTGCTCACACACCCCCCAAGCTACAAGCAACGGTGGGCTTTGCCCTTGCATTGGTGGCTGAGGCGACAGCAGCAGCTGCTGTTGCACGGCGAGTTTGTGGCTCAAGTGGGGGGGAGTGTGTGGGGGCTTCTGCAATGGCCGGCGGGCCAGATTCAGGACCTTGGTGGGCCGCAACTGGCCCATGGGCCACAGTTTGAGGACCCCTGATCTAGGCCAATCTGATTGACAGCCAAAAATTCCCATCTGGCCCTTACGCAAACAGCTAAGCTCATTCTCTCTGCCTGTAGGGTGGGAGGTTGGGGACAAACGACAAAAGTGAAAGGGAGACTGATCGCTGCATGGGCAGCCTTTTTATATAAGCTGCCTGGCCCTTGCAGTCCTGGCCCTGTGGCTGGTGTGCTTTCGTGCCAGAATCCGTGTGGGCAGGCAAAGAAGCCCCACCCGGGAACAAGTCCCATGATTTAACAATGTCTGCAATATATTTTCTTTTAACAGAAAAGGAGCTGCTGTGTACAGCAGGGAATCAGAACTAAGACTAGAAGAGGATGGCCCCTTTCCTCTTACATTGCAAGCCTTCCAAATATCCCTTCTTTCCCGAAACCACTTCTTTACTGAAGCAAACATCAGCTGGAGCAAATATATTCATTGGGCCCTTGTGTCTCAACCAGGGAAAATATGACAAGTTCCTCTTCCTACCTCCCATAGTAATGATTAGATTCCTTCCTCAACAAACATTTATTGAGAGTGAAGCTGGGGGGGTGAGATATCAGCCCCCTGGACCCTCAGTTGTGGGGTGTTCCAGGGTTCAGCCATCTCCCCCATGCTCTTTAACATCTATTTGAAACCGCTGGGGGAGGTCATCTGCAGATTTGGGGTCTGCTGCCATCAGCATGCTGATGATATACAGCTCTATCTCTCCTTTATCACCTCTGCAGTGGAGGTTGTTCCAGACCCTAGAATGCTGCCTGGCTGTGGTTATGGATTGGACCAGGATGAATAGACTCAAGTGAAACCCTGATAAGATGAAGGTTCTGTTCTTAGGGGGTAACTTGGAGAGTTATGGTGGCCCTCTCCTCAGTTTGGATGGGATTTTCCTCCATCTGGCAGAGAGACTGAGGAATCTGGGTGTGGTACTGAATCCGGCTCTCTCCTGGGACTCTCAGAAAGCTGCCGTGTCCAAATCTGCCTTCTGTCAGCTAAGATTCATTGCCAAGATTCACCTCTTTCTTGATGAAACCTCGCTGAGAGCAGTTGTACATGCCTTGGTGACTTCCCAGATTGACTACTGCAACACACAGGGCCGGTGCTTCCATTAAGGTGGCCTAGGCAGTTGCCTAGGGTGCCAAAATGGAGTGAGGGCGCTGGACAGCCTGCCGCCCCCACCACTGGCCACTGCCATCCATCCCCTCACTGCCCGCCAGCCGCCTGTCGCCGTCCAGCCATCGCTGCCCGCTGCCACCCGCCTGCCACCCCCCGGGCCCATCGCCGCCCCCCATGCCCATCGCCGTCCCCCGCCATCTGCCACCGCCCTGCCCCCCATTGCCGCCCCACCACCTGCCCACTACCGCCCCACTGCCCCGTCCCCCACTGTTCCACCCCCACCCACCCCGCCTGCTGGCCACCCACCCCACCCCCTGCCCCTTGCCTAGGGGGCAAAAAAACCTAGCACCGGCCCTGGCAACACACTCTGATCTGTACACTACAGCAGGCTCAGAATGTGACTGCTAGGCTGGTGGTTGGTGCAAGCACATATTACTGCATCGCTCCCTTCCTGGCTAACCTACACTGGCTACCTTTTGCATTCTGGATCAAGTTCAAGGTGATGCTTTTAACTTATAAAACCCTCCACAACTTGGGACCTGAATATATAACCGAGCACCTGTCTCTTAGATTAATAAATGTCCATCCAACTAGATCTTCTTTAGCATTGGGACTTAGGGTGGCCACTCCTAGGGAAGCCCAATAAAACTGTTATGAGAAACCAGGCTTTCTCAGTGGCTGCCCCTGCTCTTTGGAACAAATTGCCAGTTGACATCCATTTCGCTCCATCTATGGCAATGTTTAAGAATTCTTTGAATACCTGGTTCTACTGTGAGGCTTTTGACAGTGCTGCAGGTTGCTCGCCACCTACCTGACTCCCTACTGTGATTTGTTTGTTCTATTTGTTTATTATGTTTACTTAATGTATGCAAAATGCTATTATTATTTTATTGTTTTAACTTTAATTGTACACCATCTGGATTTGTTCTTTGAATTATACTTGGCGGTATATAAATCCAGAAATAAATAAATAAATATTGTTCAAGATATAGGGAAAATGAATAGTTCAGTGTTATGGTTATGTGCCAAAAAGTTTCATCACTTTTACTGTAGCTCTACCTAAATATCCTCCATAATTATGTCTTCCAGGGTTTTTTTTAAATAATAATCTATATCATCTGAAAACATGTATCTGTTGGTTGATATTTATCTGGGGCTGATGAGCTATGTAATCCAAGGTGTTTGTTTTCTGGACTACAATTTGCTAGTTTAATAAAGTATAGTGTCCAGGATTGCAATCAAAATTGCATAATACCATATATTCTTGGATCATGGCATCAATTTGGTGGACTCTCAGGCTTTCTGTTCTTTAGCTGGGTTCCCCTATCCATATCTACCTGCCTACAATTTTTGCCTGGCTCTTTGATTAGATGCTTCACTCACTCCAAACAGTGAGTGCCAAACAATTAATTTTTGAGACTGCCACAGCTGCAGTAATTTGACTGCAAATTACGGGTGGGTTGAGGGGGAATGTCTGACACTAACAAAATTATCTGTTTGGTTTTATTTAGGATGTGCCATCATAAACTCATCCACAATTTAGTATAACGTTAATCTGAGACACTGTAAAACTATATGAATTGATGATAAAATTACAGACAGCTGGGGTTCATGATGAAGTACCAATAAACAAACACCAGCCAAATCGGCACTCTATGAAATTACGAATACTACAATCAGAGCTCATCCTGGTGCAGAGATATACTTAACTTTCAATTCAAAATCCTAGCTACCGACAGCTGCTAAGCATAGTAGCAAATCTACCTGCTGAACAAATAAAGAGAAGCATAGTTTTGGCTGGCCGATCCCAGTGTTTTTCTTAGCAAACATCAATAGAAGACATTACTCTGGGAAGATTGATTTTGGAGAATTATTAAGGGATAAATGTTCACAGCAGCAGAATACACAAAACAAAAACTGGCCTTTGAGGGTTCCTTGTGCAGAGGAACCAAGTCATTTAGATAATTGCAAAAGATAGGCATTTTAAAATCTAGAGCTATAGTAAAGAGGTCGTACTATATAACGGCAAATAAAACCTAGACCCGGCCACCTGAGCCAAAAGCATAGATTGCTTTCTTTTTCTGGACTCTGAATTCATATTTCACTTGTGCCTGTGCTGATACTGCGGCAAGAGCAAAGCTGCAGATAACAGTTCATTAATTCATGAAAATGAGTTATGAATGGCAAGGACACGAATGATTGTTGGCAAGTTGCCATTGATTCCTATGCCCATGAGCCACCAGGGCTTGAACCAGGAGTGCTGAGCTCCTGCAGATATATTGGCCAAAATTTTTAGTGTAGTAAATCTCACCAGAGTGGCCTCTTTTGTCCTCTACTTTGGTGACACATAGGAAATTGGCATATAAAGTCACAGTTACGAGTTTGGCAACCAAAGAAGTTGAACGTTGCCTTGGTGTTATGGAGACAAAGATGCTGCAATGGATCTCCAGCCCCACGCGAAAGGATCATGTGTGCAATGATGACATCTGACCTAAATATAGCATCACACCAGTTGTTGACAAGATGCATGAAACCTGATTGTGTTGGTATGGATGTGTCTTGTGTACCATTGAGGAAAATTTGGCCAAAAAGGGTCTCATCATTGGATATCAGTGGACTCTAACCAAGGGGATGACCAAAACAACACTGGATGAACACCCTTGACAGCAACATGAAGTTGTTCTGGGTTCACCCAAACCTAGCCTGCGACTGTGCCAAGTGGAAGGCAAAAACCAGAATAGTAAACTCCACTGGCTAGTGGGAGGGACACTAAGAAAAAGAAGAGTGCTTTAATTGATAAGTGTTACTGAAAGTGAACTAAAAACACCAACAAAAAGTAAACCAATCTCAGCTATACATGTACCTCTGATCAGAATTTGGTGCAGTTAAATAATCAATGCATTTTTAAAAAAAAACACTATAATTAACATCCAGATATACTAAAGATAATCTCTCTCTCTCTCTCTCTCTCATGTTTCAGATTTCATTATTAACATGGTTTTTAAGAGTCAAACTAAATATCTGAGTCACATTAAAGAGTCATGCTAGACATTGTGGGCAATTCATATCACATAAGGAGCATGCAACACATGTCGCGCAATCAGCTCAGCGAGCTTCCTCTGTGATAATAAAATTTTTCTATACCAGAGAAGGGCAAAATATTCCAGCAGCTTTGAAACTATTTCAAGCTAAACCGCTCAGCCAACTTCTTTATGGAGCACAATTGGGCCCTTATCCTTCTTTCACATCCTTGGAAGTAGTTCAATCAAAAATTTTGAGAGCTATCCTACAAGTACCCCGTTGGGTGCTTAATGCAGCCCTGAGGTTAGAAGTGGGATTAATGAAAGTGGAAGTTAGGGCTTGGCTAGCCATCTTCAATTTTTGGCTGAAATTAATTTTTCTCCCAAGAACCCTAACCTCTTTACTATATGTAGACAATTACCACTCAACATGGAAGAGAGCCCTATCCCTTAAACTTAAAACTTATGGTCTCTCAATGGAGTGCCTTATACAAGTAGGCTATGAGATGGCTAAGCAAATCCTCAAGCAACGCATCTTGGAGGTAGAGAGACATCATGACTTGGGGGCTATCTCTAATAACATATCAATTGATCCAGCATTGATCCCCTTCAAACCAGCTAACTATTTCTTTGCTCATTTAACAAAGAATCAACGCAGAGCTTTTACACTTTCTCGGATGAATGCTCTGCCATCTGCAATACAAGAGGGAAAATTCCAAAAGATTCCCTATTCTCATCGTAAGTGCCTCTGCAGGACAGATAGAATTGAAACATTGGCACATGTACTCCTGCACTGCCCCTTATATGATGAAATTAGGGAAAAACTTATTGCTCCTTATTTAAAGCAATTCCCTGGACGGCCAGAGGCATTTTATACCTGCCTCCTGTTGTCAGGGCAAAATATATACACTGCAGAATGTCTTAATTCAAGCATGCTATCTAATGTAGCTAAGTTTTGTGAGGCAGCAATTATAATTCGTGCTCAGGAGGATTCAACAATTGCTCAAACACTCACAATTTAAGCTGGCTCAATTTGTATGATATTTCTCCTCCCTTGTTCTTCCTTGTTTTGCTGTAATTGGTGCTATTTTTATATATATGTACTTTGGATTTGGTCATTGACCACAATAAAGTATTCATTCATTCATATACCCCATGACTAACCAATTTCTGCAAAAACAGAATTTATTTAGCATATAATAGGTAAAAATATAAGTTCTTTCTTTAGTTCTTGGATTCTTTCATTATCTTCTGAAAGACAGCCTCTGAAATCTGAGTTATTCCGTTTCATGAACAAGAGGGACCTCAAAATTTCATATTTCATTTGGATTTTATCATTCAGCTTGCCTCTATGTTTGTTCGTTTGTTCGTTCATTAATTAATTAATTAATTAATTCATTCATTCATTAATTTTTATAATTAATTATTTCCCATTTTTATAGGCATCCATTTCCCATTTCTAAAAGATCATCTGTTGCCTTGTGTCATTAGAGTGAGATCAGTTCAGTTTATTGTTACAGTCATTAGAGTGACTGATCATACTAAGAAGATCTTTGTGTGTGTGTGTGTGTGTGTGTGTGTGTGTGTGTGTGTGTGTGTGTGTGTGTGTGGATAGCATTGGCAACAGCTTGGCATGAACACCAATGATGTTGATGATAAAGATGATGAATATCAAATATGTCCTCATTCCCAAATGACTCTGGGAGGCAAATCCTTGGTAGCACTACTTCACTTGACTTCAAGTTCATCACTGTGATTATTGCACTGTGATTATTGCACTACCCCTGGTGATACAAGGACTGGCACCTGTGACATCACAAAAACATCCTTCATGAGATCATTCTGAGATCACAGGATTGAGCCCTGTAATCTCTTGGAAAGTTATACAAGGCTGATCTGGCAACTTTAAGCAGCAAACGCAAAGTGGGCATGCTAAGGTCTAACCACATCTTCCTCCACCCCAGTCAAACACCCATAAATTTATATCAGCACTGGAATCATTATGGTTTAATTCCCTCTCACTGATTTTCAGACTGGCAAGACTATGTGACTCAGAGGCTCAAATGGCAGAGGTCTCCAATATACAGGTTAGGTCAGCATAAACATACTATTCCACTTTTGGAATCACCATACTTGTGTTTTTGTGCTAAATATCTACTTGATTCTGATTGCTTGTTTTGATATTGTCTTTCATATATTTTAATATTATTTTACTGAATGTTCATGTGTTATTGCTTGCACTGAGGTTTAAAACACATTTTAATATTCTTTGGATTGCATGTTATTGATTCACAACTTTTGTAAATCCAGCCTGGGAAAGATCGTAGTGCTGAGCAGTATTTAAATATCATTCATTCATCAACCATCCTCCTACCAAGGATTTTAACTATAATGTGGAATGTGTCTTTTGTGTCTCAACCATTGCCAGAGTGAGCAATATTTCCTCAAAAAGACAGAGAATTTCATGCTGTTTGATAAGTTATTCATTTATCATAATTTGCACAGTGCCTTCTTTCATTCAAGGAAATCACCCAAGCTATGCAGTGCCTTCAGACCAATGTGTAAAAACGAACTAAATCAAGGCTATTGGTGCATTTATAGGATGGCCATCAAGGGAGAGCAAAGAGCTCAGGGCTATTAATAGGTGGAGCAGTACCCACACCAATCATTCTTGTTAAAATTGGTGTTGACATGTTCCAATTAAAGGTGAAGAAAGGAAAACTGAAGAAAATGTAGGTGATTAGGCTTGTTACCTTACACATTAATGTTCCGTGTCTTTGCTGCTGCAAAAAGCATTGATTAAATTATCCACCTTGTGGCTGCAACACCACTAATTTGAGATCCAAGGAGCAGGAGGGGCAGAGAAGGGAGAGAAAGGTCAGAAGACGTAGATGTGCAGGCTCCCTGCCTTGCCCTGTTAAGAAGGAACTGCACCCGTAGGCCTTTAGAGTCTTTCACTCCCTTTTTTCCCTGGTGGTTTCCTTAGTGGGCCAACTGGAATTTTCTCTGGAGGCTAGAGGAAAGAAGAAAAGAATTGCACCCAGAAACCTACATTGCTACTGGCGTCTTTCTCTCTCGCTGTCACGAGATAGAGTGTTTCAGGAACTGATTGTTGAATAAAATGATAGAGACCTGACATTAACCTTGAACCAAAAAATGATCAGCATTGGCCATCCATACACTTTGTTCTTGGCCATGTCATTCCAGGCTAGACATCCTTCTGCTAATCAATCAAACTGGACTAGATGGGCTGTTGCCCTGATCTAGCAAGGCTCTTATGTTTTTAATTCCCTAGGCAACCGAGAGAATACTTTGTGCAGGATTGATTGTCAGGTCAGGGAGCCAACCAGGGAGCTCCAAGTCTGCTCTCTGGGAGTTGCTGGTTGGCTATAGGAGCCACACTCTGGGCAGTTCAGCTGGTGTTTTCAGTTTTGCAGCAGTCAGTGTGAGAAGAGGATGTTCATCCTGCCCTGTGATGAGGAACACTCCTTCAAGTTTCCTGACATGAGCCCCACATTTAATTTTCCTAAGGAGGTGGGGGGGAACCTGCATTGGAGGGTTCCATAACTCAAATGTCCCAAAACCAATATTTAACAAAGTAGGAGTGGGGTGGGAAGAAAGTCAGCTGAAGACACACTGCAACACACCCTATTCCGCCACTCCTAGAAGTCTTGAATCGCATAAACCATGAAATGGTTTGTTTTATCGTAAAAGTTGTGAAAGTTCATGGTTCATGAATAGGAATGAACCATGAAGCACTTCCTCTCCACTAGGGGTGGGCACGAAATGGAAAAATTTTGTTTCATTTCATTCGTTCCCCCACAATTCATTTTGTTCCATTAGAAACAATTTTAAAAGAGAATTGTACAAAATGAACCAGTAATGAACTGATTCATTACTCTATAAACTGGCTCCCCTGGGTCCTATAGTCACAAAATTTGCTGGGTACCTTCCTTGCACTCTCCCCTTTAAGCCCCCCAAACCTGGGGAGATTTGGGTTTCAGGGGACCAAGTTATTCAACTTCAAAGGGGGTGCCCCAGAAAAACAATTCTAATTGCAATGTTATGTGCTTGAAAATAATGATCCCAGGAAGCTAGCAGTGCGGAAATTGCAGTGGAGCTTCCTCAAGCTCTCCTCTTGAGCCACCTCCAATTTTGAGAGGTTTGGGGTACAGGGGGCCAAGTTATTCAACTCCAAAGAGGGTGTCCATAGGAAAAAATATTTGTAATTTTAAAAAGTCCAAGGTATAAAAGACACCTCTATGTTCACGACAGCTCTTACAAACATTATGGGTCATTTCAGACCCTCAGGTATGAAGGCAGAGTGTGGATCTCCTTGGCATCATCAAGACCAAGGTAAAGAATGGAACCCCTTGGTATGGCCAAAGCAGGCCTTAGAAACCCTGGGCCCTTTGAGACCCTCAAACACAGTGAGAGTGGACCCCCTGGTATGGCCAAGGCAGGCCTTAGAAACCCTGGGTGGTTTGCCAACCTGAGATGGCGAGGATGATGCAATTGGGGATGATGCAATTGTGGATGATGCAAGACAGAACAGTTTGGACATGCTCAGTTATCAAATTGCTGAGCAATGATTGCATCAGCCACATGTATAAAAGTAAGAGAGTTTGTCCTGTATTGTGTGGGATGAACTTGGAAGGAGCAGCATGTTACTTTGTCCGTTTGGATCCCGAAAGTTTGGACTACAGGACTGTCTATGAGGTATATGCCTGCCAATTTTGTTTTTGTGCTGGACTTGTATATTTTGTAAATACAGTTTATTTGGTGAATGGGAATCACCAGCTGTGTTTGCGTTTTTATTTTTAGCACTGCTATCATGCTTGTTAAAGCCCACACTCTTTTACACAGTTCTCACAGTCTTCCGCTGAACCACTCTGTGACAGAGGGGACCCCCTGGTATGGCCAAGGCAGGCCTTAGAAACCCTGGGCCCTTTGAGACCCTCAAACACAGTGAGAGTGGACCCCCTGGTATGGCCAAGGCAGGCCTTAGAAACCTTGGGCCCTTTGAGACCCTCAAACACAGTGAGCGTAAACCCCCCTGGTATGGCCAAGGCAGGCCTTAGAAACCCTGGGTGGTTTGCCAAACTGAGATGGTGAGGATGATGCAATTGGGGATGATGCAATTGTGGATGATGCAAGACAGAACAGTTTGGACATGCTCAGTTATCAAATTGCTGAGCAATGGTTGCATCAGCCACATGTATAAAAGTAAGAGAGTTTGTCCTGTATTGTGTGGGATGAACTTGGAAGGAGCAGCATGTTACTTTGTCCGTTTGGATCCCGAGAGTTTGGACTATAGGACTGTCTATGAGGTCTATGCCTGCCAATTTTGTTTTTGTGCTGGACTTGTATATTTTGTAAATACAGTTTATTTGGTGATGGGAATCACCAGCTGTGTTTGCGTTTTTATTTTTAGCACTGCTATCATGCTTGTTAAAGCCCACACTCTTTTACACAGTTCTCACAGTCTTCCGTTGAACCACTCTGCGACAGAGGGGACCCCCCTGGTATGGCCAAGACAGGCCTTAGAAACCCCGGGCCCTTTGAGACCCTCAAACACAGTGAGAGTGGACCTCCCCAGGCCCTTTGAGACCCTCAAACACAGTGAGAGTGGACCTCCCTGGTATGGCCAAGGCAGGCCTTAGAAACCCTGGGCCCTTGGAGACCCTCAAACACAGTGAGAGTGGACCCCCTTTGTATGGCCAAGGCAGGCCTTAGAAACCCCAGGCCCTTTGAGACTCTCAAACACACTGAGAGTGGACCCCCCTGGTATGGCCAAGGCAGGCCTTAGAAACCCCGGGCCCTTTGAGACCCTCAAACACAGTGAGAGTGGACCCCCCTGGTATGTCCAAGGCAGGCCTTAGAAACCCTGGGCCCTTTGAGACCCTCAAACACAGTGAGAGTGGACTTCCCTGGTATGGCCAAAGCAGGCCTTAGAAACCCTGGGCCCTTTGAGACCCTCAAACACAGTGAGAGTGGACTCCCCTGGTATGGCCAAGGCAGGCCTTAGAAAAATCGGGCCATTACAGACCTTAAAACACAGTGAGGAAGGCAGGCAGGCAGGCCTGTCAGGCAGGCAGGCAGGCAGGCCTGGAACAATGGCAAGCAGGCAGGCAGGCAGAGTATGATTTGGGGGAGGGGAACCCCAACTCAGTAATGTTGAACCTTATAAAAGCCAACGTTCCCTTGGTGCCCGGGTCCAGGCGTGAGTGTTGAGGTCTCAAAATGTCCCCAAGTTGTGAGAACACTTGCTCACTCTGGATGTGGCCAGACCTCTGACTTACTGGCCCAGTAACAGAGGGGATCTGCTGGGGGTCATCTGGAGGGGCTAGCCCAGTGGTTCTCAACTTGTGGGTCCCCAGATGTTCCTGGACTGCAACTCCCAGAAGCCTCCACCATTCACTGTGCTGGAAGGGATTTCTGGGAGTTGTAGTCCGGGAATATCTGGGGACCCACAGGTTGAGAACCACTGGGCTAGACCATGTGTTCCTTGACAATGACCGCTACAGACACCTGCTCCTCTGTCGGCCTCTCCTCCCAAGACAGGGACACTGCCATGGTGATGATAGGGGGCGAGTATAATGGCTTACTACCTGGCCCCAGGCTAGCACACCCAGATACAGAGGCCTCCTGGGATGACCCTTTAGGACCCAGGGGAGCTGTTTTACAGCAAAATATTTTTTTTCATTTTAAATGAAGAAACCACTGGTTCTAACGAAATGCTGCTTCCCCAGTTTGTTTAATTTCATTTAATTAGTTAACAAACCAATGAAACAGCATTTCATTTTTCGTTTGGTGCCCATTCCTATTCACTACCAGTTTCCTATTTTTTTCATACCTCTAGCTATAATCTTAATACTTGGACCTGTCTTCTGAGCTGGGGATTTGAAGTCTAATGTTCAAAATTTAAACCATTTGAAAGGCCTGAGAGGTAAGCTACACTCTAGTTCTTCATGGCAAAGAAAAGGTTCTAAGTGTGTTTCAGCATTATTGCTACAATCTATTTTTGAAGCAGTGATGCCCATGATAAGTCACTTTCTGCACACTCAGGTACCCTCTGTTGCCTCAAAACTTTTCTTCCCCATCTTGTTTTATCCCTTGGTTTCAACTCCTTTGGTTTCCCCCCTTATTCCTCCCCCCTTTTGCAGTTTCTCTTGGTGTTTTTCCAGACATCTTCTTTCCATGGAAGAGATCCTAGTGGTGATTGAGGGAACACTGAGTTGGTTGAGGAAGTAGACCTTTCATGAAGCCCTTCTGATAGTCTATTTATTTCTTCAGTTACTGATAAAGAGCCTTTCTGTATACTCCTTTGCTTGTAATATTCCCCTCATTAAAGCACCTAACGAGACATTGTAAACCTTAACATTCCTGCTTCCTATGTCAGGTTGAGGAAGAATACAAGGGCAATTCATTTGGTGCCTCTAGGACCCAGGAGAGCCATTTTACAGAGAAATTAATCAGAATGAATCATTACTAACAAAACACTGCTTCCCTGTTCCCCTAGAGCAGTGGTGGCGAACCTTTGGCACTCCAGATCTGGAGTGCTGAAGGTTCGCCATCACTGCCCTAGAGGCACCTTAAGACAGTTGGTAAAATGGGGCCTGGTGCTAGAAGACTAAGGTGGTTACTTCACGTCCTTCCTCGAGCCGAAGTGAACTTGCCTCCGTGTTGAAATCGGTTTTCAACACGGATTGAGAAGTGGATTGAAAAGATTCCTGAGCTCCAGGACGGGAATCTCTCACCCCGCTTGGAGCGCAGTTCAGGGGTTCCGTTCCTTTGAACTCAGATTGACCCCACAAGAACGTGAGGTTATGTTCCTTCAACTCGGATTGACCCCACAAGGACATGAGGTTACGTTCCTTCGAACCTGTCTCCAGTGGGGCCGCGAACTGCAGCAAGAGGGACGTGAAGTATCAGCCTTAGGTGTTGCAACTCAATCCTTAAGCTGACATTTAAGAATTACTGGCATGCAAATATCACATTATCAAGATTATTTGTACATATAGTGTGTTAAAATCATTAAGGGGATATGGAAGATCAGCCTTAAAAATGAAAGTGTTTTGGAAACTAAGGTTTGGACAATGGTTTACTGTCATCATTTCAAAACAAGTGACAAGCTCCAACCAAGCAAGGTCACTGTACCATAATAATTCTGACATGAAGAAGGTTTTCAAGCAATGACCAGACATGGATAAGGCATGTAGGTTTTATAATTTGCATTCTTTAAAATCATAATATTCAGACTTTCTAGGTTCTAGGGAAGTCTGGATTTTTTATGTTACCAGACTTTGTTCTTTCATGCCTTCCGAACTTTTAGTCATAACGATGATGTGATAATAAAAGTAGCAGTTCGCCAGATTTTCAGATATAAACCATTAGAATATTATATGAGCTAGAATAATTGGATTGCCTATTGAAATTTTTAAGTGCTGTTTTAGGCTTTTGGACTTTAAAGCCCTTCAGATAAGATTATTTATAACTGATAAAGGGATGATAAGGGTATAAATAATGCCCCCATAAGACAGCCAGTACAAGGAGCAAAGGATACCAGGAGAATATCATTAGAGGGGAGAAAAATTGGTGAGAGGGGAGTTTAAGATTTTTTTTCATATACACTGATGATGTTTTATAATTGCATATGCTCTAGTCTAGTCTTTTAATTACATAGTTTGTTTAGATAATTTTTACAGATGTGATTTAACTGAGAGTTAAACTTTTATAAGTTAGAAAATATGTCTCTGTAACATATTTTCATTAAGTATTTTGTATCATTTTAGATATAGTCTTGTAATTTCATTGTCAAGTAACCGATTAATTTTTATTAGAGTTTTCTCAGACCATTTTAAAGTTTGGTTAGAATAGTTGCTTATATTTTTCACTTTGTTCATTAAGTTTTCATAGTCATGCTCCCATAACATTGTATTAGATTTTTATAGTTGAGCTTTTTGGACACAGTGACCCCCCTTTTGTGGTTCATATACTGTGGTCCCAGTATATCGCGGGACCGAAGTATATGAAAAAGCCCCACTGGGGTAAAGTGGAAAGGCCTGCTTCAGGCCTCCTGTACTTACCTCAGGCCTCATGCTGCCCTGAACGGGCATGTGAGGGGCTTCCCAGCCTGTCGGAGGCCCCAAAAGTGCTTCCCGCCAAACCGGAAGTGACTTCTGGTAAACCGGAGGTCACTTCCAGTAAACTGGAAGTGACCTCCGGATTGCTATAACACACTTCTGGGGGCTCCGAGGACCGTCATGGGCCATTCAGAGGCCTAAAAAATGCTTTTCGGCAAACCAGATATTACTTCCGGTTCGCTGAAAAGCATTTCTGATGCCTCCAACAGGCCCAGGAGGGCCCTTGGATGCCCCAAAAGTGCTTTCTAGCAATCCGGAGGTCACTTCCGGATGATGGGGAAGCACCAGGACTGGGGTAAGTTGAAGAGGCCCCAGGCAGCCCCCCCTCCCGCCTTACCCAACCCTGCATCTGCATATCATGGATTTTCAATTATCATAGGTTGGGTTGGGTCCCTAAACCCCACACTAGGTGGGGTGTTACTGTATTCAATAGACAACTGTATAACATTCATTCCTGATCGCACATTTTTAAGTTCTTGGATATGCCTATTCAACAATAGTTGTAATAAAAGTAGAGATTCTTTTGGACATTTAGTTTGTTTGTCTTGCGTGGCATGAATAACTTAAAGGCTTTTCCGAAGATGAATTGTACTAGATACAAAAATATTCTTCTGGGTTATGCTGTCCAAGGGAATCAAGGGAGGCACTGGAGTTAGAAAAATAATAATTTAGCAGAATCCAAAACAATGTTTTCAGTTTTAACAAATCCCAAGCTGAATTGCGAAATTAATGTTTTATTTTTGAAAATGAATGTTCTGTGCCACGAAAAAATGGTATTAATGAAATATATGTGTGTAGGTAGAATTGAAATTGTTAAATAAAAAACTTTCTACCTTTAAAAGACAAAGTATAAGGAACAGAAACCAACTACCCAATATTTGTTTAAGACCGAAACAAGCACTTATACTGAAATTGCTAGCCAATGATGTGTAAAATAGCAAAGAATCAACACATCTTTATGTAAAAATATATTCTTTGTATTGCACAACAAAAACCAAGCTTTAGCAAAAAATGAAAATAATGCCTGGTAATCAAAAGCTTACATACCACAGGCACATGTCTGTTAGCAATATTTACAACAGCAATATAACCTAGTTCTATATATACTTGCTTAACTCTCAACAAAATCTTCTGTTGATTTCATGTCACAAACAGAAGATTATAATTGTAACCTAGCTAATACATGAACATTTATCATTTGTAAAGCATATCCCATAGCTTTACTCATGAAAACACACAGCAAAAAGAGAGAAGAAATACCAAGTACATTTTAGCTCTAACACAGAATGTAGGTCAGAGTGACTGATTCCAAAAAAGAATCAGCAAAGAATGAATCTTGAGGCTTTACTTACTCTTTCTGCTTCCTAATCAATTACACCTGCCCGATGCAGCAAGAAACCACTGCTGATAGTATCACCCGTAGATACCACACCCAAACACTTAGTTTGGTTTCTTACTTCAGTGCAGGTAAGTCTACAAAGTTCAATATTTAATTTAAGTTTTTACTTTTCTTGGTAGAAACTTCAACATACTGTATCTAGAACAATACTACCAAGACAATAAGCGTGTGTGTGTGTGTGTTGTGTCATTACAGTCAAGACAGACTCTACATGACTCCATGTCCATAGAGTTTTCTTGGCAGGAGTACTGGAGTGGCTTGCCAGTTCCTACTCCAGGCACCTACAGCACCTGGTATTCCCTGGTGGTCGCCCATCCAAGTACTAACCAGGGCTGACCCTGCTTAGCTTCCGAAATCAAGCGAGATCGGATGTGCTTAGGGCATCTAGGCAGCTCAAGACAATAAAGAGATGATATCAATGCCTTCAATACATATATGCCATTCCATCCTAGTAGAAATGAATGCCAGCATTGCCATTCCATATGAGGCTATGGAATCCATCTTTCCAGTAACCGCAATGGGGAGAATGAAAAACAGGTTGGGTTGCTAGGTAAGGGTTTTAAATTCCTGGCTGGCTGGAATCAGGTTGGCAGGATAGCCTGGGCAGCACAGGTGAGGAGGTATGAGTGATTGGGTAAGACGACAGTGGGTTGTAGAAATCAGTAAAGCACAAGATGTTTACCTTCATTGGGGTGCTTCAAGGGGCAATTTGTGTGGCAACCAACTATATTAATTTGACCCGTCCTAAAGGACACTGGTGTCAAATTAGACATTCTAACACTTGACCCTTTCCTCAGTGTTCACACATGTTCTGCTAACATGTGAACTCTTAAGGGATCAGAAAATAGCCTGTTGACAGCACAGACTCCATTCCATGTGGGATAGTTTTTGTTGTTTGCATGTAGCTCAGATATTTCCAATTCAAAACACTGCTTATTACCTAGAAACCTCTATACTGCTTGGGTCCAGGGCAGAGATGAACATGAATAGCTAGTTTTGGTGGAACCAGTGGTTCATGCCTGTTTCTAGTCCAGGCTACTTGAAGGATGGTATCATCTCATAAGAGCCTTCTCACCTTCTAAGGGCTTTTGAATATGCCCTTTTCTCATTTCTACCACCTTCTCAAGCTTGTTCGAAGAAATGAGAGATAATCTTCTCAGTGGTTGCCCCCAGGCTGTGGAATTGCCCTCAGGCTGTGGAATGTGCTCCCATGCATGAGCTGCACAAGCCTAACCATAGGGCTAGGATCACGACAGGCATGTGGCAGGGCTTGCAGGTGTGGTGCCTTTTCCTGGATAAATTTAATGCTGTGTCCTTCTGGCATGCAGACCTGCAGCTCGGTGCAGACTTCCAGGTCCACACAGATGCCACCGGGACTTTGGGCTATGGAATATACTATGGGGGCAGTGGTGCCATGGCACCTGACCCAAGGAGTGGCATAGGAAAGGCATCACGTGAAACCTCACCTTTTTGGAGCTGTTCCCTATTGTCTGCATGCTGTGCCTGTGGGGCAACAGCTGGGCTAACTCTATGGTCCGATTCTGGTGCGACAACCAGGCCATGGTACACATCATTAACAAACAGATGGTCAAGTCCGAGAGAGTTATGCACTTGGTCCAGGCCCTAGTCCTGTACACACTGAAGTTCAACATTTTGGTAAACACCAAGTATTCCTGAGCTTAGACATCAGCTTAGCCGACACCCTCTCCGGCCAACAGATTGAAAAGTTCAGGGACCTGGCTCCGGGAGCCTACCAGCACCCTGCGAAGCTCCCCAGGGACATGTGGAGGATTGGAGAGGTGAAGCAGAACTGGGCAATAGGATCGGCATTGGCAGTGCACACAAGGCGTGGCTATGCCGCGGACCTAAGGGAATTTGAGGGCCCACCTGGCCTGTCCCTGTCAAACACTTGCAGCACTTCCTAGTGGTGCTGTGCAGGAAGGGTCTTTCAGTTTGTCCCCATTTCCCTTCAGATCAAAGTATCTACCCTCGCTGCCCATGCTAAAGCGCTGGGATGTCCTGACTCTACCCATAACTTCAGGATTAGGAAAATGATAAAGGGCTGGGGCAGGCAAAGGGGCATTAGGAGGGATAGGAGGTTCCTCCTGTCACCCAAAATATTAACGCGCCTGACACAGAAGTGAACAATGGTGTGTTGAGACTACCGTGAGACCTCACTGTTCAGAGTGGTGGCCCTCGTGGCCTTTTTTGTGGCTCTCAGGGTCAGTGAGCTAATGGTCCTTGATCAATGCGGATTCGCATTACATATCCGGAGATCCAAGACGGACCAGGTGGGCGGGGGTGCCTGGGTAGAATTGGGTCCATGCTTGGCAGATGGCATTTGCCCGGTCTGAGCTCTCTGGCAGTACCTACAGCAGCAGGGGAAGGTAAAGGGCTACTTCTTTCAGCACAAGGACAGGATGCCTCATTGCGCAGTGGTTAAATGCCTGTAATGCAGGTAAAACTGTGCTCCTGACCTGGGGTTCAATCCCAGGTAGCAGGCTCATGGTTGACTCAGCCTTCCATACTTCTGAGGTCAGTAAAATGAGTACCCAGCTTGCTGGGGGGGGGATGCGTAGCCTGCATAATTAAAAAACTGTAAACCGCCCAGAGACTACTTGAAGCAGTATACAAGCAGAACACTTTTTTTGCCATTGACCAAGTACCAATTTTGGAGGGTTACTAGTGAGGCACTGAGTATAGCGAGGGCTGACACACTCCACTTCAGCACCCACTCATTTCACATTGGTGTGGCTTCAACAGCTGCAGCACTGGGGTACGAGTCGGGAGCCATCCAGCACATAGGCCGCTGGATGCCACAGTGTTACTGTTCATACGTGTGCCTGTCCCCCATTTTTAGTGCCTGCCCTCTCTTCTCTCCTGTCTTTTCCTCTAGGGCCTGTGGGAAAGCCACAGAACCTGATCCTGGGCCACAGCTTCCTACCCATGTCATGGCACATGTCTCAAGGGCAACCTCCAGACATATTGGACATCTGTGTAGTGGCAAAGACTTGGGCCGGCAGACAGGAAAGACATTCTTTATGAGCATCATGAAATACCTGGGAGTCTTGTGGGAATAGTTACCAAATACCAATGTGGTCTGGTCCACTAATGTCCCCAGGAGGGCCTGGCGGGCAGAGTGCAATCTGCAGCTGATAAACTGCTCACATCAAGGCATCAACTGGGAGGTTTGCCGTGTGCTGCTGAAGATGGGGTGGGCGGCTCCATCATCGGCACCAGAAAATCAGTGCCAGAATCCTGTCTCGGAGCGACAGGGTACATCTTTTCACATCGGGCCAGGACTTGGTTTTGTTCAATACTCAGAGGAGGCTGCGGGCTGCTATACGCAGCTGGACATGGAGGCATGGGCAGAGCTAAGCTTGTCCATGGCTGTGGCAGTCAGGGTGGAGAATGGAAACATCTGGTGAGTTCCTAAACGGTAACAAGTTATACCCCTCCAATGCCACGGCTCGGTAGATCTTGTGATCACAAAGTCGGGGCAAAGAGCTCTTTGTAAACATAACGAGGCTGGGACCAGCCACGTGGTGGCACCCAAGCCACCAGGGGGTGAAGCATATAGTTTCGGCTGGCTGAGGGGGTGCCGCTACAGGACTGCACCCCCACGGGGCCGCAGAACTGAACCGCATAAGGATGCCATTGGGTGAGGTCCCTCGGAGACCTCAGGGCCAATGTTTCCCTGCCTCTTCTACAGACCCTTCTTTGCTATGTTATGAATTGGTTTGTGAGCTATGATCTTGCCTACTTATTTTGCCCGGGGGGGGGGGGAATGCCACTCACTTTATTTAATAAAAAGGAAAGTTTTTGTGCTCCTTTTAAGTAGAAACTATACCAATGCAACTTCCCTTGTCTCAGTGTGCCCTCATTGAGCTAGTGTGTGTGTGTGGGGGGGGGGCTCTCACAACTCTCCCCACTTTACTAAAAAGTCCTGTTTGCCACTGAAAGTGTCCAGAGGACTTCAGCCTAATTCACATGTTTCTTTTGAGCACATATTATTTTGCTATGCAAAACATATGAGCAACTCCCTGGGACGTATTATTTCGCTGGTGGATTGAAAATCACTGTAAATTTAGTTCTAAGGTAATCATTAAGAACAAAGCTGGATGACACCTGATTAACAAAATGATGGTGAGCATTTCATCTTGAAGGTGTGAGATTTCTTGCTTTCATGAATTATGTGTTGGGCAAATTAATTCTCTTAATTGGGTAGAAAACCAGCCACTAGAGGTGTATCTTATCTCAGAGAAGACTGACAGAAGAGAAAAATCAATGACAACATACTTCCTAGACTGCTTGGGTGCTCTTCTTGAGGTATTTCCCACCTATTCCATCCTGATTTTAGGGCAAGATAAAAAATAAAAATAAATCTCAGTACATTTTCAACAATCTGCAATTCTGTCTCCTCCCATACCACCAGTAACCTAGCCAATTTGACCAGCAAGAAAGAAAATCATCTGAAATGTATATATTTTAAAGAAGTGGAAAATCCATTTGAAGTGCATGTCTTCACTACACATAATTCAATTAACCTGAACTTATAATGAAATGGACAGGTTGTGATTTCTTTATTCAGGAATAAGGCATAGGCTTGTTAGGAACACCTCAAGAAAAAAACAGCAGTATGTTCAATATATCTTTTTTTCTTGAGGTGTTCCTAACAATCCCATCTTTTTTAAAACTTTTAAAATCTGTTTTTTAACTATCTCTCCAAATGTGAGTGCCCTCTGCTGTATTCATTTTGAAAATTCTCACAATTTATGGTCATTTAGATGTGACACTGAGCTTGTGTCAAAATCAAACTGTGCATTGGGACTTCCATCAAGTGCAACATCTGCGGAATTTCAAAGAGAGATCGCGAAGTCATATTTAGAAAAAAAAATAACGCATTAATGAGAATGTTGTTTCTCTTAGACAGTACACTGCCATCCAATCACTGCTTTTCATCTCTGGCTCCCTAAGCAGCATTTGATACCATCAGCCATTAATTGGTTAAATGTTCCCAGAAGGTGCTCCAAGAAAGCAGACCTACTTTTCAGACTCCTGGGCATTAGTTTATAGTAGGAGTTGCAAGCATATTAGTTTGGGGGCAAAAATCTGTGCTCGCAACTAGAGATGGGCACGACTTAGCGGTATTCCCGTTTCCGGTTCCGTTACTCGGTTCCGTTACTCTAGGGAAACGGTAACGGGAATTACTCCACCAGACTTCGAGCTCGAACCGACGAACGAACAATTTTGGTCTGATTTGTCGTGCTCATTTCTTGCATCGCGGCGATTGCGCAATGCCAAGCAGCACAGAAAAAAAGTTTTTAAAAGTTAAAAAAACCCGATTCCCGGCCCTAAAAGTAGGCGAAAACTGTGTGAGGGCACCTACCAGGCCAGAAGGGTGTTTTATTTGGGGGGGTTTCCCCGCCCCCCTCTCCTTGGCTATTGCTACTGCTGCGCTGCTGGTACCAGGCTGGGAGGCGCATCCATTTGCCATGCAGTGCGGGGGGATCCAAAATGGCGACCGCAATATTATTTTTGAAATCGTTGCCCAAAACCCCACCAAAGCACCACAGAAACATGCGAAAATTAGCTATTTTAAATGCTTGAATTTTTACAGTAGCAGCAATGGGTTTTTCTTGCAAAAAAAAAGTCTCCGTTGATTTTATTTTATTTTATTTTATTTTATTTTATTTTATTTTATTACACCTGCACATTTGCAATGATGGGCTCGCCCATGGGAGTGGACCATGCAAATTTTCCACCAATCGCAGGGCCACTTGGCCAGGTGGACCACAGAGACTTCTGGGATGTGCCAATCGGGCATAAACAGCCCACTAATCGTAGCCCAAACCCGAACCCTAAGCCTAAGCCTAACCCATACGCCAGTACACTGTCCTTCTAAGTGGGTCAGAGAGGCACCCAGAGGTGCACCCCAATACTCACCCTAACCTCACCCGTAACTAGCCTAACCCTAGCCCTTGCACTAACCCGTCTTAACCCTAAGCCAGATCTATTTGCATTGCACTACATGCAAGTACGTGAGACACAGCGGGTGCACAGAGTCTGCCAGTCCGTCACTTGTGGCTCTGGCTGACTCCTGCAGCTCCCTCCAGGAGCCCGCTACCCCCCCAAACCAGTACTAACGACAACAAAAAAACAAAAAAATGAACCGACTAATTTTTGCAAAATTTCGCGAAAAATGGAAATGAGCCGAAACGGACTGCCTCTGACACACGACAACTCGAAAACGTCATTTTCCCTAGTCGTGCCCATCTCTACTCGCAACTACCTTCTCCAGTAACAGGGATCAGAAATGGGCGTAGTTGGTGTGTGTGTGTGTGTGTGTGTGTGTGTGTGTGTGTGTGTGTGTGTGTGTGTAGATAAATAGTTAAATTTACTCTTTTTTGTGGGGATGTGGGGAGTCATTCTGGGCCATAAAATATCCCTGGAAGATCATCATGACTACAGCCCTGAGCTGGTCTTTATCAACCCCTTTATGGAGGCTCCTTAAGACTCCGTATTATCCTCTATGCATTTTAATATCTACTTGAAACTTCTGGAACAGGTTTGGGACTGGATCTCACCATTATAACTGATGACACCCAGCTCTCTTTCTGTGTTTGAAATGGTGCAAAGGAGACTGTGTTTGTTTATTTGTTTGTGCGATTCACGTTGGGAGTTCAGTTCCCCCACAGTGCCTCCTTGACAGAGACTGAATTTGATGTTCCACAAAGTGTGTCCCAATTCTGCAGCTCTAAATGGATGCCTCTGGTTTGCCTAAAGCCTTGTTACTGGTGGTAAGGGAATTTTGCTACCTAGTAACTAAAGATGGTTTGCAAGCTGCAGAAACATTTTAATTAGATTTATTTATTTATTTATTTTTTAAAAAACCCACATAATGCTGAGCTGCATACCTCTCAGGTTTCTCAGTTCCATCATCACTTTCTCCAGCTTTTGCTTTAAATGAGGTGAAGAGCTATCTCATTCTAGAAATTTGCCTAGTCTCTTATGTAGTCCGCAAGAGTGGATCAATGAACTACTCTCTCCTTTGACACATTCCATAATACTGCTTCCAGATCACTGTCCAAGAAACGATGTGAACTAGAAAGTGTGACTGTAAGTATCTTTGTTTCTTCAAACTTTGGATTAATGCTGTTCAATAGGCTTTAGCTTTTAGTCATCCTAACTGGCAAATGAAATGGGTGGGGGGAATAAATTAGAAAGTAAATAAGCAATACAAATCTATAGGCATTCTGTTTTTCTAACAAAACAATCAAGTAAAATGAGATGGAAGTATCATTGATTTTATCTGTTTTAGAATCAAAGCCCTGAAGAATCACTGAAATCCAATGTTGATGTGAGACTTTTTGTGAGGAATATTAAATAGCTGTTTCTTAATAAAATATATTATAGCAGCGGACTCATACTGTTCTCTCTGAACCACTACATGACATAGGTGTTTTATAGTTGCACTATTAATGCAAGCATCAGCAAAAGAAGTGAGATCTTTCTCTCTCTTTTTTTAAGTTCCAAAAATACTATGTAGCAGCACATACTTCAGATTCTCAATATTTGGTTTTGGTCAGTGGGACTTACATAAATGTTGACTCACCAAATCTTTGATCACCGATTAAACAGGCCTACTACTGGAGTTGCAACCTATTGCTGGATTTCAACCAAAGTGGTTTGTGTAAGCTTAGCTCAGTCATTTGGACTGGACTCAATGATCCATAGGAACTCTAGTGATACTATTTAAGCGCTCTTCAGCATCTTTGTTGTTCAAATGTCTGAGAAGGCTCTAGGGCTGTGGTGGCAAACCTTTGGCACTCCAGATGTATTGGACCACAACTCCCACACTCCTTTGTCATTGTCAATAGAGGCTTGGAATTCTGGGAGTTGTGGTCTAAAACATCTGGAGTGCCAAAGGTTCACCACCATTGTGCTAGGGCAGGGTGTCCAAACTTCAGCCCTCCAGATGTTTTGGACCACAACTCCCAGAATTCCAAGATTAGATTGCCAACGGCAAAGGACTATGGGAGTTGTGATCCAAAACATCTGGATGACCAAAGTTTGGACACCACTGCTCTAGGATTGTATAGTGGGGTTCAGCTTTCATTCTTTCTCCTTAGCAACCAGGAATTCAGTATGCCAGTATTGTGTATTAGCTTCCCATTTCCCTTTCTTCAATTAAAATAATTGCTCTGGCTATGCATTCTACAAATGCCACATAGAATAAGAAGGGTCTGTTGGGGTATTGCTGCACCTTGGAGGCCAACAGCAGTTCTTGGCACTGTTCTTTAGTCACCCCCCCTAAATTGCAAAAGATATCCTCGATATGGTCCATTTTCCCCCATCTGTTTGCAAACACCACACAAGCCTACATTAAACCATCTTGCATTAGTCATGAGAATCTTGATCTACTTTGATTTGTCTCTCTGTAGCAATGTATTAGTAATGTTGTGGAAATACTAATACTTGCTCTGTAAAAAGGTAAAGGTCTCCCCCCCCACACACACACATGTGTGCTAGTCGTGTCCGACTCTAGGGGTGGTGCTCATCTCTGTATTCATGCCGAAGAGCCAGTGTTGTGCAAGTCCGTGGCCACGTGGCCGGCATGGCTGCAAGGAAACACTGTTTTTCCTTCCTGCTTTTTACGGTGGTACCTATTTATCTACTTGCATTTACTTGCTTTCGAACTGCTAGGTTGGCAGGAGCTGGGGTTATCAGTGGGAGCTCACTCCGCTGCACGGCACCCGGGATTTGAACCCCCGAGCTGCTGACTTTGCAGCCAACAGTTTTGGAAGCCTTAGTCCGCTGAGCCACCACACCCTGTACCAGGGACCTAAATCTTCAGTAATTTTATTCTCAGTTTCCTCCAGTGTGATTTCAAGCATTTTTCGTGTTTCCCTTTTTTTGGAAAACATTATGGAAGCAGTTTTAATGCATGTTTTCATAAGGTTTGTTGTTTTTTGCAACATGTAAGATTTTTTAAATTAAAGCTAATTCTTCTGCACAAATATAGAGAAGGGTGTTACTGCTGATTATTGTAAAACATTCTAAACTCATGTCATCAACAGCTTTTGATTCACTTGCTGATTCTGTCACATGACAAGAGCTACTCTTCTCTGGACCCATTTCCCCTGAATAATGTCAATCTCAATTTGTTGCCAGAATAATATTTGTGTACAGGCCTTAGCTCAGAAATGGAAGGAGACAATTTATCCCACTTTCTCTAAAATGAAGCCAAGTTTGCCATTTCTACCTTGAAATTTCAGATAAATCTGGATTCAGTTTAAACATCATATGAATTATATTGGATTCCTCCAGTGTCCCAGATGATTTTTGAAATTTTCTGTTTCTCCTCCAGTCTGCATTGCCCATCCTGATGAAGGATGTAACATTATCTAAAGAAAAATCAGAATAAGGAGATGACATTCCAAGGGTGGAAGAAAGGGAAAACTTTTGGTGGCATTGGTGAGGGATTGTTTTTTCAAAATGTGTGTAGATTTTTCCTTTTTCCAAAGTTCAAAACTAAGGGGGGAATCTTCCAAAAAGCGACAAATTTCTCAAACTCTCCTTAATGTTTCAGTTGCATCCTAAAAGTTTATCTGCTTCTAGATCTTGTCAAATTGCTGGAACTGTCTTCTTCCTAAACTTTTATCTGTTTCTAGATCTTGTCAAATAGCTGGAACTGTCTTCTTCCTAAACTAAACAAGGGTCCTTCCCAATGTTGATTCTTGCCATCTCATTACCACAGTAAATTAAGATGCAAAACTCTTCATCAGTATTGTGGCTCAAAGATTTAATCTTTTGGCATCAAGTTATATTAAAACAACAACAACAAAAACAACAAAAAACAACAATTTGGGTTTCTAAAATCTTAAGAATTAACTTCCAAATTTCTATGTAGATGGCAACTTATTATTTGCATGTTTGGTAAGTATTTTTAAAGTGACATGATTTTAAGAACATTTTATTTTACTGTCGTTTGTTTTGGATTGCTTTGTGATCTTTTATGTTTATCAAATGATGCAAAGGGGACACAAAGAGTTAAATCATGGTGATGATTTTTTTAACCTGCATTGTGGTATGGTTTTTGCATAGCAACAGAATGTAAGACCAAATTGAAGTTAAAATGTGCATTACAGTAAAAACATCCTCATTTCAATGTCAGTGCAATTTCATTAGGGTTTTCCCCAGCTTATTAACAATTGAGTTAATGGGTGTGACCTTTTCTTACTAAATTTCCCTCTGGTGCTCCTATCACTCTTACAAGATGTGTCAGGAAGAATCTCAGTAAATAAATTTAAGTTTCCAGGTGCTGCTTTTGCATTCAGTGGCTGTACTTCCCCAAGAAATTGGCAGAAATGTAATAAGCGTCTGTTAAATATTCTACATTCATTCTCAACAGAATATAAACAGCATGTCTCATTTTTCCCCTATGGACTTTAGTTGGCATTTTCCAACTTCTCTCAGCCAGCTTTGATGCAAACCCTCTTTCTTCCCTTTAAATATGCAAGTTATCACCCAGAACCTCTTTTTGTTGTATGCTCTGAAGAAGCAGTTTTTGTGATCTTTCCCCAGAATGCCTCTGACTACTGGTTGCTATGATACGTGAGCATCAGAACTGTAAAGCACTCACTTCCTGCTTCCATCTTCCCATAATGTCCAGTGGTTCCAGGCCAGTTTCCTTACAGGGGGCATGGGAACAGATTGCTGGATTAGAGAAGGCAGTGGTAGTCTCATGCAGTATTTTTTTCCTTATACAGTGGTACCTCAGTTTAAGTAATTAATGCTTTCTCTGGGACGTTTTGTATCCTGAAAAATTTGTAAACTGAAGCACAGTTTCCCATAGGCATGCAATGTCAATGAATTAATCTGTTCTGTAGGTCAGAAAAAAAAAAGCCAAAAAAGGCTAACACCCTCCACCCCCCGCAACACAGAATGCACAGAACAGGCATGGAAGCAATGAAGGATCCACTCCCTATCTTTCCACCACTTGAGAAATGCACCAAAAAAGTTAGAAAACTGCAAAACCAGCTACAAAAAAAAATAAATGTCCAGATTGGCTCTAAAAGTCGATGAAAAAAACAGCTCCAACTCCTCCCACACCTCCACAAACTATGAGGGTTCAGTGCATCCTGGTTAAACTTTTTTTACAATGCCTAATGGAAAAATGTAATCCGGGCGTTCCGTTGAAAATTGTCCCAACCTGAGGCATTCCCATTTCTAATAATTTCTTTTTGTAACCTGAAGTGATTGTAACCTGGGGTACCACTACATTATTATACCCATATCAAGCCACTTTGAAATGAGAGTTATCACATGAGTTCAAAGGATACTGATTTGTATGCTTCTTGGGAATTTTGCTAGACTCACTCAGTGAGCTGTTGGCAAGGACCCATAAATTGTGCTGAGCTGTAGCTTTGGAAGAGCAATGTTTGGGTCATTTTCTCTTGATAGGTTTTGCCTAAAAATGCTCAGCTGATTAAAACTCCCCATTGTTTGTAGATGTCAGCCTTGTAGCGATGTTTGGTCCAGACAGTTTCTTTTAATTAATGTTTTGAGAGTTCCCAGTCTGTGCGGAGTTGAAACCAAAGTAGATCACTGGGGAATCCATTTTTAAAAACCCCATCTCCTTAAATGTTAGCATAATATTCATTTTCAATTTCTGCTTAACATTGGTAAAAGAGAATTCTGTAGAAAAATTGAGCTAGCATCCCATCTGAATAGGTATATATGTAAACAACCAGATATGATTTGAATCCCAAGCCAGCTTTTCTGAAAATGTCTCACTTCTTACTTGATTACAAGCCTAGATCTGAATCTGTATTTAGATATGGAAATCTGGGAAGCTTGTGCCTCTTCTTCACTACATGAGTAAATGCCAAAAATACAACAAATGTTATACTTTTTGTGCGAAGAGTAACTAGCCATAGTCAGCCCCTTGGGAGTGGATAATACCCACACCACTGAAAATCAATCATTCTTTCTATATATCAAAATCTATTTAATATCATTATTTATTCTTTTCTAAAATTGTAAGATTTTTTTTTTAAATCAGTCTGGTGATAACTTTTTGAGTACTCATAAAAAAGGTTGGGGAGCACCTAAGAACATAAGAACATAAGAAGAGCCCTGCTGGATTTCTGGAAGGTGCCTCGGCTTTTTATGCCCTCCGAGACATCCAGAAGTGTCAGTCAAAAACCTGGTGATGCCATTGGTGGAATGGTTCAAAAAAATTGCATGGTCGCATCCCATGCCCAGCCCAAATGGGCAGGTCTAAAAAAATAAAAAATAAAATAAAATAAAATAAAATAAAATGACGTTTTATTGCTATAAAAAACCCACTGCTGCTACTATTAAAATTCAGGCATTTAAAATAAATAAATTTTACATGTTTCTGTGGTGATTTGGTGTGTTTTTTGACCATGATTTCAAAAGAAAAATTGCGGTCGCCATTTTGGATCCCCCCCCACCGCATGGCATGGCGAGATGACGAGGATGACCCCCCTCCCAGCCTGGTGCAAGCAGCCCAGGACAGGAGAAGAGGGGGGGAAGGCCGGGGACCCCCCAGAAATCACCCCTCTGGTAGGTGGCAAAGCCTCAGGCAGGCATATTTTCACCTGCTTTATTGGCCGGGAGTCGGAGTTTTTTAAAAAAAACTTTTAAAAACTTTTTCTGTGCTTCGCATTGCGCGATCGCCGCGATGCCACAAACGAAAACGAAAAACCCGACCAAATTTTCTTTTTTCGGTTCGAGTTCGAGTTCTGATGGCTTAATTATCGTTACCATTTCCGTTACGTAACGGAAATGATAACCGAAAACGGAAACGACAGTTTCACCAAGTCGTGCCCATGTCTACTAGATATCTGTCTCCTGATACCATTCCCCTGAATATGGCCCTTGAAGTACCCTGGTTTTAAGCCTGGAGGTTCTCCATCGTGGCCTTCGTGAAGCCACACAGATGGGTTTCCCAGGCGCCCCTGCGCCAGAGATTGGAACTTCCCTAGCAATATGAAAGTTCGTTAGTCTCCGTCCCCGCACCCTGCGCATGTGCATGGGTGTTCCCGCCTAAACGCCTCAGTTCCTCTCAACCGCCACGGCTAGAGGTTCTTCTCCGTTGGTCTCCATGCGTTTTTGCCTCAGAAAAATTTCCTTCTCGTATTTTCAACTTCGGACTGTTTTTTGGCTCATGTCTTTCGCACCTCCCTTCAAACATTGTTCTCTTTGTCGGGCCAAGATCCCTCATACAGACGGGCACGATCATTGTCTTTTTTGTCTTGGTGAAAACCACAGCACTGAGACTTGCCCGATTTGTAGAGGTTTCAGTTCTCAGGCCCTGAAAAACTGCCACAACCACTTGGCGATTTACCTTCTCAAACACTCCCTCCGTCCGCAACCCATGGAGCAGAAGACCGTCGAGGGATCCCGTAAGTCGGAGGCTTCGGGTCGGGTGGAGAAAACCAAAAAGATCCCAGTTCTTCAGGGCGTGGTGACTTCAAAATCTAAAATGTCCACCAGCCCGTCCCGTACTCTTTCTTCAAAGTCTTCTTTGAACCCATCGAAGCCTTCGAAACCGGCTTTACCGATCACTAAACCTTCCTCTACCTCGCCCTCAGTGCTTATCGAAACCGAATACTCAGGTTCAGCTGCTGCTGCAATCCCTCAAACTCCTCGATTGAAGTACCAACAGTTACTTCCGTCGGATTCCTCGGAGTCATCATCCGATGATGACGGAGCCCCTCCAAATATCACCTTGGTGGGCTCGACTCCAGTTATGGACTCCGGGACCTGTCGGTCCGTGTTGGAAGGGACGTGTCGGTCCAGAGAGCCTCCCTTATGCTCTCCCTCCCTGGCTTCCAAGGTGGCTTCACCTCCAGTCCCACTCTGAGATGCCGAATCTGAAGAGCGTACCTTTTCCTTGCCGCCGACGTTCCTTTCGGGTACATCCTCAAAGCCAGATAATCTCCGAAAGCAGAAGCATGTCCAGCTCCAATCGATGGTTTCAGCTCCCGCTCTTGGTTTCGACCCTTCCCGCGCCACCTCGCAGGTCGAATCCGTAGCTGTGGGCGTGGTTCAAGCCTTGACTCCACCTAAGCCTACCAAGGAGGTTTCGGAGTCGGCTGCTCCTCCAAAAAAGAAGTGGAGAAAGGAGCGCCACTTACAAGCCCCTTCCGTGACTGTGCCTCTGATCCCTGCCTTCTCCCTCCGATTCGACGGAAAGCAGTGGTCCATCCACACTGCGGAATATGTCAAATCCGACCGGATGGCTTTGGTCCCTTCTTCCTCTGGTTCGAACAGAGAGGACGAAGAGGTTTCGGATGTCGAATCCATCCAATCTGAAATATCGGATTCGACATCTGTGCAACCGGTGACCTCCCCAGACTCAGAGGTTGATGAAAAGTCTCCACCTTCCACGTCTAGCTCGATGAGAAATTATGCCAGCTTTCTCGTTCGAATGTCTAAAACCATCGACTTGCCAGTGCACCAGTCTCAACCCAAAAGAGTCTGTCACATATTTGGGAGCATTGCCAATGATGAGACTGTCCCTGTGCATCTCACGTTGATTCCATCCTTTCTCACCATGGTTGAAGACTCATTCCAAGCCATGTCTTCCACCTCGGTCCTGCGCAAACTTGAAGCCCTCTATAGAGTGCATGATGACAAGGCACCTTATTTGAATAAACATCCGACTCCTAATTCTGTTGTCGTGGCATCTTCCCAGGTACAATCCTGTACCAAACAAACCCCTATTCCTCCTTCTAAGGAAGGTAGGACGTTGGACACAGTGGGCCGCCACCTCTACTCCTTTGCCATCCTTCAGCACAAGATTGCCAATTATCAAGGCGCCATGGGGGCCTACCAGAGAGGTCTCCTAACTCATCTTCATCCTTTCTTGGAGCTGACCCCTGAAGACAAGCATGCAGAAGCATCAGCCTTGTACGAGGAGTCTATGGTCCTGGCTGCCCAGCAGATGTGGGCCTCCAATACTCCTTTGATGCCACTTCCAGGGTGCTGAATTCCTCTATCACCCTCCGTAGACACACCTGGCTGCACACCACTGGTCCTTCTGATGATCATAAAGCCCAGATCAAATTCCTGCCTTTTGATGGATCGGGCCTTTTCAATACTGCAACAGATGACCTTATGGAAGACAGGCATAAGAAGCAGGACAGTGCTAAAAAGTTAAATGTCATTCCTTCTCAACCGAAGCCTTCCTTTCACTTTCAATCGAGAAGACGCTTCTGGCCTCCTGCTTCCCAGTCATCTTCCAAACACCAGCAATGCGACCGCCCTGCAAGATCATCTGCCTTGTCCAGCTTTGCCTCTAAGTCCAAGAAGTCCAAATCAGCTAGCATCTCCTCCAAGCCCAGAGATAGAAGGCCAAGAGATGATTATTGACTATCACACTATCCATCTCAGTCGCTTTCTGCTGGCGTGGCAAAACATCACCTCGGACGAGTGGGTCTTCTCCGTTATTCAAAAAGGTTACCTGTTAGAGTTAAGTTGTCTTCCCGCATTGGGAAATTTAGTTTGCACTTCTCCATCTCCATGCCTTCTGGAAGAAGTTACTTCTCTGCTTCAGAAACGGGCCATCAAAATCGTCCCAAGACACCAGGCTCACCACGGGCTTTTCTCCCGTTATTTCACAGTCCCAAAGAAGGATGGAGGGCTCCGACCTATTCTGGACCTGCACTTCCTGAACAAGTTCCTAGTATACAAAAATTTCGAATGGTCACCTTGGAAAAAGTCATACCTCTTCTTCGCGGAGGGGACTGGTTTGGAGTTGTGGATCTCAAAGATGCACACTTCCACATTTCAATCCACCCAGCTCATCGTCACCTGCTTCGCTTCACCGTAGGGGAAGACATCTATCAATATTCCGCCCTGCCATTTGGTTTGGCTACAGCACCAAGAGTCTTCACCCAGTGCATGGCACCAGTGGCAGCTTACCTCCGCGCACTGGGAATAGTTGTCTTCCCCTATCTCAACGACTGGTTGATCGTCGCACTCTCAGGACAAGGCCCGCCAAGACATCGCCACTGTCGTCGACACCCTAGAGTCATTGGGTCTGCAGGTCAATTACAGGAAGTCGCATCTCGAACCCTCTCCAGTTGTAAGCTTCATCAGTGCCATTCTAGACTCCACCAGAGCTATGGCCTTTCCTCCAAGGACCAGAATTGCAGAAATGCTCCATCTGCTTCAACAATTCCAAGCGCATCAGGTCATCCCAGCAGTAGAGGTCCAAAGGCTGTTAGGTTTCATGGCCTCCATGACCTCTGTCCTTTTACACGCGAGGCTTCGGCTCAGACCTCTCCAGGATTGGTTCCTCCACCAATTTGACCCTCTTCGAGACCCTCCCAACAAACTCCTCACCATCCCCTCGGACTTACCTCATCATCTTCGCTGGTGGTCCTGCCGGTCCAACATCCTCTCTGGACGTCCCTTCAGGAATCCATTTCCCACTATACAAGTAACTACAGATGCCAGCAACACGGGTTGGGGTGCTGTTTGCCTCTCACACTCCATCCACGATACCTGGACTCCACAGGAGCAACAACTCCACATCAATGAGTTGGAGCTGCTGGCGATCTTCAAAGCGTTCCGGGTGTTCATCCAACACCTCTCTGGCAATGTAGTACTGGCAGTGACTGACAACACAACTGCCATGTACTACATCAACAAACAGGGCAGAACCCACTCACAGCGTCTTCTGCAGCTCACGATCCGCTTCTGGGACTGGTGCATCTCCAATAACATTCACCCGATTGTGATGCACTTACCTGGAGAGGAGAACTTCGACGCCGATGACCTCAGCCGTCAACTTCAGGTGACCCACGAGTGGGAACTGCATCCCAGGACTTTCAGCCTCCTTTGCAGCAAGTGGGGCTCTCCTCGTGTGGACCTGTTCGCTTCCCAATTCAACACCAAATGTCCAACATACTGCTGCAGAGCAGGGAAGGGACTTCACTCCTTGGGGGACGCTCTCCTCCTCCCATGGTCAAGGGACCTCCTTTATGCCTTCCCTCCTGTGCCTCTGGTACACAGAGTCATCATAAAGGCTCTTCAAGAGAGGGCCAACCTTATTCTGATAACCCCTTGGTGGCCTCATCAACCCTGGTTTGTGTCCCTTCTACAAATGTCCTCAAACTATCTACGACTTCCCCAGTCTCCCGACCTGCTATCTCTGGACAAGGGCTAAGTCCTCCATCCAGATCTGACTCACCTCCAGCTCACAGCCTGGAGGATTCTACCTTGATTGAGTCCATCATTAACTCCTGCCGCAAGCCTTCCACTAAGAAACAGTACACCGATAAGTGGAAGAGGTTCTCTTTCTTTGCGGCGGATAAAGGGTTTGACCCGGTCAACCCCTCCCTTACCTGGGTCTTGCAATACCTCCTCCACTTGAAGTGCTCAGGACTGACTTCTGCTTCTCTTAGCGTCCACCTGTCAGCAATTGTGGCTCACCAACCCCAGTTTTCGGAGGCAGCTACATTCTTCAGGCATCCAAGAATGAAGCGGTTCCTCAAGGGCCTCAAAAACGTTTTCCCTGAGAGGAAACTGATTCCACCTCAGTGGTCCCTGGCTTTGGTCCTTCGGGCGTTGCAACACCCTCCTTTTGAACCTATGGCATCTACGGACCTCAGGGTGCTCACCCTAAAAACTGCATTTCTGGGGGCCATCACTTCAGCTAGAAGGTCAAGCGAGCTCTGTGCTCTTAGGTGTGACCCTCTGTATTTGCGTTTCCACCATGATAGGGTGGTGGCATACCAAGACGTCACTTTCCTTCCGAGAGTGGTTTCGTCTTTCCATGTATCTCAGCCGATTGTTTTGCCTGCCTTCTTTCCCAATACTACCACCAGGACTGAACGGGACATGCATACACCTGATGTTCGGTGGGCCCTAGCTTTCTATGTCTCTAGAACCAAACCTATTAGAAAGTCAAATAAACTGTTTGTGTGCCATGATCCTGCAGTACTGGGTACTCCTGTCTCTTCCCAGCATTTTGCCCGCTGGGTTGTACAGACTATTAAGCTCTCCTACGAATTAGCCAAGGTACCCTTACCCTTGGGCATCTGAGCTCACTCCATGAGAGCTTTGGCCTCCTCAGCGGCCTTTCTAAAGGGTGTACCCCTGGACAGCATTTGCCAGGCGGCTACCTGGTCTTCACCTGATACCTTTGTGACCCACTACAGAGTGGATGCCCACATGAGGTCAGCCACTTCCTTCGGGAGGGCAGTGCTTTCCTTTGTGACGGAGTTACTACCCTCCTGCCAGTGAGTACTGCTTGCAATCACCCATCTGTGTGGCTTCACGAAGGCCACGATGGAGAAGAACCAGTTACTTACCTATAAAGGTGGTTCTTTGAGTGGACCTTCGTGAAGCCACACAGCACCCACTCGCCTCCCCTCGGACCGTCACACCCTGACTGGTACATCCATTACCTGTCATCCTGGCAGTCAAGAGGAACTGAGGCGTTTAAGTGGGAAGACCCACGCACATGCGCAGGGTGCGGGGGTGGAGACTAGCAAACTTTCCTATTGCTAGGGAAGTTCCAACCTCTGGCGCAGGGGCGCCTGGGAAACCCATCTGTGTGGTTTCATGAAAATCCACTCGAAGAACCACCTTTACAGGTACGTAACTGGTTCTTACACATCTCCATCATGGGATGGACTTTTCCTCCAGGAACTTCTAGTATCCTGTTATGCAGAAGCTGGAAGGAGGTCATGCCTGCAAAGCTAGCTGACAGTTTTGGTGGGTTCCGTATTTGGTGATGGAAGCTGGGGATTTGATTCTCCACTGTGCTCCTGGGGTGAGAGCCAGATGAGTCAATCTATGTAGCCTTGAGCAAGCTGCACGGTCTTAAAGTAGCCCCCAGAAGAGGGGGATGATGAACTATTTCTCAATAATTTATACCAAGGTAACCCTGGAAAGGTTGGCATAAATCAAAATTGTCTGGGCTGTAGGTGATCATCATTATTATCATGCTTGTCAGTCAGTAGACAACTAGATGGGCTGTGTATACCGCACCTGCATTTCAATTTTTGAGAGTATGGCTGTGGTCACACCAGTGTTCTCTGCATATATAAATTTCATGTGTATTTTTTGGGGGGCGGTCACATGGTTTTTAATGTACAGTTAGTGTCCTCTCTTCTGCGTCATATTTTCCTATTCTGGTTCTGTCTCTACCTGTCTACTTCACATTTACCCCTTCTTTCCAGCTCTACTTTCCAAGCCTCCATGGTGTTTAAGCTGTCATAAAAGGGGAACAACTGATTTTACTGCGTATCTTCTGTGTCCTGTTGTGGTTACAGAAGCAAATAAGTAAGCATTTTCAAGCAAAGTTTCTAAATCCAGCCCCTGGTGGTGGTTATTGAAACTTTGCTGAAACTGCTGTTCAAGGGCATGGTCAGCCACGACCGGAATTTACTTCTCTTTGCAGTTAGGACATGATCTTTTTATGCACAGTTAGCCGAAGGGAAACTACGGAGAAAACGCAGGTATGACCGCAGCCTATATGTCCCTTATAAAGGGCACCTTTAATTCTCTTCTGCTCCTTACATACTATTATTGTGGAAATGGCACATCCTACATGGTGGTCCTAAGTAACAAAACTGCAAAGTTGCAACAGAGTAGCTGTGCTTGCTCCTGTGGAAGGGGAATAAAAACAACAACATAAGAGGGGGTGAGTTGCTTTCCCTTTCTTCCTCCCCCCTCTTGATTCCCCCGAATTGTTTGATGACCAATTTTTAAGAAAACAGCACACACACTGCAGAGATGTTCTCATCCCAGGCAGCAGTGACATTTTGGAAGGATAAGTGCAGGCCCTAGGAAGTGATGAGGCTTAAAAATCCAATTTAAGGCTTTTAAAGAACAGTAAACTGTGGCATGAAAAAGGAGAAAAACTGTCCAACCTCTGTTCAATTGAATACTCTCTCTTGTATACTCACATAAAATAATTTATTTTCCCTAGGAAAATAGGACCACTGCATCATCCTACCACTTAATGAAAGCTTCAGCATGTCATTAAATTAATTCTTCCTAAAAGCAACTTTCCAGACTCTACTGTAATGATAGTGTACCCTAGGACATCTATATTTTCCTGCTGTATCTTTATCCAAAAGAGCAAACCTTCCTGGCTTTATGGCTGGGGAAAGAGGATACTGCAGTGTAAATTGTTATAGCATACAGAGGACAGGGCCCACCTAGGTGCCCTAAGCACATCCAATCCCATTTGATTTTGGAAGCTAAGCAGGGTCGGCCCTGGTTAGTACTTGGATGGGAGACCACCAGGGAGTACCAGGTGCTGTTGGTGCCTGGAGCAGGAGCTGGCAAACCACTCCAGTATTCCTGCCAAGAAAACTCCATGGACATGGAGTCACCAAGAGTCGGTCATGAATGCAATGACACAACACACACACACACACAGAGGACAGACCAGAGCCTTCAGCAGGGCTTAGTGGAAGGACATTTACATGACAATGGCATAAAACCCAATCTCTCTTTCCATTGTGAAATTTTGGCAGCAGCTATGAGTACAAGTGGCCCTTATTTAACAGATTTCATTTTTGTATTTTTTTAAAAAACTATTTATTTACTAGTAGTTAGTTAGTTCAATCATTCATTAGTTATTGAGTTTTGATAGAAAGTGTAGTGTCTTAATGCCCTCCACACTTTGGGATGCTCAGTCTTATGGTTTAACAGAATGCACAAGGAAATCTGAAGAAGACTAAATGAATTTTGCTTAGACATGTGAAATGAGGTAAAGTAGATACCTGCTCCCTTTTGTAGTGCATAACAACTCCACAGGCAGAAGACTCACTTTGAGCCATGTAAATTTCCAACTTACAGTTAAACAAACCATTGCTTGAAGCTAGCTAGCTAGCTAGCTAGTAGAGATGGGCACGAAACAAAAAAAAATCATTCCGTTATTCGTTATTCCGTTATTCGTTATGCTTTAAGTCGTGCAAAAAGCGGGTAAAAACAAAAAATAAAAAATGAAAAAATGAAATGAAATTTTTTCAAAAAATTCACAAAAAAAAAATGAACCAAAATGGACCCACAACGAAAAATGAAAAACCAAAACGTCATTTTTTTAATTCGTGCCCATCTCTACTAGATAGCTAGATAGCTAGAGGAAAACCTTTACTGGCATAATAAACAAGCACAGTCCCATTGCTACACATAAAATATACAAATTAAATAAGGTGACTCCATGTCCATGGAGTTTTCATGGCAGGAATATTGGAGTGGCTTGCCAGATCCTACTCCAGGCCCCTACAGCACCTGGTATTCCCTGGTGGTCTCCCATCCAAGTACTAACCAGGGGCAACCCTGCTTAGCTTCCGAAATCAGGCGAGATCGGATGTGCTTAGGGCATTACCCAGGGTCAAAAAGACAACGCTATGGGGAGCTGAATTATTATTTTTTTACAGTCCCTCATATAATACTTCAACTTGAAAAAGGAAAAAAATGTTTTGTGATATAGTGCCACATCATTTGATATGGGCTACAGCGAAGACCCGGAATCTCCTAATAGATGAGGGAGGAAGAGAAATTTTGATATTCTGCCATCATCATAATCGCCTCCCTCCCTCCTGATCCATTGTCCTTCTTGGCCTTGACTGTCTCCCTTTTTCTAGATTGCCTGATTTCACAGAAGAAACAGGAATTCCAGAGGCATATTTAGCTGCTTCTGGTGCTGCATTGCCTGAGATGGGTAACCCACCCCACCCCACCCCCGCAGTGACTAATGCATGACCAAGCTCTGGTGACACATCCGAATAGCTATATTTAAAAGCTATATACCCTCGTATAACAAACAGTTTGTATAACATGAAATCTGTACAACATAAAAAAATCAGAAGATAGGGGAAATTTGCTTAAGAGAATCCGTACAACATAAAAATGGTCCTGATTAGGGATTACTCTTTTTTCAATGCATTCCTATGGGAGATTTGTATAAAGGAAAATTTGTTTAACATAATTTCATTGGGAATGAATTAATTCTTTTGTATGTATGTATGTATGTATGTATGTATGTATGTATGTATGTATGTATGTATGTATGTATGTATGTATGTATGTATGTATGTATGTATGTATGTATGTATGTGGTGATACATAGCAAAAAGCCAAGTTATACTTCTTAAAAAGCATGGATTGAGGATAATATATGTTTGCTACATCCTTTGTCTTCTAAAAATAGCAATCTCTTTCTCAGGTCAAGAGCCTTAACTGTTCAGTCCCTCTCCAACAGAAGAAACTGCCTCATTAATGTTGAAAACAGGAGCTGCTAAAGCAGTGTTTTTGAACAGATTAACCACTTATACATTTGGAAACGCAGCAACGTTCTTCTCAATGAACAACATCAGATTTCTCTCATAGTGAGCTGAAGCTGAAATCTGTATAAGTTAGCAAACACTAAACCTGTCGATAGTGCTGTTTTCTCATGTCTCTTAACACAATTGTGAAAGGTCAATAAGAACGTGATTTGTGTTCTCAGATTTCAAACAAAATAATTGATCGGCTTTCTCCTTCATTTCAAAGAGAGATTTGAAGTCTCATTGGGGAAAAGTTATTCGTATGAAAGTCCAGTGCTGTTGCATGAGTATTCTGAAAAAGAGAAGGCTGGCTCAGGTGAAACCATTATCCTGTTATGTAGTAAAAGGGGCTCACAGATGCCCTTCTTGTACGTAGTCTTGAACCCTTGGCATGCATTACTTCTGCTTTTGATGTTCTAGGTAGCCAGAAATAGGGCTTGCATTTCCATCAAGTACTTTGATAGCAGGTCTAGCACTACCATGAACCACACGGACACAGGTATTTCAGGTAGCACGTGCTGGAGGTGGCATGGTGTTGGGATATGGCAATGTGTGGTGTGTGTACCCTCTCCTGAGCCCTATGAGTTATCTGAATGTCACAGGAGATTACATACTGCTACTAAAGTGGAAGGAAGCTTTGGCTGCTCAGATAGCATGTGGGATGGAGGGGCATTATCTTCTTTGCATTAGGTGGATCAATGACTAGGGCACTCTTGCTTCTTAAAAATAAATGCTTGTCAGAAAGTACAATCCTGGATTGAGGAATGCAGCCTTGATTTCTTTTTTGCCAATGACATTTGCTATGTCATATATGTTATTGTCTGCATCACACAATTCTCATCAGCAAATGTGAGATGTATAGGAACTCACAGTCAGGGGTTTAGATGTCATAGTAAAGAAGCCATGGTGTCTGCCTCACTGCTCCTACTTGTCTCGTGAAGCCAAATGGTTCCTCTACAACACTGTGTATGCACCACAGATGGCTTATTACCAGATACAGTGACCCCCCGCCATTTCGCAGTTCCGGTATCGCGGTCCCACTACATCGCAGGACCGCAGGACCGGAACCATGTGTGTGTGGCTGGGTTACTCTGTGCCGCCCCCACACCTCCAAGAAGCCTCTGGGGTGCATGGGAAGGCAATGGGGGATCCGTGCCACCCTCCCCCACACCCCCGAGAAACCTCCAGGGTGCATGGGCGGGCGGCGGCGGGCAATCCGGTCACTCCATGTGGCCCTCCCATGCACCCCGAGAAGCCTCTGGGGTGCAGGGACAGGCGGCGGTGGACGATCCGGTCACTCTGCGCGGCCCTCCCACACACAGCCCAAGAAGCCCCCAAGTTGCTTCTATCCCAAATGTAAAGAAATATGTCAATGTTGATAAATGTTTACTATCCCTTATTGTTGGACTGAAGGAATGAATAATGAGTAACTAGATGTTTGTAACAAGTTACTTTTAAACTCTGCTCTTCCACATGAGTGATACAGGAGGATGATACGTGTACAGAAGACTACTTAATGTAACTTGACAGTAATAGTGGTATAAAAGGATCCATCACTAACATCTTTATATTTCTCTTCTTTGCTACTTGTTCAGACAAAATATTGTGAGAAATTTGAATAAATTCTATTATTCTCATTACTTAATGATTTCCTTGTTGTATCAATGTCTTGTATAACAGAGCTACAGAGATCAGCAATTTCCATGTTTTATTTAGCTCTCTTACCAGATAGTACAGATACATCAACTTGACAGAGCGATATGTTTATGAGAATAAAGGAAGCCTCGTTTAAACGAAAAGAGCAACAATATTTTTAATGCAAGCTCTCACTCATCCAGCCAAAATAAGATCAAACTTCTCTAGCAGCTGCAGATGAAATGAATATTTCAGTGTTAATAGACAAGTTAGAGCTGATATGTTAACCGTACTTGCTGTCACAAGTACTAAAAATATATGCTCTGCCTACAGACAAAAACTTATGATGATGAACCAGTAAGGGAGGGGGAGGGATAGAAACAGAAGGAAAATTATGCCACCAAACTTTCTTCTTTTCTCTATTTCTTTTTTTAAAGAAACAAGTAAAAGATACAGCAGTTTGAACCAAATGTTGATGCTTTCAGCACACCCAACTGTCCTATATAGACAGGACTCCACTTATGACCTCTGCCCTTATGTATTGTGGAGGTAATTGCTGCAAGGAATGCGAGGAGGAGACCAAGTGGGTACCAGAAAGGAGAAAAGTGCAAGGAAGGCTGGCACTGCCATGAATATATTCATACGCTGGAATGAAAAGACTTCAGGTTAAAAAGAGAGAGAGAAATGTGAAACGGATAAAATTCTCTAAGTGAACTGCCTGACTAAGCCTTGCTTCTAGAGGATGAGATGGGTGCTTCTGCCAAGAGTTCACCTGTAGATGAAAGTGTTTGGTTATGCGAATTTTCAGCATCTGTGAAGTGAGATAAAATGCCCCTGAAGATCTTGGGAGATGGTGTGATTGTGCCCCCCTTGCTTCTAAGAAGAAAAGAAAGCAAAACCAAACTTTGTAATCAGTTTGTGGGGTGTGTGAATAAATAAGCACTATCTGTTTCACTTTTGGTATGGCTTGGTTCACTCTGTTTTCCAGTAACCACATATGTTTGAAGTAGAAATGGGGATGGATTTTGAAGGCTGACGAATTAACAGATCAACAAATCATTGAATTTCCCTTGATTCTCCTCTACAAGCCTTGAAAGTTTGGTGAGGATTGGAGTTCAGATGTCTGATCTATGTGCCCCCAAAGAGCCCCTCCGCGACACCTAGAGATGTCAAACTTGCAAAGGAACTTTTCCAATTAACCTCTACAATCTCTTCAACTTTGATAAAGACTGGGTTTCAGACATCTGAGTCATACACCCACAAAATATGCCCCCCCACCAGGAAAGTGCCTTTTAGCAACCTAGTGGGGGAAAACTAATCTGAACCAAACTTGGAGGGGTTATAGGAGAGACTCTGGGGATGCTTCCCACCAAATTTGTTGTCACTATGTGCCTTTGGGCCCAATGAATTAATGAATCAAAAAATTGGGAACTTTATTTGTGATGAATATGAACTGACAAATTTTTACAAATTGGCCAAATTCATCAGAATTTGGCCAATTTGTGAAATGTTTTTCAATTTATCCCCATCTCTGGTTTCAAGTAGAAGCAATCACAGTCATTTTGTGATCTGCTCATTTCTGACACAGTGCTAGGGCTGCAATTTATTCAGTACAATTCGGAGAACTATCGATTATTGCATTCTGTAGTCAGTATGGTTACTTCATTCACTTCCCCGTAGAGTTGTGGGTCCCATATGCAGTGGATTGTAACAGTAGAAAGGACAGTGGAGAAACTCTCTCCTCTCTTTTCCTATTTTCACATTTTTTAAAAAAGTCATGCCCTACTCTTTCAGATAAAAAGGAGTGCCTGCGATATGTTAATGTATTGCTATAATGCTATGCCGCACACTAAATTAAAAAAAAAAGGAGATTGCTGTGAAATACGGAATGACTGCCACAACAAAAGGTGGAGAAATTGGTGGGGAATGTGTGTCATTAATCAAAAGTGGGAGATGTTGGAGCAATTCTGAGGTGCTGCCTGGATCCTTCTCATGAGAGAAGAAAGTCTCCCATGTGAATGCAAGGATTGCTCAAGTGCAAGATAAAATAGATCACGCTGAAGAGAAAACTCTTTTAAGCACAAGGCAGATAGGTCCTAATTCCCCCATCTAGTGATGCCCAAGTTTTCCTCAGGAATTCAGTGCCATCACTTTTAAGTCTCTCTTGAAAGTGCTGATATTTATCCCACATTCATGGGGAACAAATATAATTTGAAGAGTATAGAACACTTCCTTCTTCCATTATAGGTGTCTTCCCTTTATTCTACTGCCAATATCCCCAGTACAGTATGTTTGTTTGTTTATTAGGCTTATAGACCACACAACTTAGTGAACACTGCTCGGGGCAGTTTACATAATTTGGCAAAGCACACAGCCTACTAAAATAATAAAAATAAATCAGAAGGCATAAGATAAGAGCACAAACTGAAACAGAAAAGGTGACCTAAGATTGACATCTGATAAATTAAATCAACATTACACAAAACATAATACAATATAGTTAAGAGAGACACAGTGATTTGTTGATGGCCTCTCATTGATTAAATATGTGATTAAGCAGTTGTGTCCATGACTTCACATTGAGCTAAATTCAGCCTCAGTCCACCTACAAATCTTTAGAGCTCTTTGTATTTTCAATGTTGTAGTTTTCCACTTAGTCATCTCTTTATCTTCACTGATCTGAACTTGGAACCTTTTTGTTTCAGATTCAGAGGGGTTTGGTGGCACAACTCCAGGTAATTCTTTGTCATTTTTCTAAAATGGGGTTTATTTTATCCTTTCCCCCCTGAACTTTGAAACATAACACCAAGGGCTATAGAGTCTAACATGCCTTTACAGTAGCATCATTTCTGTTCCTTGAATTGGGATCTTCACAATTACCTTGGCTGCTAATGCCAATTTTAAAAAAATTATTCAAAAACCCTCTGATGTATGAATGTGGAATATTGTGCTTCCTGTATCAAGAATCCATAATGCCTGGAAATGGCCAAATCTTACTGCAGTGTTGTACATGTGCTGCTGGCAGGAAAAAAGATGCCAAGCTTTATACAACAAAGGCCAACTTGAATGTTCACATCAATGGCAGCAGTCAATATGTTGTACAGGATAACCTGTTGTGCTCACTATCATTCACAAAGCATTATGAATTGTTTTGTGGTTTGGTGAGAAGTGGTTAATTAATTTTTTTAAAGAATTCAGCATTTGTGATCTTTCCTTGCTTGGAACCTGTATTTCTTTTCAAAATCAGTAGCTTGCATTCATAAAACAGGATTTTTGAGTACACCCACCCATCCGCCCACCCCACCCACCCCATCTATCTATCTATCTATCTATCTATCTATCTATCTATCTATCTATCTATCTATCTATCTATCTATCTATCTATCTATCTATCTATCTATCTATCTATCCACATACACGAGATAGATAGATAGATAGATAGATAGATAGATAGATAGATAGATAGATAGATAGATAGATAGATAGATAGACCCAGCCGATGCATCATCCTGTGTTAAGCAACTATTTACTTTCCCACAAATGTATCTTGCCCTTAGAATGTTCAGTAGCATTAATAAGTCCCTCATTATGATTACAGCATGCCTGTAATTATTTACAGAGTTAATTAATGATTTATATTCAAAAAGCAAGTGAGGCTCTATTGGGCATTTGAAGGGTTGAAAATTCTGTATTGAAACACATCTGGCCATAATTGAGATTTACAGTGGAATTCCATTTTGCTGGAGATTAATTACAGACAGCTAAATGAATATCATCATGGCTGATTGACATGTATGCTCTGAACAATTCAATCCAGGGAGCACTGTTGAAACTCCCCTGCTTTATTTTGAATGAAGGAAGATAGTTGCACCAGACAAGAAATGCTGGCAACTATGGAAGTCCCCACCAACTGGATGATCTGCTGCTCAGAAGGTGCAGGTATCTCCAGCTTTTTAATACTGCCTCCTAGAGATGGGCACGACTTAGCGGTATTCCCGTTTCCATTTCGGTTACTCGGTTCCGTTACTCTACGGAAACGGTAACGAGAATTACTCCGCCAGACTTCGAGCTCGAACCGACGAACGAACAATTTTGGTCTGATTTCTCGTGCTTGTTCCTTGCATTGCGCGATCGCGCGATGCCACGCGGCACAGAAAAAAAGTTTTTTAAAGTTAAAAAAACCCGGTTCCCGGCCAAAAAGCAGGCGGAAAAATGCCTGCCGTGCCTCAGGGCACGTACCAGAGGGGTTGTTTCTGGAGGTCCCCGGCCTCCCCCCCATCCCCCATCCTGGGCTGCTCTGGTGGGACTCGCCGCAGGCTCGCAGCCAGCAAAAAGCCCAGTCTCGCCGCCGGCCGCCACAATTAAAGCGCAAGCAAGTGGCATGGACGGCACAGGAAAAAACTTTTAAACTCTCCCTCCCCCACCCATTCCCGGGCCAAAAAAGCAGGCGGAAAAATGCCTGCTTGACTAAGGGCGCAGGGCACCTACCGGAGGGGTGGTTTCTGGAGGGGGGGTCCCGCCTCTCCCCCATCCTGGGCAGCCGGACTCGAGTCGCCATGCCATGCGGTGCGGGTGGGGGATCCAAAATGGGGCGGCGAACACAATATTGTTTTTGAAATCGTGGTCCAAAAACACACAAGCACAACAGAAAGAAACACGCGAACATTTATAAACTGCCAGATTTTTCACAGTAGCAGTGGGTTTTTTCTTGCAACAAAATGTCTCTCCTCTCCTCCTCTGTCCTCCATTGATTTTATTTTTTATTTTATTTTTTTTACACCTGCGCAATGATGGGCTGGCCGAGTGGCCAGCCATGTGGGAGTGGACGACCATGCAAATTTTTGGAGCCATCCCACCAATCGCATGGCCACTTGGCCACGGAGACTTCTGGGATGTGCCAAAAAGCCCCCTAAAACCTGCCCTAGCCCCCAAACCCTAACCCTAACCCTTGACTCCTTCCTTACCCATACGTCACAGACTGTCTTCATAGTGGGTCAGAGAGGCACCCAGAGGTGCAACCCACGAGCCCACCATAACCTTACCCGTCACTAGCCTAACCCTAGCCCTTGCACTAACCCACCTTAACCCTAAGCCAGATCTACTTGCTTGCATTGCACTACACGCAGCAAGTACAATTCCCTTCTCTGTGAGACATGGCAGTGCTAGAGCCTTGTGCAGGGAAGGCATGACACTATCACTCTCACTGGTCTCACTGTCTGCACAACTGGTATGCAATATCCATATGGCTATTGCATACCATTTTGCAGCAGCAGCAGGTGAAGAGGGGAGACCCCCATGTAGAGGGGTCTCTTGGAGCCTGCTTCCCCTTCCTAGTGGGAGGATAGGAGGCACACACGGGTGCCTCCAGGAGCCCAATTTCCCTTTATAGCGGGCCAGAGGAGGCACCCACCACAGAGGTGCCTCCAGGAGCCCCCCCCAAAAAACCCAGTACTAACGACAATGAAAAAACAAAAAAACGAACGGACTAATTTTTGCGAATTTTCGCGAAAAACGGAAACGAGCCGAAACGGAACCGGCCCGACTAACGACAACTCGAAAAAAAATTTTTTCAAGTCGTGCCCATCTCTACTGCCTCCCATTCTGTCCCTTCCTATCCTTGGCTCTTTCTGTTGCCTCACTGAAGTCTCTCCATGCTCACATTGTCTTGAGCAGAGCTTCAAATAGTAGGTCCCAGAATCCACTTGCCATGTTGGAAAATCTGTACTTATAAATCAAAAACGTATCATTTCTAAGGCCTGATTCTGATCCTTAGCTTCCAGGATTTTAGGTTTGTTGGTCTTAGTCCCTTCCTTATGAAATTGGCTGTTAAATGCACAAACGTGTCTGAGATGAAGATGGTGATTAGTGTAATGGCCAGTATGGTCACTCAAGCACCAAGGACTCCTTAATGCCGAGGAAGATCAAGGAAAAGTTACTTCTTTGGCTGACCCCTGTTTCTCAGAGATTCTAGTCTCTTGTAAAATGTAAATTACTTGTTGGCAACTATTTACACCTACACGCAACAAACTCAACTTTCAATATTATGATACTCAGATGCTCCCGACCCCCCAGCTCCCTCACTTGGACAGCTTCTACTTCTTTCATTCAATCTCATTTCCACAACATCCCTTTCCCATGTTGACTGCTCAGAGTATATCCTACCAAGCTGTAACAATCCCTTAAAAACGTATCTCCCTCTTCCCATAAATTTTGTATATCTCCCCTCCGCACACAGCATATGTTGACCAGGGATGGGAAAAACAGAGGAACAACAACAAAGTACACAGCAGAAGCAGCAGCTGCAGATATATTTCAAGGACACATACATTTTTTTTTAAAAAACGCCTCTTAAATTCTTGCTTACAGCACATCTTGACAAAGGATACCAGATGGTAGAAGATGATGTAGGTGCTAATAAGAGCACTTAGGGGGGCAAGGACTCAATGGATCTCCCTTTTTCAGCTCATAGGAACTACTTGAATCATCTAAAGCACCTACCTGTGGGTGGGAAAGTGATGACTGCTCCACCATTTTCCTGTTGACAAGACTGTTGCACAGGCAGCCATCTGGTGTTCTGATAAATATTAATCTTCTGCAGGAGATCTGCCTGTAGTAGAATATATTATTTTAATAGTGCCCAGAGACAGCAGTTCTCTTGGTACCTTTCTCTGTTGAGTGAATCACAGTGTGGGCCATGAGTAATGTGCTATAATTGCAAATAAGTCAAACAACTCAGCCCAGCATATCTGGAGCCCTTTTCTAAGCAAGCTTTACCTACCCTCCTGAGCCCATATAATGTAGTGCCCGATAGTGGAACAGATATTATACTAAAAGTGTTCTGCTTGTATACCACCCCATACCACTTCAAGTAGTCCCTGGGCGGTTTACAGTTTAATTACAGTGTGCAGACTACACATTTCATATTACCTTCACATGTTAAACAGGATCCTCAAATTTTCTTGTCTTGAGTGTTTGTGATAGTAAAAATGGGCTTCAGATTTTCAGATTTTCTCCCTTCTATTAAGGACAATGGGTAAAGGATCTTGCAAACTAGGTTATATGTCAACTCAGAGCCATTGGGGGGGGGGGGAGTGAGAGAGAAACATGTTTGTGGAGCCAGGCAGGATGCCCAGAGTTTGCCCAGCAGCTACAGCTGTTAAAGCTTTTCACACTAGGATCACATCCTGCTTTGCCTTCTGCAGTACCCCCTAGGAGACATCCCTTATTGCTATCACTCTCTAGTGAGCCACACATTCCCCATGAAGTTGTGCCTGTTTTGGAACCTCTAGGGTGAGACCCCTTTTGGCCAGAGTTTCCTCATCAGCATGAAAGATATGTCCATACCAATGTAGTTGGGCTTCATACATCTTGTCAGCAATGGGTGCAATGCCATAGTTTGATCGATGTCATCATTGCACACATGATCCTTTCACATGAGGCCAGAGGTCCAACGCAGCAACTTTGTTTCCATGACACCAAAGGGATGTTCATCATCTTCAGTCACTGGCCAGCATTCACAAGCATTTCTTTCTCTTTTTAACTCAAGAGAGACACTTTGTGACTGATTCTATCTGACTACTCAAAAAAAGACTGACTGACTCAACTGCCTAACTGCCACCTCCCATCACATTCCAACCACATCAACCAATCAGCCTTCAGCCCTACATTCAGCATTCTATTTCCCACTTGCTAAGCATTCTAATAAAACACACACACACACACACACACACACACACACACACACACATACAAAATTCATAAAGCCACAGCCATACTTCATAAATAAACCTGCTATCACAGTACAGTGGACCCTCGTATAACAAACGGCTTGTATAACATAAAATCTGTACAACATAAAAAATTCCAGAGATAGGGGAAATTTGCTTAACAAAATCGCCTATGGGGCGAATCCATACAATATAAAAATGGTCGCGTTTAGGGGTTGCTCTGTTTTCAATGCATTCCTATGGGAAATGTGTATAAAGGAAAATTTGCTTAAGAGAATTACATTTGGAATGAATGAATTCCTTTATACAAGGTACCACTGTATTTACAAATACATGCACACGTAGCTCTTTAGAACAGGGGGATCACCCTGTCTTTTCTATAATAGAATTGACATACCGGGGCTACTTCTGGCTCATGGACAGCTTTCCTTGGCTCTGTGCCAGCACTGCCAAGGCTGGTGCACAAAGCGGTTTGCCAGTATAATGGCTGTGCTCCACCCCCCCTCCCCGCTCCTCTGTTCATTGCACGTTCAACATGCAGCATACACATTGACACTAACTCTAGTGTTCAGCTCCAATGCTGACTAGAAGAACAAGAGACCAATGGATGTCCAGACTTATAACCATCCACATATAAAATCAAATATTCTACTCTTCCTGCATCATTAGCCCTGGTACTTGTCTTCTTCCCTGGAAATCTGGGGGGGTGGGGGACATAGAAACTCTGGGCAGTTCCAGTTGGGGATTCCTGAGATCCTTTCATTTCCTTTGCAGACAACCATGCTTAGTACAAAGGTGTTGGTGGGGAGCCATGAGCCTGCGATGGGAACACATAAATGAGTTATAAGTGGTGAATAAATGAATATACTTTATTCTCCAGAATCTTGTGCCATGGCCTGGCCTGCTGTCAGACAGAATGAGGTGGTCACTTCATGAACAATCACCTATCAGATATCCTTTGATTTGTATTCCTGCATGGTGTAGGAACCGGCGACACACTGCATTAATCCTCCCAAGAAGAACTCCATGGACATGGGGTCATGAAGAGTCGGTCACGACTGTAATGGCACAACAACATGGAGTGGTGTGTTGGACTTGGTGGCCTTATAGACCTCTTCCAAATTCACTATTCTATGATTCTAGGAACAGACTTGGCAAGTTATGAAAGGGCAGCACATTGTCTGGCATGTCATTTTTCTAGTGATGCATTTTTCTGCATCATATGCAACAATAACTACATTATTATCTAGTACTTTCTACTTTCAGTAGTAGGTCTTGGATTTAAGTGAGCAGGAGGTTCAATGGGCTTGCCTTAGGCTCTAAAAAGTTTGGGTCTCCTCCTGAATTTCACCTTTGGGATAAGAACAGACTAGGAGGGAGAGGGAAGATGATCTTTAGCAGCTTCTTTTCCTAAGCAATGGCACTGGTGCTATCATTTGCATGGTGACACAGATGCCGCTGAAAGCTTTACCAGCTGGATTTCCTTCACACGCACCATATTTAGGTAATCAATTCCATGATATATACCTCTAGGAAGGAGATAAATTGGGATCCGGTCTCTCCCAGTATGGATTAACTCTCCCCTCTTTAGTAATCAACTTTGGGAAGCAAATTATTGCTCACATCACAGACTTTGCTCCATAAATCTTCATCCTGTATATGATTCATATGATTGTGAAGAGGTTGTCACAGTTCACTTTATCTCTAAAGGCCAATCTTTCTTGCAGCGTTTCCCACTAACTCTCCTCCTCTCTCATTAATGCTCATGTTCATCTTTTTTGCACTATGTTCCTTATGATAATGATCTATGATCTATATAACCTACTCTGAGTGTTCTTTTATTTCTTTTTTTATTTTTGAACATTTATGTGCCACCTTTATCCTGAATGATTCAAGGTGGCTTACAGTATTAAAAGAAACAAACTTAAAAGCAAATAATAAAATATTACCATGTTTTTAAAATCAAACATTAAAACTCATAATAAGAAAATATTAAAAAAACACAAGCAAAACACAAAATAAAATGCTCCCTTTAAAACAATCCCTCTTGGTCAACCTGTCATTTAAAGGAAAACCTGTGATTTCATGTTATTTTGTGTCTTCCAGGACACAGAGGTACTGGACAACACTACCAATCACTATGTCAGACTACAAAGGGAAGCCATTGAAAGCCACAAATATAAGCACAGTTTCAACAAAAAAGAAGAAAGTCTAAAAATCAACAAAGCCTGGCTTCCAGTATTAAAAGCTGCAGAGTGCAAAAGGTCAGAACTCAATGATTCCCACCCAGCCACAAGCAAAAGTAATCAGTTCATGCACTAGAACAGCTAACGACACCTATCAAGGATCCTTGCTATTCTTGATTGCATTGAAACTTTGTAATCCCTTCATCACAATACAATGGCTAACACCTATTTCCCTGCATAGGACAAGTTTCCTCTTTCCCACAACTTTAAAAACCGCAGTCTCGCTCACTTTATAATGCAGAGAACATTCCTAGTTCCCTGAGCTCCTTGCCCTCTGAAGATGCCAGCCACAGAGTCTGTCAAAATGTCAGGAAGAAAAACTTCCAGAACATGGCCAAACAGCCCAAAAAAACTCACAACTACCAACAGTCATGGCTGTTCTTCAACAGCCTTCTTATAGTAGACAATCTTGAGTACTGGCATTGGTGTCATCAACATTAAGACTCGCCATTATATAATAAAGTTTGGCATTCTTTTTCCTTATAGGAATATGGGCATCATATAGCAAGGCAATGCTGAGCTATTCATGGACATTTTGAAGCACTTAAATGGAATCAATATCCCAAATCCTTAAAAATTAAGTTTTTTTTTTAAAGGATTGAATTTCCTGCCATTTTAAAACAGAAGTTGAACACCACACCACACACCCAAAATCACAATAGAAGAAACCATTAGGTATTGTATATACTTGAAAATAAATCCCCCAAAATCAGTAGGGCTTCCTTTTGAGCAAGATCACACATGATTGCAGTGCAAGTGGTTTTGTTACTTTTGTTTTCCCAACCCCTGAAGAAACGCTTCTGAATAAGGTGCCTAAAATGATCTTGCCTGCCAGCATACTCAGAAAGAAGTCTGAGGAAGTTTGGCTACACTTATTCTTGTGGGAACACTGAGGTAAACTCTGGTCCAGAAGTAACCCCAGTGATCTCAATGAGACCACAGAATTCATAGGTGCAGAACAGCAGGCTAAGTTTCCTCTTGGGAATAAGCCCTCTTAACCTGAATGGGGATGACTTCAATGTACCTCGACACTGACTATATCTAACTAAACATCAGAGGCAGCAAAAAAGAAAGAAGTGGAGACATGGGAAAGAGTTGCTTTGGAATCCTCTAGCCGCTAAACATTCCAAAAAGTGTGTTCTCTCTGTCTCTCCCTCCCTTCTGCCCTCTCTGGCTTATCTCTCTTGTCTCTGTGGGTGCTTTTCTCCCTCCTTTCTGCACTAAGTATATTAAGAATTTCCACTTAATTGTAATTTGAATTTTAGTTGTGTGACTTGACCATAAATATTATATGCGTTGATGTACCTTAATCTAATGGGTACATCATAAATATTATATGCATTGATGTACACACACACACACACACACACACACACACACACACACACACACACACACACACACACACACACACACACACACACATCAATGTATATATGCATACATTGTCCCTGTTTGATGCAACTGGGAAGGATTCCTTAATTTCTCCAAAGGAAAACACATACAACGCTAGTGAGCAAAACAAGACAAAACAAAACAAAAACAAAATACCTAGGCACACAAATGTAGTTTCTTTCATGATAGAAAGAATCCCTTTGTGAATATGATTCTTGTGAATTCTGACAGAAGCCAGCCCCACTCATGTTTCTAACTCAGTTCAATGTTGCTCTGTTGAATTTTTGCAATACAGTTTTTGGCTAAAATAAAATCTAAAGTGAAGCAAGCCAACAAAACAGAAGCAGCAGCAGCAGCAGCAGCAGCAGCAGCAGCAGCAGCAGCAGCAACAACAACAACAACAACAACAACAGACAAACACAAGCACTTAAATAAAACCAGAGCTCACAAAAGCATCAAATATTATTTAGTGCTTCAGAGATTAAACATCTAGAATAGCAGTTTTCTTTTAAAAGGCACTAGCGGTGATTGGCAAGTGAACAGGAGTGCCCAGCTAAATAATGCGGGATGGATTAATGAAAGAGTGAGAGCAGGACAAGGAAAAAGTTACATGGCTCATGAGAGGGATGGGGAAGAAGGAAGGAAGGAAGAAGGAAAGAAAACGATGTCTTGTCTGCACCCTGTAGAATGTAGCAGTAAGTTGATGCATCCCAGCGGTCACACTTTATTTTACACGGAGACCTTTACATTCTTCGTACTAATCGTTCCTCACTATTTGGACAAATATAAATATGTGCAAATGTTTTAAAATATTCAGATGCCAATCAGTGAAGGGGACACAACTCCACTCAAGGTGTCTCTTTCTTATAGCACATCCTTTTCCTTACCTCTACATTTGGCATCTTTCATGCTTTGTTTTGTGCTCCGTAATCAGAAAGTTAGCTGCTTGAGTATCACAATAAATTGGGTACATGGCTGGGGAGTTAAGAGGTTGGGATTTCAGTCTCCCACTGTGCTTCCTGGGAGTGCAGTCATCCTGTGTATCCTTGGTTACTCTGAACAAAACAAGAGCCCACAGAAGAAGGGGGTGGTAAACCACTCCTGAGCACCTGGAAGACCCTGGGGCACGATTGCTCTCAGTCAAAATTGATTTAAACACCTGCTGCTACTGTTGTTATTAATTAGAAAGTTAAACATGTGTAATATGCAGCTTTAAGTGCGGAGACAGGTATTTTGGAGGAAATACCTTTATTAGAGCAAAAGTGAGTTAATCCTGCATGACAGGGATTTTCTTTCATATTAATTTGACACTGTATACTTATTGCAGTCTTTGGTTAAAGGAGCCTTGTAATTAAACTGCTGCACAGCAATCAAAACTCTGCTCACGGCCCAGGTTCAAGCACAGGTAGCTAGCTCAAGGATCACTCAGCCTTCCATGCTTTCAATCAGTAAACTGAATACCAAGCTCATGGTGTGTGTGTGTGTGTGTGTGTGTGTGTGTGTGTGTGTGTGTGTGTGTGTGTGTGTGTGTGTGTGTGTGTGTGTGTGTGTGACAATATATAGCATGCCTAATTAAATTGCAAACTACTCAGAGATGACTTGAAGCCTGAGGAATGATATATAAGCAGTACACTTTGCTTTTGCTTGCAGTTAGGTAAAATCAGCTTTCCCCGTTTTTTCTGTAATTTGCAAATTTCATCACATAGTCCAATGAATGTTGTATTTTTTTATTTCAAGTCCCTATACGCTATTCCTAAACTTTCAATGCGCTACAGCACTTAAATCTTATTATTTTTGATATAAGTCCAAGTTTCCCTTCTTTCCTTATCTTTTCTGTTTTATTAACTATAAGTTTATGTTTTAAAATAAAAATAAATAAAATACCAGCAGTGTTTAAATAGAATAGCATATCCAGTAGTTTCATATTATAAGCAGGATGTTCTTAAATCATAACTGCAACAGCCATTCATACAAACAGATGCTGATCCAAGGTCTCTTGTATGCCTTTTCTTTTCTAAATCAGAATCACACACTTTGTTTGGAAAAAAAGAAGAAGAAGGTCCCATTCTAAGATATCAGGGCTTGCCATAAACATGTTGACAAGGTTCCTCGTCCAATCAACTAAATGGTGAACTTTAATAACAGATGAAGATGGAGCTGAAGGTTTGACCCTTAAAACATCTAAGAACTTGGATTTCCAGACTGAGAGGATAAGTTACCTCTCTCTCTTTTTCAGTATTTAAATATTACTTTCTGCATGCCCTCCATTCATTGTAGCTGTCCTCCTATATAACTTTTGAATTGGACCCCTTGGAAGAAGAGTTAATACAGAATGGAGCTCAGTATTCCAAAGGCAATTTCCACTAGCAGAATCTCATCTGACTGAGACATTTCTTTATACAGCCGAACATTCTTCCTCTGCTTTTGCTTTCTCTTGACAAGGGATTGGTACAAATATTTTACTCCTCATATTTTTCAAGCAGATTTTCTAGCAAAGATTCCTTTTGACCTGGTCTTCTATTCTTCTTCTTTTTAAAAAAATCTTTTTATTTTTAAAACTAACAAAGTAGAAAAAAACAGATATATTGCTTATCTCCTGCTGTGTTACATATATCAGAAGTTTTTCCCCAATAAATCAGCCTAGTTGTTTCATGATTCTCCTCTCATCTTAAACAAGATGAGTTCTATGTTGGAGGTTTCTTCATCACGGGATGGACTGACAGGGAAACAAGTTATGAATCCCTGTCTTCTGTTCTTCTAACGACCAAATGTGTGGGGTGGGGGTGGGGGGGAGGTTGCAGTTATGGCTCAAAATCTCCATCAGAGATTGGAAGAAAATGTGATCTTTCTATTAAGTATTTCCCATGTCTGAAATGTTACAGAATGGGACTCTTATGCTACACAGGTCCTGTGGTTGGTTTTTGAAAAACTGGTCTCATGCAAAGGCTCTCTGAGCCTCATGGTTATTTTAGGAAAAATGATGAGAAACATTTCTAGATGTTGGTGAACTACCTTTATAAAGTGACCCAATGTTTTCCATCCAAGAGACTGGCAATTCAGATCAGATAATATCTTAAAGGAAAACATATGTTTCCTCCTCTTACACAAATATTTATTTATTTATTTTTTTGCTTACTAGCTTGCTTGCTTGTTTATTATCAAAATACTGAGTTCTTTTGACATAGGGTGGGTGTGAAATATTTTGATAGCAAGCAAGCAAGCAAGCAAGCAAACAAATAAATAAATAAATAAATAAATAAAGACATTTATGTTTGAACCAGAACTGATAATTGAAATCCAGTGGCACAGAGGCTCACCACATCAGTCTTCATTTCACTGAAGTAGAAATGGTAGGTGATTAACCTGTGAAGTGTTTATTTAGCACTAGAGATGAGCACAAATTAAAAAAATGGCATTTTGTTTGTCATTTGTCGTTTGGAGGGTCTGTTTCGGTTCATTTCCATTTTTTTGCGAATTTTTGCAAAAAAAAGTTTTCATTTTTGTTTGTTTGTTAACATTTCATTACCATTTTTTCAATTTTTGTGATTTTTAAAGGATTTTAAGCAATTTACTCATATTGCAGTAACGGAAACGAAACGCACGACAAAATTTCCGGTGTTTCTGTTCGTTTCGTTTAATTTTAGAGACAAAATTTGTTTATTGTTTTGTTACGTAACAAAATGAAAAAACGAAAACGGAAATGAAAAATTGTTTGTTTCATGCCCATCTCTATTTAGCACATATGAGATTTGAGTGGCGGAGTGTATTCAAAAGAGAATTTTGACCAGAGTGGTGGGGTGGGGAAGTGCCCCCTTCATCCAAGTGTCCCTGTTCAGCCAAGAACAGGGTGGGACAAGTGGTTAAATGCCTGTACTGCAGGTAAAACTGTGTTCATGAATGACCTGTGGTTCAATCCCAGGTAGCCGGCTCGTGGCTGACTCAGTCTTCCATTCTTCCGAGGTCAGTAAAATGAGTACCCAGCTTGTTGGGAGAGGGGACAATGTTTAGCCTGCATATTGTAATTAAAAAACTGTAAACTGACCAGAGACTACTTGAAGTAGTATGGGGCGGTATCTAAGCAGACCACTTTTGCTTTAATTTGGACTGTCTCTCAAAAAGTTCAGCACCACTGGAGCATCCCAGGAAGAGACTTCCATTATCAAGACGCTGCTACAGAAAAAGTCCTGTGCTTTGCCCCTCCAATGTAACCTCTCAGGATGGCAGGACCAAAAAGAAAAAGAAAAAAAGTCCTTTAATGGTGCTCTCAAAGTCCATACTGATTGCTTGGAAGGAGATGGCAGTTCAGACTGAAAAGCCCAAATTTATTTAGGATTTTATACTTGAAAAGCAGGAACCTGCATTGCTTTCAGAAACAAATGGGAAGCCAATGCAGTTGGCATAGCACTGGTGCCATATGGTATCTAAAACATGTTGGACACCAGTCCAGGCTGCAATCTGTATCTTCTGAATACTTTCCAGGGGCAGCCCCACATCAGGTTCATTATAGTAGAGCAATTGAAAGGTAATTAAGTCATGGACTATGGGAGCCAAATCTGCCTTCCCCAGCCAGGTGTTGCATCAGCTGAAACTGTACTCATGGCTTCAGGGGCACTGCTACAGATTTGTTAAGGGCAACATATAAGACCTGCCAGCCCAGATTCTAAACATCATTTTTACCATATGAGCTGTTCATATGCCTAATCTCCTTAAATATCTAAGCCTTAGGAGGAAATGAGTTCTAAAGGGACATTATTATATTTTAGGGGAAAGTGTTAATTTTTAATCTGTGCCAACATTTCCTTTTCAGTGAGTGCCCTTTAATACTGATATCATGCCAAAGGCTAAATGCTGTTCCTATTATTCTTCTCCAATTATTCCTTCTTTTATATGCTTCTACCATTCTGACATGAATGCCTCCTGATCTTTAAACTGAGGTGCCTTGATCTTTTTCAGGGTTACCTATGCAAACCAAGCCTTACATTTGATCATCTCTTTTACTATTTTTATATCATTTCCTTCTCCACTCCTAGGATGAATTTAATGAAATGGGGGCAGGATGTTTAAATGAACCAGTTTCAATGCTACAGAAACCAACTTTTGGAAGGATGCCATTGGATAAAAGGGTAATGTGAGTATTACATTGGGAAGCTTGGTTCCACCTACTAAATATATAAAAAGAATGTACTGGTGTGATTTATTTATTTATTTATTTATTATTTTAGAGTATTTTTACCCCACCTTTCTCCTTGAAAAAAGGACCCAAGGCAGCTTACAAAATGAGGGGTAATATACAGTCCAGTACAATTAAGATATGTTCAAGAATTGAGAACAGGAAGCAGTTAAAAGGGGAGTAAAGTTCCATGTAAAGTTATGAGTGATGGAAACTAACATTGAAAACATAGTGTCAATATAAACCCATAAGGTTATAATTAGTTATAAACACAAAGTCGATGTGATCCTGTAGATTCAAATAAAAGACACATAATAGGTAGACCATCATTCAGGGAAAGCTTGCCTGAAGAGAAAGGTCTTGGCCTGTTTCCGGAAGGACAACAGAGATGAGGCAGTCCTGGCCTCTAGAGGAAGGGAGTTCCAGAGTCTGAGCGCAGCAGCTGAGAAGGCTCTTTCATGGGTTCCCACAAGACGTACCTGTGAGGGTGACAGGATGGAGAGAAGAGCCTCTCCTGATGACCTTAATACCCGAGTCGGTTCATACTGTGAGATTCATACTGAGAGATTTCCAGTCTTCCTACTCTAAATATTTGAAAAATAAGTCCTAATGATTTGAGGGAGTCATTTAATTTTCAGTTTATTATTCAGTTAAAAATTCAACATATTATCTAATTATATTTTGTATACAAGTGCTTTCTTCAAGTAGCTGCAAGGATCCAGAAAGGCACTGTGTGTGTGTGTGTGTGTGTGTGTGTGTGTGTGTGTGTGTGTGTGTGTGTGTGTGTGTGTGTGTGTGTGTGTGTGAGAGAGAGAGAGAGAGAGAGAGAGAGAGACTTACAGGTGACTCCCTTCCCCATTATCTTTTTCATGGTCAGGAATTGCATTTTTATTCAGAGACAGGTTTTGGCCTCAATAAGTAAATCTGGGATTCAGTTATTTAAAGATTTCTAGACTGGCCCCAGGTTATACAACTGGATTAGACATGGGCACGACCAGAAAAAAATGATGTTTTGAGTTTTCATTTGTCGGAACGGGTCCATTTCAGGTTGTTTCCATTTGTCGTGAAATTTTTCAAAAATTTGTCGTTTCTACCACGATTTAGCGCGATTTGACTTCCCAAAGCATAGGGGCGTCCCACAATCAGGGCCGGCGCTAAGTGTTTTTGCACCCTAGGTGGCAAGCGGGGTGGGGGGCGGGCGGGTGGGCGGGCGGTGGCGCGGGCGGGCGGGTGAGTGGGCAGTTAGGATATCACTTAGGATAGAGGTTCTGGTCTTGGCTTGCACCCCAAATGTGTGTGTGTGCAAGCAAATTGAAGTTGGGAAAATAGAAAATAAATGGTAGTATATAATATATTTTTAAAATAAATCCACACCTCCCACTCCCAGTTGAACCTCCCCCTTTATCCAATATCAGAAAAAAATCCTCACAAACTGACAGAGAAGAAATAAAGAATAAACTGCTATTCCCTTCAGCAGACAAAGCTGCAGGGAATCAAAGAAATTATTTTCTAAATTCAATTCCCTCCCTGCCTGCCTAACTTAAATCCTAAAGCCTCCAGCCTCCCTCCTCAATCTCGATCGGATCACACCAGCACCAGCAGCCAGCCCTCCTCCCTCAACCACATCCATACACCGACCCGACTGTGATTTCTGGAAGGTGCCTCGGCTTTTTATGCCCTCCGAGACATCCAGAAGTGTCAGTCAAAAACCTGGTGATGCCATTGGTGGAATGGTTCAAACAATTTGCATGGTCCCATCCCATGCCCAGCCCAAATTGGCAGGTCTAAAAAAATAAAAAAAAAATAAAGTAAAATCAATACGTTTTATTGCTATAAAAACCCACTGCTGCTACTATTAAAAATCAGGCATTTAAAATAAATAAATTTCACATGTTTTTGTGGTGATTTGGTGTATTTTTTGACCACAATTTCAAAAGAAAAACTGTGGTCACCATTTTGGATCCCCCCCACCGCATGGCATGGTGAGATGACGAGGATGACCCCCCCCACCAGCCTGGTGCAAGCAGCCCAGGACAGGAGAAGAGGGGGAAAGGCCGGGGACCACCCAGAAACCACCCCTCTGGTAGGTGGCAAAGCCTCAGGCAGGCATATTTTCACCTGCTTTATTGGCCGGGAGTCGGGTTTTTTGAAAAAAATTAAAAACTTTTTCTGTGCTTCGCATTGTGCGATCACTGCGATGCCACAAATGGAAACGAAAAACCTGACCAAATTTTTCTTTTTTTCGGTTTGAGTTTGAGTTCTGATGGCTTAATTATCGTTATCGTTTCCGTTACGTAACAGAAACGATAACCGAAAATGGAAACGACAATTTTGCCAAGTCATGCCCATGTCTAAACTGGATCATTAGTACCACCAGACTAATTTTTCAGGAGACACGTATGTGTAAGCACAGCTAATCTGATAAGTGTAAGATCATTCCCCAGTTCAGCTTCAGATCCTGCCAAGTATAGCGCTGTGCTTACTGAGCCAGAAGGAGAACCATTTAATGACTTTGAATGTTTAATTTAGAAACAAGAGCATAGCAGGCCTTTCAAATAATCTACTTCCAGGGAATGCTAGTGAGCACACTGCCACATTATTTTAACTGTTTTTAACACTGCTGGATACAGTAACAAAGAAGTTAATTAGAGAATGGAAAGGGTTGAGTCGAGTCAAGTTTTGTACATGACTTCCCATTTTTTCAGAAATAGCTTCCATATCCAGTAAGATCTTGCTGAGCATGGAAATAAAACCACACACACACACACACACACACACACACACACACACACACACACACACACACACACACACACACACACACACACACACTGGTTTAGGAGATCTGACAGATGTACAAATAACTCATACCTCTACATCTTGTCTTTTGCCAAAGTATCCAGTTATACATAACTATAAATATCCAGTTATACAAAAATATAAAGTATCCAGTTATACATAAATATAAATATTTATGTATTCTATCTTGAATTCCATAAGTGTTTTACCATTCATTAACCTGTTGTTGCACAAACACTCACCACCAAATACCCTCCGGCAATGAACAGAAGAGTTTTTATTTTTAAATAATATTATTAGAAAATAAAATCTTAATTGATAGGGCTGAAACATGTTTATTTAACTTCTATTGCCTTGATGCCTGGCTTCTTTAAAAAAAAAGTATTATTCACACACTGCTTAATTATACACATACTGTTAATTATCCCAACATGTCTAATTACTGTTTTCTTAAATAACAACTGGGCCACATGTAAAGGATCTTAAGAGCATTAACATTTCATTGTTTGACAAATGAAAGCAGCTAACAGATTGTTCCTAATTTCAGCATGTGTATGAGGTCCAAGTAGTTGATGCTGGGATTGAAACACAAGCTATTGAGGAGAAGCTGACCCATCTGGGTGAAATGGAAGTTGGTTAATTAAAACTCCATTAGCTAAAATCCTGGCTTAAACAATTAGTTGGAACATCCTCCTTTTTATATATATCTAATGCTGTTGCTGCGCTGTGCATTGGCCAAGTGTTGATGAGACCGTTGTTGGCCAAATGTTTGAAGTCTGGCAGGTTACACTGTCCTCCCTGTAAACCAATTAGATAAACCTTCCCCCCCCCCCGATGTTTTTTGTTTTGGAACTCCCATAAAGTAACAGCAGCAACCATGTTGATAGGCTGGATGTCATGTTCCATCTGGACTTCACGACATTCTGGGAAATATGAGTGGTGCCTTCTTAGAAACAAAATGGAGGACTGAATATGATGTATTTTTATTATCACCCCCTCCCTCCCTGCTGCGTCATGGTGTGGCTGGTCAGTCTAGCGTCACTTAACATTTTTCGGTATGAACCTGATGTAGAAACAAAAGAGAGAGAGAGAGAGAGAGAGAGAGAGAGAGAGAGAGAGAGAGAGAGAGAGAGAGAGAGAATTCTTCAAAGGAGGCTTCATTTTTTTTCCTGTGGTGGACTGAGGGAAGAATACAAGAAATGTCAAATGTCTTCTAAAGAAAATGTATCCTGCCCAGATTGTAGTCACAAACCAAACAAAATCTCTCTGTGTTGAATATTCAGTTATACTGAATGCATCTCCAAATGTATGTATAAATAATACTCAAGCACAAATTTTTAAATATTTAAAGAAGAAAGAATTAAATCACAATGTTTGGTCAAGTGCAAAATCTGGTGGGCTGATACCATTTAGTCTACCCGAACCTCCAAAGAGTGTGGATAGGACCTGGCCCTCTCATTCAGAAGAAGCAGACAACAGACTCCGGTAGCAGGGTCTGGAGGTCAACAACAGAAGTCACTTGGGCTTTTCCTTTTAGTACCTGGACTATCTGCCCAGGCTGGAAGGTGCATGCCCTAAGTCTTATTTCATCCCCCAACCCTGCTGCCTTGACTGCCCATGGGGAAAGATGCTACTCCCACATCAGTCTTGACAGGAAACTCCAGCATGGGGAGAAGCCTTGGTGTGTCGAATGAGGGAAGGGCGCCATCTTGTCTTTTGCCAAAGGCAGTAAAATGACTTAGTCAGTGAACCAGGAATTGTGAAGATCCAATTCCTCACTCAGCTCTAGCAGCAGTTCTTTCAATAACACCAGGCCATCACATTGCCCTTTGCCCACTTCACTTCATGGTGCGTGTGACCTAGAGTATTTTTATTTACAGTATCTATCAAGTACCTTTAGTTTCCTACTGAGCTGTGGGACACACACATTTGCTATTTTACTTTTAGTTTGATGTTTGCTTCAGGGGAAAGGCTAAATTACTAAAAGTGCCTCTTGGACTTGCATCAAGTATATTTCTTGATGTACTGCAACTTGACAAACTACTTGGGAAGCTTTTAAAAGGCAAAGTCTATTAGGGCCTTTGGAGAAAATAATGCTGTAATGCAGTGCACTCTTTACTCTCAGGAGACTGATTGTAATGCAGAATTATATGTAGTCTCTGAGAAAATACTGCATCTACCCCACAGTTTCATCTGTTCTTTTAATATGGCTTTTCTAATGACATAAAAAACCAATTTAAAAAAAAGAGAACTGCACATTTCAACCTTTGTTGAATAATGATGATCAATACTCTTGCTTTTTTTAAAAAAATGATTTCTTTATCCATTGGTGGTCCAAGCCCTGGGCTAAAAGGGGATTGTGGAGATCCCACATTTCAGTTTAAAATCAAGTTTATAGTAGAAACCAAGTTTATAGCAGAAACAAATTTGTGGGTACCTGGAGAACAAATCTACTCCATACCAAAGGATATCCAAATAATCCTTTTGTAATATAGTGGGTTCAACAGGAAAAACGCCAGCTCCAGGTACTATAATCCAGCAGTTTATTCTAACATAACAAGACAAGCAAACAGACATCCTAACACCCACCCTAAATGGAGCACCGACAGTTCCAGCATTCTGTTTATCAAGCTGCTCCCCAGGAGAACTCTAACCTAAGTATGTGTCTGGTAAAGTTTTTCATGTTTATTTCACTTTTTTATCGGTGGGGGGGGGCTCTTTCATATTAGGGACCCGACCTGACCCATGATAATTGAAAATATGCAATATGCAGATGCTGGGTTGGGTCGAGACTGGGGGGGGGGCTCTCTGGGGGCTCTTGTACTTACCCCAGACCTGGTGCTGCTCCAAACGGGCCTGCAAGGGGCTTCCCGGTCCCTCAGAAGCCCCAAAAGTGCTTTCTAGTGATCCGGAGGTCACTTCTGGTTTACTAAAAGTCACTTCTGGTTTGCAGGGAAGCACTTTTTGGGGCCTCTGACGGGCCTGGGAAGGTCTTTCCTCCTTACCCCAGGAGGCCTTTTTTCCCATATACTGTGGACCCGCGATATACTGGGATTGCAATATATGAACCACAAAAGGGCAGGGGACAACTGTACATGAAATAGAAGGCCTCCTTTGGGTCATTCTTTCCACCAGTCTCCAATTTTTGGCACTCTGACTCAAAATGCTACAAAGAACACTTTAAAACTACTACAAAAAGAAAAGGAAAGGCTAGAGAGACTCATTCTATCCCAGAAGCAAGCAACAGTATACCCAGCAACAGTATACCCAGCAACTTTAAAAGCCCCGATCAGCTGTAGCACGGCCCCCCTGCTCGGTGCTTTTTAAATTTATTTATTTATTTATTTATTTATTTATTTATTTATTTATTTTGGTACAAGCCCCCAGCAGAGGACCATGCTACAGTTGATATCAGGGCTTTTAAAAAAAAAAAAGCCCCAGTCAGCTGTAGCCCGGCCCCCTGCTTGGCGCTTTTTTATTGTTGCTGCTGGGGGAGCCTTCCTGGCCCTCCCACCACCACTGGTGTTGCCAACGGGCCCCTGGGAGGGAGCTCCTGAGGTCACAGGCAGCCCGGTGGGGAGGCAGAAAAAAAAAGTTTAAACCTCCCACCTTTTCCTCTGTGCAAAAAGGTGAGAGGTTCAAACTTTTTTTTTGCCTCCCTAGTCTGCGCGCCAGCTGATCGGCGCTGGTGGAGCCCAAACCCTGGCAGTTTCCCATGCCCCATTGGGGGTGGGTTGGAGGGGGGGAACTGCGGGGTTTTTGCCATATAAATGCATGGCATTGTGGGGCCATGCACTGATGGACTCATGATTTTTGGTGTGCAATCTGTGGGCAGAGATGGAGTCTATGATGGGAGAGTGGCTGGGGATAATTCTGGATAAAAATCAGATAAATCTATGAGGGTCCATGTATTGGATCCATGTTTTTGTCACACTGTTAAGCCATGGACCCATGAATTTTGGTGTGCAATCTGTGGGCAGATATGGGTCCAATCATGGGACAGTGGCTTTAGTATGATCCATTGTAGAAATCAAGTGGATCTATGCCATGAATCCATGTTTTTGCATAACTGCACAGACATGCACTAGAGGACCCATGCTTATTATTGTGTAGTGTTTGGAGATGTGTGAACTTATGGTGATTTGGAAAGGATCCCATGCAAAAATCATATGAAATCAAGAGGATCTGTTCTTGATTTCCAAGATCCAGCCTTTACCCAGACCCTTTTCAAAGGACAGTATAAGTATTACAGGTGGGAATTCCCATTTCCTGAAATGCCTTTTTGATGACAAGAAGTTTGCTCTCATTTACCCATTACTGACATCACCACCAAGTGCTGATAGAAAGAAAGGAAGCCCAGTGCTCAATACCAAATTAAATGCAAATACAAAATAGAAATAATATTTTTAAAGAAAAAAAGCAAAAGCAAAGTGTTCTGCTTATATACTGTCCCACACCACTTCAAATAGTCTCTGGGATATTTACAGTTTAATTACAGTATGCAGGCTACAGTATGCAGGCTATACAAAGGATGAAACGAGCCACAGACCTGAGGTCCTGGGCTGACGGAGTCTGTTTGGAGGGAAAAGGAAAGCCCCATGCTGTGGGGAGAGGAGGAGGAGGAGAGGAGGAGGAGTTTAAATTATCTGAGAAGATCAGGGCATGTGTGTGCTGGTGCTCCCACAACTCGGTCAGCCTAGCTTGTCTCCCCCCCCAATCCACATAAACCTTATGTGGTGCACACACATGCACACACATAGATCGCCCATCTGTCCCAGTCACAGCAGTGGCCTGTGTGTTTCCTCCTCCTCCTCCTCCTCCCCCCTCCTCCTCCCCCCCTCTGGCTTGAGCTACCTGCAGCTTTTCTTTTATCCAGCATCGTGAGGGAAGCTGGAGAAAGCAGACACGCCTACCAAAGCAGATCCCTCACAGGGCTTGCCTTTTCCTGGTGGGGGGGAGAGCAGCGCCCCTAGGCCTCTTCCCAGGGGAGGGCTCCTGCACCTCCTGTCTCTCCACCACCTCCAACCCTACGTCCCTGGCTGGCATGGGCAGGCTGCTTGGTGACAAGGGCAAAGATAATCTAAAGCAGCTTTTAAAAATCCACCAAATTTAAAAGAAAAGGCAAAAAAGAAAGGATCCAGGATGGAGGTAGATAGGCAGGCCTAGCTGGCAGTGATACTGCCCAATGTGTCAGGCACAAAGAGGGAGCGCATGCAGAAGAATCAACTGAAGCAAAGAAGAGTATTCCTGACTGGCTTCCACGAGTTCAAGTCCTTTTACAGATTCAATGTGCATGCTCTAGTTTAGACAGTCTAACTGGCTGCTGTCTTCACTGTGCTAATGGTTGAAGTATTACTTGGGTGATTAAACAGACAGGTGGTGAAAGAAAGGTCCCACAAGAAAGGGAGCATAAAAGAAATGTGAAATTGTCATGCAGCCCTCTTTGATGAGCAAGAATTATTTCTTTCTAGAGGCCCTCTTTCAGCAATTAGTGAATGAACAGAATTATCAAATACAGAGCCTCTATTGCATTTTTAATCTTCTATTAAAGCATGAAAAGCCCATTCCTACTATAAACGGGAGACAATTTTAGAAGAATCATTCAATCAATTGCACACTCTCTCTTATATCTATATTTATGTCTATATCTATATCTGGTAGGGGCATGGTGGCTCAGTGGAATAAGGCTCCGAAAACTGTTGACTTCAAAATCAGCAGCTCGGCGGTTCGAATCCTGGGTGCCATACAGTGGAGTGAGCTCCCGCTGTTCACCCCAGCTCCTGCCAACCTAGCAGTTTGAAAGCATGTAAAATGCAAGTAGATAAATAGGTACCGCCGTAAAAGGCGGGAAGGTTAAAACAGTATTTCCTTGCAGCCATGCCGGCCACATGGCCATGGACTTGCACAACACAGGCTCTTCCGGCTTGAATATGGAGATGAGCACCGCCCCTAGAGTCAGGCACGACTAGCATGCATGTGCAGGGGGAACCTTTATATCTATATCTATATCTATATCTATATCTATATCTATATCTATATCTATATCTATATATAGTAACCCCCTGATATTTCGCAGTTCATCACGGGACCACAGTACATGCTGGGGCTCCAGCTGATTAGCGGTGGGGTGGGGGAGAAAAGCCTTTATTTCCCCACCCCAGCGGCAATCAGCTGGAGCCCAGGGCATATATTATATTTATAAATAAAATCATGGTCTCTGAAATTTGTGTAACGTTTCTGTACAAAATCAGTGTCCTTTCCATTTGGGAAAGCAAAGCACACTTAAAACATGAAGTGTTTTAAAACACTAGTGTACGCGCGCACGCACGCACGCACGCACACACACACACACACACACACACACACACACACACACACACACACACACACACACACACACACACAAACACAAACACACACACATGCCAGAATACTATGCAATGGTCTGTTTCTTCCCTGTTTGGTGCAAGAAAGTATTAATTTTCTCCTTGTGAAAATGAAAGCCCTGTAGTCTTTCTTGAACTGTGCCATTTCTGCTTGCATGAAAGTCAGGTAGAAATATACAGTCATAGCATTTCCTGCTTCTGAATAGAATGCTGTCCAGTTCTTTTTTTAAAAAAATCAGTAAAGCAGAGCGAAAAATCCAAAACAGAGCATATGCATAACATTAAAAAGAACAGGATATAAATTAAATATATTGACTGAAATCCTGTGGTTGTTTGCCCAGAGTGACCTCGCTGCCAGATGGGCAGTATAAAAATCCAATTAATAATAATAATAATAATAATAATAATAATAATAATAATAATAATAATAATAATAATAATAATAATAATAATAATGTTTGCATACAGTTTGTATATATTACTGTCACTAACTGAGAAGATACCAAGATTCGTATCAGGTGCCCATTGGACACCTGACCAACCACACAACCAACATGTGACTCAGCACCTCATCAATGAGCCATAATGAATTTCAACATGCTATGCAGACCTGGAAACACCAGTGGGATTCAGGCCATGAATCAATATGAGCTGTCCATGCTCAGAAATGTTGGCTGTAGGATACACATTGACAGACCAGGACAGTGGTATTTTCACAACATCAAATGGCAGCACTGATTATCATTCAAAGCTCCAAGACTTGTTGCAAAGTTCAAGCATTCAGTTTGTGTCTGACAAAGTATTTTCACAAGATGAGCAAAACCCCCAAATTATATAATAAATTATGTTTTTCTACTCCATCACAACTTATTACCTGAAAAGGCTGAATTCTTGGAAAGCTAGCTTTCATTTACAGTGGATATTCAGTCATAATGCCTAGCAAATTACAACCAATAGAAATGGGGAGAAAAACATACAGACCAGACAGGGTCATATATCATCGAAAGAGCTCCTTCAACACATTATTACACAAGGCAAAAAAATCAATTATCCAAACTTAGGCATACTTCAAACAAAACAATAAAGCCGGAAAGGTCATACTGAAATCAAACAATGTCATGAATAATTATAGAACTGCTATTCCCACAAGAACACTGCACCCAAAGCAGTTGTGCTGTAGCATACATTCCTTTAATGTCATCTAATAGCACAATAATTTCTATTCTGCTTGTTCAGTATAACAGTCAAGACAAACTAATTGGTGGTAGTGAGGGAGGAGAAATCAAAGCCTAATTTTAATTTATTTTCTCCTTTTGGGGGAAGTAAATTATAGGTTTTTGCACTGAACCTTGAAGTGTCATGTTTCATACATCATAAGGGAAACAGAGTTCACCTATTTCAAAAAAAAAAAAACATAATACTACAAAAAAAAATCTCAGTTCTCATGGCTTGCCATGGCTTGTTATGACTCCAATACTACTACTACTACTACTACTACTACTACTACTACTACTACTACTACTACTACTACTACCACCACCACCACCACCACCACCAACAACAACAACAACAACAACAACAACAACAACAACAAATCTAGTATCTGTTACAGTGTCCTTTGCATTTTCTTCACTGGATGGGTGGGAAAACATTGGATCCAATCTGAACCACTTGAGTTTCTCTACAGACCTGTGCCTCCTTCTTTATGACACCATCTCTTGGTGGTCCCCCACTCCAGTTTTTACTGTTCCAGCCTCAAACATTGGGATGCCTTTCGGAAGGCCTACTTAATTGCAGGAAGATGCTAACATTGGCGGATGGATTGGGTCTCAACCTTTAACTTTTGTGGTGGCAACCCTTGGAGTATCTCTCCCCACCCCCATCCCCGTTTTACAATCTGTTAAGATCATCTTGAGTCCTTCCTGACTCCGTCTGCTATATATAAGTTATCATTTCTACACTCTTGTTATCTGCAAATGTGAGGAGCTTTCCCTCTGCATCCTTATCCAGGTAATTTGGGAAGAGGTTGAAAAGCACTGACCCCAGAACAGAACCCTGCATTAGCAGTACCTCGTCATTTCTTGTTTAAGATCACAGAGAACAAGCCGTGAGCATGCTTTTAGAGCATGAGCCCTCAACCAGCTTCAAATCCACCTCTAACCGTGGCTTACTAATATTTTTATCAACTTGCTCACGTGAGCATGAAAGACACTGCGTCAAAAAGTTGTTTTTCTTACCTTGGAACCATAGTTTGACACATAGGCAATGGACACAATGAGATTTCAACTAGACAATACTATCTTAGATCTCACCAATTTCAATTGGTCCACTCTAAATACAATGAAGTCTGCATCCAACCCATTTTAGTATATGCCATACAAACAATTGTGTTGATTTCTTTTCTATACAAGCTTAGAATCTGAACAAAAGGCAGTCTGGAGTTTTAGAAATACTTCAATGATATGCAAATGTTTACACACACATGGCTATAAACCTGTTCGTTGTGTATGCCAATACAAGTGCAATTTCATAAATCAAGGCAGCAAATGGCCACGTTAAGGAGTCATTGGATACATATTTTGTTACATGCCAGTTGTGTTACTTGGCACACAACAAAGAATGCAAGCAGCAGCTTCTTAACTGTTGGCAATCCAATACTGTGATTTACAGTGGTACCTTGTATAAAGGAATTAATTTGTTCCAAATTTTCCTTTATACAAATTTCCCATAGGAATGCATTGAAAACAGTAATCCCTAATTGTGACCAATTTTATGTTGTACGGATTTGCCCCATAGGCAATTATGTTAAGCAAATTTCCCCTATCTCCGGAATTTTTTATGTTGTACAGATTTTATGCTATACCAACCGTTTGTTATATGAGGGTCTACTGTATTCTGTTGCATCTATGGTAGCATACATAAGTGTAGGATTCTGGCCATACATACAAATATAAAAAGGTAAAGGTTTTCCCTGCACATGTGTGCTAGTCATGTCCGACTCTAGGGGTGGCTCTCATCTCTGTTTCCAAGCCAAAGAGCCAGTGTGCAAGTCTGGGGCCATGTGGTCAGCATGGCCAAACACATTTCTGCACACAGAATATATTGTATGTATATCATTAATGATGATATATATATATATATATTGCCCTTAGAGATGGGCATGAAATGCCAAAATGGCATTTCATTTCAATTTTTGTTTTGTTTATTGTGTCATTTGGAATGAAATGAATTAAAAAAAACATTTCATTCTTTGTTTTGTTTTGTTTTGTTTTGTGTTTTTGTGGGTTTTTGTGTTTTTTTGGTTTTTTTGGCGAGTGTCAACCAGCTAGCCCATGGGCCGGGTCAGCACTTTTTTTGCTTATTTTTCCTCCCCCCTTTTTTTTTGCTAGTGCAAACCAGCTGGCCTACGGGCCAGGTTGGTGCTTGCCCCCCTTTTTTCATTCATTCATTTACTTACATATTTATAGCTGCGATCAGCTGGCCTGTGGCAGGGTTGGTGCTGTTTGTTTTAGTCTAGATCTGCACTTGTCAAAATAAATAATAAAAGAAAATGAAACAGAATGAAATGAAAATTTCTGTTTCATTTTATTTCATTTTTTAAAAGGGCACTTCATTTTTCATTTCATTCCATAATGAAACAAAAAATGTAAAATGAAACAAAAAAATCATTTCATGCCCACCTCGAGTTGCCCTGTTTAAACCTGAGCATTTCTTACACCCAAAGTTGAACAGATAATCTGTGTCATCAACCTGAAAAAAATCACTGGAGGAAACGTGAGTTACAATCTGCATCTACAAAAAGAGAGATCGCCATCTACACAGGGATTGGATGAGAGGTGGGCTCATGGAGCACAGCTCAAAATTCAGCAGATGTTTTCAGAATCAGTCTAGATATTCTACCAAATGAAGTAGCAGAATTCTGGACTATACCACCTCAAGGTAGGGGCAATTTGGTTTGTTCCAACATATACACAAAAATATCGCTTTGTGCAGTAGATCAGTAAAGGGAACTAACATTCTGTGGGACATGTGCAATTTCTCCAGCCAGTTTGGAAGTCTGTTGCTATAAACTTCTCAACGACTGGAGAAAATTGACTATTGAAAGGTACTTAAACTTTCAACGCATTGCATAAAATTGAGTTATGACTTACAAACAAGTCAGGGGAGTCATTACGTGGAATGAACCTGTGACTTTCCAGCTGGAAACCTGTTGAATAGCTCTGCTTTGGAGGCAGAGAAGCTGCTACATGACAGTTGTACTAAGCTTTGCAGGCAAGAACACCCACACAGAACTGGGCTAGGCTTTGCAACATATAGACAATGTGGGAAGGGTTACCTTCATCATATAGGGTGAGATGCTTCCTCTGTTTAGTCTCTGGGCCTGTGCCCCACATCAAGCTCTGTAGGCCAGATAACTGCCAAATGGAATCACATTCTTGTTGCAAGGGTTAGTTTCAACTAGACATGCTTACACTGGAGTGAGGCCTGGTATGCTTGGTGGGCAGTGTCCAGGTTTATTTATTTATTTATTTATTTATTTATTTATTTATTTATTTATTTATTAATCTTATACCCCACCCATCTTTCCAGTGGGAACTCCGGGCGGCTTACAATAAAAATTATAATACAAAAAGAAAAAAAAAACAGATAGCAAGCAAGCACAAAACACAAGGGAAAGGAGCAAGATGGTGGGCAAAAAAAAAAAAAAACACCACCAATATTGGTAGAAAATACATCTACTCTTGCCCATTTTGCTTTAGACTCACCTGCTCTGTCTTTGGACACACCTTACTGCATCCTTGGCCTTGGCCATTGCTGCAGCCCTGGGATACTGCCACAGTAAGAATATATACAATAGCTTCTACAACAGTGGTTCTCAACCTGTGGGTCCCCGGATGTTCCTGGACTGCAATTCCCAGGAATCTTCATCACTAGCTGAGCTGGCCAGGATTTCTGTTCTACAATGTTCCCCACCACTGCAACAAACAGAAAGGTTACACAGTGAAAGGTTTAGCAACACTCTTTCCTTGATGTATGCATTGACTACAAAGAGGAACTTCCCATATGAGGGTGTATTCAAAGAAACCACCTGCCATTTACATCTCAACCACATTCACTGTACAATGGGGAAAGTTCTAGCCTGTTGTACTGGATTACCACTGCAACTTGATTTAATTTCATAAATCTATTAGGAAAATTGTTACATTACTTTTTCTTTCTTTCTATTTCTTTCTGATACCAGAAAGTGAGGAGGAATTAAAGAACCTCTTAATGAGGGTGAAAGAGGAGAGTAAAAAAAATGGGCTGAACCTCAACATAAAAAAATCTAAGATCATGGCCAGTGGTCCCATCACCTCATGGCAAATAGAAAAGGAAGAAAAGGAGACAATGACAGAGTTTATTTTCTTGGGCTCCTTGATCACTGCAGATGGTGACAGCAGCAACGAAATTGAAAGACGCCTGCTTCTTGGGAGGAAAGTGATGGCAAACCTGGACAGCATTTTAAACAGCAGAGACACCACTTTAACAACAAAGATCCAGATAGCCAAAGCTATGGTTCTTCCAGTAGTGATGTATGGAAGTGAGAGCTAGACTATAAAGAAGGCTGATCGCCACAGAATCGATGCTTTTGAGCTGTGGTACTGGAGGAGACTCTTGAGAGTCTCCTGGACTGCAAGAAAATCAAACCTATCCATCCTGAAAGAAATCAACCCAGAATGTTCACTGGAAGGATATATTTTGAAAGCTGAGGCTCCAGTAATTTGACCACCTTATGAGGAAAGAGGACTCCTTGGAAAAGTCCTTGATGTTGGGAAAGATTGAAGGCAAAAGGAAAAGGGGATGGCAGAGAATGAGATGGTTGGATGGTGTCTTCGATGCAACCAACATGGATTTGACCAATTTCCAGAATGCAGTGGAAGACAGGAGGGCTTGGCATGCTCTGGTCCATGGGGTCACAAAAAGTTGAATTTGTTGTTGTTGTTGTTGTTGTTCAGTCATTCAGTCATGTCTGACTCTTCGTGACCCCCATGGACCAGAGCTCGCCAGGCTTGAATATGACTTACCAACTGAATGACAACAATTAGAGAAATTGTTAAATTGCTTTTTCTTCATATGACTGATATACAATTATTATTGTTTTCAATAGAGGTAAGCATAAAACTGGCAGGGGAAATGATAAATTTGAAATACATTACTGGAGGAAAGCTTTGTGGGTACCCGAGACTGCCAGAAAGATGAACAAGTGGATTGTGGACCAAACCAAGTCTGAACTTTCTCTTAAGAGCAAAAAAGTAAAAAAAAAAATAAAAATATGATGATACTGAGGTTGTTGTACATGGACATATCAAGAAAAGGCAACACTCACTGGACAAGACAATAATGCTATGAAAGGTTGAAGGCATCAGAAAAGTGGAGGGCCAACTATGAAAGGGACTCACTCCATAAATGAAGGCACAGCTGTGAGTTTGTGATAGCTGAGCAAAGCTGTTATGGATTAGACATTTTTGAGGTCACTCCTTCATAGAATCACCATGGGTCACAGGCAACTTTTTTAAAAAAATAGTTTTATTGACAATCCACTTAAATAACACATACTACCCAATTTAACTTATCAGAGATGGGCGTTTCGTTTCGGAAGGGGGCTGGCTCTGAAACGAAACACTCCAGCACAGCTGGTGCTCAGAATCCAGTTCCACCCTCTGGAACAAAATCAACCACTGTCTTATCTTATTATAGTTTGCACTGGGCAAAAATCCAACCAGGAAGCAGCTTCCAATGCATCATCTTTCCCTCTCCCTGGTGCTGGCCAATCAGGCAGGGAGGCAGGATGATGTATGCACACCTTCTGATTGGCCAGTGCCATGACGCATTAGAGGCTGCTTCCTGGTTGGATTTTTGCCCAGCGCAAATTACAGCAAGGTAAGACAGTGGTTGGTTTTGTTCCAGAGGGTGGGACCTGATTGTGCTGGCATGTTTCATTTTGGAACCAGTTCCCTTCCAAAACAAAATGCCTATCTCTGCTTGTTATACACACATAATATAGAGTAACACAACAAATTAAACTTTCTTAAATTATCCAACAGTCTAATCCATATTCTAATTTATCCAATTTGGTTTTTCACAGGCAATTTGAAGCACAGAACAACCATATCAGTGATGTTACATAATGAACTATGCATTTTATCAGGGGATTGCGTTACTATAGCCAGAATATTGACTAACATTTGGTGCCATGTCATCCATTCCTACATTTTTCTATTTTAACTGAAAGAGATCTCCTAGAGATTTTAGTATTCATTCCCCTGTGAATATATTGCCAAATGCTTACCGAGAGTTCATCAACAATTTCCTGGGGTTTAAAAATTTCCTCCAACTTCCTAATGTACATATGTAAACTGCCCAGAGTAGCTGTGTAGCTAGATGGAATGATATAAAAATTAATTAAATAAATAAAATATCAGGAAACATTGTACACAAGCAAACATTCCCTCTGCTGAAGTAAATAGCAGCTTCCCACTACAGAAATCACCACTGTTCCATAACAGAGTAGCTGATGAAATATTTGGACAACATTAAGTTCTCCAAGACAAGGGACTTCATAGCAATGGAGGCAACAAAAGGAGTGCATTAGAAGGGAATCTATGGTCAAAGGCAATTCCAAAGAACTACTAAAACACAGAGGCCGAGAAGCAAGATCGAGTATCAAAGACTGAGGAGATATGGAAGAGATTAAAGGTTCCATAATACAGCTGCCTGACCTTTAAGTGCAACCAGCCAATCATTCTATCCTGTGATCTTATAGGCTTTCAGCCAATTTGGAAAATTGATGGGAATTTGCATGACATGGACTTAAGTAAACTCTCTTGTACTCCCTTGATCATTCCCTCAGTGGCATCTGTTGGATATTCTTTGAATTTTCAACATCAAAATACCACTGAGCAAACATGCAGTCCTTCAGAGGTAGAAGAAAAGAAAGCCAGGTGGTATATTAATTCTTGACACAGGGGGATGGCTGCCAGGTTTTCTAGAAGTGAGCACTTGCATGAAGGGGAAGGGCCAAGAAACATCCAGCATACTTGTAGGGAACAGGGTCGGGTATACGTATATGATGCAAGTCCCTACAAAATCCTAAACTCTCTGTATCATGTTATGAAATTCAAATGCTATACACACGGAGGAAAAGGTTACATATCACTAGGGGGCTGAAATGTAAACGGAGCCACATATTCAGTATGTATTAAAATTACAGTGGAGGAATTGTGAGCCACTCTTCAGCATTTTTAGCATTCCAATGGCTCTCCACCCCACTTCCAGTTATTTCTTAAATTATAGAAATATGCATTCAGTTTGATTTGCAAAGGTAAAAGAAGAACCATTAAATGCCAGAAGCCCCCCACTTCTTTTTTCCTTTTTGATTAATCCAGTGGTTTTCAATCTTCCTAATGCCAAGACCCTTTAATACAGTTCCTCATGTTGTGGTGACCCCCTTGCCCTGCTTGGAAGAGGCCATAAGACCCCTTTGGCAGGCCACTGCCCCAGTTGGCTTAGAGAGCTGTCCTCTACAGGCACCCTCAGCTAATTGCAGCCTCTGGTGCCATTGGCTGACACCCCTTCCAACCTTTCAAGCTGTAACCCCCTTCCCCCTCCTCCTCCTCCTCCTCCTCCAGCCCCAAGCTGCTTGTGCCTTTTTCTTCACTGGCTCATGGTGACACCTGTGAAATGGTTGGTTCCCAGGTTGGGAACCACTAGTTTAATCAAACACAACCCAAAACCACCATCACCACTACCGCAGAGTTTGGGAAAATGAATTTTGAAGGGTAACTCCCAGAAGGCTTCAGCCACAGTCACTGTGCCCAGCTGGGAGAAACCCTTTGCACACACAGCTATTAAGAACATGCATGAGATGCGGAACCTTGACCACGGACCAGCCTAATTGTGCCTTACTGTACGTACAAGTGTTTTTACAACCCTCCCTCCTTCCTGAGGCTCCCACTTATCTTTTTGAGATGTCTGTTTTCAACCAGTTTTAACAGAATTTTTTATGTTCTAACTTTTCAAAGTTAATGTTCAGGTTTTTTTTACAATGTGATTGTCATATCTTACAGTATAGTTGTTGCTGTTGATATTTGTTGATTTTAAAATTAAGTGTAAGCCAACTTGAGTCCCTATATAGGGAGAAAGGCAAGGTAGGAATAAATAAAATAAAATAAAATGTCCAGGAGTGAGGCAAGCTGAAATGCATGATTAGAGATGGGCACAAAATGGAAATATAGTGTTTCATTTCGTTTCAGTCCTCATTTCGTTTAGTTTAGTTAATAATGGATTTTTATTATTATTTTAATATTATTAAACTACATACAAACAGAATAAAAGAAATAACAAACAACAATTAATAATATGAGTCTACCCCCACCCCACGGGACCATCCATACATTCTTCTTTATTGCTGGATCTTCTGTTATTCTAGTGATCTTCTTAAAGTCCTCTTCTCCAGAATTCTCGTGAAGTATTCGTAACGGATTTTTTTAAAAAAAACTTTCATCACAAAATGAAATGAAATGAAACGCTTTGTAAGGCTATAAATAATGGGGAGCTTTCCTTTTTAAAATTTAACATGGATCCCACTGCCCTAAATCAAAGAACCTTAATCCTTCCAATCAATTTGCTTTCAAGCAAAAAACCCTCTGTAAACAAGGTAGAAACCTAATGGCTAGCTGCTACATGGAGTGATTGGAAAGATAAGTCCAACAGCTGATCAGTGGCTTGGTGAGAGAAGGAAAATATTAATATAATAGCCTCCACAGTTCTACTTAATCTGGAAAGGAAAACAATCAGTTTAAATCAGCTTGCAGACACAGCCAGTGAATGGAACAGCTCAGCTCCTGGCTACCTTCAGGCAGATCAAGATCTGGGATAAGCTATCTCAACAGCTGAGATGGGGAAAGGAAGGAAAACAAATCAATCAGTTTAAAAATAAACCTTCTGTTCTCAATATGGATGAATCAAGAGACTAGGCTGAATCTTTTCATTTCCAAAACAAAAAATGGTATTTCATTTAATTTTTTTAATGACACGCTGTTCGCTGTTTTGTTTCATTTCATAAGGTTTTGTAAGGTTATGCAATGAGGAAATAACATGTCATTTCTCGTAAGGTGCCCATCCCTAGGCATCATATAAAGGGAAAGCTAATCAAAGTGGCTCAGGTCACACATATGTAGCCATATTTACCTAAGAATGCTAGGCTGAAATGTCAGTTTAATTAAGACATAAGCATACAGAGGTGGCAGGGGGCCATGAGCGGGTGGTGACAGTGGAAGGGGGGAGGCGCGGGTGGGTGAGAAGGCGGGCGGCATCCGTGGGCGGCTGAGTGGGCGGGCGGTGGCGTGGGCGGACGGGCGAGTGGGCAGTTAGGATATATTTTTTTTAATTAAGTAATTTTATTGGGTTTTTTAGGGGTGAACAAGGGGTGAGGGGTATGGGGGAAAGGAATACAGTTTAAAAATCACATTGAATTTTTAGGATATCACTTAGGATAGAGGTTCTGTTCTTGGCTTGCACCCCAAATGTGTGTGTGTGCAAGCAAACTGAAGTTGGGAAAATAGAAAATAAATGGTAGTATATAATATATTTTTAAAATAAATCCACACCTCCCACTCCCAGTCGAACCTCCCCCTTTATCCAATATCAGAAAAAAATCCTCACAAACTGCCAGAGAAGAAATAAAGAATAAACTGCTATTCCCTTCAGCAGACAAAGCTGCAGGGAATCAAAGAAATTATTTTCTAAATTCAATTCCCTCCCTCCCTGCCTAACTTAAACCCTAAAGCCTCCAGCCTCCCTCCTTAATCTCGATCGGATCACACCAGCACCAGCAGCCAGCCCTCCTCCCTCAACCACATCCATACACCCGACTGCGATTTCTGGAAGGTCCCTCTGAGACATCCAGAAGTGTCAGTCAAAAACCTGGCAATGCCATTGGTGGAATGGTTCAAACAATTTGCATGGTCCCATCCCATGCCCAGCCCAAATGGGCAGGTCTAAAAAAAATAAAAAGTAAAATAAATAAAATGAAATGAAATAAAATCAATGCGACGTTTTATTGCTATAAAAACCCACTTCTGCTACTATTAAAAACCAGGCATTAAAAATAAATAAATTTCACACGTTTCTGTGGTGATTTGGTGTGTTTTTTTACCACAATTTCAAAAGAAAAATTGTGGTCGCCATTTTGGATCTCCCCCCCCCTGCATGGCATGCAGTGAGACAGACGACGAGGATGACACCCCCCCCAGCCTGGTGCAAGCAGCCCAGGACAGGAGGGGGGGAAGGCCAGGGACCCCCCCCGAAACCACCCCTCTGGTAGGTGTCCTCAGTCAGGCATATTTTCGCCTGCTTTTTTGGCCGGGAGTCGGGTTTTTTTTAAACTTTTTAAAACTTTTTTTCTGTGGTGCTTGGTATCGTGCGATCGCCGCGATGCCATTAACAACAATGAATAACCCGACCCAATTTTTTCCGGGTTGGGTTCGAGCTGGAGTGGCCTAATTATCGTTACCGTTTCCATTATTTAATGGAAACGATAACTGAAAAGGGAAACGACAATTTCGCCGCTCCGTGCCCATGTCTAATACTGGGTCCTTAAAACTGATCTAAGCTTAACTTATACTGGAAATAAAGAAAAAATCACAACCAAAAATGAGACCATGATGCACCCTCTAGATTTCTTGCTTGGTAAAGTGATTATGTTCCAAAATTTCTTTGTTGTGCAGAAGACAGATCTCAGCCCCCTTTCGCCACCCTCCACCCCACAGCCTGACATCCCACCAGGCTATCAGGCTCTGGGGCAGAGAAGGAACGGGCTGCACGATCTGGTCTCTCCGTGGAGCCCAGATCAGAGCTCCCTCTCACCGCCCTCCACCCCACAGCCTGGGTGGGCTGTCAGGCTGCAAGGCGGAGTCGAGAAGGAAGGGGCTGTGATCTGGTCTCCGCCATGCTGGCACCCGGCCCTGGGAGTGCTCCCCGCGGCTGCGGGAAAGCTTTCCTGGTGGGTGCTGAAAAATGGCACCCGAAAAACGGAGCGGGCCCTTGGGGCCCGAAAAATGGAAACGGACCAAGCTGGCCCTAGGGCCCGAATAACGAGCACGAAACGCTATTTTGGTGTTTCGTTCCCATCTCTAATGACAGTGTTTATGAGGGGAGGTCCTGTATATTGCCTCTGTTCAGACATATATATGCATTATCTAGGGTTGAAATGATATGTTTTGGGAGCACAGCTCCCAGAATACCTAAGTGATCATTGGTATCTGGGAGGATGCTTCCAAGTTCAGTGTCCTCATATTGATGGATGCCATCATTAAGTGTGTAGTCTCTGTGTATTAAGAATAGTTCTTGTAATTCCTGGCAAATCGCTTGTTGCTGATTCAAATCATAACCACATAATTGGCAAGTATGCCCATCATAGCTTGATGTATCATATACATAGTTATTTAAAATCAACACAATTTCTAAGCAATTACTAGACAATCTGTTGCCATTGCATGGTGTAAGCATTACTTCTACATTATATCTTTGGATTTTAATCTTTTTTGGTCTCTACATATACTGCTTTGCAGTGCAGAATCCCAGACTGTCTCTGCTGCAAACAGGTAGCATTTTCCTATTCAGTTTTAATTCAAATGCAATTGACTGTGACCATGCCTGCAGTAATAAAATTACTGTCATATCATCTATCTATCTATCTATCTATCTATCTATCTATCTATCTATCTATCTATCTATCTATCTATCTATCTATCTATCTATCTATCTATCTATCTATCTATCTATCTATCTATCTATCTATCTATCTATCTATCTATCTATCATGAGAGCCCTGAACTGGCATCCTGACAATTTTCAGAGGGCTGCTGCTGAGCTGTTATCAGCTGGACCCCTTTAAAAATGGCCCAGTCGCCCCCTGGGAATCCCTCCCCCCCCAGTGCTGAATGGGATATTTTTAAAGTGGTCCAGCTCATGACAACTCAGCAGGCGCCCCCTGAAAATGGTTGGAATGCTAGCACGAGAGCCCCAAACTGGCATCCCGACAATTTTTAGAGGGCATCTGCCGAGCTGTTATCAGCTAGACCCCTTTTAAAATGGCCCAGTCAACATCTGGGGATCCCCCCCCCGGTGCTGAATGGGATATTTTTAAAGGGGTCCAGCTCATGACAGCTCAGCATGAGCCCTCTGAAAATGGTTGGGATGCCAGCGTGAGAGCCCCAAACTGGTGTTCCAACAATTTTCAGAGAGATGCGGGGGTGGGTGGGTGGAACTATGGGCCTTTTAAACGTTTTTTTTTCACCAGTGAAGCAAGCCATTGGGGCTTGCTTCAGTGGTGAAAAGTTTTAAAAGCCCACGCCATTCCCCCCTGCTGGTGCTCCAACTGCAAGTCAGCTGGCATGTGGGGCCTTGCCAGCTGTCCCCCCCCCAAAGTGCTGATCAGCTGACACGTGGCCCCTGACTCATGTTGAATTTGTGGTCCCCAGCCAGGTATTTCCCATTCTATATCTGTGCAATTCATTTTCTGTGCCTAGGTGCAAGACTACCTAACTAAGCAAACTGGTTTCTGAAACAAGATCAATGTACAGTGACCTGCAGCCTATTGCGGGGGTTAGGGACCTGACCCGACTCGGGATAATTGAAAATCTGCAATATGTGGATGCAAGTTGGGCAGGGCCTCGGGGGCCTACCTGGAGGCCCTTGTACTTAGCCCCAGCCTAGCGCTGCCCCAAATGGACCTGCGAGGGCCTTCCCTGGCCTTCTGGAGGCCCCAAAAGGACCTCCCTGCAAACCAGAAGTGACTTTTGGATCACCAAAAATCATTTCTTAGTCCTCTGACAGGCCTTCCTAGAAAGACCCTTGGAGGCCTCAGAAATGATTTTCTGTGAACTGGAAGTGACTTCCAGTAAACTGGAAGTGACTTCTGGTTCAGACTAGTTGTTTCATGGCTGTTTGAATTGTCTAGGCAGAAGCACTATATCCCACATTCATAATCTGAAGGTCATCTGAAAACTTTAATTTTACTATGGTTGGTGGGTATTCTCTCACTTGGCAGATCATAAACCAACTACAGTGTTACCTTGTATAAAGGAATTAATTCATTCCACATGAAATTGAGTTAAGCAAAATTTCCTTTGTACAAATTTCCCATAGGAATGCATTGAAAATGGATTAATTCCTAATCATAACAATTTTTCTCTTGTACAGATTCACCCCATAGGTGATTCTGTTAAGAGATTTTCTCCTATCTCCGGATTTTTTTTCTTTAAGTGGATTTTCTGTTAAACAACCTGCTTGTTATATGAGGGTCCACTGTATAATTGAATGTGGGCCAAGTTGTGCCACCTTCATTAAGGTACTATCTAAAATTTTGTTGGTGTAACTATGCTTGTGGAAAGGTGATGATGTTACTGGGAAGTGGCACTTTTTGATAATTAAGAACTGCCTAATATTTATTTATTTGATTTATATACTGCCCCACTAGTGCAAACACTACTCTGGGCAGCATACAAGTTCAAACGTAGACCCAGTGAACAAAATACATTCAACAATATGGGTACCTAACTCTCGGGGGGGGGTTCCTATTTTATTTTTGTACCTTTTATCAGGTATTTTTTTAAATTTACTCATTTATGTTCTACCTGATACTCATTTAAAGAAGCCCTAAATAACCCTTAAAACTGTTCCAGAAAAGCATGGCCAAGGTAGGCAACAGAGAATCTATTCATTCAAATAGCAGAAAATGGTACATGAAAAAGGAAAATCATTCTTAGAAATACCATAACCAAAATATAGACTTTTTAAAAAAAAGATCAAGGTGATCAGGAAAGCACTACAGGGGTGAAATAACAAAACAAGCACACATACAGCCTCCTCCCCCTGAAACCAAGAAACAACAAATAGACATCCCCAAGCCTATTCCCCAATTAAAACTACCACAATGTGGGCCTGGATTGGCCAGTGCAGGGAACAAGGCCCACTGGGAATCTGGCAGGTGACCAGATGGTGTCATGGGCTGAGGGGCAGTCTGCCATGGGCCTTTATAGGGGCCTTTGAGGGGCATTCGAGCTGCAGTGTTTTCATCCACCCTCCACTCCCTCTTTTGTCAACATGTTTTGTTTAGCCGTTACCTGTCACAACTTTAAGAGGTGGTTGGGGGCATTGAGATGGATCCAGTGGGTTGGAAAGCACCAGGTATGGACCTATGATGTGCTCAATGACATGGAATCCCAAAGGGGACCCAGAGGGTGATGGCAGGAACTGACCTAGTTTGGGGGAGGCAGATCCCTGTACCCCTGGGATGTGAGGAGCCATGGAATGGCATACATCTGTTTGGTCTCCCCAAGATCAGCCATTCCAAGTAATCTCAAAGGAAAGGTCCTGTCAAAAATGATGGAGTTACATTGGGTGTCATTCCCCACCCCACCCCCGATGAAATGGACCCAACCAAATGCAAGCCAGCTTAACTGCTGCTATGATTAATACATTTGTGGCCTTTTCCAATTTGGAGTAAAACTGGGGAAGGAAGAATGGCTAGCTTAGCAATAGGGTCACAGCAAGAAACTACCTTGTTCTTCTCTTTCATTTAAATGGTCTATTTATGTTTAACAATTTATTTTCCTGGAAATGATGAAAGAATGTAAAAACGAAATAAAAAAAGATCTCTCTTGACCCTCTCTGTGTTTACCTCAAAGTCATCACCCTTCTGCAGTACACATTATACTAAAGGATTTTACCCATTACATCTTGGAAAGAACATTAGTCTCCATAAGCTGCTGTTCTCAAAATGAACAGTGGGCTAGATCATAATAACTGAGGTGACTGAGAAAGAAAGGTAAATGCCTTTACCAAGTCATACCTGGAAGACTTCAGTCTAATGATTCCATTATGGGTTTTGCGTGGATCCTACTGTTTGTGTAACGGTAGTTTGGGAATGGAGCCTGGCAGTCTTGTTCCAGCTCAATAAAAGCACAGCCCACATCAGTTGCTATTTGCCTCTTTGCAGAGTATCCCAAAACCACAAATAAAGCATTTCCTTTGCTCCACTTAGAATTTAAATTTATCTCATGTTATGTAAGGAGCTATGGATTTTCCTCAACACCTTTCTTCCTTGATGTTGTTTGAGAACTCTGCCTCCCACCTTCAGCATGTGGCTGATGAAGAAAAGTCATTCAAGACAGGTGGGATCACATTAATAATTAAGGCCATTGTGATAAAAATAACTCTAGCTATATAACCCAGCTCTTTGCCGTGGAGAGATTTATGGTGGGAATTATTAACTCTAACAGGTATTTTATCTGAAACTACTGTGCATGAAATAGGGTGACCTTTTTTCTATAACTTGATGGGTTCACAGTGTCTGAGAGTTCCAGACAGATTCAGTTTCCCCCTAGTCAGTTGCTTACCATATGCGGCTTGTGCTATGTTTTCTTTGCTATGGAACCATTTGCCCCGGAAAGTATGGTAAGGAGGATGATGCATGAGAATTTTTGTAATCTTCAATGCGTTAGCTGCATGTGGCAATTCCAAAGGAATCCACAAGGGCTGCGGAGATTTTCAAAAATGAGATTCAGTACACAAGATAATATAAACCATTTCTTAAAACTTTTGTTATGTCAATAAACTTATTTCACATGTTTCGAGCTAAAAAGTGTGAGACTCCACTGATTTGTAATGCAATGTGTAATTAAGAAGTGCTTGCAGTGTACATTTCCCAGGTCCGTAACAGTGGGAAATAGAGATTGCACAGTATACTGTCAGTTTGCTCCAGTTGTCATGAATGGCACCGTCTTCTAAACTAAACATAGTGGATATGCTATCTAAACACTGTGTCACAATTAAGAAATGAAGAAGCATAAAGAAAAGGCAATAGGCAAAAAATGCACAACATATGATACAATAAATTGCATACCCAGAAATTAATAAATTACCCCCCACCCCAGCTATGAAATAGAACATTATATTATACTATCCCCCCCCAAAAAAAAAACCACACTAACTTCCCTTGTAATCCCAGTATGGCTCAATAGGGGACAGTCTGACCAACTGAATATGGGACATTCAATCTCCACTCCAGAAGAAAAGTTGGAGGCCTTGCTGGAAATCTAAATGACATATTTGTTGTGTTCTGAGAAGGACTTTACTCCTTATCCAAATTTATTTCCATGTTCAGTTGAGTAAACAAGGATTGAGAGGGAACAAGCTACTGATTTTAACTTGTAAAAAACCAAATCATTGTATGGTAGCTTTGCTCTATTAAAATCTTCCTGTTTGACTAAAAGAGGCTTTATTTTTTGGAAAGCCAGCACGCATGCCGAAAACAAAAAGCTCTCATTCCTTCATGGAGGCTTTCCGCGGATCACAGTAAATAAATTATGGAACTCGGTGTAACCTGTCTCCTGGCAAAACCCCAGCAACAAATTCAATTTAACCTTCATTATAACATGTCCATTAGTTAGCAGCAATTCTTTGGAGGAAGAACATTGCAAGCATTTTAACTTGTCAGTTTCAATACATTTTGTCTATTGTTGGTTTCCTTGTTCCCTTGGATCACCGGCACAGTTTCACAGATTTTTGAGAACAACACTGAAAAGATGAATGGCTCCAATTCTACAGTAAAAGGTCAAAGAACAAATCTTAAATCTTCCACATGCAAACTGCAATTGTAATACCAATGGAAAACATAAAATTGCCTGTACCAAGGTTTAAAAAAACACGCACACATAATGTATTGCTGTATAATTCATGAATGATTCTTGTTATCTTAACAGAAGTTACTGATTAGGAACATGGTCACATGCTAGGGGAATCCAGTAAATACTTATGCATTTATTTTTATATATCTTAATTCATTTCTGTGCTACCAGGGACTCAAGGAGGTCACGACCATTAAAATACAAGTGAAGTTTCAGAAACAGTAAATATTCAATTTAAAAACAATGAAAGGTGATAATAAAAAATACCGATTGCACAAAACCACTGAAAGAACCTTTAAAGGCACACACACTGGCTGAAATCCAGGAAAAAGTTGCAACTAAAGTAGGCCCTTTGAATCAATGGAACTTACTGAAGAATCGACTCACCCAATCCCCAACAGAACTACAGTGGAACCCCGATTTATGAAATTAATCCGTTCCAAGCCTTAGCTCGTAAGTCGATTAGCTCGTAAGTCGGGGAGTAATTTCCCATAGGAATGCATTGAAAGTCAATTAATCTGTTCCAGATGAACGGATTTCAATGCATTCCTATGGGAAACCATTTTACCCCACCCATAGCTCCCCACCTGACCAGGTGCATTGGAGGGGGGGAGAAGAAGTGACGGGTGGTTTAAAATTTCTTTAGCCACCAAGGCAACCACTTGTCTCCATGGCTAAAGACATTTTAAACCACCAGCTGCTTCTCCCCGCCCCCCACAATCCGCCCATTAAGCCATTGAGGCAACCACTTGGCTTGGTGGCTCAAAGATATTTCAAACAAGCTGTTCTTTAAAAATTGCAACCCCCCCCCAGCAAAAATGCAAAAAAAAAATACATTACAGTATATAAAAATAACAGAGGAAAAATCAACCTACCTTTTTCGCAGTAGAGAAGTGCAGGAAAATGGTATGGGCGTTTTAAAACCTCCCAAACACAAAGCACCATGGGAGAAACAGTTCCCCGTAAGTCGGGAAAACCCTATCTTTTGCTCGTAAGGCAGTGGGATTTAAAAACCAATGGAATCGCACTCATTAATCGGGATTTCCGTATGTCAGGCGCGTCGTAAGTCAGGGTACCACTGTATTCTAGTTGTGGGTTACTACTTGATTTCAGCTTTGGAATCAATAAAGTTTGGAAATCATCTGGAATATTGTAGTCTTCTTGGAGATTAAGAGATCATATCGAGAGGTACTGCAGTACCAATGGTATGGGGATTGAATTGAGACCTTAAAAGGGGAGACATTGATTGTGTCACAATTCAGTGGCACCTCACCAGAAGAAGAGGCTGATTTCTATTCTAACATGGTCAACACCTATAACTGGACCCACAATGAAGTGCCTTCGTGTATTCTAAATCAATAGTGCCAAATAGCTGAAGACATCCATGAACGTTTGTCTCGCTTCATAAATAGTGCATTGGCTAATTCTCCTACAACAAACATCATTCCAGTGGATGATGTTAATTTCCCTTTAGTAATAGACATTGCTGTGCACCCTGCTCTTCAACTTACTAGGTCCTATTTTGCTATCTCTTATTTGGACAATGAGAAATAAAACACTGGCTGGAATCCTGCTGAGGAACTATGCTTGCATAACTGGGGCAGTGTTTATGTGGCAGTGCTTATCACTGCAAGGGAGAAGCACTTCTACAGGCTCATTGCACAGTCAGTCAAAAGAGAAACTGCAAGTAATTGCACCCTTAAATTGTACAATCCTCATTGCCTGGGCAGAACGCCTGGCACATTTATCATCTAGAGTGACCAGTGGTTCTCAACCTGTGGGTCCCCAGATGTTCCTGGACTGCAACTCCCAGAAACCCTGGCCAGCTCAGCTAGTGATGAAGACTTCTGGGAGTTGCAGTCCAGGAACATCTGGGGACCCAGAGGTTGAGAACCACTGATAAACTTTGGCACTCCAAATGCTTTGGACCACAACTCCCAGAATTCCAAGCAAGTTGCCAGTGACAAAGGACTGTGGGAGTTGTGGTCCAAAACATCTGGAGTGCCAAAGGTCCACCACCACTGATCTAGACAAACAGGATTCTGGCCATTGCTTCACTATGGGAATTGCAGGAATGAAAGATGTAGGGTTATATAAAATCTGTTCCTAACCCTAAACTCTAACAACAGAAGTACTGTATTTGTGTATCTGTCTGCCTATCTCAAATTTGGCTTCAGTAATGTGAAACCTAGACGACAAAAACTTGTGGACACTAGGAAGAACATTTTAGTTCATCTCATGGATTAATGCATTTCCAGTGATTAGAAGAATCTGTTTTATAGGTTGAAGTTCCATATATAAACACTAGGTGAATTCAGTTTTCCTTATGGCAAGGCTGAACATAGGTAACAGAATTCTTGCTTTCATAGGGCCTCTAGAGAGCTTCATATGCTGCCCCCTTCTGGAGGTCTGAAAACTCTTCAAACTTGAGAAGGGGAGAAGAAATTCTTAATGGCTGGAATGGAGAAGGAGAAAAAGGGGAAAAGAAACTAAAGGTAATGGAGGAAAAGATGAAAACAGTGAGAAAAAAGAGTGGATAATGAATGAAGGAGGAGAGGGGAAAGCAAGAGCACCAGAAGTGGGGGGAAATAAGGGAATTCTAAGATGGAATTCTGAGATACAGCCTAAGGGAAATTGGACCATTGGGCCAACCATTGCAAAGATGGTGGCAGTAGCTTCCCTTTGGGCAAAAGGAAGACTCATCCACCATCTTTGTAAAGTTGGCAGTCGAGGCCCAGGCGCTAGTAGCGCTGGTACCAGCAGTGGCAGCAACAAAGGTAGGGAGGCAACGGGGCAGTGGGAAGAGAGCGAAGGGCAGAGGGGGCTGGCTGTGGAGACCACAGCATATGTCAGGAGTTAGACAGATGCAACTGAAACACAGTTAAATACATTTTATCTAACTAATGATTAGATTTCAGTTAATCAAGTGACTGATTCATTTTATGAAACCTGGATGTACAGGTTTTTGCATATTTCTAAGCTTCTTTTTCATTTCACTCAAACTATAACCAATAACTGGGAACATTTTTTTGCTAGATCCAAAGATCCATTGGGTCCTTTCCAGCTATGTAGTAGTAGTAGTAGTAGTAGTAGTAGCAGTAGTAGTAGTAGCAGCAGCAGCAGCAGCAGTAGTTTTCTTCTTTTTCTTCTTTCCAGCTATATAGTTCTTCTTCTTCTTCTTCTTCTTCTTCTTCTTCTTCTTCTTCTTCTTCTTCTTCTTCTTCTTCTTCTTCTTCTTCTTCTTCTTCTTCTTCTTCTTCTTCTTCCCACCCTCCACCAGCTTACTGATTCCCTCCTACCGAGTGGGTCTATCCTTTATTTTCCTGCTTTGGCTGAGACAAGTGGAGAGATGGGTTGGAAAAACTCTCTCGCTTTCCCATATTTGAATGAGTTCCTCACAACACCACAAAGGAGATCCATTTGTACACATGATGGATGGGTAACGGTGGTGCCTTTTTCATTCTGTCCAGGCTAGCCCACTACAGATTTGAATTTACCAAAAGCTTGAATATCTTGGATGTCACAGGAAAATGAGGGGCAGTGGCCAATTAATCAAATTATAAATTTCCATCAAACCCAAGAATGTTAATTAGACTGATTAATTGCTTAATAATTCAACTCCACATGTTGAAAAAGAAGCTCCTTGGGATCATCTTGCATGCCCAACAATTTTGTTGATGGATTATGATAGCCATCAAACATGACATGTACGTTTTTGGAAGCATGTTTTGTTTGAAACAAAACTAACCCATCGTAATACATTCATTGTAAGATTGCAAATCTATGCCAGTCAGTCTAACACCCAATGCCAGAGGCATAAAAAAAACCTCCTTACCAGTTTTGTTTTTGTATGGCCTGCTTCTTTGAAAGTGGCATGCACTGAAATTAAAAGAGGGCTAACTGGACTGAAGGAAAGATACCCCTCCAAAATCAAAGCTTCATCTATAAATGGTAGATCTTCAGTTTCTTCCAGGAACATGTCCTCACTTGTCTTACTTCTATGCACTGCAAAATTTGCCCTTGTGCTGTTGGAAACCATTTTTGCTTTAGTGAGAATTTTTTGTTATAAAATTGCATAATTGTGCAAAACTACCAAGATAGCTGTTTTGTTTGCCTTCATTTTTAGTGGTCAGAACAAGCATTGGAGGGGTTAGTTGGTCCTTTTTGGACAGTCAGCTGGTCTTTCTATCTTTGCTGTACTGTATATGTGTTTTCCATATGAAAGAGAAAAAGGCATTACTTTTGTGCAGAGACATTATCCTCATGTTGTGGAGGCCCTGAATGGGACAAGGGGAAAGCAATTTTGTCACACTGGAGTTCTAGAAGCATCTTAGGATTAATCATGCAGTACTTTGTCACATAAGGAAATCTGAAACAATGACTATTAACATTTGTGAGATTTTATTTATTTATTTATTTATTTATTTATTTATTTATTTATTTATTTATTTATTTATTTATTTATTTGCTGCCTTTCAATTGAGGACTCCAAGGTGGCTTACAGAATTAAATGCACAAAAATCAAAGCCCAAATAATACATTATTATGATATTTAAAAAGCATTACTTAAATGTCATATTAATAGTCATGATAAAAAATATTTAAAATGCAACACAGAATAAGATACTCTCTTATAAAATTCCACTTGGTCAACCAGTCATTTAAAGAAAAGCCTGCCTGAAGAGAACACTCTTCATTTGCCTGTGGAAGACCAGCTAACATGGGGCCAGCCTAGCTTTCTGTGGAAGGGGATTCCAGAGTCTGGGATCAGTGACAAAGGAGGCCCTCTCTTGTGTCCTTACCAGATACACCTGTGAAGGTGGTGGGACTGAACGGAAGGCCTCTCCTGATTATCTCACTACTTCATAAATTGCTGTCTTCTTTATTTGATGAATACTGTTCTTGAATGGCTGCATTAGGTGTTGGAAAACCCAATTGTAACACATGAAACAAAGTAAGTAGATCTAATCTACAAAATAAATATTAATATCTATATTCAGTCAATTCCATTCCCAAAACCTATTACTATACAGTGACCCACCGCCTATCGCAGGGGTTAGGGGACCCGACCTGCGATAATTGAAAATCTGTGATATGCAGCTGCAGGTCAGGTCGGGCCTGGGGGGCCTGACTGTGGGCTCTTGTACTTACCCGCAGCCTGGCGCTGCCCGGAACGGGCCTGTGAGAGCCTTCCCAGGCCTTCTGGAGCCCCCTGGGAAGGCCCTCGCAGGCCCATTCGGGGCAGCACCAGTCCTGGGATAAGTATGGGAGGCCAGAAACAATCTTTGCCCCTTACCCAGGGATACTTTTTTCATATACTATGGTCCCGCAATATAGCAGGACTGCAGTATATAAACCGCGAAAGGGTGGGGGACCACTGTATATGGACTTTGAAGATTTCCATACCTCTTTCTCAGCTGATAGTTAAAACAAAACCAGGTAAGGGAAAAGGATGGGTGGATAAAGGCTGTTAAAAGCTAAAGATGCTGACCTCTTAAAATTCTCATGATTCAAGTCTTAAGATGGGTTAAAGGGTTAGTTGTCTATATGATGTTCTCTATATCCTGCTGTAGCTTAGCCAATGTGTACAAGTCAGCGAAATAAGCACATAACCCCACCTTATTTTTCCTCTGTCTATATTCCTCCTTTTTTCTCCCCCCCCCATGCTTCTCTTTCATCATTTTCTATGTTATGAGGGCCTATTAAAAACACAAAAACAGAGCAGTCATTAAAATATTAACATATACATTTAATCTCAGTTGGACTGTTGCTTTTACATTTTCGGTAGTGAATGAGCACAGATAAATATTGTCCAGCCCTTTATTCCTTTGTCATGTCTCTGTCATGAATCAGGACACATCTCTTCAGACTTCTCATCAGCACATGTAACTCAGTCAGGAGGTGGAGCAGCTTCAATCAGTTGCTCCTTTTCAGGATGAAAATAAACCACCTTCAGAACTTCTGAACAATAGTGGATTAGGAGTTTTTCATTATTAGAGGACATTTATACTTGGCATAAAATGAATGGCCTGCTCTAGCAAATTCAAAGGAAGTACCCATGTCTCAGCTTGCTGCCAAAACTAAGAGGCAGAAATAATATCCTTTGTACAAATCCAGAAGCCAGATGGATCCCCATATCTACATTGGCGACACCATAAAGGGTCCCAACAATGTCAGCCACAACATTAAGGGGTTTATTAATTATTTGTTCCTCTTCTGTTGTGATTCATGCCATCTACTGGCAGCCGCTTGGCATTCTACACAGGACAATCATTACACAAAAGAAAGAATGAACAATATATTCATCCCTGACATCGGGAATTGCAATACGAATCAGTTGCAGAACACTTCAGTCTCTCAGGATACTCTTGTTATGGATCTCAAAATGACTAATTAACAGCCCAATAATTCTATTTTAAAGCAATGTTGCATGGTCTCCTAAATGTATGACTCTTACCACTATAGTACATATGCAGAAGACATTGTACAGTATTTCCATTCCTCGTGTCTGAAGAAGTGGATTTGATCCATGAAAGCATACACTGGAAAATATGTTAGTTATTGAAGTGCCACAATATTTTGACTTTTTCTTTTTGTCTTTCTTGCCTTTGGCTTTGACAATCAGCTCTAGCAAACAAAAGTGGTATGCATTTTATTTATTGGAATGTTTATCTATTGTATTGTTTGATGTTCAACTTTGTAAACTGCCCAGAGTAGCCGTGTAGCCAGATGGAGCAGTATATAAATGTAATCAACCAACCAACCAACCAACCAACCAACCAACCAATATAACAACAACAACAACAACAACAACAACAACAACAACAACAACAACAACAACAATAATAATAATAATAATAATAATAATAATAATAATAATAATAATAATAATAATAATAATAATAATAATAATAATAATAATAATAATAAATAATAATTTCCCCAAAAGACGCTTGTAGAGCAAGTGGTATCAAATTCACTCTGCATTAAAAAAAGCACTGTATTAGTGTTCAAACTCGGACTTTGTCGTTTTCTTTTTGCAAGCCAAAATTAATTTGGCTACAATCTCTCATGAATTCTGCATCAATTCAAAGTATTATATATTGAGTTGGAGCTTGCGGCATGTTTTCCTCAAATGGGATTTGATTCATTTGCATATCCTAATCATTTCAAGGCTCTCTGAATTGTATTCAGAGGCGAGTGGAAAAGGAGCAAAACACATAATAAAAGAGAATGTGTGGGAGTTACAAAAGATGAGCGCTGGATAATTCCCTTTCCCATGTGTGTGAGAGAAGACAACACTGATTTTTTTTTTTTAGTACAAGGGTGTTTTTGATGCAATTTGTTTCAAGTCTTCAGTTTTCCGGGGCATTTTTTTTTAAAAAAAAAAGAATCTGTAGGACCAATGGAAAAAGTAGAAGGGATAGGGAATTTTAGTAGATGTAACATAAGCAAAAAAGTACACCTGCTGAAATTCCATGTCCAATGCAAGCATTACTGCCTGGGGAGCTGTGTCTTCATTTTCGTACAGCCACCCTAGGAAACAAAACAGTCTCCCACCTTTTCTGACTTCTAGGAAGACTTATTATCTGCTTTCTGCTCAAGTTAGGCTCATGGTTCCACTCCCATCCTTTTCTAGGCACAATGTACTCTGGTATGGTCCCTTAGTCCCTCTTCGTGGTGCTGCCCTGGGATGGTGCAGCTTTGCCCAAGACAACCCAGGCAACCCCACGATTCAATTGATTTTAGCTGTGGGGATACCAACTCCCAGCCTCTGGCTGATGAGAATTTTAAACACTTTCCCACAACAGAACCGGGCTGAAAACAGGACAGCCAAGAGTTTCTCCTGAGGTATAAGCTTAATAATCATAGCCATCAAGTCGATTCAGACTTATTGTAAACCCTTTTGAGGCTTTTCCAGGTAGAGAATATGCAGAAGTGGTTTACTGTTCCCTTCTTCTAGGAGTCTTCATCACTAGCTGAGCTGGCCAGGATTTCTGGGAGTTGCAGTCCAGGAACATCTGGGGACCCCCAGGTTGAGAACCACTGCCCTAGGGATTTTGCAGCTTGGCCAGGAAGACCACACAGGCTGGTTATTCTCCTTGGAGGCAAAGTGGGAGGTCAAACTCTTAATATCTGGCTCCCCAGACAGATACCTAAACCACTGGATTATCCAGACACATAACATTGTGACTTGGTTATACTGAGCAGCCTGGTAGCGATCCAGTGCATTTAGCCTTTGGAACAGCCTGGTTTTTCCTCCAAGCATGAGTCTAGAAATTATGCTACATCATGATTTAATGCTGATCCAGCTTGGTCATGAATCTCAAAACAATGACAAACCACACACCTCTAAGCCAAAGGACTGCTTGAGCTGGTCAAAGAGACCAGGTTACAGCACATGAAAAAAAGAGAGAGATCACTTTAAAAAGGCAGAACCTTCAACATTTTAAAAATGTACATCTGAGCAGATCAATTCAAGCTCTCTGAGGTGTGTTGACTCAGTTTCCCTTTACAGAACATGCTTTGGGATGTGACTTTGAGAAATGTGTACATATTTTCATCTGTTTTCACAAAAAATGGGCATTTTTGTAGATAACTATTTGCAAATGCAAATTTTGTTAGCTAGCTATTGCAAAGTGCAGATTTGGGTGTACAGCTGCATTTCAGTTCACATATTGGTCCTGGAAATGGAAACCAGTCAGGTTACCAGGAAAATTCAGATTCAACAACAACAACACCCCATTTTCTAATCCTTGACAGTACACATTACATGAAAGTTGTCCATATCTGCAAAAGTTTGATGTTGACATATCCCCTTCTTTTAAATGAATCAGGCACCAGGTTAGTAATCATTTCATTTTCAGGAATGTGAATGTCTCTCTTACTTTTTTGATTCTAGTTATGTGATGAAAAAGATTGTACAAAGGGTCGTTTTGCTGTAGCAATTTGCCATTTCCACCCTGATGTAGAGAACAGTGAATTCCTGTTGTACTTCTTCCAAAAGGGCACCGTCTGGCCTTAAATTCCATCTCTTTAAAATGCGAATTAAACTTGAGTGCTTTGTACTACCTGTCAGCATATCCCTGCAAATGCTTTAGTGAGCTCTTTGTACTGCATACTAAGTGATTTCGGTGGTGGTGTTGAATGTTGCCTGGATATTTAACAAAGCAATTATTAATTTGTAGTTGTCAATCACTGGCACCAGATGTGCTTACATTTGAAAATTATTGACAAGTGAAAGAAACTGACATTTAAATTGGCTGCTCTCTCAGATACAAACAGAAAAGTGAAAGCGAAAATATGACATTTACTTCTAATCCCTACTGGAGGTGTGATGGAGTCGAAAACCAACAATTTCCTGCCGTTCATGAAAAAAAATCTTCGTTGAAGAGACACACTCATACGGCTGCTGTCATGTTCAAACAAATCTTAAAGGCAGATTTGATATTCAGTTGACCACTGGAAGAACTATTCTTTCATTCACACACAAGAGTGCTGAGTTTCAATATACTATTATGTTTAATGGATTTTTATCATTTAATATGGACCTTTATGAAAGGAAGGTGTATTGAAAGCCACATAATTTTCCTTCAAAGTATCTCATGTAGATCAAGCTGATTTTCTTAAAGGAGCTGCAGAACTGAAGCTTTTATTTATTTATTTATATTTTTCCTCTAGAAATACTGCAAGTCAAAGGTATATCTTACACAAAAAGGCTGGGGCTTTTTCATATGTAAAAATCTCTGTCCATTAGGTTGAATAGGAGCAGTGATATTGGAGTAGGCAGGAGGAGTTAGCCTTTCTCCCCTGCTAAATCCCCATTCTTTATATCCTCCCTACAATTCCTTTATGATTTGACATCTGCACTTTCTGAAGTCCCAGTGGGAGAAACCCAAATGGAAACCTTTTTGAAGAGCCAGTTGGAGTGTAGCAATGACGGGAAAGGAAAAAGTTAAGGAAAAGGTCTCCCTGCTCTTTCTCTACTTTTGGTCATTCCCACTTTTAATTGTACGTGTCAGGTTCCTATCCCTCACAGGAAGCCTTAGACTTGCTGTCTACCATGTGAGGCATCAGGTGGGTAACCCCATCACAGCATCTCAGCCCTTTAATAATTCTTCCCCATTGGAGGACGTGGATGTGGACGGTGCACAAAGTTTGCCTGGTCTCCCTTAGGCCAGGCTGATGCACTAAAATTACATGTCTGGTTCCCAATGTTCTAGTAAAGTTCAACTGCTAGTCTAATTGGACTACGTGGAATAGGCCCATGTCTTTTTGTACCCCCAGTCCCGAAATAAATACATGACACAAAATAATTGGGTTTTAAATTGGGCCACAACTTTATTTAAACTTATTTAAGCATCTGTTCTGCCGTAAAATTTCAAAGGGGGCCTACCGTAGTGCAAATACTTTGGTCTAAATGAACTTGCCTTAAGGCCATATACAAATTAGGTGAGTTCTTCCCTGCTTAATGTCCTATGTGATGTTAAATAGTATTATAACCCCTTTCAGGAGACTACTTCTCCCTCTGGCAGATGTAAGAAATTTTCTTGCTTCTATTGTCTAATTATAAGTTCTATTCTTAACCTAAATTTACGAATGTTCTATTAGGCTGCCCCTTTTCTTTAACAGAATCAAAATATGAACTTACCTATCAGGACTGTTTGCACTACCTGCCAAGTTGTGACCATTTAAAGCTGTGAACCTACCTACCAACCGGTACTGAGAATGGGATGGGTGAAAAGTCACCACCACACAGTGGCCAATAAGGGTGGTGGTCAAAAATTCCCATCTGCCCCCAAAGCGACCAGCTACTCTCATTCTCACTACCACTGGTGTGAGCGGGCGGGGTGCTGGTGAGCGGCAAAGGAGGGAGGTCCATTTGCGGCACGCCTTCTTAAGGCTTTGGAGACCCTCACAAGGACCATGTGAGTTGCTTTTAGTGCCGCTGGGCTCGGTCTTGGGACTGCAAAACATCTCCTGTATGGACCTTTAGCCTCTGGGAGATGCCATTTTTAAAAATATTGCCTTGGGCAACACAATGCCTTGGGTCAACCTCACCTCCTTTTGCACAGGGCATGCAACTTGAGCCTTAGTGTCCTTGTCCTATACTAGATAGACAAAGAGCTGGTGCTCATCCAGAGAACTGTCCATTCCATTCGCTCATCCCAGGCTCTGCACTTGAGAGTACCAACTCTAAGGGAGGCCCAGAAAACCTTAACAAGGAACTGAGCCTCCCGGTGTTCATACCATGTCTCCAGAACCAGGTGTCTTCTAAAATCAGCCTGGCCTTCATACCGCAGATATTTAAACATCACCTAAAAACTTGGATTTTAGAAAGCCTTTTCCCAAGTACACTTGATGGTAACCAAAACTCGATAACTTGTCAATTTGCCTCTGCTTCTGGTCTCTGGTCTCATTATTTTTACCAATTTTGATCGGATTGCTTTATGATGTCTTATATAAGGCTGTTTTAGTTGGCTAATTATGTTGTAACCATTGTTTGTTATTTACTATAGTTATCATTTTGCACATTTTTGTATTTTGTTCTAAATTTTGTTCACTGCCCAGAGTGGCCTTCAGGCCAGATTGTATAGAAAACAAACAAATAAACATAAACACACACAAACAAGATTGCTCTTGCAAGAAATGATCTAGAAAGCAGGATGTGAGGCTAGCCAACAGAGGGAAGACCAAGTACAGTGTAAAGCTGAAGTCCCTCTCTTGCTGTTTCACTTCAGACTGGAATTGGAACAAAAAAAAAAAATCAAACTCTGACCTCAAAAAAATACCCCACAAAAAGAAAATTAGATACAAAAAGGGAAGTTCTTGCTCCTTTCTCGGTGATGCTAATTTTCTATGGGCAATGATCCCATTGGTCCAGAGGGGAAAAATGAAACGTGTTAGGAATATAAATCCTCATTATTTTATTCATTTTTACACATGAAAACCACCTTGTATAGTGTACAAAGAACTTATATTTTGTGGTGAAATATGTGGACTTTGTGTAAAAAAGATTGTGTTAACCTTCTTTTTAAAATGCCCAATGAAGGGTTTTGTGCAAAACCACTGCATTAATTTAATTTTTATTCTGAAAAAGCACTGGTCCTTACATATTCAGGGAGAAGTGAAAACCTTGCAGGCTTAGATCATGTTTTCAACTATGTCATGACATGCCACACTCTGGTTTTTAGTCGAGAGTGAAAACATTGGCTGGGTATTAGAGATGGGCATGAAAAAAACATTTTTTCGTTACCGTTTTCCGTTATTCGTTCCGTTACATAACGGAAAGACTAACGGAGATTGGTGTAATTTAGGAACGAACAGAACAGAACCAGAACAAATGAGTTCGGTTATGTTCGCTTCATTCCTCCCTGCTGTCAGGCTCCGGGGCGGAGTCCAGAAGGAAGGGGCTGTGATCCGGTCTCTGCCGTGTGCAAGATGGATCACAGCCCCCTCCCAACCAGCCTCCACCTCCGCCGCGCCGGATGACAGCACCGGGTGCTGTCATGACCAGCACGGGGAAGGCGGGACTCCCATTCAGCCCCTCTGCACACAGAGGGACTGAACAGGGGTCCCAAAGGGATCTTCCCCATGCCGGTCTTGACAGCGTGCCTGTCATGACCGGCACGGGGAAGGCGGGACTCCCGTTCAGCCCCTCTGCATGCAGAGGAATTGACCGGGGGTCCCAAAGGCATCTTCCCCGTGCTGGTCTTGACAGCGTGCCTATCATGACTGGCGCAGGGAAGGTGGGACTCCCGTTCAGCCCCTCTGCATGCAGAGGGACTGAACGGGGGTCTCAAAGGGATCTTCCCCATGCGGGTCATGCAGTGCACCTGTCATGACTGGCGCAGGGAGGGTGGGACTCCTGTTCAGCCCGTCTGCGTGCAGAGGGACTGAATGGGGGTCCCAAAGAGATCTTCCTCGTGCGGGTCATGCAGTACGCCTGTCATGACCGGCGCGGGGAAGGCGGGACCCCCTTTCAGCCCCTCTGCATGCAGACGGACTGACTGGGGGTCCAAAGGGGATCTTCCCTGTGTGGATCATGCAGCTCGCCTGTCATGACTGGCACAGGGAAGGCAGGACTCCGGTTCAGCCCCTCTGCATGTAAGGGACTGAACGGGGGTCCCAAAGGGATCTTCCCCATGAGGGTCTTGACAGTGTGCAGGGCAGCCATGTCTCTCCTTCGCCCCTCTGCCCCGGGCGCTCTGTCATCCAGCATGGTGAAGGTCCCTTTAAGGCGCCGGGATGGCGGAGGGCAACGTTGGCTTGAACTTCCGCCACTGGGACTTCCGCTTCCTCGCCGCCACAGCTGGCCTGACTGGTGGGCGGGGAAGACATCCCAGCACTGAGGGGAGAAGCCAGCGGGCAGCCTGCTTCCCCCAAAAATCGAAAAATGAAAAACAAAGTGGCCCCCAGGGGCCCAAAAAACACTAAAGAACCGAAGTGGGGGCCCAGGGGCTGAAGAACGGAAATAAACACCATTTTGGCATGTCGTGCCCATCTCTACTGGGTATTCATTACATCTTTATTGTGAATTCTTCTCTGCAGTTGATACAACTACAGTAATATCTCAGTTTATGAGTACCTTGGTCTATGAGTATTTTGCAAGATGAGCAGAAATTTCTTATGAATGTTGATTTGGTTGACAAGCAATGTCTTGCAAAACAAGCATTGGAGGTGCTCATTTTGCTGCCACCCCCTCCTATGCTGTCACCCCGCTGTCGTAGTGGCAGTGGTGATAGTGAGGAGGAGGAGGAGGAGGAGGAGGAGGAGGAGGAGGCAGCAAGCTGAGTGGTGAGGAGGAAAGGAGGAAGGAGGCAGAAGGAGAGGGACTCCTCTGGTGACCTGCTGCTACTGCTTCCACTGAGGCCCTGGGTGGATGCCCCTGGCCTATGCCATCATCACTTCCTCAACACCACCATCACCACTCTCACCTTGGTGATGGCAATGGCAGCAGCAGCAGTAGTGAAGAGGAGGAATAGGTAAGCTGTACTGTGAGGGAGGGAGGGAGGGAGGAATCAGAAGGAGAGGCACTCTCCTGGCACCCCACTGCCATCACCTCTGCCAAGGTCCTGGGCAGATGCCCCTGGCCCACACCACCACCACGGGCTGGAATTGGGTAAGGGAGAGGGAAGAGACTGTACAGCTGGAGAGGTGCAGGCAAGGATCGTCCCCGCTGCCGCCGCTGCCATTGCCTTTTCCTGTTTCTAACCTCCACTCACTGGGGCAGGGAAAGAGGTGGCTTGCATGCTACAACTGCTAGATGCCCACAGTTTGCAAGCCCTTCCTGTTTGTGTGTAGGCATCACTTGATTTCCTAAGTGTGCCCTGTGAGATCCTCTCCTCGTTTTACTTCCATCTAAAAGACACCCCTTAATATTTTTAATAATTTTATTATAAAACAAATCACCAACACCCCAGACAAAAACAGTGACCCCCAGGCATCTGATACATTGGATATACATTGATAATAAAACAAATTCAAACTAACAATTTAACCATATGTACATCTCTATATAAATTAACAATTAACAATCCGCAAGGTTTACTTAGCTTTTAATGTTTTAATTACCCCAAATTGGTCAAACATACTCATATAATTCAATAACTTCTCAAACCATTCCTCCTCTTTCTCATTGACCTTAAACCCTTTCATTCTGCGTATCTTCATAGTTAGGTATTCTAAAATTATAATATTATTTAATTTCTTCCTCCATTGATTCACCCCTAGCTCTTCTGCATTTTTCCAATTACTTGCTATGACCTGTCTAGCTGCAATTACCATCAGGTTTATCCATTTACATTCATCTTTTGTTTTTAACTCTGTGCTACCCAGGCTAATGAGAACCATTAATTTAGATATTTCCACTTTCCTTCCAACAATTTTCGATATTTCTCTTCCAATCTGTCTCCAAAAATTATTAACTAAAGGACAATCCCACCACATATGACTGTAGGTTCCCATTACTCCACACTTCCTCCAGCAATTTTTACTTCCTAACTTTGTAATATGATACAACCTTACTGGTGTGTAATACCATTTTTGTATCAGCTTCAACCCCTGCTCCTGAATTATCCTAGAAGTCGTAACAAAGGGCGGTTGTTGAAAAATTCTATCCCAATCTAAGATTGGTTCCTGGATATCTAGCTCCCAATATTCTTTTAAACTTTCCTTTAGTGATTTCCCCATATTTAATAAAACCTTATACAATTTTGAAAGTATTTTGGTCCTATCTATTCTGTATCCTTTCACTAATTCCTCAAAGAGGGTAATATTTCTTTTACTACAATTTTTAACTTCATTCTCCTTCAACAAGGAGGAGATTTGTTTTTCTTGTAACCAATTAATCTTATTCCAAATTCCACTTTTCTGTTCCATCATTTTTTCTGTTTCCCAGATTTTATCCATATTTTGGATTGAAATCTCTTTCAATTTATCCCCTACCTCTTTTGGGATGAGCTTCCTTAATGGGGCAAATTTATCATAATACCATATTTTGGTAAGTGGAGAGAGGTCAGGAAAAGCTTTTTCCCCCACTTCTCCCATACCAAAAGAGGCCCCATAAATGTTGATAATTTTTCTTCTTTTCTTTTCTTTATCCTCCTTTTGAAGATTCTTATTTTCCTCCTACTGCTTCCAAATTCTCCCGCTCTATACATCCCAAATCTTCCCCCTGTTCTCCCTCCAACCAAATCATAAGATGTCTCAGCTGATAAGCTTCATAATATAAAATCAAATTGGGAATCCCCCATCCTCCATCCTGGATCCTATGGTACCTATATCTACCAGCTGTCCTTGGTTTCTTGGATGCAAAAACAAATCTATCTATTGACCTTTGCCACCCCTTCAGAATCCGTTCCGGTATGTGCCAAAGCAACACATAGAAAAGGTAAGTTAATCTGGGTAGCAAAAACATTTTAACTAAAGCAATTCTTGTGCTAATTGAGTCCTTCCTTTTCTCCCATGTTCTCAGCTTCGATTGAATACTACTCCAAATTTTTTTATAATTATGTTCAAATATTTTCTTCACATTTTTAGTTATCATTACCCCTAAATACTTTACCTTCTTATTTGCTATAGGAATACCCAATGATTTAGAGGCTTCTAACTGAGTTTTAGGTTTCACATTTAAGCACATCATTGATGATTTAGAAAAATTAACTTTTAACCCTGATATTTTTTCAAATCCTTGCAAAGTTTCTTTTAACGGCACAATTGCAGTCCCCAGGTCCTTAACTGTCACCATCATGTCATCTGCATACATTTTAAGAAGCTCCCCTTCTTCTCTCCCTTTCCCTGGTGTTTCAAATCCTTTAATCTCACTATTCTTTTTAATTGCTAATGGTTCTAATGCTAAAATAAAAAGCATGGGAGAAAGTGGACAACCTTGCTTTGTACCACTTAACAGTTGTACACACCCCCTTTCTGACCCACCAATTCCTATCATAGCTTTGGACTCTGTATATATTGCCTCAATTATATTTTGAAAAATTTCTCCAAATTTATATTTTTTAAATATATATTTTAAATAATTCCAATCCACCAAATCAAATGCTTTATAAATATCCAATGACAGGAGAGTAAGAGGAAAATCCTTATTTTTTGCTAAATATACCATACCCATTACCTTCCTAACTGCATCCACCAAGTACTTCTGGGGCATAAACCCATATTGATCTTCTCCCACTAATTGTGCAATACATTTTTAACCTTGTTGCCATAACTTTAGCAAATATTCTATAATCTATATTTGTAACAGATATTGGCCTATAAGAGTCTGGCAGGGTTTGATCTTTTCCCGGTTTAGGAATCAATACCAACCTTGATTCCAACCAGGTAGGTGGAGTTGAAGCTCCATTCAAAATACTTTGGTACAGTACAGTCATATGTGGCACCAATATATCCTTAAGATTCTTATAATACACCACATTAAACCCATCCAGTCCGGGTGCTGAGAAAAAATCCTGGGACCTTAGAGACAGGGCTAAATATAAGAAGTGAAGAATTAAAGAAGAAAGAAGAAGGAAAATAGGAAGAAGGAGAACTGGAGCAGCTCAGCTGGGCTGTATTTTTTTTTTCTGTCTCTTTCCCTCCTCAGGTTTAGGGGAACTTGCAGCTCCCTTCCATCTTACCCCACCCAATATGGGAGTGAGTGTTGGTTGGATGAGTGATAGTGGAATAGATTTGGTGTGGTATGTTATGTCGCTGGGGGCAAGTAGGGGAGTGAGTGGGGGTGAATGTAGAGCAATGGATATGTTTAGGGTGTGTTGTGGGTGTGTGGATATGGATGGTCTGAAAGTAGTAAGAAGACAGAGGAGAGGAGCGGTTGGAGGAGTAAGTGTGAGAATGTATGGAAGGATATTGGGTTGTGTTCCAGGTGCAAGAGGTATGCCCAGCAATATGGCATACACCCTTTCTCTTGTTCTTTTTACCTGGACTTCTGTGTTGGGATGGAAGCGTAGGGTTCACAGTAGAGCTGAGTGGGATGGTGGTTGGGGTTGGGTTTATCTCCAGGCTGGTATGGTACAAATGGAAGGAAACAGAGAAGTGAGATGGTTGGGAAAGATATAATGAAGAATGTGAATATTATATGTAGAACTCTTAATGTTAGAGGTTTGGGTAATCAGGTGAAGCGAGTGAGAATTGGGAAGTATATTCAGGAACTGAAGGCTGATGTTGTTTTTCTGCAAGAATCATATAATGGTGGGGAGAGGGAGGTAAATTTTCCTGGCTTTGGAAGAGGGAAAAAATTTATGGCTCCTGGAACGTCAAAAAGTAGAGGGGTGGGAATAATAATTAACTCCAAGGTGGACTTTGCTGAGAATAAAGTGTTAAGAGATAAGAACGGAAGGTTTATTTTTGTTCAAGGTTGCTTGGAGGGAGAGCCAGTAGCATTAGCATCAATTTACCTCCCAAACAAGCACCAGCTGGATTTTCTTTATAAGTGTTTACAGAAGCTTGATAAATTCTCGCCTTATACAAAAGTTATTGGGGGAGATTTTAATGTCAATTTGCAAGGGGGGAACAGCACCAAAAAGAATAAGGTTGCAAAGTTTAAAAAACAATGTGAGAAATTATGATTATTGGAACTATGGATGGAGTTGTTCCCTAAGGATTATTCATATTCATTTTACTCTAGCCCACATGGAACATTTTCAAGATTGGATGGTATCTTAATATCGCAAGAGGCTAGGAATTGGGTGAAGGGGATGGATATTTGAATGATTAAAATTACTGACCATGCCCCCATATCTGCTTATCTTCAAATAGGTCATATTAATAGGTCTTTCTCTTGGAGGTTTAACCCTTGGTTGGTTGCAGACGAACAGAGTAAATTAAAAATTAAAACAGCAGTAGAAAGGTATTTTGAGGAGAATCAAGACCCAGATATCCCATTAGCAACAAAATGGGAAGCAATGAAGGCTGTAATTAGGGGAGAATGCATCCAAAGTCTGGCAATTTTAAGAAAAAGAAAAGATGGGAGGATTAAGGAGGTAGACGAATAAGTTAAATTATTGGAAGAAAAATTCAGGAAATCTAAGCAAAAGATGGATACGGAAAAATTAGACCCAAAAAGAGAAGAGTTGAAAGTTTTAGATATTAATAGAACCACATTAAAGATGTGGTATAGCAAACAAAAATATTATGAATTTGAAGGGAAAGGAGGGGAAATATTAGCAAATAAAATTAGGAATTATCAGGTGAGGAAAAATATTAGGGCTATCAGAGATAATAAGGGGGGATTGGAAACAGATCCTAAGAAGATATTGGAGACCTTCTTAGGATTTTATAACAGACTGTATGCAAATAAAGGAATTAAGGAAGAAGAGGTTGATCAATTTTGTGAGGGATTGGAGCTCCCCAAAATAAGTGAAGAAAACAGAAGGGAACTAGATAAAGATATAACAGAGGAGGAAGTTAGGACAGCAATTGATTCTTTTTTTCCATTTTTTAAAATTATTATTTCGCATAATATATACAAACAAAATTCAACAATATTAAGGGTCACACTAAACTGTTAACACAGACCAGAGTCTATAGTAGACAGATCCTGTTCCCTTATCTATTGCTAATACAGAGGTATTGGTGATTCCACCCTTAAAGAGCCATCTGCAAGACTTCCAGATTTAGTGTCACTTTTTAAACGTCTTTATGTCTATTTTGCCCCTTGTTCATTTGTCTGCTTCTGGGCCCAACTGTATATCATCTTCCAGCTCTCCTTTACATAATGCCTTGGGTGGTCTCGCAGTGCCTCTGAGAGCATATCCAGTTCTGCAATGTCCAGTAACTTTTTCAAGAGTTCAGCCTTAGTTGGTATTTCGATTATTTTCCATTTCTGGGCCCAGAGCAGTCTAGCTGCCGTATATATGTACAAGAGAATATATTTTATTTTTTTTATCAGTAATCTCTGGCATTATATTCAACAGTAACGTTTCCGGTCTGAAATTTAATTTAATTTGCACAATTTCTTGTGCCACTTTCCAAGTCTGCCGCCAGAATATCTGAGCTTGATCACATGACCACCATGCATGATAGTAAGTCCCTGGATTCTTTCTACATTTCCAACAAACATTATTAGACCCTTTTGACATTTTGGCTAGTTTTACCGGAGTCAGATGCCACCTGTGAAACATTTTAAATATATTTTATTTGAGACTAACAGGTTTAATTAATTTGTGATTGTCTTTCCACATTTTAGTCCAGTCATCAATATCAATATTATATTTAAAATTTTGAGCCCATTTAATCATTCCCTCCTTCACTCTTTCATCCTCCAATTCATATTCTAATAAATACGTGTACATTTTTTAATGATTCCCTCATTTGTATAAACCCACAGTTCATCCACCCGTGTTTTCCCTTCAAAAAAAAAACCCATATATTTTTCTTTTTTTATCTTGATTCCAGTTTTGCCATAGACCACCAATCTGTTGCTAGGCCCAATTTCTCCAGTTCTGTTTTCTCTTTCATCTCCTTCTCTTTATTCAGCAATTCTTGATAAGTAAGTAGTAAACCCTTTTGGTTTATTGTTTTTAGAGTGAAGGCCTCTATGGGTGCTACCCATTCTGGAATTTTTTTATAGTTCTGTGTTTGAAAATTTTGCCAAACTAAGGAGAGTGCTTTCCTTATTATATGGTTTGAGAAGTGTGTCTGCTCCTTGATTCCCCCGTACCACACATATGCGTGCCAGCCCATTCTTAAATCCTGGCCTTCTAATTTTAGTATTCTTTGGTTCCCAAGTGTTATCCACTCTATTATCCAAACCAAGGCGCATGCTTTATAATATAGTAACCAGTTTGGTAGCCCCGTCCCTCCTCTTTCTCTTAAATCTTGTAATGTTTTGAGTTTTATTCTTGGTCTTTTCCCTTTCCAGATAAAATTTGAGATCAGTGTGTCTAGTTCTTTGAAATATTTAAAATTTAGTATAATTGGTAGATTTTGGAAAAGGAATAGCAATTTTGGGAGGACTGACATCTTGATTGTTGCGATTCTACCCATCATTGATATTTGCAACTTGTTCCAATCGTCCAAATCTCTCTTTATTTCTTTCTGCATTAAGAGATAGTTTTCCTTCATTAGATTACTTGTTTTTTTGGTGATCATAATCCCCAAGTATCTTATTTTTTGGACTTCCTGAAATTTTGTTTTAAGGCTGAGTTCCTCCACATCTTTTTTGTGCATGTTTTTAGTCATGAATTTTGTTTTGCTGTAGTTTATTTTTAGGCCTGCCACTGCTCCAAATTCTTTTATTTCTCCTAGTACTTGTTCGATGCTGTGCAGGGGATTATCCAATATTACTACCAGGTCGTATGCAGAGGACAGCAATTGATTCTAAAAAGACACCCCTTAATATTAAGTGCCGCAATTTTAGAAAAAAATATTGTCTTAGAGATGGAAAATACGGTATTTAGGATTGGTGAATGGTTTTTTTAAATGCTTTTCTTCATTTAGGTATCACAGGTCAGGAGTTGAATGTGGGAATGGAAACTTATTTGGCCACCTGCCCAGCTGATTCTGCAACACCTTTTTGTACAAAAGATTCTAAGAGCTTTAAAAAAAGCTGTGTTTCTGTCAGTATGTGGAAATAAACACTCTTTGTTTACTTTCTGTTTGATGCTAATACCACAGAATCCTGGTCCAAAGGAAACCTGGAATTCTACTTTGTTCTTGTTCTTCTTCTTCTTGTTGTTGTTGTTGTTGCTGCTGCTGCTGCTGCTGCTGCTGCTGCAAAATACAAACTTTTCTATACATAAGGCAAAGTTTTCTTAGGATAATGATGTTTCTGTACAAAAAAGTTTGCAATTAAAAATGTTCCAAAATACAAAAATGAAAGAACAAAAACAGAAAGCACATAAATCTTTTAAGTTTCTCCAGAATTTTTCATTCTCTCCTACACGATAAAATAAGAGAAGATTTGCATCATTGGGCCTCGTGAGCCTCTCTGATTTATTGCTTTCTAAAAATAGTGGTCACAGTCACAAAGGAATTACAAAGAAATAAACTTGCATCTACAAAAGCCAAAGGAGAACTGAGGTCTTACCTGTGTTCACTCTTTGTTATACAGCTGCAGTTGGTATTTGATTAATCAAGTGAATAAGGTTTCAGGAAAGGTGTGTGTAGATGCCTGACTACCAGCCTAAATCTCTGCATTTGTTATATGGGTGGATATGACTTTCACTCATTTTTAAATAATTTCTTCCAAAGTTTAAGAACATAAGAAGAGCCATGCTGGATCAGGCCAAAGGCCCATCTAGTCCAGCTTCCTGTATCTCACAGCGGCCCCACCAGATGCGTTTGGGAGCGCATCAGACTAGATATCTGTCTCCTGATACCACTCCCCTGCATCTGGCCCTTGAAGTACCCTGGTTTAAAGCCTAGAGATTACACATCTCCATCATGGTTTGTAACCCGTGATGGACTTTTCCTCTAGGAATCTGTCCAATCCCCTTTTGAAGGCATCCAGGCCAGATGCCATCACCACATCCTGTGGCAGGGAGTTCCATAGACTTACAACGCGCTGGGTGAAAAAATATTTTCTTTTGTCAGTTCTTACTCTCCCAGCACTCAATTTGAGTGTATGTGCCTTATTTCTTTTGTATAACATTATAATGTTGGCTGTTTTATTTTCAATCCCATAATCCCTAGTTTGGAATTGATCCTGCTGCTGGGGAGACACCTTCATGGAGCTGTCCACCAACACACCAAGATCTCTTTCCTGGTTTTCACGGATAACTCAGAGCCCATGAGAAAAAGTTTGGATTTTTTTCATCTGCAAACTTTGGCCATTTGCCATTTCTCAGCCCACTGTTTGGATCCTTCTGTCTCCAGGTCATTTTTACCACATGGAAAGATTTGTGTCATCTGCAAACTTGGCACCTCACTGTTTATCCCTGTCCCAGGTCATTTATGAACAGATTGAAAAGCACCTGGGGCAGGACCGAGCCCTGGGGCACACCGCTCTTCTCTCCATTGTGAAAATTTCCCATTGACACCTACTTTGTTTCCGGGATCTCAACCAGTTCTCAATCCATAAGAGGACCTGCCCTCTTATCCCCTGACTATGCAATTTTCTCAGCAGCCTTTGGTGAGGGACTGTGTCAAAAGCCTTTGAAAATCCAGATAGACTATATCCACCGGTTCACCCAAATCCACGTGCCTGTTGACCTTTTCAAAAATTCTAAAAGGTTTGTAAGACAAGATTTACCCTTACAGAAGCCATGCTGATTTTCTCTCAGCAAGGTTTGTTCTTTTATGTGTTTTAAGATTTTCTCTGGATGAGGCCTTCCACCATCTTCCCTGGGACAGATGTAAGGCTAACTGCCTGTAGTTTCCTGGGTCCCCCTCCTTCCTTTTTTAAAAATTGGTGTGACATCCGCTATCCTCCAGTCCTCCGGCACTGTGGCCGCTTTGAAGAGACAAGTTGCATATTACCGTTAAGAGATCTGCAATTTCATTTCTCAGTTCCCTAATAACCCTTGGGTGGATGCCATCTGGGCCCGGTGACTTGTTAATCCTCAATTTATCAATTAGTCCTAAAACCTCCTCTCTTTAACCTGTATTTGATTTAATTCTTTAGTCAAGAGGGGCGGCTCAGGCAGCGGAATCCGCCAAGGTCCTCTGTCGTGAAGACAGACGCAAAGAACTCGCTCAATTTCTCTGCAATGTCCAAGTCCTCCTTAACCTCCCCTTTTCCTCCTCACCATCCAGAGGCCCAATTGGTTCTCTGGCAGGTTTTCTACTTCTAACATATTTAAAGAAGCTTTTATTATTACCCTTTATATTGTTAGCCATGCGTTCTCAAAGTCTTTCTTTGCCTCCCTTATCATCTTTTTACATTTCTTTTGCCAGAGTTTGTGTTCCTTTTTATTTTCCTCATTTGGGGAGGATTTCCATTTACAGAAGGACCTCTCCTTGTGCTTTAGAGCCTCTCTAACTCCACTCATTAACCATGCCGGTGTCCTCTTGGACTTAAATGAGCTCTTCTTTCTTTGTGGTATGCACTTGTGCTGGGCCTCTATTATTGTTGTTTTAAACAGGCTCCATGCACTCTGAAGAGATTGGATTCTTCTAACCCTCCCCTTCAGTTTCTCTCTAACTAGTTTCCTCATCTGAGGGAAGTTTGCCCTTCGAAAATCAAGGGTTTTTATGTCTGATTTGGTTGACACTCTTCCTCCGACATGCATGGCAAAGGTAATTGCAGCATGGTCACTGTTCCCCAGAGGCTCAGTGACATTCACATCCCTGACGAGGTCCTGAGTATCACACAATATTAGATCTAGAGTTGCCTGTTCTCGGGTGGGCTCCATGACAAGTTGCTCTAAGGCACAGTCATTCAGCAAGTCGAGAAACCCAGTTTCTCTTTCTTGCCCGGAGCTCGCATTGGCCCAGTCAATGTGGGGATAATTAAAGTCCCCATGATTACTATCCTATCCCTCTTAGCCACCTCCATGATTTCTCTCCTCATTTCAAGGTCCCCTCAAGTTTTTGATCTGGTGGACGATAGAATACTCCAACTATCACATCACTCTTTGGACCTGGTAGTTTAACCCACAGTGATTCTATGGCAGAGTCAGACCTCTGTCAATCTCCATTCTGCTGGATTTTATGCCTTCTTTGACATAGATGGCCACTCCTCCTCCAACCCGCCCCTCTCTATCCCTTCTATAGAGTTTATAGCCTGGGATTGCTGTGTCCCACTGGTTCTCCACATTCCACCAGGTTTCTGTTATGGCTATTATATCAATGTTATCCCTAGCTGCCAGATGTTCAAGTTCTCCCATCTTTGCTCGGAGGCTTCGAGCATTGGCGTAGAAGCACTTGTACAGTGGGTCCCACAACAGCTGCTGCCTTGTTCTTCTCCCCCCACAGCTTTTATTTTCAGTAGACGAACTGTCACATTCCGCTATTCTGCCAGTGTTAATACTTGCTATGTCATCTCTATGTGATTCTCTACCCTCTCCAACCTCATTCCCGAGGATGAGGTGTTCCAAACCGGATGCCACACAGCTCCTGTCGGCTTTCCCCAGTTATCAGTTTAAAAGCTGCTCTGCTGCCTTTTTGAGGTTGAGTGCCAGCAATCTGGTCCCATCATGATTCAAGTGCAACCCATCCCTCCTGAAGAGGTTTGGCTTGTCCCAAAATGTTCTCCAGTTCCTGACAAATCTAAAGCCCTCCTCTCGACACCATCGCCTCATCCACGCATTGAGGCTTCTGAGTTCTGCCTGCCTGGCGGGACCTGCACGAGGAACAGGTAGCACTTCTGAAAATGCTACCTTGGAAGCCCGGGACTTCAATCTTCTACCTAGCAACCTGAATTTGGCTTCCAAGACTGACCGCTTGGCCTTCCCGACATCATTGGTACCGACGTGTACCATGACCACTGGCTCCTTCCCAGTTCTCTCTAACAAGCTATCTATATTTCTGGTGATGTCTGCAACCTTTGCACCCGGCAGGCAAGTGACCATCCGGTTATCATGCTCCTCACAAATCCATCCCTCCATTTTCTAATGATAGAATCCCCTAGCACAATGAGCTTCTCTCCTGCAGCCTGCTCATCAACATGTACCTGATCTTGTATCTCATCAATAGTGATGAGGGAGAGATCCTCCGGCGGAACCACTTTCCTCCTCTATGTGTGCCTCATGAGGTGTGCTGAGGGAAAGAGCTTCAAATTGATTGTGCAAGATGAGACTCTCTGAGCGATGCCATGGCCTTCTACTCCTTTGAGTCACATTCCTCCACCCATCCACCTCCTGAGTTGGGGGAGTGACTTCCTCCTCTGAAGTGTGCCCTGTCTCTTCTTGGACCTGGATAGTCTGTTCCGCTCTGTCCAGGAACCGCTCAAGCTCCTTAATATGTTGCTGGTCCACTATGCGAGCCTCTAGCTGCTGGACCTTCTCTTCCAATAGCGCTACCAGCTTGCACTTGCAGCAGATGTAGTTCTGCACATGCTCTGTCAAGATAACAAACATGGCACAAGTACTGCAGGTAACTACAGCTGATCCCTGCAACTCCATTTTAACTATTACAATAAAATGTATTCAAGGTCTCAAAAATGTAAACTTGCACTTTTTTTTTAATCTAGTAAGACTCATTACTTCTTTTATTGTTTAGTCAAAATCTAACAGTGTAGGGGCCGCTAAAGCACCTCTACTCCAACTGCAAGCACGTCAGGAAGTGTAGGACCTCCTGAGGAGTTGCTTGGCTTGGGAACTCAATTAAACCCAGAATTTTTTGTTTTTTTAAGTTTGCACGCGCCATAAGGCGCGTGCTGCTGGTAGCAGCTATTTGAAGCTAAAACTCCACCCCTTGCTCCTGCAAAAAGAAGAAGTTAGCTCTGCCCTTTGTTCGTGTGCTCCTCTGACCAGCTCCTTCCTCTCTGCCAGAAAAGGACTGAGGGACTGCTGGTAGCAGCTATTTAAAGCTAAAACTCCGCCCCTTGCTCCTGCAAAAAGAAGAAGTTAGCTCTGCCCTTTGTTCGTGTGCTCCTCTGACCAGCTCCTTCCTCTCTGCTGCTCTGCCAGAAGAGGACTGAGAGACTGCTGGTAGCAGCTATTTAAAGCTAAAACTCCGCCCCTTGCTCCTGCAAAAAGAAGAAGTTAGCTCTGCCCTTTGTTCTGTGCTCCTCTGACCAGCTCCTTCCTCTCTGCTGCTCTGCCAGAAGAGGACTGAGGACTGCTGGTAGCAGCTATTTAAAGCTAAAACTCCGCCCCTTGCTCCTGCAAAAAGAAGAAGTTAGCTCTGCCCTTTGTTCGTGTGCTCCTCTGACCAGCTCCTTCCTCTCTGCTGCTCTGCCAGAAGAGGACTGACGGACTGCTGGTAGCAGCTATTTAAAGCTAAAACTCCGCCCCTTGCTCCTGCAAAAAGAAGAAGTTAGCTCTGCCCTTTGTTCTGTGCTCCTCTGACCAGCTCCTTCCTCTCTGCTGCTCTGCCAGAAGAGGACTGAGGACTGCTGGTAGCAGCTATTTAAAGCTAAAACTCCGCCCCTTGCTCCTGCAAAAAGAAGAAGTTAGCTCTGCCCTTTGTTCTGTGCTCCTCTGACCAGCTCCTTCCTCTCTGCTGCTCTGCCAGAAGAGGACTGAGGATCTGCTGGTAGCAGCTATTTAAAGCTAAAACTCCGCCCCTTGCTCCTGCAAAAAGAAGAAGTTAGCTCTGCCCTTTGTTCTGTGCTCCTCTGACCAGCTCCTTCCTCTCTGCTGCTCTGCCAGAAGAGGACTGAGGACTGCTGGTAGCAGCTATTTAAAGCTAAAACTCCGCCCCTTGCTCCTGCAAAAAGAAGAAGTTAGCTCTGCCCTTTGTTCTGTGCTCCTCTGACCAGCTCCTTCCTCTCTGCTGCTCTGCCAGAAGAGGACTGAGGACTGCTGGTAGCAGCTATTTAAAGCTAAAACTCCGCCCCTTGCTCCTGCAAAAAGAAGAAGTTAGCTCTGCCCTTTGTTCTGTGTGCTCCTCTGACCAGCTCCTTCCTCTCTGCTGCTCTGCCAGAAGAGGACTGAGGACTGCTGGTAGCAGCTATTTAAAGCTAAAACTCCGCCCCTTGCTCCTGCAAAAGAAGAAGTTAGCTCTGCCCTTTGTTCGTGTGCTCCTCTGACCAGCTCCTTCCTCTCTGCTGCTCTGCCAGAAGAGGACTGAGGACTGCTGGTAGCAGCTATTTAAAGCTAAAACTCCGCCCCTTGCTCCTGCAAAAAGAAGAAGTTAGCTCTGCCCTTTGTTCGTGTGCTCCTCTGACCAGCTCCTTCCTCTCTGCTGCTCTGCCAGAAGAGGACTGAGGACTGCTGGTAGCAGCTATTTAAAGCTAAAACTCCGCCCCTTGCTCCTGCAAAAAGAAGAAGTTAGCTCTGCCCTTTGTTCTGTGCTCCTCTGACCAGCTCCTTCCTCTCTGCTGCTCTGCCAGAAGAGGACTGAGGACTGCTGGTAGCAGCTATTTAAAGCTAAAACTCCGCCCCTTGCTCCTGCAAAAAGAAGAAGTTAGCTCTGCCCTTTGTTCTGTGCTCCTCTGACCAGCTCCTTCCTCTCTGCTGCTCTGCCAGAAGAGGACTGAGGACTGCTGGTAGCAGCTATTTAAAGCTAAAACTCCGCCCCTTGCTCCTGCAAAAAGAAGAAGTTAGCTCTGCCCTTTGTTCGTGTGCTCCTCTGACCAGCTCCTTCCTCTCTGCTGCTCTGCCAGAAGAGGACTGAGGACTGCTGGTAGCAGCTATTTAAAGCTAAAACTCCGCCCCTTGCTCCTGCAAAAAGAAGAAGTTAGCTCTGCCCTTTGTTCGTGTGCTCCTCTGACCAGCTCCTTCCTCTCTGCTGCTCTGCCAGAAGAGGACTGAGGACTGCTGGTAGCAGCTATTTAAAGCTAAAACTCCACCCCTTGCTCCTGCAAAAAGAAGAAGTTAGCTCTGCCCTTTGTTCGTGTGCTCCTCTGACCAGCTCCTTCCTCTCTGCTGCTCTGCCAGAAGAGGACTGAGGGACTGCTGGTAGCAGCTATTTAAAGCTAAAACTCCGCCCCTTGCTCCTGCAAAAAGAAGAAGTTAGCTCTGCCCTTTGTTCTGTGCTCCTCTGACCAGCTCCTTCCTCTCTGCTGCTCTGCCAGAAGAGGACTGAGGACTGCTGGTAGCAGCTATTTAAAGCTAAAACTCCGCCCCTTGCTCCTGCAAAAAGAAGAAGTTAGCTCTGCCCTTTGTTCTGTGCTCCTCTGACCAGCTCCTTCCTCTCTGCTGCTCTGCCAGAAGAGGACTGAGGGACTGCTGGTAGCAGCTATTTAAAGCTAAAACTCCGCCCCTTGCTCCTGCAAAAAGAAGAAGTTAGCTCTGCCCTTTGTTCTGTGTGCTCCTCTGACCAGCTCCTTCCTCTCTGCTGCTCTGCCAGAAGAGGACTGGGGACTGCTGGTAGCAGCTATTTAAAGCTAAAACTCCGCCCCTTGCTCCTGCAAAAAGAAGAAGTTAGCTCTGCTCTTTGTTCGTGTGCTCCTCTGACCAGCTCCTTCCTCTCTGCTGCTCTGCCAGAAGAGGACTGAGGACTGCTGGTAGCAGCTATTTAAAGCAAAAACTCCGCCCTTGCTCCTGCAAAAAGAAGAAGTTAGCTCTGCCCTTTGTTCGTGTGCTCCTCTGACCAGCTCCTTCCTCTCTGCTGCTCTGCCAGAAGAGGACTGAGGGACTGCTGGTAGCAGCTATTTAAAGCTAAAACTCCGCCCCTTGCTCCTGCAAAAAGAAGTTAGCTCTGCCCTTTGTTCGTGTGCTCCTCTGACCAGCTCCTTCCTCTCTGCTGCTCTGCCAGAAGAGGACTGAGGGACTGCTGGTAGCAGCTATTTAAAGCTAAAACTCCGCCCCTTGCTCCTGCAAAAAGAAGAAGTTAGCTCTGCCCTTTGTTCGTGTGCTCCTCTGACCAGCTCCTTCCTCTCTGCTGCTCTGCCAGAAGAGGACTGAGGGACTGCTGGTAGCAGCTAATTAAAGCTAAAACTCCGCTCCTTGCTCCTGCAAAAAGAAGAAGTTAGCTCTGCCCTTTGTTCGTGTGCTCCTCTGACCAGCTCCTTCCTCTCTGCTGCTCTGCCAGAAAAGGCAAGTTTGAAAATGTCTTCGTCAGTTTGAGAAAGAAAAAGCCTGGGCTTAGAAACATTTGATTGCAGATGAACTGAAACTGGATAGAGTAACTCATCGACTAGAATAGTGACACTAGGGGCCTTTTTACATGACCCCTAAGATCCGCTGGTCCCTTAAATTTGGACCAGAGATCTTGAGGGTTCATTGCTGTTCCTCCGTCCCCACCCGCTCCGCACTTCTTTGTTTTTTCTGCGTGAGGGGGGGAGGGAAAAAAAGCCTTAGACAGAGACAAAAGAATAAAAGGCTTACTTCCGGTGCTGGGGGAAGTTGCTCCGACCTCCGTTTACTTCCTGGTTCCTCTTTAAGGGGTGGAGGCAAAAGAAAAACAACAGAAAAAAGCGAGGAGAGCTCAGGCACTCTCCGCATCAAAATTTTTCACCATCAAAAAGCAGGTACAAGAAAATTGCTCTGGGTCGCGCTAAAGTGGGCGGGGTCGCACTTAATTGTCTGCAAAGTCCGGAGCTGGTGGGTAAACATTTTTAAGGTCCGGAGCTTGTAGCCATTTGCGGCGGAGCTTAGGGGTCATGTATAAACGCCCTAGGTTTAGATACTTAGCAGATGGTTCAGTAGCCCACCCTCCATACAGAGATCTAATAAGCCTCTGATCCGAAACCTGGGTCTGTGTTAAACTGAACTACTGGAAGGAAGAGATTCATACCTTACCCATGAGCATGGTGCTTGCATTAACCATGTACTCCCTTCCAGAGTCGGATTAGTTGTTTTATTATTGCATCGCAAAATGCATCAATAAAACAGCCAGAATTCTACTGGCTGTGTCTATTTGCAGCTAATTGACAAGATATCATGGTGTATTTCAGTTGTGCCATCACATGCATGATCAGACACACAATCTGCTTATGCCTTGGCACCTCATCAATTAGCCATAATTAAGCAGGGCAAGTTTTGCAATCATTGAACAATCGCAAAGAGGATCCTGACCAATCTATAAAGGGAATAAAAGATTTGTAGGCAGCCCAGTATAACACAGATTGATATAGCTAATGGAAATGCTTAAGGAAAGCTCATGATTGTATCTTTTTCAGAACGTCTCATCCTTTTCCCGCCTTCCTTTTCACTATAACTAGCCACCTAAACAGACCTAAATCCCTGGTCCACCACATTATGTCCTGTTTCTCTGGCAACCAGCTCATTCTGTTCTTTCCTCTGACTTCTCCCACATTAGGTTCACAATAGTTTAGACCCCTATAGTCCTTGTACCATAACTTCTAGTTGATGAGCAAGAATTTCAAGATATAATCATTTTGGATATGGATTATAGCAGTCATCACTGTCCTTGAATTTTGCCTTTTGCTTCAGTGAGGAAGCTTTAGAAGAACAAACAGTTCTCTTCCTGCATAGAAATTAGATGCTGAATTTCACCTCATTGTTCTGATGTCAGATGGGGGAAAACTATGTTTAGGGAAAGTGAAGAAAGGACCAGGATGATTTGTAATGAGCTGATCACCTGCAGAATTGCTTCATTTGAAAGTGCAACCTTGGTTGGAATGCATGGCAGTCATTTCATTTCCTTTACACTTATGTAGATAGAATTAATAAATATCTCTGTGTGTCTAGCAGAAGGATATGTAAATTCACGTTTGTGTTTTCAAACCACTGTTTCTTTTATTTATATTTTTATCCAAATAAATAAATAAATAATATTTAAATAAATAGGAAGAGAAAGAAGAGAATAATAAAATAAAAGGTACAGATCAATATTCACACACTAATTCAAAGAACTCTTTTGACAAGTCATAAACAAAGGGATTGTTTTAAAATACAAGAGAAAAGAACCATAAACAGATTTTGAAAGCCATTGGCACATAGCAGGACTCTTTCAAGATCCATAGCATGAAAGCTTTTCCACCTGATTTTGTTGGGCTTTTCCACATCCCATTCATATTCTTGCCCATTCTTTTTCATATCTGTGTGTAAGTCTTTGTTCTTTCCTTTACTGCAACATTTTCCATATGCATGTTTCCCTATGAAGGTACTTTTACATTCCACACACACCCATCGGCAAAAGAACGTGTATGCACGGTTTTGCAATTTTAGATGTCTTGCAATTCTAAAAGGCAGACTTCTGTTCCACTTTTAGTTCTCTGGAATGCATCACAGTAGAGATGGGCACGACTTAGCGGTATTCCCGTTTCCGTTTCCGTTACTCGTATCCGTTACTCTACAGAAACGGTAACGGGAATTACTCCACCAGAATTCGAGCTCGAACCGATGAACGAACAATTTGGTCTGATTTGTCGTGCTCATTACTTGCATCACGGCGATCGCGCAATGCCAAGCAGCACAGAAAAAAGTTTTTAAAAGTTAAAAAAAAAAAAACGATTCCCAGCCCTAAAAGTAGGCGAAAACTGTCTGAGGGCACCTACCAGGCCAGAAGGGTGTTTTATTTGGGGGGGGGGTTCCCCACCCCCCTCTCCTTGGCTATTGCTACTGCTGCGCTGCTGGTACCAGGCTGGGAGGGTGCATCCATTTGCCATGCAGTGCGGGGGATCCAAAATGGCGACCACAATATTTTTTTTTGAAATCGTTGCCCAAAACCCCACCAAAGCACCACAGAAACATGCGAAAATTAGCTATTTTAAATGCTTGAATTTTTACAGTAGCAGCAGTGGGTTTTTCTTGCAAAAAAAAGTCTCCGTTAATTTTATTTTATTTTATTTTATTTTATTACACCTGTGCATTCGCAATGATGGGCTCACCCATGGGAGTGGACCATGCAAAGTTTTGAAGCCATTCCACCAATCGCATGGCCAGGTTTTGCTGACTGTACCAGGCTGGGAGGGCGCATCCATTTGCCATGCAGTGCGGGGGATCCAAAATGGCGACCGCAATATTTTTTTGAAATCGTTGCCCAAAACCCCACCAAAGCACCACAGAAACATGTGAAAATTAGCTATTTTAAATGCTTGAATTTTTGCAGTAGCAGCAGTGGGTTTTTCTTGCAAAAAAAAGTCTCTGTTGATTTTATTTTATTTTATTTTATTTTATTTTATTTTATTTTATTTTTTTTTTACACCTGCGCATTCGCAATGATGGGCTCGCCCATGGGAGTGGACCATGCAAAGTTTTGGAGCCATTCCACCAATCGCATGGCCAGATTTTGCTGACTGTACCAGGCTGGGAGTGCGCATCCATTTGCCATGCAGTGCGGGGGATCCAAAATGGCGACCGCAATATTTTTTTTGAAATCATTGCCCAAAACCCCACCAAAGCACCACAGAAACATGCGAAAATTAGCTATTTTAAATGCTTGAATTTTTACAGTAGCAGCAGTGGGTTTTTCTTGCAAAAAAAGTCTCCGTTGATTTTATTTTATTTTATTTTATTTTATTTTATTTTATTTTATTTTTTTACACCTGCACATTTGCAATGATGGGCTCGCCCATGGGAGTGGACCATGCAAATTTTCCACCAATCGCATGGCTACTTGGCCAGGTTGACCACAGAGACTTCTGGGATGTGCCAATCAGGCATAAACAGCCCACTAATCGTAGCCCAAACCCGAACCCTAAGCCTAAGCCTAACCCATACGCCAGTACACTGTCCTTCTAAGTGGGTCAGAGAGGCACCCAGAGGTGCACCCCAATACTCACCCTAACCTCACCCGTAACTAGCCTAACCCTAGCCCTTGCGCTAACCCGTCTTAACCCTAAGCCACATCTACTTGCATTGCACTACATGCAAGTACGTGAGACACAGCGGGTGCAAAGAGTCTGCCAGTCCGTCACTTGTGGCTCTGGCTGACTCCTGCAGCTCCCTCCAGGAGCCCGCTACCCCCCCAAACCAGTACTAATGACAACGAAAAAATGAAAAAACGAACCGACTAATTTTTGCGAAATTTCACGAAAAACGGAAACGAGCCAAAACGGACTGCCTCCGACACACGACAACTCGAAAATGTCATTTTTCCTAGTCATGCCCATCTCTACATCACAGGCTTTGCAAGTGTGTGTGTGTGTGGGGGGGGTTCTGAGCAGATCAAGGGATGCAAAACAAAGTTGCTACTGCTTGGTTCTCTCAGAGAGGCAGTCAGACATGTTGTGAATTCTCCAGCTCACATATGAATTTCACACAGGACAGCAAGGGTTTTTCTGGTTGTGATTCGGGGTAGAGAGGAACGCAGCTAAAACTGTGTTCAGGACCTGGAGTTCAATTCCAGGTAGCAGGCTCAAGGTTCACTCAGCCTTCCAGCCTTCCAAGGTCAGTAAATGATTACCTACACAGCTTCTGGGGTGGGGGTGGGTGGGGAGTGTAGCCTGCATAATTAAATTGTAAACTGCCCAGAGAGTGCTTTAAGCACTATGGGTGGGGTGTGTCTATCTATCTATCTATCTATCTATCTATCTATCTATCTATCTATCTATCTATCTATCTATCTATCTATCTATCTATCTATCTATCCACAGAACACTGCTTTGCTTTTGCTTTCTATACAGTGGTACCTTGTATAACGTAATTAATTCGTTCCAAATGAAATTAAGTTATACAAATTTTCCGTTGTACAAATTGTAATTTCCCATAGGAAGGCATTGAAAATGGATTTAATCCGTTACAATGCATAGTCCAGTTGGGTGCTCTTTGCCTCCTTATGCCCCCACCTGCAAGCGGACCAGAAAGGAGGGGCACTAGTGCTAGCTTACAAAGCCCACCCCCAAAGAAACACCCCCACACAGATCACCGGTGGCTTGCAGAGTCCACCTCCCAGCAACCCCCCCTCACAGATCGGTCAGAACACTCTGCTACTCCCCTGCTGAGCGGAAGCCTCCCGCTCATCAGCTGGCCAGCACTGGCTCTGCGCCAGCACCGTGAGCGCTGGAAAGGGCTGGGGGGAAAGACAGGGAGCTGTGCACGCCCCGTCATTGCTGTCTGCCACCGCTGCTCCCTCACGCTTCACTGCTGAGAAAGCTGTTGCTGCCGGCTTCGTTTGGGTTCCGCCGCCGCCGCCATGCAGCTTGAAGGGATTGGGGGGTTGCCAAGCTCCGGTCTCCCTTGCCTTTCTGTGCAGTGCCTCCCGCTCCTTTTCTCAGCAGTGACGGTGCCGAAAAGGGAGGAGGAGGAGGAGGAGGATGGGGTGGGGGAGGGGTGTCAATGATGATGATGATGATGATGATGATGATGATGATGATGATGATGATGATGATGATGATGCAGCAAGAGCAACCTCAGCGGCTTGGAGGAGAAACCTGGGAGTGGCGGTGGTGTGTGTGTGTGTGTGTGTGTGTGTGCGTGCATGAACGTGCGTGCGTGCGCAGGGGGTTGGATTGCAGATGCAAGAGGGAGAAAGAACGGCAGTGGGAGAGCAGCTCCGCGTCAGAGTTTAGCAATGGATGTGAGCTGTGGGCGGGCGGGTGGTGGTGGGGAGGTTGGAGGCGAGGGAGGAAGGAAGGGAGTGGATGCCTGGAATCCGCAGCCCGGGAGGCAAGAGAGCGAGCGAGCAAAGCAAAGCAAAACCAAGCCAAGCCAGCAGCCAGCCAGCTGGCCGGCCCCTTCCAATGCCTGCCAGCACAGCAACAGCTGCACTGATTGATGGACGAGAGGCAAAAAAGAAGGCAGGAAGAGGACACTCTTGCACATATACACACACACATGCCGCCGCTTGAAGGAGGCGGTGGCGGCGGTGGCGGAACCCAAACGACGGGGCGTGCACAGTTCCCTGCCTTTCCGCCCAGCCCTTTCCAGCGATCATGGTGCTGGCACAGAGCCAGCGCTGGCCAGCTGATGAGCGGGAGGCTCCGGATCAGCAGGGGACTAGCAGGGCGTTCTGACTGATCTGGGCGGGGGTGGGGGGGTTGCTGGGGGGGTGGACTCTGCAAGCCACTGGTGATCTGTGTGGGGGTGTTTCCTTGGGGGTGGGCTTTGTAAGCCAGCGGTGGCGGTGTTTGGAGGCCGTGGGCTCCTTTTAAAGGGGCAGGCGCTGTCTGATAAACATTTTACGTTGTACAGATTTTACGTTATACAACCCCTACGTTATATGAGGTACCACTGTATTTCTTTAAAAATGTAACAGCAGCACAAATCTAATGTTCTAAACCAACAGTTCCCAATCTTGAATAACCCAGGTGTTCTTGGACTGCAACTCCCAGAAACCCCATCCAGCACAGTTAATAGTAATGGCCTCTGGGAATTGCAGTCAATGAACACGAGGGTTACCCAAGGTTAGCAGCCACTGCCCTAAACAACTGCAATGTGCACAAAAGGACAGGCAGGTGGATCCAAAAGATGCAGGCAATCCATCTAATGTTACTATGTTCACTAATTCATGCAAGGAAGCTGTAATCACTACACTGTCCAGTGATGGGCACTTTTTTTTAGCAGTGTCCAAAGCAGTCCTGCAAATGTGCAAAATCTAAGACCAGTGAAAGCATCTTCTCATTGTCGTATGGCAAATTACACATTTAGGAACCTAACCAATATTTACACCCCAAAGAAAAAAATCATATCTCCAGGGCTCCAACATGGATAATTTCATCAAGACTCTTTCCTCCAATGAAACCCTTTCCCACCCTTATCCAGGACACACGTGGTGAGTCAACTTCATCGAAAAATCTCATGGGGGGATGTACTGTAAAATATCCCATATGGCTGTCTACCCTTGGAGGAAGCAGAAAATAAAACAAGTGAATTGAAAAACAAGGGAGAGGCAGTGTGAGTGATGGATTCTTAAACACAAGAGGTCTCCCTCTGTGTCTCAAAAGAAGCTGTGCAAAACATGATCCTTCACAGTGTGGGGTTGCTGTCTAGGCAGCAATTGTTCCTAATTTGGGGGTTTGGAAGTGGGTAATTGAAGTTCTCACCTTCCTTTACAGAGGCAAGTCACTTGCCAGAACTAAACTGTCCCAGCAGGGCCCATCACTCAAGCAGAGGAAAACACAGCAGGCCAATTCACACAGAGAGTCCAGAGAATCATAGAAGTCCAAGCGGCTCCATAAAGAGGTGGGGTTTTTTATTACTAATATTAAGTGATCTTTATCAAAGCAGGTAGGAATGTTGCAGAACAAATCTGTTGGAACATTTGACCTGGAAACACTGAGGGTGACATTAATGAGGGTAGAGGATGGAGCTAGGATAAAAAACCTTTTTATTTTTATTTTTTAAAAACCCAAACCCTTCTTGTGACCAATGTGCAGGTTAACCAATTATGACCAACATGCTAGCTTGGTCTCTGCGGGCATCTTTTCCAAGGTCACACATTGGGGCGGGGGGGGGGACCCTCACCTGGGGTCCTTGTGATCTCATATGTTCAACTTTTGTTTTGTGAGAGAAGTGCAAACATTCCAGAAATCACTGATTGCCTTGAAAGAGGACGGAATGAAAAGCTGATAAATTGGAGGCTCCAAGACTCAGACAAAAACCACAGAAACATGGGCGAATTACAGGAGGCTTCCACAGGTCTTTGATGACAGGTCCTTACTCACCATCAAATATGCACATTTGGACATGAAAATAAAAACTTACAAAGTTTTGGGTCACCTATGGTGGAAAGAGACCTGAATGACACCAGCTCCAGCTGTGTATGTGTTCTGCTCCACTGTGGCTTTGCAGCATTTCAGGAAAAGACTGATCACATTATAATGGCACAGAATGTATATATAAAATAATGAAGGTCTATTTAACTTTCTTACTGTTAAACAAAATGAGGCTTCGCCTCACATGGCTATTGCCACATTTTAAACATGTATATTCTCTCATTTCCCTTTCTTTCCCACTTGCTGGACATTACTTTTGAATTCTCTTAGGCTGAGTGCTGTATAATGTTTAACTTTTAACATATGCTCACACACCTATGGGTCTGCAAAGCCCGCTTCCGCCCCCTGCCCTCCCACCTGGCCTATGCCAAAAGAAAGGCACAGAGATTGGGAATAATGACCTGTCCTACCTACATTTGGTGACATTCCAGCCTGATCCTTGCTCAGCTCCATCATGGTACAGTAACCTCCCGCCGATTGTGGGGGTTAGGGACCCACACCACCTGCGATGCATGAAAATCTGTGATATGCGGAAGCGGGTGGGGGGCCTGGGGTGGGGGGTCCTGGGGGTGGGGGTTGGGGTGGGTGGGAGTGGGGGGCGCCTGTCAAGCCTTGGGGTGGTGCGTGCATGTGGTGTTGCAGGATCTTACCTCCCGCCGCCCCCGCCGCCTGCCACCCTGAGGCTTCTTGGGGGAGCCTGGTTGAGTGACACGGAGCGACCCAATCGCTCCATGCCGCCCCGAGGCTCCGCGGCCAAAAGTGCCTTGGCAAGCGCACACCACTTTCCCCGACCTCCCTCAAGCCCTTTCCTGGTCCCGTGGTCCCGCGATATAGCGGGACCGTGGTACCAGAACCGCGAAAGGGTGGGGGACCACTGTATTTGTACATGCCCCATTCTCCACAGAGACCCTTTCCTGCAAAGGAGGAAGTATAAAGACAAGGACCAGATCATAGAGCAGGCATGCTCAAACTTCGGCCCTCCTGATGTTTTGCACCACAGTTCCCAGAATTCTAAGCTTAGATTGCCAATGGCAAAGGACTGTGTGAGTCGTGGTCCAAAATATCTGGAGGGTCGAAGTTTGGGCATGCCTGTCATAGAGCGAATTACATAGCTAGGCCAGCAGGGCACCAGTGGTGGAAATGTGCTTTGGTTTTTTCCCATCCAACCTTGTCCCTGAAAATTCAAATGACGTCCTCGGGCAATCACCATGGAGTGAATGGGGGACTCTAAAAGGTAATTTGGCATCATTATGTTTGAGTCACTCTTCAAAGAACTATGCAGAGAGCCTGCTCTTCTATACTTTCTCTAGCCTTTCTTTCTCCCCCTGCCCTTCCTGTTTCCTGGTTTTGAAATTAGTAGTGCTGTGGCCATGACAGGCTGTGATGATTTTTACAGTAATCCCTGGAAACATTAGTAAAAGCAAGGAAGGATTGTTTATTATACAAAAAAATCACAGGTTTATTCTCTGTTATCATTATCATTCATTGAGCATGGTTCTATTTTTTTCTCCTTTTCCATTTCTAATAACAATGTCAGAATTAACTCAAGACACCTATGGGGGTGATGCTTCACCCTGCTATTGCCCTTGAGCTACTTGCTCAGTGAACACTCCAAAAACTATCTGTGACTTTGTACATGTTTACAGTTCTATACTGTAGTACACATATTTATAGCAAAGATGCATATGTGAAGATAGCAAAGTCCTCTTCAGACAAGGAACCAAGGAGTCCTTATGAATGGTTACAGATATGAAAAACAGCTGTCTTTCAGCACAGCCATTTTTATTATAAGGCACAGAAGCACATAACAGATCTTTGATTTTTTTAAAAGGACACAAACAACATAATTAAATCATTGTCTCTTTGGCCAAAGACTATATAGGGGATATAGTAAGTCTTCTCTCGAACCACGAAGGAATGCTGGCACTGAGGGTTCCTAGACTTGCCTCTCCAAGAGGCTGTGATGAATAAAATAATAATTATTCTTGCTATTAGATTGATCTGGTGTTGACGTAGTGTAGTCACAGCTAGGAATGTGCTATTCGTTGTTTTTGTTTTTGACTCCAACTCCCAGAATTCTCCAAGAATTTCGCAGGCAGAAGTCTAAGAATTCCATCTCAAACACCCATACCTAGAGACACCCACATTTCACTCACCTGGATCAGGGCCTACCTTTGAGATTTCATGGCAGTGTCAGGCCTTGATTCCAATACAGAAAAGGAAGCTACCACAGTGCTTCCTGAAGTTCATAGTTCTTCAGACGATATTCTCTAATAGACATGGGCACGACTTGGTGAAATTGTCATTTCTGTTTTCGGTTATCGTTTCCATTACGTAACGGAAATGGTAACGGTAACGATAATTAAGCCGTCAGAACTCGAACTCGAACCAAAAAAAGAAAAATTTGGTCGGGTTTTTCATTTCCGTTTGTGGCACTGCAGCGATCACGCGATGTGAAGCACAGAACAAGTTTTTAAAAGTTCTTTTTTTTTAAAAAAAAACCCGACTCCCGGCCAAAAAAGCAGGGGAAAATATGCCTGCCTGAGGCTTTGCCACCTACCAGAGGGGTGGTTTCTGGGGGGTCCCCAGCCTTTCCCCCCTCTTCTCCTGTCCTGGGCTGCTTGAACCAGGCTGGGGGAGGGTCATCCTCGTTGCCTGTCTCTCGCTGCATGCCATGCGGTGGGGGGGGGAATCCAAAATTGTGACCACAATTTTTCTTTTGAAATCGTGGTCAAAACACACACCAAATCACCGCAGAAACACGTGAAATTTATTTATTTTAAATGCCTGAATTTTTATAGTAGCAGCAGTGGGTTTTTAATAGCAATAAAATGTTGCCAGGTTTTTGACTGACACTTCTGGATGTCTTGGAGGGCATAGAAAGCCGAGGCACCTTCCAGAAATCGTAGTCGGGTCGGTGTATGGATGTGGTTGAGGGAGGAGGGCTGGCTGCTGGTGCTGGTGTGATCCGATCGAGATTGAGGAGGGAGTCTGGAGGCTTTAGGATTTAAGTTAGGCAGGAAGGGAGGGAATTGAATTTAGAAAATAATTTCTTTGATTCCCTGCAGCTTTGTCTGCTGAAGGGAATAGCAGTTTATTATTTATTTCTTCTCTGGCAGTTTGAGGAATTTTTTCTGATATTGGATGAAGGGGGAGGTTCGACTGGGAGTGGGAGGTGTGGATTTATTTTAAAAATATATTATATACTATCATTTATTTTCTATTTTCCCAACTTCAATTTGCTTGCACACACACACATTTGGGGTGCAAGCCAAGAACAGAATCTCTGTGATATCCTAACTGTCCACTCGCCCATCCACCCGCGCTGCCACCCGCCTGTGGCCCACGCCGCCGCCCGCCGGCTCGCCCGCCCGTGGCCACCGCCCGCCCTCCCGCCCGCCCTCGCCCCCCTGCCACTGTCGCCGCCCACCCATGGCCCCCCTGTCACCACCGCCCACCCGCACTTCCCCCCCACCGCCTGCCACTCACCCCGCCCGCCGCCTAGGGCGCAAAAACAGCTAGCGCCGGCCCTGATTGTGGGACGCCCCTATGCTCTGGGAAGTCAAATCATGCTAAATTGCGGTGGAAATGACAAACAACAAATGGAAACGACAAATTTTTGAAAAATTTCGCGACAAACGGAAACGACCTGAAACGGACCCGTTCCAACAAACGAAAACTCAAAACGTCATTTTTTCTGGTCGTGCCCATGTCTACTCTCTATAGAGCAGTGTTGGGGAACCTATGGCACAGGTGCCAAAGATCGCACTCGGGGCCCTTTCTGTGGGCACACAAGATTGCCCCTTCAAAGCCACCGGTATTCAGGTTAAATTGCTGTTTTGGCACTTTGAGAAAAATTAGTGGGTTTTGAATCGCAGTTTGGGCATTCGGTCTCTAAAAGGTTCGCTACCACTGCTATAGAGCCTAAAGGGCAATGAGACATTAGGCTCCCAGGGCACATTGCATCTGCTTTCTCTTTTGGTAGATTGATAACAGGAAGCAAGGTCAAAGGTAGTCATTGGGCTAGGCCCTGCTCCAGGTGAGTGATATGTAGATATGTAGATGTCTGTATGTGTGAGGGTATGACCAGCCTCTACCCAGGCTTCCCAATTGTAAAATAACCAACCTTCAACAGGCTAGACTACAGCTATGCTAGAGGAATGAAAAGGTGTTTTATTATAATGTAGCAACAGATAAGGAACATAGCTTACAGCCCAAGGGTCAAAATACACAAATTAACTACACAAAATATTACACATTAACTTCTTTATTCAGCTCTTCTGGCCCCTCCTTCTTCAGGCTCTCCTGAATCCCCCCAGTCAATCCCTTCCTTCCTCCTGTTGCCATGCAGAAATGGGCTAGGGTTCCGTCACAGAGGGCTTGTGGGCTGGAAGTCCCAGAATTCTGCCTGGGGAATTGCTGGAGAATTCTGGGAGTTGGTGTGGGGGGTGGGGAGAGAGAAAATACTGTAATGGCACATCCCTAGTCACAACAATAACAGGTGAGGTCTTGTGCAGTGAAGTTCTTGGGAAGTGTAACTGAGCAGTGCTCAAAGGGAGAGGTCTTAACAATACAGTATGTCACCACAGAGGCAGATGTGAGTTGATTATATCTTGCATGCAGGCTTGCATCTGTTGTCTGGAAAGCAGTAACCAGCAAAGTGCTGATATCTCCAAAGCTTCAGCCAGGCACTGTAGACCACTCATATCAGTGATACTCTCTCATTGATTGTTCTTCAGCGGCACAAAACAGAGAGGACACATTTCCTGTACCTTTAAGAGTTGTCCCAAAGAAGGATATCTAAGAGATGTAGGTTCCATAAATCTTACTTCCTCCTGAATCTTAAAGGTACCCTTTTCATGTGACCAACCTCACCTCACCTCTCCAATTTACTGGACATTCAACTAGTTGCAGTGAGGGAAGCAACTGGGATGGGGGAACAGCAAAATGTCAATGGGAATTCAAGGGATTAGTTCTTACTTCATCCCAGTTGTCTTGCTACTAGATTTTAGAAGAATCAAAGCAATGGCAGCAGGGTGGTCCTTTAGAAAAGGCAACTACAGCTGAGGTCTTAAATGCACAATTGGGCAAGTAATTATGAATTTGATTCACTGAAATATTAAAGGAGGCTTGGCCTCCTGTTGGGGCTTTTGACTACTCCAGCTGGTCACTAACGACTCTTGTGAAGTGATTGTAGTATGGAATGTTTCTCCACAAGATGGTTTCCACAATAAATTAAATACAGTGGCAGCAGGAGTTATGTCAGGGTATTCTTCCCATTCTCCCACCCCCACTGAATGCACTCTGTGTTCCATTCAGTTCCATTCCATATTGTGATTCAATTCTTTCAATCCTATTAGTTTCTCTAGCTTCTCCTGTCTTTCTTTTATTTTCTTTTTTGGGGAGGAAAAAAAAATCAGTTCACTTCGTAAAGAGTAATTATATTCTGTTCATTCTACACCAGCTGGTATTTACTTCATCCTCCATCAGGCATCAACAGAGCATAGTGCTACAAGACAGAGCTATTACTCTGGCAAGCATAAATATTTCATTTTTCACACCACAAATGCGTTGATGATTTATTAATTAGCCTAAAGGCCTGCTGCTTCTGCATAGCTGAGTAGGAAAATAATTCAGCTAGGATGACTGAAAGAGCCAATACTCTGCCTTTCCATGGGGCGCTGTGGGGTGGGGGGAGGGGGAGGAAAGAGGAATAGTCTGACCAGCAGCATTTCTGGTGGCTAGAAAACGCTTCCAGCGGTCTAAGAACAAAACGGATGAAGAAAAACCTTGGCCACTGGTATCTTTGAACTAGTTTTGCAGAGATGCCTTACAGGATTTCAAACAGCAGGTGCTTTGCTTTGTGGGCATTTGATAAAAGTTCCCTTTCTTTTTCTGTGCCTTCTGTTGGTATTATGTTAAAACTGATGGAGCAGCTGCTCTTTCTTTTTCTTTTTCTGGAAAGGAGATTCTGTATAGCTGAGGTGCTTGCATCAAACAATAATAAAATAAAAGGACTGAGACAAAATGTAGACTACATTGAGGACTGTTGCTTTAAGGTTTTACATTTTGTGGCTCCTTTTGGAGAGAGACAGAGACAGAAGGCAAGATAGGAAGAAAGGAGGAAGACCAAATACAAGATGGATAGACTCATTAAAGGAATTACAGGGTTGAGTTCCCAAGAGCTAAGCCACACCCTTGAGGACAAGACATTTCAGAGACTGCATGTTCATAGGTTCACCATGAGTGAAGGTAACCTGATGGCAAAGAACAACAACATTATTATCACTAAATCTTTTGAAATTCCTTAGGCTTTCTCAGGTATTTCTGATGTACTAAATTATTACTTGTGAGTATTTTTGCTGCAGTAAGTCAGAGAAGGTGTTGTGCATACTTGCTTACATTGAACTTAAGGAGTATTAATTTTGACTAGGCTAGTATAGAATTGTTCTGAAAGGCTGCACTCCTACACACGAAACACATCCCTCCATGTTGCTGGACATTCCCATCAGTTCTGACTGCTCCCACAAATATCAGAACAATCTTTGGAGATCAGTTGGGGCATACAAATGGCCACAGACATAGCTGGGTGCTTCCAAATTAGCTGATGTGGAAATATCCTAGCTCTATCTCATTTGGACATTTTGTCTGACGCTGATGGACATCCCTAATGCAAAACATCTGCAGTCCAGATATTCACCTGAAGTCCTATTGGTTATGCTCATGAGAGCTAATGGAGGCTATAGTCCAGCATCATTTGAATTACTGCCTTTGCTTATCCCTAGATCTTGACCCACCCCCTTCATCAGCCTGTTGGACTCATTTCTAATTGATCTGTGGGGCAGGAAAAGTTTAACCCAAGATTCCTTCTCAGCAGAGATGATAATAGCCTTGTTCTCCTCCTCTTCCTCTTTCTCACTCTCATGATAGTCCCCCTTTCCCTTGCTAGACTGATGTGTATCTATATAAACCAGACTTTGCAAAAGTTTTGGACTTACATTCCAAAAAAGTTCTTTTCCAAGCTTTAACACAAGTCATATTAAAGGTGCTGCATTTCTTTCTCTTTGCATCTCTGATTCACTCATGTCAATTCACACACTTCGCAATCCACAGAAACACTGCAGCATAATTGCATTGACCTTGTCGATTGGTAAGAAGACTATTACTCCAGCCACACTGAGGACATCAGGCTGATTGCAGGAAGGAAGAACATGGCATGGGTCCTATCAAAAAGAGGCTAACATAAGCACAAGGCATGGTGATAATGAAGGGGGAGAAGAGATGACTGCTCCAATTCTGTGAACATCTTCGGCAAGCTGAAAGTGCCCTGGAATGCACTGTTGCAGTTAGGTTGTGTGAATCATTAGTTCTCAGAGGTGATCATCTGGAAGCATCTTGCATCTCTAATGAGGCACAATTTTCCCCCTCCTCTTTCTACTCCTACAATTTTTCAGAGCTTGGGGAAAAGTTATGTTTTGGAGCTACATTTGACCATGATAGCTGGGAAATTCTGAGAGTTCCAAAAAGTTATTTTTCCAGGCTGTGTAATTCTAGCACTTCTACGTCACCCTTATTTGGGCACTGTTAAATTTAACAAGATAATAATGCCAAAATGATCTCACAATTTGATCTCCTAAAACAAGGAAACATTAACATGCATAGACATGCTTATTTGTATTAATGTCAACATCGGGCTTTATTGGTTTTCCTATGTAATTACATTTGCATTGGCTAATTAGTGTTAAGGGACAGTTGTGAAAATTCTAGCCTCCCTTCTGATAGGCACACCACTTTTATATTTCTAATAGGAGATGCAAGTGTGAAGCCACATCTCAATATACCAGCAGTAAACACGGACCTTGGAGAAAGTTGCTATTGCAGTTCCTAACTGCCCTACTAGCCAATTAACCTTTGCATAAAAAGAAGAAAAGTTCAGCTCTCAAAGGAAGAAATGTTATATTCAACATCTTCTCCAATATCTCATATGCTAGCAGATAAAGTTATCAAATCAACTTAGCTATCTATCTTTTTCACACATCTTGTACATTTTGTATATTAATTCATTTTAAACATAAAATTACAGTATAAGACTATATTTTGTCTAAAATTGATAGACTAAAATAAAAATTGAGTGTTGTCTTATACACCGAAGTAGGATGAGGAGAGACCCAAACAGTTATGAAACTGTAATTTTGGGTTGGAAAAATGGGGGTCATCTTATACATTGGGGGCATCTTATAGAAGGAAAAATATGGTAATTTGTATAGAGAAGTAGTTCGCAACCTTGGGTAAGCCAGGTGTTCTTGGACTGCAACTCCCAGAAACCCCAGCCAGAATAGCTGGTGGTGAAAGCTTCTGGAAGCTGCAGTCTAAGAACACTTGGGCTACCATAGATATAAAATAACAGGCCAATGGTGAGCTTATGCAGCATAGTGGTTAGAGTGTCAGATTAGGACTTTGAAGACCTGGGTTCAAATTCCAACTTAGGGGTAAAACATTCCCTGAACATCTCAAATATTTCAAAAAAAAAACAAAACCCATTAGCACCATCTTAAGTCAGAAGTAACTTCACAGTCTGTAACAAGAACTCCGAACTCGTCAAGGAAGAACATTTGTTTTCAATACCTTTTTTGATGTTTCATGACTTCCTGACTCTTGTACCTCAAGAGATTGTTGTGGACCCAAAGGTAGATTCATGCTGTCTGGAAGTGGCTCCCACATCACAAAATGTGAGTGCAAGTTCAAGAAGGACCATGTAAAATACACAGTATTTTCCTCTGTAAGAAGTCAGAAACTAATCTATGACTCTGGTTCACATCCCATCCCTCTCAGTCCAAAAGTTCATGGGCCAATCATTATCTCTCAGCCTCATGTTATCTGTCATGTTTTGAGAATGAAAATCGAGAGGAAGACCATGTACTGTATTCTGCCTTGAGCAGCTTAGGAGGAAGGAAGAAGTAGGGTGAGTAAGTAGATTCCACACACAAACTGAACAACTGAATAGATCTCCTCTTCCTTATAATGCCCGCAGATTGAGTTACCTACTAGAATGAATGGTGGGCGATTCGGATCAGATAAAAGCAAGCACATGATTAGATTGTGGAATCCACTCAGACAAGAGGCTGCTACTGATGACAGCTTTAAAAGAAGATTAACTAAACTGCTGAAGGTGAGAATTGTCAGTGGCTGCTAGTCAGGATGGCTCTATATCACCTCCCAATATTAGAGAGGGACACGAAATGGTTAAAGATGCTGACATCTGTTGGCCAGCTTATGAATCTGTGTAATTTAGGACTGCAAAGTAACTGCTGCTGGCGAGGACGTGTGGGGAAGAGCTCATCAGAAGAGAGATCTGTAATATTGTTCACAGATTTAGTTTTCATGCTGTTCCACTGTAAGCATAGTCTGCATCTGAGGGACCCTACAAAGTAGTGGGTTTTTAAAAAACTGTTCGCCGCAAGCGGCAGCGTGGGGTGGCCTTGTGTGGCATTGGGGAGGCTTCTTGGCAACCACCGCTGCCGCCGCCGCCGCCGATGGGCTGCCACGGTGAGGGGTTCCGAGGCCGCAGGGAAACCTCCCGGCACCCGGTGCCACCACTGCCAATGACAACCTGGCACAGGCCAGCCTTCACATGGAAGGGTGAGCGATGACGGAAGGAGGCCCCACTGCCGCCGCTGGAGTTCCACCAGAGTCCAGGAGGAGGAAGTGAGTACAAGCGACCAGAATGAAACATTTTGTTATTGTTTTGTTTCATTATTTTTTTAAAAAAGTTTGTACAAAATGGAACAAAACAAAATGCAGGTGGGGACAAAAAAGAATGAAACAAAACACCGTTTTTCCATTTCATGGCCATCTCTAATTGGCATCAGTCTTGATTCCTCTGTCCTTACTCTAGAGCAGGCATGTCCAAACTTCAGCCCTCCTGATGTTTTGGACCACAACTCCCAGAATTCTAGGCTTAGACTGCCAATGACAAAGGACTGTGGGAGTTGTGTTCCAGAACATCTGGAGGGCCGCAGTGTGGATATGCCTGCTCTAGAGGGTACATCCTGAAACAAACTGGTTCAAATTACAAGAGAAAAGACCTCTACTATACATTGGGAAGAAACAGTTGGGTCTGTTTTACAATGAAGAAGAATATTGTGGAAGACTATGGATTATTTTTGTCAGAAATGTTTAGGTGAAGACTGGATGTTCACCACCTAGGAATTCTTGCAGAATGGATTCCCTGGAATCAGATGATACCAAGTCCTTCCTATATATTATTCCAATCTGTATATCCTTAGAAACATGCATTCCACTGCTACTGCTTATCAACTCAAGTTACTAAACCATGGTAAGTAACTGGCAGCTATGCAAGACACTAAACAAAACTGAAAGATAAGTAACTCTTGTACCATGTGAAGTGAGCAACTGGTGCCAGGTATATATACACAAGGGTGTTGAGAACATTCATGCATAGCAACCACACTTTGGGGGATGGGGTTAGGGGGAGAAATATTTCCTCCCATAGCCGTCTAACAAGATGCTTTAAAGCACTCAATTATGTTTATTTGAAGTGCCTGTACAACCCTGCAGCACATTCATTTGGCCATCTGGAACGCACAGTGTGAAAAGAGATCCCTGAGTGGAGGATTCACAGGGATAAAATCGCTGCTGCATTATGGAAGTCTGGCAAATCTGCAAATATCTTTGTGTGAAGATCAGAGCAGGGTGAGCCAATCTTTCTGACTGTGCATGCTGGCATCAGAAGCCCTCTTGATGAGTAAAGTGTAAGGCCATATGCTGAAGAAGGGCAAGCTGTTATACTTCCTCTCACAGTGCTGTCTCCCAGGCTTCTTAAGATCTCCTGCCTTTTTCACTGAATCTTTTAAGGACCATTGCTGCGAGCTTTGTTCTTTATGTTCACATCCTGCTGAGTAGTTAAACAAAATTGAGAAGAGACTTGCCGGATCAAACTAGGGCTACTTTGTGCAAGCCACTCACTCACAGCTCAGCATCTCAATCCAGAGCCACTTTCTGGAAGAAAGGTGAACAGATTGTGGGTCCAAAATGGGTTCTTCACCTGTATGGGAGCCAGGCATGTTTATCTTAGCACTTGGGAATTACTTTTAAAAAGAAACTCACTATGCTGCTCATTACTTTGAATCAATAACTGCATTGCAACGCTTGCCCTGTATACCAGTGATGGCGAACCTATGGCATGGGTGCCAAAGGTGGCACTCGGAGCCCTTTCTGTGGGCACCTGACATTGCCCCTTCATAGCCACCTGTATACAGGTTAAATTACTGTATTGGCACTTTGCAAAAAAAAATTACTGGGTTTTGAATTGCAGTTTGGGCACTCGGTGTCTAAAAGGTTCACAATCACTGCTCTATACAGATGATAAGATTAGAGATTGTGGAGCCTCCTTGCAGAGTCAGGCTCCTCTCAAGTGGAGGCAATCAGAGGGTGCAGCTTGTGAGCCTGCTACCTGCATAAAGCTAACAGCCAGCACTCCCTGTTCTTTGCCTCAGCAATGTAAGACCTCTGGACTCCTGAAGCTTCAACCTGCCTACCTTGGATCTTCCTGGGACTCTGTAAGTCTTTCTTGTTGGCATCCCTCTCCCTTGTGTGGATCTTGGACTGGCTGACTATTATCTCTGAACCTAGAACCTGGACTGGCTGACCATCATTTCTGTCTCTTTGTGTACCTTGAACTTGGACTGCCTGACTACTCACTTGGTCTCAACCGCTGTCTGGCTTTTAGGAATACCCTGGTCCTGGCCTCTTTCTGTTAGCCTAGCTGCCGCCCTGGCCATTACAGGGTGGGACTTGTCCAACACATGGTGAGAGTGGCAGGTTGGTTGGAATTCTGCAGACAAGCTTATCATGTGAGTATAAATTTAATGAACAAACTGAACATCAAACATCAGAAAGGCATTTCCATAAATTCCATCCAACTGGCACCTGAGTATGTCAAACAGGATGAGAATGAGGAATTAAAAATTACACCCATTTGGTGTTGAATGCTAGGCTGATTGGAAGAGATTCAGGATCATTGAATGACGCTCCCATGTTCAGAAGCAAAATGCAGGAAGTACTAGATATGTTAAACCACCAATATGTGACAGTTTTGTTCATGGATCCTTCTAATGTTGTGCTAGCCCAGTCCTTGCAAGCTATATACTCAAAAAACTGGGGTGGCATTGGAGGGCATGTTTTTATAAGTTTTTCTGATTATATAAATGCACCCAGTGACTTCTAAATCTCATCTTTAGGTACAGTATATATTTCGGTGAAGATTCTCAATCATTCAGGGGATATTATCCAGAAACCAACATGGAATATAAATTGGAGCTCTCTTACCAAACTTCCTCAGATTAAAGAAGCTATTTGGATGAGTAGTGAAAAGTTTTTGATCTAACAAGAAAAGACATCACCATGACTCAGCTTCCAGACATGCTTAATAACCACTCTGTTTTGGTCTTGTATGTGGGGAAACTCAGCTAGCCTTCAAATGTGACACTGGGAACTCTTTTAAGGATATATTAGCTGCCCAATGTAGTGTCTGCCTCAGCCACTAATCTCTCCCTCTCTCTGCTGGTGTCTAGCTCTCTTTCTCCTTCACACTGTCACTCTTTGTTGCACACTATATGTCTAGTTGCAGCTTGCTGTGCTGTATGAATCACTCTCTCACTTGCCTATTCTCTCTCCCTGTCTTTCTTGCACATACCCTCTGGCAGATGCTCTCTCTCTTTCTCCTGCTTTTTATTTCACATGCTTTCTCTCTCCCCTTTTGTTGCTCTCTAACACATCATCCTCTCTTTCCTTGTTCCTCTGTCAAATATCTGATAAACTTCCCTGAGCAAGGAGTTTGCTTTCTGTTGTTGTCCCCCTGATGCTCTCCTATTTTTGCTTGGTTCTCTCCCCCCTCCCCGACTTTGTGCCTCTTGCCAGGGTTTATCCTGTTTTTGCATTGTTATTGTTTCTGGCATTTTATTATTTTTCATTATGCTTGCTTTTGGTTTTAACTGTATTCTACTTATTTGTTTGGCCTTTGTTAACCATTTAGAGTTCCTGTGGGAAAGTTGGTGTGGTCTAAAACTGCAATAAATAAATAAATAAATAAATAAATAAATAAATAAATAAATAACAGCCACATGCTAATTCCTGATCCACTGAGGTAGTGATTTACAGCTTTGGTTGTTAACAGGACAAACATGACAGGATTGCATCTAGTAACTCACTATACACTGCAACCCATTCCACAATTATGAGATTTGGTTGGCTATAAGTGGATACAATGCACCCCTATGGGTGTAGTGAGAGGGATGTCCTTTGCTGGCTCATAGTAGATAGCAAAATGCAGTAAGACAAGTCTGTGGAGATTCTCAGTCCTCCGGGTGAAGTTCTCCAGAAGTTGAGGAAGCTACTCGTTTGAGAAGCAAAACATTCTGATCTCACAAGAAAAGAAGTCCAGAAGAGCACCAGTCTGCACATCTCTAGTAAAATGATATCATGGATGGTCTCTACAAAATAAAATAAAATAATACAACAAAGAGAATAGGTTTGTAACCACTCTGCCACAAATCTTACTGGTATCAGCGGAAATGCACCTGCACTTCTCATCATCCTGCAGGTTCATGGCAGAAAGGCAAAAACATTCAAGAGGATGATAAAGACTATACTCTTCAAACAAGCTTTCAAAGACATTCTGCCCTGAATTCCTATGTGATTGAGTTGCCTGGTCCCACTGTCATTTACATTTTAGACAGTTTTCAATTTCTGGTTAATTTTTATTTGTATTATTTAATGTTGGGTTTGTGGCATTGGGTCTGTTGAAATAATATTTGTTTTTATTGTCAACTCCCCAGAGTAGTGCTTGACACTAAATTAGGAGATAAATACCATAAATGAATGAATGAGTATGAAGAATTTCAATGGTCAGTATATGTGAGACCTCTCAAGTGGCCTGAGACATCTGAGAAATTTATTAGAGAATGGAGGAGCGAGACATCCCTGAACCCTATAGCTCAGTGGGCCTGTCACCCTTGTTGCGGGACCCAATGTATGGGTCGGGGTACGAGCAGTCGCCCCTATTTCTGAGATCTTCCAGTTACAGTTTGTCTGTTGTTAATGTTATTTATGAGGAACCAGTTACCAAAGAAGATGTGCCAAAGACATGCCCTGTGTTATCTCCACTTTTGCGAGAACCTATTGAACTTGTTAATGACCAATTGTTAAATAAAAATCCTTTTTACTCCAGGACGTTTTATGATTCAGAACCTCAGGTAGAAAGAAGAAAACCCTCACAGTATTAAACACTTGCCCCATTTTGAGTGAGTGAATATAGCTATTTCCCCTTGAAATGGTCATCTCTCTTCCAGAGGAAATTCATAGAGCCAAGTTTTACACTGAATCAGACTAAAGGTCTATTAAACACAGAGCGTGACTCTGGAAGTGCCTGCTAGCAGAAACAGCCTGAATGTGAGCTGGAGTGAGGAATTCACCCCAGGTGGTAGAGCACTAAGGAGCAGGGCAGTAGAGCTGCGACCATCACACTCTCTATGGGTTCACATAGACTTTGTGTTTATGACTACTTATAACCGTGTTGCTTTAATGTAATGTTGTCTAATAATGCTGTAAGATGTCCTTCAATTCCTTTTTCTCAAATACTTGAACATGTCTTAATTGTACTGGACTGTGTATTATCCTTCATTACTGTAAGCCGCCTTGGGTCCTTTTCCAAGGAGAAAGGCAGGGTAAAAATACTCTAAAATAAATAAATAAATAAATAAATTTGATAAATTCCTGAATCCAGGGAGGGGGTTGACTTAGAGGTCAAGATAAAGTGGAAGGGGAAGCCCCCCACTCAACCCCAAGTAGCTGAAAATATGGAATGGTATGTGATACAGTGAGGTTCCAAATCCACTGCCACCAACCACCTCTTTCTCTCTCCACTTATATAATCAATTCATGTGTTTAAAAATATATTTATCCTGCCTTTCTCTTAAAAATTGACTCCTCTTCCTCCTCTTAGGTATTATTTTTGTGGGCAGCAGCAGAATAGGCTGGCACTTATGGCCTTAGCACTTGAGGTAGCAGGGGTGTTTGAGCTGGCCCTGCATCCTAGATTTCAAATCCATCCATCCATCCATCCATCCATCCATCCATCCATCCAACCAACCAACCAACCAACCAACCTTTTTTTTAAAAAATGTGCCTGTCTGTTAACATCAAGTAAGGTGCCCCAGTCCTTTTGTTGAAATCTGGAGGAAATGGAGAAAAATAACCTCCCAAAAACAAACAACATATTTATGGGTCAGCCACAGGAAATCATTTCAAGCCTATACCTTTTCCCATCCAAATTAGTCTGTACTAAAGAGGGTGGATGATTGGTACTCCTACCAAATACCAAATTCAGGGTCTACCAATATTTGCCACCTTGTTTCAGAAACTGTTTCAAGTGTTTTTACATGGGAACTGAAAGCTGCCCCAAGCTAAATTCAGTGCCTGGTGATAGGAAGTCTTGTGCTGATAGATGGGTGTGTGAATCAACATGGAAGACCTGGTGACATCAGCAAAGAACTGGAGTGCCTGGCCATTCACAAGAAGAACAAAAAATGCTGAGGGGGCATTTGAAACACCAATGGCTCATTTTAAAATTGATAACATGCTTTCTATAAATGTAATTGCTCAGGCAGGTTGGGTTTGATTTAAATCAGGCATTAAATGCTTAAAATCAGATTTTATTGACAATTAAAATTATTGATTTATTTTTGGATTTAAATTGTGATCAATAATTTTATTTTAATTTTTTAAAAATCATTGACATATCCAGATATAAGATTTATTATTGTTGTTATTATTACTTTGGCCACAACCCTCATGTTCTCTTTAACTTCACATGGAACTTTACTGTCCTTTTAACTGCTCGTGTTCTCTTGTAGCTTTAATGTAATGTTGTCTATTAATGCTGTAAGATGTCCCTCATTTCCCTGTTTTCAATACTTAACATGTTTTAATTGTACTGGACTGTATATTATCCCTCATTACTGTAAGTCGCCTTGGGTCCTTTTCCAAGGAAAAAGGCAGGGTAAAAATACTCTAAAATAAATAAATAAATAAATAAATAAATAAATAATAGGGAAGGGTTTATTCATGTCAGTTTTTCAGAGAAATAACCATGAGGGCAATGTGAATGAAAAGGGAAATAAGGTCTTGAATGGTGCAGGTGAGGGAATTTCACTGAGAACAGCCTGTTGTACCATTGCATGACAGGACAGAGCTGAGTCCTCCTGTATCTGATTGATTTTATTTGGTTTTCTTGAGAATGGATTTGAATACTCCCAATTAAAATAAGAAGTGTCACATCCCCTAGGTTTTGCTTTCTTATGTGTGTTTGTGTTTGCTTTGAAAAGTGCCATTGAAGCACCACTTTCTATTACCAGTACCATAATTACATGTAGACCAATTCAACATAAAATATTGTTACATTTTTGTTTTCAAATTATCGTTTGTTTCATTTTAATTCTCTGTTGGCTAGATTTTTTTGTAAAAAATGCTATTTATTTTATTTTTAAAATTTGTGTTATTTGTATACCATCTTTCTCGTGATAGGAGGACTCAAGGTGGCTAACAATAGTAAAAGGAATAGAATTAAAACAAAATAATTTAAAATTAAAAACAATTGAACAACATGGTAATTAAAATACAACTGAATAATTAAAAGCAAGTAAACAGTATGATATATCTGTTCTGTTGTAGGACACAGCTCTGTGATGCACAGAGATACAGGTAGAAATATGTGAGTGTTTTGCTTTTGTTTATTTTGATAAGAATGTACTATTATTAATAAGTTTTTTTAAAAATATTCCAGGTTTTTTTTAAAGGTGAGAAGACAAAACTGACAGATCTCTCTCTCTCTCTCTCTCTCTCTCTCTCTCTCTCTCTCTCTCTCTCTCTCTTTCTGAGTGCTCAACTCAGAAAGTCTGGCATTCAATCCATGTTAGTGACAACATAGGTTGTCTAGCTCTCCCTCACCCCCAGAGGCTATTGAAGTTTAACAATTCTATTGCAAACAGCTGCAACACAATCCTGACAAAACTTCACCTCTTGAATCTGGCTGCTGCAAAGGGGAAAGAGCTTCCTTGTTTTCAAAGAATTAACCAACAACCATAAGCTTAACCTTCTGAATGGAGAAACTATAAGGCTTGAAAAAAAATCTGTAAGATAAAGTGAAACTCACAGATCTTCCCATCCCTGGATTTGAACACATGGGAAAGGGAAACTCTGTCTCTGTGGTATGGAAATCATATAATCTCACAAAATGGATTAGATCCATAGTAGGACTGCACCACATCTATTCCTTCATGGGAAATAAAATATTTCAGTTTCTGCCTTGGCTGGGTGACTTGTGTATTAAAAGAACAAGCTCTCTTTAGAAAATAGTCACTGTTAAACTTATAAAATCAACCAAGGGTGCTTTATTTCTTAACTGACAGAAACTTTGGGATTTTAATTTTTTTAAAAAGTATCTTCCTAAAACAAAAGCAAAGAACCTGTGGTGCTCCAGATATTGCTAAATTCCAACTTCCATCAGCCCCAGCCAGAAAGGGCAGTGGTCAGTGATGATGGGATTTAGAGTAAAACAAATTTAGAGCATATGGGTACATGTAAAACCAGAGTGAATTAAGGGGACACGTGGAATTACTTGACATTTCTTTCAGACTCTCCCCCCATCCCAAATTCACTCAATGCAGGTTCTTTGTATTCCTCTGGCAAGGAAGCTGAAGTGTTTTCTTTCATTTTATTCCATTTGGAATTGTGCAAATCTGCTGGGTACCAAAAACATACTTTCCTCCACCCCTGCACTGCAGCTGGCCTAGTCTGGTGCTATTAACTTTGCTGAAGAGATGCTCCAGCTGTTTAAAATAAAATCAGCCTGGCTCTCCATCACTCCCGGAACCATTTCAGGTGCTATTTCTTTCTGTCACAAGGGGTGAGAGAAGCTAATGAGTCTCAGGGAAGTTGGAATGGTAGCACCTCCCCCCACTCCCATGTTAAAGGAAGAAGATTGAGACGCCTGAGATAATCAAAGGCTTTCAGACAACAACCAGCTTCTTAGACGCCCATCACCAGTATATTAGTTTTCAAATGAAGCTTCATATATTATCCAAAAATCAAAGAGGAATCAATTGGTCTGGTATTCCCTATGCCCCTATTGAACCAACGAGGGAAAATGTGCATTACAGGGAAGCTGGTACCGTATTTCTGAATAAATAATATTGGCAACACATTGCCAGCCCACACACCTCACTCGGTCTTCATAAGGATTGCAGTCTTGAGTGTTTTGGCAAACATGAAGAAGAAGACTTCAGCAGTGTCACAACAAATAACCAACAGAAAAGGAAATCCAGAAATTGAACGGGGCAGGGGAAGAGACCCTGCTACTATATTACATTTAGTTGAAGCTTGATCACTCAAAGCCCAGACCACACTAAAAGCACCCAATTCGGACAGACACATCCTCAGTCAAAGTGAACCAAACAAGCTGAGATAGCAGTTCTTCTGATCTAGCTGACATCTAAGCAAAGCGAGGAGAAAGGCAGTGTAGAAGACAGAATAAATCTCAAATGACATTTTTCAGCCACCCTACCTGTCTTCTCTGTAATAGCAGAGTGCACAGGAGGGGGTTAACCTCCCTGACAGCGAAACCTCAGTTCTTCTCTTGGTCATCTCACATTACCTCAGTGCCTGTTTCACAGGCATTCCGGATTTCTGTTTCCCTTCCATTCTTTTCAGGGTGTCATTTAAAAGTGTTAATTCTACAAATGTCAAATTGTTGCAGCACGACCCAGAACAGTTTCTTTCAGCACTGGAGCTAGGTTGGGGTTGACGTGGAATGCGTGTGGCTTCACACATGTAGCCCAATTTGACCCTGAATTTGACATTCTGCCACAGGCAGCACAAGGCCTACAAGACTATGAATGACATTTTGAAAAGCATAGTGAGTAGAGAGGGACACAAATCACAAAAAGGTGAATGATTTTGATTCATGATTCATCAAGGTTGAATCTACAATACTTTTTCTAGTGATTTGATGAATAACACAGTCTTTGCCTTTTAAACCATGTAAAATGGCTCCTAAGGCACTTGGAGACACCAATCAGACAGCGATGTTTCCCCTGCCCCATTTCTATCAGACACGAGTGTTTGGTGAAGTTTGGGTTTCAGATGTCTGAGTTATACACGCACAAAGTGGACTGCCCAGGAAAGTGCCCTTTAGCAACTGGCTCGGGGAAACCCAATCTTCAACAAACATGGAGGTGCCTTAGGGGCCATTTTATAGCCCAAATCAACAAATCAAACATTGCTAAAAATTTATTGATTCATATTTGTTGGGGGTTATTGATTCATAGGAATACTCATTGATGAATTACCAATTTCTGAATTAATTTTACAATTCATTGTTTAATTTGTGCCCATCACTAATAATGAATTGCCCAGTAAAACTAAGATTTTTTAAAAAAAAAACAAAGCATAACTTTAAAGGCCTATGTGAATAAAAATGTATTTGCCTGGATTCTAAAAGTTAACAATGAAGGCAAAGAGAGAGACTTTAGGGAAGGCGTTCCACAGCTGGAGTGCCTCAGGTAATCATAGTTTATCTGTGTTCCATATCTGCTTATCCTGGATTAGAGATGGGCACGACCAGAAAAAAATGACGTTTTGATTTTTCGTTTGTTGGAATGGGTCCATTTCGTTCCATTTCCATTTGTCGTGAATTTTTTTGAAAATTTGTCGTTTCGACTTTTTGTTCGTCGTTTGTCATTTCTACTGCGATTTAGCGTTATTTGACTTCCCAGAGCATGAGGGCATCCCGCAATGACCCAGAAGAGGCGGAAAACACTTTAAACTGGGTGATGAATAATATATTTAATAAATATATCATACCATAAGACTGCATCCTATGCGATAATGCAAACAAATTGGGCAGAATGCAATATTCTTTTTTTTCTCTTGGTCAACGCTGACTGAACTGGCCACCCTACTTGGTCTGGCTGCCTGTTATACTTTCTTTTTTGTTTTGTTTTGAAGACTTTATCCATTCCATTTCCCCTCCACCTCTCAGAGACAGCAGGAGACACAGTATTCCGTTCCTCCCCAAATCTGGATGAGGGTCTGCTCCTCTCAATGTCCCCCCCATGACACTCCTTGTAAAGCCAAGTGAATGCCACCCTGGTCAACTAGCGGTCAGAGATTCAGATGCTTCCCTCCCCCATCCGGATGAGTGCCCCTCAACCTCTTGGGGAATATCACCAGCTGGAATATTCCAAGGAGCTCTCCAAGGATCAAATTCAGGAGGACAGAGCAGAAGGAGCACCCGGTGGAAACACCCTGGAAACGCGATACCAGCATGGCCCAGCTGAGCTGCCTGCCCAGCCTTTGCCTGGGCAGGTTTGTCCTTTGCCTCAGAAAGGGATTCTTTGCCCCAGAGTGATGACCGAGGAGCCCGGTTTGCTCATGGAGCGAGCAGCAGACCTTCTCTCTTCTTGACCAGGTTGTGCATTTCCAGGCCCATCTCCAGGGCAGAGATGCTCCGCTGCCCTCCACCCCATCCGGCTTCCCTGCCGTGTCACCGGAAGTGGCTTAACCCTAACCCTAACCCTAACCCTAACCCTAACCCTAACCCTAACCCTAACACTAACCAACTAACCCTAACCCTAACCCTCTAACCCTGTAACTGTTTTCATTTGGGCCCTACTTGCAAGAGGGGCCACCTGGGAAGAAAAGGACCCCCCCGGGACTGCCAGCCAAAGGGATCACTGTTTTATCAAGAACAGATTGGCAAAGGCAGCCATTCAGATAGCAGGAAGGACGGGTGGTGGGGTTGGATCTGCTGCCTTGAACGGTTGGGGTGCAGGCAGCTGAGCCCGATTCGTGACAGTCCACGCAGCAAAGCCACGAAGCCAGAGCACCAGGGAATTTTTCTTGGTTGGGGAGGGATTGTTTCAGCAGCCTCCTTTGGAGGCCACAAGGCCAGAGTTCTGCCTACCCAGTGGAGACAGAATCCATGCACGCAGCAAAGCCACGAAGCCAGAATGGCGGGGAAGTTCGGGGAGGGATTCTTTCAGCCGCCTACTTTGGAGGCCACCAAGCCAGAGTTTTGACTGCCCAGTGGAGACACAGTCCACCCAGGAAAGCCACGAAGCCAGAGTGCAAATGTTAGGGAGGGACTGTTTCTTCCGCCTTTGGAAGCCGGAATGCTAGTTGGAAGGAATCTCCCCTCCTTCTGCAAAGGGATTTCCCAACCTGGACTGTAACCGGTGGGAGTGAACACCCCCATGTTGGAGGACAGAGTACCCCAATTCTAAACAAAATAATTGATGATGACTGTGCCTGTTAAAGTTGGTATCCTCAAGTGATTTTCCGCCTAGAGGCGGGGGCAGCTGGGGTTGTTGCCTGGGGAAATCGAGGAGAGTGGCCGACAGGGCACATGTCGGCTCGGAGGCTGAACTTGAAGCACTGAACCGCTGATAGGCTGAAGGAGAAACACCTGGAAGGCCTCCTCCAAGTGGGGGGTCCCGGGAGCCTGACAGGCAGGCAGGTACGCAGAGGGGTGGGCAGGCAGGCAGCCAGGCAGGGAATCAGGCAGTCTGGCTTACAGGTAGGAAGGCAGGCTTGCAGGGTACCCACCCAGGCTAGGGAAAGCACAAAGCCAAAGTGCCAGAAGGGAGGATTGTTTCTGCCTTTGGAGGCAGAGTTTCTCCACCCCAGGAGACCGAGTTTTGTCAACCCAGGAGAAAGAGTGGATGCAGGAGAACAGGGCTATTTCTTTAAGGCTGTAAGGAGAGCTAGGCCCCTGCTAATCAGTCTTTGAGGTAGGTTGTTGTAAAGTGCATCTTGACCACTTTGTAAGCAGAGTGGCTCCAAAACCCCAGGGAAGGGAGGAACACATTGAGGAAGGCAGGTATTAGGGTGTACTACACTCAGACCAGCCATGGCCAACGGGGAAATATTGGGCCTACACTGACCCTAGAAAAAATATTCCTGGGCTGCTATAAAGACCAGGGAAGCCCTATAAAAACAGGGCTAATTATGTAGCCCTTATTAGATCCATACATGCAGCAGAATTACAGGCATTCAGGCAGACAAAGGTGGAAGGCAGGCAGGCAGGCGAAGCATTCAGGCAGGCAGTTATATAGACAGAGCAGACAGCCAGGCATAACTGTGTTGCGCTGGTGGAATGTTAGGATGGGAGGCATACAGGCATTGGTTAGATTGGGTTAGGGTTAGGGTTAGGGGAAGTAGCACGGCTGCAACTCCAACAGTCTTGTCCGGTTCAAAATTATAAACATTGAGTGGTCCTCCCTGGTTCGGAGCCAGGCAAGGACTAGAAAAATTGGGCCTACAGATACAGTATGATTCCCTTCAAATGACACATTGAGTGGTCCTCCCTGGTTTTGAGCCAGGCAAGGGCTAGAAAAATTGGGCCTACAGATACAGTATGATTCCCTTCAAATGACACATTGAGTGCTCCTCCCTGGTTTTGAGCCAGGCAAGGGCTAGAAAAATTGGGTCTTAAGATAGAGATTCCCTTCAAATGACACATTGAGTGGTCCTCCCTGGTTTGGAGGGCTAGGGAGGCAGACAGGCAGGAAGGCAGGCAGGCAGGCAGTTTTTGAGCCAGGCAGGTAGGGGCACAGGGCCCCTTCCAGGGAAAGCAGGGAGGCAGACAGGCTGGTAGGCAGGCAGGCAGGCAGGCAGGCAGGCTTAGGCAGGCAGGCTGGCAGGCTGGCAGGCTGGCAGGAAGTTGGGCTTGCAGGAAGGAAGCCAAGCTGGGAGACAGGCATAATTGCAGGCAGGCAGGCATAAGTGTCGCTCTGATAGTGCATGTTAGTGCAAGGGAGCCCTGTTTGGAAGGAATTGGTGGAAGAACGACTGTGGACTTAGGTCTTGGAGTGTTGGGGTAATCCCAACGTGAAAAGGTTGAAGCAGATGAAAGTCAACCTTTCCACGGTCTCCAGGTCCAGATGAGAGTGGCGCGGCCTCAGGACATCTCCCATGTGGGAGAAGACACGCTAACTCTGGACACTGGTGGGTGGGATGGACAAGAGGTCCAACGCCAGAGTCGAAAGAGTGGGCCAGATGTCTGCCTTTCTGGCCCAGTAGTGGAGTGGGTCCAAGATGAGGGGTTGGAGGGGCTCGGCCATGTACTCCCTCACCATGGTCAGAGCGGAGTCCGGTTCTTCTTCCTCCCTTGCCTCCACTGAGGAGGAGACTGCCATGGCTAGGGCAGAGGCCAGGTAGTTGGCTGCTGGTATGGAACCTGGTCTGTGGGTGTACACTCCTGCAGTAGAGGAGGAAGAGGATCCTTGCGAGGATTCCTCTTCTGGATTGCTCTGGCTTCCGTGCGCCCTCGGGAATGCCTGGGCCTGATTTGAGACAGCCCTGCGGACTTGACGGCATAGCTCCATCTTCCAGGAGTTCAGGTCGGCAGGGCTCCCTGCCAAGGAACCCTTGACGCGAGGGTTAAAAAGGCATGCCATCTGATACACCTTTTCCCTCCTCAGTGGGCTAAGGCGGGTATCTACGCCGGTCAACATCTTGTCTGCCAAGGCCCTGCTCCTTGGGAGAAGATCGGCTTCTTCCTGGATACTGGCCTCTAGGTGTTGGCGAAGGGCATGTATCAGGGGGAGTACGTGGCCCAGGCTGGTGTTGTAGTTGCTGAGGACATGGGTGGTCTCCTCAAAAGGCTGCAGGGTACCCACCATCTGGGAGAGGGCGAGCCACTCGGTAGCACCAATGTCCAACACCCTTCCCTCAGGCAGGACGGGAGTGGCTGACATGACGTATTCCACCACTTGCATCAGGTGCCTGAAGCCCAATGACTCCACAAAGGAGAGGGGCAACCCGTTCATGGCCACCATTTCACCAACCACGCGAGTGGTGGTCTCCTGTGCCTTGGCCCTATTACGTTGGCTGACAACACTCCCACACAGCGGCACCACTTCCTGCAGAGTGGCCTGCCTCTTCCTACTCTCAGTGGAGCTGTCTCTGGTCGAGTCCTCCTTCCCCATTCCTGCTTCCCCCCTCTTCCTCCCTGAGGAATCAGGGCCTAACAATGTCCCAGGCAGAGTCCCAGGGTGCTTTCGCATGAGGGGGCTACGCAAGGCACTTGAGGAGAGGTGTTTGGGGTCATTCCCCCTGTGCACAACCACCCCACATTTCTTGCACACCGCAAGCCTCGGGTCTTCTGGGCTGTTCTCAAAATGCTCCCAGAGAGATCCGTGAGGCTTATGGAAAGTACTGCCCCCTCTGTTACTGCCTGCTGCTGCTGTGCTGGTGGTGGTGTGGCTTGTGCCCTGCTGGGACAATTGACTGCTGCTGTCACTGGTGGTACTCTGGTCCTTGGTGGAAAGAGGGCTGCTCCTTCCATCACTGCCTGAACCCTGCCTTTCATCTGTTCCTGCCAACAGGTCCTCAGAATCCGGCATATGTAGATGCAAAGAGCCCATTTCTGATTCCAAGTACTCGTCTTCCTCCTGATAAATGGGGTGTGTGTCCATGTCAAAGCCTGGTGGTGATGGGTATCGCATGCAGTCATCCATGCTTCCCTCAGTGACAGAAGATGGTCCGGTCATGCTGGTTGTGCAGCTGCTGCTTGGAGAGGGACTGGCAGCTAGAGATGGGCACGACTAGGGAAAATGACGTTTTCGAGTTGTCGTGTGTCGGAGGCGGCCTGTGTCGGCTCATTTCCATTTTTCGTGAAACTTCGCAAAAATTTGTCATTTCGTTTTTTGTTTTTTCGTCTGTCGTTAAACTGGTTTGGGGGTAGCGGGCTCCTAGAGGCACCTCTTTTTTGGGGAGTGGGTGCCTCCTATCCTCACCCACTAGGGAAAGCAGGCTCCTGGAGACCCCTCATACATGGGGGTCTCCTCTCCTCACCTGCTGCAAAAGGGCATGCAAGCATAGCCATATGGCTATGATTGCATACCCAAATGCACGCAGAGACACAGCAGACTGGCAGAGGCACCCCTCTTTTTGGGGTGCCTTCCCTGCATCAGTCAGGACTCCGGGGCATGGTTTGCATGATGTCACACATGCTGCCGGCCGAGCCAAGCCTGCAGGAGTCACCCAGAGCCACAAGTGGCAGACTGGCAGACTCTCTGCACCCACTGTGTCTCACTAAGAAGGGAATTGTACTTGCTAGTGCAATGCATGCAAGTACAGATCTGGCTTAGGCAACAGGGTTAGCGCAAGGGCTAGGGTTAGGCTAGTTACGGGTGAGGTTAGGGTGAGTATTGGGGTGCACCTCTGGGGGCCTCTCTGACCCACTTAGAAGGACAGTGTAGCTGGCGTATGGGTTAGGCTTAGGGTTCGGGTTCGGGTTCGGGCTATGGTTAGTGGGCTTTTTATGCCTGGTTGGCACATCCCAAAAGTCTCTGTGGTCAACCTGGCCAAGTGGCCATGCGATTGGTGGAATGGCTCCAAAAATTTGCATGGGCATTGGTCACTCCCATGGCCAGCCATCATTGTGCAGGTGTAAAAAAAATAAAATAAAATAAAATAAAATAAAATAAAATAAAATGAATGGAGAGAGGAAAGAGGAGATATTTTGTTGCAAGAAAAACCCACTGCTACTGTAAAAATTCTGGCAGTTTTAAAATTGCAATTTTCGCATGTTTCTGTGTGGTGCTTGTGTGTTTTTGGACCACGATTTCAAAAAAAAAATTGCAGTCGCCACCCCATTTTGGATCCCCCGCCTGCACCGCATGGCATGGCGACTCGAGTCTGGCTGCCCAGGACAGGAGAGGGACCCCCCAGGAACCACCCCTCTGGTAGGTGCACTCTGCACTGCAGGCATATTTTCGCCTGCTTTTTGGCCCGGGAATGGGGGGGGAGTTTAAAACTTTTTTCTGTGCCGCTTCCGCTTGAATTGCAGCGGCCGGCGGCGAGTCCGGTGCTTTGCGAGCGACTACGACGAGGATTTCCCCCACCACCAGAGCAGCCCAGGACAGGAGAGGGGGGTCAGCCACCCCTCTGGTAGGTGCCCTGAGCACTCACTCAGGCAGGCATATTTCCTCCTGCTTTTTGGCCGGGAATCGGGTTTTTTTAAAACTTTTAAAAACTTTTTTTCTGTGCCGCTTGGCATCGCGGGATCGCCACGATGCCAGGAACGACCACGACAAATCAGACCCAATTATTCTTTAGTCGGTTCGAGTTCGAGTTCTGGCGGAGTAATTCCCGTTACCGTTTCCGTTCCGTAACGGAAACGAGGAACGGAAACGGAAATTGGAATTCCGCCAAGTTGTGCCCATCTCTACTGGCAGCAATATCATTTTCTGCACTACTTCCTGTGCCTTCCTTCAGAAATGTGCCCCTATTTATTTTAGTGGGGGTCCCCCTGCCCTTCCCTCTGGCTCTGCCACCCCTCCTCATTTTTTTTATTTCTCAAAAGTATTACAAATATATTTTTATTATATTTGTGTTAACTTAATTAACAATCTATTCTAATAAACTTATTCTTTTGACCCACAAGCTTACTCTCACACTGTGTTCTTTTGTACAAGCTTTCAATGTTGCCCTACTGGCCCTTGGTATAGTTTCCTAAATTCAGAATTCAACTTGATCCACTGAAATGGAATGTGCCTGCCTGTGTGTTCAAGTGCGCACACAACACAACAAGTGTATGTATGTAAACAAACAAACTATGAGCTGGAGTACTGAATAAATATAATATTGTAAGGCTGATATCAGCAGCAGCAGCAGCTGGTCAGGTGGCTTCAGCCTCACCCCAAAAATAAGCCTGAAGTGAAAAGAGAGTAGTGGTACTATGCCTCCCAAGAAAGATATGGGGGTGTAAATCAATACAATATAGTTTAGTAGTTGTAGTCAGGGAATAAAATGAAAATAATTTTCTAAATTCTTCTGATCCACTTAAATGGAATGTGTCTGTGCATTCAAGTGCACACACAACACAAGTTTAAAAACAAACAATGAAGTAAGTAATTAGTTGTTGTGTAGTGGAAGTACAGACAGTATTGCCGGGGAGGTAGGGGTTAATTGTGGCAGACCAGCTGCAGATAATTAACAGCTACCTTCTGGCAGCGTCTGTATAAATACTCATGTGTGTTCTTCTTAGCTTTGCTTCTTGTCTTGTCTATCCTCGTTGTTGTGCAATAAAGTTATGTTGATGGAGCTCCCGGTGTCATGAACCCACTATTTAACACTGGCGATGAAGGTGAAGCGACAGCCATGAGTTATTGTGAGGGAGAAGGATTATGTCGGCTGAAGAGGCGGCCCCCCACCCAGGTAACAACGTGACTGTAAGAATGACTGGAAGGGGGCATTTTGAGCCATTTGATGAGGCAGCAGAAGACTTTGAGTCTTATATTACACGTTTTGAATTTTATCTAGCAGCTCAAGAAATTACAGATGTAGCCTTGCAAAGGGCAACATTTTTTAGCCTGTGTGGGAGGGCCACCTTTGAAGTTGCTAGAGCCTTAATTACACCAGCGCAGCTGCAAACAACGTCCTTTGATGTTATTAAAGAGAAGTTGAGGAATCATTTCTCACCGCAGCCTTCAGAGATAGCCTGCTGGCATGCATTTTATAAATGGGATCAGGCAGAAGGAGAGAAAATCGCGGAGTTTATTGCAGCGTTGAGACAGGCAGCGATGCATTGTAATTTCATAGATTTAGAGACTGCATTGAGGGATAGGTTGGTCTGTGGACTGAGAGACGAGAAACTGCAAAGGTGTTTGTTTGCCAAGAAAGAGCTGACTTTCAGAGTGGCATTTGAGGAGGCGTTAGCAGCGGAAGCAGCTGAGCAATCAACGCGTGAGGTTCGTATGGCTCGCAAACCTCCCCTGCCACAGAGGTCAGAGACCATCCATCAAGGGACGATGGGGGAGGAGGAAGAGGAAGTCCACCGGACCGAGAGTGTAAAAGCAACAAGGAATGAAGTCCACCATGGGTGTGCAGCTTGTGGGAGGAATCATGATAAAAGACATTGTGGTTTTCGGGAAGCATATTGTAAAGTGTGCAGGAAAAAGGGACATATTTCTTGGGTTTGCAGAGCTAGAAGAATTAAAGAACCCCGGACGCAGCACAAATCTTGGGAACAGCAGAAAAAAGGACTGCAAGTGGAGGAATGTCACTCAGTTATAAACTATGCAGATCCAGTTCCTGTTCAGAGTGTTCAAATGAGGACTCGCAAGAAGATCAAAGTGACTGTGTATATACAGGAGGTTCCCTGTGAAATGGAGTTGGACTCAGGTTCAGCTCTATCAATAATCTCAGAGGACACTTTTCAGCAGATTTGTGCAGAAAAGGGGGGCTGCAGTTAGAACCATTATCAGTTCAACTGATAGATTTTCAAGGACCGCGTGTTCCAGTAATGGGAATGGGGACATTCCGAGTGCAGTATCAACAATTCAGGGGGCTCCTGCGGCTGGTTGTGGTGAAAGGACATCGGGTGAACTTATTGGGGTTGGACTGGTTTGAACCACTGGGCATTACTGTAGTGGGGGTCCACCAAATGGAGGGGGTGGATGTTGAGGCAATCTATCAGGAGTACCCGAGGGTGTTTGATGAGTCATTGGGATTATATAAGGGACCACCTATATCATTTAATCTTGACCCAATGGTTGCACCTATTCGCTTGAAGCCCCGGAGGGTACCTTTTGCATTGAAACCCCGAATAGATGAGGAATTAGATCGGTTGATCGCCCAAGGAATATTAGAACCCGTACCGAATGCCCGGTGGGAAACCCCAATTGTAGCCCCCTTGAAGGCAAATGGAGCAGTACGAATCTGTGCGGATTATAAATGTACTATTAATAAGGCCCTGCAACAGCATTCATATCCAGTGCCGGCAGTAAGCCACCTATTGGCATCACTGGCGGGGGGAAAGGTTTTTGCAAAACTGGATTTAGCTCAGGCGTATCAACAATTGCCAGTAGATGATGCCACAGCAGAAGCTCAAACTATAGTGACTCACCGTGGTGCATTTAAGGTTAAGTGTTTGCAGTTCGGGGTCAGCGTGGCCCCAGGAATTTTTCAGAGTTTAATAGAGGGCCTGTTGAAGGGTATTCCTGGGGTCCTTCCCTATTTTGATGATATACTTGTGGCTGGGAGTTCCATGGAAGAACTGTTAAAGCGTCTCCATGAAGTGTTGGGCTGGCTGCAAGATGCAGGGTTGAAGGCTAAAAAAGAAAAGTGTCAGTTTGGGGTGTCACAGGTGGAATTCTTGGGATATTTGATAGATGCTGCCGGGATTCATCCCACTAATGCTAAAGTAAAAGCGATACAGGATGCCCCAGCACCATGGTCAAAGAGGGAACTTCAATCATTCTTGGGGCTTTTAAACTTCTATCATGTGTTCTTACCTCATAAAGTCTCCGTGGCTGAGCCTCTACACAGGTTATTGAATAAGAGGACCCCTTGGGTGTGGGGTCAGAAGCAGAGTGAGGCATTTAATGCGGTTAAGAATTTGTTATCATCGGATAGTGTACTCACTCATTTTGATGAAAGGAAACCAATAGTGCTAGCATGTGATGCATCCCCATATGGAGTGGGTGCAGTGTTGAGTCATCACATGCCAGATGGAAAAGAGGCTCCAATTGCATATTTTTCAAGGACCTTATCTGCAACTGAAAGAAATTATGCCCAAATTGATAAGGAAGCCCTGGCCCTCGTAGCAGGGGTAAAGAAATTCCATGATTATGTTTATGGTTGTCCATTTGAAATCGCTACAGATCATAAACCATTACTAGGAATTTTTGCCCCAGGCCATCAGACCCCCCAAGTGTTGTCTCCCCAAATGCTGCATTGGTCGGTATTTTTGGCAGCATATGATTATATGTTATGCTATCGGCCAGGGAAGGAAATGGGACATGCTGATGCCTTTAGTCGATTACCACTGAACAATTCAGATGAGGATCCTGCCCCTGCATATGGCATCATGTTAATAGAGGACTTACCCAATCCACCGCTGCATGCATCAGATGTAGCAAGAGAGACAGCAAGGGACCCTATATTGTCCCGAGTTTTAAATTGGGTATGGAAGGGGTGGCCTTCATGGAAGCTGGAGAGTGAATTTAGGCCTTTTTGTTCACGCCAGCATGAATTGTCGGTACATAAAGGATGTTTGTTGTGGGGAAATAGGGTTATTATCCCATCTAAATTTCAGGGGAGGGTCTTAGAGGCATTACATATAGGGCACCCTGGAATTGTACGTATGAAGGCATTGGCCGTAGCTATGTGTGGTGGCCAGGGATGGATAAGGCTATTGAGGAACGGATCCAAGTGTGTCATCCATGTCAGGAGTCTCGCCCAGCCATGCCACAAGCGCCCATCCAGAAATGGGAAACAACCAGAACACCATGGTCGAGACTGCATATTGATTTTGCTGGCCCCTTCCAAGGTCAAGTGTTCCTTGTTGTAGTAGATTCATTTTCTAAATGGTTAGAAGTAGTCACTGTTTCATTAATGACATCGGCGGTGGTGGTTCGGGTACTGCGGCGGCTGTTTGCCACGCACGGGTTGCCTGACACTATAGTGTCAGATAATGCCACGCCCTTTACCTCAGCTGAGTTTCAATGTTTCATGGCGGCAAATGTGATCCGCCATGTTACAGCAGCGCCTTTCCATCCGTCGACTAATGGGCAGGCGGAAAGGATGGTGAGAATGACTAAGGAGTCCTTGCAGAGAATAGTGCATGGAGATTGGCAATCGTGGCTAGCTAATTTCCTATTACAGCAGCATATTACTCCACATACAGGCACGGGCAGGAGTCCCGCTGAGCTGTTAGTGAACAGGAGGTTGATGTCCTTATTAGATAGATTACACCCAGATTTGACATTAGATTGGCCCCTGCAGCGGGAAGCCCCAGAGACACCGAGGTCCTTTCAAGTGGGGGATTGGGTTTATGCCCGGAATTACGGTAGAGGACCAGAATGGGTTCCAGCTACTGTAGTAGAAATAAGGGGACCAGTATCATATGGGGTGTCTATTGAAGGAGGGAAGGTGCTATGCCGACATGTGGATCAACTATGGCGTAGGTGGGCAGATCCGGTCAGGGCTCCAGAGGCTGATGCAGTCAACACGGAAACATCAAGTGTGCCTGGCGAGCAGGGAGAGGGTATCCCCCTAATTGAGAGGGAAACAGCTGAACCAGAAAGGGTGGAGCAGGAGATTAGTCCAGAGGGAGAGTTGAGTTTGGAAGAAGAGACAGTGAATAGTCCAATAGAGAGGGATAATCAGGAACAAGGGGAAACTGAAGTAGCTACAGAATTACGATGCTCACAGCAGGTGAGGAGCCGACCGAAATATTTACAGGATTTTATTTGTGAATAAAATTTTAGTTAGGGGGAAGGGGTGTTGTGTAGTGGAAGTACAGACAGTATTGCCGGGGAGGTAGGGTTTAATTGTGGCAGACCAGCTGCAGATAATTAACAGCTACCTTCTGGCAGCGTCTGTATAAATATGCATGTGTGTTCTTCTTAGCTTTGCTTCTTGTCTTTTCTATCCTCGTTGTTGTGCAATAAAGCTATGTTGATGGAGCTCCCGGTGTTGTGAACCCACTATTTAACATTAGTAAATGAAATAATATTGTAAAATATTCTCCACTTAGGATAGAGGTTCTGTTCTTGGCTTGCACCCCAAATGTGTGTGTGTGCAAGCAAATTGAAGTTGGGAAAAATAGAAAATAAATGGTAGTATATAATATATTTTAAAATAAACCCACACCTCCCACTCCAAGGCGACCCTGCCCCTTTATCCAATATCAGAAAAATCCTTCCTCTCCCCACAAACAGCCAGAGAAGAGAACAGAGAAAAAACTCTAACTCCTTCCCTTCGCCAGACAAAGCTGCAGGGAATCAAAGAAATTATTTTCTAATAAAATCAATTCCCTCCCTGCCTGCCTAACTTAAAAGCCTAAAGCCTCCCTCCACCCAGGCCTCGATCAGATAGCCAGCAGCAGCAACAGTCCTCCCTCAAACACATCCAGGACCCAACTGCGATTTCTGGAAGGTGCCTCGGCTTTTTATGCCCTCCGAGACATCCTGAAGTGTCAGTCAAAACCTGGCGATGCCATTGGTGGAATTGTTCAAAAAAATTGCATGGTCCCATCCCATGCCCAGCCCAAATGGGCAGGTCTAAAAAAATAAAAAATAAAATAAAATAAAATAAAATCAATACGACATTTTATTGCTATAAAAACCCACTGCTGCTACTATTAAAATTCAGGCATTTAAAATAAATAAATTCCACATGTTTCTGTTGTGATTTTGTGTTTTTTTAACCATGATTTCAAAAGAAAAATTGTGGTCGCCATTTTGTATTCCCCCCCACTGCATGGCATGGCAAGACGATGAGGATGAGCCCCTTCGCCCAGCCTGGTGCAAGCAGCCCAGGACAGGAGAAGAGGGGGGGAAAGGCCGGGACCCCCCAAAAACCACCCTCTGGTAGGTGGCAAAGCCTCAGGCAGGCATATTTTTGCCTGCTTTTTCGGCCAGGAGTCGGGTTGTTGTTTTTAAAACTTTTAAAAACTTTTTCTGTGCTTCACATCGCATGATCGCCGCGATGCCACAAACGGAAATGAAAAACCCGACCAAATTTTTCTTTTTTCGGTTTGAGTTCGAGTTGTAACGGCTTAATTACAGTTACCGTTTCCGTTACTTCCGGAAACGAAAAACCAAAAACGGAAATGAAGATTTCGCCGCTCCATGCCCATGTCTATCCTGGATTCATGGGATAGTGGCGAATGGACTCTGGTTTTGTTTTATTTTGAGGTCTTTTTTGTTTATTTAAACTGTGACTTGAGCATCTCCTTAGCTTTTGGGCCCATTTTTGCACAGAATTGTGTTTAACCATGTCGGCCACATGGCCATGGACTTGCACAACACTGGCTGGCTTGAAAATGGAGATGAGCACCACCCCTAGAGTTAGACATGACTAGCATGCATGTGCGGGGAGAACCTTTTCCTTTTTATGCAGATCATACCCTTGACCATCTGGTCTCTCTCCCTGCAGCTTTTTTGATTGCGGGCCCTATTTTACATCAAGACATGGGATCTGAAGGGGTCTAACTACCTTGCATCTGAAACTTGTGTCTAAGGCTCCACAAATCTCTTGATTATTTTTTTTTTGTCCTCATCACGAATTTGGAGTTCTGTGTTCACAAATATGGCAGTGTGACAGACATCAGCTTTCCCCCCATTGAGCACCAGTTGAACGATTCATCAAGAAACTGCTATGCATTTTTGCCACTGAAACTCTAGACCACAGCATGGGTTCTCTAGTCTTGCAATTGCACTGGCCTTGAACTCTGTATTTCTGCCTCCTCTTAATGCATTTTGCCTTAAGTGCAAATTATTGTCTGAGAAACCAGCTCCAGAGAGTTTTGTTTTCCCTTTATATAATAATCTTTGGGACTTGGGTAGTCGCCTCCAAATTCCCAGCTCTTATTTTGATATCAGGCAGATGTTGTTCATTTTCTCACAGATGATAAGATAGGATCCATGCTTAGAGACTGCTCGGATGGGAGCTATTTGAATGTTGTTGTTGACCATGTGGAATCTTTAATCTTACATTTGCCAGTCCTCTGGTAGGCATACAACATTGTGGTTTTCCACTACAATCTATAGTATATTATCTTGCTCTGCTGAAGTTTGATGTCATAGGAGGGCAATGTCAGAAGTCCCTTTGGGGCAGGTCATTTCCAATTAAATCTAGCCAGACAATATCAAGGTACATCTCTTCAAGCAAAAATTAAGGCCTTGGAAAATTCCTAGTAGTCCTGCTGAAAGATACCATCTGGTATTCTTTCAGTAACCAGTTGAAGCCGAGTCACCATTAGAGATGGGCACGAAATGAACATTTTTGTTTCCATTTTTGTTTTTTCATTTCGTTACACAACAAAATGACAAACAAATTTTGTCTCAAAAATGAAATGAAATGAACAGAAACACCGGAAATTTTATCGTGTGTTTGGTTTTCATTACTGCAATACAGTGAACTGCTTTAAATGCTTTAAAAAATCACAAAAAATGAAATAAATGGTAATGAAACGGTAATAAATGAATGAAAACAAAAATGATTTTTTTGCAAAAATTCGCAAAAAAGGAAACAAACTGAAACGGACCCTCCAAACGACAAACAAAACGAAATGTCATTTTTTTGATTTGTGCCCATCTCTAGTCACCATGGACCCCACAAAGGGAAGTGGAACATGCTCTCCCTCATATGTTCCAGCACTTTTAAAAGGGCATTGCCTGACTCCATATCCTTCAGCTTCTCATCTCAGAGTTGAGCAGCCTGAGTGTCTGTTAGAGATGCAGAAGATAATGAAGCAGAGAGGAAGCTTTTCATATAAGGACATGGCCGGACTTCAGCCTTGTTCGAGTTTCCTAGTCAAAGCATTGTGGGATCTAACTCCAGTGGTACACAAAGAGCAGAGGCCATTGTGGTTTGTATAGCAGGAAAAAAGGAAATAAGATACAAGGGCCAGAATACTATTAAATATTGGTGTGCATGCCGAGACCCAATAGCGAAAGCTGCTACAGCAATCTAACAATGTATTTAGTCATGTGCAGCCAAGCACAACACAAATTCCACATCAAATCACTGTGGAGGCTTTTTTAGCTGGAGTTCTATACAATTAAATATTGAACAGGAGACTGCCCTGAAGCTTTATTTTCCCTAAAAATTGTGTCAAGTTTTCAAATGGTAGGGGAAAAAAAATCACACATCCTCAAGAACTTTGGCAAAGTTCATACTGAACTTTGGACGTTTTATACTTTTAAAACTCCATTGGTTCTTCTTCCTTCTCATAGACATGCATGCATGTTTGTGTCTATTTGCACATGCTCATGATACTTTAGAGAGTACAGCACCTTAATTATGAAAGAAAATGAAAAAAGGGCAAAGAGAGATGGGTGATATTAGAGTAAGAAATGTTTTATTATAATTGTAGGTGTTTGGATGTTGATCTGTTGGAGGTTTATGAAAAACATGGTTCCTAACCTTTAGCCCTCAGATGTTCTTGGACTACAATTCCCACAAATCCTGGCCGGCACAACTGGTGGTGAAGGCTTCTGGGAGTGTTAGACCTAGAGACCATCTGTGAACCCAAGGTTGGGAAGCAAGGATAGACTCTTGGGCAAGGGTTCAATAGGCTTGACTTCAATCATCACTCAATCATCAAACACATTGATGGGTGGGAATGGTCAACCACCCCTTGAATATGTCACATACATCAAAAACCCTATGAGGGGTCCTATAAGACACAAGCAACATGATGTCATATAACGCACACTGTGGGAAAATGTGGAAGGAGTGGCACTGTCATCACCTGGATAGTAGTTCCAAGTGCAAGACCAGCAAAGAGGATCGGATGTTTATGAGAGCAAAACACTTAGGACAGTGGCTACCAACAAGTGTATTTGGACTGCAACTCCCAGAAGCCGTTACCACTAGCTGTGTTGAGAGTCCAAAAACATCTGGGTGTTTTTCAAGGCTGGGTATCAAAAATGACTTAGGAGATAGAAGAGAAAAGGCGGAACGAGGCTACAGAGCTCTCGATTTAATGGACTAATACTGTAGTTCAGAAAACAGATCATGTAAGCCATTCCCGTTTACTTTAATTACATTATTCTAAGCCCCACAAAATAGACTCTTCCTGGAGCTCTATTTATAGATGTGCTGTTCAGACTCTTGTTTTCTTCTCCCTGTAGCCAGCAGGAGGGAAGGTGGGAGGCAGGGAGGGAGGGAGGGCAACCATGGCTTTTGGGTGGAATAGGTTTGGGAAGTAAGTGCTCCACTAGTGATAAGATGGATCCTGTCAGCTGCCTAGAGTCATATTTCTGTACCATATTCTCACTTTACAAGCAAGCTCATGCTTTTAACTAGATCTTTGGGCAGATTTGTCCCTCTCCAGAGTTGCCTCCACTGGGTCGTCCTCCCCCCCCCCAAATCAGGAGCCTGGATCTTCCATCACTTTTGTAACCATCTTAATGGAGAAGCTACATTTAACATGACAAAAATGTTCTCAACAAGACAACTAGAGGGAAACCATCCCACTGTTCAAGAGGTCATATGTCAGGTTGTATGAATAACAAAAATTGACTCACTGTGAATAATTAACTTGTAAACCTATTTTCTATTTGTGGGTAAGTTTTCCTATTTATTAGGTTTCTCTCCAAGTCATAGAAATTCAGTCTGTTGAGGAGGGTGGATAATCATATGTTGCTTCAACACACACACACACACACACACACACACACACACACACACACACACACACACACACACACACACACACACACACACACACACACACACACACACAAGTGTGTGTTTTCAGTTGCTTACTGAATCCTTGCAAACATTTTCCTCTTTGATTTCTGCCCATCCAAAATCTAAAAGTACTGTACACAGACACCTTTTTTTAAATTAAAAAGTGTTACATTTGAAAGACATACTGAAACCATTTTCCCAGTCCATAAACATTTCAGACCCGTATGCTTTTGGCTGCCCACTGGAACTTTGGATGGCGGGGATAGGGGGGAAGCCACTGGCTGTGTGAAACTGGGTCAGTTAGAAAGCATGAGAAGTGCGACGATGCAGTAATTTTAGCCATGGAACGATATGACTGGGGACCCATTCACATATACACATTGTCACTCATTGTTGCAGTCATCAATGGGCACATGGTAGTCTATGTAAACTGCCCATTAAGATGAAAAATATCCCAAATTACTGGTAAGCAAATTCCAAAACAGTTCCAAAACAAATGGAGCAATACATTTCTCATCCTTGATTTTCATTGGCATCAATGCTACAAATGAACAAATGTTGTGGAAAGAGAAGAGACTGCACGGTGTTTGTGCCAACATTAATGCAAGTGCCAAATGTGGGAATTACAAGGCTGCTTCTCTTCTAAAGAGCAGACCACACTTTTATTTCTTTAACTTCTCCCTCGGGCCTGCTTCCTCCAACATAGTGATCATCTGGACCTTTTTAAGTAGCATCCTCAAGGTTGTTTCACAATGGTAACCAGCTGCATGCTGTAAAGTCCTCCATGAATCAGAGGTCAGTTGACTGACAAGAGCATATTATTAGCAGTCGTGCGAGTGTTTACAGAATTCCCTCTTGTGCGTCAGCATCATTCCCAAAGATACACCAACAAAGGGCAAATCCCAGAAGCTTCCTCTGGCAGCTCTTCCAAGCCCATTTCTAGTCCTCCACTCCTCAGTTCTACCAGAATGGATATCATACCTAGGATAAAGCCAACCACCCATTTTCCTTACCGGGGATCCACTCACATGCACAAAAGTACCACCCCTCAGCAACCAGTGGCACTAAGCAAATTTGAGATTATGCAAAATACAAACCCAACTCTTTTTCCTGACCCCAATAACACAAATTAACACATCAAAGGGAAAAAAAGGAGGGTGAATGGGTACACAGTAATAGGATACTGTTGTGGTTATGGCTATGGCTAATTTTATACTTCCCTGGCTGTCATGAGTGGAAATATCCACCTTCTAGTCCACCAGGGAAGACTTCATTCCAGGCAACTCAATCAGCCTATTCCCCACTCCCTACTCTCTTGACACCCACCAGCATGGGTACAAAGTAGCCTAAAGAAGAGATGACACCAGGCCAATGAGAAGATGGCAGCTGGAGTCTGCGTTTATGGGACTTGCTTGGCTGAAAACCAAGTTCCCATGGTAATCTGACTGGTGTGATCCAGGCCTCTGTCAGTAATCTGAAGAAGCTGTTTCAGCTCTAAATTAATGTCTGGTATCAGTAGTGAACTAGATGAGGGTGAATAAATTGAAAATTAAACCAATCAAAACAGGTGCTCCTGGTCAGTCAAAAGGTGGAACAATGAATAGGGATACAGCTTGTTTTGGATGGGATTACTCTGCCACTGACAATACAAGTGCACAACTTGGGGGTGTTCTTGGATTTGTCTCTGAGCCTAGATGTCCAGCTTTCAGCTGCAGCCAGGAATGAATTTGCATGCTGAGAATCAGTGTGCTAGATGTGCACATTCCTGGGAAGGTCTGATCTGGCCACTGTGACACCTGCCTTAGTTTCATCCTTACTGGGTCACTATAACACATTCTGCATGGGGCTGCCTATGGAAAATGTCAGGAAACTTCAGCATGTCTAAAAAACAGCAGCCAGGTTGATCACTGGGGTTGATCACATGGGTCATCTAACCCCCCTTCTTCAGTATCTCCACTGTCTGCCAATCCATTTCGGGGCACAATTCAAAGTGCTGGTACTATCTAGAGATTCAGGAAGAGGATGGCTGCCTTTATCCCAGATAGAGATGGGCACGACCAGAAATTTTTTTTTCGAGTTGTCGTTTTTCAGGACGGGTCCATTTCGGGTCGTTTCTGTTTTCGCGAAATTTTTCAAAAAATTGTCATTTCGTCGTGTTGTTTGTCGTTACCGCCACAATTTAGAGTGACTTGACTTCCCAGAGCATGGGGTTAGGGGGTAAGGGCTAGGCTTAGGTTAACGGTTAAGGTTAGGGTGGGTTAGTGGGCTGTACCTCTGGGTGCCTCTGGCCCACTAAGAACACAGTGTACTGGGGTATGGGTTAGGGTTAGGATTAGTCTTAGGGTTGGTGGGCTTTTTATGCCCTCTCTGGCACATCCAGAAGTCTCAGCAAAACCTGGCCATGCGATTGGTGGAATGGCTCCAAAAATTTGCATGGTCCCATCCCATGGCCAGCCCATCATTGCGCGTGGGCAGGTGTAAAAAAATAAAAATAAAATAAAATAAAATCAATGGAGACGTTTTATTGCAAGAAAAACCCACTGCTGCTACTGTAAAAATTCAAGCATTTAAAATAGCTAATTTTCACATGTTTCTGTGGTGCTTTGGTGGGTTTTTGGACCACGATTTCAAAAAAAAATTGTGGTCGCCATTTTGGACCCCCCCCCGCACCGCATGGCAAATGGAGACGCCGAGGATGCCCCCTCCCAGCCTGGTACCAGCAAGTCTCAGCAAAACCTGGCCATGCGATTGGTGGAATGGCTCCAAAAATTTGCATGGTCCCATCCCATGGCCAGCCCATCATTGCGCGTGCGCAGGTGTAAAAAAATAAAAATAAAAATAAAAATAAAAATAAAATAAAATAAAATAAAAAATAAAATAAAATAAAATAAAATAAAATAAAATAAAATCAATGGAGACGTTTTGTTGCAAGAAAAACCCACTGCTGCTACTGTAAAAATTCAAGCATTTAAAATAGCTAATTTTCGCATGTTTCTGTGGAGCTTTGGTGGGTTTTTGGACCACGATTTCAAAAAAAATATTGCGGTCACCATTTTGGATCCCCCCGCACTGCATGGCAAATGGAGACGCCGAGGATGCCCCCTCCCAGCCCGGTACCAGCAGCCCAGGACAGGGGGGGAAGGCTGGAGTGGGGACCCCCCCCCAGAAACCACCCCTCTGGTAGGTGCCCTCAGGCAGGCATATTTCCGCCTGCTTTTTTGGCCGGGAATCGGGTTTTTTTTAATTTCTAAAACTTTTTTTCTGTGCCACTTGGCATCGCGCGATCGCTGCGATGCCAGGAACGACAACAACAAATCAGACCCAATTTTTCTTTTATCGGTTCAAATTCGAGTTCTGGGGGAGTAATTGTCGTTACCGTTTCCGTTGTGTAACGGAAACGAGTAACGGAAATGGAAACGAGAATTTCGCCAACTCATGCCCATGTCTAATCCCAGAGTGGGACACAGACAATGGTGACGTGTCCACTGAAAACAAACATACAAAAAATGCTCACTTCTTCATTCAAAAGACTATTATACAGTAGTTATATATGCAATAGATGTGTATATGGAGAACTCATTTTTCCAAACAATATAGTATATTCTGGCCACTTCTGTATTTTCATTATATGTACATACTATGTTTTAAATATGTATGTTTGGGTAAGAAGTGGGGTGGGGGGAAGGAGCCAGCTTCTGGGATTTTCCCCTGTATAATGTCCCCTTTGTGAATGACAGCGAGCAGAAGAGGGTATCTGGTAGACCAGGCCTGCTCAAAGTCCAGCCCAGGGGCCAAATCCATCCCGTCAGGCCATTCTGAGTGGCCCACGGCTGGCTGGCACACCCCTCCCTCCCCCTCCTTTGCCCCATGTTTTTTTTTTAATCTTCCACCAATACTGACACCGCCAGGAACCTTGTGAAGCTCAGCACGCGTGAGCAGGGTGGCGCACGGTCTGGCTGCCGCCACTGGCATAGCTGGGAAGCTTGGGTGGCACCTCAGGGGAATGTGTGAGGTTGGGTGCATGCGCAGGGCAGTGATTGGGCGGGCCACACTACCAGCACCGCTGGGAAGCTTGGGCGGACGGGTGGTCTGCCGCCACTGGCACCGCAGTGGAATATGTGGGGGTGGGCAGGCCAGCGGGCCTCTGCCACCACCAAGGAGCTTTGGGGTGGGCTGGTGGGTGAGCCATCACCACTGCTGGGGAGCTTGTGGGGGTGCAAGGTCGCACAGATCACTTCTTCCAAGGGGCAACCTGTGGCCATGGCTCCCTGTGCTTCCTTTGATCCCTACCTTCCTTCCTTCCTCCCTCCCTTGCTCCCCACCTCCCTCCCTCCCTCCCTTCCTTGTTCCCCACCTTCCTACCTTCCTGTCTTGGTTTCCACCTCCCTCCCTCCCTCCCTTGGTCCCCGCCTTCCTTCCTGCAGGTGGGGTTGCAAGGGGTCAGTGGGTGGGGCTTGCAGTGGGGTGGCAGGGTGGGGGAGCAACCAGCCCCTGACACATTCTCAGCCACCAAATCTGGCCCTCCTTACAAAAAGTTTGGGCACCCCTGCAGTAGACCATCTTGACCGCTGCCCTTGGTGCTGTTAAGATTTAAGCTGCCCTTTGCTACGTAAAGCTCGGCATCCTTTATCCTGCTGGCAATGTGCACACAATATTGTGCAGCAATATCAGACCATTTCCTGGCTTTTTGAACAGTGTGCACAGAAGTATAATGAATCCACAAATTGGAGGTTTTTTTTTTTTTTAAGAAGAACTGGATTTTAATTCTATGTGCTATAGATGTGCTTGAGGGAATATGCTTGAGGGCCTATTTTTATCCAGCTCACTTTGTGTGTTGGCCTTTCCTCCTGTTATGCAACTTTGACCCTTTCCCCATGAAGAACAGATGTCATCATGGGTTACGGGGAGGATCTGTAGCTTCCTTTGTCAAAAAGCAATTATTTTTTCAGCAAAACAAATAATAGTCAAAAATTCAAGTGAAATGAGAGCATTTTCTCCAATGCAGATTGAAAAGGAAAGTTATGCACATAAGATCCTTGTGTTCTCCCTCCCCCCCTTTTAACTTTCTCTTAAAATTAATGCAACAAAATTGCAGTTTCCAAGTTCTTATGCTATAATTATTTGGCTCTCAGATGTTTATCAGTTAATTAATGTTGGCAGCCTACACCCCTTTGAACTAAATGGTAAAAATCCTGTTGGCTTTAATGGGTCAGGATGGCATCTATTTGTGGAATGGAGATGGAGAATGACATCATTTGAGCAGTTTTTCCATGTAATGGAATTATTAAGAAATGAAACTGAAAACAAAAGCCCTTGAAACACCGTTATTTCAGATGCCCAGCAAGGCCTCTATCGCATGACATCTAAAATCCGCTTCTTACACTAACCCTAACCTAACCCTAAACCACCTCAAAATATCGTGTCCCCACAAGCATCCGGCTTTTAAAAATATGCAACCATGCCCGCTTTTAGCAAGTTTTCCAAGTACCAGCCACAGAGGTGGGAATAATTTCCCTCAGTTCAGATGCAGCTTTTTAACTGAAGCAAACATCAGTGGGGACTCTAAAATCCGCTTATGCTTTGAGTAGTTTGGCTTTGCAGCAGCATCAGCAGCAAAAACAATGGGACAAGGAGGCTGTGTGTGTGTGTGTGTGTGTGTGTGTGTGTGTGTGTGTGTGTGTGTGTGTGTGTGTGTGTGTGTGTGTGTGTGCGTGCGTGCGTGCGTGCGTGCACGCACGAGCTTGTGGGCACACAGACAGAGGGGGAGAAAGAGAAGGGGTGAGGGGAAAGCTTGACACCCCACCAGCTACCATCAGAATTAGCTCATTGTTCAATATAACCTGTGCAGGCTGACAAAACATGAGAGAGAGGGGGAGATTTCCTCAGATACCTACCCTGGTTCTTTTATCTCTCCCCTTCCCCTCTTCCCACACCCCCTTCCCAGCCACTTTGATGCAGCTTACGAGTCGTGGGGACACATCAGAGGCGGTTAAGAAAACAGAGTTCATGAGGACACAGAAACCGCCTTTAATACCACATGACCGTTGCTGCAGTGAAACCGCCTTTTATTTTAAGCCGTTTCATGGGATAGGGGCCCAAATGGCAAGTGTGCGTCTTAAATGGTATCCTTTAAATTGGGCGAGGCATTGCATACGGACCCAGAATTACTATACACATGTTCCTTTTTTGTATCTTGCAACCTTTTCTTGAAATCCCGTACTGTCACTCTAGATAACAGCTGTGCTGGTTGTTTCTTAGCTGCATACACTCATTAGTTCTTGACCGTTTGCTTCCAAGCTGCTGCTTTTTCCTCTTCTTCTTTTTCTTCTCCTCCCACCATTAAGCTAAAATGTGTTGATTGCTGAGCAGGCAAATAGCTCTGAGATAAGAACCAGAGTTGCAGCCGCTGCTGGCACCAACTGGTAATCTGCCAAAGCAAGGAAGAACAGTGATACCCTCATGGAAAGTTAGTGGAAGGAGGCATATTTGGGAGAGACCCCCATGCCAGGCAAAAGCTCATTTGACAGCCCAAATACTAACTTCCTGTCCCTTCTTGCAGCTTTCAGCAGTACCTTGCCTCCTTTCCTAGAAGGCATATCCAAGTGGAGAAGGGCAGGAAAGTAAGACAGTTACTTCACGTCCCTCTCATCGTGGTTCGCGGTCCCGCTTGGGACCGGTATGAGAAAATGTTACTCCACGTCCATTGTGTGACAGCGGTATCTCTTCCTGACCATGCCCCTTGAACTGGGATTTAAGCATGATGAGCCATACCTCTCCCTGACCTTGTGAATTCTCTTGTCTTGGTTCCTGTTTCACAACAAGTGCCCATGAAGTAAGGCTCGTCATGCAACGTGTGCATTCTCCATCTAGTGGCAGGAGTGCGAAGTTGCATTCTCCAGTACAATCCCAATGGTGTAAACAATGCATTGCAGAGAGGGAAGAAGGCATAAAACCCTGAACTTTGCTGCTTAATGCATGAAAGGCAAAACAGAAGGTTGGACCAAAAAAGGGGGGGGACGAAGGCAGGGAAGTACAGATGTGGTCACAAAACAAGGACGAAACAAGAGTCATCACAATACCATCTATCACACCTGTGGGTAAACGGAAACAGGGACAGAACCGGGAGAAGACCACATGATCGCAAATGACGTTATCATGGAACGAACGTAATCTCGGAACGAGGAAGGACGTGAAGTAACTGTTTAGGTTGTGTTGTGAGCCACTGAAGAATCAGGAGAGGTAAGCTTGTACTTATAGGAAAGTGGCAGCTCCATTGACAGAGGTTGACGTAATGTAGATCTTCTTCTCTTTTTTAATTTTATGTAGCGTGCCAAGAACTAAAGAGGCTTGACAGCCAATTGACGACTCAGCCCCAAGCATTCCTGCCTGTTCACTTTGTACTTGCATGTGACTTTGACAATGATCTTGAATGACCTGGTCCATTGTGGGATTTTTATACAGCATACCTGGGACAGAGCCACAATAAGCTGTTTGAAATTGTCCCAGGGCACATATTTCTCTGAACTCAACCTTTACAGACCACTGATTCAATATCAGGCTCTCCATCATTATTTGCCTCTTACAGTCACTTCACACATGACATTTTGAGGTGTATACAGATGATGTTTTCAGGCTAGAATGGCATGTCATCCCAGCAAATGTGTTTTCCAAAACCTTTGTTTGTCAAGGTAACAAGGCTGCACAGAAGGAATTGGAGGCCTTTGTTGTTCCCCTAGCTGCTTTTCTTCTTCCACTGTGGTTTGTTTTGCACCTCAGAGGTCACTCAAAGCCTGGGAAGCACATTAAAACAATCTGAGAGAGGCATTTGTATAAAAAATGTGGGCAGAGCTGCAAAGACTGCTGATACAAGCAGCAACACAGCTACACACACTGGACTACAAATACTTATCTACTAAGCATGGTTTACTTGGTTTAACTAGAAGCTCATGTTGCTTGGTTAAAACGTTATAAAATATATTGTAGGAAATCTAGTGGCCCACATATCCAAGTTTCTGATGTTGCCTCCCCACTACCACATTAGAGGGGCCATAGCATACAAAACTGTCCTGCCTAGCCTAAGCATATTCCCAGATTGGTATATAGACATATTGGCCTATATCCTTTCCCAAGTCTACGTTCAAGTCTGCAGGCCTGAGTCCTGAGCCCAAAGTCTTGGGATTCAGGACTGGGGCCAAATATTCAGACTGTGCATGACTCACTCAGCTGATAAGTTGGCACATTGGCAGACACAACTGTCTTCCCTAACTGCCACCCACAGACTACACATTGGCCTAATCACCACTATGGCTGCCATCTTCAGAGGCAGCAGGCCTGATCTCCCTTCCTGGAGCCAGCCCACGGTCTCTGCGCATGAGCTGGCCTATCAGTTGGCAGGAGCACGTGTGGCTGGAGACATTGGGATGGCTCCTAGAAGGGAAGTCAGCCTGCTGTCTCTCCACATGTGCCAGCCTTCTTTGGAAGGGAAGCTAGGCCTGCTGCCTCTGAAGATGGTGGCAGTGAGCAGTGGCAGCAGAAGTAGAAGATAAGCCAGTGATGGTGGCAGGCGGCGGCAGCAGGCGGTGGTGAGAAGGGAGGCCCAAAGGAACTCAACAATGCAACTTTGACAAAGAGGTATCAGAGCAACTTAAGTCAGACAAAGCAGTGACTCACAATTAATAAGTCCCCATCTCTGACTCTTTCCAGGGCGAACTGGCCCTGGTATTTGCAGCCAGGAATGTGTTTCTGTGTCCATTCCCCTACTCTCCTTGGAACCAACTGGGATTTAGTTAAAGCAGAATGTTGTGCCACCTCAAAATTCAGGCCCAGACATGGTACCTTATTATAAACGTACAATCAAAGCCCATTCTTCTTCATTTCACTTTATAGCAGTTTAATCAGCTGTCCTCCTGACAGATGATTGTATTTAAAGCAAAGGAAATAAAACTTCAGCAGCTGCTCTGAGTTTTAGCGCCAAGTCAAGTGTAGCTGAAGTTTGCTTTGTCATTTCTCAGGCATTAAATGTCCTCTTCCTTCAACAACAAGCAACCAGAAAACTATTGGATCTCTTTTAAAAAAATGCATGGTTCTCTTCAAACTTTCAGCTTTCTTGGCCTATGATGATGAACCTAATATAAACTTGACAGTGTAGTCCAGTGCTATTGTATATGCACTAGAATGAGTGAGGGGAAGAAAATAACAGGGTGTGTGAAAGAAAAATACAAATCACCCAATAAATAAATGATGAAGATACACACAGTCTTGCCCGCTTCCAAAATGTTGCACCTTTACCTGGCTCTCAACTTAGTATTTCAAGGAAATCATCAGCAAAGTTATTTGTTGCCTCCAGCCTAAAGAGTCTTTAATAAACAATCCAGCATTTAATAATTAATCATTGCTTTTTCTGCCATCTGTGCTTTTAAAATGCCTGAAATCTCCCTCATCAAACCAACATTATCACTTAACAGTAGCAGGAAGCAATATGGAGCCTTTAAGAATTGGCAAAGTCTATCATGTGGCAAAACAGTTCACAGTCAGACCAGTGTGTTTTCATGCCAGTTTTGCAAAGCTGAATGAGATTTTAGGTGGGAAAACTATTATAAAATGTTCACCATTTTCTACCTTGTTTTATGAAACAAACAAAAAAAAAGAACTTTTAAGGCAGGGCTGAGTGCTCCCTCATATTGCAAGTATCTGCTGGTTGCTGGAAGACATTTTTTTTAGGAAGATCAGTCTATGCTTTATAGACTACAACAGAATCTTTGACTCTAGAGATGAAAAAGTATGGGTTGTTCTGAAAGAAATGGATGTGCCTCAGCACATGATTGTCCTGATGTGTATCCTGTATTATGGACCCACTAAAATAAAAAGGGTGAGCTGTGTGGCCATTAGAAAATATAGGACATTTGAGGGTGCTGTCACTGAAGGGATCTCATAAATTGTCAACAAGGAACTGGGCTCTCTTGGTGATGACCCCTCGGCTCTGGAACCAACTCCCTCCTGAGATAGTCTTCCTGTCTTCAAGAAACATCTGAAGACTTGGCTACTCAGAAAGGCTTTCCCTGTGTATGGTATTAATTTCAGTTCTGTTTGATTTTCTGATATTTATTTTGTCTTTTTTCTGTCTTAGCCTATTTTAGTTCTCTCTTTTTGATTGGATCTAGTTATGTCTATATGTTTTATTTTGTTGTATTGCTTATTTATTGCTTATTTATTGATTACTGTTGATGTTATGCTCTGTATTTGTATTTGTATAAATACTGTAAACTGCCCAGAGTGGCCTTTTTTGTTAGATGGTGCAGTATATAAATTCAATAAATAAATAAATAAATAATGCAAGACTAGGCTATAGGCAATACCTTTATGTGGAGAAGCAGCTACCAGTAGGGCTGAAAATGGGGGGGGGCAGAATGGTTTCCTGTAGGCAAATATGGTGCCTGTTGTGAATAGCAGCTCTAGATGTCAGCATGGTGTCATGTTGTGATTTAAGACTCAAGAACTAACACCCCTTACACTTTCTGGAAAGAGAACCATAGTTACTGACTATCACCTACCAGTGACCAGCATATTTTTTCTGTCTCTTGAACCCTAGTAAGTTGTTCCTTACCTGAGTATTGGCAACACACTTAGAGAGGAACAGTTACCCTTTATTTCTCCAACATAGCTTTCTCCAGCAACATGTCTGAAGAGAGAAAACTCTTAAATGTAGGAGTTTAGTCCTGTGTTGTGAGAAGGACATGTGGACAGAGCTTGGTCTTCAGACACATTGCTCTTTACATCTTCAGACACATTGTTCTCCAGATAGTGCTGATGAAGAGAAGGCCTAGTTTCCCCTTTCTAAGCATGTTTCTGAGGATGTGGTAAGTGACGGGTGACCAAGGCTTTGCTGTATGTGGAGATGGAGAGAGCACACCATTTAAACTGTCAAAATAAAAAAAGGATGAGGTAAAAGGTGACCAATGTTTCATGAAAGGCATGTGAAAGCTGTCTGCTCTGCAAAAGTAGCCAGGCAATTTACTTTATATATATAAACTACTCTTGAATATGGAAGAAGAAACCATGAGACTAGAGATGGGCACGACTCAAAAAAATGGTGTTTCGTTTGTCGTTTGGTCATTTAGGGGTCCATTTCGGTTGTTTTTGTTTTCGTGACGTTTTTTGCAAAAAAATTCATTTTCGTTTTGTTAGGTAACGAAACGAAAAAACAAAAACAAAAATGAAAAATTGCTGTTTCGTTAGCATTCTTTTTAGTTCAATGCATCTGCTGCAACAAAAACGAAAAACACGGCAAATTTGGTCATTTCATTTTCGTTTTCATATTGTTTTAAAAAAAAATTCGTTTCATTGTCATTGCGTAACGAAATGAAAAAACAAAAACAAAAATGAAAAATTGCTTGTTTCGTGCCCATCTCTACATGAGACACATTTCCCTCCATCTCAGAAATGCAGATGTTCAAATGAAAAGGTACAGTGGTACCTTGTATAAAGGAATTAATTTGTTCCAAATGAAATTATGTTAAGCAAATTTTCCTTTATACAAACTTCCCATAGGAATGCATTGAAAATGGAGTAATCCCATTTTTATGTTGTATGCATTTGCCCCATAGGCAATTCTCTTAAGCAAATTTCCCCTACCTCTGGAATATTTTATGTTGTACAACTTTTATGTTATACAAACTGTTTGTTATACGAGGGTCCACTGTACAGTAAAATAAAGTCATATCTATTGATTCATTACATTTGTATCCCACCCATCTTCTGCTGCATAACTACTCTGGGCAGCTGACAACAATTAAAACCACAACCCACAATGTAAACCCTTTTTCACTGACCACAAGAAAGACTGAACACATTTGTTACACTAAAGGACTTCACACATTGTCCTTACGGCAAGCAGGTGATTCAGTATACAAAATATAAAAGAGATGGAGAGTAAAATTAGTTTCTTCCGTAACCACACAAAGAAAGGAGGCTCATACTTAAAATGACTAGGATAGCCTTGGCTACATATTTTCTGGACTATTATTTTTTTTTAAAAAGTATTCAGGCCTGATAATGTATAAATATACAGAGTACATCCCTTACCTTTATTTCACCAAACACTACTCCAGACTAAAGATCTCAGTCTTTTATGTCAAACACTGTGCACAAACAGCTCATGGGTTTCCAGTTGTATCAATACATTTTAATGGTTAAAATAACCCAAGCTTTCGGTGGCAATGTCCTGGCCCATCTTCAGCAGGGAAAACAAGATATCAACTAAAAAAAAGACTTAATCTCCAATACACAAAGGTTTGATCAACCTTGGCTTGGGAAAACATTCAGACCAAGCTAGGGCAAGACTTGAAAGAGCCAGTACTCCCAAATGACCAGTATTACACAAAGGTAATCTTCCAAGTCTATCCAGTTTACAAAGCAGAGGCTTCCAGCAAGAACTAAAAACTCGACTCTCTCTGTTGATGGGACCTGGCTCAGGTTTTCTCAAGACAGCCTCAATGATAATTCTATCCCAAAATTGTCTGATTTTGACCAACACTTGTGCCAGAGACAGTGGCATCTTTCAGGTTAGTGTAGTTTTAGCTGATATCTTGTCTTACCAGGTGATGATGGCACAGGGCATTGCCATCAAATACGTGGATTACTTTAACAATAAAATGTATTGACACAAACCCTGTGAACTGTTTATGAGTACTCCAGACCTAAGAAATCATAATTGGGGTGCAGACTGTCAGGTCTCAAAGCATGGATGCCCTAGGCAGAACTCCCAGCTCTGCCCAAGTATCCCCCTCTTGCCATGATGCTAGCTGGGAGCTTTCTCTCTGAAGAGAACCTTTGGATGGAACTGGGCCTATTTAAGCATCAAAGCCTTCTGCCTTTCTCCCTGGTGTATCAAATGAGGTGTTTGTCAAGTGCTCACAAGATAGGCAGAACATCCAGAATGGAGAATTCTGGTATCTGTGGTCCAGAAAATCCAAAAATCCAACATCAACTCAAAAGACTTCTTGTTGCATAAACACTGACACCAGGAACAGGAACACAAACTGTGGTTTCAACCTTCCTTCTTCCACTCTTTATATTAGTGACATCATGAGGATTCAGTCCTAGGTCTCAGTTTTCAACCTCCAAATTTGAAGAAATGGTCTGCTACTCCCCAAGTGCACTTCTTTGTTCCCAATGCTTCCTCTGTGAAGGTTTTATCTGTGTGATCCATTTGTCTCTTCTACCAGCCAACCTGGATGTGTGGTCCTCGGCTATTCTTCTAGAAAAATGTCAGTGACATACCTGCCTTACTTCCTATAGAGAGAGCACCAAAAAACCTTGCAGAGAATGTCTTCTAGAACCAAGTTAAAAGAATTCAGCAGATAACCGGCTGATTATTTTCTCCCGGTCATGGCTTCCTAACTGTCAGCAGGGCATGTTACTGGGGAAAAGGAAAGGTTTGTGTGTGGATAATTTCATTTTAGCTGTCACAAAAAGATACAACCTGCCATTTGTTTAAAAAGGATTTCACAAATCCTCACCTAATATATTTTACTTTTTTCCTCCTGCTTAAATTGAAAGGGGACTGAGGAAGGGTTAATAAAGAATGGGAGCAGTCAATTGAAGGGGAATTGATTTGGAGCAGGGTCTGGATGAGAAATTAATTGAGGAGTAAATTAACTGAATGGGACCTATTTGGGGCAATCTGCATGGAATATTAAATTGGGGTCAGGTACAAATTAATTGAAGAATTTATTGGGGGGTGATCTGGGTTGGTAATTAATGAGGACTAAGATTTATTGATGGGAAATTGATTTGGCTGGGAACTTAATTGTCTTGCCTTCTGTGAAATCTAAATTCTATCAATAAGAAGAATATCCAGATGGTAGGAACCGTCTGACACTGGAACAGAGTTTAGCAATGGATTTGATGACCAAGGAGTTCTCTTTCAGCTCCACAAGGGTTTGTTCTATGTCTATGTTTTTGCCTTTACAAACGAATGGCAATATACAATCTATGTCACTGTTTCTCCCTGGCTGGTGATACATTTTCTCCTTCTTGTTCATGTGGTCACTCATTTATTGGTGATGTAGAAGTAGTCCTCCTCTTGGGGAATGTGTTGACCAACCTCTTATTATTTATTTATTTATTTTAGAGTATTTTTACCCCACCTTTCTCCTTGGAAAATGACCCAAGGCGGCTTACAGTAATGAGCGATAATACATAGTCCAGTACAATTAAGACATGTTCAAGTATTTGAGAAAAAGGAATTGAAGGACATCTTATAGCATAATAGACAACATTACATTAAAGCAACATGGTTATAAGTAGTCATAAACACAAAGTTTATGTGAACCCATAGATTCATATAAAATGCACATGGTAGTCCATCATTCAGGGAAAGCTTGCCTGAAGAGAAAGGTCTTTGCCTCTTTCCTGAAGGACAACAGAGATGAGGCAGTCCTGGCCTCTAGAGGAAGGGAGTTCCAGAGTCTGGGCGCAGCAGTCGAGAAGGCCCTTTCATGGGTTCCCACAAGACGTACCTGTGAGAGTGGTGGGATGGAGAGTAGGGCCTCTCCTGATGACCTTAACACCTGAGTTGGTTCATGCTGTGAGATCCGATCTTTGAGGTAGCTAGGACCCAGGTCATAGTGCTTCGTAGGTCAAGGTCAACACCTTGAATTGTGCTCGATAGCTGATTGTCAGCCAGTGGAGCTGTTTTAATAGGGGTGTAATGTGATCTCTGTACCCCGCCCCAGTCAGCAGTCTGGCTGCTGCATTTTGAACCCATTGACGTTTCCTGAGACTTTTCATTGTTAGCCCCACATAGAGGGCATTACAGTAGTCTAGCCGGGATGTCACTAGGGCATGTGTCACCGTGGCCAGAGCTGGTTTCTCAAGAAAGGGCCGTAACTTGCATACTAGCCTTAATTGTGCAAATACACTCCTGGCCACAGCTGTGGCCTGGGCATCCAAGCTCAAGGATGAGTCCAAGAGCACCCCCCAAGCTGCATACCTGATTTTTTAATTAGAGGTTGACCCCATCTAGTACAGGTTGCACCCCTATCCCTCGCTCTCTCTTTCGACTGACCATTTCCCTGCATAAGTCATCTACCAATGCAACCAGTGCCATCTCAGTCCCATAGCCAAGCCTGAAGCCAGATTGAAATGGATCCAGGTAGTTTATCTCATCCAGAAACCTCTGGAGCTGTGAGGCCACAACCCACTCTAGGACTTACCCTAAGAATGGGATATTCAATACTGGTTGGTAATTGTTCAGTATCATTGGGTCTAAGGTGGGCTTTTTTAACAGTGGTTTTACTATTGCCTCCTTTAAACATGTTGGAATCCTCCCTTGTTGTAAGGAGGCATTCACTACTCTTTCTAACCAGTCTGCCATACCTACTCTGGAAGCTTTTATGATTCATGAGGGGCAAGGGTCCAACACACATGTGGTGGCCCTCATCATCTGGTGGGAGAAATATATTTTATTATTTTTATTTATTTATTTATATATTAATATATGGCACCCATTTTCCAGAATGGAAAATCAACCTCTCTCAGGAGGGCCACAAGACGGCTAGCTACAGGGGCAAATACAGAAGGGGAAAACATGACACACACCATGCTCTTGCTAGGATAGTTGCACCCTGTCAAAAGTGCAATCTAGGAAAAGAAAGCAGACACATAGAAATGGATAAGAGGAAAAGCAAGAATGTTCTTGTCAGAAAATGGAGGCAGTTCCCAAAGCAGCATATAACATAGAGTAAAATGTGCTAGCCTGCCTCACTTAGAACCTGACTAACTCTGCATATCTTAAAAACAGTAAGGTTGTACCACTAAGAATTTTTGTCAAGAGAGATAACACAATGGGTATGTAATCATATATCTATTCAGAGTAAGCCCTGTTGAATTAAATTAGTATGACACTGGTGGAAATTATGTATAGGGATGTAGTGTACTTTTTTTGTAATACAGTATGAGTATGTCTCTCAATGAACATGGAAGGAAAGGATTGCATTATAGTCTATGTATGGAGCTGCCTGGGAGAGACAGGATGTCATTCTGTTGCAGGTAACTTTAAGAGTACAGAGGCTGGCTTCAAAGGACTTATTAAAATCACCCAATAATAAGCTTACAATCATAAAGGAACACACAAGTCAGCATACAATTAGCCAGTGGAGATGGAATTATTCAAAGCCACCGAAGAGAAAAAGAGAGAAAAGAAAGTTTGATTTCAACTTTGATGTAGTTTTTCATACAGCTTTGGTCACCACCAGATAATATCAAGGCTAGCAGTTCTGCAGAGATTTTAATAAAGGATAAGAAGCCCATTTAAATAAGAATGTCATCTGATTAGCACAAAAGTCACCCTCCTCTTTGTTCTTAGTCTGATAAATCCCTTATCCTTTTCAAATCTGAACCAAGATTGTGTGCCTTCATAATGCCTTGAAGCCGAGAACCTGGGATGATATGAATGTGTTGCATAAAAAAGGTTCCCATTTAAATAACCCCCTTAGGCATTGCCTCCTTGATTGTGACCTAGGCTATATCAAGATCATTATGCTAGGCTGTCTTTCTTCTCCAGCCCGTTAAATTACCTACTGTTTAACACTTTTTCGTCTTTCTTCATTAATAAAATAATTGATTTTTATATACCAATGTAACCAGTTATATCAAATTGGTGTGGGTGTGGGTGTGGGTGGGTGGGTGTTCCTTTTTGTGTAGTAGAGGTCATGGCATTACTTTCTTATTCTGTTTTATCAACACACTGTGGAAGTAGATAGGAAGGTCCAGGCTTGGCAGAGTTTGCTATATTCCCACAGCAAATTGCTCCTGCACTTAATTATTCTGAGTTGATTGGTGGTGAGAGTTTACATTTATTTATTTATTTATGTAGTAAAGGTGAATTGATGCTGCCAGGTCGTTATCACAGCCTGATTTAATAACTTTTTATGCTGGATATTTATAATACATCACTCTTCCAGAGCAGCATATGAAGTCCTCCAGCTCACTCTTCAATATAGGGGTACCTTTGCAGAGAAAAGAACACCATGAGCTGCTAGATATCTAAGGCTGATACTTCACGTCCATCTCATCGCTGTTCGTGGTGTCGCTTGGGACTGGTACGAAGTAATCTTACCGCATGTCCATTGTGGGACGAGGGGAGTTCATCCCGACCACGCCCCCTGAACTGTGATTTAAGCGGGATGAGTGATTCCCCTCCCAGGCCACAGTTAGGAGTTCAGCTCTCTAGTGTTTGTTTCGTTGACCAGAGCTGGCCTCATAAACCATGGGGTCCTTTCAAGTTCTGTGGTTCTAAGCTGATGGTTACATGTCCTTTTTAGTGCATAGCAGAGCAGTGGTGGACAGGACATTTTGGAGATTGCTCATCATAGGGTTGGTATAAGTTGGAAGGTGAGTCATGGCAACTGGACTTCTTTTTCTTGAGATGTTCTGCTGCTCAACCAAGCAGCTTCATCAGTCTGATTCAGACTGATGAAGCTGTTTGGATGAGCAGTGAAATGCTTCTATCTCTCAAGAAAAAGAAGTCCAGTTGCCATAACTCAACTTCCAGATAAACTCACCTGGATGACTGAGAATCTTCACAGATATATAAAATGACAGCATAAATTTAAGAAATTAAAAATAGATTAAAATATAATTAAAATATGATAATAACACAAAACACATAGCAGAATACCTTTGGAAGGCCTGTACATTGTGCCTCCAGCTATGAAAATTAGTGTCATGTAATGCTCAGAGATTTGGACTAGGATTGAAATCCCCACCCAGTCTTAAAGCTCATTGTGAGAAGGAAGGTGTGCCCTCCTTTCCAAAGAAAACACCCAGGCAGGAAACACAGAGGGCCAGGCCAAACCAGAGGAAAGGGAAGGTATAGCCACAGAGGAGGGAGAAGCAGGAGATAAAAACCAGGAGTTGCCATTAAGATGATAGGCGAGGCATTGTGGAGGTTGTAAAAGAGGACCCCTGGACAGGGGAATGGGTAACATTCAAACTCCAAAGTGGCAGAACAGGAGAGGTGGGAGAAAAAGGTGAGGAAGGCTCCATTTTGGGGGCAGATGGTGGATAGGGAGCGGAAGAGAGGGCGCTAGAATACTCTGCATGCAAGGCATGATGTCGAGAGCAACAGAAGGCTCTGGCTGAGAAACTGTAAGGTACCCATGGAGCTGGGATGGGGACAAACCTGGGCAAAACGAAGAAATAGTGGAATTGCTTCAAATGACAACGGGAGTTCCCGCTGAGAGCCCCTCTGTGATAAAGAGTTTAGTTGGACTAAGTGTGGACCCAGGCCAGTCGATTATTAAAGACCCGCCAGTCTGGCGGTAGACTGTAGAACTTGGTTTAACTCCCGGGCAGATTGCTGAGTTCTGGTAGGAGGCCGAGCCTTTGATTGCCGAGAAGGGAGATCGCGCCAGTGAAGACAACATATTGATGTAAATGTTGTTAATAAAAGTTGGAAGTCTGCAAGCTCCTCACACACTAATTTAAGAAATGACTTGCAAGAAGAAGTGATTTGAAACACATAGATCTGCATCCCCAGCCAGCCAGGAGGAATTAGAGAGAAATTATCCCAATAGCTGCATAGTGGTAGCAATGGATATACATTCTTTCCTGCCTGGGGAGATGCATTGAGGCTTGCATTTAAGAAGATATGAGAACAAGAGCAAACTTAGGGTACAATCAGATGGCAATAAAATATTGGGTCTGATCAGACTGGAAAGGGTTACTTTGCTGAGAACAATCTCCCATAATCTGACTGTTCAATGTGTACACAAATTATTCCAGCCCAGTTCCAAAATAGAGATGCCCTGTTTCTGGACTATAAAGGTCCAATTTAAGTACTAAGGAGGCTCAGGTGGGTTTGCAAGCTCCTGTACATCAAGTGAGTGCCAGGGGATAGCTTGCACCAGACTGTGCCACAAGCAGTCCAAAATGTATTTGTTTATTTTATTTAACGTCTACAATTGCCCATCTAGCTACCAAGGCTACTCTGGGTGCTTCACAACACAATGAAACAAAGAACACATTAAAAGCATTAAGTATAAGAATAATTAAAAAACCAAAATAAACCTACCAATGTTCACATACAAGGACAATCTCAAAATACCAGAAATCAATTTAAAAGGCAAGATGGTAAAACAGATAAATGCTGAAAAAGCCTCAGGGCTATGAGGGTGTGATATTTGGAAAAGCCTGTCTAAATAGCCACATTTTCAAGGATCATTTGAAGGTTGCCAGTGAAAGGGCCAGGGAAATATTTGGGAAGGAGACTGTTCCAGAGATGGGGAGTGATGTCTGAGAAGGTTCCGTTTCTGATCTCCTTTCTATTCCTCTCTTGGGGGTTAGTTGGTTTCAGTTTCCCAGCCTGGGAAGATCTAGTAGGTTGGGCAGATCTTGTTGGAAGAAGGAATTCTGCCACATATTGGGGTTCCCAAAGCTTGTGCATTAACATCACCACTGGCACAGAAACAGATAACCAGTGCAAAGCAGTGAGGGTAGTGGAGATGAGGTGGTATCTCTCCCCCCCCACCGCCTAATAAACACAAGCTGTTTCACCATCTAAACTCCTGCATGGATAAACCATCTTTGTTTCCCCTTTTCCAGTGAGCAACCTCAGCTGGAGAGAACCTTGGTGTATCTTCTATCTGCCACCATCAGCACACCATCACAATGGCACATTCTGTTTCTTTAAGCCTCTCCATGTATTCGTAATGGTCAGTGTCATTCCTATGGGCAGTGTCAGCATGGATTCACTAGGGCAAATTTCTCCTTTAGGAGGAGGCGTTAGCATGAAATTCTAACACCAGACTCTCTTCCTTGGGCAGCTGATACCAGCAAAACAGTCAGCATGACCAGTCTCTCTCTTAATGATATGCTTCATCAGTACGGGATCATAGTGGCCAATCTCTCTCCTACAAAAAAAGCAGGATGAAATCATAACGGCCAGTCTCTCCATAAGTAAGAATCATCATGATGAAGGCGACACAATGGTAACTCTAGGACAATCCACACGCAATGGTTGGTCTCTCATTCAGACAACCAAAATCAGCACAAGATCACAGTGGGACACCTGCTTCCTAGCAGCAAGCATCATCAGCAGGCAATCATAATGGCCAATCTCACTCCTGTAGGCAGACAGCAAAGAGCATGGGACTGCAACGGTCAGTCTCTTGCCTTCACAAACTCAAGGTCAGGATGGCTAGTCTCCCTCCTTGCAGGCGATGGCAATGTCGGATCACACTGGCCATTCCTTCGGTTCATTGAGCCTCCTTTAACACATCAACACAAAATCTGTTCTTCGAACCTTCACTTCATTAAAGAAATCAGGAATGTGCAGGCACCGTTTCTTTTTGAGCGATAAGCAGTGCGGACCAGGGGAAGAAAAGAAATGTTGGCAGAAAGACTCCAGATGTTACCAGACGTCCTCTTATAATGCGTGCTCTTGAGTGGCTGGGCATTAAAAGAGCTACAACAAACCAGCAATTTGTACAGAACGAGGAAAACAAACACTTTTCAGCATCTGCCAGAGCTGGGCATTGTTTGGAGAGTAGGACGTGATGGTTGCAGGTAAGAAGAGTGTCACACATGAGCAAAATGCTCAATATACTGTCGGTATCATCTGTTTTCATTGTGTGCCCACCCACCCCCAGTGGGCAGATTAGTAGAGAGAAAAGGACCCCTTTGTAGCTGATGATAGCACAGAATAGAATGATATGAGAGGTGATAAGAGACCAGTAAGAGAGTGCAGCTGGAAGGGGACTGTCAGTCTTTGGGTAACAGGACTTGAGTGCGAAGACAGATGGTATGGAGCAGGAATGGCAATCTCATATAAAAGCACAGAGTGGCTCAGGGAATCTCAGAAACGGAAATTTAGCAGCCACAAATGTCAACAGCTAGGGAAGAGATGCAGCTAGGAAGAACAGAAGGCAAGGGAACGGAGAGAGACAAACAACCAAACAGAGAGGAGAGCAAGGTGAACGTGAGAATCAAAAATTAATCAAAACAAAACAGTGGCGAGATACAGCTATGTGGGAAAGGATGAAATACAGAGAAAACATCAAAGCATTTGTACAGCATTTGGATGTGAAATGGGAAGCAAACACCAAGCCCTTTCCACTAGCTGCCACTGACTGGATATTGCCAAGTTGTGATGTCACTGAACAAAGCCTGAAGATAACCTGTTCCAAAATACAGTGACCCATCATTCTTAGAGTTCGGGAGTAACGAGTTAGAAACAAGTACAGTAGTACCTTATAATTAGATTCTTTTTCCACTAATTAAATTTACAGGGAATAACTTATTCTATACAATAAACAAAGGTACATTATGTGAGTTTTAAGTGAGCAAAGGATATCTCTTGGATATGTAACAGTAACATTACTTACATTTGTAGTTTCAGCCAAGTGGCCTCACAGGGAGGGGTTTCATGGCTCATCAATTGCTTTTTGTTGGGCCTCTTGCTTCTTTAAAGCTGCATTGCTGATAAAATCTTGGGTGTAAGGAGGAGATGTTTTGTACCACAAGCCAGTTGGCTGTCAAATTCAGATTTGTTTAAAAAAAAATCAGGACTATCTGCAGTAACCAGTTTCAAGAAATGGAGAAGTAGTGAGTTGTTTTTAAATGTAATGACAATGGGAACTAATGGGGTGGGCATGAAACAAGAGCGAGGCTCGCATGAGAATAATTGTCGATCACTTTACAGCTTTGATAAACAAGGCAAGCTCTCTTCAGGTGTTAAGGAATAAAGGTGTGATTACGATAATGTGAAGGCATAAGTAATTTCCACTCCATATAATGCCACTTCCCAGAAAACAGGCAGACTTCAAAATCAGGGTTCAATTAAGGTTCACTGGCTGTTCATGGATGCATTTTATATGAACATTTCAGCTAGTTTTTAGCAGTTGGTTAATGCCTTTTGACCTTTGTTTATTTTGAGGAAGTTTAAGTTGACACGTGTTTGTTTATACATAGATACATGCATATGTGAGATTGTGGTTCAGTGCCTAAAAATAGTCTAAGTTAAAAGATTCAGAGATGAGGCAAGTTTGAGATTTCCCAAGAATTGAGACTAAGTCAGATAGAGAGGAGAATTTCTCAGCGCTGAGTTTATTTAGCAAAAGCAAAGTGCAGAAACAGCCTTTTGCAGAAGACGCAAAAGGGGTCCCCCTCACAATGAGAGAAGACCTCGAACACACATTTCCAGCGGTTTTTATACAGTTTCAGACCCCTTTTCTGCATGGCCGCACCTTCAGACACTGCCCATCAATCACATCCCCCACCTTAAGAATAGTAAGGTATATAAGTTCCTGCAACTTCCTCTTTTTCGCTTCAGTCCTCTCAGCTATCTTAAGCAATAGCTGCTTCCGTTGCTAGGTGTTGCCAGGCTGTGGTCTAGCTATTCAGCTTTGTGCTTATAATATCACACTTTAATTGCATTACATATTGAATACATATTGCTATACATATCCATAGTACTTATTGATTACATTTTTTTATTGATTAGCAATGTCACAGCTGACAGTTTCCCCCCTGTGGCCATTTGGATGGCCAAATACTTGAAGAAATGAAGGCAATTTGACGTACTGCTATCATGAGCTTGCATCCATAGCTGAGTCACTATTGTTGGTCTAGGTGTTGGTGTGTTGCAAATCTTTACAATGACCATTTTAATGAATACCCACAATATTCCAATAAGTAACACAATAACAATTATTACAAGCAAGATTTTAACTATCCATCCTCCTATGCCAGTAGTCAATGTAGAGAACAATTGATCAAAGTATGTTCTTACAACTGACATTGTCCAATCTACATTGATCCACTGGCTCCTGAATGTGTCTGACAAGTGGTGTGTTTTGTAATATGTAACTCTGTAGACAGGCTTTATTCCCTGAACTATCCCTTTATTACCACAATAAACTTTATCACCACAAATGAAATGGTGTCCATCCCCCATAGTCACGTCATTGTGTCATTTTCTAATCCCATCCGTATTCTAAGCATCTATGAATTAGTATTATTCCCCACTATATAGGGGGTGATAACAGTGAATGGGGGGGACATTCCTTTTATTCCCTTTCCCCCATTTTCCCAACCAGAGGTAGAGGAGTGCAATAAACAGATAATTGTACTTCCTGAGCTAATTTATAACTACCAGATACTATATTAGGCTCATGAAGTGAAACATGGAAATTTTTAGCATATCTGAACATTTGGTCTCTGTACATTTAATCTAGTTTTAGTTGTTTTCACACATCTATTATTCCCTTAGATACAACTGGTGCCTTATAATACCTCCAAGAATGTACATTACATAATGTTTCCAATTCATTTACCCATTTGTCATTCTCATGTCAATCCCAGGTGTTGGTGAGGGTTTTGTTAACCCTATAGGACATTGGCAGTAGATACCCTTAGCTGGAAATTGTGGTGAAAACCCTGACCAATCAGTGTGCCTGATGACAGAAATTTGCAATACAATTGTATGGTTACATGAGCTGTTGCCTACAGACCATGGCTGTAAATGGGCCAAATCAGCATTTAAGCTGCTGTGATTGCATTGGAGACTAAAACAATACAGACTCTCAACAGCTGAAATTAACAAGAGAGGTGGAGCATGTGTCGTCCCCAGCAATTTAACAGACTCTTGAACCGATTTAACCAGAGACGCACAAAGCTAACATTTTGAAAGGCCAGATTTGTAAAAATCTATTACTTTCAAATGGACTGTCAATGTCTTGTACAACCTGCATCAATTTCCGATGACCACCGGTGAGAGGAACTGAGGAACTGGCAATTGCTGCTGTAGGTGAAACAAAGTTCTGCTGGAAACGGCTGGGAATGTCGGCCAAGAACATCAAAGGCATTCATCAGGAATCCGATTCTGTCAGTCTCCGGTTGGTTTCGAGAGGCATTTTCAGTTCACCTTGATGACCGATGAACCTGAAACAACAAACCCACTTTTCCGAAGCCCACAAATTTTCCACTCCCAGATGATGTGGAGTTGGAGTGGGACGACACCACTCATTTGAAGAACGCTGGAGGCGACACGACACCGCTATCTTCACAGGCTGGAACCCACGAAGAAAACAGCTAGGGACGCTTGACCAGCTTCTCCTTGTTTCGAGGCGCAGACTGTTCGTTGGTGGGTTACCAGAGACTTGCCAGGAACAGGAACTCTTGCTGAAGTTAGTTTTTAGGAGTTGTTGAGACACTTGGAGTGTCGCAAGCACAGGGGTTCTGAGGAATACAATCACTGGGACCGTCAGCTGTGGTAAATTCTGCTCTTTGTTTAGCAGCTGGATCGGGCACAGAAGTTGGCACTGCCGTGAGACCTGGTATGGATTTAGAAGCCAGATTTTTTTTTCAGCCGTATTGGTGGTCAGCAGAACTTGAAATGGACCTTTCCAGCGAGGTTTCAAGCAATTCATTCACTGGAAGACTTTGATATACACCCAGTCACCGGTCGTCAGGGAATGGCAAGGTTTATCAGCCGCCTTGACCTGAGAATGGAATTCTCGAACACAAGAAATAAGTGCATGCAATCATGGTGTCATCCAACATTGCTAAGTCAGAGGAATACATGGGTACAGAAGCGTCTCATAGGACGACCCATCAAAATCTCATGGGCAAAAAGACCATACTTCTTATGGGGTGTGGATCTCATGGACATAAGGGCGATATTTAGAGCATCAGGCCATTTTAGACCAGTCTCCTTACAGATTTTACAAATTTTGTTCTTTAGAGTAGCATTGTATCTCTCACATTTTAAAATTTTAAGGGGGACCCCGAACCTCAGCAGGTATTCTTTAAGGAGTTTCTTGGCTACAGTGATGGCATCTTCATGAGTGCAAGGGTAAGCCTCCACCCAACCAGAAAACATACACACAATGGCTAACACACATTCATATGAGGAAAATCCATCTGGAGGTGGACAAAAGGGCCCCAAGGTGGAGGATGGGCAGCTTGAGTGGTCTTTGTAGGTTGAGCAACATTGTGTTGAAGGCACACTGAACATGAGGATACCACTTGTTTAGCAAGAGGATTGACTCCTGGAGAAAAGCAATCTCCACATAGGGTAGTAACAATCCCATCGCTTCCAAAATGGCTCAGGTCATGCAGGAGGCATACTAGGGTTGGCAGAAGGGAGCGGGGTATAACCGGACGTCTAGCTGGGCATCTCCAAATTCCATCTGCATCTGGAGTACAACCTGCTTGCATCCAGAGGCGATTTTGAGAGGATGGAGCAGTCTTGTGGTGTTCCAGTAAGTCCCAAATACTTACAGGAGACAATTTGGCTTTCAAGAGAAAGTTTTGCATGGCCTTACCCGGGGGAGCAAGGGCTGCTAATTTTGCTGCTTGAATTTGAAATGTTCCAACATGGAGCAAGGCAGATCCCCCGTTCAAGGATTTGATATCACACCCAACCATCATCTGTCAGGGAATGGCCTAAGAATGAAAATCCCAAACAGAGACCAATTGCTATAAGGTGTTCACCATCTCTATTTGAGATTCTCACCCCCAGAACAATAGCAATCAAGCCAGATGGCACCACCCAGAACATCCTCATTAAAAATGCTCTGAATTATACCACAAGACAGACAGATCACCTATTATCTGGCTGATGGAAATCAGTTGGTAATAGGCACAATACCAGCCGCAAATGAGGTCTGCACAGCACACAATATTGTATTCATCACCAACTCAGCCATAAAGTTAAAACATTCAAGGACATAATTGGGGAACACAGAGGCATCTCAGAAATTCCCTGGATCAAATCATACAGCCTCCTGGCAATACAGAGCAAAGACCCGACACCATCAGGATTTAATTGCATCAAGCCTTCGCCTGGTGCTGCCTGGGAATAGATAAAAATTCCCAAACAGCACCAACCCAAGAGACCCGAAGCCTCCAGAGATCACAATTCCCAAGCAAGTGACCTGTAATTCACGAGTACAACCCAATATCCCCTCTCTCCAAGAGCACAGGACAAGACAATAATGTCCTGAAAAACCTGCTCCTATAGACAGAGGCACAAATTTATTTATACATAAAATGAAATGTGATGTGTTACAATCACGTCAAAATTCCAAACCTAAGGAGTCCCAAACAGGACTTCTGAAGTCTAGAAGCTCTCCCAAACATCACCACTCACCCATGGTTGACTCTGCTCATCATTGGAAACCGGAACAATGGCAGTCTTTGTCTCGGTCCTTTTCTTGCTAGACCCAAAGAGGACCAGGGTGTATTCTGGCAACTGAAGTAAACTAAGGCAGAGTGGGGGTTGTCCACCCAGTTCAACATCGAAAATTGTGACCGTAGTCACTGAAGGTGACTGGACTGGCATTTTGATGGCTTTCAGAACTGGGAGCCAATACCACCCTCTCCACAAATTCGACCTAAATAATGTAACTGAAATCCATTTGTGTTATACACAGTAACAGATGTTGCTGCATACTAGATTTTACAATTCTCTTCCTGCTTTCCCAGGACGGTTGCAGCGAAGCCTGGTATGACTTGCACATCTCTGCCCGGGACACCAACCATCATTTGTTCAACTGTTTCCCAATGCAACTTCACCAACCCAACGAAACATCCAGCATGTCAAATTTCACTGGATTGATGAAATTCAACCGGGAAGGGAGAGTGATTTGAGTAGTGTTTGTACATATTTAGTGAAAGGGGCACCATGAGAGGCCAAGAAACCCCTCTGCCAGGGCTATCAATTCAGCAACTTGTGCTGAACAGACCCCCCCCCCCCGAGGCAAGCTGGATTCCAGGGTTTCATGGGAATTGCAAACAGCATACCCAGAGACCAAGGGACTAATGTCAGTTTTATGCAATGAAGAGTATGAAGGGGACATTTCAAGGAAGAAAAATTTGGAGAAATTGCCATGCCAAGAATTGCACACAGTTGCTTTTGAGTGGATGGACGAGGGCATTTTAGAATCGCCTCACCCCTTGAAGGTGATAATGACTAAGACCAAACAGAGATCGCCACTCCCAAAAAGTAGCTCCAAACCGACAAAGCTGCAGTTTGGTCTCATTGGCTTTGTGTCCCCCGTCGGCTAGAGCACACAACAAGACAAATGAGTCCTGGAAGCATGACCCCACCGACTGAGAACACAATAACACATCATCTACATATAAAATAAGAGTGGACTTACTTGGAAGGGCGATGTCAGCCAAGTCCCAATGGATATTGAACACCACCAAACTCAAAAGCAAACAAGAATTTACTATCAGGATGCAGTGGGATAGAAAAATAGGCATTAGAGAGATCCACCACTGTAAAACAAACAGCACATGCTGGAATATCAGACAGAATAGTGGCTGGATTAGGGACTGTGGGGTATGGTGGAATCACTACCCTATTTAAATGGCTATATTTTGTAAGTTTGTCAGCAGTACGCTTTAGGACCGGAAGGATGGAAGTGCTGCAAGGAGACCTTGTGCAGACAAGGACACCCTGCACCAAGAGGGCAGCAATGACAGGTCTGATGCCCTCAATGGCATCATTCGGATGAGCTGCCCACAAAATATTAGGTGCCTGTGAAATCAACTGCTGGCATCTAGCTTCTAAATCGTTAACAGGAAGAGAGGGATTAAGCAGAGAAACAGTGTCTTCAACCAAAGTCAGTTGCAAAAGACCGTGTACTTCCTGCTCTTGGTGCGCTGGAAATTCTAAAAAAATGCCATCAGACTGACAGCAAATGTTATATGCATTGGTGGTTCAGTGGTAGAATTCTTGCCTGCCACGCGGGAGGCCCGGGTTCGATTCCCGGCCAATGCACCACTGTGAGATTGTGGTTCAGTGCCTAAAAATAGTCTAAGTTAAAAGATTCAGAGATGAGGCAAGTTTGAGATTTCCCAAGAATTGAGACTAAGTCAGATAGAGAGGAGAATTTCTCAGCGCTGAGTTTATTTAGCAAAAGCAAAGTGCAGAAACAGCCTTTTGCAGAAGACGCAAAAGGGGTCCCCCTCACAATGAGAGAAGACCTCGAACACACATTTCCAGCGGTTTTTATACAGTTTCAGACCCCTTTTCTGCATGGCCGCACCTTCAGACACTGCCCATCAATCACATCCCCCACCTTAAGAATAGTAAGGTATATAAGTTCCTGCAACTTCCTCTTTTTCGCTTCAGTCCTCTCAGCTATCTTAAGCAATAGCTGCTTCCGTTGCTAGGTGTTGCCAGGCTGTGGTCTAGCTATTCAGCTTTGTGCTTATAATATCACACTTTAATTGCATTACATATTGAATACATATTGCTATACATATCCATAGTACTTATTGATTACATTTTTTTTATTGATTAGCAATGTCACAGCTGACACATATACAACTATACATGTTCCAATAAACACACACACACACACACACACACACACACACACACACAATATTAAGGTCACAATTAAATGTATTGCCTGTAGAGATGGGCACGACTTGAAAAATTTTTTTTTCGAGTTGTCGTTAGTCGGGCCGGTTCCGTTTCGGGTCGTTTCCGTTTTTCGTGAAAATTCACAAAAATTAGTCGGTTTTTTTTGTTAGTACTGGTTTTTTGGGGGGGTAGCGGGCTCCTGGAGGCACCTTTGTGGGGTGGGTGCCTCCTCTGGCCCGCTATAAAGGGAAAGTGGGCTCCTGGAGGCACTCGTGGGTGCCTCCTATCCTCACCCACTAGGAAGGGGAAGCAGGCTCCAAGAAACCCCTCAACATGGGGGTCTCCCCTCCTCACCTGCTGCTGCAAAATGGCATGCATAGCCATATGGATATGCATACCAGTTGCAGACAGTGAGACCAGTGAACCCAGAGCCATAGGGTGATGCCTAAGGCTCTCGCACCGCCATGTCTCACAAAGAAGGGAATCGTACTTGCGTGTAGTGCAATGCAAGTAGATCTGGCTTAGGGTTAAGGTGGGTTAGTGCAAGGGCTAGGGTTAGGCTAGTGACGGGTAAGGTTACGGTGGGCTAGTGGGTTGCACCTCTGGGTGCCTCTCTGACCCACTAAGAAGACAGTCTGTGACGTATGGGTAAGGAGTCAAGGATTAGGGTTAGGGTTAGGGGGCTAGGGCAGGTTTTAGGGGGCTTTTTGGCATATCCCTGAAGTCTCCATGGCCAAGTGGCCATGCGATTTGTGGGATGGCTCCAAAAATTTGCATGGTCGTCCACTCCCACATGGCTGGCCACTCGGCCAGCCCATCATTGCGCAGGTGTAAATAAAATAAAATAAAATAAAATAAATGGAGGACAGAGGAGGAGAGGAGAGACATTGTGTTGCAAGAAAAAACCCACTGCTACTGTGAAAAATCTGGCAGTTTATAAATTTTCGCGTGTTTCTGTTGTGCTTGTGTGTTTTTGGACCACGATTTCAAAAACAATATTGCGTTCGCCGCCCCATTTTGGATCCCCCGCCCGCACCGCATGGCATGGCGAGTCCGGCTGCCCAGGATGGGGGGGAGGCGGGACCCCCCCTCCAGAAACCACCCCTCCGGTAGGTGCCCTGCGCCCTTAGTCAAGCAGGCATTTTTCCGCCTGCTTTTTTGGCCCGGGAATGGGTGGGGGGAGAGTTTAAAAGTTTTTTCCTGTGCCGTCCGTGCTGCTTGCTTGCGCTTTAATTGCGGCGGCCAGCGGCAAGACTGGGCTTTTTGCTGGCTGCGAGCCTGCGGCGTGTCCCACCAGAGCAGCCCAGGACGGGGGATGGGGGGGAGGCCGGGGACCTCCAGAAACAACCCCTCTGGTAGGTGCCCTGAGGCATGGCAGGCATTTTTCCGCCTGCTTTTTGGCCGGGAACCGGGTTTTTTTAACTTTTAAAAACTTTTTTTCTGTGCCGCGTGGCATCGCGTGATCGCGCGATGCAAGGAACGAGCATGACAAATCAGACCAAAATTGTTTGTTCATCGGTTCGAGCTCGAAGTCTGGCAGAGTAATTCCCGTTACCGTTTCCATAGAGTAACGGAACCGAGTAATGGAAACGGAAACGGGAATACCGCTAAATCGTGCCCATCTCTAATTGCCTGTTTGTAGATTACTGATTTTATTGGAACACACACTAGTATAGAGCACAATCTGTTTGTTGTTGTTGTTTTCCAGAAGACCTACTGGAGGTGAAACCAACAAGAACTGGTTTGTTAGTTGGGAACAACATAACTTCTCATATTTTGGATATTCCACAGGGATGTTGCTATTGGGCCTGTCATTATTTATTTATTTATTTATTTATTTATTTATTTATTTATTTATTTATTTATTTAGAGGATTTATATACTGCCAAGCTTAATTCAGAGAATAACATCAGGCATTTATAAAGTTAAAATGACAAAATAATAACATTTTACATATATTAAGTAAACAATAAGCATATCGAGTAAACATATCATAATAGTCAGGTAGTCAGTTAGGTGGCGAGTAAGGTGCAGCACAGCTAAAAGCCTCATGGTAGAGCTATGTTTTAAAAGAAGTCTTAAGCATTGCCACAGATGGAGCTAAGCAGATGTCAACTGGTAATTTGTTCCAAAGAGTAGGGGCAGCCACTGAGAAAGTCCCGTTTCTCATAATAGTTTTTCAGGCTTCCCTAGGGGTGGCCACTATAAGTACCAGTGCTAAAGAAGATCTAGTTGGATGGGCATTTATTGATCTAAGGGACAGATACTCCATCACATATTCAGGTCCTAAGCCGTGGAGGGTTTCATAAGTTATAACCATCATGTTGAACCTGATCAGGGCTGGAACAGTTAGCCAGTGCAGGTGAGCTAGGATGTAGTCATATTTGCTTGCACCAACCACAAGCCTAGTCACCGCATTATGCACCCATTGCAGTCTACGGGTCAGATTCAAGGGTAATTCCACGTAGTGTGCTTAGTAGTCAATCCAGGAAATCACGAAGGCTTGCACAACTGCTCTCAGGGAGATCTCATCAAGAAAGGGGCAATAAGCTGGAGCTGATAAAAGGCTGACTTGGACATGGGTACTATTTGGGAGTCCCAGGAGAGAACCAGATCCAGTACCACACCCAGGCTTCTCTTCCAGCTGGAGGAAGATCCCATCCAGACTGGAAGAGGGCCACCATAACTCTACAAGGTACCCCCTCAGTCTTATCAGGGTTCAACCTGAGCCTATTCATCCTGGTCCATTCTATAACTACAGCCAGGCAGTGTTCTAGGATCTAGACAGCACACTGATGGCATCAGACCCCAAATCTCTAGATGATCTTCCCCAGTGGCTTCAAATAGATGTTAAATAGCATGGGGGAGATAGCCAAACCATGGGACACCCCACAAATAAGGGTCCAGGGAGCTGACATCTTACCTCCCCCCCTCCCAGCTTTAGTCTCTGAGCGTGGACCTGCAAGAAGGACTGGAACCATCCCAAGACGGGACCGCCGATTCGCACCACAGAGAGCCTGCTTAGGAGGATACCATGGATGACTGTATCAAGAGTCACTGAGAAATCGAGGAAGACCAACAAGGAAGAACATCCCCTGTGAGACTCTCTCAGATGCTCATCTTGTAGGGGGACCAAGACTGCCTCAGTTCCACCATGGAGCCTGCACCCAGATTGGAAGGGATCCAGGAGGTTTCCCTCTTCCAGGAACACCTAGAGCTGTTTGGAAGCAACTCATTTGTCTACCTTACCCATATATGGGATATTAGTTACTGAATGATAGTTGGATAAATCATCCGATATGATGTGAGGTTTGAGTATCATAATGCATCTCTAATACTATGGTTGCCTGCCCACTCTCACTCTCACAGCTTCTTCCATCTTAAGCTATTGCCTCCATTAGAGAAGGTTCAAGAAAAAGGGCTGGCAGATTAAGACAACTGATACTGCCCACAGGTATATCTCATAAATAAGATGTCACAATCTTCCTAAAGATAGACAGGCCCTACAGACTTTTCTGATGAGGGAATCAGAGATGATTGTGCCCCCAGAAAAACTGCAATGGCAACCAAACTTCAAATCTAACTAAAAAAAACACTTGATGACCTTATTGCTTGCTGAAAATGATGGAATTTTTAACCCATAGTCCTGTAGGGCACAGAGCTGGAGAATTATGCCTGAATTCATTAGACTGTTACAGGATACAGTAGACCCTCGTATAACAGAGGGTTTGTTTAACGAAAAATCCGTGCAACGTAAAAAAACCCCACCCCCTCGCCCCCATGAGCTCCGCCATGACCACTCACGGCAGGTGCCCCTTCTCTTCCCCTCCCCCACAACCCGGGTGGCGGGTGCCTGTGTGAAGGGGGTGGTTTGCAGGAAAGAGGAGGTGTGTGTGTGTGTGTGTGTTTGATGGGAGGGGGGGCAGAGAGAGAGAAGAGAAAGACCGGAGCCCGGTGATTCTCGGCAGATAGTTGGAGGAGGAGGAGGACGAGGAGGAAGAGGAGGAGGGAGGAAAGAGCGGGCCAGCAGGAGGGCGAGCCACGCAAGCCGGACAGCGAGCCGGAGCGCCACCCACCCCCCATCCCCTGAAGAGGTGCAGCGCTCGGGGAGGCTGCCAGGCACTCTGGATGGCCATGGCTTGAGATGCACGGTGGGTGGGATTGAAGGAGGAGGAGGAGGAGGAGGAGGAGGAGGAAGAGTGTGTGGGGAGGGCAGGAGATGGAATTGAGCCTGGAGGGGTTGGCACCTCTTCACCAGGCTGGGGCTCATGGCTGGCAGCCCCCTCCTCCTCCTCCTCCTCCGGCACCCCTCCTCTTCCTCCTCCTCCTCCTCCCCTCCTCCCCCCCCCCCAAGAACTCACCGACTCCCTCACCTTCCCCTCCGGGAACTGCCTCCCACACGGAGAGCGGAGGAGTAGCCCGGCCTGGGCAGCCCCTCCTCCTCCTCCTCCTCCTCCTCCTCCTCCTCCTCCTCCTCCTCCTCCTCCTCCTCCTCCTCCCTGCGAGGCGATCCACCACCACTGGCAAGCCCGGCGCGACGCGATCCGGTTCCCTTCCCTTCTTCCGCCGCCTGCCCGCCCCGAGCCCCTCAGAAGAAAGCCGCGGCTGCACCCTCCTGCCGGCTGGCTGCCTCCAGGGCTCTGGCAGGAGGCGAGCGGGGGGATTTGGGGCATGCCAAGCAGCAAACCCCACTCCCTTCCCCCGCCCCGCCTGCCTTCCCCCGACCACCTCTGGAAGAAAGCTGGCCGTGCCCAGGACAAGTGGCGCACCCACCCGCTGGCTGCCCTTCCCCGGGCTCACCTCTGGCGGCAGGAGGGAAAGGAGGGGGGAGAGGAGGGGCACCCAGGACAAGCAGCACACCCCACTCCCTTCCCCCACCCCCGCGACCACCTTCCCCCGACCACCTCTGGCCACCGAGGGAAAGAGGGGAGGAGGGCGTGCCCAGGACAAGCAGCGCACCCACTCCGTCACTCCACCCCCGCGGTCACCTTCCCCCGACCACCTCTGGCCGCCGGGGGAAAGAGGGAAGGAGGGAGGGGAGAGGAGGGGGCACCCAGGACAAGCGGCACACCCCACTCCCTTCCCCCACCCCTGCGGCCACCTTCCCCCGACCACCTCTGGCCACCGAGGGAAAGAGGGTAGGAGGGGGCACCCAGGACAAGCGGCGCACCCAGTCCGTCACTCCACCCTCGCGGTCACCTTCCCCCGACCACCTCTGGCCGCCGGGGGAAAGAGGGAAGGAGGGAGGGGAGAGGAGGGGGCACCCAGGACAAGCAGCGCACCCCACTCCCTTCCCCCATCCCTGCGGCCACCTTCCCCCGACCACCTCTGGCCGCCGGGGGAAAGAGGGAAGGAGGGAGGTGAAGAGGAGGGGCGGCAGACACGGAGGGGGGTGACTATGCATTGGAATGGATTACATCCATTTTCAATGCATTCCTATGGGAAATTAGAATTTGTACAACTTTGTATAACGTAATTTGATTTGGAACCAATTAATTATGTTATACAAGGTACCACTGTACTTGTAATCATTGTCCTAATAGAACAATTTAAGCAAACAGCTCTGTGTTGTCCCCAATGCAGTTTGTAGCTGTTAAAAACCACAAGCATTGCCTCTGACACAATCTACTGCTAAAAATTTAGCCTTATAGACAACTTCAGTTTCAAAGATCAGCCACCTGATCATGCACAGGACCAGTGAGATTGAAAAACAAATTAGAAGACCAACATATGAAGGACCAAGTGCAGAAATATACTGAAGCAAAGAATATCAAGTACTTATCTGAGACAGGGATAGTTTCTGGAAATGTGTAGCAAGGTCTGCTTGCCTATATAGGTCAATTTAAGAAAAATAAAAGGAAAATGTTTTGGGGTGTCACAAAGTCTCAAGAGATATCTTCTCAGGGTATTTTTGTTATTCTCCATCTGATAAAAATAACACTCTTTGGATTCTGTCCTACTAAAATAGCTGGAAACTGCAAGAGATTTCTTTCTGTCAGATATTAGTTAGTGAAATACATGTATTAGACAGGATGGTCTATATGTGTTTGATATGTATTTAATTGATTTAAAGATGGAGTCTGTAAAAGTGCAAAGTCACAGTGACTCAATGTATAGTTTTTTTCTAATGGAGTACAGATGTTAAGAATTAACATAATGAATTTTGGCTGATGCAAAGGGTTGCAATAGCTATGAGATAATGTCATATATGATTGGTCAGACATATGTATAAAAATGTTCTGTAAATCATTGTTCATTGGGCCTTCCGTGAGTAAGGCACCCACTTAGCTTCTCAGTCATATATTTTGTCAATGTAATGTATGCTGTTATGCTGTTATGCTGTTATGCTGTTGAATTTTGTATAAATGTACTAATGTGACTTCTCCCTCTATGCTTTCTTGAACTTTGTAGAAGTTCTGTGATGATGTGATATATTTTTGTACAGTTTGTAATATAGCTGTTTGATTTTAAGAAAATTTTGTCTCTGGCTAACAATTTATTCAATAAGTATTGCTTCTGCTGGCTGATTAAATAGCACATACTCTGACACTTTCCTTTCCTTTTCTCACTTGCAACAAGAAAGGTAACTTCATGTTTTGCAAAACATTTTGATACAAGAGCTTGACTCTTGTCTTTTCATGGCCAGGGAATCCCAGATTGTGAGGATGGTCCCTTCCATTTAATCATGAGCACTCAACATGGCCTCCAAACTCATAACTCCATGTAGATTATCTTTATCCATGATCCTCTTTCACTTGTTGTGCTGCCCCCTCCAATTCCTACTTTTGTTTGTTTGTTTGTTTGTTTGTTTTGTACTCCTTAGTGCCATGGCACTATATGTATATAATCATAATAAACAACATGCTAAAGCCATCCAAACAAACAAGCAAACTAAAGACACCAGAGCGAAAATAACAATACTTGATCTGGTCTTCTGGAAAACTCTACCAGTCTTCTATGACCCTTCTGAGCTGATCCTTCAGGTGACTGCCTTGAGCAGCACTTTGGGAATTCCGCAGGAGATCGGAAAATGGTGAATTAATTACTTTATTGTTCAGTCTCCAATATCAGAGAAAAGAATGGTTATTTTTGCAATTTTCATCTCGGAAGATGGGGAGGTATATAAATATAATAATAAATAATATAATAAATAAATAAATAAATAACCTGACTGGCAATAGATATCTAGTAGGTATGGATGGATGACTCATATGACTGCTGAGTATGGGGAGAATCTTTTCATCACTGCACTAGAGATGGGCACGAATCAAAAAAATGGTGTTTCATTTGTCGTTTGTCATTTAGGGGGTCCGTTTCAGTTCATTTCCATTTTTTGTGAATTTTTGCAAAAAAATTGTTTTTGATTTCGTTCGTTTTGTTACTGTTTCGTTACCATTTATTTCAATTTTTGTGATTTTTTTAGCATTTAAACAGTTCAATGTATTGCCATAACAAAAACGAAACGGACGACAAAATTTCTGGTATTTCTGTTCGTTTTGTTTCATTTTAGAGACAAAATTTGTTTGTCATTTTGTTACGTTACGTAACAAAATGAAAAAACAAAAACAAAAACAAAAAATTGTTTATTTCATGCCCATCTCTACACTGCACTATTTGGATTTTAGTACTTTCTCTCCCCAACCCCTACACCGCACCCTGCTCTTGTATAGTGGGACTCCGTGCAGTTATTTCTGTAGTCACTTCCATTGATGCAAAACGTAGGGTAGCCATGCATGAAAATGAAGGGTATCTTAATCTCATTGCAGTTTTTCCAGATGCTTGAAGAGGTCCCTTCAAATTTGCTTCAGCTGGAGCTTTTTCGGATTTGAATGATTAGAACAGCCTGAATGCTGATAACACTTATGGCAGCAATGAAGATGGTCTATTCTTGTATTCTCAACATCAGCAGAGCATTACTGCAACCACTAGGTAATAAGGCACTTGGTCACATTTTGTCCCAACCCATCAGAATGGCAACATAGCTGCAGCACTCTATTTTTTCCCCCATGCCCTTACTGGCACCTCCACTCACCTGCCTCTGTGCAGCGGCTGGCACATCTTCCAGGGCTGAACATAAGAAGAGCCATGCTGGATCAGGCAAAAACCCCATCTAGTCCAGTTTTCTGTATCTCACATTGGCCCCATCAAATGTGTCTGGGAGCGCACAAGACTAGATATCTGTCTCCTGATGCCACTCACTTGCATCTGGCCCTTTAAGTACCCTGGTTTTAAACCTGGAGATGATGCATGGCTGCCAAGTCTGGGCATGAGCCTGGGCTTCTCTGCCCTGCCTCTTCCAGCAGTTGGCCATTGAATGAGCGGGCAGGCAGTCTTCCCATCCCATCTCTTCATCTGAGAACCTGACTGCTAGAGGAGGTGGGCTGAGCAGCCATCCCTGGAGGCCAAGTCAGAGTCTTTCTGAATAGAATGTATGACTTTCAGTTTCACCCTTATTTATTTGGAAATGTGGCATGTCTTTAAAAATAACTATTCACAGATACCCTATTAAAATGCAAACGTTCCAGGGCAGATGCTTCACCTCATGGGCTGAGCGCTGCTTGCCTACTGCATCTCCAGGTTGTCCCACAGTAACACTAATGCTGCTGAATTGGTATGTGTGAATTGTCACACATAGTGTATATCCAAAGGCAGTGCATGTCCCTAATGAATACTTCATAAGAAGGATGCTGAGCTAGCTCTGGAGAAGGAGGCAGATAGCTTCATCCTCCCCTGAGGCCCAAGACCTCTCCTGAACACTCCAGGTGCTCAAGCACTAAAGAGGTTGAAGTTCTTTGAATGTCTTTAATTTCTGGTTTCAGCTGCTATGATTTGGGTTTTTTTCTTCTCTCTCACTGCTGTGGTATCACTGCCTCTTTCACACTTCTGACTTCCCTCACCCCTAGGTTATGCAAATTGTGGTCACAGGATTTTTGTTAAACATAATATAGATACTTGCTGGGACGAGACCAATCAAGTGTCCCGTTTTGGGTGGGACAATAACATTTTTGGCCATTGTCCCGCCGCCATCCCGGAGCATGTATTTTACCAGAAATGTCCCGGGTGGCGGTGGCGACACAAGGTGAACTTGCCTATTGCTCCGGGAAGCACCTCCCCAGGTCTGTTTGGCCAGGCCAGAGGGTGGCCCACACCAAGGGGTGGAGAGGGGGATGGGCAGGGGTGTCCCCACCCCACCATCCCAGCAGCAGCAGCATATATTGCGGAGGCAGAGCAGCGGGCCAGCAGCCCCAGCGGACTCTGAAGGCCTGATCTGCACCAAGGTGTGTGCATGCTGGGGGCGGGGGATGGATGGAGGAGGCCCTGCCATAGGTGTCAAGTTTTACCTGGCACTCGCTCATGGCAGCACATCTCTGGACAGAGGCAGGTTGGGCAGGTCAGCCAATGTGTGGGAGCGGGGGTGGAGGGAGTTGGACTTGGACAGTGGCCGAGTGGTGGTCCCAGCAGGATGCTAGCAGTGGGAGTGGAAGGAGGCATATGTGCATGTGTGTGTGTGCATGTTGCACCTCCTGTCCCTTCCAGCGCTGGGTAAAACCTGACACCTATGACTGGGAGATGGAGAAAGATTGGGTAGAAGTGCCTTCCAAACAGCTATGCCTTCAAAATAGCAGGGGCTGGGTCAGGCACCATTTTTTTTTGTTCTTAGTGAGACACAGACACAATTGGTGTGTGTTGTGTTCCACGTCCTATGGCTGCCAGATCAACAGCATTGCATTCTCTGAGAACTGGCAGCCAAAATTCGAGACTTGGGTCATAAACCCATATTATATACCAGGTTCTGGGCAGGCTTCCTTTCCTGCTTGGGCTGGCATCCTTGATTAGGATTGCCATGCCTACTAGAAGAAGCATACATGACATATGAAGGGATTTGTCAAGATTTTCAATGCTGCTGGTGGTGGGCTTGACAAGGGCTCCCCATCGCCATGGCCTGTCGCGTTGATGCCTGGTAAGAAGAAAGCTCTTGAGTTGTAATGCTGGCACTCAGGTCTTGTCTTGCTCCACATGGCACAACAGGCCCAAGTGCACGTACCCAGCAACTCTTTCTTCCCAGTTTGCCCCCACTCCCACCCAAATGCCTGGCATCTCATAAGACCAACACTATTGGTCCAATTTATATGCAAATAGCTTTCTGCTGAACCCAGGAATGCATAAAGATGATTGCCCAGAGTTTTTGGCCACCTGACACACACACAAATGGAAATCTCCTTCTTCACTGCCAACTCTGACATCTTTTGTTGGAAAAATTAGGAGTGCATATGCACAGCGTTCCCAGCAGAAACCCAGTGCTTTTCAGGATACCAAAAAAAAAAAAAAAAAAAAACCATTGCAGATGGCTTGTATTAGAAAAATAATTTTATATTTAATCATTCAGCTTAGAGAGCTTGTCTTCAGCAAAAACAACATTATATACATAAAAACATGCCTGATAACATTTCCTTGACCAGCAAAAACTCGACTAACCTTACACAGGAACAGTGTGACTCGCTTTAAACAAAGACCAGTAACTTGTGATCCCTCTGTGTTGCATTTATACAAACTGCAGCTAAAATTAGACATGGGCACGACCAGAAAAAATGACGTTTTGAGTTTTCGTTTGTCGGAACGTGTCCGTTTCGGGTCATTTCCGTTTGTCGCGAAATTTTTCAAATATGTGTCATTTCATTTGTCGTTTGTCGTTTGTCATTTCCACCGCGATTTAGCGTGATTTGACTTCCCAGAGCATAGGGGCATCCTGCAATCTGGGCCGGCGCTAGGTGTTTTTGCGCCCTAGGCGGCGGGCGGGGTGGGGTGTCGGGGGGAGGTGCAGGCGGGCGGCGGTGGCGGGGGGCCATGGGTGGGCGGTGGCCACAGGCGGGCGAGTGGGCGGGCAGCAGCGTGGGCCGCAGGCGGGTGGCGGCGTGGGCGGACGGGCGAGTGGGCAGTTAGGATATCACTTAGGATAGAGGTTCTGTTCTTGGCTTGCACCCCAAATGTGTGTGTGTGCAAGCAAATTGAAGTTGGGAAAAGAGAAAATAAATGGTAGTATATAATATGTTTTTAAAATAAATCCACACCTCCCACTCCCAGTCGAACCTCCCCCTTTATGCAATATCAGAAAAAATTCCTCACAAACTGCCAGAGAAGAAATAAAGAATAAACTGCTATTCCCTTCAGCAGACAAAGCTGCAGGGAATCAAAGAAATCATTTTCTAAATTCAATTCCCTCCCTGCCTGCCTAACTTAAATCCTAAAGCCTCCAGCCTCCCTCCTCAGTCTCGATCGGATCACACCAGCCCCAGCAGCCAGCCCTCCTCCCTCAACCACATCCATACACCCGACTGCGATTTCTGGAAGGTGCCTCGGCTTTTTATGCCCTCCGAGACATCCAGAAGTGTCAGTCAAAAACCTGGCGATGCCATTGGTGGAATGGTTCAAACAATTTGCATGGTCCCATCCCATGCCCAGCCCAAATCGGCAGGTCTAAAAATAATTATAATAATAAAATAAAATAAAATAAATACAATGTTTTATTGCTATAAAAAAACCCCACTGCTGCTACTATTAAAATTCAGGCATTTAAAATAAATAAATTTCACATGTTTCTGTGGTGATTTGGTGTGTTTTCTGACCAAGATTTCAAAAGAAAAATTGCGGTCGCAATTTTGGATCCCCCCAACCGCATGGCATGGCGAGATGACGAGGATGACCCCCCCAGCCTGGTGCAAGCAGCCCAGGACAGGAGAAGGGGGAGAAGGCCGGGGACCCCCCAGAAACCATCCCTCTGGAAGGTGGCAAAGCCTCAGGCAGGCATATTTTCGCCTGCTTTTTTGGCCGGGAGTTGGAGTTTTTTTTTTTTTTTAAACTTTTAAAAACCTTTTCTGTGTTCGCATTGCGCGATCGCCGCGATGCCACAAATGGAAATGTAAAACCCGACCAAATTTTTCTTTTTTCGGTTCGAGTTTGAGTTCTGACAGCTTAATTATCGTTACTGTTTCCATTACATAACGGAAACGATAACCGAAAACGGAAACAACAATTTCGCTGAGTCATGCCCATGACTATCTACAATTACTAGCACCTGCCCAATGCTGCTGCAGCCTCAGAGTTTTTCCTCAAACCTTAACAGCTGTATGTGTTTTATCCACACACTAACCCTGAGTTGCTGTACTCTTCTGAGCAAGGTATGGTTCAATATTTTATTTATGTTTTATAACTTTGTTCAAGTATAAAAACTTGACATCTTTCTTCTCACCTTAAAAGCCTAATAAATCCAGCAATTACTTGGTGCCCAGAGGCCTGACAATCCAAGATTCAGCAGTGTCAGTATGGCCATATCTTCCTTAAAACAATGACTTCCTTTCACTCAGCCTTGTCCGTCTCAATGCACACTAGCTCTTCTGGCTGTTCAAGCAGGTTTTTTTTTAAATAAAATATCCCATTTGGAACCTGGGGCTTTTGGTGTGCATTGCTATTTGTGCTACTGCTAAAATATCATTTTCCTAAACATTAATCAGTTACACCCAATAAGATATTAAATGTCGAGCAAATCTTGGCCTCCTTCCAGTTCTGTGCACCTGTGACATTTTCTTGAAGAAACTGTAAATCACCAAAATGGAGCCTCATTTGTCTTTTTGCTCCTGACTCTTTAACTGCAGAATACAATATGGAGAAGGTATCCTCCACATTTCTTCTCCTTCCTTTGAAATATTCTTAAATGGCCTCTATTTTGTCCCAGCTCCAAATGTCATTGCTGCAGAAGCTTTTAACAGTGATGATTGATTCCTTTGGCTTTTCAAGCTGGCAATAGGAAACTTTCATTTTCAGCTTCCATAGACCTTCACTTTTCATATCTAGAAATCTCTTCTGTAAGAAACCTCAGGGATTTCCAATAATAAAGTGTTCTGCTTATATACCACCCCATACCACTTCAAGCAGTCTCTTGGGCAGTTTACAGTTGTTTAATTACATTCTGCAGGCTACACGTTTCTTGAATGATGCTTGAATCTACATTACGAGTCATTTTCTATTGTTTTATAATAATAATAATAATAATAATAATAATAATAATAAACTACTTTATTTTTATGCCACCTTTCTCCCCAAAGGGACCCAAGGAATAGTGCCCAGTCCCTCCATCTTATTTCATTTTCTTATATTTTGGGAGGGTGTATGTGTTTGGTAAATATCCCTTCCTATATTAACTTATGGTCCAAATTTTGGGATGGGTGACAGTGGTCCCCCGCCTGTTTGCGGTTCATATACTGTGGTCCCACTATATCGTGGGACTGCGGTATATGGAAAAAGGCCCCCTGGGGCAAGGGGGGAAAGGCTTGTTTCAGGCCTCCCGTACTTACCCCAGGTCTGGTGCTGCCCCAAATGGGCCTGCAAGGGCATTCCCGGGCCTTCTGGAGGCCCCAAAATGGCTTCCATGTGAACTGGAAGTCACTTCCAGTTTGCAAAGGATCATTTCTGAGGCCTCCAAGGGCCTTTCTAGGCATGTCAGAGGACTCAGAAATGATTTTCCGGTGATCCAGAAGTCATTTCCAGTTCGCAGGGAGGCCCTTTGGGGGCTTCCAGAAGGCCCGGGAAGACCCTCACAGGCCTATTCGGGGCAGCACCAGTCCTGGGGGTAGGTACAAGGGCCCCCAGCTAGCCCCCAGGCCTGACCCGACCTGCATCCACATATAGCAGGTTTTCAATTTTTGCAGGTGGGGTCAAGTCCCTAACCCATACGATAGGCAGGGTGTCACTGTACAACCTTTGTTCCACACATAAGCTGCCTATGATCTGTGTGCAGAAACACTTTCTAGAAATGTCACTAATTCTACTATCAATCAATCAATCAAACTTTATTATGGTCAGTGACCAGCAATATGATACGGTATATAAATAGTAGTAAAATAGATAAGATATAATGATATAAAATAGAGAATATAAAATATATTATATATAAAATATATAATATAATATAAAAACTGCCCACAAATCCATCCTGACCATCACGAAGCTATACCTTATTAGTATCTGAGGAATTAGTGATGTCAACGAGCCATAGAGGAAGATCAAGATAGATATATACAAAAGACATCAAAGTACATACTGTATATACATACTGTTCCATACACATAAGACATCCCACATTTGTTTGTTAATCAAGAGTTCTTGATACTTAGGAGCTATGTATCATAAGTGGTACTTTTAGTTAATTGATGACGCTGGTCATTGTCCTGCGGATTTTGATCGTATAAATCTAATTCTACTAAATAATAAGAGTTTCTGTTGCTTCTGTGAATTCATCTTGTGGGTTTTTTTTACTCTTTTATTTGTTTTTTTTAAGTTGTAGATGGGAGTGAGCCACTGGTTGAGGGTTTGTCTTTCAGATGGAATGTGCTCAGCAGTTCCCACCCCTGTCTCTAGGAGGCACCCACTCAGATTCAGCCTCCCAGCCCTGCATTGTCTGGGCAGTATGGCTGAGTAGACCACCAAACATTTGATAGTTAGGGTTGGCCTTAGGTACAGCTGAGCTGGGTGATTGCTCAGGTGCAAATAGAAGCTGACAGGGAGGTTTGGGATGCTTGCCGAGTGACCAATTTATAATCTGCTGGAGACTTATCTCTGACATTGAAATTCAGACTGAGTGGTCTATAGTTCCGAGGTTCCTGTTTTGGGGTCATTTTTGAATATAGAGGCAATATCTTTTGGGTCAGGCTACAGGGTCACACACCATAACGTCTGCTTCTGATCCCCAAAACCTTCTGGGTTTCCCTGTAAGGTGACCACTGGCCAGCCTGTAGCCATATCAAAGGAGAGCCAAAAATCCAGGCATTCGCATTGATGCATATGAACAAACTAGTTTGAGCACTTCTGGGCTTTCTGATACAAAGAAATACAAGAACAATGATTCCAACAATAAATCAAAAATTCATTAGCACATATATTTGCATGGCATCTTAATTTCAGGAAGGGCATGGGGTTGAGCAGCAGTTCTTACATTTATGGTCTTATTAGAAATTTATTCCAGGAATAATGTTCCTTATGATATGTTGCAGCCCATGGGTGATACTGATACTGCCTAGATTTATTGAACTAGCCCTGTTAGTGAGACCAAGCGGTGCTTGTGTATTTGCTCAACAGCTTGCTCTCATTCATTAATCTTTATGTGGGCAGTGAAACAGTCCCTCTGAGATGTGTGTGTGGATATGCCCACACATGTATGATGTGTGTGTGTGTGTGTGTGTGTGTGTGTGTGTGTGTGTGTGTGTGTGTGTGTGTGTGTGTGTCTTTAGAGTAAATTTACCTCATGACAAAATTAAAAATTCCTGAAGCATCTTGGTGCATCTGGATAGACACTGTGTGGTTTTTCAATAGATAGATAGATAGATAGATAGATAGATAGATAGATAGATAGATAGATAGATAGATAGATAGTCTATGAGGATGGACTGAAGGAACTGGGCATGTTTAGCCTAGAGAAAAGAAGACTGAAGAGATATGATACCACTTTGAAAGATAGTCCTACAGAGGAGGGAAAGAATCTATTCTCAGTCATTGCAGAATACAGTATACGTAATGATGGACTTAAGTTAATGGAACCCTGATTCAGCTCAATATCAGGAAAAAAATCTTCATTAACTGTTAGAGCAGTACAGCAATGGAACCAGCTCCCCCAGGAGGTGGTGGGTGCTCCAACACTGGAGGCATTTGAGAGAACATTAGATAACGATCTGTCAGATATCCTTTGATTTGGATTCATGCACTGAGCAGGGGATTGGACTTGATGACCTTGTAGACTCCTTCCAACTCTATGGTTCTATGATTCCATGAATCTGTGGTTGATGTTTTGTTTTTTAACTGTGTGGGAGACTCTGGGAGTTTCCTGTGCCAACAGTTCTGAGTGCTTAATCCAGTGAAGTCTGTTCCTAATGTTGAATGGCCCAGGGACTACTGTAAAGTTGGGGGAAATAGGACTGCTGGGTTGGGAGGAACTGGGGTTATCAGTGGGAGCTTGCTCCGCTGCGTGGCACTCGGGATTCGAACCGCTGAGCTGCTGACTTTGCTGCCAACAGTTTTCGGAGCCTTAGTCCACTGAGCCTTAATTTGTTATAATTGTGATGATTATGGCATACAGCTTATGAAAACCCTAAATTTACAATCTCCGACAATTATACTATTGTGGAAAGGTTCAATATTCTAGGCTCAAATTGTACCACTCAATTCAGCTAATTAATCAATAACACCTGCAAAGGGTTCCTGAGCCTTCAAATGGTCTCTCGGTCAGGTTCAGTAGGAATCACAATCATGGGAAAAACTGATGACCCGACAATTGTGCAGAAAACCACAATTGACACCCTTTGTAAGGAGGGACAGCCCCAAAAGGTAATTGCAAAACATGTGGGATGTTCCCAAAGTGCTGTGTCAAAACACATTAATAGAAAGTTATGTGGAAGGGAAAAGTGTGGAAGAAAAAAAATGCACAAGCAGCAGGGAAGACTGCAGTCTGGAGAAGATTGTCAGGAAAAGACCATTCAAAAGTGTTTGGGGACTTTCACAAGGAGTGGACAGAGGCTGGTGGATAGAGCCACCACACAGAGATGGATCCAGGAAATGGGCTTCAAATGTCATATTTCTCTTGTCAAGCTACTCCTGAACAACAAACAACATCAGAAGCATCTTACCTAGGCTAAAGAAAAAAAAAGAACTGGTCTGTTGCTCAGTGGTCCAAAGTCCTCTTTTCTGATGAGAGCAACTTTTGCATCTCATTTGGAAACCAAGGACCCAGAGTCTGGAGGAAGATTGGAGAGGCACACAATGCACAATGCTTGAAGTTCAGTGTGAAGTTTCCACAGTCTGGGTTGATTTGGGGAGCCATGTCGTCTGCTGGTGTTGGTCCACTGTGCTTCATTAAGTCCAAGGTCAATGCAACAGTCCACCAGGAGATTTTGCAGCACTTCATGTTTCCTTCTGCAGACGAACTTTATGGGGATGCTGACTTCATTTTCCAGCTGGACTTGGCACCTGCCCACACTGCCAAAAGTACCAAAACCTGGTTCAATGACCATGGGATTACTGTGCTAGACTGGCCAGCAAACTTGCCAGACCTGAACACCATAGAGAATCTATGGAACATTGCCAGGAGAAAGATGGTAGACATGAGATCAAACAATGCAGAAGAGCTGAAGGCCACTATTGAAGCATCCTGGTCTTCCATAACACCTCAGCAGTGCCACAGGTTGATAGCATCCATGCCATGCCACACTAAGGCAGTAATTGATGCAAAAGGGGCCCAAACCAAGTAATGAGTACATATGCATGCTTATACATTTCAGAGGTCCAATCTATTTACAATCCTTGTTTTATCACTTTCATGTAATATTCTAATTTTCTGAGATTGTGAATTTGGGGTTTTCATAAAATGTAAGCCATAATCATCACAATTATAACAAAATAAGGCTTGAACTATCTTGCTTTGCATGTAATATAATTAGTCTATCTCATACATTAGTTTGGATTTAATAATTTAAATTAATCCATCCATGATGCATGGATATTTGCAGCAGGACCGAACCTGCCTAGTGCTGCGGCTCCAACCTACAAAAGATGATAAAATTCCAGCATTAAAAGCTGCTTGCAGTAAAGAATGAAATGGTGTCTTTGCCAGTCAGAAGAAATGACTGGCCAAATAGAACCGCTTCATTGAAAAAGAGATGGGATCCCGGGGAGATATTTAAATTTGGTCTTGGTTGATTGCAAAAGAAATACAGGATTGTGTTTGAATTTCATTTTGGTTGATTGAAGCAGAAATGCATACAGACTGTGTCATTTTAAAGTATAAGCTCTTTTCTCTCTGATGTGATGAATAATGTGATTGTTACACCAGCAGAATGGTTAATCTCAGTATATGTCTTGTACGAGTGGAGAACCACCCTCTGTGTCAAGATAATTTTGTTCCATGTTACTGTGATGCAAGTTGCATCCCTCCTCTCCTGGTGGTATAGAAACTAAATATGAACATCGGGATAAGGGACTTAAGCTTTTCTGTTCCCCTGAATTTTCTGCTAAGAATTACTCTTCCGTGACATCTTTTTCCATCCTGAGGAATAATAAGTAGGATGTAGCAACTATCTCTTAGAGTGTGATCACACTGGGAAAATAGACTGCAATCTGGACCACTCAAGGTCAGGCGTAGTTTGAAATTTTAAGTACATAAGTGAAAGAAGAAATAAAAACAAAACTTGTAGCCATTTGGGGTTTCAAATGCATTGGTGACTAATTTACAGCATCAGTCTACTCTGCAGCATGAATTAAATTGGATCAGGTAAACATCATGGTGGACCAAACTTGGATACACCCTGAAGCCCCCAAATTCCCCCACCCCACTGCAAACTAAATGAGGGGACTCATGTACACACCCAGTAAAACCCCACACTTTTAATTCTTTTTACATAGTTCATTGAATCACAATAAGGAACCTTAGAAGTAACCTTATCAATCCCTCCAAGTCTGGTGAAGATTCGGTTTTCCCCAACCCTGTTGATAAAGGACACTTTGTGGGTGTATAACTGATATATGTGAAACCAAATTTTCACCATATTTAGAGGGATTTTTGGGGAGAGTTAGAGGAAGGTGTTTCAACTGCACCTTCCCATGGGTAGAAATATAAACCCACCAATTCTGACATAAACTGATAATTTCCATAGTATACAAGGGATTGGTTCTGGCCCAAACCACAGATACTGAATTCCGCGGATAAGAGTGAACACTCTTATCAGGGGTGACAGTGGCGACAGGAGTGATAGGGTCCCAGGGGCAAAGGCTTTCAACCCCAACACCCCCAAAATGCTGGGCAGTGTGAAGGGCTGCCGACCTGCCCAGGCAGAGTGGGTAAGTGCTGTGTGTGTGTGTGTGTGTGTGTGTGTGTGTGTGTGTGTGTGTGTGAGAGAGAGAGAGAGAGAGAGAGAGAGAGAGAGAGAGAGAGAGAGAGAGAGAGAGAGAGAGAGAGATGAAGGAGGCCACACAAAGAGTTCTCACAGCTGCAGTGGCTGCTCTGAGGCCCTTCTTTCCTTCTGGGCACTCAAGCAGGAGGAAGCCTGGCAGCCGGCTAGGCATCAGTTCTCCATGGTGAGCCAGCCGGCCTTTTCATTTTTCTGAGAAAGGGAGCAAAGGAGCAGAACAGAGGGACAGAAAGAAGACAAAAGTGAAAGAGCCCTTGTCTGGATGGCTGTCTTCTCTTCCCTCCCCTCACTGCCCCATCTGAAGCTCTGCATTGTCCCCCACTCCTCCCGTGGGTGCCGGTGGCTGCGAGGAGGGAAGAAAGGTTTCCCCCCCTCTTTCTCCTTGCTGAAGCCAAGTGGGAAAGAGAAAGGGGGGGAACCTTCCTTCCCTCTTCCTTGCAGCCACCAGTGGTGGCTGCGATCTGTTGCCCTCCTCCTCGCTGCCAGCCACCTGGCCTTTGAACTACGGGGTTGGGACCCAGTTTTGAATTTCCCGCTCGAACTTCTGATCTGCCACCAGGGACCTGAGTGGGGAATTTAAATTCCCCAACACATCCCTCCGGGCCTTTCTGGTCCACCGCGGCGATAGCAGTGAGGAGGAAGTCAGTGGGCATCAGTGGGGGTAAGTTCTATTTTTAATTCCCCCTCCTTGCTGTCCCCCCACTGATCACCAACCATGGATAACTGAATCCACAGTTAGTGAATCGGTGGATAAGGGGGTTGTACTGTACTTTCTATTTATGGCACTAATTTTGAGACCAGTCTGTGGCTATTTCCATTGGTCCAAAATGCGGCAGCTTGGTTGTTAACTACTGCTAGTTATTAGACTACTTATGCCACTGCTGAGAAGGAAGAAAAATAACTTTGTAGTTCCAGTGTCCAGTAAAGATGGAGAAATATTAGCAGGTCATAGCTACTTTTGAGCTGTCACATTGTCTCCAACCTATTACAACCAAATGAATTAGCGACCTCCAACATGTCCTGTCCTCAACTTCCCTGCTCGGGTCTTGTAAACTCAAGCCTAAGAGAAGTTCCCAAACATGGATGACCCAGGAACTCTTGGATTGCAACTTCAAGAAACCCTAGCCAGCACAGCTAGCAGTGAAGGCTTCTGGGAGTTGTAGTCCAAGAATAACTAGATTACCCAAGATGAGGAAGCACTGCTTTAGAGAATCAGTCAATCTTATATTCAGTTTCTGTCTTTTCCTTCAGCCCTCCATCTTTCCCAAAATCATTGTATTTTCTGGAGAATCCTCCCTTCTCATGGTACCTTGTATAAAGGAATTGATTCCAAACGAAATTCTGTTAAACAAATTTTCCTTTGTACAAATTTCCCATAGGAATGCATTGAAAACAGATTAATCCCTAATTGTGACAGTTTTTCTGTTGCACGGATTTGCCGCATAGGCAATTCGGTTAAGTGATTTCCTCCTATCTCAGGAAATTATGTCCTTTAAGCAGATTTTCTGTTACACAAACCACTTGTTATACGAGGGTCCACTGTATACCCAAAGTTGGACAGCCTCAGCTCCAACATTTTTGCCACCAGAGACAGTTTGGTCTTGATGTGATCTAGGACCCACTTGTTTGTCTTTCTGGCCATTTAATGTATCCACAGAATTCTTTTCCAGCACCACACTTCAAATGAATCAATCTCCCCCCCCCCATTAAGCTTTTGTTGTTGTTCAATTTTCACAACTGTGCATGGTGATTAGAAATACCAGAGTGTGGATGATTTTGGTCTTGGTCTCTAGTGACACGTTCTTACACTTGATGGTCTTTTCTAGTTCCTTCATTGCTGCCCTATCGAATCTCAGTCTTTTTATTTCTTGGCTGTAGTTTCCATTTGGATTGATGACAACCAATATATAGCAAAATTTTAACGTTTTTTTTTTCCATTATCAGCATTAAGGTTATACAATTCTTCAATAGTCATGATTGTTGTCTTCTTAATTTTAATTAGGCATCTCTGTTCAGTTGCAGTCATACTTTGCTACTTTCTTCTTTTATAACCATAAGAAATTGTTTCAAGTAATTGCTGCTTTTTCCAGAATAGTGTTATCATATGGAAGTCTTAACTTATTGATATTCCTTCCACTATTTTTACTCCTCCTTCATCTGAATCTAGTCTGTTTTTTCCCCTGTGGTCTATTCTGAATACAGAATGGGCAGATAAGGGGATAAAATCCACCCTGATCTGACACCTTGGGCTATAGGAATCCATTCTGTTTCTCTCTCCCCATATCCTGTCCTAACTGTAAAGCTGGGTCAAAAATAAAAGTTACACATCAGGACAATCAAATGCTGAGGCACACCCATCTCTTTCAGAACAAATAATAGCTTCTCATTGCTAGGACCCTGCCTGCCATAGAACCTGACTCTGAGGGGTTAAATGGTGAAGAGCTGCTGGAAGAGCCTTGCAGCTCAAATCAGCAAGCAGCTGGGTCTGATGACTCAGCTGAAAACGTATCTTCACCTCCTAGAAGGGCGGTGAGCAGGATTCTGCAAGGATGTGCTACCAGAAGAGCTAGGGAAAGAGTCTTTGATGTTAGGCGGAGGATCAGGTCGGCAAGCTCTGAGTACTAGCAGAAGCCTTTCCAGAAGTAAGGGTGTGTTCCCTGTTTTGAGATAAAGCTGGTAAGCTCACCTTGAGCTCTCTGTGGGAGCAACACATCATTTGATCTTGCAACCACGTTCCTGTCTCTTTCTGACCTTGGCTCTGTTTCCTGACTTTGGACTGGTTTCCTGGACAACGTCTTGATCTGTTCCCTTGGGTTTTGCATCTGGTTTCCGTGAGATATTCTGGTTTTGACTTGGACTGGTAATTGCTGGGAGTTGGATTCTGTTATTTATCTGTTATTTGATTGTTAGCTAAGGACTTCAACTTGCTTGGCTTTCCACTAAAGTTCTTGGCAAAGAACTGAACCCTGTGTGTTTCTGTGCTCTGTGTGTGGGGCTTGACACTCATGATGTACTACACAGTCAAAGATTTTGCTATGTTCTATAAAGCATAGTCTGGCATTCTTCTAATATCAAGATACTCAACTCTTTCACCCCAGTCTCCTTCTGCAACAATGTGAACTGTGTTCAATCTAGGAAATATATACAAAGTGATATTTTAAAGGACTTGTAGAATAAGTATATAAACTTAGAAAACATGACCTAGGTACCTTATTTGCATTCAGCGCTCCAAGACAAAATGTTTCAGGGCAGAGTGAGGGACCAGGGGTGGTGGTGGTGGTGGTGAGGAAGAGACATCAGAAATTATTTTAGACTCACTGTCTAAAATCTTTGGGGATTCTTGAAGAATGGATGAATTTCTAGAATCCTGATAATGGACAAATTATTTTCTTCAAATAGAAGGAAAGTGTAAATTTGGTAGGCTGATCAAGTTAATGTTGCTATCAGGCAGAATTCTAGAACAGGATAAGCAAACATTCTATGAGCAACTGAAAAAAGAATACTTAATTTGCTGGGAGCTTGTATGGGTTTACCAGGAACAGGTCATTCCAATCCAATCTTCTTTTTTTCAACAGAATTTCTAGTTTGATGGTGCACAAGAATAACAGGATTATTGGCTATTCTTTTTCTTTATTTCACAAAACCTAGAAGTTTGAAAGCATGTAAATGCAAGTAGATAAATAGTTACTGCCATTAAAAAGTGGGAAGATAAAACAGTGTTTCCTTGCAGCCATGCTGGCCACATGGCCATTGACATGCACAACATTGGCTCTTCGGCTTGAATACGGAGATGAGCATCGCCCCTAGAGTTGGGCACAACTAGCACGCGTGTGCGGCGGGAACCTTTACCTTTACCTTTTATGATCTATCTTGTCTACAAATATCCTTAATCAATAAGAAAGATATCAACAATATCATCTAGGAAGATTTTCCCCCTTAGTCATTGAGAAAAAGGGGTTAGTCTCAGTGGCCAATATTCATACCTTCTGAAAAGGCATTAAGTGGCATTGACCTGAATCTATTAACTGAATCATCCACACCCTATGATCACCTAACTTCAATCAGTACACCGGCATTGAAACAGGCTTGCCAAATAGCACTTTATCTTCATCTCCAATCATGTGAAAAGGTGATCTTAAGTGGTGCAAGTGAGACCTTACCTACCAGGAGTCTGATGCCATACACAACCTGACCCGCTATGGTACGTAGCTCAGAACTCACACTATCTGTTGTACTCTAGTTGAAGCTCCCAGTGGCTGAGGTGAATAGCTGATCATGGCTTCCATGTTACCAGCTCTATTGTAGCTTAATTCATTTCCACTCCTTCTAGCATCTTACCCTGGTAGAATACACAGCTATGGGCTATCTGCCCTGGTACTAGTACCAGTACTTCGTTATAGGTCTCACTTTCTTTTATTCTCTGTCACTCTTTTTACATCCATTAATAGCTCCGATGTCAGTTCTCTGTGAAAGGGAAATAAGAAGTAAAAATCTATCAGATGGATCTCTGTTGACATAAAAGGAGAAACCACACTGAAGAGAAATGCAATTAAAGAGTACCCTGAAATATAAAGGAAGGCCTTTTGCGTATTAATATTCAGTTTTAGAGATGGGCACGAAATGAATTTTAATTTGTTTCATTATTTGTTATTTGTTTAGTTATGGAACAAAATGAATAACAAATAGACCCATCAAAGAAAAATGAAAGAAAACAGAAATTTGCATTTTGTTTGCTTTGTTTTTTATTTCCCATAGGAATGCATTGAAGCAATGCTTTCCTATGGGGAAAAGCCAGCGGTTGCCCCCCAAAGTGGGAGAAACTGCAGGATTTTTTCCCTGCTGAAGCCACTGCCGATCAGCTGTAGTGCGGAGCTTCAGCAGGAAAAAAAGTTTGTAAAGCCCACCCTTTCCCCCACCTGATCAGGCACAGTCGGGTGGGGGATAAAAAATAAAAAATAAAAATAAAAAACCATGCCAACCCGGCCTGCAGGCCAGCTGGTCAGTGCTGTAAGAAATAAATAAAAAACAAAAAAATTAAAAACACACCAATATAGTAGCAATGAAGAAAAGTAGGAGATTATGCTGTTCACCTTAGAAGCACCACTTAGAAGCAACTTAGAAGCACCACTAATCTCAAATTCAGGAAAATGAGAAGAGGGCAGGGAGAGAGGATAGAGAATGCAGACAAGTGTATTCACTCTAGTGCCCAATCCAGAAGGAGTCAAAGACAAGTACCTCCTTAGTAACGTTCCCACTGCCTCCATAGAGTCCTTCCCCTGCTCCTTTCTCAGCAGCTGTCTTAGGAAACTCTGGGGCTTTCTTCTGTCAACTGGGAAGGGGAAACTGAATAAAAAAGTGTCTAGCTCTGTAGAGTGGCATTGAAACTCATCAGTCATGCCTGGACTATTTAATCTATGAGCCTTGCTCTTCCCATTTCTCCAGACAACCAGGAATACACAACTAATTGTCACAAACCCCGACAAGGATTCTGTTAGAGGGCAACAAAAGGGCATATGATGAGTAAGTCCTAGATCAGTGATGGTGAACCTTTTGGAGACCAAGTGCCCAAACTGCAATTCAAAACCCACTATTTTCTTTGGAAAGTGCCAATACAGTAATTTAACCTGTATACAGGTGGCTATGAAGGGGCAATGTTGAGTGCCCACAGAAAGGGCTCCAAGTGCCACCTTTGGCACCCATGCCATAGGTTCGCCATCACTGTCCTAGATTGTGTGCCCTTTATTCAGACACACATCTGGTCAAGTGTCCTGCATACTTGTTTATCGTCTAATATTGTCTCTGATACTTTTGCTTTTTTAGATTTGTCCTGAGGCATAATTCATCACTGTTGCATTCTTTCTTTTAAGTTACTATCCTCACCCCCACCCCAGTTACATCCTATGAAGAACCCTGGAGGAAACAAATGCCATTAACTTGTTAGAAGCATATATGAATGTTGGTCCAAAATATGCCATATTTGCTAAGCTATAGCTATAAGCTATAGTCTTTTATATATTCTTAATCAAGATTTGATATGAAGGATATTCAGGCTAACACATTCCACTTGTTGATAGAGCAGGGCCATTCTGTTGCTAGCCACACACCCAGAACAAGATGAACTTTGGCCATGGTTTCAAAAGAAAGATGCACATTCATTCTTATTGGCAAGAGCAAAAACTCCTGATTTTTTTTCCTGTTTATCGGTGAGTAGATGAGTTTTTCCTCAGTCTCGACTAGAGTTTTAACTTTTGGAAGAACAGCATTTCTCCAGGTAATATAAACTGCAACGTTACAATAACCGTAGTTTTGTTTCTGTAGTATAGGTTATTCTCTGTTTTAGACTAATCTACTAACCTTTGTTTGTCTGTTGTGTATGTGTGTGTTTCCAGCTTCACAGCATGGAAAATATGCAGGTTTTCCACAGACACATTGTGTATAGCCTGCAGAAAAGGTCCTGCACAATGATTGAAATACACGCGTGGAATACCTCAGGATAAATGGAGATCCAGGGTCAGTTAGAATCCCCATCCATACAGAGAAGCAGAATGTCAGGACACACATAGGAAGAGGATGGGGTGCAACCCATGTCTGTTCAGCTCATTCTTTAGGCGCATGGCTGTGGTTGTCCAATTTCCTCCATATGAAAAAAAAAAATTGCATTTTTAGCTCATGGCACACCATCCTTCTCTACTGGCTTAATGGAGTCCAGCCCTGGAAAAAGATTTCAAGATCTATAATGGATTGTGCTATATATTTGGAGTCCAAATGCACGACAGAGGACTCTGGAATTGGCCTTTGTGTTTTAATTATTTCTGCCATTTGGCAGCATCCAATCTAATTTCATGAAGCAGCTGCTGAAGAAACCAAGAGTTCCTCCTATATAAGAGATAAAACTCTTCAGAAAATTTCCAATGACCTTGTAAAGAATGGAGGAAAAAATGAGTGTTTATGTTTTTTTAAAAGTGGGGGGAGAGTCAGAGAAATAAAGGAGGAAGGGAATTATTTAGATTCCTGTGCAAACATGAATGCCAAACAACTTATTTAAATGCCTCAGTTCCTAACTTTCACCCAAGAGGCTATTCTCAAAAACCTAAACAAGTAGCTCATCCTGGAACAATGGATTTAATTTACTCTGCAAATGAGAGAGAGAGAAACCCTGGAGGAACCGAGGAAACAAGGGATACATTGGAAGGGAGGATTTGGTGTAATTAGTTCCGCTCAATCTACTTCAAATCCAACGTGGGGTTCCCTTTTACCAATGCACCTTTCAGAAGAAAAAGATAATGGGCTGTATTTGCATCTGACGAAAAAGCTTCTGGGATTTTGTTTTTTGTGTGCTTCCAGTAGCTTCTGGTGTGCATTAATTTTTGTTGTTGAAATATCTGATTTGCGTTTCACACAAGACTAACACACTTGCACTTAATTTTTAATTTTGTATAATTATGGATCTTAATGAGCATTGCTTAATCAGAACCCTCTATCGTCTTGTGGCATCGTGACTTTTAACCACACCAATTTCTCCATTATCTCCAAATGTCTGACTACAGGAAATGTATTCTTTGCTAATTAATTTTTGGTACCTGAGAACTTTTGAGCTGAGCTGGAAGTAGGCAAGAGGTGGTATAGACCAGGAGCCTTGAGACCTGGCTGGGACTTTGAATCCACACTGTGCCTCTTAGGAAGATCACCTGGAGCCTGTGTTGCTGATCGTTTTGTGCCGTGCCACCTGCATGGCCATGAGTGAGCTGCATGTTCCCACAGTGCTACCAGAAGGAGGGACTGGGCAACAATGTCTGATTGTTTTATATAGAGAAAAAATATTTTTTTTGGGGGGGGGGAATCAACCTGACTTCTCATAATTACCATTCAGAAGGCAATGAGGAATGCTCGGGGGGTGAGGCTGTGATTTACTGAAAAGGAATTACAGTGGTAGCTTGTATAAAGGAATTGATTGGTTCCAGGGAACCCATTTGTTTTTGCAGCAAATGAAATTCTGTTAAACAAGTTTTCCTTTATACAAATGTCCCATAGGAATGCATTGAAAACAGAGTAATCCCTATTCTGGACCATTTTTATGTTGTGGGGATTCGCCCCATAGGCGATTCTGTTAAGGGGAATTTCCCCCTCTGGAATTTTTTATGTTGTACAGATTTTGTGTTATACAAACCATTTGTTATATGAGGGTCCACTGTATCTCTCTTTGTGAAGAGTGTAGAAGATGAAGCATGCAGCCCCCTTGGCAGCATTTCTGTGAGTAGGCCACAGAAAGAAAGAAAGAAAGAAAGAAAGAAAGAGAGAAAGAAAGAAAGAAAGAAAGAAAGAAAGAAAGAAAATTTAAGTTCCTGGTGGCATCCAAAAGTGAAAGCATGGTCTCTGGTTCCCTCAAGTGGCCAGCTCTGGTAACTTCAAATTTAGAAATATATATATTTCTAGGTTTATTATTTTAACATTTTTAATACTTTCAGACAGTGGATAAGTGAATCAGCTGATGTTTTCCCCACAGTTAAGGATGTCCAACTGTATTACTGGTATCTCCTACCTAGCATCTCCTACCTGGAGTTGCAGGAGCAAAGGTAACCATTGTATCATCACTGTCTATTCACTGATGCTCTCAGAGTACAGTATGCATCTGTAACTAAAGGCCACGGAGGATGGTATACATTAAGCCTTACTGAGTCAGAGTATTGAACACATGACTTGTAGGATGCATGGAACCCATTTGTTTTTGCAGCCTTAGATCATTCCCAGGGTAGACGAAACAAAGAGAATCATATGCCGGGACACCTCTAGATGTGATTCCCCTTGAATACAAGGTCACACCCCCATGCTTGTCTTCCAGGTATGGTAGTCTGGGTGGTGGTGATAGTTGTGGGTGGGTAGGTACATTGGGTCCTGGAAGGGGAAGGTAGCCCTGAGAAGCGCCAAAGTAGCCACCCTGCCTGACATCCCAAATAAATGGCAATGGTTCTCCACCCAGTGTTGTGGACAGAAATGTTTTTCTGTTTTAACTGGAAATGTCAAGGATTAAACCCAGGAACTTTGAGGATGGATAGGGTATACACAGTGTGTGATCTGAAATCTTCTTTGAACTAGATGGAAATGGAATAAAAGCAAATCTAAGGCTTTACGAAAGAGACACAAAAGGTGAGTTGAAAAACAGAGGAAGTTCTCTGTGCTCTGAAGGCTGCTGGACAGCAGCAGAAATGATATATGTAAAGAGAGGAGAAGAAAACCATTTGTGTTTCTTCCCAAGAGAATCTGTGGGATGTTTTAGCATATACACGAGATGAGCTCTACAGGAATATGGAAGGCAGACAATTAACTGGAATTTGCAATATAAGATTTTTTTAAAAAAACAGATCGTAGTAAAGCATCCAAAAGGACTGCTTATATAGTCAGTCCAAAATAGAGATGGGCACGAATCAGAAAAATGGCATTTCGTTTGTCGTTTGTCGTTTGGAGGGTCCGTTTCGGTTCATTTCCATTTTTTTGTGAATTTTTGCAAAAAAAAATCATTTTCATTTTCATTCATTTCGTTACTATTTTGTTACCATTTATTTCAATTTTTGTGATTTTTTTTTTTAGGATTTTAAGCAATTCAGTCATATTGCAGTAACGGAAACGAAACACACGACAAAAATTCCGGTGTTTCTGTTCGTTTGTTTCATTTTAGACACAAAATTCATTTGTCATTTTGTTACGTAACGAAACAAAAAACGAAAATGGAAACGAAAAATTGTTCATTTCATGCCTATCTCTAGTCCAAAACACTCTCACTATGCTGTACAAATGACACCCCAGAGGGTGGCCTGTTCTCCAGCAGTGAAGGCATTCAGTGTGTTCCAGAGAGATATGAAGATTCCAGGAACATTAGGGAGAAAAAAGCCCTTCAAATAAATTTCAAGGGAAACCTACTTGGTAATCTGCTGTCCTGCAATGAATTTTCTGTGTTATGTTTTCTGTGTTATGTGTTATGAATGTATTTGCAGCATAACCCATAGGCAGAAAAACAGTTGTATGTTCGGTCTTTCCAGTGTTATATCCTTGGGAATGTAATGGTTTGCTAAGCTCTGGGTGCTCATTCCCAGCTTGACAGGACAATTCACTGGGATTCTGGCTCTTTTCAAAGCCCGCTGAAGGACTGTCATGGTAGAGAAGCCATCTGATAGAATACCTGCAATGTTGAATGCATATATTTATTTCTTGAAGGTATTTCATAGGGCTAAATCCCACATTGTCAGGAACTACACGTTTCAGATAATCTGAAGTAAATTTTTAACTGTGGGTTATCTGAAGATAAGCATGAAACAGTGGGCTTTCCACATCGTGCTTTAATGTGAAGGCACACATTAAAACAGGAAATACTGTAGGACGTTCTTTTAAACTGTCAACATCAGGACTATCAATACTTGATACAGTCAGTCCAAAAATCTCTCCCTGTGCCCTACAAATGACCCCAAAGAGTGGCCTGTTCTCCAGCAGTGAAGGCATTCAGTGTGTTCCAGAGATAGGAAGATTCCAGGAACATTAGGGAGAAAAAGAACTGAAATCTAGTTTCGAATTTATCTTTTTAGACTTGCCTTGTAAAATATTGATTTGCTGTGCTGTACAATAACATCACCGCCCTCTTGAGCAGTTATACTATTCTAATATTCAGTAAATGCCTTTGAACTGATTTGTGCACCTGGAGGCTCTGAAACATGCACAGAACCTAAGAGCATTTCTGTTTAGAAAAGTTAGTCCAAAGCTAAATGAAGGCCTTCCTGAAATTCAGCTTGCACTCTGAATTTTCTTGGGAGGAATTAAGCTGTCTCGGCTTTTGCCTGTCTTAATTCCCTCCCTGCTTGTTCCTGACTCTTTTGAATCAAAATTTATAAAAATCCTAGTTGGCTAGGAATTAGTCAGATGCAAACTTAGAGGGCTAAGCCAGGGGAGGGGGGAGGGGGGAGGTCAGTGCATGTGCTTTGTGCAAAGCTGCCAAGAAGGTATTGGAAAGAAATGTTGAGGAAAAGAGGCATAATATTTTAGCGGTTGCCTAGAAAGCAAATAAACTGAGGCATTTTTAACAATTCATGAGATACCTGTTTCTCATGTTCTTTTGCTTGTGATAAGCATAATTTTATAGTCAGATCCCATGGAAATTTACTCAGAGGTAAACTCCAGTGACACGAGTGGGAGTAACTGCCTAGCTGGAGCATACATTTTCAACTGCAGCATAAATCTCTACAGGGGAAGAACCAATTTATAGTAGAATTTTGGATGTGACTTTTCAAAGGCAAGTCCCCTTACATTCTGTGGCATTTACTCCCATGAACATATGTATAGGGTTAAAGTACAATTATATACATGTCTACTGAGAGGCAGGTTCCGCTGAATGCAGTGGGGTTTCCCCCAGACAAATACGTACAGTAGGACCCCCGTATCCACTGATTCATTTAGGAAAAAATTAAATAATTCAGCAGCCACAAAGCAAGCTGTAAAGCCAGCTACTATCTCAAAACAGCAGTCATAAAGCAAGCTACTGTCAGGAAACAGCAGTTTGGGGGTGGGTGGGCAGGTGTTTATTATCCGTGGTTTTCATTATCCACAGGAAAGCCTGGCATCAATCCCCAGTGGATACCGGGGTCCTACGGTACAAGAGTGCATCCTAATGCATTTTATGGAGATCCACATATACTTTAGGGAGAAATCCTCCTTCAGCAGAAACATTATTGGAACAGTCAGGGTAATTAGAGCATATATTTGCCAACAAGTGATTCATTTTGGACAGGAAGTTCACAGGTAAAAGACAATGGGCCATGTACTGGGTCATTAAAGTCTTCTCTCAGACTGACACTGCTGCCGCCATGTCAGGACTGGCAATTCACTCTGGCCCACCAGGGAATACCTGGAAAATGAGTGTGGAGGGTTAAGGTTTAAGGGACACATATGAACTGCTGTCATCACTCGTTCCATTTCTGGTGTGTCAGATTATTTTAATACTGCAGTTTCAGTGGGTAAAGAACCTCACCCTATAATGACTTTTCTAAAGACTTCCCCAAATGGATATTTAGCATTTGATCCTATTAAATTACAAGGTTCAGAATGGGAGGATTCAGCATATTCCACACTATCCCGATGATATAAGGCTGACTTTATCCTTTCAGTTCCCTTGTAAACGCCTTTCCATGTTTTTTTAAAAACCCTTCCTGAAGGCATTGTTAAATTTCATGCTGCAATTTAGTGGTGGAGTTGGGTGCTATGGCATTTCCCCCTGAAGTTCATTTCTCCACACCAGTCTTCCAGGAGGAATTTTTTTTGTTAGTACTGAAACACGTGTAGGTACAGTATATTAAATGAAGAAATAAATCATTTTTATTAGCTCCAGAACAGAAACCTGTGGGGGGATTCAGCAGAAAAGTATATTTCAAAGAATTTGATCCAAGAATTTCAAAGATTTTCCAAGGAGGAAAGATGTTTGCTAAGAGGAGACTTTCAAAATTTCATTTTGGACATGAAACTTGTTAAGTTCCATCTTGCTTTGTAATGTACTAACTGGGGTGGAATCTTTGCCTGATCTTGAAGAGCCTTGAAATAACTGCTTCATACTGTTTGGGTTTATTTGTTTGTTTGTTGTCCTATGTATACCTTCTGGGAGTCAGGATTAGAGGTGGGTATTTTGTTTCGGAAGGGGTCTGGGTCTGAAATGAAACACAGTAGCACAGGTTCCGGAACCGGAACCCACCCTCCAGAATGAAATCCACCACTGACCTACGTTCCTTTGGGTCACACAGGGCAAAACTCCAACAAGGAAGCAGCCTCCAACGTGTCCTCTTTCCTTCTCCCTGGCACTGATCAATCAGCCTTGTACAGCTCCTGATTGGTCGGTGCAAGGGAGAAGAAAAGACGATGCATTAGAGGCTGCTTCCTGATTGGAGTTTCACCCCATGTGACCCAAAGGAAGGTAAGTCAGTGGTTGATTTCATTCCAGAGGGTGGGTGCCAGTTCCAAATGGCAGCTGTGCGGCCGTGTTTCGTTTCACAACTGGACCCCTCCTGAAATGAAACACCCATCTCTAATCATGACTGCTTTAGAATACCATACTTTTCACTCTATAAGACACACTCCCCCCTTTAAAAGTAAGGGGAAATGTCTGTGAGTCTTATAGAACAAATACAGTAGTCCCAGCTACATATATGTATACCACACATTTTCATTTAGAGAGAAGTTACCTGCACTGAGCTCTCCCGTCTCCTGCTGCAGCCTGGATTCCACTGTTCTAATCACCTCATTTGCAAAGATGTTTCCACGGAGCCTATGCCCTCCCTTTCTGAAGCCTGGATCCCCCAGTCCCAATCACCCTTTGCAGCTTGGATTCCCCAGTCCCAATCACCTTGTTTGCAATCCTCCCCTTCTGCAGCCTGGATTCCCCAATCAAAAATCACCTTGTTTGGAAGGAGGGCTCCTCCACAGAGGCTCTGTCCTCCCCTTTTGCAGCCAAGATTCCCCCACCACGAAACCTTAGGCCAAACATTTTTTTCTTGTTTTCCTTCTCTAAAACTAAATCTTATAGTCAGGTGCATCTTATAGAGGGAAAATACAGTAATTAAAACTGATATTAAAATACAGGTTCAAATACTAATGATAGTGTTTTTATCAGTTCCACATCCCAGTGAGCTTCTCTGGGGGATTGTGGATTTGAACCCTGTTCTCCAGCATCCTAGCCTATCCCTCTATCCATTATACCGTTCTGGGAATCCAGTGTGAATTTAGGCCTCAATACCAATACTAAATAATACTAAAATAAAATTAAATGGTTTATCATATTAAAGCCCAATGGAACAACTATTTCAAGATGCATATGAAAGGGGAAGTAACCTAACCTTTAGAAGTTGCTCATCTGTTAGTTGCTAAAAGGCTGCCTGGATTTTTTTAAAAAAACCTCTCTGTCCATATGGCAGAATATTTTTATTTTTTATTTATGACTCATGTAATTAACCTTTCTGAAAGTTGGAAAAAACTAGTTACAGAGCACTAATTATTTTTAACTGATCCCTTCTTTGCAGTTACCAAGAAATAACATCCCCTTTCTGACTTTGCTACCAGAGCAGCCCACTGGCCTGCAGACATTTTAAACACAACATCCAAAAGACCCCTTTCAGGTTTTATATCTCAAATATGTGACGCTATGGATAAAACAGTCCAGTCATTATATCTGGATGAAAATGTGCATGTAACTCTATGGACCTGATAAAATTTCCTGAGGAGTTGGGCCACCTATAGTCTACTCATTTCTTCCTTGCGGTATTAGTAAGGAAACTAAGCACATGGCTCTCCCCCCTGTTTTTACTGGTGAGAGGGAGCAGTGTGTTCCAGCGCAAAATACCCTTCTTCTTTAAATAAAGCCATCTCTCCATTGTTCCTTTTTTTTAAAGAAGAGGAAAAAGGCATCTACCTCTTTGTCCATTTACGTACAGAGTGTCCTTTGCGAGGTAGAGAGGACATTAAGGAGAGAGTGCCTGGAATGTCATGGCAGGCATTTGATTTCACGCTTCAGAGTGGCTCTTTATACAGGGTAATTTACAGCCGTTTCCTCATGACAGGTATCTGTCTTGTGTCTAAAGGTGAGGCTCATATTAGGACTTTGGATGGGCGAGCTGCTCAATATTCCCCTACCCCTATACTTCTTGTAAGGTTATAACCGGGCAGCAGATCTCCAAGGAGACTAAAGCTTCTCCACATTACCTTGTTAATACTGTGTGTGTGTGTGTGTGTGTGTGTGTGTGTGTGTGTGTGTGTGTGTGTGTGTGTGTGTGTGTGTGTGTGTGTGTGTGTGTGTGTGTGTGTGTGTGTGTTGCAACTCTATTCTTCCATTATTTTTAATGCCATTCCTGTTAAGGAAGGAAAAGATGGATGATGATGTGACTCACCTCAGCATATTTCTCTTTGTCAGCAGTACAAAGGGGGAATAACTAGGACACAGCCCCCCCTACTCCAAATGGGCATCATTAGGCTAATTGACATATGAGCAAAGGGAAGACCTTGACTCGTATTGATGTTATAATATTAATGGGGAAAGTCAGCGGGCACAGACCTAACAGCATGTCACCTCATGCTTAAGATGTCAAAAGCTCTGTCCTATGTAACCTCTAGAGTCTTCTGGCTCAGTTGGATTCCAAGGTGATCAAGTTGAAATGGATTGTATACTTCTGATGAGGTTTCAGAGGAGAGGTGCAACAAATACTCCCTAAACTCTCAATTCTCTTTGATGAAGGCCACCTTGTGAGAGTGCAATAAAGAAATTTATAATTAATCTTATAATTAAGGATTATTAAGAAGTATATGTCTCTGTACTGGGCAAAAGAGAAAAGCCCTTCCCATGAATTACAAATATCTCTTGTAATTTCCCTAGCTAACCACAATACCCTCTTTTCCTGTAAGTTAGTTAAGAAAGAGGAACTCTCTGCAAGATCGTTTACAGCTAGACATGGGCACGACCAGAAAAAAATGATGTTTCAAGTTTTCGCTTGTGGGAACGGGTCCGTTTCGGGACGTTTCCGTTTGTTGCGAAATTTTTCAAAAATTTGTCGTTTCCGTTTGTCATTTGTCGTTGGGCATTTCCACCGTGATTTAGCGTGATTTGACTTCCCAGAGCATAGGGGCATCCCACAATCAGGGCCGGCGCTAGGTGCTTTTGCACCCTAGGCGGCAGGGGGGAGGTGCGGGTGGGCGGTGGTGGCGGGGGGGCCATGGGCGGGCGGTGGCCACGGGTGGGCGAGTGGGTGGGGGGCAGCACGGGCCGCAGGCGGGGGGCGGCGTGGGCAGATGGGCAAGTGGGCAGTTAGGATATCACTTAGGATAGAGGTTCTGTTCTTGGCTTGCACCCCAAATGTGTGTGTGTGCAAGCAAATTGAAGTTGGGAAAAGAGAAAATAAATGGTAGTATATAATATGTTTTTAAAATAAACCACACCTCCCACTCCCAGTCGAACCTCCCCCTTTATCCAATATCAGAAAAAAATCCTCACAAACTGCCAGAGAAGAAATAAAGAATAAACTGCTATTCCCTTCAGCAGACAAAGCTGCAGGGAATCAAAGAAATTAATTTCTAAATTCAATTCCCTCCCTGCCTGCCTAACTTAAATCCTAAAGCCTCCAGCCTCCCTCCTCAATCTCGATCGGATCACACCAGCACCAGCAGCCAGCCCTCCTCCCTCAACCACATCCATACAACCGACTGCGATTTCTGGAAGGTGCCTCGGCTTTTTATGCCCTCCGAGACATCCAGAAGTGTCAGTCAAAAACCTGGTGATACCATTGGTGGAATGGTTCAAAAAATTTGCATGGTCCCATCCCATGCCCAGCCCAAATGGGCAGGTCTAAAAAAATAATAAAATAAAATAAAATAAAATCAATACAACGTTTTATTGCTATTAAAAAAACCCCACTGCTGCTACTATTAAAAATCAGGCATTTAAAATAAATAAATTTCACATGTTTCTGTGGTGATTTGGTGTGTTTTTTTACCACGATTTCAAAAGAAAAATTGTGGTCGCCATTTTGGTTCCCCCCTACGCATGGCATGGCGAGATGACGAGGATGACCTCCCCCAGCCTGGTGCAAGCAGCCCAGGACAGGAGAAGAGGGGGGAAGGCCAGGGACCCCCCAGAAACCACCCCTCTGGTAGGTGGCAAAGGCTCAGGCAAGCATATTTTCGCCTGCTTTTTTGGCCGGGAGTCGGGTTTTTTTAAAAAAACTTTTAAAAACTTTTTCTGTGCTTCACATTGCGCAATCACCATGATGCCACAAACGGAAACGAAAAACCCGACCAAATTTTTCTTTTTTCAGTTCGAGTTCGAGTTCTGAAGGCTTAATTATCGTTACCGTTTCCGTTACATAACGGAAATGATAACAAAAAATGGAAATGGAAACGACAATTTCGCCGAGTCGTGCCCATGTCTATTTACAGCAGCTAGGATTGTGGACTCTCTTTTGACATAGTCTGTCCAACTGGAAATCACCAGCTCCACAGCAGGCTAGGATATGTACCTGGTGTATCAGAGTAACTGTTTTCTATTAGAGAGGATAAGGGTACATCTGCGCATGCGTGTTTTGAAATATATGACGCGTCTCTATTGACGTCAAGAGTTGTGTGCATGTTTCTTAAAGAAGACTGCTTACGTGTATGTTATGTGAAATGTATAAATTGTTTTGCTGGACCCCAGAAGGTGTCCTTCTATTATAGAAGCGCCATTAATGCATTAATTCAATAAATTCCTGAAGGAACACGGTGTCAGTGTATAATATGTTAATCTGTCCTGAAGCCTGCATTACAATCTAGAATTGTTTGTCAGTTGACAACCTCAACTCAGCGAGACACTTCAGTCAGCCACAGATATTCCTTGTGAGACTTCTCACTTATCTCAACAAGATCACTATGCTTTGCGTTAAAGGTTTCCGCACAAAACTAACCTCCTCCTTCTTTCAGAGGCAAAATGCCCCCACAGCTATCACACTTGATAATTTACCAAAAAGAGGCAAACCACCTCTCCAACAAAGCTGCCACTGTTACCATTTTGGGCTTGCATTGTTGGAGTTTTATTCCAAGACACATCCCCATCATGGCTTGTAACCTGTGATGGATTTTTCCTCCAGTAATCTGTCCAATCCCCTTTCGAAGGCATCCAGGTTAGATGCCATCACCACATCCTGTGGCAGGGAGTTCCACAAATTAACAACTCGCTGGGTAAAAACAAATCTTTTGTCTATTCTCACTCTTCCAACCCTCAATTTGAGTGGGATGCCCCTAGTTCTGACATTTTGTGAGAGGGAGAAGAATGTCCATCTACCCATTTTACTCATACCCTGCATAATCTTGTACGTCTCAAACATATCTCCCCTCAGGCATATTTTTTTCAGACTAAAGAACCCCAAATGCTGTAGACTTTCCTCATAAGGGAGGAGACCCAACCCCATAATCATTTTAGTCACTCGCCTCTGCAACATTTCCAGTTCCACTATGCATTTTTTGAGATGCAGTGACTAGAACTCCAGGTGTGGCCTTATTATCATTTTGTACAATGGCATTATAATGTTGGCTGTTTTATTTTCAACCCCCTTTTTGATTATTCCTAGCATGGAATAGGCCTTCTTCACTGCTGCCACACATTGGGGAGACATCTTCATGGAGCTGTCCACCAACACACCAAGATCTCTTTCCTCATCTGTCACAGATAGCTCAGAACTTAGAAGCTGATAAATACAGTTTTGATTTTTTTTGCCCTAATATGCATTAGTTTACATTTTCCTACATTGAAATACATTTGCCATTTCTCAGCCCATTCTCCCAGTTTGGAGATATCCTTCAGGAGCTCTTCACAATCTTTTCTTGTCCATTTGTCATCTGCAAACTTGTCCACCTCATTGCTTATCCCTGTTTCCAGGTCATTTATGAACAGACTGAAAAGTACTGGTCCCAGGACACATCCCTGGGGCACACCACTTTTCACCTCTCTCCAATATGAAAATTGCCCATTGACACGTACTCTCTGTTTCCTGGATCTCAACCAATTCTGAATGCATAAGAGGACCTGCCCTCTTTATCCCCTGACTGTGCAGTTTTCTCAGCAGCCTTTGGTGAAGGATTGTGTCAAATGCCTTCTGAAAATCCAGATAGACAATATCCACTGGTTCACCCAAATCCCCATGCCTATTGACCTTTTCAAAGAATTCTAGAAAATTTGTGATGCGAGACTTACCCTTACAGAAGCCATGCTGATTTTCCTTCAGCAAAGCTTGTTCTTCTATGTGTTTTAAGATTTTCTCTTGGATGAGGCTTTCCACCATTTTCCCTGGGACAGACGTAAGGCTAACCGGCCTGTAGTTTCACAGGTCCTTCCTCCTTCCTTTTTTAAAAATTGGTGTGACATCCGCTATCCTCCAGTTCTTCTGTTACTGTGGCCGTTTTAAGGGACAAGTTGCATATATCTGTTAGGAGACCTGCAACTTCATTTCTCAGTTCCTTAATAACCCTTGGGTGGATGCCATCTGGGCCTGGTGACTTGTTGATCTTCAGTTTATCAATTAAACCTAAAACATCCTCTCTTTTAACCTGTATTTGATTTAATTCTTTAGTTAAGAGGAGCCACTTGGGCAGAAGAATCTGCCTGAGGTCTTCTGTCATGAAGACAGATGCAAAGAACTCATTTAATTTCTCTGCAATCTCCAGTCCCCCTTTACCTCCCCCTTTCCTCTTTCACCATCCAGAGGGCCAACTGGTTCCCTGGCAGGTTTTCTACTGCTAACATCTCCTTACATATCTTTTGCCAGAGTATGTGTTCCTTATAATATTTATAGAATTAATTTTTCTAACCTGTTTATTTATTTATTTATTTAACCTGTTTATTTATTTATTTATTTAAGAGTATTTTTACCCTGCCTTTCTCCTTGGATAAGGACCAAAGGCAGCTTACATTAATGAGGGATAATGTACAGTCCAATACAATTAAGACATGTTCAAGTATTTGAGACATTTAGGGGGAAGCCTAGACCTAGTTTTGGAGTTTTACTGGTAAGTTACCACAAAAAGAACAATGAAAGCTAGCATTGAGACTTAAGGTGGCCAGGCCATAGGCTCCTCAACTCCTTGCAATAATTTTATTAGGATATATTTTGGCCTCCTCGTTGCCAATTGGAACTGAGTGAAACAAGCCAATAGTTCTTTTGCTGCTTGTGTATATCTTATGTAATGGAGTGCTTTAAAGAAAATCCTGGTTGAATTAGGTGGATTTTATTTTTAAAGACTGAACCATTACATAAATAATGACATCAGTTTGTGATTCATCCCTGAATATTTTATCACCCTATGCTGGCTTCCCACTGTTCTTCACTCCACCAGTCTTTCTTCCACCAAAGCCTGATTTGTCTGTTTTGGGAAACTGATGTTCCCAACAAAGCATTCTCTTTGGTGTCGGTGTTGGTGGCTGGACAGTTGCTTCTGTTCCATCAAGAATACAGAAGGGGGAAGAGAGGGAGTGAGACAGGGAGAGAAAATGAGAAAGAGAACAAGAGATGTAATTGTTTTTTTCTTTGGCAAGACAATGAAACCCATGGAGATGTCCAGCATGGCAGTTGCTCCCAATGGGGCAAAGAAATGCCAGGCGTTAATTCCTAGCTACACCATTTAGGCACAAGCAAAGACAAGGTAATCATAGGGACCCTGGGAGATCACACGTAGGATACACCAAGGCACCTGCTGCCTCCTGCCTTGGTAGTTTCTTACGTTCCGATGCCTCACTAAATTGGAAGTGTGAGCTTTGAACAAAGCACCTTGAAACCCGTCATCACTTTTTGAAGTGCATCATGATAGCAGACCTTTTTACCTTGACAGTGGCAGAAAGGCACTGGCTTTCCATGGTAATGATGAGATAGGTGATCTGAGGTAGAAGAAAGACATTTCAGGTGGGAGCCTTTGACAGGTGAGGAAGATGAGAGGAGAACACACCTATTTCACAATGTGCTGTATCAAAGGCCAGCCAAATTATTCTCATAATCCTATGAATGTTGTTGCTGAGCCTCTCTCCCCATTATCATTGCTGTTGCTGTTGCCCTCAATATACTTCATTCTTGAGCTCACAAGGGCTGCTATCCCATGGCCGGAAATTCTGGATCAAAGTAAAATGCAGATTTCCCCCTGTAGTGGTCACTGGGGTTGAAACGCGGTTCCTGTGTCCCCCCAGGCACAGTTCAAAGAACTGCATCTTTTGTGTCCCCATGATCGGGAACTACAGTGGAACAAAAAGGTTTTTGATGTGGATTTTCTGATTCCCCATGGACTCAAGTACTAGTTAAAAATCCGCATCGGAACAAAAGGTTTTGATGTGGATTTTCTGATTCCCCATGGACTCAAGTACTAGTTAAAAATCCGCATCGGAATTGAGACAAACTTTGTACCACCTCAAGACCAGGGACTTGTAAAACTCGCTGGGTCACGCTTAAGTGGGCGTGGTCGCATCCCCCCCTTAAAGTCTGTTGGTCATGGGGACACAATTTTATTAACCGCATCATCAAGCAGTTTATAGTGTGTGTTTTTTAGTGGTTGTGGGATAGCAGCTAAGATACTGTATATTCCTGCCTGTGATGAAGGAGGAGATGGCACACCCTCCATTCCATGTACAGAAGAAGCAGTCTGAGCCAGAATTTGAAATGTACATCAGCGATGGGTGCTTTTTTCCAGCATCTGAGGGGCGGTGGAACAACTTATGGATACAGGGCTGGCTGTGGGATGTAATTAGACCTCCAGCAACACACTACCTCTATTCATTTCCTGCAGCTTGAGGTGGCTGCCTCACTCTGCCTAATCACATATTTAGCACAGATAAGGAATATATACCACTGTGCTAATACATGCACCTAGTTTATTCAAAGTTTTCAGAATTCCTTAGTTGTTACACCCAGAATTCCTTAGTTGTTACACTATGTTCCTTTTGTTTTGGGTACAGCCTGGTGATTCATGGGTGAAATTTGATAGCCTTTTCTTTCTCTAAGAGAGAAGTTCACTGCTGAATTCACTGGAGATGGAGAAATCTGTCTATTTCAAGTACAGTGGACCCTCGTATAACAAAGGGTTTGTATAACAAGATCTGTACAACATAAAAAATTCTGGAGATAGGGGAAATTGGCTTAACAGAATCATCGATGGGGTGAATCTGTACAACATAAAAATGGTTGTAATTAGGGATTACTCTGTTTTCAATGCATTCCTATGGGAAATTTGTATAAAGGAAAATTTGCTTAACAGAATTTCATTTGGAATGAATTAATTCCTTTATACAAGGTACCACTGTATTGCAAATCCTGAAACAAGTCCCAGCAAATATGAATTCAACTGAAATTTTCACTCATCTATAAGGACACACAAATCGGTCAGTTTTGCATTCTCCATCATTTGGATTTTGTGCAGTCTGATAAGTTCTGAAAGAAGCCAACAAGTTAAAATGAAATCTCACCCAGCTGTAGATTTTGGTTTAGGATATTTGGGTAGCAAATGTAAGCTGCCTATAAGAACTCAAGGACTGCTTAGCATGCCATAAAAATATAATCATGCTCAGGTAAATCTGCATATTTTATAATCCTTTGCTATCTTTTCATCTTGGGCAATTCTTCTCCTCAGGTTGCATGAAGCCTCTCTGATTTATGTGGTATGAATAAATTCTTTTTGATTTCCTCAGCTCTTTAGAAATCACTACGTAGTGACAGAAACACCACACTGAAGTCTCTTAGAACAACATCAGTCTTCAAAGCCATTCTCCACTTGATGCTGACACGTTTCTATCTATATCCATCTAAGACACACGCCCATTCAGAGAGAGGCAGGCAGGAGGAATGGAAGGTTCAGAACCAAGTGTATGTGAGAGAACCAAGTATATGTGAGAGAACCAAGTGTATGTGAGTAATTACCATAGAAACAGTTTTGTTCTGTTCCATACACCAGTACAACATCTCAGCTGTGGCAACAGTCCCATTGACACCAGACTGCGCCTAGTCCCTTCCCTGCCTAACTATAAGAGGCTGCTTAAGACTCTGTTCACCCCAGGGGTCTTTGATGGCACCCTCACCACTTGCCCTGCACTGTTATGGGTTATTGTTTGTGGCATCCTTGGTTTCTGATGGATAAGTTAATTTGTTTCTTTTCTTTTTACCCTTTGCTTCCTCTTTGGCCGTTACTTCACAAGCCGCTCACTTCGCAGCTAGCCTTCTTTTCTGTCCGAATCGATCGTTTTAGTCCGCACGCCCCTCCATTTTAGCTTCGGTGCCGCCCCGACCACTCCCCCTTAACCGTGCTCCAACTGGGGAGAGTGGTGCCCCTGGCTGCTGCCGGGAATCTTTTCACTTCACATCTTGCTTCACTCCCAACGTGACGTGTGGTCTCGGTTTTTGGCTTTTATTTCAAGTTTTTTTAAAAAAGTATTCAAACAGGGATATCGATGCATCGTTATATCATTTCATCGCTTTGCGCTGTTACTTCCTCGCTCGAGTAGCGGCGGCGGCGGGAGAAGGAGGAGCTGCTGCCGCCTCGCCCGGCCAGAGCAGGGCACCCAGGGCAGGCAGCGTGCAAGCGGCGGAGGGTGGGCGGCTGTGCCATGAGGGGCTCCCCCCGAGTAGCGGCGGCGGCGGGGGGGGGCTGCCAATGATGCCAGGAAAGAAGTTGAAATCAGTAGAGCCATTGCAACTGACAGTCCAGCATCAGTGCATCGATACGCCGTCGGTAGGAATTTTTTAAAAGGATGGATGGGAAATAACGAACATTGAAAAGTGGCATGCGAATGCGAAGGGAGCACGTGAGGTTGTGCTCAAATTGGTCCTAAAACTGCAGCTCGTGAGTACTGAGAAACAGGGGCGGGAGCGAAGCGAGAACACGTGACCGCCACGTGACCGCCTCCGAATTCAAATCGAAGGCAATATCGCTGCGGAGCGCCGCGCCTCGTGAAGTAAGGGCCTTAGTTATTGTTTGATTTATGGTTACTTCTGTTTGATTTTATGGATTCCTACCTGCCCAGAACTGTGCCTCACACTAATGGGGCAGCATAAAAGCCTAAGAAATAAATTTGATTTGGTTTCTGCAATTTCCACAACAGGCCAATTCAGCTTAGCACAATTTGGAGGCTACTGGATTCATTGCCAGTTTTAATGTTTTCTTTGCTTTTGGTGCCCTTGACTGAGGAATGCAAATCTCCATGTGCTTCCTGGAGTGTAATTGGAAATTAAGAAATAGCCATGCATGGTTTTGCTTGTCAAAACTAAATAACATGCTGGCACAGTGCCTCTTTATCCCACTAAGCATGTTTTTATATAATGGGTACAGCGAATTTTGTTGGCTACTTTTTTAAAAAAGAGAGAGAAAACTATCAATATTTTGTTTCTTAGCAAAATTGATTGGCAGCTGGTGGCAGGGGTTGTGCTTCATTTCTGACCAGATTCCTCCATGGCTTTGGGGGCCATGAAAATGATGTACGTCTCCCAAGCAAGAAGCATCCAAATACAGGGACCCTCGTATAACAAATGGTTTGTATAACATAAAATCTGTACAACATAAAAATTCCGGAGATAGGGGAAATTTGCTTAACAGAATCGCCTGTGGGGTGAAATCCGTACAACATAAAAATGGTCGCAATTAGGGATTACTCCGTTTTCAATGCATTTCTATGGGAAATTTGTATAAAGGAAAAATTTGCTTAACATAATGTCATTTGGAATGAATTAATTCCTTTATACAAGGTACCACTATATCTCAGAAGAATAGATGCAATGACTGAGGCAGAGGTAGATATTTTTGGGAGAGCCAATGTTCTGCCCTAGGATCTTCTGGGAGGTCTACAAACCAAATATAACTAAAGAAGGCAAACAGCAAAGACTATCATGGCTAGATGTCCACTTCTATTTTTTTTTTTGGGGGGTATATACATATTTTGAGAGTTCAATGGCAGAGGGGTGTGTGCGTTACATGTTTTCTCAGGAAAGAGTCATGGAGTGCGCAGCAAGCCCCAGGGTTGCATTTCCTCCACCCCTCGGATAGGGAGGTTTCATGGATGAAGAACAATTTATGGTTTTTTTCACTGCACAGGTGGCAACCAAGTCATAGAAAGTGTACACGGGAAAGGTGTTTAATGGTTAGAGAATATGCAGAGGCAGGAGAACACCCAGAATTTTTGAAACAAGTACCCAATTGTACACATGCTCAGATCCCCTAGACCAGTGGTTCTCAACCTGTGGGTCCCAAGATGTTCCTGGACTGCAACTCCCAGAAACCTCTTCCAGCACAGTGAGTGGTGGAGGCTTCTGGGAGTTGCAGTCCAGCAACATCTGGGGACCCACAGGTTGAGGACCACTGCCTTAGACCACACACACACACACACACACACACACACACACACACACACACACACACACACACACACACACACACACACACACACACACACACACTTTAAACACATCTGCTCTTACAAAATGACAAAGTGGACCCTAGATCAAATCAAGCTTTGAACAGCCAAAAAGGTTCAGACTGAGGCTGTCCTGCTTTGGACACATCATGGGAAGACCAGATTCAATGGAAAGGACAATCATGCTGGGAAAGATGGAATGCATTAGGAAAAGAAGAAGAATACCAAATATGTGAGAGACAGAGTTAATGAGAGAAACCACGGGCTTGGATCTGCAAGTGTTGAGCAGGGCAGCTGAGGCCAGGACATTTTGGAGAGTCCTCATCCATACAGTTGCCAGGAGCTGGAGGCAACTGGATGGTTCATATAACGCCAACAACTGTCCCTATTCGCCCAAGTCCTATTTGCATTACTTGATTTGATGCTGCAAACACTCTAAGAAGACAGTGCCTAGCCCCGCCACATCTTGTCATCACAATCATTCCAGTTACCAGCACCCAGTCTGAAGTGGAAAAGAGCCCTCCTTGCACATACACTCACCCAAGTCGTTCTGCTGCCCAAGGTAAAGGGTGGGGATGGTATCAACTCATGTTGTGCTGAAGCCCAGCAGGCTGGTGGTAACACAAAATCTTCCTTCAACGTTAGCTGCCTCTACCACAATCAAAGCTAGAAGGCTGCCTTACAGGCTGTTGGGTAAGTGCATTGTGCTCATACAGCTCTGCCATCTTATCCCTGACCACCCACCACCAGCTGATGCCATCCGAGACAGCTATCCCATTGCTTCCCCTTTGTGTGAGGTGTGCAGCGGCATGGTCTTCTAAATGCTAGTAGGAGAGGCTTCCAAACGTTTCTTTAGAGCTTTTGCTTCCATCTCCCTTCCCGGCCATCTGTAGTAACACTGCTCAGATGCACAACAGTGCTCCCATAACTCACACCCTGCACACTACCCAGAAGGGTACGGTACTACGAAGGAGTTTGTGCTTCCCCAGGCACTTGACAGGGGAAGGAAAGGGGTAGCTGTAACAGATTCCCAGCGAGGATCTGTCCTCCTGGCATGCAAGAAAAGTGATGGATGGTGCTGCCGCTGTTTGGATTACGTTGGGACTGGAGTCATATGAGGCAGCTTCTGACTCCACTCATTATTTCTCAGAATCACCCTGGGTTGATAAATGAATCTCTCTTGCGCAGTTATATTTAGCTTATCACATGCACTGATGTTCTGTTCAAGGCATGCATTTAAAATAGCACAGTTCAATCACCAAGATATTAGCATGAAATATATATACTTTCCCCCAATGTATTCATAATTATGGTGCTTTGGCTTATTCTTTTAGGTTTGTATTGCTCTTTCCAAGACATGTGTTTGAGCCTATTAACCTAAGCTTGCATGACTTCAACATTCATATTATTTGTCTCATTTATGTCAGGGTTTCAAGGAGAAAAGATTCACACATAGTTGTGCACATGTTAAAATACCTGTTCTTTTAAAGGTAGAGAACTACCCCCACTTTTTGTATGTCATGCTTCAGAGGGAGCAAAAGGAGGTGGGTTAGGTGATTAATGGGACAGACATAGGCATGGGCCAGGACTACATTATTTTATTTTATTTCCAGAGGACACTTTCTCATTTTCAGCCTGCCCGCCAGCCTGCAAAAGTGGTGGCAGTAGCAGCAGTGGTGGTGGCAGCAATGGAGGAAGCAGCCACATGATACAGCCCACCCACCTGCCTGCAGAAGCAGCAGCAGTGGAGGATGTGGAAGCGGCCACGTGGCCCGGCAAAGCCACGTCCATGAGACTGGCGGAGGAGATGGAGGAGGAGGTGTAGCACCATTGTGGGTTACTGCCGGGAGTGGTGGTGTCTTGGTTCCTAAGACCATCAAAATATATTTTTTCTGATGGTCTTAGGCGACCCCTATGAAAGGGGTCATTTGACCCCCAAAGGCGTCGCGATCCACAGGTTGAGAACCACTGGCCTAGCATCACCAACCACATCTGGGGATGAGCTGAAGTGTAAAAAATGGTTATTTTTGTGCAACACAGCTCACACTGGTCAAACTCAAAATCCAGTTTATAATAATTATTTTTCATCCATGCAACAACATTGTTCTACATGTGCTTGTCTTCTTTTGTCATGCACACTATGGTATATTCACTGCTACACTGCAAATGAGGAAACCTGTTTTCAAGGGGGAATCTCTGGGTTGATTATCTGCAACACATAGATGGCAGAATCATTCTCCAAGTGCTTCCTTCAAGATATAGTTCTGGACCATGGTTGCTAATAGGATTCTGCCTGTTGTCATGGGTTACATTACAGCTGTGTTTGTGAAACTCACAAGAGATCAAAAGTCTAATTCCACAGTACATCTTAATAAATATACCAAATGGTGCATTTTGTTATTTTTTTTCTTTTGCAAAATACCCATGTATTCAAATATGTAAACACTTCAAAATGCAAATGTTCCTTGGAGTACTTAGTGGAAAGACTATTCAGAGGCCTGAACATTACATTAAAGCACAGCAAGGAATCTAATAGGAGTCATTAGAATTACACTTAAAACACACTTTAATAAAACTAAGTTATTGTATGTCCTCAACCTGATATTTTCAGAGTGATCCCATAATGAAGAAAAACATCCCCCTACTGCATTTTCATACCATTATTTTCTGCAAATCTGTACAAGAGAAGGAGGAAAGATTGCATATCAGAAAGTTTGCTTCTTTCTTCCCCAGACCTTTGTAGTCATGGGTGGAAAAGGTTTCAAACAGAGCTGGTTTCAGTGTTAGAGGTAGTGTGAGAGTAAGGTTCAAGTTTTGAGTTTATCTTCAAATCTTCATTCCTCTTAACATTTGAAATGTTTTCTGCAGAGATGGGTTTCTAAACTGAATGGCAACAGGATGTGTCCAAACCACACAAAAATGTCTAGTAAATGTCAAACCACACGCTAAGACATCTCAGATCTTAAAATATCTTGTCTAGCACATTTGTATTCAGCTTTTGAAACTCACTATTAAGATAGAGAGAACAATACATTAAGAAATTAATGACCTTTAATCTTGCTAATGCAGATGGAAAAGTATTACTGATCTTTAAGTTTGGTTGCGATAGGGAAAATGAACACATATGTAATGAAGGTCACATTTCTGTTCCATCCCTGTCTTCCAGCATATTGTGGCCATTTACTTACAATTGTAATTAGCATGGAGTCATGTAAAAATAATTCTCCTCCCCCCCACCCCCCAATGCCACTTGTCCTGGTTCCCGCTGAGGTGGACAACTCCTATTGATCTGAAACCACACACTTGAGATTGTGGAGATGGTGTTGCCTATTTTTAACCATCACTACCAAAATTCCCTTCTTGCCCAACATGAAGTCTTCTGTGTGAAAGGAATATTTTATGAGTGACCACTCACATACGTGAGTCCATACTTCAAATGATACAGATGTGAGATGCTAGGAACTCACTGAGAGAAAGCCTATTGATTGATTCAACTGGTTATCCCAGCTAGTGTGAACTTCTTTGGTTTTCATCAACAATCCTTTTGTGCAACTCCACATGGGACAAGAATGATGATGTCATCACTGGGAAAACCCCATTGATTCAATACCTCTTTCAGCTTGTTTAGGGTGCATGCAAATGGTACACAATGCAACAAAGTCATATACACCCCAAAACCACAAAGGGGAGTCATTAACCAGTGCAGAATTGAAGCTACTACTACTACTACCATTTTTCTTATTGCACATGTGGATCTTTGCAACAGAATTTCAGCTATGGAGTGCATCCTAGTTGGGATCCAGGACATTTTCTTGGACAATGACAATCCAGAGTCATTTTTCACATTGATTTTGTACATCCATTGGATGGCGTGGCACACTATGCCATGATATTTATTTATTTAACATGGGCTAATGGGCTGCTGTATAAACTGTCATTTCTAGTTAGTTGAATGATTGTGTAGCTGCTTAAACTCTATTGGTATGGTAGAATAAGTAATTCTTTAATGTGGACAAGAACACAAGAGAGCCACCCATTTTAGTGTTGCCAGATGTCACTGAAAATACTGTCGTTGAGAAAGCTTATCCTAAATCCAGAATGTTACGTTCTTTTCTCTTCTCAGTACACCCACTGTGTTGTTTTCTCCTTAAATGTCCTGCTGTTTATTGCAGCTTTCTAATATCCAAACATTTTGTGCCTCCCAGAGGCCATTTTGAATTTCAATAAAAGATTACATGGAGTATCACTATGTTTACAGCTCCTGGCCTATGACGTGCAGATCCGAGGCTGTTCATCAAGAGCTTCTGCCTGGCTTAAACAGCCTTCATTACTGAACAACTCTCCACAGGCAACGACTCCGGATTTTCTTCCACAGCTGCAAGGATAGTGACTCTGACCTTTTTGTCTTTCGGTGTTAACTTTACAAGCCTCCCTCAGCAGGATGTTGCAGGCGGGATCAGAATAATGTTGCTTCTCATCCAGTATGGCTTCTTAGCTATTTCCAAATCTAGTGAACAGCAAAACAGATCAGATGTCCCTTTTGACTGTCCTATGAAAGGCCATCAGCTTAGAAGGCTATGGCCATTTTATCTTCATAAAGCAGCACCTTGAAGCCAGCTCTGTCCTTTCAACAGCTTGTTTTGTCAGCCATGGGGATTCTTATGAATAGTTTCTTAGACAGAAACAGCTCTTGAAAGGTACATTTTTGACTGATGAAATCACACCACTCTTATGGAGTAAAACAATAGCAGGATAGCAGTCTGAGATGTGAACAGTAGATTTCAAGTGTATCACCCTACCACAGGCATGTCCAAACTTCAGCGCTCCAGATGTTTTGGACCACAACTCCCACAGTCCTTTGCCATTGGCAATCTTAGCTTAGAATTCTGGGAGTTGTGGTTCAAAACATCAGGAGGGCCGAAGTTTGGAAATGCCTGCCCAACCGTATAGCACATGCGAAATTTTCACGTTCATGGCACCTCCTTGCCTTCCAGGAGATGCTTGGTTAACGTAAATAAAACTATAATAATAGCTTGTTTTACAAGTATGCTGGTCTACAAGTGTTTTGGAAGATGAGCAAACATTTCTGATCAATTTTGCCTTGATCAGTGAGCAATGATACAAGCACTGGAGCAGGTCACATGATGACAACTGAGCCAATGATCTCTCTCTCTCTCTCTCTCTCTCTCTCTCTCTCTCTCTCTCTCTCTCTCTCTCTCTCTCCCTGCTGGATTGTGGGCAATTGTCCAGAAAATGGAGCAGCCTGTTAAGTTAAGGTTAACAGTTCAAGTTAGCATTAGGTGAGTAGTAATAAGATAACAGTTTGACATAAAATTGGTTTACGGCTGCCCCACGGGGAGTTAGTGCCTGTTAATTAAAACTGGCTGTGTAAGTACAAGTAAGACCAACTATGAACTCACCATAAATGGTTGTGGCTTTATAATTAACTGGGATTTAAACCATGTTCACTTGCACTATGGGTGCCCCCCCCCCATTTTAGTTATTAACAGTTTAAAAAGGCTTAATAAAGTTGTGGCCCAATTTAAACTCCAATAATTTTGTGTCATCTCTTTATTGTGGGGGGTGGGGTTGCAAAGAGTTTTGAGTGGGCGGAGTCCCATGACTGGTGTGCAATAGGAAATGCCTCCCTTGACTTGTAAACCTGTTGTGTTTTGCCACTGAATGTTACATCAATGGCAATAATCACTAATGGGCATAAGGAGGTATTCTGACCAATGACAATATCCCTTGTTACCATAACACACAGGTACACACAGAGTCATTATTTTGAACTCATTTATTGCAACATCTCTGAAAAGCATGCTTAAATTAACAAATAGTTTTGTCTCTAAGGTTATAGAAGGATATTTTATTAGTCTTTTGAATTAGGATCTGCTTCAGCTGAACATTTAAATACAACCAGCAACTACACCGCAAAGCAGTTTATAACCACCTTGTAACATCATCACAGGAGAGTACAGATCTAGGCCAGTGTTAAGATTGAAAAAGATGCCAATTTAAAGTGTGCTGGATTTGAAATACTTTACTTAATCTTCATCTGCAAGGCTTTTGTTTTAATTAGCATTAGTCTCAGTGGACATCCTTGTAAACTGTTACCTTTTGACAGTAATATTTTTGCAAGGAATTACTGTATATAAAACTTGGCAAAATGGTAGTGATAATGTTTGAATAGGAAAAATAAAATAAATCTATATTCAGCCTCATGATGAGCATTCTTTCTAATGAATGCATAACTGAGATTTGGGACTCGGTATCTCCTCAGAAGAGCAGACAGAGTTGTGACCTGAAAATCTACCATAATTAAGGAAAGAGGGGCAAGTGAAGGGGCTGCTTGTTCTTGTTGGAAATGTTGACTTCATGTCAGATTTCATAAGCAGCAAGACTGGTTATTGTCAGCTAGCTGCTGAGGGAGTTTTTAAAGGGTAAGCAGACCAAAGTGGAGTTTTAGGGCATTCATCATCCCTATGAGTAGGACAATGAAGGTTTAAGACCACCGACCTCCTACCTGCTTAAAGAATTAGAAGTAGGTCTTTAAGCATCTTTTTCCATTGCAGCCATCAGCTGCAGATTGGATGGAGACTAGGAATTGTCTGCAATATTCATTGAATGAAATGATAGTCTTTAAACAGATACTGTGGAACATGATGCCTTGATTTGGGGCAGTTCAGAGCAGGGGGCCTCCATGGCTGAACGACAATGATTGGAGGCCTGAATATTAGACATGGGCACGGATGGCAAAATTTCCATTTCCGTTTCCGTTTTTTCGGTTCCGTTATGTAATGGAAACGGTAACGGTAATTAAGCCGGCCCTGCTTAAACCTGAACCAAAAAAAGAAAAATTTGGTCGGGTTTTTCATTTCCGTTTCTGGCATCACACGATGCGAAGCCCAGAAAAAAAGTTTCAAAAAGCTTTTAAAAACCCGATTCCCGGCCAAAAAAGCAGGCAAAAATATGCCTGTCTGAGGCTTTGCCACCTACCAGAGGGGTGGTTTCTGGGGGGTCCCCAGCCTTTCCCCCCTCCTCTCCTGTCCTGGGCTGCTTGCACCAGGCTGGGGGGGTCATCCTCATCATCTCCAATGCCATTCGGTGGGGGGGGATCCAAAATGGCTACCACAATTTTTATTTTTAAATCGTGGGCCAAAAACACACCAAAGCACAACACAAAGATGTTGCAATTTATTTATTCTAATGCCTGAATTTTAATAGTAGCAGCAGTGGTTTTTTATTGCAATAAAACATTGCATTGATTTTATTTTATTTTATTTTTATGGGATGGGACCATGAAAATTTTTTAATCCATTCCACCAATGGCATGGCCAGGTTTTGACTGACACTTCTGGATGTGAGGGTATAAAAACCCAAGGCACCTTCCAGAAATCGCAGTTGGTGTGTGGATGTGTTTGAGGGAGGAGGGCTGTGGCTGCTGGTGCGATCCGATCGAGACGAATATTGGAGGAGGGAGGCCTGGGTGGAGGCTTTTGGCTTTCAGTTAGGCAGGCAGGGAGTGAACTGAATTTAGAGAATTATTTTTTTGATTCCCTGCAGCTTTGTCTGCCAAAGGGAAGCAGTTATTCTTTTTTCTTTGTTCTCTTCTCTGGCTGTTTGTGGGGAGAGGATTTTTCTGATATTGGATAAAGGGGGAGGGTTGACTGGGAGTGGGAGCTGTGTGATTTTAAAATATACCATTTATTTCCTATTTTTTCCAACTTCAATTTGCTTGCACACACACACACACACACACACACACACACACACACACACACACACACACACACACACACACACACACAATTTGGGGTGCAAGAACAGAAAACTCAAGTTCTCTGCTGAGTTTTCTGATTATATTGGATTAAAAGGGACTTCTTCTGGATTTAGTTTCAAATAGTACCATTTGTTTTCAACGTTTTCCTACCTGAGAGAAAAGAAGAGAGAGACTTTCAAATTCATTCAGCTGCACTACACAGTTGATGCACAACTAAACTATATTTTATTTACACCAATATCTTTTTTGGAGGCATCTAAGTAGTAGTACTCCTACTCTCTTTTCAGTGTTACTTTTGGGTGTGGCTGGCAAGCCACCCTTCCAGAACAGGAGCCCAGTTGCAGCTGGTGCTGCTGCCAGCCCAGGCTATTACATTTACATCAGCCTAATCTCTATGTGTGTGGGGGGGCATTCACCCTACCCCTAACAAAACACATTCTTTTGCTGGGGGACTGATTAAAAAGGCACCCCAATTCATTTGCTACTGCTTCATTTTTTTGGGGGAGGGGGGAAATAAAACACTACCTTACCTCAGTCTCATCACAATCCCACCACTCCAGTTCAATTACAGGGAGAGCCTAACAAGTTTGCTTGCACACACACAATTTGGGGTGCAATAAAAGAACCTGCTCTGATCCTAAGGGGACAGAATATACATATATATTTTACAATATTATTTACTCATTGCTCCAGCTCATTGTTCATTTACACTTGTTGTTGTGTTGTTGCATGCACTGAACACAACCACACTCCGTTTCAGTGGATAAATTTGAATTTTTAATTCAGAAAATTATATCAAGGTCCAGCAGGGCAACATTGAAAGCTTCTAAAAAAGAACACAGTGTGAGAGTAAGCTTGTGGGCCAAAAGGATAAGTTTATTTGTTTACTAAACACAAATATAATAAGAAAATATATTTCATAAGAAAATATATTTCTACTTTTCTACATCTTTGAGAAATAAAAAAATGAGGAGGGTTGGCAGAGCCAGAGGGAAGGGAAAGGGGACCCCCACTAAAATAAATAGGGCCATGTTTCTGAAGGAAGGCACAGGAAGCAGTGCAGATAGTGATATTGCTGGTACCACTCCCACTCCAAGCAGCAGCTCCACAACCAGCACCACCGGACCATCTTCTGTCACTGAGGGAAGCATGGATGACTGCATGCGATACCCATCGCCACCATGCTTTGACATGGACCCCCCCATTTATCAGGAGGAAGACGAGTACTCGGAATCAGAAACAGGCTCTTTGCATCTGAATATGCCGGATTCTGAGGACCTGTTGGCAGGAACAGATGAAAGGCAGGCTTCAGGCAGTGATGGAAGGAGCAGCCCTCCTTCAACCCAGGACCAGAGTACCACCAGTGACAGCAGCAGTCAATTGTCCCAGCAGGGTACAAGCCACACCACCACCAGCACAGGAGCGGCAGGCAGTACCAGAGGGGGCAGTACTTTCCATAAGCCTCACGGCTCTCTCTGGGAGCATTTTGATAACAGCCCGGAAGACTCGAGGCTTGTGGTGTGCAAGAAATGTGGGGTGGTTGTGCACAGGGGGAATGACCCCAAACACCTCTCCTCAAGTGCCTTGCATAGCCACCTCATGTGAAGGCACCCTGGGACTCTGCCTGGGACAGTGTTAGGCCCTGGTTCCTCAGGGAGGAAGAGGGAGGAAGCAGGCATGGGCAAGGAGGACTCCAGAGACAGCTCCGCTGAGAGTGGGAAGAGGCAGGCCACTCTGTAGGAAGTGGTGCCACTGTGTGGGAGTGAAAATTTCCAAAAAATGTCATGACAAACGGAAACAGAATGAAACGGACACGTTCCGACAAATGAAAAATCGAAACGTCTTTTTTTCTGGTCGTGCCCATCTCTACTGAATATCTAACCAGCAACAAATTATGGAGCTTGAACTTTTCTTGGACAGAGTAGAGCAGACTATTCTTGACACAGAAGAGACAGGGACAGTTCTGAGGAAGAAGTCACTTCACCAACTCAGGAGGTAGATGCATGGAGGAAAGTCACTCAAAGAAGTTGAAGGGCAAGGGATCGCTCTCATAGTCTGAAATTACAGAATCAATTTGAGGCTTTTCCCCTTATAACACCTCATGAGGAAAGCACAGAGAAACAACTGGTTCCACCTGAGGATCTCTCCCTCATAACACTTGATGAGATACAGGAAGACAAACAACAGGAACAAACTGAAGACCTCTCCCTTAATATATTTGATGAGATGCATGTAAATGAACAGGCTGCTATAGTTTATGAGGTGCATGTAGATGAACATCCTGGTACTAGGTGATTCAATTATTAAAAATATAGAGGGATGGATTTGTGGTGTGCATGATAACCATATGATTACCTGCCTGCCAGGTGCAAAGGTTGCAGACATCACAAGAAATGTTAGAGAGAACTGGGAAAAAGCCAGTGGTCATGGTACACGTTGGTACCAATGATGTTGGGAAGGCAAAGCAGCCAGTCCTGGAAGCCAAATTCAGGTTGTTAGGAAGAAGATTGAAGTCCTGGACTTCCAAGGTAGCATTTTCAGAAGTGCTGCCTGTTCCTCATGTGGGACCCACCACGGAGGCTAAGCTCAGAAGCCTCAACGTGCGGATGAGGCGATGGTGGGTAGTTTACAGCATAATTATACAAGGAACATTTTGCCTCTCACTTTACGGACCTTAGAAGGATGGAAGGCTGAATCAACATGGATGCAGTCAGGAATGGATTCAGGTCACGAGCAGAGGCTTGAATGCAGTACTGCATTTTAACCACTCTGCCAGGAGGCTTGTGTATACTTCTTGACACATGACCATGAGCAGTTTCCCACACAGTCCTAAGGCTTGTTCCCACAAACATCCTGCATGCAAAATCATTCAAAATTGTCCAAAAAAGAATGGCTGCTTTTTAAAGAAGTGTGTAACAATAGCTGTATATTTGCAGTAGTTGAGAATATCATGTGGTTGATTTTTTTGATAATATGAATGATAGAAGTTGGGGTAGGGAAAAGAGAACCAAAAATGAGAGGCAGACATTGATCAAAACTCGTAATTGGTGGGATGTTTCCACTTCCATTATTCCTTACTCTTCTTCCAGCTCTTTCCCAGCATGGAGAGTCCCAAGGTACATTCCCATAAACATCCCCCATGCCCAGTGGTGTAACATGTGTTGTCAGCACCCAGGACAGAGGATGTGCAGTGCCCCCAGACATGTCCAAACTTCAGCCCTCCAGATGTTTTGGACCAAAAGTTCCACGGTCATTTCTCATTGGCATTCTAAGCTTAGAATTCTGGGAGTTGTGGTCCGAAACATCAGGAGTGCCGAAGTTTGGACATGCCTTGCACCCATGCACCCTAACCTGTGAAATACAACTCCCATAATCCCCTCAGCCCTTGGGCAACGATGCAGTTCAAAGAAATGTCATCCCCCCAAGCATGGATCTCTCTTTGGTTCTGCTTCCCACAAGGGGGGGCGGACTCAAGGAGGAGGCAACTCTGAGCATCCCTATTTGCACGAGTCTATAGTTCCATAAGACGCACAGTCCAGAACACAACAACAGTGTGTCCAGTTGATTTCACCAAGCAATACTGAGTCTCTATTGTAGTTGTTGTTTCAGGGATGTGATTTTTTTTTAAAATAACATTTTCATGCCTCTCCTCTGCTCAGAACACAGCTTCCAGCGAGAATGTGGAGGTACTGGAACTAAGTTTGGAAAGCCACTGATATTATTCATGCCAGTAGGCTACTCCGTAGACTTCACACTGCTTGTGTTCTTTGTGAGTCTCCCCGGTGGAGCTCAAATTCTTTTTCTGGAAGCTACAAAATGCAGCTTCATCATTGTTTACCCACTCTTGTGTGCATTGTCTTCTTTCTGTTTTTCTCTTTTTGTGGCTCCCTCCTGATTACCCTCAGCCGATGTCAAGGCAACCATACCTTACATGTGTTGAGAAACTACACAGTGCTCTTTGAAGGTCTTGAGGGTCGAGGGGGCAGATTTTCAAATAGGTACGAACTGGCAGTGAGTAATCTTTCCAGATAATAAATATATGAAGTACTAACCATGTTGTAATCATGTTGAGTGACTTTTCTCCATCCCTTTATTTTAGTTCAGGGTCTGTGGATCAGACAGGCATTGAACTTGTGTCCGTTCCTTTCCATGAAAAGATTAACTTGAAGAAACTTCAGTATTAGAAAACGACAAAGCAGGGGCAGAAATGTAGCATCAAAATTCTCTTTAGCAAGTTCACCCCCACAAATAGTATTATCTATTTATATTGTGCGGAGGTGGGGAAAGAAAAAGAGGAGGGCAGAGAGAGGCAATCAGAGAAAGACACAGAGAGATATTTGTCCCCTTTTGCCGAGTTTCCCAACCCTACAATCAATGTTGTTAAAACATTTGTGCTGTTCTTTAATGGTTTGGTGGTTGCACAGCCTTCAGACCTGACGCTGCTGCCATGTTCCCTTGCAGACGTGCCGTATTCTGTTACTCTTTCACAGGACTGATTTGGAACTCTATTGTGCATGCCTTTACTTGCAGGAAGGAGGAGGAGAAGCTGATTGTTGTTTTGTGTGTGTGTATAAAAACCTTATAGCTCCCCATCTAGTCTTCAACTTAAAAAGTAATTTCCATGTCAGCGTGCCATCATTCCTTTTATTTTCACAGCTATTTCCATCTTGCCACAAATCCCTATCAAATGTTCAGGATGCTTACTGGCAAATGTGGATCCAACTAATCGTTGTGCATCCCTTTCATGTTACTTATTACCTACAAGTGTGCACTGAAACCCTCAATTCAGGAGCACAGCCAGCAGAACAGAGAGTTTCTTTGCAAAGCTCTCTAATTAATTTTGCACAGAGTGCTCCTGACGTTCGAAAGCTTGAGAAAATGTTGAATCAATGGTCCAATCAAAGTATAATTTCACCTTTACTGTATCCCTAGATAACATTAATCTAACATGCTTGTGACTTTACTACTGGGAGACAGGAGCTTTTGGAGGGTGAAAATAGGAAACCCTGAGTAATTTGAAACTCAGTATACAGATATTCAGGGGCTGTGTCAGGAATGTGATAATTATTGGTTTCTAGTGGTTATACACCACCTTTTAAAACAAAGGCCATTACTTCACGAAGTGCCTCACTTCGAACCGACCTTGCCTTCGCTGTGAATTCGGTGGCGGTCATGTGGTCTCCCTTCGATCCCACCCCTGTTTATCAGTGCTCACGTGCTGCATTTTTACTACCGAATCGATTACTACCTCATGTGCTCCCTTCGCATTAGGACGCCGCTTTGCAACGTTCGCTTGTTCCCATCCTTTAAAAAAAAAACTCAGCGTATCGATGCATCAATACTTGGCTGTCATTTCCGACAGAGCTGGTTATGTGTCTAATCTGGTGGTGGAGAGAAGCGGGCTTGAACCCCCCCTTATGTGGGGAGACTTGAAAGCCAGCAGGGTAAGGGACTCCTGCCCAACCTCTCCCCTTTGGATGCGTCTTTCCTCCCTCCCCATTCCCTTCTCGCTCCCGGAGGGTGTGCAGTATGATTTTCAAGTCCTCCCTCTGATGCAGACCCAACCGGATCGCCCGGCAGCAGAACTCCCTGGGCGTCCCACGAAGGGAAGGAGGTGATCGGGCTTGAGGGCGCGTTGCCGAGTCGGAGCGTGCGTGCGCACGCAGTTACTGCTTCTCGCCGCGCCGAGCATCTTCAGTTTGGAAGCCGAAAGGGTCATTTGCAGAGTTTGGATATTTAAAAAATAAAAATAAAAAAACCCCGAGTCCACACGTCACGTTGGGAGCAAAGCGAGATGCGAAGCGAAAAGATTCCCGGCAACTGGCAGGGGCACCACTCGCCCCAGTTGGAGCATGGTAAAGGGGGCGTGGTCGGGATGGCATCGCAGCCAAAAAGGAGGGGCGTGCGGACTGAAATGATTGATTCGCACAGAAAGGAGGGGTTGCCGCGAAGCGAGCGGTTCGTGAAGTAACGGCCAAAGATCTCCTATGACAGCTTGCAGGCATCATTAAAATGGTAAATTATACAACAGTCATCTTACTGTTAAAAGACAGAGTGAGACTAAGCACAGCCAAAGCCTCACTGAGAGGGCACAGGATTGTATTGCACCAACTTCTTTTACTCAGTCACCTAAATGTTATTGTTATTTCAGGACCAAGCATCTTCCAAATTGCATCATGATGGGGGGCCCTTCGGTCGGTAATTCCAGAAATTCATGTACAGTAGATATCTATGCACAATGAAAAGAAAGTCACACATTTTTGTGAATGCTGTTCACATAGATTTTTGAGTGCCCTTCCCATTGACTAAAGTGTGTTCATTGTTCAAAATTCTGCGTTTTTCACAAATGTGCATGCTTTGAGCATAATTGTATCCAAAAGCACATTGCAAACAATGGTAACCAATGGAGATCTGACCACAAACTGCACCCTCATCTCTGTATGTTCCAAGAGGTGAAAACAGAGTCTTCTCAGATTAACATATGAACCTATTTATATTCTCACCTAAACCTAGATTTAAATGGATAGGAGTGCTGCTTCTTTGGGGGAGAATGACAGTCAAATCTTGCATGGAAGAATCGGTTTTGCTTTCTCTTACAGTTTGACTTTTCCGATCTCACATTCTTTCTTTTCTGAATATAAGGAATTGCATGTAGATTGTATATTCTAATCAAATGCAAATTGATAGGAAATTATCACCCATCCCCATCTGACCCTACAAATCAAAAGCCTGCCCAATCATTTCAAATAGGCTGGTGAATTTACAGTGGACCTTTGTATAACAAACAGCTTGTATAACATAACATTTGTACAACATAAAAAATTCCAGAGATGGGGGAAATTTGCTTAACATAATCACCTATGGGGAGAATCCGTACAACATAAAAATGGGAACACTCCATTTCCAATGCATTCCTATGGGAATTTGCTTAACATAATTTCTTTGGAACGAATTAGTTCCTTTATACAAGGTACCACTGTATTCATGTTCCATGTCACAGCCCACATTTACTGGCTACTTTCTTTCTTCCCTTCTTGCTACCATCTCCAAATTATTTTGTCTTTGCTTCATGTATAGTGATCCGCTGAGAGAGCAATCTCCAAGATGTCCTGTCTACAGATGGGGATGAATAAAGATGAAGAGCAATAGCCAACAAATGTCACCAATTCGTTAAATATTTGTCCCTTGAGGAAGAACCCAAACTTTGAGGGAGGACTCAGCATATACAAAGGGATGAACATTTCCTTGCTTGAGCTGTCTAACACACACATATATGCTGACTCTTTCTCTCTCACACACACAAACCCATTTAATGGCCACTCAGACTTACAAAACCTGCCACCACTGCCTAATGTTCCAGCCCACAGGGCCTCCCCCTGCCGGGGGGGGGAGCAGCTATCAAACACTTCCTTAATTACAAACATTTTTTTCATGGGGGACCCCTTTAGGAGTTTCATAACTCAGCCCTGTGAACCCCAAACCTCTCCAATTTTGGGAGGCTTTACAGAGAAGAATCCAAAGAATCTACCCCCAAAATTTGGTGTCTCTAGGACTCAGGGGAGCTATTATATAGAGTAACAAATTGTTTCATTTTGTTTCATTTCATTCTGACCATTCTTTTAAAAATTCACCTCCCTTCTCTGTCTAATATGTGTAAATCTTCATCTTTGAACGAGTGCCCTTTGTCCTTCAAGTGGAGGTGTACTGCTGATTCTGGTCCTGAGCTGTTGCCCCTCCTATGTTTGGCCATCCTCCTGTTTAATGGCTGTGTATTTTCACCAATGTAGATGTCTGCACACTCCTCACTGCATTGTACCACAAATACTATATTGTTCCTTTTGTACTTTAGTATCGGATCCTTTGGGTGAATGAGGTCTTAGTGTGTTTGTGGGTTTGAAATAAACATGGATGTGGTATTTGCCAAAAATCCTTTTAAGCTTCTCAGTCACTGCAGTCATGTAGGGAATTACCAGGTTCTTCTGTTAGGTCTGGGTTTCAGGCTGATCCCTTGTTCTTCTGGGTTGGCACACTGCTTTGTTGAAGGCCCACTTTGGATATCCACAGGCCTTAAGTGGTGTCTTCAGGTGCCTGTCTTCTTCTTGGCCTCTGTGGAGGTGGGATGCTCTCTGCTCAGTGGTTTAGGGTCCTGATGACTCCTAATTTGTGTTGTAATGGATGGTGGGAGTCAAACAGTAAGTACTGATCTGTGTGGGTGGGTTTCCTGTAAATTTCTACTCCCAGGCCACGGTCAGGTCTGATGATGACTGCACAATCCAGGAAAGCCAACCTGTTGTCTTGGGTGTCTTCTCTAGTGAACCTAATATTAGGGTCCACCGCATTGATGTGGTCTGTAAAGGCCTGCACTTCCTGAGTCTTGATTTTCACCCAGGTATCATCTACATACCTGAACCAGTGGGATGGTGTTGTCCCCGGGAAGGTGTTGAGTGCCTTCTTCTCCACTTCTTCCATGTATAGGTTTGCAACAATTGGTGACACTGGGGAACCCCTGGCACTACCATGCTTCTGTCTGTCAAAGACCCCTCTGTACATGAAATATGTGGTGCTCAAACACAGGAACAGGCATATCTGGTCTGGGCGGAGGGTGCTTCTGGAGATGAGGGTGCTGTCTTCTCTTGGAATAGAATAAAATAGTATAGAATTTATTGTCATTGTATAAAGACAACAAGATTTTTAAAAATTTGAACATTAGGAAGAACTTCCTGTGTTGATCACGAACAGGCCATACCCTGGACCTGGTTTTTACCTCCACATCGTCAGATTCTTGTCTGAGGGTTGGGGGTATTTCACCCCTACCCATGTCATGGTTGGATCACCATCTGCTAAAATTTTCCTTGTCGATCTCCGCCCCGCCTCGCGGGGAGTGTCGGCCCTTTATTTGGGCCTGCCCCCATAGGTTCCGGGACCCTGCAAGGTTCATGGAGGCCTTCAGGGAGCTTTCTGGCAGTCTGGCAGACGATCTGGTTGAAGCCCTGGTGGATAGGTGGTATGAGGGTGCCACCGGGGCTGTAGACTGGATTGCCCCCAAGCGCTTCCTGCACTATGGAGCCCGCTCCTCGCCGTGGTACACGGCTGAGTTGCGGGTGATGAAACAAGAACGCAGGAGGCTTGAGGTTATTTGGAGGGCGGATCGGACAGCAGTGAGTAGGGCTGCACTTAAGCAGCTGACCAGCTGCTATGTTCGCTCGATCAGGGACGCTAGAACATCTTATGTCTTCCTGAGAATTGGTGAGGCCTCAAACTGGGGCCTAATCCTAGTGAGTTCACTAATGAGCAATTTGCAGCCTATTTTAGATAAAAAAAATAGAGGCCATCCGTTCTGATTTGCCCCCCGGTTGCACTAGTTCATCCTCTGATGTCCTGGGGGCCTCACCACCTTGGTTTCCTCACCTCGTGGCGCAGTGGTTAAATGCCTGTATTGCAGGTAAAACTGTGTTCACGACCTGGGTTTAATCCCTGGTAGCAGGCTCAAGGTTGACTCAGCCTTCCATCCTTCCGAGGTCGGTAAAATGAGTACCCAGCTTGCTGGGGGGGGCAATGTGTAACCTGCACACTGTAATTAAAATTGTAAACCGCCCAGAGACTACTTGTAGTGGTATGGGGCGGTATATAAGCAGAACACTTTGCTTTTTGCTTTTTTGGTTGAGTTTGGGCCGGTGTTCCCAGCAGAGGCCTCCAGGGTTATGGTTTATTGCCGGCCGGCGCCTACCCCTTTTGACCCTTGCCCAGCCTGGCTTGTTAAATCCACCAGAGGGAACATGCCAGAGTGGGTTTTGGCTATGGCCATGGCCTCCTTCAAGGAAGGAATCTTTCCTTCCCATTTGAAGGAGACCGTGGTGAAGCCCACATTGAAAAAGCCCTGCATGGCATTGGACGAATTATCCAGCTACTGCCCAATCACCATTGTTCCCTTCCTGGGCAAGGTTGTTGAGAGGGTGGCCACCATCCGACTCCAAATCGTACCTGGAGGAAAATTGTATCCTGTATCTCTTCCAGTCCGGGTTCAGGCTGCTTCGGGGGACCGAGACTGCCCTGGTCGCTCTGCAGGATGACCTCCTCAGGGAGGCCGACAGGGGGTGTTCCTCCCTGCTGGTCCTTCTTGATCTGTCAGTGGCCTTTGATACTGTCAACCACGGTAACCTGCTGCCCCGGCTTGCTGAGGCTGGAATTGGGGGCCTTGCTCTGTGCTGGCTCCATTCCTTCCTTGGCGGCCAGTCTCAGCGGGTTAAGCTGGGGGATGATTTGTCAGCTCTTTGGACACTCCCTTGTGGGGTGCCCCAGGAGTCGTCAATCTCACCCATGCTGTTCAATGTTTATATGAGGCCGCTGGCGGAGGTCGTCAGGAGATTTGGAGTTTGCTGCCATCAGTACGCTGATGACACGCAACTCTATCTCTCCTTTTCTTCTTCTGCAGAGGAGGCAGTCCGCTCCCTCGACCTGTGCCTGGAGGTGGTCTTGGAATGGACCAGGACCAACCGACTCAAGCTGAACCCGGAGAAGACTGAGGTTCTGCTCTTCGGGGCACCCTCATCTGGGTACAATGGCCCCCTCCCTAGACTGGGGGGAGGTTCCCTCCAGCCTACTGACAGGGCCAGGAATCTGGGTGTGGTCCTGGATTCAGCCCTCTCCCTGAAAGCCCAGGTGATGGCGGTCTCCAGGGTCGCTTTTATCCATCTCTGCAGGATCGCCCAGATCCGACAGTACCTTGATGAGTCCTCCCTGAGGACAGTCGTGCAGCCCCCCGTGATTTCGAGGATCGAGTATTGCAATGCCCTCTACGTGGGGTTGCCCTTGACCCTTGTCCGGAGGCTCCAGCGGGTGCAGATTGCAGTGGCCGGACTGGTGATTCGAGCACATCACCCCAGTTCTGACCCGCCTGCGTTGGCTGCCCGTTGTCCTCCGGATTAGGTTCAAAGTCTTGGTTTTGATTTTCAAAACCCTCCACGGCTTGGGACCAGAGTACCTGTCGGAGCGTATCTCCCAGAGGTCAACTGTGGTCAGGCCCATGAGAATGACGCAGGTGCACTCACTTAGGGTGGCCACACCAAGGGAGGCACGGAAATTGCTCATGCATAACCGTGCCTTCTGTGTGGTGGGCCCCACGCTGTGGAACCATCTCCCTAGTGAGTTGCACCTGGCACAGTCCCTGCCCGTCTTTAAAAGGGCTTTGAAAACACACCTGTTTAAGAGGCATATGGCGACCTTTTTACTTAATTTTTTTTAATCCTCTTTTTGCCGCCCACATCTTTTGTGGAGGGTATTGTCCCTCCATATTTTATTGGTACTCTTGTTTTTTTTTTCTGTTGTCTTATTTTAACTGTAAACCGCCCAGAGTTCTGTCCGGAAGATGGGCGGTATATAAATATAACAAATAAATATATAATAAAGAAAGAAACTATAAAATGGAGGACTTGCAACTAGCTTTCCTCATACTGACAAAGCTGTTTGGATGATTAATGAAAAATTTCAGATTCAACTTCTAGATAGATTCACGTGGATGACTAAGAATCTTCACAGACATATTTCTCTTTGTGAAACGTTCACCCATTTACTACTTGCCTACTTTCACCTAATTTTAAGTAGGATATCAGAGGGGCAAAGAGTCAGGCGGTAGCATAGTGTTGCCAATCCTGCCCATTGTGGTCTGTAGCTCCCCTGACTGTTAGTTGCTCCCTCTCCTTTGTTATTTTCCATAGTTCAAAGGTCATTCATGGGAAGATATTTCTCTGTCCCAGCATTAGTCAGATAATCAAGATCAACAGTTGCCATACCTTAAGATGCCATACAAAAAGGTGGAAGAGAAAACTGGCATAGGAATGTGATTTGTCTGAGCAGTTATCCTTTTGGGAGAATGACATTAAATTGTGGTAGCAACTGATGGAAGAAAAAACAGCCATTCTAGTCTCGGTTAGCTTAACATGGCTATGTGTATCCCTTTCCACGAACCAATCCTCCATACCACAATGTACTAAAAATAATGGGCAAGGAGAGAAGAATCCCTCAAGTTAGACATCCATCTCTGTGGCCTTGTGCTGCTGGCAACTGAACTACTCCAGTTTCCCCAGAGCCATTTTATTCAGGACTAGTGTTTCTGATTGATGTCTGGTGTGGAAGACAATCTTTCTTCTAAAAGCCTAGCTGAGCTTATACTCTGATTTGTTGTAGCTCCCATGTGGCAGCTGCTGTCTCACCACCTCCACCCTACTTCTGCCCTTTCAAAGATGTTATACATCCAGAGGATGACTTTAGAAGTAGAGTATGGCACTTCATTCCATGAGCGAAAACAGGCTAGGCCTCTGGGTGAGGCCTGAGCCACTTTAATGTTTCACTGTATGGTGGAAGTGTGGGGATCCGTACCCACTTTGACAGCTAAGCTCTCAACGTTGAGGGCTTGTACAAATCTGCCCCTTTTTAGATTGTCTCATGTTCATTTTACTTTTAATCTCCAGTGTGAAATTTTTTGAAAAATTGCATAAATTCTGGCTCCACCTGAACAGAAATTCCTACCTTGGGCATAATAGTGCTTCATCAGTAAAACACTAAATCCAGTGCAACAAGGAGCGGTGATACTCTGCCTGATACAGTCTTTCTACACTCCCTAAAACAAGGGTGTCCAAACTTTGGCCCTCCAGATGTTTTGGATCACAACTCCCAGAAATCCAATCTTGTATTGCTAATGACAAAGGACTGTGGGAGTTGTGGTCCAAAACATCTGGAGGGCCAAAGTTTGGCCACCACTGCCCTAAAATAAAGCCTGGAGGCCTAGGGACAGTTGGAGAGCTTTCCCCTGGGGGATGTACAAAGAAAATGGAAGAACATTCTACTGTGGTTGCCATTGGGACATTGGTTTTAGTCCTTTAAAATCACTACATTCTCTCTCCTCCCTTGAGCAACCTTACAGAATTATGAACCACTTCTCAGTCTTGCTTGTCTTAATGAATAGGGTTTTCAGTCCTTGGGGTACTGGCTGAAGTTTGCAGAAATTATTGCTGTCCTCCTCCAGGTCTACAACTGGGAGACAAAACTCAAGATGTGTGGCACTCCAGGCTGAGAACATTTAATTGTTGTGAGAGAGGTATCTTTGTAGCCTGCATAAAGGACTACACTAGAGATGGGGACGAATTGAAAAATGAATCACGTTTTCTGATTATTTTATCAAAACGTGTTGATTTGTATTCATCATAAATGAAGTCCCCCAATGAATGCAAAATGATGCAGTTTTAGCATTTTTTGCTTCATTAATTCATTGGGCCATAAAATGGCTCCCAAGGAGTCTAGCCATGCCACATCTGAAGCATTTTTGATGACTGAGTTATGCACCCCCAAATAGCACCCCCAGGAAAGTTATCAGATACATAGAGACTCCAAACATGCAGATAAAATTTCTCTGGCTCTTCTCTACAATCTCTCCAAGTTTGGATCTCTCCAGGTTTAGTGAAGATTGGGTTTCCCCTACCCAGTTGCAAAAGGGCAATTTCTTGAGGGGGGGGACATTTTGTGGGTGTATAACTCAGATGCCTGATACGTACTCTTCGCCAAACTTTGAGGAATGGTAGAAGGTAGAAAAGCCTCTCTGCACATTTGGTATCTCTGGGCTTACACTTTCCTTGTGAGGCCCTCTTTGGGGATACACAGCTCTGAGGACTGGACCCCAGTTTTCACCAGACTTTCAGGGCTTACTGAAAGCCCTGATACTTTCCTCCATACAGTATTTGGTGTCTCTATGTGCCTAGAGGGCCATTTTATATTTTAAAGTGGAGATGAATTGATTAATTACGGTAAATCATCACTGGAAAATCATCGATTTGGTGATTTGGTGATTTGGCAGCCCTGGTGAATTAGGAATCGTGGCAAATTACCGTTTTTTAAAATTCATCCCCATCTCAAGTTTTCACCAATTGTCACTGTTTTAACACAATGCTACTTGTATGAATTCTCTCTCTCTCTCTCTCTCTCTCTCTCTCTCTCTGTGTGTGTGTGTGTGTGTGTGTGTGTGTGTGTGTGTGTGAGAGAGAGAGAGAGAGAGAGGGGGGGGAGGGGGAGGGAGAGGGAGAGATGAATCAACCAAAAGCCAGAGGCAATGACAGGATGTGCAAAAAGAGCTAGTGGATACATCTACTTGTAGTGCCCAGGCATAGAAACAGTCCCAGCTTCTCCTCCCTTGCTCACCCTGGACTGTAGTACTGCAAGCTCTGCCCCTCAAGGGTTAGGTTTTGGTACTGTAATCTCAGGGGATGGAGATGCTTCTGACCTGATGAAATCATGTAATAGATCTAAGCCTCATTCCTGCCCTTCACACAACCAGCCCGTTCTGTTTCCAAATCCTAGCCGAGATGTTATATTCCTAAAAAATCTAAGTAGCAATCTGTCTGTGGTCTGTACTATTCAGACTGGACTCTTTATGGATAATGCCTCTTTTTTTTTCAAGATCTCATTCTTAGGGACTTTTATAAACAAGCTTTGTGCAAAAGTGGGCCTCCAGGTTTCAGTAAACAACCATATGATTTAGGAGCAAATATCCCCACAGTGATATCCTTCAAGCGGTGTGCCTGCAAGTGCAGCAAAGTACATGAAATAATAGATTCCCGCTTTGTTATTTGTGGTGGCAGGTAAGTTATTATTTTGGGGTGGATCTCAGCCAAACAAGGACCTTCCGAAAATACCCTACCAGAAATTATGCACCCAGCATGCATCCAAACCAGAGACAGATTGCTGCTATCTCTCCCTCTCCCTCCGCTCCTGCTCTTCTCTAAAATGCTCCAACTCAAATAAACCTGATCTATGGGCTTCACTGCTCAGAGTTTTACAGTGCAGTCAGCAATTTTTCCTGTTTCATTGATAGAGAAGTAATAGATTTAAAATGAAAGATTTAACTGGGCAGCACAGGAAGGAATATAAAACAGATCATTTAGTTATGCAGTGTTGTGTTATCAGTGCATTGAGGGTGTGTAAGCTGTATGTAACATAGATAAGGTAAGTTACCAAGGGCAGGAGGAGCTCTCAACACAAAGGCCTAGAATAATCTCAATGGTTTAAAGACAGAAGCGGCCACCACATAGTGAGAGGCATGAAAGAGTTTCACAAACCTAGCAAATGAGGCACAAATATGAAATCAGCTGTCCATTCAATTGTAGCCAATGCGCTTGCAGGTATTCATCAGGTATTTCCCACAAAAATCCTTTTAAACTGATAGGATGTTCCTCATAATTCAAATGTGCCTGTATTATTAGATGCCTGCAAAGTGCCGATGGGAACTGGAACTTCTTCGTTTCAGGCAATTCCTGATTAAAATGAAAGGATTACAAAGCATGAGAATGACAAATAATGACAATGACAATTCATACAGAGATGAATAGGTAGATAAATGTGCATATGCATGTGGATGCACCAGCGTGCACATAGAAACAGAGAAACAGAGAGAGAGAGAGAGAGAGAGAGAGAGAGAGAGAGAGAGAATGCATACAAGTAGCATTGTGTTAAAACAGTGACAATTGGTGAAAACTTGAGATGGGGATGAATTTTAAAAAACGGAGAGACAGAGACAGAGAGACAGAGAGACAGAGAGACAGAGAGTATATCAGTATAGAATACTGTAGTTGTCTTTGCGGTTGTGAGTTAAAAATCGGACCCACCTTACTGGGTCCAGTGTTGTGGTCCGCAGCCCAGCTGGACCCCCAGGGAGCAGAAAATGGCACAGGCCATGCCACCCCTGTGGCGCCTAGTCAAATGCTGTGCTGGGTGACCGAGCCAATCCCGGGCGCCCAGCGTGCTTTGCAGCTGCGGGCATCCGGGTCCTGGCCAGCCCGTGCAGGTGCACAGGCTCAGCTGGCGCCAGCCCCTTTAAAAAGGGCCATGGCTCCCAGAAGACCCCATTCCATGACCAGCAGCAGCACCGTTCCCCACCCACCCGCACCATTGGGCACTAAGTCTGTTTATTATTACGGCTGTTGAGTTAACTTAAATTGTTCCTGTTGTATTTTGTCACAGCTTTGGCAGTTTGGAGGCACTGGGACTGGATCCAGTCTGAGGTGGCTGCAGGACAGAGCCTGCACGACATGGAATCAACAGGTGGCAACGGTGGACCTAGGAGGGAGCTCCGAGTGTCCGAGCTCGAGTGGGACAACAGACGACCTCTCCGCTCAACTTGGGGAAGGAAATCTCAAAGGAACCTGCACCCACGGGGGGGGGTCCAGAAGCTGAGAATAAAGGGTGCTGCCGCCTTGTGATGCCACCACGCACATTGGGGGACGTGTGGGTTCCCCAATGGAATTGGATCCGACCCAATGCCTGGCCAGAGTACTGCAGTTTGTCACCAATGGCAATAAAGCTGTGGCCTCCATATTTTCCCATGAGCCTAAGTGTGTCAGTGTGGTTAATGGGGTCTAACAAACACCAAGGCTTGGCAGTAGAACACAATAGATTTTCAAATGAAAACAAAGTTCACGTACTGTAATCTCAGTGTTTTGGAGTTCATTTCCTATTATGATCTAGTAAAGTAGGATATAAAAATGCAGTACAGTATTCTGAGATATTTAATGCATGAAAAACTCATGTTTTGCTGAGACTGCAGATGGGAAGAGAAAAGCTATATCTGACCTCCTCAGGCTGGTAATCAAAATGAAAATTTCAGAAACACACACATGACCTTAGTATCAACATGAACAAGCAAATCCAAATATGCTCCCCATTTATCAGTGCACTGTCATGTTTAGCTTAGGGGATAATACAAAGAATGCACATTTTTTGCATGCACACACATTCACACATGCATGCTCAGGCATTGTTATGCAAGGCACCTCCTGGTACATTACAATAGTCCACCCCTGCAACTTTGCAAGAAGCAACTGGATGTTTTGATCCTGAATTCTTGAAGAGTGAAAAGATACTGAACTGTTTACCCCAGGAGGACTCTACTTACTGACAGTCCACCCCTAAAATGTGGGGTATGTGGCTGATTCAAAAGTTCCAACCAGTCCTATTTCCTCCAATCTTACAGTAGTCCTGGGCCATTCAACATTAGGAACAGACTTCACTGGATTAAGCACTCAGAACCGTTGGCACAGGAATCTCCCAGATTCTCCCACACTGTTAAAAAACAAAGCATCAATCACAGAATCATGGAATCATAGAACCATAGAGTTGGATGGAGTCTACAAGGCCATAAAGTCCAATCCCCTGCTCAGTGCAGGAATTCAAATCAAAGGATATCTGACAGATGGTTGTCTAATGTTCTCTCAGATGTCTCCAGTGTTCGAGCACTCACCACCTCCTGGGGGAGCTGGTTCCATTGCTGTACTGCTCTAACAGTTAACGAAGTTTTTTTCCTGATATTGAGCTGAATCAGGGTTCCATTAATTTAAGTCCTCATTATGTGTACTGTATTCTGCAATGACTGAGAACAGATATTCTTTCCCTCCTCTGTAGGACTATCTATCAAAGTGGTATCACATCTCTCTTCCATCTCCTTTTCTCTAGGCTAAACATGCCCAGTTCCTTCAGTCTGTCTATCTATCTATCTATCTATCTATCTATCTATCTATCTATCTATCTATCTATCTATCTATCTATCTATCTACTGTTCAGAGCTTAGGTGGCCCTCTTATCTGGTTCATAGAATAACTCCATGCTTAGTCCCCTTTCCCCTGAATCTGATATAGATTAGAGATGGGCACGAAATGAGCAATTTTTCATTTTTGTTTTCATTTTTTCATTTCGTTATGTAACAACACGAAAAACGAATTTTATCTCCAAAATGAAACAAAATGAAACGAAACAACAGAAATTTTGTCGTGTGTTTCGTTTTCGTTGCGGCAAATACATCGAACTGTAATGAATGCTAACGAAACAGCAATTTTTCATTTTTTCGTTTCATTACATAACAAAACAAAAATGATTTTTTTGCAAAAAATCCACGAAAAACAAAAACGAACCAAAACGGACCCCCTAAATGACAAACGACAAACGAAACACCATTTTTTGAGTCATGCCCATCTCTAATATAGATATATCAGTTTCAACCTTTGTGCCATGAATATCACAGCTTCACTTTTTGTGAGTGTCTCCTCATTTTTATTTATTAATCAGAGCCTGTCATGCACTGCCGCTTTTCAACATAACTTACTGCGAATAACCTTTTCCTACCTCATTCCTCATAAACTTGTCCCGGCCCGTTCAGATACTGTACATTAGATGCTAAGCACATTAACGTCCTTGCCGGTTTTTCAAGGATACACAAATCATAGGAGCGGGCCAGTGTTTCTCAAAAGTGCTGGAGTTCTTTGGCCCATGGCTTTTGCGTGTGTCAAGGTCTCAGACCCATAGCTATGACTTTCAGTTTTGTTTTCACCCTTTGGGAGGCTTGCCAAGAAAAGCCACAAGGTTCTGGGTGTCATCATCATCCTATTAACGGAGCATCAACATTGTGGCAAGTGCTTCTTCTTTTACTTAATTTTTTTGGCCCAGTGCTTCTATGCATGCAATTTATGCCCCACCATGTGCACAAAAGAAGATATAGCAAATAGTCATAATAACACTACTGAAGTAGCTGCTTCTGGTTAAAAAATATAATCTAATTATCTGAGCATTTTAATTTGTTTTAAAATTTAACCTATGTTTCATATACAGTACTCCCATAATTTTAAATGGTGCTTTGCTCAGATGCAATTCAAGAAATAAAGAGCTTTGGGGCCTTACTATACATCATGGGTTTACATTATATTATTTATTTTAAGTTGCTTGAGAATAAGAATCAGTGAATTCAATGGGATAATTCCCAGGTAATCAGGTGTACAATTGTGTAGTTAACACTATGCTTTTATGGGGAAAATATAGAAAACCACAAAATGTAATTTTATTTTATTTCCTCCCACCTTTCTTCCCTTATGGGAATACACACGAAAAAAATCAAAATCATAAAATAATTAAAAGAAAGTGATTTGGCTTTAAAATTATGATAAAGCAAAGCAAAATATTCTGCTTATATACTGCCCCATACCACTTCTAGTAGTCTCTGGGCGGTTATACAGTTTTTAATTACAGTAATGCAGGCTACACATTGCCCCACCCCCAGCAAGCTGGGTGCTCATTTTACCAACCTCAGAAGGATGGAAGGCTGAGTGAACCTTGAGCCGGCTACCTGGGATTGAACCCCAGGTTGTGAGCACAGTTTTACCTGCAGTACAGGCACTTAACCACTGTGCCACGGGGCTCTTGTAGGATAAATATTAGAACTGTAAGTTTGAAATTTTAAAATACCCCCATCTCAATTGCCTCTTTGCTTCCCCAAAGCCTCTCTGAGAGTACATGTGTTCATCTGCTGATAGTAGGAAAGGAAGGAAGGGGTGTGTTCCGTGATGCAGGAGCAGCCACAGAGAAAGCCCTCTCTCAGGTCCTCACCAGGCAAGCCTTTGGGAGGGATGGAACAAGAGACGTCACTCTCTTGAGGATCTTAATACATGTGGGAGCTCATATAAGGAGATGTGGTGCTTCAGACACCATGAAGCTCAGCTGTACAGGGATTTCAAGGTCACAACCACCTCTTGGAAAAAGGCCGAGCAACAAACTGGAAGCCAATGGAGTAATTGTGAACACAGAATCCAGCTTCTTGAAAATGTTTGGTCTGGTTTTCTTCTTTTTTTCTTGGAAAAAGAGAGAGAAGAGACAAAGTTTCCAGCCACTCTGTCTCTGTCAATATGCCTAAAAGGAAATGTACAAAGCCTGTTCACCTGTCAGCGCCTTGGAGGGTGACTGAACAATATTTCCGAAGGCTGAGTCTTCACTGTCTCCCTACAGCTGGTTGTCTCTTCCGATGCAAGCACTCTAGAAGACATGATGTCAAATAATAAAGACCATGATTTTGAATTCAGCTGTCCATATTTATATAGTTTGGAGTAGGATTTAATATAGTTTAGCATGGGAGTGTCTGAATTTGAGGGTGGGGGTGAGGATGTTGCTATAAGGCATTTTTAAAATCTAATCAATAAGTTACAGGGGCAGAATAGTAGCACCATGGGCAAATAATAACTCAGATATTTGAAGACAGCAGTGGTGATGGGTGGCACATAAATAGTCATTTATCCCTGCCGGTGAGAGTGAGGCATTCAACATACATTTCCTTGTTGGCAGGGTTAGTGAGGAATTTCTTGGTTTTTATATATGATCTCACAAGGGTGGGAAAATGTGTGCTAAAAATGTCAGTTATTTTGTAAAATCACCCGTTTTGCATTCAAACATCCACATCTTCATAATAAGGACAGAAAGTTTTTCAAAAAAGAGTGAGGTACAAACTCATATATATAGCTGAACTACTTTATCAGATATATATGAGTTCAGTTTCTGTACCCAGAAAAAAGTGGCTTTGTTCCACCTGTTCTGATGATGATGATGATGATAATAATAATAATAATAATAATAATAATAATAATAATAATAATAATAATAATAATAATAATAATAATAATAATAATAATAATAATAATAATAAATACTCTGTGGCACAGTGGTTAAATGCCTGTACTGCAGGTAAAACTGTGCTCACGACCTGGGGTTCAATCCCAGGTAGCCGGCTCAAGGTTCACTCAGCCTTCCATCCTTCTGAGGTCGGTAAAATTAGTAGATGATAGATGATAGATAGATAGATAGATAGATAGATAGATCTTTATTGTCATTGTCCTGTGCAGAACAACGAGATTGAAAAGTACCCAGCTTGTTGGGGGGGGGGGGCAATGTGTAGCCTGCATTACTCTAATTAAAACTGTAAACCTCCGAGAGACTACTTGAAGTGGTATGGGGTGGTATAAAAGCAGAACACACTCTAATAATAATAATAATAATAATAATAATAATAATAATAATAATAATAATAATAATAATAATAATAATAATAATAATAATAATAATAAACTTTATTTCTATGCCACCTTTCTCCCTAAAGGGACCCAAAGCAGCTTACAACAATAGTATATTATTATTTGCGATAGGATTTGATTGCTTCCAGATTACACTAAGCTCATAGTTTCCCAACCTATCTTACCTTGACACTATTAGCCTGGTTCACCTTTCAATGTTCAACTGCTTCAGATGTGGAGAAAAAAAGCCCAGCTGAATGAACTATTGCTACCTTCAATATGACTGACTTCTGCAAAAAGAAATAGCTTTAGATCTCATAAAGAAAAAGCAAGTGTTTTGCTGTGTAACATTTTGCTTCTTGAAAACAAACAAACAATACCTGAGAGGCATCAGTGGTTCTGTGGAGAAAAAAAAGAAAGAAACAGGTCATGACCTGGTTTGTGTGTTTGGGTTGACGGATCTGTTTACACAACATGAAGAGTTTTCTCACAACCTTGATGAGAAATGATGAGTCTATGATAGTTGCCAGTCCTGGAAAGAAAGGATTGGGAATGATTAGGCTGAGATTTTGTAAGATCTGGTGGGCTTCTGTGGAAAGAAGAGGCAATCTCTTAGGCTGTTTATAATTGAGGAAATGAACTCAGTTACAAGGAATGTACCATGTCAGAGGTACAGGTCAGACCCATTTAATCTTCTCACCATTTCTACTAATTAACTCTCCCTCCTCTTCTTCCCCCTTCTCCTCCCTCCCCTCCCTTATCCACCCCCCCCCCGAACTCTATGTACTACAGCCAATGAATATCTGGTATGAAATGTATATCCCATCTCATATTATATTTCACACCTCATTCTCCTGCTATATGTCTGAAGAAGTGGATGTGTCCATGAAACATTATATTAAAATATGAAAGTTAGTCTTTAAGGTGACACATGTTTGTGTCTTTTGTTTTGTTTTGATTTTCTTTGATTTTTGCCTGAAACCCCTTTCTCTGAGATGGCTCTGATCTGTATAGTAGATCACAAAAGTGATGCCACAGTGAAAGTATGACATGAGAGGGCCCAGGAAGGCAAGAGTTGAAAGGTGAGAATTGTTCCTAAGCCAACTGATGGTGGAAACGGTTGCCGGGGTGGATTTGAAGGACTGGTTGTTGGTCTTTTCTTTCCAGGCCTTTCTCTGAACCAAGGTTCTCAACTGCCCAGTCTGGAAAAGAATGAGAGGAATGGGCAGATCTCGTCAGAAGCAGGCATTCTGCCAGGCATCGAGATCCCAAGCCATTTCGGGCTTTTTAAGTGTCATCATCACCTTGAAGCTGGCATAGCCACAAATGGGTTGCCAATGTAAGGTGGCCAGGGTGAGGGAAATGTGTTGATATTTCTTCACCCCAGTCAACAATCTGGTTGCCATATTCTGGACCTGCTGGGTTTCTTCACCAACCTCATGGGCAGCTCCAGGTAGAGACCATTACAGTAGCCTAATCTCGTTGCACAACTTCTACCTACATGAGCCCTGGTGTAAGCTGAGAAATGGTGGAGATGGACCATTTCAAGCCTTTAACCCAACTCAGACAAAGACATTGAGCTTTCTCCATCTTGATGACCAGAGAATTTGGAAATCTGATAATGGGCAAGACTACCACAGGTCATGAGCAAGGGCTTATACCGCTGCATGCAAGAAAACTGGCCTCCAGATAGAAAATTCAGCATTGGGAAGGAAAGTTCCAGTTTAACTTGGCATTGTAGCTTTTCTATGCATTGATAATTTATTAAATCCAAGAGTTTTCCATATTAGTGAAACCTAAGTCTGAGAATGCAGATAACTATGTTAGATGAATAAGAAGATGCATTTCTGAGATCAGCTGAAATTAGGCTTAAGGAGATGGCAGCCTCCTTTGAGACCCCAAGTTGACAACCTCAGAACAGGGTTGGGCCTCCGTGACAGTCCTGTGTGTAATAATTGCAAAACATTGTGTGTGCAGCAGCAACAACAAAGGCTCACAACTCTCAGCAATGACCTGTCTTGTTCTACAGTAAGTGCACCCATTTACCATCTCTCTCCAGTCTTTTCCCCCTGTACCTGGCCTTTTAATTCTTAAACAGTACACAGGTCCAGTACATAGAGAAATAACTCTTTGCTGAACAGATGAGTCCTGGCTTTGTTGATAAGATAATCAGTGCAGATAGGCACCTAGGGCTTTAAAGCCATCTCATACGGTAAGTTCCATGGTCCAGTGATTAAACATCAATACAGCAGATACACCTCTGCTCATGACCTTAGTTTGATCCTGATGGATTCAGGTACTTGGCTCAAGGCTGATTTTCCTTTCCATCCTTCCAAGATTAGTAAATGGATTCTCCTGTTTGATGGAGGGCAAATTGATCCTTGCATAATTAAGTTATACATTGCTCATAGTGTGCTTTAAGTGCTATGGGGTTTCATGTAAGTCAAGACAACAACAAAAATATACACAATCATATATACAAATATTCCACACAAGTTCTCCTCTACTACCACTAGCCTAAAGATTTGTCTCCCTGCTTCATATTCTGGAGAAATATTATATTTCCTTGAAATGTTAGCAGTCTACTTGAGAGCCAACAATCCCAGCTGACATACTGCTAACCTAAGGAACTTGCATCTCACATGTCAGGAGTTGACGCTGTACCTTTGTGACATGATGTGGGATGGGAACCTGCTCATATGACAATTTCTTACCAAGATAGTGGTTCAGAACCTCCCCAAACAAGAACTTCAACTCTTACATGAGAACAATCAGCAATAGCTCCACAAAAACCACGTCTGTATCAGTAGTCCTAAGCGGATGGGTTGCAGGTATTCAGATACTTTATGAATCTGTAACTAGTACTCAGATTTTTAAAAAGTATATTGTCTGTTCAGAGCTTGGCTTTGATGATTATGCTGAATTACTGGGTTAGAATCTAAGCTGAAGTATCATGGTTTTTGCTCTTCCAAGTACCAAAAAGTGGATGTCTCACGTATGTGTCCCTTTCTCACCCATAAGCAAATACATGGTTTTTATTATTATTATTATTATTATTATTATTATTATTATTATTATTATTATTATTATTATTATTATTATTATTATTATTATTATTATTATTATTAGAGATGGGCACGACTTGAAAAAAATTTTTTTGAGTTGTCGTTAGTCGGGCCGGTTCCGTTTCGGGTCGTCTCCGTTTTTCGCGAAAATTCGCAAAAATTAGTCGGTTCATTTTTTTGTTTTTTCGTTTTCATTAGTACTGGTTTTTTGGGGGTAGCGGACTCCTGGAGGCACCTCTGTGGGGTGGGTGCCTCCTCTGGCCCGCTATAAAGGGAAAGCAGGCTCCTGGAGGCACCCATGGGTGCCTCCTATCCTCACCCACTAGGAAGGGGAAGCAGGCTCCAAGAGACCCCTCAACATGGGGGTCTCCCTTCCTCACCTGCTGCTGCAAAATGCATGCATAGCCATATGGATATGCATACCAGTTGCAGACAGTGAGACTAATGATGGCAGTGAACCCAGAGCCATAGGGTGATGCCTAAGGCTCTCGCACCACCATGTCTCACAAAGAAGGGAATTGTACTTGTGTGTAGTGCAATGCAAGTAGATCTGGCTTAGGGTTAAGGTGGGTTAGTGCAAGGGCTAGGGTTAGGCTAGTGACGGGTAAGGTTACGGTGGGCTAGTGGGTTGCACCTCTGGGTGCCTCTCTGACCCACTAAGAAGACAGTCTGTGACGTATGGGTAAGGAGTCAAGGATTAGGGTTAGGGTTAGGGGGCTAGGGCAGGTTTTAGTGGGCTTTTTGGCATATCCCAGAAGTCTCCATGGCCAAGTGGCAATGCGATTGGTGGGATGGCTCCAAAAATGTGCATGGTCGTCCACTCCCACATGGCTGGCCACTCGGCCAGCCCATCATTGCGCAGGTGTAAAAAAATAAAATAAAATAAAATAAATGGAGGACAGAGGAGGAGAGGAGAGACATTTTGTTGCAAGAAAAAACCCACTGCTACTGTGAAAAATCTGGCAGTTTATAAATTTTCACGTGTTTCTGTTGTGCTTGTGTGTTTTTGGACCACGATTTCAAAAACAATATTGCATTCGCCGCCCCATTTTGGATCCCCCACCCGCACCACATGGCATGGCAAGTCCAGCTGCCCAGGACGGGGGGGAGGCAGGACCCCCCTCCAGAAACCACCCCTCCAGCAAGTGCCTGCGCCCTTAGTCAAGCAGGCATTTTTCCGCCTGCTTTTTTTGGCCCGGGAATGGGTGGGGGGAGAGTTTAAAAGTTTTTTCCTGTGCCGTCCGTGCCGCTTGCTTGCGCTTTAATTGCGGCGGCCGGCGGCGAGACTGGGCTTTTTGCTGGCTGCGAGCCTGCGGCGACTCCCACCAGAGCCGCCCAGGACGGGGGATGGGGGGACGCCGGGGACCTCCAGAAACAACCCCTCTGGTAGGTGCCCTGAGGCATGGCAGGCATTTTTCTGCCTGCTTTTTGGCCGGGAACCGGGTTTTTTTAACTTTTAAAAACTTTTTTTCTGTGCCGCGTGGCATCGCGCGATGCAAGGAACAAGCACGACAAATCAGACCAAAATTGTTCGTTCGTCGGTTCGAGCTCGAAGTCTGGCGGAGTAATTCCCGTTACTGTTTCCGTAGAGTAACATTTACATGGAACCACTGGGAGAGGTCATCAGGAGGTTTGGGCTGAGGACTCAGCAATATGCTGATGATACTCAGCTCTACCTCTCGTTTTCCACCAATCCAGGTGAGGTGGTTTCTGTGCTGAACTCGTGTCTGGGCCAGATAATGGACTGGATGAGGGTTAACAAATTGAAACTCAATCCAGACAAGACGGAAGTGCTGTTAGTGGGTGCTTCGCCAGACAGGTTAGAGGGACACTTCCCTGTTCTGGACGGGGTTGCACTCCCCCTAAGGGACAGGGTCCGCAGCTTGGGGGTGCTCCTGGACCCCGGTCTAACTCTGGAAGCCCAGGTGGACACGGTGGCCAGGGGTGCCTTTCTCCAGCTGCGGAAAATATATCAGCTACGCCTCTACCTGGATGAACGGAGCCTCATAACAGTTACGCATGCACTGGTAACATCCCGTATTGATTACTGCAATGCGCTCTACATGGGGCTGCCTTTGAAAACGGTTCGGCGATTGCAACTGGTTCAGAATCGTGCGGCGCGGCTAGTAAGTGGTGGGGCCGCTAGGGATCACATCACGCCGATTCTACGTAGCCTACATTGGTTACCAGTTGCTGCCCGAGCCCAATTCAAAGTGCTTGTTTTGACATATAAAGCCCTAAATGGCTTAGGACCTGGATACCTGAAGGACCGCCTCCTTCCATATGAACCTACCCGGCAATTAAGATCAAGCCAGGGGGCCCTCCTGAAAGAGCCATCCCTCAAGGAGGTGAAAGGGATGGCTTGTAGGAACAGGGCCTTTTCGGCAGCTGCCCCCAAGCTATGGAATGCCCTCCCAAGTGAGATCCGCCTGGCGCCAACACTGATAACATTTCGGCGCCAGGTAAAAACCTTCCTGTTCCAGAAGTTTTTTAATTGATACAATTTAGATTGTGGGTCTTCTGATGGCAATTTTAGTGTGATGTTTTAGTATAAGGTTTTTATTGTTGTTTTAATTATTTATTGTTGTTTGATGTTTTTAACTGTTTTAATTCCTTGATTGTAAGCCGCCCAGAGACCTTTGGGTAGTGGGCGCCATATAAGTTGTAAAAAAAATAAATAAATAAATAAATAAATAAATAACGGAACCGAGTAACGGAACCGGGAATACCGCTAAGTCGTGCCCATCTCTAATTATTATTATTATTATTATTATTATTATTATTATTATTATTATTATTATTATTATTATTATTATTATTATTATTATTATTATTTATCATCATCATCATCATCATCATCATCATCATCAATCATCATCATCATCATCATCATCATCATCATCATCACACAGAAGACAAGATAACTACACTGGGTTTTGTATTACAAATCACTAGTCGAATGCTTCCCAAGTGTTTAGGACTATGGGCCTTTTTACACGACCCCTAAGATCTGCTGGCCCCTTAAATTCAGACCAGATATCTTAGGGGTTTGTCGCTCTTCATGCATCTCCACCCCTCCGTACTTCCTGGCTGCCGGCTGCATGAGGAGAGGGAGGAAAAAAGGGACAGAAGAATAAAGCCTTACCTCCCGGTGTTGGTAGATGCTGCCGGGGGAGCCCCGGTCACTTCCTGGTTCCTCTTAAAGGGGCAGGTGGCGAAAAAGAAAAACAAAAAGAAGCGAGGAGAGCCCAGCACATCCGCATCAAATATTTTTCACCTCCCAAGAGCAGGTACAAGAAAAGTGCACTGGGTCGCGCTTAGGTGGGCGGGGTCGCACTTAATTGTCTGCAAACTCTGGAGCTGGTGGGGAAACATTTTTAAGCTCCGGAGCTTGCAGCCATTTGCAGCGGAGCTTAGGGGTCGTATATAAATGCCCTATGTGATATATCGGCGAATTATGCAAGCAGATCCCAGTAAGGTGGCTTTCTGCAGCTGACTGTTGGTGACTTTGTCAACTCCTATTTCTTCTAAATACTTGCTTAGCTCTTTAGGCACCACATCCAGCCAATTACCACTGGGACCACCTGTAGCGTTTTATGCCAGAGTCTCTGAAGTTCAATTTTTAGATCCTCATATCAGTTAAGTTTTTCAAGTTGTTTCTTGGTGACTCTACTATCACCTGGTATAGCAATATCAATGATCCACACTTTTTTCTTCTCCACAATCACAATATCTGTGGTATTATTCTCAAAAACCCTGTCTGTCTGTATTCGGAAGTCCCAAAGTAATTTTGCATGCTCATTTTCAATTACTTTTTCAGCCATATGATCCCACCAGTTTTTTGCTACGGGCAGATGATAGTTCTGACACAAATTCCAGGGGACCATTTGAACAACTACATTATGATGCTGTTTGTAATCAGTCTGAGCAATTTTCTTGCAACAGCTCAATATATGGTTGATAGTTTCATCTGCCTCTTTACAGAGTCTACATGTGGGGAACTCAGCTGATTTTTCTATTCTAGCTTTAACTGCATTTGTTCTGATAACTTGTTCTTGAGCTGCAAAAATCAGGGCTTCTGTCTCTTTTTTCAGTGTTCCATTGGTGAGCCATAACCAAGTCTTTTCCTCATCTACTTTTCCTTTGATTTTTTCGAGGAACTTCCCATGCGGTACTTTATTATGCGGTGCTTAATTATTACTATCTAGCTCCATATGAGTTGTTGTTGTTGTTGTTGTTGTTGTTGTTGTTGTTGTTGTTGTTGTTGTTGTTGTTGTTGTTAATTACAGTGATGCCTTGAATTATGAAAGTTGGTTTTCAATGCATTCCTATGGGAAACCTGCCCCAGCCCAGCAAAGCAGGGGGAGACCTTCCCCCCTTTGATGGGTTGGTGGGTATATCCCCTCAATCAATCGACAGCCAAGGCTGCAGAGCTGTCAAAATCACCTGACTGTTGGCATGCCTCCAAAAACAGCTGATTTTGACAGCTCTGCGGCCTCTGATGCCGCTTGATTGAGGGGTTTTCCCCCAAGCCAGCAAAGGGGGGAAGCTCTTCCCCTGCTTTGGTGGGTTGGGGCAGGCACCGAGATGGCTCCTTCGCCACCCCCCCAGCGCTTGCTCTCTGCTTGGGTGGCAAGCATTGGGAGGGTTTCTGCCTCCCCCCCCATGCCCTGGTTTTGCCTTGGAATCAGGCAAAAACCCACAACTCCTCCAGTTTGTGAGGTTTCTGCCTGCTAATAAGGCAAAACCAGGGCATCGGAGAGCAGGCAGTCTTTCCCCCAGCAGCCTCGCCTCCCTGCCACCCTCCTCCTTTTCAGGCACCTGAAAGCTGAACGGAGGAGGGTGGCAGGGAGGTGAAGCCACTGGGCTTTGCAACCACCCACCCACTTTTGCTCCCCACCAAACCGTCTTCCCCTCACCCACTGCAGCGCACGATGAGCAAAGGGCAGCCAGTTTGGTGGGGAGCAAAGTCAGGTGTCTGAAGGAAACACTTCAAAACCAGCCACCCAACCTTGCTCCCAATCAAATCCGCCACCCTTCACCCATCGCTAGCTGCAGTGGGTGAAGGGCAGCAGGTTTGGTGGGGAGCCAAAGCAGGGGGCTGGTTATGAGGCCCAGTGGCATCCAGGCCAGATGCCATCACCACATCCTGTGGCAGGGAGTTCCACAGCCTAAAAACACACTGGGTAAAAAAATATGTTCTTTTGTCTATTCTTAGTCTCCCAACCTTCAATTGGAGTGGATATCCCCTAGTTCAGGTATTTTGTGAGAGGGAGAACAGTGTCCCTCTATCCACTTTATTCATGCCCTGCATTATTTTGTATGTCTCAATCATATCCCCCCTCAGGTGCCTTTTTTCCAGACTAAAAAGCCCCAAATGTTTTAGCCTTTCCTTATAAGGGAAGGTCCCCCAGCCCAGTAATCATTTTAGTCACTCTCTTCTGCGCCTTCTCCAGTTCCACTATGCTTTTCTTGAGATGTGGTGACCAGAATTATACACAATACTCCAGGTGTGGCCTTACTATTACTTTGCATATAATGTTGGCTGTTTTATTTTCAATCCCCTTTTTGATCATCCCTAGCATGGAATTTGCCTTCTTCACTGCTGCCACGCACTGGGTAGACACCTTCATTGAGCTGTCCACCAACACACTAAGATCTCTTTCCTCATCTGTCACGGATAACTCAGAGCCCATGAGTTGATAGATAAAGTTTTGATTTTTTTGCCCCAATATGCATTACTTTACATTTGGCTACATTAAAATGCATTTGCCATTTCTCAGCCCATTCCCCCAGTTTGGAGAGATCCTTCTGGTGCTCTTCACAATCTTCTCTGGTTTTTACCACACTGAAAAGTTTTGTGTCATCTGCAAACATGGCCACCTCACTGCTTATCCCTCTCTCCAGGTCATTTATGAACAGACTGAAAAGCACCGAACCCAGGACAGATCCCTAGGGCACACACTTTTCTCCTTTCTCCATTGTGAAAATTTCCCATTTACACCTACTCTTTGTTTCCTGGATCTCAACCAGTTCTGAATCCATAAGAGGACCTGCCTTCTTATCCCCTGACTGTGCAATTTTCACAGCAGCCTTTGGTGAGGGACTGTGTCAAAAGCCTTCTGAAAATCCAGATAGACAATATCCACTGGTTCACCCAAATCCACATGCCTGTTGACCTTTCCAAAGAATTCTAAAATATTTGTCAGGCAAGACTTACCCTTACAAAAGCCATGCTGATTTTCCCTCAGCAAGGTTTGTTCTTCTATGTATTTTAAGATTTTCTCTTGGATGAGGATTTCCACCATCTTCCCTGGGACAGACGTAAGGCTAACCGGCCTGCAGTTTCTTGGGTCCCCCCTCCTTCCTTTAAAAAAATTGGTGTGACATCTGCTATCTTCCAGTCCTCCGGCACTGCGGGCATTTTAAGAGACAAGTTGCATATTACCGTTAAGAGATCCGCCATTTCATTTCTCTGTTCTTGAATAACCCTTGGGTGGATGCCATCTGGGCCCAGGTGACTTGTTGATCTTCAATTTATCAATTAAGCTTAAAACTTTCTCTCCTTTAACCTGTATTTGATTTAATTATTTAGTCAAGTGAGGCCGTTCGGGCAGCAGAATCTGCCCAAGGTCTTCTGTTGCAAAGACAGATGTAAAGATCTCATTTAATTTCTCTGCAATTTCCAAGAAAAAAATAGCAATGGGATTATCAGTGAGTAATTAAAGTGAGATTAAAGATCTATCAACTTGTGGTTTGTTCTTGGAATTTTTTTTTTGGCTGGCAGACAATGCAGGCCCTGTCCCTTTCAAAATACTCTGATGAATGTAGGTTCATGGGAGGTTGTCAGTATGATGAAACAAGCAGAGCCAAGCTTAATAGATTTATCCATTTCTGCCTGACAGAATATAATAGGGTATGGAGTTGACCTACGGATCACTAGAAGCTATGGAAAGCTCATTACACAAAGGCTGTCATGGGGATAGAAATAGTATGGAATATCCAGATATGATTAGAAGTTAATCTGGGCAGTCAGATTTAGGGCCAGAATGTGAAATAGTTGTCCTGCCTTTCTGCAAAGAAAGACAATGACAAATGGACCACATGCCAAGAAATATAACTGTGCTGTCTCTTCAGCAATCCAGTTCCTCTTGTAAGGTTTTAAAGTGCATAAAAAGGTCAAACAGAAGTGTGTTTTTCAGACAACCTGCAAGACCCCCTATGGTAGAAAAACAATCTTAGGGCTTTCAATATGGTGTCTGGGGACAGAATGCCCATCATTTCCTTGTGCAAAGACTTACTGTATGAGTGTTTGGTCTGTGTCAGAGCTTGCACAAGGAACTATCCAGTATCTTCTTGTGCACATGTAAGTCCTGGCTATGTAAATGGGGCAATCTCCAGCTTCTGCAGTGTTAAGATGGAGGCTGATTAAATCCCCATTGCTGTTCCAAGAGGGGCATGGTACCACCCAAAATATTTTACACTAAGAAAATAGCTGTGCCCCTTCATCATAATTCATCTGTGCAACAGCAGAGCTGCTGCATGTTCATCCTCCCCACCACCACCCATCACTGGCACCTCCACTCACCAGCTGGTGCACACTGCTCCACCCCTCCCTATCACATGATTCTCCAGGAGGGAGTCTGGACTTCCCTGTTCCAATCAGATGAGGAGGTGAGGCAGGGATTCCTGCAGGACTGCCTTTGAGTGACCAGCTGCTGGAAGAGGTGGAGGTGGGAAGTCCAGGCTTGTGCCCAGACTGGAGAATCATGTGATGGGGAGGAACAGAGCAGTGTTCACCGGCTGGCGAGTGGGGGTGCCTGTGAGAGGGGAGGGGGGAAGGAATGCCTTGCCGATGAATTATGATGAAGGGGCACAAAGTACTTTGGGCCTATCTCTAATAATGTGTACAACGTTATCATTATACTTCCCAAAGCAGAGCTTGGAAAAGCTATTTTCTGAATGCGAGTTCCTAGAAACCCCATGCTATCTTGACCACTGACTCCGTTCCAACTGCCCATGACACAGCAAAGGCTATCTAGTGCTGTGACATAATAGGATTTAACTTGGGTCGTCTGCAAGAGAGTTTCTCCACCACCACTATTGGGCCAGATTTCAGTGTGGAGAGGAAACACTTCCCACATTTTGGACTTTTGAATTAGAAGCTCAGTTATCTTACTAAATCCACTCTTCTCTGAATATTACAATGTTAAACGTTAGAGGCATTGGGTAAGCATGTATAGATGTGTGTATATACTACCATCACACAAGGATATGGCTACAGACCTGGCCTTATTTGGCTGCATGAACAGCAAATCAGGTCACTAGATGATAGCAGAGGACAGGTGTAGCAACTTAGGAAGCCAGTGCAACATCTTGGAGTAGTAGGACTCAGGAATAGAGTTTTAGAGGAGCATTTGGGAGACTTGGATTCAAATTCCTGCTAGGCCATGGGAAATCACTGGATTGTGGCAATGGCAAAATTATTTAAATGTTTCTTAGGTGACATGAGGTTGTTTTAACCAGCTCGTGGGTAGACCAGCCCTCCCTGTTGGAGAGGCAAAGTCTACCTGAACATTAATATTTGATCCAGTAATGCAAGAATCCCTGGCTGATCCTTTGTGAAGGAGGAGAAATGCAAGGTCTTCGTGGCTGTAATTGCTTCTATTATTATTTTCCTATCATGAATTACGAAGTTGATTAGGTGGTGCATCTTGCATTGTTTGTACCAGGTGCCAAAATTGCTAGTTACAGCTCTGGTTTGTTGTAAGAATTATAGTTGTAATAAGCAATCTAAAGCTCATTCTGCTCTTCCTTCCATTCTATTGGCTCATTGAAACTGTCACTTGTGAATTGACGCAAGATGCATTTGTGAATTGCTATCTTGTTTGCTGTTGGTTTATTGAATAGCCATTTGTCTGTTTTAAAAGAATTGATTTTTTTTTCCAGGAATGTTGAACGCCACTATTTTGACTGGCTAGTTTTTACCAAACATCTTGAATTATGGTAAAGAGCACTCCTTCATCCTTCCCTCTCTCCCTTCTGTCCTGTAAATCAAATATCATTGGCTGCAACCTTATTAACATTGCTTTAATAAAGTCTAGATGTTTTCATCTAATCTACATGCATGCCCTCTTTAATTAAAATATGAGCAGGCATAAACAAACATCCCCATACTCTTCTTTCCACCCAAACTCCCCCTTCTCCCTGGAAACACTATATACATATATACTGCTTCCCCCTGCTCCAAATGTGGTGATGCAACACCCAGATAATGTTTTGGCTTATCTACAGTTGTTTTCTATTTAGTTCATCTTGGTGGCAGTAATTTAGTGCCTACCTATCACTCCCAGCAGAAATATTCATATCAAATAGGATGGGGTATTTAAAAAAATTTAGTTCATCTAAATGATACAGAATATCTTGAACCTTCCAGAGTATGCACTTGTTTCCAATTATAAATTCATCTGGAAGGACTCAATCTGAGTAAAGACTTCTTGAATCAATCAGTAAATGTGATTTCAAAAATTATGTTTTATGTAACATGTACTACTGAAAACAATAGCTGAGAAGAGAACCATATGGTTGCAAAACTGGAATTTTGGGTTGGAAACATGGGGATTGGGTTATACATGGGGGTGTCTTATAGATGGAAACATACAGGTAAAGTAAATAATATGCCTAATGGAAGAAAACCTTTTCACCTCCTCCCCAAGGGGTAGACTCCACAACCTAAAAGAACATTAGTTTACCAGTTCACATCTCTTCCTTGTCCATTTTTCTTTTATATTTCCCCTCTGCCTTTACTAATGTTTACTTTCATTCAGTTCCTCAAGTTAACAACCCAGTTGTACTCGTCTATCTTAATTTACACGACCAAATATTGTGAATTGCCCATTAAGTAACTCACATACACATCTCCTTCACAGTTTTGATTTTCTGTCAAATTTAAGAAGTAAATATATCTCCCTTTGGGGTGAAAGATTGATCCAAAGACATTCCACTAACAGCTCCTTCTTGAATCTGTCACTCAGAAGGATTAGGGCAATCTTGCCTTTTCCCTCCATTTCTGCAACCTGTTCCAATTTTTGGTTGTCAGTCAGACTCCACTCATGGTGCACATTTAGACCCTGATACAACAATATTTCTCAGTGTTTAAAATTATCAGCTAGTTACCCAACTATATTGTTCTTCATGAGGACAGTAGTCATGAGCTTTAGACTGCATCTCAAGAAGACAATTTGAAAACAATGTTCTCATATATCCTTGAAACTTGAAAATATATCCTGCTATACTTGGATCAATGTGTTTTTAGAGCAACCATCCAGACTTTTCTCTGCCTGTTTTCATAAATAGCCCCTTGTAGAAATTTACATATCTCACAACGATATCTCTAAGAGATATCCTGCCTCAGTGCTTAAACCCATTTGATACAATTTTTAAGCCTTCTTGTACCCAAATCAAACCTGATGCCACTGTTTTCTTCCTTTCTGAAGAAAACATCTCAAAGTTTTGTCCCACCTTCAGCACTGCCTTCTGGAAACCCACACAGTTATCACATTTTCTTTCTATCCTCTATTCTCCAAATAAATCCAACTCGTAAGTAGAGCAGCCATATCCAATGCAAGTCTTTATCACGGTCATTGACCAGTGGAAAACAATAAAATATAAACAGGTTTTAGGCCCATCACGGACCAAAATAAGGCTGTATTGCAATATTGGGCAGTAATCCAAGAATTAACATTGATGCTATTAAAACTGATATAAATTAATCTAAAGAGCAATAATATATTTGTCTATAAATGTGTACATTCTTTTGGCTAGAATTGCTGTAAAAATCTTGGCATCTTGATTTATAAGTGATGTTGGATCTTACAGACCAATATCACTTATAAATCAAGATGCCAAGATTTTTACAGCAATTCTAGCCAAAAGAATGTACACATTTATAGACAAATATATTAAAGAAGACCAAACGGGCTTTATCAAAGGTAGACAAATGTCAGACACTGTAAGAAGAGTCTTGAATGTTCTTTATGAGATGGGGAGATCACAGGACAAAGCATGCATTTTGTCTCTAGATTTATTTAAAGCCTTTGATTGTGTCCAATGGCCTGCGTTAAAACTTTTATTAGTGAAATGGGGATTTGGCGCAAAATTTCTAAGTGTAATAAACCAACTCTATTCTCATAGCACCTCATCAATCATTGTCAATGATGGGATGAGAGAAAAAATTACCCTAGGCCGAGGAACAAGACAGGGATGTCCTTTATCGCCAGTTCTGTTTTGCATAGTGATAGAGCTACTAGCTAATGCAATAAGGGAGGACCAACTTATTAAAGGTATGGGTAAGGAAGGCAAGATAAAAATCAGTTTATTGTTAACAATAAAAAATCCAGTAGAAAATATATTAAGAATAAAAGCACACCTAAAGGAATTTGGTGAAACAACCGGATTATGTGTCAACTGGCAGAAATCAGAAATCATGCTTTTCAATCAGGATAATCGAGACATGGAAGAGATCTCCAATTACGAACTGAAAGTTTGTAAATGTATAAAATACCTAGGGATACTTTTAGATAAAGACATTAGTAAAACGAAAGAACGAAATTACACAAAAATAAAGGAAGAGATTAGAAATAAATTACAAAATTACTCCAAATTAAACTTATCATGGTTTGGTAGAATAGCAATGGTAAAAATGAAAATACTTCCTAAAATAAATTTTCTTTTTAGAATGTTACCTATTCAATACACAGAAATTGAAATTAAATTTTATCAAGATCTTTTAAATAAATTCTGCAATGGTGGAAAAAAAGCAAGAATAAATAAAAGCTTATGGTACAGATCTCAAAAAGAGGGAGGTATAGGCATACCTAATCTTAGAATGTATTACATAGCTAATCAGCTTAGCTCCCTGGGGGAAATACTATTTAAACCTCAAAAACTAATATGGTGGGAACTTCAATCAGAGGAACTAAATGAAGACATAAATAAATATGTGTTTAGTTTCCCCCAAAAAAGGAAAAGTTACCCAATTAAAAATCCTCTTCTAAGTTCCCTATTGCTCACTTGGAAAAAGTATGGAAATAAATTGATACAGGAAGGTTCCCCGCTTGGCGTGGTGATCGATCAGATAAATTTCTCCACGAACATGAAGAAATTGGGAGACTTATTTAAATTAAGGAAAGTGGCAAGAGTAAAAGATTGGATTAAAAAGATGACATCAAAACAAGAAATTAAACGTATTCTGCAAACTCAGGAATTGTCCTGGTTGAATTATGCCCAGTTAGAAAGCTGGACGAAAGAATGGATTAGGAGAAATACACAACTTAGAGGATATACAAAATTTGAGCAATTTCTGACAACATATGAATCAGAGAAAGGAAATACAGGGAAAGGAACAGTTGGTAAATTATATAAAATAATTCAAGATTCATTTGAGAATAGGGAACAGGACACAATAAGAGAGCTATGGAAACAAGACATAGAGAAATAAATAAATAATGATGAATGGAAAAGAATTTGGAATTTGAGGATTTTACGGTCATTATCAGTCAGAATAAAAGAAAACTACTTCAAACTAGTTTTAAGATGGTATATGACTCAGTCAGAATGAATAGAATGAATCCAAAATATTCTAAGCTCTGCTGGAAATGCAAAAAAAGATAGGTACCTATTTTCATTTATGGTGGGAATGTGAAATAGTTCAAAAGCTTTGGCAAGAGATTATTGAGGAGATAAGAGAAATACTACAAACTGATATTAAATGTGTACAAATTGCTTTGTTATCATTACCATCTATCAATGAATATGATGTGAAAACTAAAGAATTAATAGCAAATCTTATGACAGGAGCTAGACTGATTATTGCTAGGAACTGGAAACTGAAATCAGACCTTAAAATTGCTGAATGGTATAAGGAAGTGTGGGACATAGCACTAAATGATAAACTATCTTGTAATATAAAAGTTTTGAGAGGTGAAATAAAAAAGATATTTTCTATGATGTTTGGGGGAAATTTATAGATCATGCACTATTAAAAGGGAAAGGGATACAACCAACTTATAACCCAACACAGTTCTGGCGTAAAGGACCTTAAGAAGCCTATTGGAAGAAAAAGAAAAAAAAGATGAAGAAGAAAGAGAAGATGCAAGAATACTGGACGGTTTCTTGGGGGTGGGGGGCACTTTGTACTGTTTATGATTGTCTATTACTGTTTTCTTATATATAATTGTTTATCATTGTTATTTTGTCTTTTTTATGTTCAATAAAAATTTTTAAAATTAAAAAAAAATAAAGAGCAATAAGAGGAAATTATAAAATAGTTCCAAAAGTTATAAAAATAAACACACACACACACACACACACACACACACACACACACACACACACACACACACAGTTGAACAACTTGTTAGAGTAGCCATATCTAAAAAAATTAAAAAAGAAATAAAAAATTAAAAAAATTAAAAAATGTAAGTAGAGTAGACTGCATCTAGAAAGGCAGCAGTTAAAACCAATGGTTTTCTGCTCTTAAGTCAAATTGCTTGTAAGTAGAGGAACCACTGTGAGTCTCTCTCTCTCTCTCTCTCTCTCTCTCTCTATATACACATACATACACATACACATACATACATATACACGTGCACACACACATACATATACATATATATGGACCAATACATACAAAAACACACACACACACATGCATACATACAACCCAATATACATATGCATACACCCACAGATATCGAAAAAGAATAAAAACAAAAGGTCTAACTTAAGTATAAATGTTAATTGGTGGTACCAATCATCGACTGGCAAATTTTAATCACTGCCTCACAGAACCTGGCAACATTATAAGTTATAACAAAGCTGGTATCTGAGAACAACAAGTATAAAAATGACCTGAGCACCCTGGGTATTTTATTTTCATCAAACTATTGATGAGATAAGATTGGTTTGAATATCTCTGTAAAATGAGCATCAAATAAGTATTTGCTCTATTGATTCCACATCACGGAATCACGGGGGCATAGTCTCTCCACACAGGGGATCTTCCTGATATTGGCCCTCAAGGACAGCTGAAGGGAGGGCGTGACATTGTGCCAAAGTAAAAGCCCTCCCTCTGATGGTTTGGTATCTCAAGTTTAAAGAGATACCTACTGGATTCATTAATAACAAACATTGGAGATCTAGCTAAATCCAATTGTTGCTCTATATCTGTTACCCTCTGCTCAATGAGCGCTTTGGCCTGGTCATATCCCATGCTGAGAGGGAGACCTGGGGAAAAACTGTCTTTCAGTTGTCTTGACTTCCCTGCCCATATAATTTCCCAGCATTTCCTTTAACCATTTCATCAAATTCCTTTGCCTTCAAATCCAGTATCTGCAACTGACATTTAACCTCAGATACTGTTTTTATATAATTCTGCTATAATTTATGTCACTGTTTTCTATGTACAGCATTTTGCTCCATGAGCCTAATTTTGTTTTGAGTTTTTCTTTAAGCTCAGAATTTTTGTCCCAACAATTTATTGAATTATATCAATAATTGTGCTGTCACTTCCCCAACTTCACAGTAAAATAGAAACTCTCTCTCTCTCTCTCTCTCTCTCTCTCTCTCTCTCTCTCTCTCTCTGTGTGTGTGTGTGTGTGTGTGTGTGTGTGTGTGTGTGTGTGTGTGTGTGTGTGTAATCAGCAGTGTTTTGTGGGTGGGTGTGTAAAAGATTCCAAACCATGTTTTTGAAGATTCCAGAAGAATGGATTCACCTCTCTGAATTTAATATAACTCATTGATTTAGGTATTAGAGGATGGGAGTTTGCAGTGGTACTTCTAGATACGAATGCCTCTAGATATGAAAAACTTGAGATACAAAAGAAACTCAATTGGAAAAAAAATTGTGCATGGATTTTCTTTCATAACCTGCCAAGCTGAAGAAGCCCCTGATAGTGAGTTCAGCTTGGCAAGGTGGAAAGGTGGAGAGGTTTGAAAGCCAAAGAGAGGGCACTTGTGAGGCACCATTTTCATGAGGACAGCACCATGAGCAAGGAGAAACCACATTTGCATTTGCCCTTCCACTTGTGTTTCAGCATCAGAATTCTAGCCTATGAAAGCAAAAGAAAAGCAAGCTGTTCTGTTCATATACTGCTCCATAGTACTTAAAACACTCTCTGGGTGCTTTACAATGTACTTAGTAGACTATACATTGTCCCCACCCCAGCAAGCTGGGTACTCATTTTACCAACCTCAGAAGGACGGAAGAGTGAGTGAACCTTGATTCTCCTACCTGGAATTGAACCCCAGGTCATGAGCATAATTTCAGCTGCAGTACAGCAATTTAACTACTGCGCCACAAGGCTCCATATGAGTTGACTATGTCTGCATGAAGCAAGATGTCATTTAATAGTTCAGTGACTAACCAGAGTACATGTATTTAGAGGCAATGAAATTATCAAGTGTTTAATAACACTGAGTGTGTTGGTGCTGTATTCATATAACCCAGGGGCTTTCAGTAACCATTGCCTTCCTGATCCCTGCTCTGTTTGGGTCGCATATGATGTAACTCATAATACAGTTATCAGTCTTGCTCTTCTTAGTAGTAGAGTGAATAAATCTAGGATTAAATAAAGTGTGTGGCTATAAAGAAAGAGTAATGCAGCATTCAGTTATCCAGGATAGTTCTTTAAATTATTTTAGCTCCTTACAACCACCTGTCATTATTTACTAGAGATGGGCACGAAACGAACAATTTTTCATTTCCATTATTCGTTTGTCGTTCTGTTACATAACAAAACGACAAACAAAAATTGTGATGAAAATGAAACAAAACAAAACGAACAGAACCACAAAAATTGTGTTTGTTACGTTTCGTTTCCATTACTGGCGGTGTGCAATGAAATGAGCTGTTTTAAATGCTAAAAAACGCCCTGGACATCCATAAAAACACAGTGATAATTATTTATACTGTCTGATAATACCTACCGGGGGTTTGGGTTCCTTAAAACGTGCATTTATGTCTTTTCTCAGATCGCTGTATTTTTTTCCTTTAAGGGGAGTTAGGGGACATCGGCCCAAAATGGCTCCCAGATGCCTAATATTGATTTCTTGGGTATTAAAACACCCTGGACATCCATAAAATTGCAGTGATAATGCAATAATTATTTGACATTATTACCTACCAGGGGTAGGGGTCCTTAAAACATTTGTTTTTTCTTCTCCCATCGCGATGTATTTTTCTTTTCCCTTTAAAGATGACAAAATGGATGTTGCCACTCCAGCCACAACATGGAGGCAAGCCATGTGATGGGATCATGTAAATTCTTGGACAACTTCAACCAATAGCATGCCCAGGTGGCAGACTGGGCAGGTCTGGCAGCCACAGAGGGCATAAAAAGCTCTGGCAGCCCCCATCCTCCTTGCAGTCTCCAGTGGGGGTTAGGGTGGGATTGCTGTTTCTGAGACTCTAGCTTCAGTCCTGCAGCCTCCCTGTGTGTGTGTGTGTGTGTACCTCTCGGTGAGAACCCTCCCCTGCCCTGCAGTGCAGTCACTCTCCGGCTGCCTTGCACCCTAGGCAACGCCCGCCGCTGCCTTTGCAGCCTCCCTGCAAACCTAGTCTATACTGTGTCTCTGCCAGCATCCATTTTTTTTAGTGTTTTCCCTCTGGTCTGGGGCATTGGGGGATGCCGGTGCATGGAAATGCTTTTAAAAATCGCGCAAAAAGGGGGTGGAAACAACAAACGAAAAAACAAAAAACGAAAATGAAATTTTTCCAAAAATTTGTGAAAAACGGAAATGAACCAGAACGGACCTCTCAACGACAAACGACAAACGAAACGCCATTTTTTTATTCGTGCCCATCTCTATTCTTTACCTCTAGTTATGAATTAACACATCCCATTGTCCCTCTGCTCCTCATGGGACTTAAAGTCTCAGGTGTACATGACCTTTCCCCCCCTGAGAAACAGTGGAATATTTTAAAATGTTGTGCTGGTAAGTCAAAGTACTTTAACATTTTAGTAGAGTTATGTGGCTTATTGTTTGTTCAACTTCCCTTAGATTCTGCTACAGTTTTACTTGACTAAGGACCTCTGGATTCACATCAGTATTTTCTCTACTTGGAAGGTGAAGGTGGTTGTCCAGAAAAATCCAAATGTAAAACAGATATGTGGGTTTCCCCCCCAAGACCTGTTAAAACTACTTTAAATATAAATTTTATTTCATTGAAGACCATCCCAGCTTGTCTCAGTAACTCCTGTGTTCATCTCTGTGTCTTTGTGTGTTTGAGTGATTATGGCTAGATTCAACTGTTCTGTGTTTTCCATTGTGACTTTGTGCTGGTGCTGCCAGGAGTTACAATGGTCATTTGTTTCCCTCAGCAGGCAGCATCAGCTTGATGTCATAATGACCATTTGCTGTTTTCTAGGCTGGAGGTACCAATTAGGTCACCATGACCACCATGACCATAGCTTTCAAAAATCATTCTCTTTGAATGCTATACTTGGTAATACATGAGGAGTCAGTCACAGGATTTGGTAGATGAACTAGGTTTTGCCATCTCACAATGTAAGAATTTAGAACTAATAATGGATGATGTTTTAACTCTAGTGTGGAAAAATCAGTCTGAATGCTATACTTCCTGTACAGAATATAAGAACAGCCTTCTGGAACCAGCCACAGCCCATCCAGTCCAGCATTCTCTCTCACACAGTGGCTCACCATTTGCTTCAGGGTATTGCCAAGCAGATGTACTCACCTGCTTACGATTCCCTGCAAATGGCATTGAGAGATAATATCCTGTCTATCTCTCCAACCCAGAAGTTGTCGTTAGCCCCGTTAAGAATATGGAGCTCTTTCCTATGTGATAGAATGTCCCATTAAGAATATGGAGCTCTTTCCTATGTGATACCTTTCAAAGCATGAACCTGCACAGTTTGCCTTTGGATCTTTAGATGTGCATGTAGAGAGGAGTCACAATGATTCCCTATATACCATAGATCCTCTAAAATGAGATTATATTTCTTTGCAAGAAAGATATCATTCTCTCCAACTTGAGCATTTAAAACACCTGCCAACAAGATTTCTGCCTCAGGTCACCCAGCTAACAGATATGATATGTAATTATCTAAGGCTGACCAATTGTCTTCAATGGAGGATTTCTTTGTTCTAGGTGGAAGATAGACATTTATTGTAAGAAGGCTGCCGTTCACCCAGCTTATCAATAGGATCGTTGTCAGGTGGGCTAAGGGTGGTTTCAGATCATATTTAATCTTTAAGGTAGTTGAAACAAATATAACCAGCCCACCCATTAATCTTCCCGGACCCTTCCAGCAAATTAGATGCCTCTAATTTAAAAGAGTTAATAGCCATTCAGCAGAGGAGTTTCTGCTATCCATGTTTCCTGCAGAAGGATAATGTCATACTCTTTCTTTACGAAAGAAACATCCATATATAATGGAGACAACGTTGCCATCCACCTACACTCCAAGAGAGAGTTTCAATTATATTATCATCTGCCCTCCTGTGTTGTCTCAGTGACTAGAGATGGGCACGAAACAGAAAAATGGCATTTTGGTTTTTCGTTTGTCATTGAGAGGTCTGTTTCAGTTCGTTTCCGTTTGTCGGGAATTTTTTTTGAAAAATTTCATTACCGTTTTTCATTTTTTCGTTTGTCGTTTCTACCCAATTTTTGCACAATTTTTAAAGCATTTCTGTGCGCAGGCATCCTCCAACACTAAAAAAAATGGATGCTGGCAGAGACACAGTATAGACTAGGTATGCAGGGAGGCTGCAAAGGCAGCAGCGGGAGTTACCCAGGGTGCAAGGCAGCCGCAGAGTGACTGCACTGCGGGGCAGGGAAGGGTACTCACCGAGAGGTATGCACGCACGCACAAAGGGAGGCTGCAGGACTGAAGCTAGAGTCTCAGAGACAGCAATCCCACCCTAACTCCCACCAGAGACTGCAAGGAGGATGGGGGCCGCCAGAGCTTTTTATGCCCTCTGTGGCTGCCAGACCTGTCCGCCCAGTCTGCAACCTGGGCATGCTATTGGTGGAACATGATCCCATCACATGGCTTGCCTCCATTTTGTGGCTGGTGGTGACATCCATTTTAAAGGGAAAAGAAAAATGCATCGCGATGGGAGAAGACAAAAACAAACGTTTTAAGGGCCCCACACCCCCTGGTAGGTATTATCAGACAATATAAATAATTATCGCTGTGATTTTACGGATGTCCAGGGCGTTTTTTAACATTTAAAACAGCTCATTTCATTGCGCGTCGCCATTAATGGAAACAAAATGTAACAACCACAATTTTTGTGGTTCTGTTCGTTTTGTTGCATTTTATCACAATTTTTGTTTGTCGTTTTGTTACGTAACAGAAACGACAAACGGTAACGGAAATGAAAAAATGTTCTTTCCGTGCCCATCTCTATCAGTGACAGATTATCTACTGATGTTCGGCAGTGGAATATGCTGCCACAAAGGGTGGTGGAGTCTCCTTCTTTGGAGGTTTTTAAGCAGAGGCTGGATGGCCATCTGTTGAAAATATTGTGATGGGGTTCCTGCATGGCAGGGGGTTGGACTAGATGGCCCTTGAGGTCTCTTCCAACTCTATGATTCTATGATTCTATGATTCTATTTAAATCATTTTGAGGGACCAAAATACGGTCATATTGAAAAATAGCTTGGCTGTTTATGGATTGGGGGAGAGGTAACAGATACTGGGGCTGAACCAGGCTCACAATTGGAAAAATCTAAGCATTCAGCTTTGCACATGGATAAATTATTATCCATAATGGTCCTCAGAATTTGCTCTACAAAACCTACGACGGCAACAGCATCAAAGAAGCTTTTTAGAAGGGATTTAATTTGGATTTTTACTGTGTTCCATCTATAGGTAGAGATGCCACTTGGATTGACTGTATTATTTGCAACCCATCCGTCAAGCAAGGTTCAGGCGGGTACTGTTTAAACCTTTTGCTCAGTTGTTCAATCACACCTTGCTGTCTTCTACGCTCCATGTGTTTAGCTATTGGGAAGCAACATTTAAATTTAGTGTGCTTGTTTACACTAGCCATCACATCCTTTCCCTGGAAAAGAAATTGCTCTGTATTTGACCGTATAAAGCTAGATCTCATCTGATTTAATTCTCCATTTATTTTGTGGCTAACAAACCTTTAATTCAAGTTTACCAAATTGTGTGCATTAAATAGTTACTTTTATGGGTACTTTACTGGAGATCCTCATGAGAAAGGTTATTGCTGGCAGATTTTTTCCTCCTTTAAGTTACAATAAATTTTAATTAATAGTGGACAGTGTCTACAGTGTTTCCTCTCTCCATTTTTCAGCCTTCGTATAACTCTGAATATTGAAATTGCTTTGTAAATTTTCAACTTCCTCTTCACAGGTATCTAATGAAGTGGTGATTCATATTCTGCAGGGTTGAGATGAAACACACATCAGGGTGATTCAAACTTGTCATCGGTGAAGGGTATGGAGATAGCTGCTAATCCTGAAACTTAAATAGTTTTCCCTCAGAGTCACAAGGTGACCACTTCATCTACAGGAACTTTGAGCTAGTGTGCTTTTCTCCAAGAGTGGACAAGTTCATCTGGTCCAGGAGCCATATTTCTGTCCCAGGACTTTTGGGAGCTGCAGATGAAAAATCTGAAACTAGAATTAGCCAGAAAACCATTTCAGATTTTCAAAAACAAGTATTTTACAGATTTAAAACACTGTAATGATTGGGTCTACTATCAAGTTGAAGCATTATTGATGCTCCTTGAGGCTTTCAGAAGGACATCACCCCCTTTTGTGCGGGAATGACTTTTATAGATGGACGGGCAGGGAATTTTGTTAGAGAAAAGGACTGTAGAAACAGCCATGTGGACACATTACTGCATGCTGGGCAGCCCTAGGCTATACTAGTTAGTGGAGATGGGCACGACTTGAAAAATTTTTTTTCGAGTTGTCGTTAGTCGGGCTGGTTCCGTTTTGGGTTGTTTCCGTTTTTTGTGAAAATTCGCAAAAATTAGTCAGTTTGTTTTTTGTTTTGTTTTCGTTAGTACTGGTTTTGGGGGGGTAGCGGGCTCCTGGAGGCACCTCTGTGGGGTGGGTGCCTCCTCTGGCCCGCTATAAAGGGAAAGCAGGCTCCAAGAGACCCCTCAATATGGGGGTCTCCCCTTCTCACCTGCTGCTGCAAAATGGCATGCATAGCCATATGGATATGCATACCAGTTGCAGACAGTGAGACCAGTGAACACGCCAGAGCCATAGGGTGATGCCTAAGGCTCTCGCACCACCATGTCTCACAAAGAAGGGAATCGTACTTGCGTGTAGTGCAATGCAAGTAGATCAGGCTTAGGGTTAAGGTGGGTTAGTGCAAGGGCTAGGGTTAGGCTAGTGACGGGTAAGGTTACGGTGGGCTAGTGGGTTGCACCTCTGGGTGCCTCTCTGACCCACTAAGAAGACAGTCTGTGACATATGGGTAAGGAGTCAAGGATTAGGGTTAGGGTTAGGGGGCTAGGGCAGGTTTTAGGGGGCTTTTTGGCACATCCCAGAAGTCTCCATGGCCAAGTGGCAATGCAATTGGTGGGATGGCTCCAAAAATTTGCATGGTCGTCCACTCCCACATGGCTGGCCACTCGACCAGCCCATCATTGCGCAGGTGTAAATAAAATAAAATAAAATAAAATCAATGGAGGACAGAGGAGAAGAGGAGAGACATTTTGTTGCAAGAAAAAACCCACTGCTACTGTGAAAAATCTGGCAGTTTATAAATTTTCGCGTGTTTCTGTTGTGCTTGTGTGTTTTTGGACCATGATTTCAAAAACAATATTGTATTCGCCGCCCCATTTTGGATCCCCCGCCCGCACCACATGGCATGGCGAGTCCGGCTGCCCAGGACGGGGGGGAGGCGCCCCCCCTCCAGAAACCACCCCTCCGGTAGGTGCCCTGCGCCCTTAGTCAAGCAGGCATTTTTCTGCCTGCTTTTTTGGCCCGGGAATGGGGGGGGAGAGTTTAAAAGTTTTTTCCTGTGCCGTCCATGCCGCTTGCTTGCGCTTTAATTGCGGCGGCCGGCAGCGAGACTGGGCTTTTTGCTGGCTGCGAGCCTGCAGCGAGTCCCACCAGAGCAGCCCAGGACGGGGGATGGGGGGGAGGCCGGGGACCTCCAGAAACAACCCCTCTGGTAGGTGCCCTGAGGCATGGCAGGCATTTTTCCGCCTGCTTTTTGGCTGGGAACCGGGTTTTTTTAACTTTTAAAAACTTTTTTTCTGTGCCGCGTGGCATCACGCGATCGCACGATGCAAGGAACGAGCACGACAAATCAGACCAAAATTGTTCGTTCGTCGGTTCGAGCTCGAAGTCTGGCAGAGTAATTCCCGTTACCATTTCCGTAGAGTAACGGAACCGAGTAATGGAAACGGAAACGGGAATACCACTAAGTCGTGCCCATCTCTACTAGTTAGGCATGGCATTCTTGCATAGCAATGAAATGGACTGAATCTTCTAGAGCAGTGGTGGGAAATATTGGTAGTGGAGAAGGACACATTCTTCCTTTCTTGAAGCCCTCCACTTTATCCGGAAACATGGCTTTACTGTACCACTTGGAGAAAAGGCTGGCCTGCAAATGTCCACCTAAAGGAAAGATACCCAATCAATGCCTTATCTAGGGGTAGATATGTAAATCCTGATTGAATTCTTGCACTAAATGGCAATTGTAATAAATTTTGTTTTCCTACTCTCTGAAATTGTCAGTTTTTGTTATTTTGGAGGAAAGCTGTGCATTTTCACAAATGGCTATTTCTCTAAAGTGTTAGTTGAAAAAATATATGATGGGTCCATGTTGACTGTTGAGTCTTGAGTTTTTTTCAAAAAGGCCAGAGTCAGGTTGCAGAGGTTACTTAAATCAGACTTGATAGTGAGTTGTCAGTCCCCATGCCTGGTCTATAAAGGAAAGTTTGTTGGAAAATATTGGTTGGGAGCCTCTGAAGACCATAATGGGTCCATCAGCCATCAGTGCCTACTTTGCTGTGGGTACTTTAAACCATGATACAATTATATCTGTATCAGGATGCAAGTGAGTAAATAGATGTTAAGACTGGCCAAAATCCTATTGCTTAATGTTGTAAATTACAGAGTAGTCTCATTGAATCAATGAATTTTTGATGCTCAACTTCTCCATATATTCAGTTGATGTAAACAGGCCTAAATACAACTTCCTTTACCATAATAAGTCATTGTTGGAATACACTCATTTGAATCAGTTGAAGGAGGAGTTGATTCACTATTAAATCCCCATTGAATAAATGGGCCTGCTTGAGTTTGGTTTAGGATTTTGGTCACTGAAATCAAATCAGTTATTTTTCAGTCTGTGTTATAAGTCTCCATCCACACACCCATCTGGTTGAGCTTCCATGTTAATCTGTAGTTAAGATAACAAAAAGAAATTTCCATAGAAGATTGCTTTGAAATATGTATTCAATAATAGATTTCATTGCTTTGAAATATGTATTCAATAATAGATTTCAAACTGATTTTTCCAGAAAAAGGATATGTTTTTGTATATTACACATTTTTGCAATTTATTATGATGCTTTAAAAAAAATTAAAGCACAGGTTGAAAAGAGACTGGCTGCTCCGCCCGGCCTCGTGCCGAGCAGGGGCACCTTTGCCGGCCGGTTGAGGGAGGCGGCTATTGGCTCCGCTATCAGCGTAGCCTACGTTAGGGGAGCGCGCCCCTTTATAAGTCCTTGGCGCGCTCCCCTCAGCCTGCCTCCATAATTGCCGGTTTCAGGAAGCAGGAGCGCTTCCTGACGCATCCGGTGCTCCCCTTTTTCCGCTGCTAGCACCCGCTTGCCTGTTACTCCCGACAATCAGCTGATTGTCGGGAGAAGCGGTTTCCTGGACCTCCCGAGCCCCACAGGTTGAGTCGTCCGGGTAAGGGTTCAGGAGGCTTGGGCAGTGGACGTGCAGGCTGGGAAGCCTGCACTAGTACGGAGCGCCGCAGAAGCGGCAAGGCAGAGCTCTTCCAGCTCTTTATAGCCCAGCTGCTTGTCGGCTCCCGACAAGCAGCTGGGCTTGAAGATAAGCGCTCCCCGCCTGGCTGAGCGCCACAGAAGCGGCGAGTGGGAGCTATTCGAGCTCCTTTTAGCTCAGCTGTTTGTCGGGTTCTGACAAACAGCTGAGCTTGGGGATAAGCGCTTTTCTGCGCTTAGGTTCGCTAGGAGGCAGAGGGCGGGCTGTTTGAAGCCTTCATCCTTTCGGAGCGGGGAGCTGGAGTGATTCGAGCTCCTGTCAGCTCTGTTTACAGGGCTGTTTTTAAGGGGGGAGGTGTTTGATTGCTGCGTGCCCCCCCTTTTTAACCTTTCAAAGCCCCTGTAGGGTCTTGTTTCCCAGGGCTGGGTAGGGAAGTTGTGGGGCCGGCTTTGCAGGCTGTGTGACGCCTGCGTAATCGGGGCGCCTGCTGAGCTGGCGATCCCTGGCCCCAGGTTGGCTATTGTTGCTAGCCCTGTTGGGCTGCCTTTAGATGGGATTGAGGAGCTTACCCCTGTGGGGTAGCTTGTTGAGCCCGCCCTGGGTGCTGTCTTTTGGGGTTCCTTCTGGCCGCTCAATTTATGGTAGAATCACCTTGGTCGGGTAAGGGTGGATTAGGTCAGTCCCCTTTTGATCTGCTTGCCTTGTGTGCTGGCTTTTGGGTACCCCTTTTGTCTTAGATTCCTTTTGGTTACTATCTTTGCTGTGTGTTAGGGTTCCTTATCCAGTTAGCCTGTGCTTTCGACTTTTAGCTTCGTGCAGGGGATATTACTCCTTTCCATGGGGGGGGGTGGCTCAGGGAGGCCATTTTGGTTTTTGTACTCGGTGGCCATTTTGGCCATGCCTCATGGGCTCACCCCTTAGGCGTTGATCTACACCCATCTGCCCGGCTGGACATTCTGAGTGGCCCTGAACCCCTCTGTCCGTTTGTGGACTTCTTCGTGGAGTATAGGGTGTTTGTATTGGTCATCTGAAGTTAATTGGTGGTAATTTTTCTACTTTGGCGGTGGCCTGCCTTCCTACCTGTTCGGCCATTTTGTGCACGTCATCTTTCAGTGTGTTCGGGGGGTGGGCATAATCCGCATCCATCCTCCTTCTTTATTGTTGTTAGACCCGTGCCATGATTTGTCTCGGCATTCACGTACTAGGGCCATCCTTTCGATACCCTTGGAATCCATTTTGGATCCGTGCCACACCCACTCGGCTGAGTTACTTGTCCCCTGTTTTGCCCTTATGTTCTCCCATGCCATCGTGACCCCACCAGATGTGTTTGGGAGGGCATGAGACTGGATGCCGGTCCCCTGATGCCACTCCCCTGCATCTGGCCCTGGAAGTACCCTGGTTTCTCCATCATGGTTTATAACCTGTGATGGACTGTTCCTCCAGGAAACTGTCCAATCCCCCTTTGGAGGCATTCAGGCCAGAGGCAACCACCACTCCCCGTGCCAGGGAATTCCATAGACTTCAATGCGCTGGGTAAAATAAATAAATAAATACATAAATAAATATTTTCTTTTGTCAGTTCTTACTCTCCCAGCACTCCATTTGAGTGTAGCACCCCCCCCTCTAATTCTGATATGTTGGGAGGGAGAGAAGAGCTCCACTTTATCCACTTTATTCATGCCCTGCATTAATTTGTACGTCTCAATCATAGCCTCCCCCCCTCAAGCGCCTTTTTTCCAGACTAAGGAGGCCCAAATGTTTGGGCCTTTCTTCATGGGGGAGGTGCCACAACCCAATGATCATTTTGGTTGCTCTCTTCTGCACCTTTTTCAGTTCCACTGGGTCCCTATTGAGATGCGGTGACCAGAATCGTACACAATACTCCAGGTGGGGGGCCTTGCTATTCTTTTGTATATGGCATTCTAATGTTAGTTTCTTATTTTCAACCCCCCCCCCTTTTTGATAATCCATAGCAACGAACTGGCTTCCTTTCTGCTGCCACACATTGGGGAGAAACCTTCATGGTGCTGTCCACCTACACACCAGGATCTCTTTCCTGGTCTGTCACGGATAGGTCAGAGCCCATGAGTGGATAGATGAAGTTTGAATCTTTGGCCCCAATATGCCTTGCTTTACATTTGGTTACATTAATACACATTTGACATTTCTCAGCATTCCCACAGTTTGCGGAGATCCTTCTGGAGCGCTTCACAATCTTCTCTGGTTACCACCGCACAGAACAGTTTTGTGTCATCTGCAAACTTGCCCCCACCCTCACTGTTTATCCAGTCTTCATGTTAATCTTTAATCTACCGATTAGTCCTCAGACCCCCTCTCTTTCAATCTGTATTTGATTTGATTCTTTAGCCAAGAGGGGTGGCTCAGGCAGCGGACTCCATTCAAGGTCCTCTGTCATGAAGTCAGGCGCCACGAATTGTGGGGGCTGTTTCACACCGCAATCTGGATTGGCTGTTACACACCAGGGCCACCCCTCCCCATTCTCCTTGAATCTGTTTTTGGTTTGTGCCACGCACACACTATGGGTTACTTTTCACCTGATTGCCCCTTATATTCAGCTACGCTGTTTAAGGAAGGAGGTTCTGATGGGCAGGGTAAAGGTGAAGCCCCTGCCAAGTAGAGGCCTAGGCAGCAGCCCCTTTACTTATCCATCCTCTTTATCAGGTGATGAGTCACCTGGTCTTTGACAACTTGGTAGAATTTGGAGCCTGAAAGGCAGGGGACGGCCGTGTCGTATGGGAGAAGGCTTTCTACAAGTGGGGCTAAGGCTCAGAGGGGGTGGAGCGCACACTAATAATGGCTAATGGTGCCATGCAATTTTTCTCTTGAGTCCGTTTTAACAGGATCTGCCAGTATCGTTTTTGCAGGTACGCCATCTGTGACTACTGAAGTAGCCGCGTCATCGCATGCTATGCTCAGACCCCCCCCAGTTGCTGTGTCTTACAACGTAGTCATGTTCCCGGCTGCCGTTGAAGACTCATCGCTTCCGGCCCTGGTTTCGGCCTGGGATGTGTATTCGCGTGGTAAGTCGGCTCCAGCAGTCCAGCATCTACCCTTTAGGGAGTTGCGGCGTCTGGTCGTCCATTTTGGTGCAGACTGCGCTATAGTATTGTGGGACTTCGTAGTCCTCATCGTACGCGCCGCATTTCGGCCGAAAGTTAGTGTGCTGCCTCGTTCCCACTGCGGTGGCGGCGCGGTGGGATAACCCGGACCTAATCCAATTTTCGAATTTTTTCTGAAGATCCCGATCTCTCCTAATAGGTCATATAGGCTGGCTAATGCATAGCCTCGAGTTTGTCCCGCCAGTTATGAGGTTGCCTTGTTTCAAGCCGCCAATTTGGTACCCTTTGTTCGCCGCCTTACGCATTGGTGAGCTGTTTGCACAACCCGAGAAACCAACTCCTAGCTTATGCATTACGTTGGTCGTGTATGGTCCGCGAGCAGGATCTGGTCTCTCAGCAATTTTGTAGATTGAAGACTGATCAACAAGGTAAGGCTGGCACGATACACCTTCGTAGGTGTTCTGTGCTTCAAATTTGCCCGGTCCTAGCATTATATAGGTCCGCCCTGCTCGCTTACAATTATCGAGGGTACCTATTCCTGCGCAAAGAGGGGTCGCCTTTGACAGGTTGCCAATATTGGACAATTTCACTGAGGGCACTGCAGGTTACTGGCGTATCGGGCTGGCATTTTGGGCGTCATTCGCTCCGGATAGGCGCTGTTTCCACAGCAGCTGCCTTTGGCGCCGATTGGGTGCAACCAACGGATTGGGTGATGGAGATCCCGGAGACTTTAAATCTTCTGTCACGTTTACTAATGGACCAAAACCGGCCAGTTGTTCTTTTCTTTCCATTACAGCTTCTACCCCCGGGAGCCGGGTTCGAGCGTTGGTTTACGGCCTCAGTTTTTGTTTACTGGGACTTCGAGTTGCTACCCAGTCTGGACGTGGACGCTTTCGGCCTTGGACGTGGCCGCCCTTTTGGACTTGGAGGTGGCTGGGCTTTCGGCCTTGGATGTGGCCGCGCTTTCGGCCTGTGTCGTGGCCGCGCTTTCGGCCTTGGACGTGGCCGCGATTCGGCCTGGGACGTGGCCGCGCTTTCAGCCTGGGACGTGGCCGCGCTTTGGCCTTGGCCAATGGGCTTTCCTGTGGAAGGGCAAGAAGGTGATGCCTTGACACGCCTTTCTTACTGGGGCTCCCAGTGACCTCCCCCCTTGCCGCCTTGCTGAGCATCGTGGTTGCCCATGTTGGGAGGAATTGACTTGACCCGTAACTCGGGCAAAGCCCTCATTCTCAAGAGCTTCGTGGATCTGAGAGTGCTACATCATACTCGCCTATTGGCGGCTCGCATGGCGGGCAAGTCTCTCATTCTCAAGATCCTCGTGGATCTGAGAGCGTCCCACCATACTCGCTCATTGGTTCGTGTTATTAATCTGTGATCTTTCCCGGTTGAATGGGGTTCGCGCCACCATGAGTAGCGCAATTTAATATTAAACATAATGCAGATCTCTATAATAATCAAGGTCCTCGGCAGTCCTATCGTATTTTAGGTAGCTGGTAGGCTACAGTAATAATAACCCCAATGTGATCAAGTGGCCTGCCTAGAAATTGGGAATAGGGGATGCCCAAAACACTCTGGCATCCTCATTGCATGCATAACTGGCTGCAATAAATTACTTCAGAGAGTGGACCTGATAAACCTTACCCATTGCGTTAGTTGCCCGCGTGGTGCGGGCTGGCCTTTGGCACTCCAACAGCCCTGCTGGGAAACCACCTTACTTCGTCCAGATGGTATGTATTTATTGGACAAGGGCCTGGATATCCTGATTCGGAATCTTAAGGAGGGCCTGAGGGCCGAATTGTTCGGCTGTGGGGTAAAGAGCCGCAGTGCGCCTCTTTGGTGGCGGGTAGCGCATAAAAGTTAACCATTTAGGTCCCGAATCTAATTACATCTTCACGTCTTCGGCAGCCTTCCACTAATAACCCAATAGGATTTAGTTAGGGAGCAAATAATAATAATAACCCCAAACCCTAGGAGGGCTGCCAACCTTTAATCAAGCGCTGATGCCAAAGGATCTCATTGGCATCCTCACTGCGGCAGTTCAACGGGCCGCAGGAAATTGGTGGAGTAGCGGGACCTAATCAATTTGTTGTTACCATTTGATGATGCGCTACGGCTCAGGCCCTCCTAAAGTTATTGCTCATTGATAAGTAATTTGAAATTCGTTACTGTAGTTAATAAAGTTGTGGCCCTTATTTAACCCAAGCGGAATGTGTGTCGCCTCTTTCTTTCAACCTGGCTCGGCAAAAACCCAGCATGGACTGGGCCAATGAGGACAGATTTCAGAAAAACCAAATTCCTGATGCATCCCAAATGCTGTTTGCATAGCTTACTTCTCTAATTCAGCTATCAGAGCTATGTGCCTGAAGCTGTCTTGAAAAACAGTTGTGGTGCCAACCTGCTGTTTAGGGGAGGAAAGAATGCTGGATTTGTTCTCTGTTTTCCTTTTTCTTTAATTAATGTATTTATTTCAAGCCTTTCAAGTAATTAAATAATTTCAGTTGAGCAATCGTTTGCCTTAGAAATGATTCCTTTTTTCTTTCCAATCCCCAAGGTCTTCACCTGCTGTTCTAAAAATTAGCTAAGAACTTTGTAAGAACTTTGACAGGGTCCCTGAACAGCTGCTGCCCAACTGAGGTAGTCAATATCCACTAATTCTGATCTGGTGTAGAGCAGCATCCTATGTCCCTTTTGTGCTTGAGAACTGAGGCTAGGAGCCAGAGACAGAAAAATTCCAACCATTTCCTCAAGGCAACATGGCCATGAGGGAGAAATTTATCTCGGTTGATAGCTGTTCTTTTTCCATATTACTTTGAGAGGACAATTGTCAAAATCTGAAAGATTCTTGGAACTGTAATCCAAAAGGATATCTTGGTAGAGGTGTTTTGTTGTGGTTTGGTTTTGTCATGGCTTAACTCAATTTGTATCTCCAAGACCAACCATGATAATGGAAACTGCTAGAGATGAGAAAGCCATACACTTGTGATCTGTTGGTAAGTTCCAGAAATAAGCTACCCAACATGTCAGTTTGGCAATGTGCCTTTGATGACAAATATGCACACAATTATATAAAAGAATCCTATCAAATAATTTGTATGGAATGGAGGACACTTGGGGAATGGTAGAAATCTGGAGATGATTTGGCAGTATACCGTGCCAAATTAATAATAATACCTAAGTATTTTATTGTTACATAACAATTGGGATGATCTAGAGAAAGGGCCAGGGCCAAAGAGGCTGTAATTGTGCATAAACATATTTGGGAGTGGGGGTTAAATCTTGTTTTTGTCTATAGTCTATATAAATTTGGAGTAGCCCTGGGCCCAAGTGCCGTCCCTATTTATAGGAAGGATAGGAAGGATAGGAAAGGATATAAAGGAAAATCAGGAGAAAAGACCAAACATCAGTGGTGCCACCCTTCCCACCCCATAGCTGATGCCAGAGGCAGAGATAGAAGAGTCAGGTTCAGAGCAAGTGGAGGAAACATCTGTCAGGGAGAAAAGTGTTTATTGAGGGTAAGGGGTCTAGAGGGGAGGAAAAGTCAAATAAGGAAGAAAAGATGGGAGATTGGGAGGTGAAAGAAAGGAAGGAGGGTGGAGAGAGGTTTTTTTTTAGAGGCAGGGGAAGCCTCACATAGGAGAGTAAGGAAGGTATTACCACCTGGGTGGGAATGAGTTTGGATGAAAGAGACTTGGACAAAGAAATGGGAAATGTTAATGATACCTCCTGAGGAAGCAAAGAGACATAGGAGGGAAGCAAGACCGGTAAAGCCATCTTATTGGGGAGAATAGGAGATGAGAGTGTGGTGAAGAAAAATAAGAGAAGAAAGGGCCAAGATAGTGAGAGGGAGAGAAAAGAGAGCAGGATGGAACCCAGAGAGAATGATAGAAACATCTTCAGATATGATTTGCAGAAAAAGGAGAAAGAGTAGCATCAGTCACGGGACCCTTCTAGACAACAATGCCATGTTGTCAGTTCCATCAGGGACACAAATGGTGGGAGTACAGGAGGACTTTTGCTGTGGGCTGGTTTATTGTTGTCTTTGAATCTCAAATGGTTAAAAAGAACACAAATATCTTCTCATCACTGTTGGATGAGGAAGAGAAATGACATATACCCGTGGATGTAAATATTTATTTAAATTCATCAGAAATAAATGTTACTGGTTTTAAGTCTGTCAAACCTTATTGATGCCTAATCCAGTAAAGAGTCAAGGGCAATTGCCTCTCATCATTAGCAAACCCTCACAACCCCATCTTGTAACTGTCCATTTAGTTCCTGTTTACTAGGAGTAGTGCTTTGCACTTACCCCTGTTAAATTTTGTTCTGTTGTTTTCAGCCCGGTGCTCCAGCCTATCAGGATAATTTTGAATTTTGTTTCTCTCTTCCAGGGTATTAACTATTCCACCCAATTTTATGTCATTTACAAAATTGGCAAGCATTCCCTGTACTCCAAGTCGTTAATAAAAATGTTGAAGGGCACCAGACCCAGGACTGAGCCTTGGGGTACCCCACTTGTTACCTCCTCCCACTTAGAGAAGGAGCCATTAACCATCGCCCTTTGAATATGATTCTATAGCCAATGTATCATGTACTTTCCAAATGTAAAATATTTTATATCTGTCATTCCTTTGTGCTGAAATTGCACCCACCAGTGTTTTTTTTTTAAGGCAGAAACTACAATTGAGGGGTTTTGGGGTAAGGGCACGAGGGTAGGTGCATTCAGAAGTGCTGAGTTTGAGGTTGGTACATGAACTCTCCAGAGCATTGGCAGTTGCCCATCTTTGGTTTGGAAACAAAACTTGGGGGCAGAGGGGTGCCACAGCGCCTGTTGTATCTCCCGCCCTGCCCCGAATCTGTCCCAGTACCTCCAGATTCTACAAAAAGTGACTTAATATATTTGACAAAATTAATGTAATTGATAACATATTGCTATGAGGAGGGCAATAAACTCACCACACCAAGCTCAGATGTCCTAGGGGGGTACAATTTCCAATGACCAGTAAGTTGGTAAGGTAATATTCTGCTTTTAACAGTTAATTGAATGAAGTATTGTAAAATGATCTACTTTCTGCCTGCAGTTTAATCCTGGAAATTTGTTGTTGTTGTTGTTGTTGTTGTTGTTGTTGTTGTTGTTGTTGTTCAGTCATTCAGTCGTTCAGTCGTGTCTGACTCTTCGTGACCCCATGGACCAGAGCTCGCAAGGCGTTCCTATCTTCCACTGCCTCCCAGAGTTTGGTCAGATCCATATTGCTTGCATCGATGACACCGTCCAACCATCTCATTCTCTGCCATCCTCTTTTCCTTTTGCCTTCAATCTTTTCCAACATCAGGGACTTTTCCAAGGACTCCTCTCTCCTCATAAGGTGGCCAAAGTACTGGAGCCTCAGCTTCAAAATCTGTCCTTCCAGTGAATATTCGGGGTTGATTTCTTTCAGGATGGATAGGTTTGATCTCCTTGCAGTCCAGGGGACTCTCAAGACTCTCCTCCAGCACCACAGCTCAAAAGCATCGATTCTGAAGCGACCAGCCTTCTTTATAGTCCAGCTCTCACTTCCATACATCACTACTGGAAAAACCATAGCTTTGACTATCCTGACCTTAGTTGGCAAAGTCATGTCTCTGTTCTTTAGGATGCTACCTAGGTTTGCCATTGCTTTCCTCCCAAGAAGCAGGCGTCTTTTTATTTCGTTGCTGCAGTCGCCATCTGCAGTGATCAAGGAGCCCAAGAAAATAAACTCTGTCATTGCCTCCATTTCTTCCCCTTCTGTTTGCCAGGAGGTGATGGGACCGGTGACCATGATCATAGTTTTTTTGATGTTGAGCTTCAGCCCATTTTTTTCACTCTCCTCTTTCACCCTCATTAAAAGGTTCTTTAATTCCTCCTCACTTTCTGCTATCAGAGTAGTATCATCTGCATATCTGAGTTTGTTGATATTTCTTCTGGCAATCTTATTTTTGGCTTGTGATTCATCCAGACCTGCCTTTCGCATTAAGTACTCTGCATATAAGTTAAATAGGCAAGGTGACAGTATACAGCCTTGCTGTACTCCTTTCCCAATTTTAAACCAATCAGTTGTTCCATATCCAGTTCTAACGGTTGCTGCTTGCCCCACATATAGATTTCTTAGGAGACAGATAAGGTGGTCAGGCACTCTCATTCCTTTAAGGACTTGCCATAGTTTGTTGTGGTCCACACAGTCAAAGGCTGTGGCATAGTCAATGAAGCAGAAGTAGGTGTTTTTCTGGAACTCTCTGGCTTTCTCCATAATCCAGCGCATGTTGGCGATTTGATCTCTAGTTCCTCTTCCCCTTTGAAATCCAGCTTGCACTTCTGGAAGTTCTCTGTCCACATCCCTTGTAGAATTTTGAGCCTAACATTGCTAGTGTGTGAAATGAGTGCAATTGTGCGATAATTGGAGCATTCTTTGGCGTTGCCTTTCTTTGGGATTGGGATGTAGATCAATCTTTTCCAGTCCTCTGGCCACTGCTGAGTTTTCCAAATTTGTTGGCATATAGTGTGCAGCATCTTTACAGCATTCTCTTTTAAGATTTTAAATAGTTCAATTGGTATGCCGTCACCTCTACTGGCCTTGTTGTTTGCAATGCTTTCTAAGGCCCACTTGACTTCACTTTCCAGGATGTCTGGCTCCAGGTCAGCAACTACGCTATCTTGGTTATCAGGGACATCCAGATCTTTCTGATATAATTCCTCTGTATATTCTTGCCATCTCTTCTTCATCTCTTCTGGTTCAGTTAGGTCCCTACCATTTTTGTCCTTTATCATATCCATATTTGCACAAAAGGCCCCTTTAATATCTCCAGTTTTCTTGAACAGATCTCTGGTTTTTCCTTTTCTGTTGTTTTCCTCTATTTGTTTGCATTGTTCGTTCAAGAAGGCCGTCCTGTCTCTCCTCGCTATTCTTTGGAAGTCTGCATTTAATTTTCTGTATCTTTCCCTTTCTCCCTTGCATCTTGCATCCCTTCTCTCCTCCGCTATTTGTAGCGCCTCATTGGACAACCATTTTGCTTTCTTGCATTTTCTTTTCTTTGGAATAGTTTTCATTGCAGCCTCCTGTACAATATTACAAGCCTCCATCCATAGTTCTTCCGGTGTTATGTCCACCAAATCTAGTTCCTTAAATCTATTATTCACTTCCACTGTGTATTCATAAGGGATTTGACTTAGATTATACCTGACTGGCCCAGTGGTCTTCCCTACTTTCTTCAGTTTAAGTTTGAATTTTGAAATAAGAAGCTGATGATCTGAGCCACAGTCAGCACAAGATCTCATTTTTGCTGACTTTATAGAGCTCCTCCATCTTTGGCTGCAGAGAACATAATCAACCTATTCCGGTATTGTCCATCTGGTGATGTCCATGTGTTGTTGGAAAAGAGTGTTTGCAATGACCAGCTTCTTCTTTGACAAAACTCAATTAGCCTTTGCCCTGCTTCATTTGGAACTCCAAGGCCAAACTTGCCAGTTATTCCTTTTATCACTTGACTCCCTACTTTAGCATTCCAATCCCCTATGATGAGAAGAACATCTTTCTTTGGTGTCAGTTCTAGAAGGAGTTGTAAGTCTTCATAAAATTGGTCAATCTCATACTCTTCAGCACCGGTAGTTGGTGCATAAATTTGGATTACTGTGATGTTGAAAGGGCTGCCTTGGAATCGTACCAAAATCATTCTATAATTTTTTTAGATTGTATCCCAGCACTGCTTTTCCCATTCTATTGTTGACTATGAGGGCTACTCCATTTCTTCTATGGGATTCCTGCCCACAGTAGTAGATGTGATAGTCATCTGAACTGAATTCACCCATTCCTGTCCAGTTAAGTTCACTGATGCCCAAGATGTCAATATTTATTCTTTCCATCTCACATTTGACCACATCCAGCTTAGCCTGGTTCATAGATCTCACATCCCAGGTTCCTATGCAGTATATTTCTTTGCAGCATTGGACTTTCCTTTCTCTTCCAGGCACATCTGCAGCTGAGCGTCCTTTTGGCTTTGGCCCAGCCGCTTCATTAGCTCTGGACCTATTTGTACTTGTCCTCCGCTCTTCCTCAGTAGCATGTTGGACGCCTTCTGACCTGAGGGGGCTCATCTTCCAGCATCATATCTTTTAGCCTTTTGTTTCTGTCCATGGAATTTTCTTGGCAGGGATACTGGGGTGGCTTGCCAGTTCCTACCCCAGGAAGTCTTATTTCAGGCCTCATTGTCACCAGTGTAATTAGCCTTACAATGATGAAAGCACAGTTCAGCCTGTTTGGAAATAGCCAGGTTTAAAACACTGTTCAGTATCTTAACTCGTTCTCTCCCTCCCACTCCAAATCTGTGAGCTTCCCATGTCTTTGTTAGAAGCATTAATGCACTACCTGTATTCTCCAAAGTAATGCTGGCCTTCCTTTGTGCCACCAAAATCCAGATGAGTGAAAGCATTTAATAGGATGTGTGTTGGGTGTGTGTATGTTTCTATTAAGCTGTGAGGACCTCTGTTGTTTCATCAGGCTCTCACTAGTATAATTCTACAAAAAAAATGAACAAGGTGCAGTGATGCAGAACTGAAATGAACTAGGCTGTGACGAAAATAGAGTTGCAATGTCAGCTTCTGTACATTTCTGTCTCACCTGAACTCCCATAAGCAGATTCAGTGTGAGAAAAAGAATTAAAGAAATACAGAGATCTTTGTTCATTTCCAGAAGATTAGTTTTACAACTGTAATATATTTTCTGTAGGGCTATACGAAACATCTTCCTGTTGGAATACAGAGTTATTCTGGTGATGGGATTTCCCCCCATGTCTTGAATCATGTATAAGTGTGTGTGTGTATGTAGTTTTGTTTTTATTTTGTTTTTTGGAGGGGGTTCCGCTTTGATGACTTGTTCACTTATTAAGTAAGTTTATTTTCTTTGCAGTTGTTAAATCATATCAGAGATGTAAACAAATTAGTGATCATATATATCTTAAAACATGGAGTCATTGTACTATGTGGCCAATCACAGCTTCACAAGAATGCACACATTGTCACAAACGGAGTTCCACAGTAAGAGTTAATGTTACACAGACTGCTTCTTGAATCAGTCATTGGATTATAGCAAAAGAACACTAAGATCACTGAGGGTTAAGGGAAACCAAGTGAGGAATTATTCATCCATGCTATTTTTTATTTTATTTTTGTCTTTCAATGAATACTCAAGAAATTACTTTATGCTGTCAAAAATATTTATGGAAAACACTTCAGCCCTAAAGTATATGTTCACTAGGTAGATATACTAGCTTTGTTCAGTCATTTAAATATGTGAATGATAAACATGTGAAGATGGTAAGTACACCAACAATGGAGCACTCTCCATTGTTACGTCAATCATCTTCTGTATGTGGAGGACAAAGGTCTTGATGCTGGAGAACTTCTACCTCTGGAAGCTCTTTATGTGAATTGGAACCCTGTAAAATTGTAGTATTTTAGGCAAAAATAACCACCCCACAAATAAGAACATTGTCACATATGCTCCATAAAGAGTGTGTAGAGGCATCCTCCACTGGTACCAGAGAAATCTTGTGACACTCATGGTGCAGCAGGGTACTTTTCAAGTGGTTTCAAGAACCATTGCATGAATGGCATGAAGGTAAGAAGGCTGCTCTACCCTTCACTGGTTTGAGGATTCCTCAGATCCATAATTCAGTCTGAGGAATTTCCGACAAATTGTGGGACTGGGACTTTTCAAGTTCTGAAGATCTTCATTGAAATGTCTCCATTGATATCAACATAGGCATAATCTATGAGGCTGAGAAATTCTGCAAGCTTTCCTCACGTCCCTACCTGTAATGGGGTTTAGAAATGTTAATACTTGGGATTACAGCTTCTTGCTATGGGTTTGGTGAATTGTAGTCCAAGAACAATAACAAGAAATAAATAAATAAAGCAAACTCTAAAGTGGAATCAGTGTGGCCTGAAACTGTCTCTTGCATGATCTCCTTGAACAAAACCACCATTCTCCTGCCATTTCCCCCCAACCAAGATTGTTTCGTAGGTCAAGAACTAAAAAGAGAAACAAAGACAAAACTAGTGCCTATATGGAGTGTTCTTTTTTTTAAAATTAGCCCCCACGTGAGAGGGAGTTTTAAGTCCTCCCTATGTGCAAGTGAGGAGCCCATTCCTGATCAGGTCTATCGTGCCTTCACACACCTGGTGCCAGGTTTATCTGCAAATTAAGAAAGGCTGGGATTATGAAGGAGGTCTAAAATAAAAGAAGACATACAAAATATATATTTGGAATAGGGATGGGAATGAAATGAAAAAAATGTGTTTTGTTTTGTTTTGTATCGTTTTAGCCCCCATTTTGCTTTGCTTTGTTTCAAATGATTTTTTTCCAAAAGAATTGTTATGAAATGAAACACTTATGAACCATTCTGTAACTCTAAAAAAACAGCTCCCTTGGATCCTAGAGGTACCAAATTTGGACCCAGGAGAGTCATTTTACATAGTAACGTAATGGTTCATTTAAAACAAAAAACAAAAAAACCCTCACCATTTTGTTTTGTTACAAAATGCTGCCTGGCATTTTGTAACCTTATGAAATGATTCATAAGCTTACGAAATGATTTTTAAGGTTACAAAATGACAAAGCAGCATTTTGTTATCAATAAGGTGCCCATCCCTAATTTGGAACATATTTGGAATATATATATATATTACAAATTAGGGATGGGCACCTTATTGATAACAAAATGCTGCTTTGTCATTTTGTAACCTTACAAATCATTTTGTAACCTTACAAATCATTTTGTATATGTTGGCAAATGGTAACATGATGTAATGCCACAGTGTGCTTAATTTGGCCCTGTATTTTACGACAAAAAGTAACTGTCTGCTGGGCTGCTTTTAGAGGAATAATATCATTGTGTTCTTTAAAGCTTGTACGGAGCTACTAGCTTAGGTAATGTAAGCTTTTGATTAGGTCCCCCCACCCCCCCACCCCAAATCATAACAATAGCCCAAGGCTTTGTTGTACTTTTGCTGTGGCAATATTACTCCACCGCTGGTCCAACATGCTGGAATCAAACAACTGAATGTGGCATTATTCTTGGGCCATTAGCAGAGAAAGCTATGTTTTCATGGCACAATTATACACAACGTGAAAATGGGCGACTAGCAGCCTAAAATGATGCAGCACCATGAAGCTGTTTTATTACAGAGAGGAGTGTCTCTAACATTTTCCCTGTGGCAGGTGTCTACAGTGATTTAGAAAACTGTTGGACCAAGAGAGGTGTTGCCAAGTTTAATTTTTAGAGTGTTGGGCTTGTTAACGAGGTAAAAAGGTGTGCTAGCATGCCAATGGGGAGGGAGGGAGGCACTGATAGGGGGAGGTTAGAGGAGAACCGAGATGGAAGGTATATGAACAATAGTATAGGTTAAGGCCAATCGTGAAAATGGAAGGGAGTGCGAAAAAAATCATGAGGTGATTGCCATGGCATTTATGGGTAATTTATTATCAAAACCTGTGTACTTTTTGTTTCCTTTCTTTTCATTATTTCAACATGAGCTGCAGATTGTTAATTTTGCTTTTTCGTTTTTCTTATGGTGGTGTAAGCAGAAAGATGACTGGAGAAATTATGTATTCAGTGGAAACAGGAGCCCATACAGACATTCATGATAACTGTTTTTCTTTATACATCAAACTGTCACAACTGCTGTACTAGAAGTTGTTTATCTGGTGTTCACCAAACCCAATGTAATATGGGCAAAATAAAGATTTATGCACTTTAATTATTTTGTTGTTGTTTAGTCGTTCAGTCGTGTCCAACTCTTCATGACACCATGGACCAGAGCTCGCCAGGCCTTCCTGTCTTCTACTGCCTCCCAGAGTTTGGTCAAATCCATGTTGGTTGCATTGATAACACCATCCAACCATCTCTTTCTCTGCCATCCCCTTTTCCTTTTGCCTTCCATCTTTCCCAACATCAGGGACTTTTCCAAGGACTCCTCTCTCCTCATGAGGTGGCCAAAGTACTGGAGCCTCAGCTTCACAATCTGTCCTTCCAGTGAACATCCGGCGTTGATTTCTTTCATAATGGATAGGTTTGATCTCTTTGCAGTGATTTTTCCCAAAATATTTGTTTTGGGTGAAATAATTCGTTACTACAAGTTGAATGCAAATAAAAATGCTAAATAGCCTCCTTGCACAGTGCTCACATCTGCCTGCCACATTTAATATTTAATAATGCAAGCAAACCAACACAGACTTAGGTGACTGCTTTTAAATAATATTTTGACTTGTTCAACAGCTACGTAAAAGACCAAAAGAAAAAAAGGACAGTAAAAAGTGGAACCATAAGGTTGTCTTAAACAGCAACCACTGCCTCCTCCAATATTGCTTGTCCACACAGTCTGCAAGCACATTGATATGACAATTTTGCTTCCTCCCCAATATTGATTCTCAAACACTCTCAACACCATTTGTGGAAAAAATGCAAATTTCTTACGTAGATTCAAGAGCTGTAGAGGCTCTGCGGTGCTGTATAATGAAGGAATTAATAATAGACACAGTGCATGGTGGGAAACTAGTTTTTTGCTGTGGGTGGGAGGTCTGTAAGACCAATTTCATGCAAGCTTGTCCAGAGGCTTCTTCATTTGATTATTCAGAAACAAAGAAAAAAAAACACTTACTGTTCTTCCTCTTTGTATTATTCATCTTTGTTGTTTTAATAATTTTATTCAATATATAGTGTTGTGGATTTTACCATGTTGGGTCCTAAAGAAACAGTATGTCATCTTTGTTCTTTAACGTCTGTGATAAGTCAGGTTTTATACATTATAGTATGACCACCGCATCCATGGGGGATTGGTTCCAGGACCCCCCGTGGATAGCGAAATCCATGGATCAGAGCAAACACTCTTATCTGAGGGTAATGGTGGCAGCAGGGATGGTGGGGTGCTGGGGTGAAAGCCTCACTCCTGACGCCCCCAAACGCTTGGTAGTGCGGCTGCGGTGGCAAGGAGAGCTCAGTAGGTTTTCCTTCTACCATGACTTACGTAAGGAACTTATTCAACCTGTTATCGACAAATTTCCTGGGAGACCTGCCAAATTCTATGCAAAGTTACTGCTCTCTGACAGGTACCAGCAGATTTCAAATTGTGTTGCCAGATTTTGCACTGCTGCAGTAGTTGTACATAGGCTTATGACTGCCAGTAATTCTAGCTCCTGATCACCATATGGAGTGTGGTCTCAACTCTGGGGTTTGATGTTGGCCTGATCTTTGATATATTACATTATCTACCCTTCTGATATTGACTATTTTTATAACAGTCCTGTTTCTATTTAGTGGCTTTTATCAAAAGTTTTACAATGTTTTTAAAATGTTTTTAAGGTGTTTTATTCTGGCAAATTTAATGTTTTATTCCGGCAAATCGTTTTATTGTGTCTTGGTTAACAACAGTAAATAAAGATTCAATTCAATTCATGTTGGGTCCTAAAGAAACAGTATGTCATCTTTGTTCTTTAAAGTCTGTGATAAGTCAGGTTTTATACATTATAGTACGACCACCGCATCCATGGGGGATTGGTTCCAGGACCCCCCGTGGATAGTGAAATCCATGGATCAGAGCAAACACTCTTATCCGAGGGTAATGATGGCAGCAGGGATGGTGGGGTGCTGGGGTGAAAGCCTCACTCCTGACACCCCCAAATGCTTGGTAGTGCGGCTGTGGTGGCAAGGAGAGCTCGGTAGGTTTTCTTTCATTTTCTTCCCTCCTCGTTGCCGCTAGCCACGTGCGCTCTTGACCACTGGGCGTACTGGCCGGGCTCAGTGGCTAGCCTGTGGGCAGGGGGGGACGGAGGTGCCAAGGAGGCCAAACCCTCCTCTTTGCCACCAGGCTCAGCGTCTGGCCTGTGGGTGTGGTGGCAGCAGCGAGCAGGGAAGAAAACAAAAGAAAACTAACAATGCCAAGCCCTCCTCCTCGCCATTGGCCAGCTTTGCTGCTGGGCTCAGGGGCCATCCTGCAGGGCTGGTGGTGAGGAGGAGAGCTCGGCAACTGTAAGCTTTCTTTTGTGGCAGTAAGCCACCCTCTTCACTACCAGCTTTGCAGCGACTGTTTGTGACAGTATTTATTTATTTATTTATTTATTTATTTATTTATTTATTTATTTATTTATTTATTTATATACTTTTATACCACCTGTCTTCCGGGGGAACTCCAGCAGTTGACAGCAGTCATAGTAATATAAATTATAAAACAAAGATCAAACCTATAATACAAGAAAAATAGTAAGAAACAAAAAAGTAATAGAATAATTGGCCAATATGGCAGCTTACGTTTCACATGTTTTACAGCTACGGTTTGCAACAGTAGCCTGTTTTACAACTACTGTTTGTGACATCAGCCTGCTTAACAGCTACTGTTTGTGACTGTAGTTTGCTATGAATTATTTTTAAAATATCCCCCAGTCCACGGATAAGTGAATCAGAGGTTAATGAATCAGTAGATAAGGGGGTCATACAGTAGTAGGTTTGCATTTATTATGAATTATATTCTGTCCCAACATTTCACAGAGGGTGACATCTCTTTTAAAATCCAACCACAGAAACGCATTAAAAGCACATAATTTAAAACACCTAATTCAAGTCTTACAAGATTTCTTCCCATTTAGAGCACCTTTGTTTGAGCAGAGAGATCAACTCTTTTTACACTGGGGAGAAGTTCACGTATAAATTTGGGGCGGTGCTGGAGAAAGCCAAAATTGCCCGCACCTTCCTCTGATATATTGTGCTCTTCTTATCAAAGCATTTCTTCATTCTTTTGAAGTGTGGTTAAACTGTAAGCTACGTGGCATGCCCCGCTTGTGCATGAGACAAAATTCAGTGGCAAGTCTCATAGAAGGGAGCAAGCAAATGCTTCCTGACATGCTCAATTCTCTCATTAAAATACAGTATATGCCAATTTTAGAAGTGGCCTTTCAAAGGGCAAGCAGGTGGCATTTGAAGCACTGCAGAATACTGAGTCTTTTAAAGCAAGGCGCAGCTAAACACTGTGAGACTGTGCCTGAAAAAGGACCATCACACATTTATGACAGCACTGTCAGAGAATCAGGAACTTGTGAAGAATAATTTTTGCCTTGAATTAAGAGATCTGTAGCCAATTCAATTCCTGAAGGATCAAATACAGATCCTAGTGAACCGTTTTCAAGGCATTACAGTTCCCGGGAGCTAAAGAGAACCCACAGTATAGCTGCCAAAAGCACACTTTGTAGTATCAAGATGCTCCTTTAAATTCAATAGCTAGCAGAAGTATGGAATCTTTTTCATGTAAAGACTAACTTACCAGTGGCGGGAAACATTAGTAAGGCAGAAAAAATAGTCTTGCTGTTGATTCCCACGTATAGAAAAATGTGGGTGGGACCAGGTGGAATGGAACACTGATAAAGAAAAGGACAATCTGTTTGCTTCGTTACTATTAACTGTTCTAACAATTGGAAGACAAGCTCTTGGTCACATTTGAATGCACTTGATTTGGAGGCTGGAAACGTTACTATATGACAGAGCAGTTCCAGGATCCCCACCCTACCTGTAGAATTACGTGAGCTTAAATTTAAGAAAATAGCTTCCACGCTCTGGTCAGAATTCTTAAGATATTTTTAGAAGAATTGGAATTTCAGACATCAGAGTTTTGAGTTTCCCCCAGAAACGTGCCCTTTAGCAAATGGCTTCGGGAAACCCAATCTTCACTAGGTTTGGGGGGGATTGCAGAGAAAAGTCAGAGGTGGCTTCTCTGCAGGTTTGGATAGCATGTACCTGGGAGGAATTTCCTAGGAGGGTGATTTCTTTGGGGGTACATAACTTGAACATCAGAAATCTAATCTTCACCAGATTCGGTGAAGAGATTATAGAGAAGAATCAGGGGAAATTTCCCTGAATTTTTGGTATCTCTAGGTGCCTTGGGGATCATTTTATAGCCTGAAGAAGTAACATATTAAATTATCAATTCAGGCAACTATGAACTGACAAATTACCAATTTTTGAATGAATTTTGTAATTCCTTTTTAAATTTGTGCCCCTTTCTAATAGCTACAATCACTATGATTGTAACAAGATTTCCCATCTACAAGAGATTTGTCGAGACTAAAGGTTAGCCTTTGCTTTATTAGTGGTATGACTGGCCGAAAATACAGTTGTAGCTAACCTATAGGGGAAAGGTGGCACCATCCTCCTCTGTAGAAGGCGTCAGGATGTCTCAGGTGGTATTAACAAATTGTTCAAGACAAAAATCTTTCTTTCTAACCATGATGCATGCATATTTGTAAGTTTGAATGTATCCAAGACCAAGAAAGCCAAAAGCAGTAATGAAATGAAACCCAAAGGAATTGATGAACCCCTCAGAACTGCTGAAGAGTAGGATAAAAGCAGTTTTATTCATTTGCTTTGCTTTTCACTTTCTCTCTCTCTTTCTCTCTTTCCACGGCTAGGCCCTGAACATTTCTCTTCTCTTGGAAAAGAAGTATCAGTCTGGGACTTTGACATTCATTATCCCTCATTACTGTAAGCCACCTTGGGTCTTTATCCAGGGAGAAAGGTGGGGTAAAAATACTCTAAAATAATAATAAATAAAATAATTAATTATAAATTCTCTTCTTCCTAAGGTCATTGGATAATTGTGTCACATAAATCCCTTCCATCTTCAAGGTAAATTTGTGGTAATTACTAAGTTAGTGAATTGTCATTTTTATGTTTTACTTATTTGTTTGTTGTTATTGTTGCTGTTTCATTTTTATATTTTTGTACAGTGTTATTGTCAGATATTAGTTAGCGAAATACATGTATTAGACAGGATGTTCTATATATATTTGAGTATTTAATTGATTTAAAGATGGAGTCTGTAAAAGTGCAAAGTCACAGTGACTCAATGTATAGTTTTTTTCTAATGGAGTACAGATGTTAAGAATTAACATAATGAATTTTGGCTGATGCAAGGGGTTGCAATAGCTATGAGGTAATGTGATGAGGTTTATGATTGGACAGACATGTGTATTGAAATGTTCTGTAAATCATTGTTCATTGGGCCTTCCATGAGTAACGCACCCATTTTGTTTCTCTGCCATATATTTTGTCAATGTAATGTATGCTGTTATGCTGTTATGCTGTTGAATTTTGTATAACTGTACTAACGTGACTTTACCCTCTATGCTTTGTTGAACTTTGTATAAATTCTGTGATGCTGTGATATATTTTTGTAATATAGCTGTTTGGTTTTAAGAAAACTCTGTCTCTGGCTAACTATTTATTCAATAACTATTGCTTCTGCTGGCTGATCAAATAGCACATGCTCTGACAGTTATAAAAGTGATTTTAAAAATTGGATAAATAAGGAGTTAATAAGATTTAGAATTTTATATAAATTTTATTTAAAAGGTTATGCATCACTGACTGGACATTATGCTGAACTAAACCAGGATTTAGAATCCAGGCAGATATTGGAAAGACCCATACTTGATCATGTTTCTGAACCAGAACAGAGAGCTGATTCTAACTTACAGACAGTTACAATATCTGTGCAGGAACCTTCCATTGACAAAGCCCTGGAACTTTCCATTGACAAAGCAATGAACAAGATAGAGAAACAATGTATGATGGCTATGGATATAGCAGAAAAACAGAAAATATTCACTCGGGATGAATTTGTTGGCAGACCAAATTCAAATCTAGAGAGAAAGAAGATTAATACATCTGTCTTATTGGATATGGATATGGAGGGGGGTGGTTCCTGGAACTTTTCATGGCAAAGCAATAAATAAGATAGAAGAACAATGCATGAAGGCAATGAATTTAGCAGAAAAAGTGAAAGTTCAGAACCATTGGTTTAATGAAGCCATCACATAGAATGTACTTTGGTTTCTTGTAGTTTGATTATTTAAAGCTACAAATTGATTGATATAATTTTGGAAATGGATAATGGAAATATCAAGACCAGCCTGATATATACATATATGCTAACCTGTTATATTTAAAAGAAATGTTATAGTTAGGCATACATAGGAATTTTTTATGCTTAAAGGAAAACCTATAGATCAAGATGTAACCCCTTTATAATTGACCACAAAACACTAATTTTAATTATAAAAAAACCCTTTGTTTTATGTAATTCTTAGAAGAATACATAAATATGTTTTGTTAAGGATTTTCTAAGTTAGCTATAAGGGTATACTTTCTTTTCTTGTTTTTTGCCTAGTTAATTGAAGAATTAAAATATTAGGACTGGGTATACTGCTGCTAAATAGGTTATCACAATATTGTACTTGATTATTTCTATCTTTTTTGTTAGATGAAAGATATGAAAGGAGATGTGAATCACATTGGGCTGAAATGTTGAGAAAATAATCATGACTGACCTATGCAACATGACAGGCAATGAGCAATATATGTGTTTGTCCAACAGGCAGAGGAAAAGAGGCAGTCACAGAAACAATGAAACACGAGGACTGGGCAAGAAACAAAATATATCTGCTCCCAGTGTGGTAGAGACTGCCATTCCTGGATTGGACTATTTAGTCACACTAGGTGTTGTTTTAGGATCTCTACTCCAGGCATGATACCATAGTCTTTTGAGTCTGAAGGATGCCAATGATGACTGTGTAGAAAATTGTAAAATTCTTCCAAAAACCTCTGCCTTATGAATGTGCCATGTTCAAAACACCAGGAAGTGGCACAATATTGCCACACAATATTGTCCCCATTTTGCCACCAGGAAAAAGAATGGTAAGGTTTACATAGTAAAGGGCTGCCTGAATATTGATAACACCAATGGCAGCTGTCAAGATGATTTACAGGATACTGTCTTCTACTCAGTACCATTCACAAAGCGACACCACACAAGAGAAAATCCCAGAAGCTTATTTCATCCTTTCACAACTTCTCACCCAAACACAACACAACAGTCAGGGCTGCTTACAGTATTTGATGAATATGAATGGTACTGAGCACAAGAGAGTTTCCTGTAGATCACTGGCTCCCATACTTGGGCCTGCAGATATTCTTGGTCTAAAACTCCCAGAAGCCTTTATCACTAGCTGTACTGGCCAAGGTTGGGAACTAGTGCTGTAAAGCATATTGAACACTGCTTTTATTGTTGTCAACATTCAGGCTGTCAAGATTTGAAATCTTGTTTCTTTAAGAATATTAAAATGCTCATGGTGAGCTGCCAGGGGGAAAGTGTTTGAATATGAAACATTTTTAAAGTGTGGCTTGAATTCAATTGTTTTCAAAACTATCTGCCATTTTTCAAAATAATTATCTAGCAGTGGCACAGCAGGGTCAATAAAGTATAAACAATCTTGATGACTGAATGAGCATTTTTGTTATAATTTATAAACTTATATATGAGGTGAATAAATGAAAAGTATTGCGTAACCGTGTACCTACTGAAATGTTTGAGAGGATGTACACAGCAGATTAAGCAGGGGCATAATAAAACCATGCTGATCATGAATAATATCCTCTCTTGGTACACATATGTGTGTGCCAGCAGCTAAAAGATAGATTATTCTGTCATAATAAAACTTAAAAATGTTTGCCTAAAAATATGGTGAAGAATAAGCAAACAATGATTGAACAATGTATTTTCGCTGTTTTTCAGGCTGTTTGGATGTGTTCTGGAAGTTTTTCTTCCTGACGTTTCACCAGACTCTGTGGCCAGCATCTTCAGAGGGCAAGGAGCGCAGGGAACTAGGAGTTCTGTCTGTGCTCTGGGGTATAGATTGAGTGAGACTGTAGGGTTGTAAAGTTGTGGGAAAGAGGAAACTTGTCCTATGCAGGATAATAGGTGTTAGTCATTGTTTTGTGATGGGGGGAATTAAGAAGTTTATCTGCAATCAGGAGTGGCAGCGGTCCTTCTCTGCCATAGATGTAGCTGTAGCTGTTAGCCTTCTCCTATATTGAGGGCACGTGCCGTACAGCAGTTTTTCAAATAGTGGCACCAAAACTCTTTGGACTCTTCCGTTTAAGCCTTCAAAATTTGGAGAGGTTTGAAGTTCAGGGGACTGAGTTTTTCAACTGCAAAGAGTACACACTAAGCTAATTGCAAAAGTGTGTATGGCACGCACCAGCAATATAGGGGTATTACCGGTGTGCACTGTACAGTTTGCAATTACCTAAGGGTGCCAGGACCCTGCCTGCCACAGAACCTGACTCTGAGGGGATAAATGGTGAAGAGCTGCTGGAGGAGCCTTGCAGCTCAAATCAGCAAGCACCTGGGTCTGATGACTCAGCTGAAAACATATCTTCACCTCCTAGAAGGGCCATGAGCAGGATTCTGCAATGGCATGCTACCAGAAGTGCTAGGGAAAGGGTCTTTGATGCTAGGTGGAGAATCAGGTTGGCAAGCCCCGAGTACTAGCAGAAGCCGTTCCAGAAGTAAGGGTGTGTTCCCTGTTTTGGGATAAAGCTGGCAAGCTCACCTTGAGCTCTCTGTGGGAGTAACGCGTCATTCGAACTTGCAACCACGTTCCTGTCTGTTTCTGATCTTGGCTCTGTTTCCTGACTTCGGACTGGTTTCCTGGACAACAGCCTGATCTGTTCCCTTGGGTTTGGCATCTGGTTTCCGTGAGTTATTCTGGTTTTGACTTGGACTGGTAATTGCTGGGAGTTGGATTCTGTTATTTATCTGGCACTTGATTGTTAGCAAAGGACTTGAACTTGCTTGGCTTTCCACTAAAGATCTTGGCAAAGAACTGAACCCTGTTTGTGTGTGTGCTCTGTGTGCGGGGCTTGACAGTTTACTCCCACCCTAACTTCTTCAAGCAGAATGGAAGAGGAGGGGGCTGTTGGGATGACACAGCTGGCAGCTTTGAAAAACCAAGTACTGTTTTTGTCTCAGACGCTTGCTCAATTGCAGCAAGCCCCAGCACCGGCTGAGTTGCAGCCCCGTTGCCCTTTGCTGCCTCCTGACCAGTTTGAAGGCAAGTTAGAGGAATTCCCTGCATTCCTGGCTCAATGCAAGCTGTTTATTGAGGTGCGTGCTCAAGAATTTCCTACTGAGAGGTCTAAGGTCTGCTTTATCATCAGTTTGCTGAAAGGACAGGCAGCCAAATGGGCTACTCCCTTACTCCTTAGTGCCTCATCTCTACTGGATAATTATCAGGCTTTCCTGAATCACATTTCTTCAGCTTTTCAGAACCCCATGCAGGCTGCTACTGCCAACAGGAGACTCAGAGCTCTGAAACAGGGCAAAGATTCAGTGTTTGGATTTATTGAGGCTTCCGGTTTAATGGCCGACTGAACAAGACGCTAGGGAGCTCCTCTGAGGAATCCCCAGAGCGCACAGGAGGTTTCAAGAGGTTCGCGAAGACTACGTGGCCTCCATTAACCTCAGGGGGGGGCCCTGAGGGATTGGGTATCAGCTGTTGCCTCTTGCGACTCTCCTTTCACCCCGATCTGGAGGGGTTGGGGGGAAAGGATCGAGTTGCGGCACTTTACTATCGCTACTCCTGTGTTTGCGAAGTCTCAAAGTCTTGGCAGAAGAGCCATTAACCTCCAAGGACTGTACAAGTCGTTTCTATCGGAGGGAGAATCAACAGGCTGTTAAACGGCAATTTAGAAGATAAAGATCACACCCGAAAGAAACGTGAGTCTGCTTGTTTATATCGGAATCTGTTCGGAGCGCGGTGGAAAGCAGCCATAACTCCCCTTCGTGAATGCAAATCGAAACCAAGCGGTGGGGGCAGAGGAGACATCCCTTCATTTGCAAAGTGAGTTTAATTTAATATTTAAATTGAAGTGGAAGAATAATGGGACCTGGAGAAGCTTGATCGTGAAGTCTGTAGTTCAAGACTGGCGTTTTGAAGTCACCCCCCGCTCTTTTCTTTTTTGTGAAGAGACGGAGTGAATAGTGAATAGAGGAGAGCGTGGGGGGTGGAAGGGGGATATTTAAAAAAAAAAAACTCTGGTGTTTGAAGTTACTCTCCCCCTTTCCTGATTCTACACTTCCAAAGACTTTTGATTAACAATTGAATTCCCCCTCCCACTTCTTTTTTTTTTTTTTTGCGGAGGACCGGATATTTAGAGGAATTTGAGTGGCGGACAAGGTGGTGTGATTTTACATTTCAAAGGATTTCATCAGAGTCGGCTGGAAAGTTGTTTTTTTTGGGAACAGTTTAGGAGTTATTATAAATTGGAGCTATTGTTATCTACTTTTTCCTAACTGGATTAGACCTTCTGAAGCGGTTGAAGATTTATATATCTTTTGGACGGGCAAAAACTTTGTTAAACAACTCTTTGTTACAGAGAAGCAATACAAGTGGTTTAGACTGTGAAAAAGCAGAAGAATTGCTTCAATTTTTTTTCTCAACTCTTAATTGGTGGATAATGAAATTAAAGGAGCAGACAGGACTCTATTTTTATATGCAACAGCAGCGGCACGAATGCTCCTGGCACAGAATTGGAAGACAACGTATATACCATCTTTGGATGAATGGAGGGCGAAAATATTGGATTTCGCAGAGATGGCCAGACTGACGTGCAGACTGAGGGATCAAGACAACCAGAGGTTCCAAAAAGACTGGCAAAAATTTAAGAACTACATGGAGATTCATTGCAAGGAATTAAAGACTCTTACCGGATTAGGATAGAGCTCGAAGGATTACTACTTATTTTTCAAATCTTTTTATAAGTATATAAAGGGGTTTGTCTGAAAGGAAGGCTAGGAGATGAATAACGCTAAAACCACGGGAAGAACAGAGGGAAGCCAAATTTTAGTGGTAGAATGATTTTGTATTGCTAATGCTTTGAACTTGAATTTTTTTTTTTGTATACTAAAATTTTCTAATAAAAACATATTTAAAAAAAAAAGATTCAGTGTTTGACTACACCACTGTGTTCCGTTTGATAGCACAGGATTTGCATTGGAACGAACTGGCACTGATTTCTCAGTATATGAAAGGATTGGCAGATGAGGTGCTTGATGAACTCTCTAGGGTGGAGAAACCAAGCACGTTCCAGGAACTCATTACCCTGTGTCTCAGGATAGATGGACGCCTGGAAAGCCGTCGCCTCTCCCGAGGCAAGAACTACAACCAGCAACCTCTGCCAGCTGTGCCTAATCTGCAATCTGGTGAAGCCCACAGAATGGATCCAGAACCTATGCAACTGGGAGCTGCTCGACCATGCCTCACTCCAGAGGAAAAGGCAAGAAGACACTCTCATAATCTCTGCCTGTACTGTGGAGGAGGAGGAGGACATTTGGCTTCCATTTGCCCTTTGAAGCACTCCTCAGTAAGTGCTGCTACCTTTTCAGCAGTAAAAGGGCAGCTCCATCCTTGAAGGAACCCACAGGAATGGAGCATACCGAAGGGTTCCCAGACAATACCATCACGCCCCAAGGACCTTTCCTGGTACCTGTAACTCTAGGGCTTCCTGATGGCCGGAAAGTCCCTGTGTATGCTATGGTAGACTCTGGGGCAGCTCACTGCTTTGTGGATGCTGGGTTTGTGCGGCGCCATATGATTCCAGTACAGAACAAGGAAACTCCTTTGCTGAGAATCCATTGAGGGTCGGTTACTTCGTTCTGGACCGATAGCTCAGGAGACCTGTCCACTTACTCTTCAGGTAATGGACCACAATGAGCAGATTTGCTTTAATGTAACTCGGATGCCCCGGTTTCCTCTTGTCTTGGGACTTTCCTGGTTGCGAGCTCATAACCCATTGGTGGATTGGGTGCAAGGGGAATTGTACTTCAAGGTTCCTTTCTCACAGAAAAATTCTTCTACCATCCTGGCAGCTACCCATGCTACATCTGGTCCTGTCTTGCCCCAGGTATACCAAGACTTTGCGGATGTATTTGAGGAAAAAGGGGGCTGACAAGTTACTTCCGCATCGGCCCTATGACTGTGCCATTGATCTGATACCTGGGGCACCCCTCCCTGTGGGACGAGTCTATCCTATGTCCGAACCTGAGTTAGAAGCTTTGAGGGCTTTCCTAGACAAGAACCTTTGACGTGGGTTTATACGCCCTTCCAAATCGCCATTGTCCGCACCGGTGATCTTTGTAAAGAAGAAGGGAGGGGCGGGGTCTGGGAAATGGCTGGAGTCAGATGCTGATTCCGGTGGTCCAGCTGTCGGGAGTTTATCGGACTGCTTCAGAACAATTAAACAACATGAAATCTTCAGAGATATGGTTGCGTGAGTAAGAAAACATTTTAATTAAGTGAAGTTTCCTCCGAGAGACTGAGCTTGGCAGATTTATAAGACATCTCATCTGGCTGCATTCCTCCGTTAAGTGTTAAAACCGAAACTAAAAAGTCTCCATTGAAAGCCTGGGAAAAGCAATTAATTAACCCAGTCTGGAGATCTTTTTTTTTGCTGAAACACTGGACCGCTTCAGAAGTTTATCTGATAGAGGCTTGTTTTTAGATAATTTATAAGCTTTTTATGAGCTTTTAAGCAGAGTGACATAATAGCAGAGGACACGGCTTAGATCTGACTTCTGAAGCTGGATTCTTTTTGTTTCTCCTTTTGCTTTGAACTGAAATAACACAGGGAAGGTGATTGCCATATATATTAATAAGAAAACATATAAGGTGCATAAGGAGTAAAGCATCTTAAAGAACTGGAAGACACTGAAGGGATTTTTAAATTACAATTTATTTTCTAAAAATGGCATCTGGAGCAGTTAAGAATATACAGTAGCTGGGTACTGCATCAAGAAGTGCTCCACCTACTGGTCATTAAAGAAATGAACATAGAACTGTTTGAAGTTTGTATTATTCTTCCATTTCCCACTGAGATCTTTCCATTCTTCTTCTCTGATTAACAACACTGAATAAGGTTTTTGCTGAGACTCTATGAGTAAAGGGTTCAAAGGGCGTACTCAACCTACTTGGGTGAGGAAAGAGGAAAGGAAAAACCTGGTCCAAGCAATAAAACCTTTGGAAGATTGGTACGCTTAGAGGCCTCTCAACAACAACAACAGCAGTACCAACAACAACAATCTTCTCCCAATATGGATGTTCAACAAGCATTGACAGAAATCTTTTCCAACCTTAAACAACTGGATTCCAATACAGGCAAAGTTGCTGACACAGTTGGTGGCCTGGACACTAAGGTGGCTGGCCTAGAACAATGAATGGCTGCCATGGAACAGTCCTTTTCTCAATCCTTGGGGAAGATGGATCAGAATGTCCTTGCCCTTGACAAAAGAGTTGAAGGGATGGATGCTAGGATTGTGGACTTACAAAAGGATTATAAAAAACTGGCAAACAGTGTGGAAATGGACCTTAAGAAAATGGGAGCAGCGGTTGATAATACCCAGAGGCAGCTGAAATATTATTCAGGAAGATTATTGGATCAAGAGATGGCAATTTCTGATCTAAGAGAACAAATGATACAGCAACAAGATTTTTTGAGATGAAATAATATTAGAGTCAAAGGTTTGCCAGATCTGGGTGCGGATGAGAAAAACTTGCATCAAAAAATCTTGGACTGGCTTAAGAAGGTAGTGCCTAATACTCCTCTTGATCATTATGATTTACAAAGAGTGCATAGGGTGGGCCCAAGAAATAGAGATGTCCCGAGGCATGTTTTGGTGAGATTTGCAAATTTCAAGAAAAAGCAGGAAGTAATGAATACCTGAAGAGAAAAGCCAGAGTATTTAAAAATTTTGCAACATAATATTCAAATTTTTTCTGATTTTTCTCACCTTACGATGAACTTTTGAAGAGAACTGAATCAAATAACATCAATATTGAGGTCCAAGAACATCCACTATCATTGGGGATATCCAGTTTTTTTGAAAATTGTCTACAAGGGTAAGACATACAAAGCAAAAACAGTTCAAGAGGCTTGGAACATAATGAGAAATCAGGGGATTGTCACAAAGGAAGAGTGGGAGTCATTTATGGAGAAGATGAGTGGAGAAGAGTCATCAGAGGGTGAATGGGAAGGATTACAGGTTCTGGAGTTAACAGAAATGGAAGAAACAATTGAACTGGCAGGGGCAAGACCCAAAGAGCAGAGAGTTGGTAAAATAAGAAGAGTTAGAGGGTCTGTGGGGTCTTTTTTTTCCCCCTGAGGGGGTTAATAGGCTTTTATACATTCATGTGAGAATATATAAGTGGAAATGTGGGACTACATTGATGAGTAGTATAGGGGGAGGATAAGAATATAGTATAGGGAGTCAAGTTGAAAAAATAATGGATACAGTGGATGAATTTAAGGGGTAAAGATTCAACTAATTCAGCATTTGTGAGTATATCCCTCCTCATGGAGGTATTAACTATTAAGGGGGACGTCTGGTAGAAATAGTTGATAACTGCATAGAATATAATCATTGAACTAGAATTAATTGGTTAATGTCTTGGGGATCTTAAAGGGAGACTATCTGGTAAAATTGTTTTAGCTGTTTGTCTGTTTGCTTGTTTTTTCTAAGGGGTAGGGTCCAGGAATAACGGAAGTTGCTTATTATTGGGAATATTATTTCCCAGTAATATTGGAGTATTCCCCAAGTAGATAACTATGTTAGATTAGGTAAGACCACTGTGGATTGTATATAGCTCTGAATGTATATGTATATGGAATGTATGATGCAGTATTAGAGTTACATTTAATAATAATGTATACAACTGACAGCATTATTAAGATCATGGCCAGGATGCTGGACCTTGCCTCCCCCCCCCCTGGGAGTTGGCGGACTCATTGACCGAAGAAGACATCGGAGCGACGAGGGGGAGATCAAAATATAAATGTGTTGGGACTTTGTTGGGGATGTGGGGAAGAAGGGGAAAAGGGAAGGGGGTGATGGTATGTCTTTGTTTTTTCTTTGTTCTCCTTATTTGTTTAGCTGCACCTAACTCGGGATTGTTAACTTTTAAATTAACTCTATATAATGGTTAAAAAACTTAAGATAACATCTTGGAATGTGAAAGGCCTAGGTTCTAATATTAAGAGGGCTAAAGTTCAAGCAAAATTGAACAAAACTCAGGCTGACATTGTTTTTTTACAAGAAACTCATCAGAATAAGGATGGGATGAATGAACTTAAGTGTAAATGGGTTGATGTGTATGAAAAATCATTTGGCACATCTAAGTCAAGAGGGGTAGCTATATTGATTTCCAAAAGAACAGAATTTGAAATCTTTAAAGTGGATAGAGATGATCAAGGTAGGGTGTTGATAATTCAAGGGAAATTAAAAGGAGAAAATTGCACCCTTGTGAACTTGTATGTGCCAAATGACAATCAAGAAATATTTCTGAGGAATGCCTTGGAGAAATTAGATAAGATAAGGAAAGGATATGTTATAATGGCAGGAGACTTTAATTTGGTTATGGATATTAGCAAAGATAGGTCCAAAAGTTTGAAAGCAGAAACAAGTGGAGTTCAAACAATACTGGATAAACTTATTAAAAAAAAACAGACTTTAGAGATGTTTGGAGGGAATTAAGAGGAGATGAGAGAAAATATTCCTTTTATTCCCCTGTACATAAATCCTACTCTAGAATAGACTACATATTTGCATCTAATGATCTATTATCCAGAATAAATAATGTAGAGATGGATATAATATAAATTTCAGATCATGCTATGATAAACATGGAATTTATCCCAGGGTCTGACTATAGAGAAGCAAAAAGATGGAAGGTGGATGAAAGAATTTATTTACATAAATCGATAATAGATAAAATGCATAAAATTTGGAAGAAACTTGGAAGATAAATGAGGCAGGGGGAGGAGAAACAAGCATGATTTGGGACACAATGAAGGCAGTAGCAAGAGGGTATGCATGGAAAGAGGCCTATATTTTAAAGCAAATTGCATTCAAAAAAATTCAAGACTTGGAAAATGATATTAAAAAACTAGAAACTATATTTATTTCAACTAGATATAATAGAGCATTATTGGAGTTACAAGCTAAAAGGAGGGAATTGGAAGGAATTCATTTAAAAAGAGTGCAATGAAATTTAATGTACTTAAAGAGAGAATATTATAAGCATAATAATAGAAACTCCAAGTTGTTAGCAAGAATGACGCAAATTAAGAAGAATAAAAAAATGATAGGGGTAATACAGGATCAAAGGGGTAAAAGATGTAATAAAATGATAGAAAAGCTAGAGGCATTTCAAGAGTATTATAAGAATCTTTATACAAGTAACAACCCATCTATAAGCAGAATTTATGAGTTTGTAAGGGAAAATACCATAATAAAAATTCAAAATGAAGATAGTGTAATGATGGATCAGTTAACAACAGATGAAGTGATAGAGAGAATTATAAATAAATTGAAGATAGGTAAAACACCGGGAACTGATGGAATAGGACCAGAATTTTACAATGTTAAAGAAATTATTAATACCCAGAATGAAAGAATTATTTAATAATATTATTAAAGGAGGGGGAATTCCACTGTCTTGGAAAGAATCAATAATAGTATTGATTTTAAAACCGAATAAAGATTTTATGGATTCATATAGACCAATTTCATTGATTAATCAAGATGCAAAAATATTCACAGCAATCATGGCCAATAGATTAGTTTTGTAGGGAAATATATAAATAAGGATCAGAATGGTTTTGTTAAAGGTAGACATATGGCAGATTTGGTTAGAAGAGTTATGAATAACATGTATTTAGCAAATAGTAAAAAACAGAAGGTAGGAGTAATTTCATTAGATATTTTTAAAGCTTTTGATATGGTAGAATGGAGCACATTAAAGATTTTAATTAATCAGTTAGGTTTTAGCGCTCAATTCAGCAATAAAAATAAATCAACTGTATTCTAATAATAAGGCTAGAATATTAGTGAATGATGGAATAACAGAAACTGTTACCCTGGGCCGAGGAACTAGACAAGGTTGCCCATTATCTCCAGTTTTTTTATACTTATAATGGAAATGTTGGCTAATGTAATAAGGAAGGATAAAGAACAAGAAGAGGTTGAAGAGGGGAAGTCAAATAAAATTAACATATTTGCTGATGATACATTATTAATAATTAAAAACCCATTGATAAATATTTATAAATTACAGAAGCATTTAAAGGGGTTTGAGGCAGTAACAGGATTAAAGGTTAATTGGAACAAATCTGAATGCATGTTGTTACATTACAGCGAAGAGAAAAAGTTATTTAGGGAAGTAGTTAAAGGTAAATTAGTAAATAGCATTAACTATTTGGGGATACAATTAGCATGGAGCTTACAAGATATGTTTAAAATAAATGCTGAGAAAGTTAAGAAAGAGATTACCGAACAAATAAAAGAGTATCAAAAACTAAGGATTTCTTGGTTTGGAAGGATTTCAGTATGTAAAATGAAAATTATTCCCAAACTAAATTTCCTATTCTGGATGTGACCTATAAAATGGGATGAAAGTGAACTTAAAGGGATTCAGGGGAAAATTAATATGTTTTGCAACTGCAATAAAAAAGCTAGGATCAATAAGAGGTTATGGTATATACCACAAAAAGAAGGTGGTTTAGGGTTACCTAACATTAAGCTATATTACATAGCCAATCAATTAAGACATATTCCAGATTTAAGAATAGGAAATGATAACCTAATTTGGAGAGACTTAGAAATTAAATCAAAAGAGATTTTTTTTTAAGGAGGATGTTAAAGTTCAGGTGAAAAGGATAAGTAATCCATTCTTGAAAAATACTATGGAATGTCGGAGGAATTTTAGGGAAACTTTAAGCCCATTGGTTTCACCCTTGATACAAATAACAGAAATTAAGGATTTCCCAGAAAATTTAAAAGGGAAGTTAAACATGCTACTGCATGATAAATAAGTTATATACTTGCGGGAATGGTTAAAGCAAATGCAGAAAAAACAAAGCATAAAGGAGAAATTGGGAGGAAATATTTCCTGGCTGAACATTATACAACTGGAAAAATGGACTAAAGAATGGATAACTAAAGTAGGAGAGTGTAGAAAATTGACCAGATTTGAAGAAGTTTTAGATAGAAGAAATGAGATTGAAAATAAAGAACAGAGGAAAGGAATTGTGAGATATATAAAATATTAATTCAGGAAGATAATGAAAATAATAATAAGTTAAGAGAGATTTGGCAAGAAGGCATTAACAAAGAGATAGAAAAGGAAGATTGGGGGAAATCGTGGAAGAAAAGAATAGAGAAAAATATGTCAGTGAGAGTTAAAGAAAATTTTATTATAAAGAATATTGGAGATGGTATATAACACCCGCAAAGTTAAATATAATAAATAAAGAAATATCTCCTATTTGTTGGAGATGTAAAAAAGAGAAAGGGACATATTCACATATGTGGTGGACATGTGAGAAAAGGGAATTGGAATGGAATTCTATTTTCAATGAAATGCAAGAAATACTAGGGGAAAAGATTCCAATGTCCCCCCAGTCGGCACTGTTAAACATAGTTGCAGATATTCAACTGAAGAAAGAGGAGGGCGAATTGGTAATTATAATGGTTACGACCACAAGGTTGATGTTTGCCAAGTATTGGAAATCTAATAATCAATTAGTAATGGAAGAATGGTATAAGGAATTATGGAGTTTAGCTATTAATGATAAATTGACCTGTGAAATTAAAATTAGGTAAGGGTTGAGCAAATCTAATGATTTTAATGGAATATTGGATAAATTATTGGTATATGTATTTCAAAAAGGCAAGGGGTATACACCTGGAGAAGACTCAATGCACTTCTGGAGAGAAACGGACTGGTCAATACCATGAAATTGTAATCTTGTTTAAGTCCCGAGGGGGGTGGGTTGCACTGGGTTTATGTCTGTACATTGTTATATTTTTGTCTACTGTTGTTTTGTTACTTTTTATTCTTAAGTTACTTTACTATTTTATCTGTTCTTTTATAAATAATTTTTTTTAAAAAAAGAAGAAGGGAGGGGAGCTTCGTCCTTGTAATGATTACCGGGCATTAAACAATATCACTATTCGGGACCAGTACCCTTTACCCCTAATCTCTGAACTTTTGGACCGGTTAAAAGGGGCAAAGTGTTATACCAAGCTGGACCTTCATGGGGTGTATAATTTGGTGCGTATCCGTAAAGGAGATGAGTGGAAAACCATGTTTCGGACCCGGTACGGCCAATATGAACATTTAATAATGCCTTTTGGACTGACAAACACACCCAGTGTATTCCAGCGGATGATGAATGACATTTTCCATGATCTACTAGATCGTTGTGTGGTCATTTATTTAGATGATATCCTGATTTATTCCGCTGACCCAGCTCAGCATGTTCAAGATGTTCGTCAGGTCTTGCAGCGTCTCCGGGAAAACGGACTATATGCTAAGCTGGAAAAATGTGAGTTTGACATTAAGGAAGGTGAATTCCTGGGGCATATTATTTCTCCCTAGGGAATCCGCATGGACCCTAAGAAAGTAGAGGCTGTGTTGTCCTGGCAGCGACCATAAAACCGTAAGGATTTGCAACGGTTCCTCGGTTTCACCAACTACTATTGCCGGTTTATTCCTGCCTACGCCGACATTGCTGCACCTTTAAACTGTCTCCTTCAGCCCAAAGACATTTTCCGGTGGACTCCAGAAGCAGAAGAGGCTTGCTCTACTTTGAAAACCCTGCCTGCCACAGAACCTGACTCTGAGGGGTTAAAAGGTGAAGAGCTGCTGGAGGAGCCTTTCAGCTCAAATCAGCAAGCAGCTGGGTCTGATGACTCAGCTGAAAACATATCTTCACCTCCTAGAAGGGCCATGAGCAGGATTCTGCTACCAGAAGAGCTAGGGAAAGGGTCTTTGATGCTAGGCAGAGAATCAGGTCGGCAAGCCCTGAGTACTAGCAGAAGCCTTTCCAGAAGTAAGGGTGTGTTCCCTGTTTTGGGATAAAGCTGGCAAGGTCACCTTGAGCTCTCTGTGGGAGAAATGTGTCATTCAAACTTGCAACCACGTTCCTGTCTGTTTCTGACCTTGGCTCTGTTTCCTGACTTCGGACTGGTTTCCTGGACAACGGCCTGATCTGTTCCCTTGGGTTTGGCATCTGGTTTCCATGAGATATTCTGGTTTTGACTTGGACTGGTAATTGCTGGGAGTTGGATTCTGTTATTTATCTGGCACTTGATTGTTAGCAAAGGACTTGAACTTGCCTGGCTTTCCACTAAATATCTTGGCAAAGAACTGAACCCTGTTTGTGTGTGTGCTCTGTGTGCGGGGCTTGACAAAGGGGACCCTTTTTGCAGTTCAATAACTCAGCCCTCTGAACCCTAAACCTCTCCAAATTTGGGGGGCTTACAGGGAAGAGTCAAAAGAAGCCACCCTGCAATTTTGGTACTGATATATACCTGCAATAACTATTTTTGAATACATATGTACTTGAAGCAATTAGCAGCTTCCCAACTCATTTAGAATGATTTTCTCCTAGGGAAGGCATGTCCAAGGTCCAGCTCGGGGGCCAAATGCGGCCCCTTTCAAAATTTTGAGTAGCCCAGCAGGAGCGAGCGAGGGAGTGCAGCAGCAGCCGGCAATTATGCACTCACTCATGTTTCTCCTGCTTTAGATATACAGAGGAAGGGATGTTGGAAGGGAGGCCACCTCCCCTTCCTTCCTTCCTCCTCTTCCTCCCTCTCTTCTTACTCTTCAGGTGACAGGCCCCACCAGAAGACAAAGAGGGTACCCCAACGGGACTGAGATCCCCTCCTCCTCCTTTCCCCCTGCCACCCTGTTGGGATTTTTGGCCGTGCCTTGCGCTCCGGCTTTTGTCTCTCCCTGTGGGTGATTGAGGCAAGATCTGGGTTGAGGGAGGTTTTTTTGTGGGGGGTTGGCTGTTCTCTTGCTAATGCTGTTAGTGGGGTTTGGGAGTCCATCAATCACTTGTGGAGGAGGAAAAATATGAGGGGGATCGCCAGCATGCAAGACCTTCCTGGCTCCTCTTCCGCATAGCCTGTGGTTGGCACCTCTTCCAAGGAGGCTAAGCAGAGCAGGTGGGAGTCCAGAGGAGTCCAGAGATGGGAAGCTGGTGGTGAGCTGCGGGGCAGGAAGACCCTTGCCCAGGTTCTGGCAGGGAGCACCAGAAAGACAGCCCAGAAGAGTGCTGGGAGCCGACATGGCTAATGTTAATGGTTCAAGGAATGTCAGGCTGAATGATCAGCCCCCACACATTTTCACCTCACCAACTTTGGCCCTCCTTGCAAAAAGTTTGGACACCCCTGTCCTAGGGGGATCCCCTTTGGAGTTTAATAACTAGCCCCATGAACCCCAGTCCTCTCCAAATTTGGGAGGCTTACAGGGAAGAGCATTAGGAAGCTCCCCTGTGATTTTTATGCCTCTGGGACCCAGATGAGCCATTGGAAAGTATTTTTTTGTTTTGCTTTGTTTTGTTTCATTCCAAATTATTTTAAAATTTTGTTAGTAACAAAATGAAATGAAATTACTAATGAAACAAAATGCTGTATTTTCATTTTGTGGCCATCTAGTATTAGGTGAAATAACCTGACAGAGTTGCCTTTTAGTATGTGAAGTTTGGCATCTTTTGTCTTGCTGGCAATGTAGGCAGAATATTCTTCAACAAGAACTCAGTTAATCCTGCATCCCTTCCAAGTTAAAAAAAAAGCAACTAGGTCCAACTATTTTTTTCAAGATAAAAAAGATCAATCTTTTCAAATTATTTCATCTCTGTTGAATCTGGGGATGTTTATGGTCATTTGTTTCTGCACAGGGGAATAAAACAGTTTTACTTTTACAAAATCATAATTTTCAAACACTTTGCCCAAACTGTTCAAACTTTGGTGCAGAGCAAGAATATATGACTTGCTAAATCTGTACAAAATTTGGTGCTGAGCAGAGGTTCTCTTTCAACTTTGTAATTTTTTGTTTCTACTGCCTCCATTTTTAGAATTACCTTGAAGAATGTTGATTTGCTCTGCTGCACAAGAACATCACTGGACTCTCATGCAGTGATAATTCTGATGGAATCTGAAATGATGAGCTCTGATTGGTAATAAAATTTTGCTTTTCATTCAGGATTTGAAAACCTGTTGATTTGTTTATTCTCTCTGTATCCCATCTCCATCTTCTTTCCATTATTCCTTTGCATTTGCTCGTGGGACTATATGAGGATTTTTGACATGGAAATTGGTGCATGTGTATTACACCTTTATGTAAACATATCTTAACGTGTGTATTTATGCCATATTCGAAATCTGTCTGTTGCAATACAAAATTAATGTAATGTGAAGATTTTCCCCATTAATGAAAGTACTTTGGCACCCACTGTTTTTCACTTAGGCACAGCTTTGGTTCTTTGCGTTTTAAATCACACTTTTTTGGTGCTCTTTACTAGAGATGGGCACAAACTTAAAAAATGGCATTTTGTTTGTCATTTGTCGTTTGGAGGGTCTGTTTCGGTTCATTTCTGTTTTTTGTGAATTTTTGCAAAAAAATCATTTTTGATTTCGTTCATTTATTACCATTTCGTTACCATTTATTCCATTTTTTGTGATTTTTTTTTTTAGGATTTTAAGCAACTCACTCATATTGCAGTAACGGAAACGAAACACATGACAAAATTTCTGTGTTTCTGTTCGTTTCGTTTCATTTTAGAGACAAAATTCATTTGTCGTTTTGTTGCATAACAAAACAAAAAAACAAAAACGGAAACAAAAATTGTTTGTTTCGTGCCCATCTCTACTCTTTACTTCTCTAATAAACCTTATAAGTCTTGCAAATGTATGAATTCTTCTCACATTATCACTACAATAGAGCAACTTTCAAGGACAATGACAAATCCAATTAAACACTTTTCCAACCCCTCATTATGATTGATAGTTGATTGAAATTGGTAATGAAATGTGCTGGGGCAGTGAAAACGTTAGGGTTTTTCTTGGGAAAGGTACTGAAAATTAAATGACCAATATAATAGTTCATACCAATGTACAGTATGATGTGACCACACCTTGAAGACGATAAAATTGTCATTCTTGCACATTGAAAATGATATTGTATAGTTGGAATGAGTGCAGAAAATAATAAAAGAATGACTCCCTGACAAGGAAAGTTGATGTTTGAGGCATTTAAGCTTAGGGAGAAAAACAAATAAAGGAAAGTTTCCCCACCTACCACTGTGAGTAGAGTACCTCCCTCTCTGCTGTAGTCTACTATAAGCATCAGCTTCTTCTTCATTTTTCCACCCACATTCCTTTAAAGTTGCTCATGAAATGCAAAGGCACATCTAACATCACATTTAGTTTGAGCCTAATAGAACAAGACTGTCAGAGAGTAGCCATGGTGGAAGAGAAGTAGGCCATCTCTTTGTGTTTGGTAATGAGGATGAAAAATACACGGGGCATTAATTTTGATATTAATTTGTTCATTTAGTAGCAGTTTGATTCTGGTAGGAAAAAATTGGCAGATGGCCCTCAAGTGTGATTATTTTACACTAACAGAACATCATCCTTGATTAACACTCTGGTTTTGCAATCTTTCATACAGGCAGCTTGACAGTCAAAACCAATTAAAGTTTGTTAAGAACAGGCTGTTCATGTTTGTATTGTGGCTCTGATAGACTGTCAGTTTGGTGATTAAAAGTCTTAATTTCAAGCAAGGAAGAAGTGGGTTTAGAAATGATTTAGTGTCTAATCTGAGACAGACATCTTTTCTCATCTTGTTTTATAAAAGGAGAGGCAACATACTGCTGGGCACATCTGCCAATGCAAATAAATGGAAGGAGGCAGGAAGTACTCTTACCTTACACTTAATAATACAAGCATGTACTGTATTATGCATCTTAGGGATCTGCCATTCTCAGAGTTCACAGCAGCAGGAGGAACAGCCAACTAATAGGAATGATGAAGTACCTTAATAAGCATCAGCATCGATGCCAGGGACAGCAGTGAAAGCGCTGCTCTTGGGATTTCTGGGCACCACATATAGGTGAGTCAACATCTAGTTCATATTCACCCATACCACACTATTACCATGCTGGTGTTACGTTCAAAAGGTCGGCCAGATGCATAAGGAGGCTGAACAAGGAGACATTACATAAGAACATGAGAACAGCCTTGCTGGAACAGGCCACAGTCCATCCAGTGCAGCATTCAGTCTCACACAGTGGCTCACAATTTGCTTCAGGGTATTCCCAACCAGATGTCTTCACCTGCTTATGAATCCCTGCAAATGGTATTCAGAAATATCCTGCCTAACTCTCAAACCAAGAGGTTGTCCTTAGACATCCATAATGACAGCCATTGATACCCTTGTTCTCCATGAACTTGTCCAATCCTTTCTTAAAGCTGTAAGGCTGACAGCTGTCACCACTTCTTCTGGCAGGGAGTTCCACAGACCAGTGATCCTCTGGGTGAAAAAGTACTTTCTCTTGTTTGTTTGAGATCTAGCACCCAAAAGTTCCATGGAGTGTCCCCTAGTTCTAGTGTTGTGTGATAGGAAAACATTTTTCCTTATCTACTTTGTCCATATTGTGTATGATTTTATAAACTTCAATCAGGTCACCTCTTAGGTGCCGTCGTTCAAGAGTGAAGAGGCCCATCCGTTGCAGCCTCAAATGGTAAGGAAGGTTTTCCAGTCCCCAAATCATTCTGGTTGCCCTCCTCTGCACTTTTTCCATTTCTATAATATCTTTCTGGAGGTATGGTGACCAGAACTGTACACAACACTCCAGATGGGGCCTCACCATAGAGTAATGAAGAAGCAAAATGACATTTGCTGACTTATTTTCTCTATCCTTCCTAATGATCCCTAGCATTGAGTTTGCTTTATTCACTGCCACAGCACAATAGGTTGACACCTTCATTGAACTGTCCACTAGAACACCAAGGTCCCTTTCCTGGTTTGTTGCAGAGTTTAGACCCCATCCGTTTATAAATGTAATCAGGGTTTTTTTGCCCCAAAGTGCATCACTCTGCACTTACTAATGTTGAAGCTCATTTGCCAGTGGTTTGCCCACTTCCCCATTGTCAAGAGATCCATCTGGAGCTCCTCATAATCTCTCTGTTTTTACTACCCTGTATAGTATAATTTAGTGTTGTTGGCAAATTTGGCTACCTTGCTATTTACTTCTGCTTCTAGGGGTCCCAGTACAGAACATTGGGGGACCCCACTCTTTACCTCCCTCCACTTGGAGAAGTGTCCATTTAGTGCTATCCTGTTTCCTGTCCCTTAGCTACTGATCCAGGACAAGACCTGTCCCTTGATTCCATGACTGGCAAGTTTATTCAAGAGCCTTTGGTGTGGTACCTTGTCAAAAGCCTTCTGAAAGTCCAGATTAATAATGTCAACTGGATCTCCCTTATCCACATGCTTATATATTTTGGCTAGCACATCAGCAATTTCATCTTTAAGTTCCTTGAGAACTCGTGGATGGATGCCATTTGGTCCTGGTGATTTGTTAGCATTTAGTTTAACAAGACATTCAAGAACCTCCTCCCTGGTTATTTCTAGCTTAATTCTTCAGTTTCCCTCCCTATGAAGAGAGGCTCTGTTTTGAGCATGTGGTCTATGGCTTCTTAGGGCCTTTTCACATGACCCCTAAAATCCACGGCAAATGGCTCCCAGATCCAGAGCTTAAAATTGTTTCCCCACCAGCTCCGGGGTTTACAAAAAATTAAGTTTGACCACGCCCACCTAAGTGCATCCCAGCGCACTTTTCAAGTACCTGCTCTCCGGGGGTGAAAAATTCCTGATGCGGATGTAGCGTAGTGAGTGCCGGGCTCTTCTCGCTTCTGTTTTTTTTTTTTTTGCCCCCCGCCCCTTTAAGACTGGAATGCTGCCGGGATCAGAGTGAGACGGCAGAACGGAGGTGAGCCGGCATTCTTTTCTTCCTTTTTTTCTCCCTCCCCTCACGCAGATAGCAGCCAGGAGTGCAGAGGGGGTGGGAACACAGGAACAGCGACAAACCCCCAAGATCTCTGATCTGAATGTAAGTGGCCAGCGGATCTTAGAGGTCATGTGAAAAGGCGGTTAGTGAATACTGAAGCAAAGAATTCATTGAGTCTCTCTGCAATCTCTGTTTCCTCTTTAATAATCCCTTGCCTTCCATTGTCATTTAATGGTCCAATGGCCTTCCTAGTTGGGTTCTTATTTCTAATTTACTTAAATAATTCCTTGTTATTTCTTTGAGTGTTATTTGCTATACTCTCCTCAAAGTCTTGCTTTGCTTTCTTGATTGTTGCCTTGCATTTGTTCTGCCAGAATTTATGTTTCTGCCTGTTGTCCTCATTTGGACAAGCCTTCCATCCTCGAAATGAGCTTTTCTTGCTTTTTATCACTTCCTGAACAGCTCCTGTAAGCCACATCAGAGTCCTCTTGGACCTGGCAGTGCTTTTCCCCTGTGAGTATGCATTCCAATTGGTCTCTGTTATTATTTTTGTGAACAGCCTCCATGCCTCTTGGAGTGTTTGGACTCTCTCAATTTTCCCTTTCAGCTTCTTTTTTACTAGTTTCCTCATTTTGGGAAATTTCCTTTTTGAAAATTTGTGTTAAGGTCTAAGATTAAGTTAAAAGTAATTGTGTTGTTGTCACATTAACATTTTGTGCCAAATCCTATGTATTACTCAGGATCAAGTCAAGGATTCTTATACCTCTGTGTATCATTTGTTTGGCTTGTTTTATGTTTCTGGATGCCACTCATGTCCTCCTTCTGGGCTCCCTGTAGGCACAGGTTGGAAGCAGCATGAGCAGAATGCAGGATTGGATAGCACTCTAATTGGATCCAGTTTGACTTTTATGATGTTCTTATGTCCCCCAGCAGAACCAGCTCAATCATGTTGACTATTCCTTGATGTACACACATTGGTTTCCACATCAGCTGGCATTGGATCCAGCAGCAGCGGTACTAAATATCCCAGCCATCTTCCTACCTACAAATAAGTTGAAGGTTTTTGTCAATGGAAACCTGCCTAACCAACCCCAAAATTGGAGCTACATCTGGCCACATACTGGAGCCAAGCAAAAGGATAGCAATGCTACCACCATGAACCTTTCAGAAGGATCTATCCAGGCACACTGAATTTTTTGAATAATAATAATAATAATAATAATAATAATAATAATAATAATAATAATAATAATAATAATAATAATAATAATAATAATAATAATAATAATAATAAACCCCAAGAAACAAATGTGTTGTGGCACCTTAAGGACCAACTGTTAAATTTCAGTCTGACCTTTCATGGGTCTATCTTCTTCATCAGACCTACTAAAGTGAAGCAAAACCACAGGTTGCATGTAGGGAAGGCAAAAGAAATGAATTTGCAAGATGAGAAAGCACTATTCACATAGATAATTAACAGCAACAACATTGACTTCATACACATCCTGGTTTCTGTGGTTTCTGTGGATAATCTCACCCATCCCATGAGGTTCAAAGATGTAGACCCAGCATGAGAAGCCTCAATCAAGAGTTAGGTTTCCTCACTGGCAGAGTAGCTTTCTATTTAGATCATTTTGGGTGCTGTTTGGTTTATGGGCACCCGCAGATGTTTTGAAGTTAGAACAATTCACCCCACCACCCTTTTTACAGCTGTCCTGCCCTTTTTTTGGCACATTGGTGGAGCGACAGTTTTTTTAGCATTCTCTGCAGTGCTCCAAATTGTCCTCTTCTGTAGCCCTTGTGGATGGTTCACCTGCACCAAAACAGAACTGTGAGTGGTGTTATCTCAGATGACAAGCCTATGATGTATTTGGTAGGTCGGGGAATTGAGAAGGACAATGGAGATTCCACCTCCTTTCCCCCCCATCCATTCTACCATTTTCAATGTTTAAAATTATTTTCCTATTGATGTACTACTATTATAGATAAACAGGAAATATTGGTAGTATTTTAAAGAGAGCATTTTTCTCCTTTTGGGGGGGGGGGCTGCTGGTTGGAAGTCCAGTAGCCACAGCAAGTTCTACACATAGAGTAAGCCAGCAATAATTCTTCCATGTTCCATGCCTTGCTTCTTTGTTTCCATTGATTCCCAAACCCTCCAAACCCAACAGTGAACATTTGGGGAAAGAAGGCAGATAAATTAATCCATAAATAAATGAATAAGGCTGCATGCCTGTTTCTTGCAAGGAAAGCATGTGCACAGTTATATTTTATTTTAAGTCAAAGCAGTGGCCTCTGTTGCTAGATGGCACAGTATAGAAATCTAATAAATAAATAAATAAATAGCACACTCCAGATCCAATCCTTTCTCTGTTTCCACAAACCATTATGGTGCAGATGTTCCATGCACAAAACAACCCAAGTGTGTGCACACAAACTGGATACTAAAATGTAGGGACAGAGGAAGTGGAGGATGGAAGCATCAACAACAATGTTTAATAAAACAAAACAAAACAAAACAAAACAAAATAAAGCTGAGTCACAACAGAAATTAACCTAAACCCATAAAATGGTTGGAGTGGTTCCGGGACTCCCCGAGCCCACTGGCCATTGTCCCACACTGTCATAAGCACATTAAATCAAACCCAGTCCAAAAAGACCGTTCCATTCCTGAGATATCAGGAAAAACACCCTCGCCACCATTTCTGCGGACTGGGAAGCATTACCAATGAAATCTGAGGCTTGGCCGATGAGGAAAGCTACTTTGTTTTGAAATTGCCGGTTTCCACTTGAACAGATAACCTGTGGCAGTTTATTACTGCGGGAAGTCTGTAAAACAGCGGGGGTGCTAATAGGATTAACCGCCTACGCCCTGCCTGCGTGGCTCCCCCAATCAGCAAGCCCCCCATCCATCATTGTCTCATTAATTACGAGACCGGAAGGGGGCACTCAGCTAGGACAGATAACAATTAACTAACCAAGTAGACCGGTACCACAGCAAAGCTCCATGGCTCCTTGAGCCATTCGAATTGCAGCTGTCTTCCGATCCAGACTTCCGTGGGGCCAGCTAGGATCTAGCAAAGTAACCGACATATATCTACCTCCACACAGCCGCCTCAGGGTTCCATGGGATCGGCAAAACCCGTAGGATCAACACCGGTCAAGTCCCCTTCTCCCTGCCATGTTTGGGTTCCATAGAAATGAGTCTTTTGCCCGGTGATGTTAGCCAACAATGGTAGACCACCCCGCCTTCCCGAATTTTGCAAAACGGGCCATTCCTCCCACAGGAACCCCTGGAAGTTCATTTCTCCCTTCCAAGGGTCCCCGCCATGGTATGGCCGGGTCTCTAGTGAGTCAAATTTGGTTAACCCTTCCATGGCCAGATTAAATTCTATTTCTCGGACATTTAAACAGCCAGACACCCAACCCAGGCAGCATCTCCTTGGATTGACAGTTTATTTCCACTGTGGTCTCAGGCTCATGGGATGATGGCCACAACTGGCCATCTTTATATCCCGGGACACCCCTAACTCTTACAACTGTATCTCCTCTACTTACCTGAGCCCGTGGGTCTTAGCCTTAGCCAGCCCCCTCCCCCTTCTGCTCTCTTTTCTCCTCCTCTCTTTCTCTTTCTCACCCTCTCTCCCCAACCCGCTTTCCCTGGGTCTCCTTGAAACGTGTTCCTACACTGTCCTGCACCTCCTGGACCTACATCATCTTGGGCAGAGGCTCATGGCAGGGGAGGAAGACAACATGGCGACTTTGGGAAGAGGCTGCATCTTCCAGAACAGACTCCAACCATCGACATGGATTCCAGCATGTACCATGGATTAACTTCAGCCTGCAGGCTCCCTATTGTCTCACATCCATATTAACCAGGAACTGCATCTGGCAGATTAGGGCTCTTTCTATTGACTTTCCAGCTTGCCCATTGACCTGTTGATTACCCAGTGATTACCCAGACCCTTGGACAATGCCCATCTTCTTCCTTTCTATTATCACCCCCTTGATGGCCCATTAAAGGACAGATATGGCCCAACCACACCTGAGCAGGTGTCCAGTTCCAGGATATCAGGAATGCCCCGGGACCTCCCTTAGGAGACTTCTGGACTGTTTTCATTGGATGCCCCCAAAGACCACCTCTTGCCCGGCCCAGGGGAGGTGCACACCCTGTGGGAGGGAAGGGGAAGGAAATAAAAGGTTATGTTTTTCCTGTCTTGGGGGCCAACCATCTCGCACTGCCCTGCTGTGGGTTAGTTGGCCTTACCGTCCTTTATTAGGCCGAATAAACCGGTAATTTCTCTGGACCTCTCTGTGTTGGATTTCTCTTACTGGGTTTCAGGGAATCCAGCAGTATACAGTGGGAATAGCCTGCTGTGGACTCAACAAAGCATTGCTTTTGAGACCCCTAACAATTTAAACCAGATCTTCAGTGTGTCCAATCCTGAACAATTTTATCATCCTGCTGTACAACTTAGGAGGAAACTGACCAGGACACTGGAGTTGTAAATCAACAGCTTAGCCCACATGGAGAAAATGCAGAAGATGCAAGTGATTTGGAAACAGGAAAGGGCACAAAAGGGGGTGTGTGTGAAATCTGCTCAATTTTTAGTTTAAATTTGAGAGTGATCAAGTTGATTGAGGATTGTCAGGAGATGGGAAGAATTAAGAGCAGTATCTCTGAAAACATGCTTATATTTTTAAAGAGAGTAGATTTTCCTTCTTAAATCTGCAGAAAGAGCCTGGCTCCAATGTATGTGGGAAGAAGAGAGGATGTGTTTTCCCCATCATTATCAGAATCACTATTTTGGCAGGCTGGTTGTCTAGCTGGCTTTTTGTGAGTTCTCATCTCTCCTTTCTTCCTTTTCTCTGCTGCCATGTGTATCTTCACCATTTCTCCTCTTTGACAGAGGCAAAAGAGCTCCATTTCACAGGAGATGATGGGCATTTTAAGCCTATCTCTATGGGTGACTTTCCAATATATTTTTGAGTGTTTGCTGACATAGCTGTCTGTTGCAGGTCTGGCTGTGGTCTGCTGGAGAAGGGTGGGTTTTGATGCCTTCTCTTATCCTGGGCATGCTGGCTCAGTGGACTAAGGCTTCGAAAACTATTGACTTCAAAGTCAGCAGTTCGGCGGTTCAAATCCCAGGTGCCACGCAGTGGAGCGAGCTCCCGCTCTTCACCCCAGCTCCTGCCAACCTAGCAGTTCGAAAGCATGTAAAATGGAAGCAGATAAATAGGTACCACTGTAAAAGGCGGGTAGGTAAAAACAGTGTTTTCTTGCAGCCATGCCGGCCACATGGCCATGGACTTGCACAACACTGGCTTGAATACGGAGATGAGCACTGCCCCTAGAGTCGGACACGACTAGCACACATCCGGGGGTAACCTTTACCTTTACCTTTACCTTCTCCTGAACTCATTGCTGAATTTCAGCCCTCTCTATCTCTACCCCATTTTAAAAAAGCACACACACTTCCCTTCTCTAAAATAAGAATGATACACAAAATACACTGGCACTATTATTTGTACCATGCTAGGTAGATACACTGCTGCTTCACTGTGTTAAATTATTTAACAGAAGAAGAAGAAGAAGAAGAAGAAGAAGAAGAAGAAGAAGAAGAAGAAGAAGAAGAAGAAGAAGAAGAAGAAGAAGAAGAAGAAGAAGAAGAAGAAGAAGAAGAAGAAGAAGAAGAAGAAGAAGAAGAAAAGTTTGGAAAAGGGGCTAGGAGAGGTGTGTCTTATATCAAAAGGGGGACAAATTAGAGCCTGGACCATTCTCACAAGAGAAAAAAATTCAATTCATGTGAATGAAAGGATTGCTGAAGTGAGAGATAAAATAGATTGCATTAAAGATAAGAACCTTTTAAGTGTGAACTGGACTGCTCCAGCATCCCCCATCTGGAATAATAACTTAGAGAGTCTCTGCTGCCAATGTAATCCTTCCTCTGCTACGAAATCACTAAGGGGCCTTAGGAAAGCACCTTGCTCTCAGCCTCAATCCCCCACCTTTAATAAGATGATAATAACTCCTGATCTTCCCGCATTGCAGAGTTCTTTCAAAGATTATGGCAAGGTAATAAATGTGAGTGTTTGGGACACTTAAAAAGTGCAATATAAATTGCTAAGTGGTTTTCTTTATGTGAAGAGGATTTGGAAAGGTTGGCTTGGATCCCAAGATTAAGGAGATTTAGGAAAGGAAAATTGTCCTCTCCATATTGCCATATTGCAGCCATGCCAGCCTTGGAAATGGCTCTCTGAAGAGGTCAAGGGACTAGAGATGGGCACAACTTGAAAAAAACAATTTTCGAGTTGTCGCTAGTCGGGCCGGTTCCGTTTCGGGTCGTTTCTGTTTTTCGCAAAAATTCGCAAAAATTAGTCGGTTCATTTTTTTGTTTTTTCGTTGTCATTAGTACTGGTTTTTTTGGGGGGAGCGGGCTCCTGGAGGCACCTCTGTGGGGTGGGTGCCTCCTCTGGCCCACTATAAAGGGAAAGTGGGCTCCTGGAGGCACCAGTGGGTGCCTCCTATCCTCACCCACTAGGAAGGGGAAGCAGGCTCCAAGAGACCCCTCTACATGGGGGTCTCCCCTCCTCACCTGCTGCTGCTGCAAAATGGTATGCAATAGCCATATGGATATTGCACACCAGTTGTGCAAATGTGCAGACAGTGACTGTGAAGACTAGTGGATGGCACTGAACCCAGAGCCATAGGTGAGATGCCTAACTAAGGCTCTCGCAACACCATGTCTCACACAGAAGGGAATTGTACTTGCGTGTAGTGCAATGCAAGTACATCTGGCTTAGGGTTAAGGTGGGTTAGGGTTAGGGCTAGTGTTAGGCTAGTGACGGGTAAGGTTACGGTGGGCTAGTGGGTTGCACCTCTGGGTGCCTCTCTGACCCACTAAGAAGACAGTCTGTGACGTATGGGTACGGAGTCAAGGGTTAGGGTTAGGGTTAGGGGGCTAGGGCAGGTTTTAGGGGGCTTTTTGGCACATCCCAGAAGTCTCCATGGCCAAGTGGCCATGCGTTTGGTGGGATGGCTCCAAAAATTTGCATGGTCGTCCACTCCCACATGGCTGGCCACTCGGCCAGCCCATCATTGTGCAGGTGTAAATAAAATAAAATAAAATCAATGGAGGACAGAGGAGGAGAGGAGAGACATTTTATTGCAAGAAAAAACCCACTGCTACTGTGAAAAATCTGGCAGTTTATAAATGTTCGCGTGTTTCTGTTGTGCTTGTGTGTTTTTGGACCACGATTTCAAAAACAATATTGCGTTCGCCGCCCCATTTTGGATCCCCCTCCCGCACCACATGGCATGGCGACTCGAGTCCAGCTGCCCAGGCCGGGGGGGAGGCGGGACCCCCCTCCAGAAACCACCCCTCCGGTAGGTGCCCTGCGCCCTTAGTCAAGCAGGCATTTTTCCGCCTGCTTTTTTGGCCCGGGAATGGGTGGGGGGGAGAGTTTAAAAGTTTTTTCCTGTGCTGTCCATGCCGCTTGCTTGCGCTTTAATTGCGGCGGCCGGCGGCCGGCGAGACTGGGCTTTTTACTGGCTGCCTGCAAGCCTGCGGCGAGTCCCACCAGAGCAGCCCAGGATGGGGGATGGGGGGGGAGGCCGGGGACCTCCAGAAACAACCCCTCTGGTAGGTGCCCTGAGGCACGGCAGGCATTTTTCCGCCTGCTTTTCGGCCAGGAACCGGGTTTTTTTCACTTTTAAAAACTTTTTTCTGTGCCGTGTGGCATCATGCGATCGCGTGATGCAAGGAACGAGCACGACAAATCAGACCAAAATTGTTCGTTCGTCGGTTCGAGCTCGAAGTCTGGCAGAGTAATTCCCGTTTCTGTTTCCGTAGAGTAACGGAAACGAGTAACGGAAACGGAAACGGGAATACCGCTAAGTCGTGCCCATCTCTACAAGGCACCCATTTGATGATGTGGGATATGCCAGATGAAGGGCTTTTAATGAGCAAGGAGACAAGACTTCCTTGTGTTCTCACCAAGACCTGATTGGGAAGATTTTTCTTCTTTCCCATCAGCCCTGCCCATACGTCTTCCTACCTTGTTCATCTCCACCCTTTTTGAGCATCCAGAAGAGACCAATGTTGGGTTAACTTCTAAACCCATGAAGATATAGGTGTGGGTGTTTTTTTTGGGGGGGTAGTGATAGTTTGGACTAGACATTGGCACGACTCGGTGAAATTGTTGTTTCCATTTTCGGTTATCGTTTCCATTACGTAACGGAAACGGTAGCGATAATTAAGCTGTCAGAACTCGAACTCGAACCAAAAAAAGAAAAATTTGGTCGGGTTTTTTGTTTCCGTTTGTGGCATCGCGGCGATCGCGCAATGCAAAGCACAGAAAAAGTTTTTAAAAGTCTTTAAAAAAAAAAAGACTCCCAGCCAAAAAAGCAGGTGAAAATATGCCTGCCTGAGGCTTTGCCACCTACCAGAGGGGTGGTTTCTGGGGGTCCCCGGCCTTTCCCCCCTCTTCTCCTGTCCTGGGCTGCTTGCATCAGGCTGGGGTGGGTCATCCTCGTCATCTCGCCATGCCATGCGGTGGGGGGGATCCAAAATGGCGACCACAATTTTTCTTTTGAAATCATGGTCAAAAAACACACCAAATCACCACAGAAACATGTGAAATTTATTTATTTTAAATGCCTGAATTTTAATAGTAGCAGCAGTGGGGTTTTTTATAGCAATAAAACGTCGCATTGATTTTATGTTATTTTATTTTATTTTTTATTTTTTTAGACCTGCCCATTTGGGCTGGGCATGGGATGGGACCATGCAAATTTTTTGAACCATTCTACCAATTGCATCACCAGGTTTTTGACTGACACTTCTGGATGTCTCGGAGGGCATAAAAAGCCGAGGCACCTTCCAGAAATTGCAGTTGGATGTATGGATGTGGTTGAGGGAGGAGGGCTGGCTGTTGGTGCTGGTATGATCCGATCGAGATTGAGGAGGGAGGTTGGAGGCTTTAGGATTTAAGTTAGGCAGGCAGGGAAGGAATTGAATTTAGAAAATAATTTCTTTGATTCCCTACAGCTTTGTCTGCTGAAGAGAATAGCAGTTTATTCTTTATTTCTTCTCTGGCAGTTTGTGAGGATTTTTTTTTCTGATATTGGATAAAGGGGGAGGTTCAACTGGGAGTGGGAGGTGTGGATTTATTTTAAAAATATATTATATACTACCACATATTTTCTATTTTCCCAAATTCAATTTGCTTGCACACACACACACATTTGGGGTGCAAGCCAAGAACAGAACCTCTATGCTAAGTGATATCCTAACTGCCCACTTGCCCGTCCGCCCGTGCCGCCACCCGCCCACTTGTCCACCCGCGGCCGCCGCCCGCCCGTGGCCCCCTGCCACTGCTGCCTGCCCGCACCTCCCCCCTGCCCCCCCGCCGCATAGGGCACAAAAACACCTAGCGCCGGCCCTGATTCTGTGATGCCCTTATGCTCTGGGATGTCAAATCATGCTAAATCGCGGTGGAAACGACAAACGACAAAAGAAATGACAATTTTTTGAAAAATTTCGCGACAAACGGAAACGACCCGAAACTGACCCGTTCTGATAAACAAAATGTCATTTTTTCTGGTCGTGCCCATGTCTAGTTTGGACATCAACTACTCTCCTCGTAGAGCAAGGAAGGCAGATGTTCTTGGATTGCAGCACTTAGCAGCCCAAGGGAGTGTGACCAATGCTGAGGCTATTGGAAGTTTTAGTCTAAGAACATCTGGAACCAAAACTCTATCTCTGGGTCTAAAACCTCTGTCTAAACATTGAAGGGTTTCCACACAGAAGCTGGGGGCATCTCCATACTTGTCTGAAATCATTCATCCAGTAGGATAAAGCAGAGGGGCCACCATCAAGCTATCACTTAACAACATGGCCATGCAAGCCAAAGGAGAAGCTCTCTGTCCTTTGCTGGAACTGCTTTTTGCATTTTTAACTTACTTAAAAAGAGCTGACTTTTTATTATTTAAAATCCCTTCTATTGAAAATACAGGGCAGTTTAATATAACCTCTAAGCCTCCCAAAGCCCAATGCAATAAGGGAAGGAACTCATCCCCCTCTTCTCCAGCTTATACACTCTACTTGTGCTGATTGCTTATCAAGTATTCATTGTGAGCTTGGTACTTCAAAGTTTGGGAAAGACAACACTGTTCCTGCCACCTGTAAGACAATTTCACAGTTCAAATAGACAGAAATAGAACTGTCCAGGGAGACACAGAGAAATAATTTAGCAAAATTGTAAGGCCAAGTATGCTGCTTAGAGATGACCCCAGCACTCTCTGGGCAATATACAATTTTATAACTCTGGCTATACCTTGGGCCCATTCTGAAAAAAGCTGGGTACTCAATTTACTGACCTCAGAAGGATGGAAGACTGCCAGCTACCTGAGCCAGTCAGAATCAAACTCGGGTTGTGAGCAGAATCTTGACTTCAGTGCTGCAGTTTAACAATGTGCCACAAAGCCCTTCAAGCACAGGGCAGGATTTTCAAAGATGTTCCGTTCTTCTGACAGTTGCATGCCCCATGATCTTCTGTGCCCGCATGTGTTCCTCTGAGAGCAAAGTGTTGTATCCATTTCCCACAACAGCCTCGATTCCCACAATCCTGGTCTAACAATTCAAACAATCATACAGGATTGAGACTCTCTGCATATGAGGAAACGAGCTAAAAGCCACACGAACAGAAACCAAACCTTTTTCATCTTTAAGATGCCACACGGCTCCTAGTAATTTAAATGCAGCAGTGTGTAACATAGCTAATATAGTTTTGAGCTTTAATTCATAAATTTTACATTGTGATAAGGAAGTTTTGATATGAACAGCTTCTATCAGAGGAAATGGAGAACACAGACAGAGTGACGTATCTTTTTTTTTACATGCACAGTACTAAGAAAGAAGCAAATATTTGTTATCAGGTTTTCTAATATGGTATATCAAATGTAGAAGGGAAAAAGAACATGGTTAGGCATTAGTTTTGGCAGGAATGGGATCTTGAGTTAGGATGATTTCTTACAAATCATGTGATAACATTTATTTATGAATAAATAGATTAATGGAACAGTATGAATATTCCTAAAGTTTTCTAAGTCCAGCAGAAGAATATTTATCGGCGGTAATCCAGGGGTTAGTGACCCGACCCGGCCCACAATAAAGAAAAATCTGCAATATGCAAATGCTGGGTTGGGTTGGGATCTTGGGGGGTGGGGGCTCCTACACTTACCTTAGGCCTGGTGTTGTCCCGAATGGGTCTCTGATGGGTTTCCCGGGCCTATTGGAGGCCCCAGAAGTGGTTTGGGGCAATCCGGAAGGCACTTCTGGTTTTTTGGAAGCACTTCTGGTTCACTGGAAACCACTTCTGGGGCATCTGACAGCCCCTGGAAGCCCATTGGAGGCCCGCTTGGGGCAGCACCAGGCCTGGAGTAAGTGCAGGAGGCCTCAAACAGGCCGACACAACCATATACCAGAAGTGCAGTATATGAACCGCAAAATGGCGGGGGACAACTGTATTTACCACTCCACTAGTGTAATATTCTCTTCTGGGCAGTGTACCACAAAGTGAAATGACTCAACCCATAAAAAAACAATACAGAAAATAGTAAAACACCTGATATGAAATGATATGGAAACTCAGTATTGAGGATGTACCCTTGTCTATGGATGAATCTTGAAAACAGATGGCTTCAGGGGGCATTTGTGTGATTATGAAATACAGGTTGTAAGAAAGAGCAACACCAGCACAGGCCCTTTTGAGTTCCTTCCAGCATTTGTGGGATTAAAAAGTTTTCCAACTAAAGATGTTCAGCAATTTGATGTGAGGCCATGGAATTTTAAAAAGGCTGAGCTGCTAAGACAAAAGGAGAAAATGGGCAACTGATGAACACCCCCATAAAGACTAAAATCTTCCCTGGACCTTTCAACTACTGAGGGACTTGGGAGCCCTCAGACTGAATAGTTTGTATCCCCTTAACAGTAGGCGTGGGGAACCTTCAGATGTTTTGGACCCTGATTCCCACAGTCCTTTACCATTGGCAATATAGGCTCGGAATTATGGGAGTTGCAGTTCAAATCATTTTTTGTTTCTCCCATGTTTTTAGTAGAGAGTCCCTAAGATAATGGTTTTGGAAGTATCTATAGAGCCACATCTACCCTTCACTCACCTGGAAGAACACCTGTCTTCTAGGTTGTCCTGGGGCTACTTCCTGTAGAAAAAGGAAGCAGCAACAAAGTTTCATGACAGGTCCAGGCCTTTGCGGGAGGTGTTCTTTGGGGGTCCACGCTATGCTCTATACAGCCTACTGAGTAGCACGACTGGGGTTTGAAGTCTGTGGGAGACAGAGAAAAAACAGTATTTACTCTAAAGTGCATTTATATTTATTTATTCATTTAAAAATGTATTCCATCTTTCTCCCCAGAAGGCCCAAGGCAGCCAGGGAGAGTATTTCCCATTTTGGAATTAAGGGAGAATATTTCCCATTTTGGAATTAAGAGAGTTTCTATGGAAGTCTGTCTGATGTACAATCTTGGATGTTCCTATCAGGCTAATTATTGATAAATTTCGAGAGAATCAAAGAAGAGAACAAATAACAAAAATGCAGCATCCATAAAACCAGAGAAATTTCCCAGGAGGTTTCTGCACAGTATTATCAGAAATGACTGATGCTGACTGCTGAACTGCTCTTACTTTTAGTTCCATGTAGAATTCAGGGCAGTGAAAAAAATTCTGAAACAATGCAGAAAGTATTACAGTGGTCCTCTGCCCATTTGTGGTTCATATACTGCGGTCCCACTACATCACAGGACCGGTATATAAAAAGCCCCATGGGGTAAGGGGGGGAGGCCTATTTCAGGCCTCCCATACTTACCCCAGGACTGGAGCTGCCCCAAATGGGCCTGTGTGGGCCTTCCAGGGCCTTCTGGAGGCCCAAATATGTCTTCCCTGTGAACTGGAAATGATTTCCAGTTCACAGAAAATCATTTCTGAGGCCTCCAAGGGCCTGTTCAGGGTAGCGCCAGGCTGGGGGTAAGTTTAAGCCCCCCCCAACAAGGCCCCCTCAGGCCCAACCCGGCCTACATCTGCATATCACAACTTTTCAATTATTTTGGGTCAGGTTGGGTCCCTAACCCCCACAATAGGCTGGGGGGGGGTCACTGTAATGAAATTCAGAACTTACTTTGTTACTGAACTGAAAGCAAAGTTGTAGATCTTGTTGCATGTTGGAGGAGGCAATTTTTGAAGAAAAAAAGGTGTTAGGCCTCAGTTGAACAGTTGCATGCAACTGTATAAAGTATCACTGTATAAAGTAATTGTATAAAGTAACTAAAAGTAACTCTATAAAAGTAACTGTATAAAGTAATTGAAAGTAACTGTTTTTAAGATTGTGACCATAAAAATTGTGGCAGGTGCAGTTCTAAAAATGCCGTTGTCAGGGTTAAGCTGAAAAATTAGCTACAATGGCAGGGGATAGGGAAAGCAGGTTGTTGGACAATATAAGTCATAAATTGTTCTGAGGAGTCCTGGCAGAGTTGGCCACCAGCAAGAATCTATTAGTAAGTTGTCTCCCACAACTATCTGCTGGACCTCTTAGAATTTATAGCTCTCAATTTGCCTTTCCATGAGGGCTTGCTGTTTCCTAATTCTAATTAGTTAGAATTATCCTGAGCTTCCCAAGGCTTCCCTGAGGGTGCTGTCAGCTGAATCCTGAGTGCTTCCTGTTTACTGCCCATCCCTCTCAAACTGCAAGGTGCCCCCTCGAACTTCTGAAAATGAATGATGAAGGTAAGGCAAGACATGCCCTTACTTGGAAGCATGGACTATCCTTTTTTGAAACAAATAAGCAAACAACAACAACAACAACAACAACAACAACAACCTAACAACAACAACCTAACACCATAAATGTGGGGTTGAACATGAATGAGCCCTAGGGCAGCTTCAACCCATGGACAACCGGTGGCTACATGATAAGTCACTCCCAAATCACATAATTGTCTTTAACATAGTCCATTGTTAGATGTTCCTCTGAGGACATTGCTTCATCCCTTGTGTCCATGATTCTTTGGACTTGAATAACATGACAAAAACATGTACAGATTTTCTTTAAAAAAAAAATCTTAAAAAGCAAACTGCTTCTTCCTTTCCCCACATCCAAATCTGATCTGTGCCAATTATTAGTAGATAGTTGTTCAGGGGCCGAAATCTGTGCCGAACTGCTACGATGTGGATGGAGGTGTGTGGAATAGGAGAAAATTCATTGCAAACTACAGTACTTATCAGGTCTGCCCATATCTAGTTAGAATACTGATTCTGAACCAGGAAAATTTGGATTTATGTCCATGCTTACAATGTTCACGGGGTCAGTCAGGGTCTCCGAGCCCAACCTGACTTTCAGGAATCCTGTGAGGATAAAATGGGAATCATTGGAACTGCCTTTTGCTCTATGGGAGAAAGTGGGTGTAACCATGTAATATAAACAAATGAAGTGACTAGATTTCATTGAGTTCCACCTGGGAATGTCAATGGGCCTTTGAAGGATGGGGCATAACTTTTTAAAGGAATACAATCATGTTTCTCCCAGTCTCATTATATTTCTGGTTGAAAAATGACAGATTTGTGTACAATTTTAGGACAATCTGAGTTATCAATCAGTTGGGCTCAGATTTCAATAACAAGTTTATGAGCTTTAATTACAAAGGAAGGTGTCATCATCTGCATGAATATTTCCACTTTCATATTCCTAGTATATATAGCTTTGCCAAGCAATAAAAATATAAATCAGCATGTGCAAATTTTGAATGGGAATAGGCCTGTTAGAGCTGCTGTCCATCCAACACAAGCAGCAGTAACTTCTCCCAACAGGAAAAGAACGAGGAGGGCGAAGTCTTTTGTGAGCTATACTTCAGACACAGCCATACATCTCAGAAGAGGGAAAGGCTTTTAAAGCATCTTGCCCGCATTCTGTCTAGCTGAAAGAGGTGCAATTACTCACTCAGCTGACAATAGATCAGTGAGGGCTTCAAAAGGATTGCCTTACCTTGACTGCATTTTTTGCCTTGAAGGGAAGAGTAGGTGAGTTCACCTTGCAGAAACGAAGACAAGGCGTGGCAGAAGCAAAGCCGTGGGTGATTTGTGAACGGTGTGTGTGACAGTACCGTCTTTCCTGTTTCATGACCCACCTATTTTGTTCATTTTTAAAATTAGTTATTATATTTCTATTCCCTGGAATGAGGACATTTGCTCATGGGGATTCCTCCCTCATGTGCCAAGATGTCTTTCTCAGCTTTAGGTTCCACCATCATCTTACCAAACTCTGCTCATGGGTGGACAGTTATAAAATTTGCTGGGCGCCTCAGGCAGCTAATGCTCTGGGCAAATAAGATCAAGGACTCCATCCTGATGGCAGTTTAGAACACAGTGCCAACTGCCAATCCAGTATGTTCCTGACTATTCTTACATTTTTGCCTTTGGCCTCGGGGGATGCAATGATCTTGGCTGGCCCTGAGACCACCCAGCTTACTTATCGGCGTGAGATAAACCAGAAATGGGTTTATCACTTGAATGCGAACTAGGCCCCTCTTTTCTCCGTTTCTGGGTTGCCTGAGCATAGAGAACTTCATAAGCAGCAAAAGTTCAAACACCATGTGTTACATTTGATTTTAATGTCTTATTTGATGTCTTTAAGCCTCCAGATGTTGCGAGTTGTTGCTGAATCTTGTATAAGATTTCCCAGTGGATGCTGTTCTCTCAGAGCTAGCGTTCAGTTCATTGGAAGAGGAAGGATGAATTCCATCCAACCTTCCACTAAAGAAATTATTGTTCATTGACCTTACGAAGAATTGCACTGTGGTTGTTAAGCCGAACAGGAGAAATTGGGTAAGTGAAGCTGAGCACAAAGAATTATTTTGCTTTAGATTCCTCATCTGGATTTTACTGATTATATTAATGTTCTCTCTTTCTTCCTGCGTACACAGATTTGCAAATCATTATATTAGGTAGGAAATGAAATTACTTCTTGTTTTATTTTGTTGCTGCTGTTAAAACTCTGTCTGTTTGCATCCTGGTTTTATTCAAGATGTTTAGTTCCTATTAGTATAATTTGTTAAGTAACTGTACATGTGATAAAAAAAATTACATTTCTGCCTCTTTGAACTGGCCATTTCAAAATAATCTCACCCTGGGGAATGAAGTGGACTTTATTACTTCTGCAGTGGATGCTGTACACCTCCATCTTGACCACTGCCTGTGCTTGGCAATGGACTGGTCAAGGACAAACATAGTTGGCATGCTGTCAAATTTTTCAATTTATGGGAAATATGGGAATGTGGGCCTAGCAAAAGGCTACATTAGCTATGGCCTTGGTGGTGGAGGTGTGAACATTTTTGATTTGTCTGGGAATTGTTGAAATCACTGCCTGATAAGTAGCAGATAGACTGATACTTATAGCTAACAACCCATACTTTATGGGTTTCAGCACCTTAGGCCCTTGTCCACCTAATGGCCTATTGAGACTATTGTCTAACGAGCCTATTCAGGCCATTGATCATCTTATGAGCCTATTTCAGACCAGGGTGACATGAGGTCAAAGTGAACTATAAAATGGAGGACTTGCAACTAGCTTTCCTCAGACTGATGGAGCTGTTTGGATGAGCAGTGAAACGTTTCAATCTCTCAAGAAAAGAAGTCCAGTTACTTCTTATAGCTAACTACCCATATTTTATGGGTTTCAGGACCTTAGGCCCTTGTCCACATAATGCCATGACTCACCTGGATGACTGAGAATCTTCACAGACATTGTGGCAGAAGCTAGTTTCAACAGCTGAAGCACCTGAACATTATATTCAATTATGCTGTTTTGCTTGGTAGGAGGGAAAGAACGGGAAGTTCTCCACACTCAGAAAGTTACCCTCCATGCATAAAAGCTGGCCAAAATAGCAATAGAGAGTGGGGGAGTTGGCTTATGTCACTTCCCCTTTTCATTTGTTTAATCGTCATGATTATAGAGTGCTGAAAGACCTGAGAGACTTTATTGTACATTAACCACAGACAACCAAACTTAATTTGAAAATTCTGGTAAGCAAACACTATCTTATTTATCCTAGAAAATGTCGAAAGTCAGTTTGCCTTAATTCTGCAAGCTATACAACTAGATGTCGTAAAATATAAATGTTACAGAAAGAGCAAAGAATTATTATGCTTAATCCACTAAGATCGGGGAAATCCTCTCATAATAGGATTTGATCTGTGTATTCTTTAGTGACAGTGCAAAGACCTCAATAGATTAATAGTGAAACACTTCCTAGACATGCTTATTAGAGATCCTTGAGGTGTTTTGGATAGTAAAGCAACACATTGGCTTGTTTGAGCTTTAAAAACTCATGTATTTTCTTATTTCATGGCCAGCAATCTAGATGTCAGATTTAAAGTAAACATGCCAGTAACAAATCGATTTGTTATGTAATGAAACAGTAGAACACGGTTTTTGACAAAACAAAATGAGCCAACATTTCTGGCACTGAAAATGAAACAATTTGTCCTAGAGGCAGTAAATTTGGTGCATAGCTTCCATGGACTCTTCCCTTTATGCCCACCCCCCAAATTTGGAGAGTTTGGGGTTCAGGAGGCCAAGTTATTCAACTCCAAAGTGGTTACCCCAAGGAAAAAACAATTTGTAATTGGAAAGTTATGTACTCGAAAAATAGTGATTCCAGGTATTTAGCAGCATGGAAATTACAGTGGAGCTTCCTCAAGCTCTTCCCTGTAAGCCCCCCAAATTCGGAGAGGTTTGGGGTTCAAGGAGCCATGTTATTCAACTCCAAAGTGGATTCTTCCATTAAAAAAACATTTATAATTGGAACAAATATGTACTAAAAATAGTGATCCCTCCCAGGCATCTAGCGGCATGGAAATCAAAGGGGAGCTTCCTCAAGCTCTTCCCTTGAAGCCCCCCATCAATCTATTTCTTCTACTAGTAGTACTAATGTACTAGATTTTTTCCAGTTGAGCTGACTGGTGTTTTTTCCAGCCAGTGCTTTTATTTTAAGACAGAGGTTTGGTTTCCCTTTCCTCCTGTATTCATTGTTGTGGGAGGAATGCTACTCTGAGTGCTGTGCAGGGGCTTTTCAGCCAGTGCTTGCTTGCTGTTATTTTAAAGAAAGAGAGAGATTAGTTGGGTCTTTCTTTTATTTTATTTGACTTGGGTTGTGAGTGTGTCTATAATTCAGTCAGAGCCAGAGTTTTTTCTCTCTGTGCGTGTGTGCGTGCCTGTCTCTCTGCTCAGGCAGAAGGCACAGCAAACGGACAGTAGACAACCAGCAGCAGTTTCTTGATTTTTATTTTATTTTATTCTGTTTGGGTTTTCATAAGCAGGAATGGGTTTAGAGGGATTTTTGACAGGGGTCCTAATTTCTTTATTAATATTTGGATCAGAGCCTTCTTCCTCACACACATAGTTAATAAAAAAAATAAAGAATATTAAGGAAACTTCTAGCAAAATAAAAATCCAGAGGACCTTGTTCTGTTTAGGTAGCAGGCCCACTGCTGGCACTGCTGCTGCTGCTGCTGCTGCCAGTTTCACCAGTTCATCCCAGCAGCATTCACCAGAGCACAGGGATGAGGCAGGTGCAGGTCCATTTATGCAGTGCAGGCAGCACAACACAAGCCAGGGCAGTCAGGCAATCGTCTCCTGGGCCTGAACCACTCCTGAATCTTGAGGAAGCACAGGAGTTGGTCTCAGCCAGAGAAGGAGATGATGATAATGATGATGATAATGAGCAGCTGCAGCGGGAGGAGGAGGAGGAGGAAAGCATGTACTCTGCTCTGATAATAAATGCAGACCCTCTTTGCTGTAAGCACTCCTCCCAAATACTCCCATTTCCTCCCAGTCCCAATCAAGCATCACCCATTCATTCCAGGGTGGCAGTGGCAATGGGATCCAGCAGTGCCAGCAAACAGTAGGCTTCAGCAGTAGAAATGGGAACAAAACGAAAAATGAAACACTGTTTCGGGATGAAACACCATTTCCCCCCTCTAGGATGAAATGATTCGTCCTAGAGGAAATGGCAGGGGAGTGATTCTAGGTAAGCCCCTAAAATTTGGAAAGGTCAGGGGACAGAGTTATTAAGGCCCAAAGGGGCATTCTAACTGATTTTTTTCCTAGGGATACCCCTTTGGAGCTTCATAACCCAGCCCCCAGAAACCCAAATCTCTCCAAATTTGGAGATCTTACCTACATAATTACATTTTGTTAAATACTTTGAAATTTGTCACAAACAAAATGGAATGAAACAACTAAAGAAACGAAGTGAAGCACTATTTTTCCATTTTGTGCCCACCTCTATTCAGCAGCATTCATTAGCCTCGGAGCTCCTTGTGGGAACATTTTTCTTCCAATGAGGAAGACCAGAGGCTGATGACATGCAACGTTTGCAAGGTGGTGGTACACAGGGGCAGTGATCCCAGGCACCTGTCCTCAAGTGCCCTGAGGACACACCTGCAGAGGCACCACCCCAGGCTGCCGCCTCTGCCAGTTGAAAGGACCCCTGTTCTAGCTCATAATCTTTAACCCATATCTGGAAAATATGTGCAACTACAGTTTGGAAACATGTCCTCAAACTATGTCCCATGAGCCAGATCCGCCCCCCCAGGCCCACTGGCAATTGCAGACCCCCCTGTTGCCCACATACATCCAGCTTGGGGAGTACCAGCTGCCGTGAGTAGTGCTGGATCTCCAAGTGGGCCTACCTGGGTCCAGGTAGCTCATCCCTTGGTGCACGCTCTGCCTGAGCCCCCAGCCAGCACAAAGGCCAATGTGAGCCAGGGGTAGCTAGAGAGGAAGGGGCACTCAAGTGAGGTGAGGGAGGAGGAGAGGGCAGGCTGCCTCTGCCAGGGAGCCCCCACTGACCCGTACCCCCGGCTGTGGGACCCTGGCCTCTGTGCTGGAACCCAGCCCCAGCCTAGCTTTTCCTCACCGCCTGCTTCCTCCCAGTGATTGCAACATGCCCCCCCCCATGAAATGGGAGCTTGGTGCCATGGCAGGGGAGGATCAGGCCTCAAACTGTGCCTGAGGGACAGTAAACCAGCCCTCTGTTTAAAACGTTTGAGGACCCCTGAGCTAGAAGAAGGAACCCTAATTTAACTCTAACATAGTAGTGGACACAGAGATTCAAAGCATAGAGATGGTGTGCAGTGATAAGTTTCAGTTATGCACAAATGGAAATGAGATGTGATTGAAAGATCATTGAGAGCAATAATTTGCAAGGGGTGGCAGTGGATTTGCTTGAGTTTGTACTTCTTGATCTAGTTCACTTCTGTATTCCAGAAGGCCTCCACTACAGAATAACCTCAATAACTTGTTTTAGAGGAAGAATTCCACCTCGGCTTTTGTGGTACAAATCAAAACACATGCAGATTCACCTCAGCCCTAGATTTTATGTAAGATCCCAGAATGCCAGCAATCTGCCAACAAAACTCCCCACTCCATTCTCTCACTGATCAGTTATTTTGATCATCTACATATGCAAAAGCATCATTCATCTCTCTTTCTCTTTGGTGCTTATGAATATGTTATAAGTTGGAGCTAAATGTAATTATGTAAATGGTAGTCATTTGTTTGCTGTACAGAATAATGTTCTGCTTCGTTGGGATCCCAACAGGAAGAGGCATAAGTTTGAGCTCCGCAGCTGTGCCTCTGTGTGGTGCTGCCTTTCAGCTAAACTCTAAAAATAATGAGGAGTTAGTCTTCTTGTTTATAATGATGGATTCTTTCCCCCTGTACTACATATCAGCCTATTAACAGATCATAGGAAGGATTAGGAAAGTTACTTTTTTGGACTACAACTCAGTATTTTAGGAGCTGCAATCTCTAGGCACTATAGTTCAAAAATAACGTTCCTATTGTCTTCATAATCATGCTTTACAAAATATGTGCCAGCAAAATACCCTGTTACAGGGCTCCTGGAATGAGAAACATGGCCTGAGAGGCAGTTTTACTCATCTTTTCTCAAGTTGTACACTTGTGGTCAGAGACAGCCCATTATAGTTGTTGAGTATCGCATATGCCTTCCAGTTTCATTGCTGATCACTGAGAGGGCAAACTCAGAAAATAGGAATAATTAAGATGTGGCACTTTGAAACTCCCCACCCCTGATTCACTTTAGATTATGTTCCAGATCTCTTAAAGATCCAATATGGTCTGGAATTGATCTCTGTGTCTCTTTCTTTTGCCCGTGTCACATATTGGAGTCCTGTCTGATCCTCGAGCATATCAAAAGAAAGAGTGAAGTTAGGAAGAGCTCAAGTGAAGTTGCAGCTGTTGTGTATATTGTTAGTAGCACTGAGCATGTTGGGAATGGTGGTCTATAAAGTTCCCATAATTTTAGTACATGTTATTAAATAAGTATGGGATAGAGAGAGCTCTATCATACTTTTCCCACTCTCCATGCAAGCAGAGATCTGACTGATTGTCAAATGTTCCACAGACTTCCAGAAATAATTGTTTATTTCTGGAAAACTTGATTATATCTTATGCAGAATATAGTGGGATCATCTACCTTCGGCATTCATCACCTGAGGCAGGAGCCCTACCAAACAGTAGGACCAACTCTCTTAAGCAGTAGTTCTATGCAGATGGAGCTGAAAGCCCCTGAGCACCCATGCTGAAACATGAAATATTGCCCAATGGCTGGACAATGGACAGCAGATAATTTTGTCCTGCCAATAAAAGAATGAAGTAGAAATGAACAAGGGCTGGGTGAACTAAACTGATCCAGCTTCCTTAATGTCTGGACTGTGCAAAAAAAAATCAAACAAATCCTGCATTCCAAATTCCATCCTGTCTATTTCCTATTCCCGTGTCTCTACAGTAGGTTGTTGCATCCTCTTTAACTGGGTTACCCAATGATGCCCAGCCCTACGTATGGCCCATACATTCATTTCAGCTTACAACTAGGACTACAGGATCTGAAGGCGTTGGCAAACATTTCATGGAATTGCTAGCCTTCCTTGGGTTTCTAGGCAGAGAGGCAGTCTCCCTGTCTGCTTCTTGGGTAAAAGAATCAGAAAGATTTTGCTTACAGTTTATGGCTTTGTTCTTTTGGAGAGAGAGCCAATGAAGTTGTAATGCCACACACCTATCTTCAGAGGGCAGAAAATAGAAAGGGAGTAAAGGGGTGACCAGCAAAGGAACAACAGGGAGGAAGAGGAGGCCTCAAGGTCTTAGATCCATAAAAGAACCTCAAATAGTTGGGATCAGGTACAAAACATACTCCTTCTGGGCACCTCCTGTTAAAGGAGAAGCATGGAGGGTTTTAATTTTTCACCAGAAGGCACATTGCTGTCCAAGGCACCAGACCACTTATTTTTATTTACAGTATCTGTTTAAAATAGTTCTGCCCTGCGTTTCTCCTCAATAAGCCAATGGTAGAAAATATGTCAAGGGAGACTGCATTTAGCTTTCTTCTGTTGTGCTAAATGGCTTTGCTGCAGCAAAGGAGACCTGGAGAAACAGCTGGATAAGAGTACGATTGCTCCCAACTCCACATGGGGAGTTGGACTTTCAAGGAGGTGAAGTTCATAGTCTCATCTATGCAAGAGTCCTCATCCGTCCTTATATCAAAGAATTTGAGACTGTTTGGATTGGATTTATTAAACTAGAAGCAGGGAAAATTGTGTTGGGCATGTCCTCCACTCCTTTATGCCCCACAAAAGGCTGAGTTTGGTTCACTAGTCCTCTTTGGGGTTCAGCCCAGTCTAGGCCCCGAGTGAACTCCACTGAGGACTGGGAGCACAAGTCTGAGTCTGAGGTGGCTTTAAGGACTGTCTCGGTCTGCCAGGTTATTGCTATGGGAGGTGCCGCTGATGCTTCTTCTCATGGGGCACTCGAGGATCTTACCACCAGCACAATGTCTGGGTTGGTGTGGGAGCAGCTTGCCCTCTGGAGGGTGTCATCTCCAACAGGTGCCTCAAGACTGCTATGGCTGCTAGGGGATCAGCTCTAACATATCTTGGCCTGAATCTCAACTCTGGGAAGCTGATACCGTACTAGGAGCCTGCTCCAGGCGTCTTCTAAACAGATGTAGATCAAAACCACACCTGTGCTCAAAGCCTCTTCAGGTTTGTCTTGCACATCTCTCCAGACTCCCTCCTCTTTGGTTTTGGAGGTCTCTGGGGAAGGCTGTCTCAGCCATGATAGATGTCACTTCTTTCCACCCAACAGACCACTCCTAGACTCTTCCAAAGTCTTCTTTATGATCACCAAGCAATAATTCAAGCCTTCATCTTCCTCACCCAGATGGCTACCCTTAAACCTCAGTCTCCTTCCACTCTCCGGGCAGTTACTCACTGCTGCACACACACCCTGAGACCCAACAGCAGCTATATCTAACGGGTCTAAAAGGGGTCATAAGACAGGAGCAGATGGTGTGCTGCTGTACAGCTCCTCTCCATAGACTACTTAAAATCCTAAAAGCGAGGAAGAATTGTTCACAGTTTGAAATTAAGAATAAAACAATTTTCAGAAGGGAGAGAAAACTCTCTTTCCCTCTTTTTAGTTGTAAAGAACATAAGACAGTTTTTTTTATTAAAAGTGATCTTGCAACTTCATTGATTAATAGCAGCAAAAATAAACATGACATTTACCAAATGTCTCATAAAGACCTTCACTTAGTAAATACCGTGCTTGAATTTAATTAATTTTATTACGAAATTGATTTTTTAAAAATCAAAATCCAAATCATTCTGAATATTGTTAAATTAGTAAGTAAGGATTTGGTGGTAACTTATCTCTTATACATTTAGTAATTAATCATATATCTGTGTGATAAAAACATACCACTTACAATAGAAAAGGAAATTATTGCATTCGCTTTCTTTCCTTAATTTAAAAAAAATATTTATTCCTTGTTTTAAAATAGAGTTTATTGTAAGTCTTGTAATAATGATCTGCACTGCAAGGTTGGCTTTCATTTTAAGAAATAGTCAATTCTTTTAAAAAAAAAGTCCAGCTTATGAATGAGGGACATTGTGCTTCAAAAATTCAGGAAACGGAAAGCCTGAGAATGAGAAATGGGCTAATCTTTCCCACCATGCTTTGATATTGTATAATATGAGGGAGAATTGAAAGTATTGCTTGCTGGAGGGTAGGGGGAGGATAAAAAGGAAGGACAACAATGTTTGTAGAATATAATGGAAATAGTTGTTTGAAAAGTATAGTACAGGGGTCCCCCGCCCTATCGCGGTTCATATACTGTGGTCCCGCTATATTGCGGGACCATATTATATGAAAAAAGCCCCCCTTGGGTAAGAGGCAAAGGCTGTTTCTGGCCTCCCATACTTACCCCAGGACTGGCATTGCCCCGAATAGGTCTGCGAGGGCCTTCCCAGGGGCCTCCAGAAGGCCTGGGTAGGCCCTCGCAGTCCCATTCGGGGCAGCACCAGGCTGGGGGTAAGTATAAGAGCCCCCAGTTAGGGCCCCCACACTCGACCTGACTTGCATCCGCATATCACGGATTTTCAGTTATCGCGGGTTGGGTCAGGTCCCTAACCCCAGCAATAGGCAGGGGATCACTGTAAGTGTTTTTGCCTGAAAAAAATAAAAAAATATTAAAAATAAAAAACAAAACAAAACAAAAATTCAGGAAATGGCCCAATATTGCTGCACAATGTCATGCCCATGTTACCAGAAGGTAGAAAGATGCCATGATTTATGAAGCAAAGGACATCCTCAATGTTGATAACACCAATGGCAGCAGTCGAGATGGTACGGAGGATTCCCTTGTTAGGGCTGTTTTTTGACAACTATGAATGGTAGTCCAGTTGAATTTCATAGTTATATATTTTTGTTTGTTTGAGGCACCCCTGTTTTTTGTGTTGGCTTATGGAATGCTTTATGCTGCTGCTGCTGCACAGTATCTATTGCTGCAGGCTGGTGAAGCAATTATAAATGTGCATTTATATCTGCCTAACTACACACATCAAGTATTCTAAGAGCATGCTGACTTAGAGAAACTGGGATAGAATATATCAGTAGCTCCATGCATATTTGAGATGGCCATACTCATAGAGCATCCTACTGGGTCAATTCAACTGTCAGCATCACAGCAGCTGAAAAATGATGCTGTCACATGAGACAAAAGAGAAATGGATGGAGCTGTGGTACAGGATGTCTTGGGAAGCATTGTTGCCTGGGTACAACAATGCAATCTTAGGAGCTGAAGAGAAAAAGAGGATAGGAATGATTGGCTTGGTTTAGCAAATATAATACTTTCTGGAAAATCAGCAACAATTTTATGTTTATTTCTTAATCCCTGCTTCTCCCTTGTTGTAGGACCTAAGATGACTCACAACATGAATTAAAAGGTATATGGGACTAACTGGGTGGCTCAGTGGTTTAGGTCTCTGGCTACGGAGCCAAAGGTTGAGAGTTCGATTCCCCACTATGCCACCTTGACAAGGACTAGATGTAGTGATCTATACGGTGCCTTCTAACTCTGCAGTTCTAAGATTATAGTAATAATAAATGTGTGTGTGTGTTCTGTCATTACAGTTGTGCTTGACTCTTCGTGCCCCCATGCCCATGGCATTTTCTTGGCAGGAATACTGGAGTGGTTTGTCAGTTCGTACTCTAAGTAATAATAATTAAATTAATTTGATTGCCAAATCAGTTAAGGCGAGATACATTTTCATTGAAAGCCAGTAGTAAATTGGAATTACAGAAGGTCCATTGAATCAATGGGACTTAGGAAAAACAATGGACTCTCTAAATTCTACCTGATTCAATAGGTCTACTCTAGTTGTGGCTTACTGGACTTCAGCCAATAACTCCTATTTGTGCAGCTACACTGCATGGGGTCACTGTTGTCATCAGCTGCAATGATTTTACAGAAATTAAAAATATATAATACCCTCCCTCCAACACTCCTGAAGTGGATTCCTTTTCATCAGGACTAAGTTGTTGGGGGTGGGGGTGGGGTGTATTTAAATTCTGAAAATTGCCATCACTGACTTTATTGGCAGTGATTTTTGGCTTTTTCCATCCTACAGCCACCAACAGTTTCCCCACAATGAAGTGAATTTATTTTATATCCAAAATAATTGCTGCAACTGATGGCATCACCAGTGTTCCCTGGTGTATCAGAAAGAAGAGGATTTCAGCTAATAAATGGTGTTGCTAAAATACCATCAAATTAATGTTATCACATCTAGTGAAAACCAACCACCAAACTGCAACAACTTAAAAGACTTTAAAAAGCAAGAAGGAGGAAAATGAAAATACATTGAACATTAAAAGATCCTTCATCTCTACCTTGTAAATAACCAGACCCTGTTTGAACAGAATGATATTTGAAAGCAATTTGATGGGCATATAGCTCACTAATGTGTTTTCAATAAAAATGAATTGTTCAGCTCCTGTCTGGCACAGTGATAGGGCCACAGTTTAATTGTGCTAATGGGAGCACCCCTTGTTCTCTCATTCTGTAGCCCTTGCCGTTGGTTAATTCACTTCCAAAAATTGCTGTGGGTGGCGTTAGCTGAGGTGACAACCCCATGATCTTAAAAGAGAGGGCAGAGTAACCCTCGCCTCCATTTTTGTCTTCTTATTTTAAACATTTCCCTAACTGATGCAGCAGAATTCTAAAACATTTGAGGTAACTTTCAGTACAATATGTACTTGGCTGATGCATTGCTGTAGTGCTATGTTACTTTGTATAAGAAAAAAGGAGGGGAAGGACATTCCTGCAGCCAGTGGAATGAAGGCTGAATAAAAGGTGGGAAGGGAGCAGGACATTAATAATTGAAAGAGAGACAAATTGGAGGAATCTGAAGAGGTGTCAGGGTCCTTATAGGAGAAGAAACACCTTCTGTGTGAATGGAAAGGATCACTCACACACAATCACCCTAAAGATAAGAACATTTAAAGTGTGAACTGGATTGCTCCAACTTCCCCATTTGATTATGCTGTTTATCTACTGGGGAAGAATGGCATGGAAACTGCTAGCTTCACATGCAAGTGAGCTCCACAATCTGGGAGCACGTACTGAAAAAGACACCTTTCTTGTCCACACAAAATATGGCTGTCAAGACAACTGGGCAAATGGAACATCTTCCCTGCTCAAAATCCTAAGGCTGAAGCAGCTGCTGCCAGGAGATGTCCTCCTTCATATCACATGACAGGATCAAGATGTATTGCATGGAACCAATCAATTAAAACACAATTAAAAACACAGCTATGAAGTGGAGCGCCAGTAGCTCACCGTGTAAGCCATTAGCAGAAGACAAGAAATGAAGAACGTGCATGCCAAAGATCTGTCTGGATAAAAATGCCTTTGCCTACAGGTGGAAGGACAACACAGGGAAAGCCAGCTTGGTCTCCCTTGAAAGGGACTCAGAAAGCCAGCATCTTGAAGATCCTCTCTCTCATTCTTGCCTTCTGGCCTACAACCTCATATGCACTTTGGAACCAGCCCTAATCAAGTTTGGCCACCACACTTAGGAACAGCTTCAATCCTTTGTTTTTATATCCTGTGGTGTCCAGGTCAACAAAAGGAGCAGACTGAAAAACTGATTGCTTGCCTGTTCCCAGGAGCATGTGTGGCCAATATTCTCCAGCTTTAATTTTATGGGTAGAAAATGGGGATTTTGGTAGAACAGCCTCTCTTCCCACCTCCAAATACTATTTAGATTTGGCCAGAGCAGACATCAGTGCCAAATGATGATTTGATCATCAGGAGCATCTGGTGGACATTACAGAGCTGGAAAAGCACCAACAAAGGACCTCCGAAATATCTCACCCGGGGGTGGGACTACAAATGTTGGGAAAAGCATGTGATGTTAGCTTAGCACCCAGACTCCTCCCTGGATATTGGCCATTAAAATATGACAGGGGCCCCAGTCCAATCGCAGTCTCCTCATTCCACAAAGACAGGGAAACTGACTTCTACTTGTAAAACCTCAGGCAGTGAACCTGATGGAACATGAAGCCCAGCCAGACCGCAAAGCCCAGCAAGCAGGTCAAGTTGTTTCACACTGAGCTGCCAGTCCCCAGACTGCAGCTGTGAACTGGATGGCAGCTTTGCCTTTTTTTTTTTGTTTCTTCCTACCCTTGACAGTTTGGCTTAGAGTACCAATTTGTTTCAATCAACAGCTCATTTGGACCAAGCAAAACCCATATCCCATTGCCTCGAACGTCCAGCTTTAGTAATTGCTACATGGCAGCCGGTCCAGTTCTATAGGAGCACAGCGGATGGCTGTTGGCAGGAGAATCTCATTTGGCACCCCAAGTATCAGGATTAGGAGACAAATGGCTAAACTGAGGATTGGAAAGACAAAAAAAAAAAAGCAAGGGCAGACAATCAGATATGGAAACGATGAAGCCGAAGGGACAGAAAGATAACATTTTAGGCAATTTAGAAAGTGTTGCTAAATCTGGATGTCCACATAAGGTCAGGGTTTGATTCTTTTTCTGATGATGATATGTGAAGCTCGCAGACTGTCATTTGAATTGGCTGAATTTGTTATCTCTACCATGAATCGGTTTTATACAGAGAGGCAAAAATTGGTTTCGCAAAAATGCCTGGAAAAATGGATCTGACTTTAAAAGGTTCTGTTTCCTTGATAAGACTTGACTTGTGTCAGTTGCCATAGGGCTCAAAGGGAGTGTTTTAAATCAGTCGCTTGCCCTGTGCACTGCCTGTGAAGCTGATTGTTAGAGGGAACAAAAGGCAGTTTATTTCAGGAGTAGAGATGGGCATGAAATGAATTTTTTTTCATTTCGTAATTTGTTTTTCATTTCCTTGCATAACAAAACAAAAAACAAAATGTAACAAAATGGGGTCGATCGCACTGCCCACCCAAATATTTTCAGAGGGCTCATGCTGAGCTGTCATGGGCTGAATCCCTTTAAAAAGGGTCCAGTCGGCATCAGATGACAGCTGGGCAGGAGCCCTCTAAAAATGGTCAGGTGGGCAATTTAAACATTTTTTGATACCCCAAGCCTGGGCTACAGCTGAACAATGCTTGGAGCAGCAAAATAAAAGTTTAACCCCCAATTGGACACGGGAAAGGGTTTTTTAAACATTTTTCCCATCCCAAGCGCCGATCAGCTGTAGTGCGGGCTTGGGGTGGCAAAAAAGTTTAAAAATCCCGCCTTTCCTCTGTCCATCTGGTGGGGGAAAAGGTGGGATTTTAAAAATTTTTTTTGCAGCCTCAAGCCCCACTGCAGCTGATCAGCGCTTGGAGGAGCAAAAAAAAAGTGCAGGGAAAGTTACACAACACCACACACACACACACACACACACACACACAGAGAGAGAGAGAGAGAGAGAGAGAGAGAGAGAGAGAGAGAGAGAGAGATCAAATACACTAAAAACAAAAAATCAAAACAAAATGAAAAATGAAATGAATTTTTTTAAAAAATCATTTCAAACAAAATGGAACAAAATGGAACGGAACAAAACAAAAAATGAAACAAATGCTATTTTAGCATTTCGTGCCCATCTCTATTCTGGAGGATAATGGCTTATATTCCAGAATCCTGTAGGGGCCTGTTAATCAGGTGATTTTAAAAAATCCACTTGATATTTTAGGCTTCCCTAGAAGCTGCCTACTTACCTGCTCATTTGGGCATCCTACTACCTATCTGTCTGTTTTTCAACTTGTCACTCTTCTTGCCACCTATCTACAGATTCTGCCTAGTAACTGATCAGTCTTCACCATCTTCATCATACAGTGAAGGTAGGCAGATCTGTCAAGTACACTTCCAGTCTTTTTTCTTTTGTGACATCTAAGTCCATTCCATAAGCATCCATCAAATGCAATCTATAATTGCCTTTCCTGTAAGTCTGTGACCCTCCATAGAGGAAAAAACATTCTCTACTCTGAAAAGCGAATATCTGTGTTTAAGAATGGAACAAAACAAACTAAGGTTGGGATTTTTTACAACAGGTTGAGCATGGTCAGTTGTGGGCCATCCTGTTAGTTAGATCAGTAGCTGGCAGCCCCTGGGCAGAAAGTGAGGAGGATTATCTTGTATTTTTCCTGTCCACCCCATAGTGAAAGAGGCATGTGAATAAGAAGCATCAATGGGATCAGAACTTGGATAAAAGCCATGGGAGATATGTCCACCAAATCTCAATTCCTCTAGCAAAATGGGACAAAGGACATTCTTTCAGACATGGACGGCCTTCTCTCTGTGTGAAATCTGTTGTGAATTTATGCAGATAAAAAGACTGTCCTGCATCAGGGAATAAATAATTGAATTGGCTCTCTTTTTAACTTGCCTCTAAATTACACAACATAGGCCATTCACTAGTCTCATCCATCAGATATTTCAGATATCAGCCAGGTCAGTGTTCCCATTCCCCTTTGAAGCCTGCAGTAGTCAGTTAACATACCTAAGCTCTGCAGCCTTGGAAGAGAGAAGGGTTATGTGCAAGAAGCTCCCACTCACTATTCTTCCACTTGTTTCTTGAACTGATTTGACCAGAAGCATCTTTTTATTTACGTATTTGTATAGTTTCAGAGATTTTCACAAAAAGAAGCCTGTGGGGGGAAAGGAAGGGGGGGTCTGGCTAACAACATTTGTCCATGGAGAAGCAACGAAATTTTCACTTTATCTCTCTAGCTATTGATAAATATTCATAACTCTATTATCTAAATCCCCACGAGTTTGGGACTATTTGATTTCTCATAATTCAGAGTTCTTATGTATGCATCACCTCCCCCCAAACACACATCTATTTCTAACCAAACTCCTGGGTCTTCCAAACATTGCCACTTAGAGAACGTAATTACAGTGCCTCTCCCTGGCACATCAGACAGATGCTGGCACATGCTTACAACTTCTAAAATGATTCTCACTTTCTTTTTTCTCTTATGCTGTATCGCAAAGATTACAAGCCTAATCTTGGTGATGTTGCATGTCTGAACTGTAGTTGTTTCAATTTTATGCCACATATTGCATTTAGCTTTCAGTTTACCAAAAGCTGAAGTATGGATCTTTGAAGAGGGCAAGGAGCTCTATTTAGGATTCTCTATTAGATATCTCTCTTAGAGTCCCCTCCTTTAATATTGTATTGGATAATTCTAAGTATCTTATTAAACAACATATCTCAGGATTCTTTAGGATAGAGCCATGATAGATAACATAATATCAAACTTATACAACAGTGGAGTACAAATATCATAGAATCATAGAGTTGGAAGAGACCTCAAGGGCCATGTGTTCCAACCCCCTGCAATGCAGGAACCCCCACCCCAATGCTCCTGACATATGGCCATCCAGCCTGTGCTCAAAAACCTCCAAAGAAGGAGACTCCACCACCTTCCGTGGCAGCATATTCCACTGCCGAACAGCTCTAACTGTCATGAAGTTCTTCCTACTATTTAAATTGAATCTCTTTTCCTGTAGTTTGAGACCATTGCCCCACATCTTAGTCTCTGAAGCCATGGAAAACAAACCAGTCCCTTCTTCAATGTGACATCCTTTCAAATATTTAAACATAGCTATCATATCCCCTCTCAGCCTTCTTTTTGAAAGGCTAAACATTCCAAGTTCCCTAAGTTCCCTCATAAGACATCTCTTCCAGACCTTCAGCCATCCTGATCACTCTCCCCTGTACCTGCTTGAGGTTGTCAACAAACTTTTTAAATTGAGGCACAAAGAACTGGACACATTACTCCAGGTGGGGTCTGACCAGAGCAGAATAGAGTGGTACTATCACTTCCCTTGATCTAGACAAGTGGTTCTCAACCTGTGGGTCCCCAGATGTTTCTGGACTGCAACTCCCAGAAGTCTTTGTCACTAGCTGAGCTGGCCAGGATTTCTGGGAGTTGCAGTCCAGGAACATCTGGGGACCCACAGGTTGAGAACCACTGATCTAGACACTATGGTTCTGTTGTTGCAACAAAGAATCACACCTAACCCCTCCCAATTTGGTACCATTTGCAAATTTTATTAGCATACTCTCTATGCCTTCCTCCAAGTCATTAATAAAGATATTTAACAGCACTGGACCCAGAACAACAACCCCCAAATGGGTTGAATATGTTAGATGGCTCCTGTAAAATCAGATCTGATCAACTTTCCCATGAAACTGGAGTCATCAGCTTTATTCTTCCCAAAGAAGCATAACAGAGGGAGGGGTTTTTTCAGAATAGTTAACAAGATGAAACAATCATCAGGCCCTCCCTACCATTAAGCAGAATGAGGTGGCAGCTCTTTGGCTCTTGTTCCTGAATGGTTCCCTCTGTAGCCTGGGATCCAGAGGAGTGGTGCAGGATCATATCCCCATTACCAGAGGTGAGGTTTCAACTGCCAGTTCAGTCAGCTTCCATACATAGAATGTAGTGAGATTCCACCCTGCCTACCGATGAAAAACCTCAGGAAAGTTCAACAGCCCTGTACAACCTGAGCCCTAGCTACCTCAAAGTTCAGAAATCACAGTATGAACCGACTTGGGTGTTAATGTAATCAGGTGAGGCCCTTCTCTCCATCCCACCACCCTCACAGGTACATCTCATGGGAACCCATGAAAGGGCTTTCTTAACTTCTGTGCTCAGACTCTGGAACTCCCTCCCACTAGAGGCCAGGACTGCCTCATCTCTGTTGTCCTTCTGGAAACAGGCAAAGATCTTTCTCTTCAAGCAAGTTTTCCCTGAATGATGGTCTACCATTATGTGTCTTTTATATGAATGTATAGGTTCACATAGACTTTGCATGGTAGTTATACTTATACCCTTGTAGCTTTAATGTATTGCTGTCTATTAATGCTGTAAGATGTCCCTCAATTCCTTGTTCTCAATAGTTGAACCCATCTTAATTGTACCTGACTGTATACAGTATTATCCCTCATTACTGTAAGCTTCCTTGGGTCCTTTCCAAGGAGAAAGGTGGGGAAAAATACTCTAAAATAAATAAATAAATAAATAAATAAATAAATAAATAAATATGTCTCAGGTATTGAAATGGTTTGGACCTTGTCTTCACAATTCGTCAGACCTGCCTTCGGAAATAGACTTTCAAAGGCATAGACATGAAAAAAAAGTGGGAAGAAGAAATAGAAAAACAACAACACAATGATTGTGGTTGATTCAGTAATAATAATAACGGGAGGGGGCTTTGATATCTAACCACTCTCCACATCTCAAAGGTGGAGAGGAAAAACAGGTCCCCAAGTGCTGGGACTGTATGCTGTTGTCCAAAATACTTGAAAACAAATTCCTTCATCAGGAGCTCTGAAACCCTAAAAAATACTGAAAAGATTAATTCAAATGTTAAAGACATCTGTCTGTGCTGCTTTGCCATATACATAAGACTGGCTAGTTGTTAGAGGCCCTGGGAAGCCTAGCAACGATAAGAGAGGACTATGCAGTAACCTGCTGTTTGTGACTGACTCCAGGACAGGGACAAGAAAGTCTACCTGGCAACACTGGACTGAGGCATGATTGGCTGTTGAATAACCAAGGGCAGAAGCAACCTGAGAACAACAGCAGAAGGTATATAGGGCTGATGCCAGAAGAACAAAGGGGAGGATGTTAGTCTGAGCTAGGATGTATACAAGACCGGCTAGATATCAGAGATGTTGAGGAGACAATGGGGATGAGAAACAGAGAATAAATACACACACTCCTCATCCTTTCTCTGCTACTTCACTGGCTAACATCCAGAGAGAGAGGGAAGATAAGTCTGGCAGAGAAACAGAGGACTCAGGAGTGAAAACTCCTCCTAACCCTGGTTCCGCTACCTCTCCAGGTAGATAAGATTGACTAGATGGACACACTGGGAATTCTACTTGGAGCAAGAAACAGAGGAATGGGAAGTGAAAACTGCTACCTCTAACTCGGTATTGTTTTACCAGTTACGGTACCTGTTTGTGCTATTTTGCAAGGTGGGTAATACTGGTTAGTGTCCAGAGATGATTGAAAACATGGTGAAGATCAGAATCACCCAACTGGGGAATGAAAATATTTGCCCTTAGCCCAGCCTGCCCTACGTTTGCCACTCTGCATCATTGACCTAGTTGTTGCAGGACTAGGACCAGCTTATTCTCAGGAGACACCCTGTGTTTGCAGGATCAAGCCCTGCTGAGGCAACCTGTCAGGGCTCTCCTGAGGTTCACCTGAAAGCGCAGAGGGAAGGCCTATTTAAGGAGTGGCTCTCCCTCAGCAAAGCTGTCTTGCCAGCAGAGTTCTTTGGTCTTGCTGTGCTCCAGTGCCTGATCTCTGCTCTTGCTTTGTTCCCTGCACCCAGTTTGTCAGTCACCTGCTCTTGCTAAGTGATCCTGCAGTGGCAGGCTGGCTCCAGACCTGTTGAGTAACCTTCAGATCTTGTGCTCCTGTCCAGGTGGCTTGGCCTGGGAGTAGGCTTGGATGATTCACCTTTGGCTTGGTCCTGGTCCTGCTATGTTTGTTACTAAATGCTATAGTGTGCCTCCTAGACACTGAAGATGGAAATGAAAATACCCATTACTAATGCTGTATCTGTTACTTAGCCACAAATGCAACTAGCTAACAAAAGCTCAAGGAAGTGTAAGCAGGGGTAGATGAGTAAAATAAGACTAGAGTCTAAAGGTGAATTCTCCCAGTTGAGTTGATTAGTAAAAACAGTTTGTTCAAAATGTTTTTTTTTTTAAATCTTCTTTTGGGTCGAATGCATAGGAGCCTGACGACATGTAATTTTTTGACTGGAAACGAAACAGAAGTTAGAGTAGCAAAAGTAGAATGTTCTAACCTTTTATATCCTGTTGTTCCAGGAAAACATAAACAACTTTCTGACATCCTTGGAAGTCTTCTGGGGCAAATAGAGGAAGGCTAGGATATAAAGCCAATCTCTCCCGAACATATCTGTTTTGCTTCTCCAGGTCCAGAAGCCCGGCTGGCTATCAGACATCCAGAGAAGTGCCCTGGGGAGAAGAAACAGAAGCCAGACAGAGTTTAAAAAAACTTCATTCAAAATGTTTTTTGTTTACTTCATCAGGCCCCTAAGACCAAATGGCTGCTAGACTACATGGGATGCCTGATGTAGAAAAAAACAGAATAAAAGGTACCTTATTCTTATGGTCTTTTTCTATAAAACCAAGCTTTCCTAACTGTATCTGTTTTGCTTCTCCAGGTACAGAAGACCAGCTAGTTGTCAGAGATCCATAGACACCTCTTGGTGGTAAGAAAATGATGCCATTGGAGACACAAACACCTTATTCTTAAGGTATTTTTTCCTCTACTTCTTCAGGAGCCTAAGACAAATGAGCATGGCATGTTGTGTGTAGCACCTTTACTGCATCCCCTTTTAAGATTTTAAATAATTCAGCTGGAATGCCATCACCTCCACTGGCTTTGTTGTTTGCAATGCTTTCTAAGGCCCACTTGACTCCACTTTCCAGAATGTCTGGCTCCAGGGCAGCAACTACACTATCTTGGTTATCAGGGACATCCAGATATTTCTGATATAATGCCCTTTAATAGTTCAAGTTTCTTGAATAGATCTCTGGTTTTTCCTTTTCTACTGTTTTCCTCTATTTCTTTGCACGGTTTGTTCAAGAAGGCTGTCCTTTCTCTCCTTGCTATGCTTTGGAACTCTGCATTCAATTTTCTGTATCTTTCACTTTTTCTCTTGAATTTTGCATCACTTCTCTCTATTTATAGGGCCTTGTTGGACAGCCATTTTGCTTTCTTGCATTTTCTTTTCTTTGGGATGGTTTTTGTTGCTACCTCCTCTATAATGTTACAAACCTCCATCCATAGTTCTTCAGGTGCTCTGTCCACCAAATCTAGTTCCTTAAATCTATTCTTCTCCAACACTGTGCATTCATAAGAGAATTGACTTAGATTGTACCTGACTGGCTCAATGGTCTTCCCTACTTTCTTTAGTTTCAGTTTGAATTTTGCTAAAAGACACTGATGATCTGAGCCGCAATCAACACAAGGTCTTGTTTTTGCTGACTGTATAGAGCTCCTCGATCTTTGGCTGCAGAGAACATAAACAATCTGATTCCTTTATTGTCCATCTGGTGATATCCACATGTGCAGTCACCTTTTGTGTTGTTGGAAAAGAGTGTCTGCAATGACCAGCTTGTTCTCTTGACAAAACTCTATTAGCCCTTGCTCTGCTTCATTTGGAACTCCAAGGCCAAACTCGTGAGCTATTTGCTTTAAGGATAACAAAAAATCCTTAGGGTATGAAAACACTTTATTCCTAATGTCGTCTTTTTTCTTTGCCAGGAATCAAGCCCAATTGGCTGCTGGGCTTCATGAAATGCTTTGAGGGCAATGAAAACAGAAGATAGGGTAGCAATGATACCTTTTCTAAACCTCTTTTTCATCTTCCTCCAGATGAATGTAGCAAGAGAATAGTTGGATGTCCAGCAAATCCTTGTGTGGTGGTGAACAGAAGACTAGGGTATAAAACCAAGCTTTCGTAACCATTTTTTTTTTGCTTGCCCAGGTTCAATAGCCAGACTAGCTGTCAGAGATCCTTGGACACCTCTTGTTGGTTAGAAACTGAATGCACTGGAGGGACAAACACCTTATTCTAATGGTCTTTTTCTCTTCTTCAGGTGCCTAAGACTAACGAGTGTGGAGAGCTTGTGGGATGTCTTGAAGCAGGAGGAAACAACTTGTGTTGTAAGTAGAAGAATAATGGGGTATAAAGCCAACCTCCACAGTTCCCAGAGCCCAGATGTCTACCAGAGATCCAGGGAGTGGTGTTTGGGGTAAGAAACTTGAGGGACACTTTATTCCAAAAATCTTTTTTGTCTTAGCCAGGAACCCAGGACAAATTGTCTGCTAGACTTCATGGAATGCTTCCATGACGAAGAAAACAGAAGATAGGGTTGCAAAGGTACCTTTTTCTAAACCTCTTTTTCATCTTCCTCCAGATAAATGTAGCAAGACAATAGTTGGATGCTAAGCAAATCCTTGTGTGGTGATTAACAGAAGACTATGGTATGAAACTAAGCTTTCCTAACCATATCTGTGTTTCCTCCAGGAGCAGTAGACTGGCTTGCTGTCAGAGATCCATGGACACCTCTTGGTGGTAAGAAACTGAATGTATTGGAGGGACAAACACCTTATTCTCATGGTCTTTTGGAACAAATTAATTCCTTTATGCAAGGTACCACTGTATCTGGATTCTGACAACACAGGGTTAGCCAATCAGCTGCATTGGCATTCTGGGCTATTCTGAAACTGCCTGCAGGAAGGAAAGAAAGGACACAGCAGGAGATGGCCCTGTCTTTCCTCAATGCTTTAACCAATCAGGGGCAAGCACACTTGGGCCAGATGATGACTGTCACACCTCTTTCATCCAACTACAGTGGACCCTTGTATAACAAACAGTTTGTATAACATAACATTTGTACAACATAAAAAAATCCGGAGATAGGGGAAATTTGCTTTACATAATCGCCTATGGGGCAAATCCATACAACATAACAATGGGATCACTCTTTCAATGCATTCCTATGGGAAATTTGTATAAAGGAAAATTTGCTTAACATAATTTCATTTGGAATGAATTAATTCCTTTATGCAAGGTACCACTGTATCTGGATTCTGACAACTATTAGTAATGAGCAGATTTAGCTCATTTTTATGCCAGGAAGGCCTGATATAGCTCAGTGGGTTGGAGTTCTAGGCTGTGGAGCCAGGGATTGGGTGTGTGAATCTCCAATGTGCTTCCCCATGAATGGCCATTCAAGATCACACAAGGTGTGTGTGCAGATGTGATTACATCTCCGGCCACCTATTTTCCTGAGGGCAAGTTGGAGGGCTGCAGAGTGTCATTCAGACAGAAAGATGGATGGACAGTTTTTAAGTACTTTAGGCCTAGAAAATTCTAGATTTGCCCAAGCTGGAAATGGCTTGACAGAACATAATTACCATCAATTAATGTCTGTTTATTGTAAGGAACCAGGAATGTAAATAAAATTGATGGGCTTGTTTGGTTTTCCACATCAGTGTGTCAAACAAACAAACACAGGTGCAATAGGGATATCTCCTGAACAAGTCTGTTTCCTGAAGATGTTCCTTTGGTGTATAAGAATTATCCCTAATGATGTTAATGGGCAATCTTTAGGGCTTAATTAGTGTACTTGTCTTCATGTGTATTTTAAAAATTAGGCTAGGAATGCCTTGAAGGGAGGAGAAAAGGAATTCAAAAGGCAATAAAAGAAAATATTCTCTTCAGCTTAAGCCATAGGAAAGTTTGAAAGAGAGAAATTCATTATGGAAAGCTTTTTCTCCAAGTTCTCCAAAGTTGTCCTGACTTCAGTTGCATTCCAGCTGTTGTCTGCCAGCTGGCCTCCGGGAGTCTTCTAAAGGATTCTTTCTCTGTATAATTTTCCCTACATTTCACATGAAGTTCTTAAATAAAGGTTACCCTGAGTGAGGAATTAAAGCACTTCACAAGGTATTATCAAACAGCGCTGCAAGCTGCATAGACAGAGAAGATCCTTTCTTGTCAGAATTCATCTAACTTTAAAGATATCCTAAAGAGAAAATGGGAGTTTGGGAAGCAGTTCCCCTCATACTGAGTTTATAAGTGAGTTTCATTTTTCTGCTTGCCAAAGCCAGGATCAACATGGGGCTTCTGACTTTAGGGCTCATCCTACCATCAGACAGAGTAGGGAGGGTAGTTTTGCCATTCTTGTGTTACCTTAGGGTTCCCCAGCTCTTCTCCATCTCATGGAGGAGAGAGCTATGAGTGCCCTACAGACCGTCTTGTAGCCCCCAGAGCTATAACACTGCCTCACATGAAGTGTGATGGAGAACCCTGTCCCACTGGAAATGCTGAGGTAAAATGGCCCCAATGGGGGCAGCATCTTTTATTTTTGCCTCCGTCAGAAAAATGTTTGGAGTGCCTTTGGTCTCCTTAACTATGTTTGGAAATTCTCCAGTCACTTGTGGGGTGAGAAACCTCTAGGGAGCAGCTTTGGAGGCAAAGCAAGCAGCAGTTGATGAACCAAAGCAGGGGGCCCTGCTGCCTTCTGTAGTTCCCATTACATTTTACCTCAAGACAAATGCTGACGTGAGTCTATGTTTTTGAGCCTGAGCCCAGTGCTTGGTGAATTCAGAGAAAGCTAAAAACAACTTCATTAAGAATAGGGAAATCCCTTTGCAAGTGTGAGGTAGAGTTCACACTGGTAGGATTATTTGGCATTTATATTTCCTGAGTGAAACAACATTGCACTGAACTTATGGCTTCTGGTGCAGGGTAACCACTCTGGAGACTGGAAGTAAGGCAACAAGGAAGTCAAGAGGAAAATCCATTTATAGATGGTGTGGAGGGGGATAACCTTAAACATAGATAAAGAACAAGACTGGTCCTGCCATGAAACTCATTGCAAACTTGCGATGTTTGTCTCAAGCAGAAGGACACAAGTCATGGCATAAGATTACCACCATCCTTTTGAGCATTACTTCCCAACATTGGGTCTCCGGATGTTCTTGGACCACAAATATTGCTAGTGGGGAAGCCTTCTGGGGGTTGTAGTCCAAGAACATTAGAGGCCCCAAAGTTGGGAACCGCTGCTTTAGAGGGTTTGAGTGCAAAGCAGGAGATGGCCCTGTCTTGCCTCAATGCTTTAACCAATCAGGGGCAAGCACACTTGGGCCAGATGATGCCTGTCACACCTCTTCCATCCAACTACAGTGGACCCTTGTATAACAAACAGTTTGTATAATATAACATTTGTACAACATAAAAAAATTCCAGAGATAGGGGAAATTTGCTTTACATAATCGCCTATGGGGCAAATCCATACAACATAACAATGGGATCACTCTTTCAATGCATTCCTATGGGAAATTTGTATAAAGGAAAATTTGCTTAACATAATTTCATTTGGAATGAATTAATTCCTTTATGCAAGGTACCGCTGTATCTGGATTCCGACAACACAGGGTTAGCCAATCAGCTGCATTGGCATTCTGGGCTCCTATTCTGAAATTGCCTGCAGGAAGGAAAGAAAGGACTTATTGGGCAGTTTTCCTGTTGGTTTTGAGGAAGAACACACATGACCCCTTTTCAATCATGAGTGTTCATGGTCTCATTCATGAAGGTAAAGGAGGCAGCTAGTCCCATTGCATCCCTCATTGCTTCTTCTCTCTGAAGAGCAAAGAATCAGAAGAGGAAAAAGGTCCCGCTGATTTTTAGGTTCAAAGTTCAAGGAAGAACACTGAGTTTTGGTTGGATTTTTCAACTTCATATGTTGCCTTTTGTCAGGGAAAAACAAAAATGGCAGTAGGTGTGCAAAGAAATTAAGAAAGGGTTTGTGAGAAAATTGTTTGTGTAGTTTTTTTCCCAAGTTCTTTCCTAGGCCTCACAGGTGCAGCGTTATCGCTTGAGAAGGAGAGAAGAGGCTACAGAGAAGTCATAACATCCAAATCCCTGAAGTTGAACTTCATGGGAACTGAAGGGGGAAAGACTGAAAATGAACTAATGAATATGCTGATCATTGCCCTGTGATTGGTTGACCAACAGAGTGACTGTGGAAAATGGGAGGAGATACTACTAATGAAATGCTGCTTAGAGTCTTAGATTTTGCATATGGCTTCAATTTAGGATTTTTTTTAGTTTTTAACACTTTAAGATGGGTTTTGTAATCTTCTGTGCTAGCATTACTTAGTTTGATTTCTTATTTTATTGGAATGTATTTCCTGAACCATGCTACTGAACCATGCTATATTCTTTCTTTCTTTGTAATTGCCTTTTTACCGAGATTTTAAATGATTTTGACTTTTTCTTTCTATTTTTCTATTTTATAATAAAATAATCATATTTATATTAAAGTGTGATTTTTGCCTAAGAGTGAATGTGGCTAATGACAATATCTTGTCTGGAGATGGAACTTTGGGACATTTTTGTTTACATGTCCTGCCTTGCGGGCTTGGCATAACTTTCTAAAGTACACAATCAGAATTAAGTCTATGGAGTCTAGAAACCTGAGATGCCTCAGAGCACCTCCACATACACTCTCCTGAGACAAGGAAGGTCCAGGATACCAGAGTGGTGGAATTTTAAAGTGAAATTGCCTTTAGATCTGCAAAGTGGGGCGGTCTTTGGAACCCTGCTTTTCCCTTTAAAAAATTGTGTGTGAGGGACCTTTCTCAGGTGGGGTGATTCTCAATCAATCAGGCAGCAACCAATTGTCCCTCTCTGCCTCTGATTTTGAAGAGAGCCACAGAAATCTATTTAAGAATACAGTATTTTCTACTTTTTTTAGTTGGCTGTCCATTAGTCTATAGTTAGACTTAGAATTATGGTATAGTTGGTGGAACAGGTGATACCTTTAGGCTACTATAAAAATAACAAAACATTGCTAATACTTTGAGGGTGAAACCCTCTTCCTCAGAGCAGTACCAATAGGTAATAATATGGCAAAATATGGATTTGCCAGGAGTTATTTCTTAGATGTAGAGTCCATAGCGAGATGGAAAAAAAAGCCAGGCAGTTTACTTGCGGCACAGAGCTTGGATGTTCTTAGGCTGCATCCAAATTGACCGGGTGGGGGGGGAGAGGTGTTTTAATTGTCCCAGTCCTTCCAAAGACATGTCATGGCTCTCACATACACACATTCACATCTCTCCTCAATGTGACTTGCCGAGACCAAAAGCCCCTGATTTGTCAGCGAAGGGAGAGGGGGGTTGGTATAGAAGGCCCATGCATTTCATTTGAGGATTGGGATAAAAATTGGAAAAGTCCACTGAGTATAGCTAATTGGATCAAATAAAAGGAAAGAGATTACCCAGTGTTGCAGTCTTGTTGAAGGTCCATTTGCCTCTTTCTTGGTACGTAGTGGGGGAGGCTCATTCCTTGTATCTCAATATTTCCAATTGAACCAAAACAAGTTGAGGAGCCATGTAGCCATCACAAAAGACAAATACAAAAGTGGAACAGGTGATACCTTTAGGCTACTATAAAAATAACGAAACGTTGCTAATATTTAGTGTTTTTGTTAGTCAGGTAGCTATGAGTCATTTAAGGCTTGTTTGTGTAACTAGTCACTGTCCTACCATATGCTGTTTTTAATCTGTGCAGAATTGTCTCAGATTGTGGTATTAAAACCGTAAGTGCTAGGAGATGAGAAAACCAAAAAAGGGTTGGTCTACTATGAGTTGACTTGAAGTTAAAACTGCTCTGTAATTCTCTGCACTTCTGCTGCACAAATCAGAGTTTTTAGTAAAAAATCCAATACTTTGCCAAGAATTGTTGAGGGCTCTTGCTGGTCACTGATACATCTAAATTTGACCATATTTCACCCATCCTGGCCCACCTGCACTGGCTACCACTATACTTCTGGGCCAAATTCAAGATGGTGATGTTAACTTATGAAGCCCTTTATGGTTCAGGACTTCACTATCCATTAGAACGCCTTTCCCTTGGTTAATTATCTTATCCTGCCTGCATGTCCCTGTCCTTGATGCTGTGGAAATCGTCAACCAGAAGCCAGACCATCTCAGTAGTGGCCACCCAACTCTAAAATTTTCTCTCTGTGGAGTTACAGTTGGCCTCCACTCTCCTGAAGTTCTAAAAGCAAATTAAAACCTGGCTTTTTACCCAGGCCTTAAAAATCTCACCCCTTTGCAATATTATGTGGGATAAGCAGCAACCGTCAAAACTGGATATGGAACAACTGACTGGTTTAAAATTGGGAAAGGAATACGACAAGGTTATATACTGTCACTTTGCCTTTTTAACTTATATGCAGAGAACATCATGTGAAAGGCAGGATGGATGAATCACAAGCCAGAATTAAGATTGCCAGAAGAAATATCAACAACCTCAGATATGCAGATGATACTACTGTACTCTGATAGCAGAAAGTGAAGAGGAATTAAAGAACCTCTTAATCCTGTCCTGTTCTGCCAAAAAATTCTGCCTCCTCTCAAGTCCTCCAGCAGCCTCATTAGCCATATGAACTTTCCACTCATGAGCTGCTTAGGATAACAAGGCAGCTGAAAGCTTTGTAGCCAGTTTGAATGGTGCAAGATGCCAGTCTAAGATAACCAGATGGAATGGTGGTTCCTGGCCCTTATTTTATTAGTCCAGACTGGCATGAATTTGTTCATACCTTTCTGCAACTTCTTGTAGTTCTTCACCTTTCCCGTAACTGCTGCAGCCTCGGCTACTAGCCATTGCCTCACACAATTATTATTCCTACACCAGAAGTGGTGGTGATGGGGACTAGTGAAAGAGAAGAAAGCAGGTGGGCTTCCTTTGTGTGTCTCTGGAGCCTTCCAGTAGGCTATTTCTTCAAAATTAAATTAAATTAAATTATAATCAATACTAACAACAAATAGAACAAAACAAAACAGCAAAAGCAATCAACCCATTTTCTGCCTAACTATTCATTGAGGTAGAAAGAATGTGAGTTGTTTTCTTCAAGGGGTTTTTCTTGTGCCTTCACAGTCATTTGAGTTTAGGCACTGTAACGATGACAAATCGATGTCATTAAAAATTACTGCTATTTTGCCATACCTTAAGGCCATAGCTGGGCAAATGCATTTTGTCCCAAAGTTTTACCACTGGCTCTCTGTCAGCTTTACTACCCTTTATTGTGGATTTGCGACAAGGCACATTGTGCTCCAGCGAAGATGCTTGCAGCACCATCTTAGGAATGCCTGCTTAAAAACTCCAATGGGTATAGGATTGCAACCTTATTCTTTATACACAGCATGGCTGACTTAGGGCTGGTCCCTGTTTGTTTCTAAAAGCAAGCTGGGCTGGTTTGTGTTGTGCCTTGAGGGCTTGCAATGCTCACCTGTCTGTTTTCTCTTTTGCCTTTGAGGAAGGGTATGCATGCATGTGTCACTCCACATCAGCCAAGCACACACTTGTACAGCTCTCTTCGCAGGTGATGCCAAATCATTTTGTGCTGTTACAAGTGTTTTACATCAGAGTATTCTCCAGGCTGGCTGGCTTTCCATTAGCCCCATTCTCTTGAGAGGGACATATAGGTTCTCACGGCTACAACGGAATCATGCATGAAAGCCCAAGGTTGTTTAAGCCTGGAGAACTCTGATTGCCACCCACCCAAATAACTCAAATCAAGGTGGCAAAGTCTGGCCTCTAAAGCATCAGCACCCCAGGTAGATGGCACAGAGGAGTTTATGAACAGACGTCCATCACTTGATCACTGCAGTGTCAAGTGCTGCCTCTTGAATGTTTTGTGGAGAACTATAGAGTTTTTGACCTGGGCATAAAGAGTGGTTATGAGAAATCGGCACCACTTAATATGCATTGCTTCATATGAATCCCTCCATGCGGCACCACAAGTGTTGCATGTCCCCCTCCCCACCTCCCCAGCTGGCTGGCCTACCCATATTTCATCATGCACCACCAGGATCCTCCTCCTCTGGCAATGCTCCAGTCTGGAAAGGAGCTCAGGCTGTCCTTCTCTACCTGTCTGGGCAGCTGAGGAGATGAGGGTGGAATTATTCCTGCACAGCCATTGAGTGGTTGGCCGCCAGAGGAGGTGGGGAAGGGCAGCCCAAGTTCTATCTTGGAGCACTGCCAGAGGAGAAGGACCCTGGTGGTGTGTGACAAAATGACCAGCATGGGTGGGGGAGGGGACACATGGCACCCATGGTGCTGCACAAAGGTCTTTGTATAAAGCAGCACAAATTAATTCATGTGCATTTCTAGTGATCATGCTCCAGAATTCTTGGAGTGACAAAAATAAAAGGGAACTGGGATGTACATTTTCAATCAAATTGTTTGCCTCACAGAATGCCTTCTTCTGTGCAGTAGTAGCAACAATAAATCTTCCACCATCATTACTTCCCATTAAAGTGTTTTGCTTATCTGCTTATATACCGCCCATACCACTTCAAGTAGTCTCTGGATGGTTTACAGTTTAATTACACTATGCAGACTACACATTACCACCACTACCCAGCAAGCTGGGTACTCATCTTACTGACCTTGGAAGGATGGAAGGCTGAGTCAACCATGAGACTGGTACCTGGGATTGAGCCCCAGGTCATGAACACAGTTTTACCTCCAGTACAGGCATTTAACCAGTGTGCCACGAGGCTCTTAAAATTGTGCTGCCTGGAAACAACCTATCAAGAATATCTTGGCCCCATCACCAGTCTTGTTAAAAAAAAATTCTGCTAATGTTGGCAGAAATGAATATACTGGAAACAAACATATAAAATTGTAATCTCAGGCACAAAACCCTAAGAGTCACAATTGTCTCTCAGATATCCAAGGAAATCATTTCTTTGCAGAAGACCTTTTTATAAAACTAGTATGAAACTGTTTACACCCAACAAACCTTCTCTTTTACTTCATTTCCCACGGGAACCTTTCCATTTGCAGTTATCTATTCTCAAACCTGAGAAAACATCAGTACTTGTAGCCACTAAAATCTCCCTTTTCTTATATGGTGTGTGTCAGCTTGCCCATGCCCACCAGCTTCCAGGAATTTGCTTGATATCTCAATACTACCAGAGGCCAGGTTAAGCCTGCTCATGCAGGCCAGTACATGCTCTGTACAATAATGAGCAGTATAAATGGGTAGTTCCACTTCCAGTTACAGGAAAGTTCCGGTTCCGGTTCCCGTGATGAGACAACTTAGTAAATGCTGCAGCTAATCAAGTTGAATTCCTCCAGATAAAAGGAACCCCAAGAAAATGCCTTATCTCCCACTGGAGGAAAACCTATACCAGTGATGGTGAACCTTTTAGAGACCGAATGCCCAAACTGCAATACAAAACCCAGTAATTTTTTGCAAAGTGCCAATACAGTAATTTAACCTGTATACAGGTGGCTATGAAGGGGAGATGCCGGGTGCCCACAGAAAGGGCTCCGAGTGCCACCTTTGGCACCTGTCCCATAGGTTCGCCATCACTGACCTATACCATTTGGCAAAGGCTGAAGCTATCAGTACCAGAGACCTGTAGAAAGATGTAAATATTTGGTGTGTCATGAGTAAACTGCTTTTATCCCTCCCTTCCAAAAAGATTTGGAATCTTTTCTTCAAACAAGCACCACCACCACGCCTTTTGAGGAAGCGGCTTTTGGCAAAGATGTGTGAATGTTCTGAAAGACAAGCATATCTCTGAAGAAATGATCTTTCTCTCATTTATTTTATGAATTTGTCTTTCTGCCTCTTGCTTTTTTGTGAGCTGGTAGAGAGAAAAAACTCTTGAGGAAACTGCTTTTTGTTTTGTGCTTTCTATATGTGGTGGATTTAAAAGACACAGTTTAAGGGCAGTGTTGGGAAAGCTGTTTTTCAAAGGAATGTTTATTTGACCTTGGATTGACTGCATGTTTTGAAAATAACTGCTGAAGAATCTCTGTTCCCCGCCTCTTTGGTTCTTTCTTTTTTCTATACCCCTCCATTTTGGAAACCGAGTGGCAGAAACTACAATTACAAGCAATATTAACTCTTTGTTATGAGCTACAAGAACACAATGAATTGGGAAAACTTAGAAGAAGAGTTTGCCAATATAATCCTATGGGGATTACAAAAAATAATAAACATTTATACATCACAAATGGACCCATCTTCTGAAAATACAGTAACTCCCCACTTTTTGCAGTTAATATACTGCAGTCCCACTATATTGCAGGACCGCAGTATATGAAAAAAAGCTCCTTGGGATAAGCTGGAAAGGCCTGTTTCAGGCCTCCTGTACTTACCCCAGTCTTGGCGCTGTCACAAACGGGCCTGTGAGAGCCTTCCTGGGCCCATCGGAGGCTCCAAAACGGCTTTCCCGGGAACCGGAAGTGACTTCTGGAAAACAAGAAGTGACCTCTGGATCACTTGAAAGCACTTTGGGGGCCTCCGAGGGCCTTTCTAGACATGTCAGAGGACTCAGAAATGCTTTTCTGCAGATCAGTTCCAGGATCCCGGGAATTACAGGATTGTGGGAAGGATGCACTGGGATTAAAACCTGGGCCAAGGGTTACCAATTGATGGAACACAATGCCTGGGGGTTATTTGTATATTGTACCAGCCCCTCCATGCAATCTGTTAGATGGCACAAATTGGGGGGGGGGTGTATTGGACTTGCCCAGGATAGATGCTGTGTGGGCTGGGGAGGTCAAGCGTGACCTGGGTGGCCCAGCCTTTAATCCACACTATTCCAGCCCCCTCTCTGGTTAATTGTTGCATATTGCTAGTTAATAAAGTGTGGCCCTGGTTAAAACCCATTACCTGCATCTCACTTCTCCTTTTGGGGTTCAGGGCAAAGTAATCTTCCAATTACTAACCTTTAGCATGAACAGATAAATTTTTCAGGCCTGACTGAGACCAAAGAACTTGCCTTTCTCAAGTCCCAGATAAAAAGTAGCTAGATGAACAAACAACTCTTTCCTCAGGAGGGGTGACAGGACAGAAGCATCTCACAGCACCATAGGAAAAGGAATCAGGATAGCTTGTGGGCTGCAGGGCAGATTGCATAGTATAGATTCCTCTGTCCTGCACCTTTTCCTGCATTGGCCACCTGCAATTACTGCCTCACTGCCCACAACAGAGTTACATTATTCAGAAAGAGAAGGATATTTTGTATAGGTTTTTTTTTGTTGGGGGGGGAATACAGCTTTTTGACAAAGAAAGCAAGCAGACGAGCAGGAGTTTTAAAAAAATCAACATGTAGCACAAAATAGACAATGTGTAAATATGTTCTCAGGGGTCAAATAGCAACAACGTAGAATTACCCCAAAGAAATAATTATGATATGTATTGAATTATTAAAGAAAAAGAGCACTGAGTAATGAACTAATTTGAACCAAATATGTGAGGAGGAGGGAAAATATATAATGGGGTTCAATATTATATATATATTTAAAAATCACCCAAAAACACCCCTGCAGAGATTATTTCAATTTGCCTTTTCCCATTTTCTGTCATGTGCATTGTTGCTGCAGGTGATCTTTAACACCAGCAGGAGAAAAATACAATAAAAAAACAAAACAAAACAAAACTGTGCATTTGTATAATCACAAAAGGAGATGTGGGCTTGGAAGTCTGCTGGGCCTTATGGAATGAAAAGATCAACGGTTAATTATTCTGCCGGAGTAATTAGAGCACCACCTTTGATTCCAGAACATTGTTGGTAGTTGGCTTGCAGCCCCAGTCAACAATTAAGATTTTCAAAGGGCCATGTTCTAAACAGAACAAGGACGGAAGGGTAACAACATTGGCCATACCTATGCGTTCGTTTCCAACCAAGTTGAAAAACACCAAAGGGTCCCATTGTCTATTCTTTACTTTAAAATGCCAAGAAAAGTATGCGATAAGATCCATAAAGGCACAACACAAACACAATGTATTGTGAGCTAGCTGAATAGTTAATTGGTTGTTCTCTGACTCTTTATGCAGCACTTTGTTGCCCTGCTCAATTTATTAGTCCTAGGAGGAGAATGCTGGTACTGTATTCAGGTACCGTTGTGAGATGGGGAAAGTATGGTCTGTGTGCCACATGTGGATCCAAGGCCATTTTTATACACACAGCCTCTCTGAACTTTTCAGTGCCCTTCCAGTAAAAAATAAACTTTAAAAACAACAGGACAGAAATGAGTTTTCTGCTCTAGGAGGCAGTTTGTGCTATAATCAAGAAGAACTTCAGTAAGCCATTAAAATTAAAAAGTGATTGGGACATTTCACATTTTAAGTGACTGAGTGAGTTGATATTTTTTGTTTGTTTATATGTTGCAATCCTATTGCTCAATATAGTGTCACACTAGAGAAGGTGTTGAGTGCATGGTTAATTACACTGCCACCATTTAAATTAATCCCTATTTGGAATAAGGGTATTACTTAAAATTATGGAGTCTCACACACTCTCCTTTTAAAACAAAAAAGAATAGTTTATTGTAACATAAAAGATAAATACATTCAGGCTTTCAGATGTTAACTTCAGTTGCTATTTATATGTACTGAGCATTTCACATACTGCCAGGCCCTATCTCTACATTTGTCAGCTCACTATCTGTCTTCTACATCTTCTAGTCCCTATCTCTGTATTTGACAAATCCCTATCTAACTCCGCCCACAAACACTTCCATTGGAGCATACAAATACAAAATCTTTTCAACATTCAGAACAATTAATACTCATGAGTTAGGGATGCATGCCAGAGTAGGCCTATTGAATTGCTGGGGATTTGGTGAGTCAACACATCTGTAAGTTCCATTGATTCGACTGGGCACTTCTAGTTGTGACTTCCTTTAGTGTAGGAAGTTGCAACTATAGTAGTCCCATTTGAATCAATGGAGCTGATAGAAGAGTAGACTCCACTCCCCAAATCGCCAATGACTCAATGGGCCTACTCTAGTGTGATATACTACATAAAACAACAGGATTCAAGTCATTGCATTTTCTGCATTCTGGATGGTTTTGCAACACTTTAAAACATACTGCATATTACATACAGAATTAAAAAAATAAAGATTCCCCCCGACATGTGTGCTAGTCATGTCTGACTCTAGGGGCGGTGCTCATCTACGTATTCAAGCCAAAAGAGCCAGTGTTGTGCAAGTTTGTGCCCATGTGGCTGGCATGGCTGCAAAGAAACACTCTTTTTAGCTTCCTGCTTTTTACGGCGCTACCTATTTATCTACTTGCATTTACATGTTTTCGAACTGCTGGGTTGGCAGGAGCTGGGGTTACCAGCAGGAGCTCACTCCACTGCATGGCACCCGGGATTTGAACAGCCGAACTGCCGACTTTGCAGCCAACAGTTTTTGGAGCCTCAGTCCGCTGAGCCACCACAGAATAGACACGAAGTTTTTAACAAAGTTAAAAATGTGAATAGCATAAAAAGTGCATGGCATCAAGCAGTTTTCCAATAACAGCTGGACAGGAGGTAAAAGACTGACAACGAGGGCTGATACGAAAGGCTTCTCTGGAAAAAAAAATTGTCTTTTAAATGACAAGGAGGGAGCCAGGCATAGCTCCTCTGGGTGCTGATTCCATAAGATTGGTGCCACTGCAGAGAAGTCCATGCCTCTGTGAGAAGATTGTTAAGGCCTACCACAAAGTGATACACAGAGGGATACATTGAGGAGTCTGGCCTGGGAAGATGTGGTGGGCTGGGTGGATGACATTGCAGAAAGACACTCCAACAAGTATTGTGGTCCCAAACCATGGGGGACTTTTGCCCATAGAATAAATATGTGGTACAAACAAATTAATTTCCATACAGAACTGGAAAAGGATGCCCATGGCCCATGAGTAAACATTATGAGGAAGGCAGCCTGACAGCCCTCACTTTTCATAGTTCACTCCTGTGGCTCTTCTGATGAGAAGATTCTCTGCAACAGCTAGTGTCAGGTTCTCTCATGCAAAATAAATAAATAAATAAATAAATAAATAAATAAATAAATAAATAAATAAATAAATAAATAAATAAATGTTTTCCTCTTTTTAAAAACCTTAATTCCATGCAAGCCAGGATCCAAATTAGCCTGCCCCCTTCATTCTGTGACAGCTTAAGCCTAATTTTGAACTTTTGCCTCATGGACAGAGAAGGGGCATTGGGCCACGATTTCAGGGGATGCCCTCTCTGCCTCCATCAAAAATTTCATATGCTGCTTTACTAAGTTTTCTGGTAACTCTTTCCTGCTTGACATATACATTGTAACCATTGCTTCCTATAATACAAATATCCCTAGGTAGGTAATTATTGTACGGTGTCCTGAAAATTTGCATGCTGAACTCCAGGCCACACATGTGTTGGTAATGTGACTGATTTATCTATTACAGCACAACTCCCCAGACCTGCAGCAGGATCTCTCTTAGGCTAGCAAAAGTGAGGAACAGGGGGCACATTGAAAGCCATTAAGCCACTGTGAGTAAATACTCACCTTCTATTTTATTTTCCAGTTTGTCATAATTTAGTCTTATATTGTTCATGACATCTAGAAGGGTAGCTTCCTTAACCTACTGTTAGCAAAAGCAACAAAGATGTTTGCCCCACATATAATACCCTGATTGATTCTTGCATAAGCTTTCAGGGAATGCAGCTTACTTTATCAGATATGAGAACTGTCTCCTCAGAATGCACTCTGATCATATATTTCAATGTACAGCTGTCAGGCCCAGGAGATGAGCACAGTGGCTGTTCACAACATATATGTCGACAATATATTTTTCTTAGCTTCCTTCTTGTTTTTTGATTTTTTTCTTATCAGAATGAGCTTATAAGGCTGTAATCCTTTAACACTTTTTTTCTGAGAGCAAAGCTCGTGGAACTCAATGAGAATTATGTCTAAGCAGACATCTTGGATAGTTTCCTAAGTACTCATAAAATACTTTCAAGAATAGTTAGCAAACTATACTAGCACTCACTGGATTAAGCCAAAATGAAGAGCCATGAGAACAAATTTTGAACACATGGGTAAGGTCAGCCCAAAGATATCTTGAGTAAGTAGAACAACAGCAAAAACTGGCAAAGCCTGGGGAATTTGACTGTTTGGCCTCCGATTGTTAAAATGAGTACATAGCTTTACTGGTTGAGTCAGTAAAAATGATAACTCAAATAGGTCAAATGAGGCTTTATTTTTTATTTAGATATATTAGACAATCTGAAAAAGAAAAAACTACCTAATGAACAATTATCTACATTGTTTGGCCCATCTTCTTTTAGAAGAAAAGTGGATTAAAGAGTATTTGAAAGAGGGGAACTAAGGAAATGTACAGAGTGAAGCAGCACCCCGGGCGTCCTAAACTGTCCTTTATTTGATTTGACTTCACTTCCTACAACATACTCTGGTATAAGGTAGAACAAGGGGTTGAATCCACAAGCTAACTTGGGTGGTTACTTCATGTCCTTCCTCGAGCCGAGGTGAACTTGCCTCCGTGTTGAAATTGGTTTTCAACATGGATCGAGAAGTGGATTGAAAAGATTCCCGAGCTCCAGGACGGGAATCTCTCACCCCGCTTGGAGTGCAGTTCAGGGGGCGTGGTCGGGGTGAACTTGGATTGACCCCACAAGGACATGAGGTTATGTTCCTTCGAACTCGGATTGACCCCACAAGGACGTGAGGTTACGTTCCTTCGAACCAATCTCCAGTGGGGCCGCAAACTGCAGCAAGAGGGACGTGAAGTATCAGCCTTAGCTGCTGCTTGATCTGCTAAGAGATCTGATATGCTGGATAGCTCAGTGGTTTAAGTGAGAGTTTGATTCTTCATTGTGCTTCCTTGACAGGTGCTGGACTTGATCCATAAGGTCTCTTCCAGTTCTGCAGTTCTATAATTATTCAAAAATACCAGGCACTGACAATCAAAATTATAGAAACATTGATTGGTATTCTATAGAAGATACATGTTTTAACCAAACACCTAAGTATCTATTAAATGCTGGCACAATATTTATGCTGTTCCTAATATTGCTGTTTGTTTTTCATTTTTTTACATCTGATAATGTTATTTCTGAGATTTGCAACTGCTTGTAATATTGTGTGATTTTTTTTACTTTATTCCCAAAGCTCCAATGAATACAGGGCTCACTGAAGTGGTTTCATTCACATGCAAGATATTTTGATTGCTAGCTCTCTGTATTTTGTTAGTTTTCCAGTTCTTTAGCTTCAACTCTAGCAATCCCTGGAAAAGCAATGTCAATGATCCAGACATTTCTTCTTCCTATTACTACTGTGTCTAGTGTGTTATGTTCATGGTGTCTATCAGTTTTTATCCAGAAATCCCACAAGATCTTGACTTTGTCATTTTCTTTTCTACCTGATGTTCCCATGGATTTTTGGAAGCTAGCAAGTTATATTTTTTTTGCATAATACAGTATTCACCCACCTATTGTGGGGGTTAGGGACCCAACCCAACCCACGATAATGGAAAATCTGTGATATGTGGATGCTGGGTCAGTTTGGGATTCAGGGGCCTATCTGGGGCCTTCTACACTTACCTGAGGTCCGGTGCTGACCCGAATGGGCTTCTGATGGGCTTCTATTTATTATTTATTTATTTATTTATTTATTTATTGCATTTATACCCCACCCATCTTCCCGTAGGAACTCTGGGCGGCTTACAATAGTAATAAAAACAGCACAATAAAATCAAACATCAGAATAAACAAAAACAAACTATTCTAACCGGCATTGGCGCCCTGACAGTACGTATCGTTCCCAAAGGGAAATTTTCCAAGAGTGCAAGATATAAACAGCGGGGGGGGGGAACTACAACAGGTCGCCAAAGGCCTCCCGAAAGAGCAGGGTTTTTAAAGCTTTACGGAAGGCCTGCAGGGTCTCTGCAGAGTGCACTTCGCTTGGGAGAGTGTTCCAGAGGGAGGGGGCCACCACTGAGAAAGCCCGATTGCATGTAGATATCCTACGGGCTTCTCGGGGAGTGGTGACCCGAAGCGAGTGCACTCCCGACTGCCGAACTGGTCGGGCCGAGGTTGATCGCTGGGCGATCTGCTCTGACAGGTAGTCCAGGCCCAAGCCATGGAGGGTTTTATAAGTTAAAACCAATACCTTGAATCTGATCCGGGATGCAATGGGTAACCAATGCAGGCGAGCCAATTCTAGGCTTGTAAGAGGCCCTAGAAGTGGTTTCTAGTGATCTGGAAGTCATTTCCAGTTTTCCTGAAGTTACTTCTGGTTTGCCTGAAACCATTTCTGGGGCCTCTGATGGTTTGGGGCCATCCAGAAGGCACTTCCAGTTTTCCAGAAGTCAGTTCCGGTTCCCTGGAAACCATTTCCGTGGCCTCCAACAGGCCCAGGAACCCTATTGGAGGCCTATTCAGGACAGCACCAGGCCTGAAACAGGCCCATGCTCCTTGCCCCAGAAGCCCTTTGTTTCATATACTGTGGTCTCATGATATACCGGGACTGCAGTCAGGGCCGGCGCTAGGTTTTTTGTGCCCTAGGCGAGGGGCAGGGTGGGGCGGGGCAGGGGGTGGGGGTGGCGGCGGGGGGGCAGGGCGGCTGGCAGGTGGCAAATGGCGGGGACGGCAACAGGCACGGGGCGGACAGCGATGGGCACAGGGGGTGGGTGGCGGGGGGTCAGCAGGCTGGCCAGCGCCCTCTGTCCATTTTGGCGCCTGAGGCAACTGCCTAGTTTGCCATAATGGATGCGCCGGCCCTGACTGCAGTATATGAAATGTGAAATTGCAGGGGATGACTGTACCCAGTTTACTAATTTTACCACTCTACCATGTCTAGATTTGTAACCTGTTTGTGCACTCTTAAGTCATTCACAGATGAAGAGCGACACAATTTCTTTTTTTCCCTTTTTTTTGGGGGGGGAGAGTCAACATCTGCCGGCACTAATTCCTTGGTTCTTAGCTTTCATCACATTGGTTTGGGGTGTTTGTTCTTGTGATTCAGAATATCAAGCCTTAATGGTCCCCAGTAGGAATGGGCAATTTGTTTTGTAACCGGTAGGTTCCAAAATGACCTGCACAAGCCCAGGTGATGTTCCAAAGCCTACAACACATATGCAGCCAATGTCTTACCTTTCTTTGGGCTCACATGGGGTTAAACTCCAACCAGGAAGCAGACTACAATGTCATCTTTGCTGCTCTGTGGTGCTGTCCAGTCAGGAGCTGTGCAGGGACAGGCATCATCCTGCCTCCCTCTCTGATTGGCCAGCACCATGCAGCAGCACATATGATGTCATAGCCTGCTTTCTTGTTGGAGCTCAGCTCCGTGCCGGCACAGAGAAAGGTATGACATTGGCTGCAAGTGTGTTGGAGGCTTTGGAACGCCACCTGGGCGCATCCCTAGTCCCCAGTTTTATCCAAGCCTATGATGATTTTAGTCCTGCCTATTTTGTTGTTATGGGGCATGGTGGCTCAGCGGGCTGGAACAATGAAAACTGTTGGCTACAAAGTTGGCAGCTCAGCAGTTCGAATCTTGGGTGCCATGCAACGGAGTGAGCTCCCGATAGAGATGGGCACGACTCAAAAAATGGTGTTTCGTTTGTCGTTTGGTCGTTTAGGGGTTCGTTTTGGTTCGTTTTCATTTTCGTGACATTTTTTGCAAAAAAATTTGTTTTCATTTCGTTAGGTAACAAAACAAAAAACAAAAATGAAAACAAAAAATTGCTGTTTCGTTAGCATTCTTTTTAGTTCAATACATCTGCTGCAACGAAAATGAAAAACACGGCAAATTTGGTTGTTTCGTTTTCATTTTCGTTTTGTTTTTTAAAAATTCATTTCATTTTCATTGCGTAATGAAACGAAAAAACGAAAATGAAAAATCGCTCATTTCGTGCCCATCTCTAGCTCCCGCTGTTAACCCCAGCTCCTGCCAACCTAGCAGTTCAAAAGTATGTAAATACAAGTAGATAAATAGGTATCAACATAAGAAGTGGGAAGGTAAAACACTGTTTCCTTGCAGCCATGCCAGCCACATGGCCACAGACTTGCACACCACTGGCTCTCAGCTTGAATACAGAGATAAGCATCACCCCTAGAGTTGGACACAACTAGCATGCATGTCCAAGGGGAACCTTTACCTTTTTATTTTGTTGTTGTTGATGAGGATAAGGATGAGGATGATTCAGCCACGTTAAAGTCCAGAAAATAGGCTGCACTGTTACATCAGAAATGAGTCATTAGCTCTTCATGATGTATACATGTCATATGTTTAATCTGTATACAACCACACTCAGCTGGAAAAGCTGGGCAAAATAATTATTTATTATTGCAAGTAATAACCAGATGTTGCATCTGATCAACTTTTGCTTTCAGTGAGTTAATAAATTGATGTCAGTGCTCTCTAATAAAACTTGGGAAGGCAAAAATGAAAAATAAGTACATTAAAGGTGCTGTGTTAAAAAAACCAGGGCTTTGAAGGTTATAAACTGCAAATTGCACATGAAAATGTGTGGGCATGCTTTGGATGCTGAAGGATAAATCCAAAATAAAACTAGGGAAAAATTTGAAATGTTTACCAAAGGTCAAGCTTTCGACATGACTTTTAAGTTTTGAACAATTTTCAACCTGGCTTTAGAAATCTTAACTTCAAGAATTGTGTGAGCGTGCATTCTCCAAATTCATTATCCTATTTGTATCCAGAGAACCAGAGGTAGAGGAATGGATTTAGCCACATTTCTCACAGAAGACAAGAGTTTCTCTAATAGGTTCCCTGGGGAAGACTCACCATTTGCAGAGAAACACCTAAAATAAACTGAATGGTGTGGATTATTTTCTGGGAGGGGGGGATCTTGTGGGAAGTGTTAGCTCAGATGACCTGAGAGATCTTTGCTCCCCATTTTGAACATCTTTGCAGCAGGTGGTGGGGTGGTAGCCTAGCTTTCTACCGGCCTGGAGCAGCTATTCACTGCAAAATGAGAATGGTCATCACATTTTTGTTTGTTTGTTTGCACTGAAGGCAGCACTGAAGCCTCTCCAAAGAAGTACACAATTTGAAAGGGTGACTGTCTTGTGAACGTGCATGGTTCAAAGGCAATATAACTTTTCAGATTTCTTGGGGGAAAACCATGCCTTTCCTGGTATGGAGTTTAGTAAAGATAAAAGACCAACACTTTCAGTTGTGCCAAACAGCACCAGACAAATAGTAAAGCAAATAATTCTGGTAAAAAGAGTTCATGCTAGAAACCTGCATATTCCATGTTCAAAATTAATGGCCAGTGTCCTGATAGTTATGGACACTGGCAAAGCTCTATTGGAATAACCGCAAATGACCACAAGTTAAGAAACCGATGTAGATACTTGCCGTTGCGCACCAGTCTCATATGCTATTCCGACTTCTTGAATTGTTACCATTTGCAGTTGAAATGTATGCCAATGAATTTCCTGTTGCATAGTTTTTTTAGCTGATAAAGGACTACCAAGAATTGGATTTTTTTCCTGTCAATTCTTAATGTTTCAAAACATGCTGCAGAACCTCAAGGGTGTTCTTTGACATTTTCTTTTCTTTTCTTGGCACCTCCCTTACTTATTGTTCTGGGTTGTCTGTTCCCAAGCTCTATTTGAATTTCTGGTCCATATTGCCAAACCCAGCTCATATATCAGATTGCTGGCTTTCAAAAGTTGACAGTCTTGTGATGTCACCAGGCTTTCTGCTGTGATGTCACCAAGCACTGCTTTGTAATGTCACTAAGCTTTGTTTTCTGAGTCATTGTGAGGAGGACACACCGACCCAGTGAGCTGAAATGAGGTGTTCTGTCTGAAAAATCATATAGAGAGGAAGAACTGGACCTGATTTTTATCTGGGCAAAGAACTGAAAGTACTACGTTTGAATGATAAGGAGGAGAAAGGCCTGAAAGAAGAACCAGCTGGGAGGGGGGTGCCTTTTGGGTGGGAAAAAGGGACACATAAAAGGAGGGGGAAAGGTTGAAGGGCAGCAGTTGGTTATAGAAGTGAATGAGTCTGGAGACTGTTGTTGGAACAAGGTGTCAGATCATAGTAAGGAGGGTTGGGTCACCATTGTGGTAAAGGATCTGTGGATGAACTTAAAAGGAGCCAAAGAAATAGCGGAAAAGGAGTGGAGAGAAAAGAAATATTATAAACCTTCCTACTGGGGACAAATTAAAGAGTGCCCCTGACATAAAAGGGAGCGAGAGTGATGATGAGCCTTGGAGGAGGGGGGTAATGAAACCAACAGACTGAGTATGTGCAGAAGCACCCAAAGTCCACAAAAACTTGGGCCACAAGGTGTGGGAACCCTTTGGGAGCTGGGTGTTCTACCCCACACAATAGAGAGGGAAAGTTGAGGACCTAAAAGCTCAATACCAAGTTGGTTTTTGATCACAGTAGTTCTAGAACTGTGCCAGTTCCCAGGAATATGTCACAGGATGTACAGTTGTTTGATGGAAAAGAACTCTGAAGAAAGAAGCCTCTGTATGTTTTGATGCTATTATTACTGCATCTTCAAAAATAAAAGACTTACCTCTGTTCATTGAAGAAGTGTCCATGTCTCCTTTGGTGGGGAAAGTAAAAGAAAAAGTTACAGCCATATGCTTTAAAATGCCAGAAGCCTGCCATCCCCACCTATGTCTCAATCATTGTGTCACTCAACTATCATTTCACTTCTCCCTGTTTGTATGTTTTATGGTTCTTTAATATGTAGAGATGGGTTAGCTGGTCTGGGAGAATGAATGGATTGACTGACAGGTGAGTGCTATGTGAGTGACTGTTAGAACCATTGAACAGTGGGGTGGGGGAGAGAGAATCTGCCTTAATGGAACTTGATTAGATTGGCTGTTATCTCCAATCCCAGGGTCAAAGGGAAAGAGTGTACAACACTGAGCGAGCACTTAGTTTAGGATATGGTTACAATTAGAAAAAGAAACACAGTTGAATTGATTTTAACACATTTTAAATTGATATTAAAAAGGTGATTAAACAACAACACACTTGAAGAGCAGATAATTTTGACAAGGAATTGTATTTTTTGACTGTCAGTGATTTTCTCTCTCTCCCACCATCCTTTATTTTAACTCAGATGTCAAATCATATGTCCTGCAAAGAGGGGAAGCTTTGCCTAGTGTGCAGTTTTAAATCCTTCTTTCCCCTTTCCCTCCCTCTCTTCTATCCTCCTTGCTTCCTCCCCTCAGTGATGTTAAAAAGCCAAAGAGATATCCTTTAAAAAACCCCAAACCTGACATCATTCTACAGCCATGCCACTCAGAAATATTAAACAAACAAAAGATTACCACATAGGAGTTCCAAGATCGTTATATAAACATCATCACCCACAATTTAAATAAACACAATTTAAACTGGGAGTGCTCTCTCCAAGATTGGTTCAATAAGTTAAAAAATACACCCCATTAAAACTTTCCCTAAGGGAACACACAGAGACTGTTACATGTAGAGATGGGCACGAAACAAAAAAATGGTGTTTCGGTTTTTCACTTGTCATTGAGAGGTCTGTTTCGGTTCATTTCCATTTGTCGGGAATTTTTTGAAAAATTTCATTACCATTTTTTTGTTTTTTCATTTGTCGTTTCTACCCACTTTTTGTGCGATTTTTAAAGCATTTCCGTGCGCAGGCATCCCCCAACGCTCCAGACCAGAGGGAAAACACTAAAAAAAATGGATGCTAGCAGAGAAACAGTATAGACTAGGTATGCAGGGAGGCTGCAAAGGCAGTGGCGGGCGTTGCCCAGGGTGCAAGGCAGCCACAGAGTGACTGCACTGCGGGGCAGGGGAGGGTACTCACTGAGAGATACGCAACACGCACGCACACAGGGAGGCTGCAGGACAGAAGCTAGAGTCACAGAGACAGTAATCCCACCCTAACTCCCACCAGAGACTGCAAGAAGGACGGGGGCTGCCAGAGCTTTTTATGCCCTCTGTGGCTGCAAGACCTGCCTGCCCAGTCTGCATTTGGTTGAACATGATCCCATATCACATGGCTTGCCTCCATTTTGTGGCTGGTGGCGACATCCATTTTAAAGGGAAAAGAAAAATACATTGCGATGGGAGAAGACAAAAACAAATGTTTTAAGGACCCCAACCCCCCTGGTAGGTATTATCAGACAATATAAACAATTATCGCTGCATTTTTATGGATGTTCAGGGCGTTTTTTAATATTTAAAACAGGTCATTTCATTGCGCGTCGCCATTAATGGAAACGAAACGTAACGACCACGATTTTCGTGGTTCTGTTAGTTTTGTTTCATTTTCATCACAATTTTCATTTGTCGTTTCATTACATAACAGAAACAACAAACGGTAATGGAAACGAAAAAATGTTCGTTCCGTGCCCATCTCTAGTTACATGACATTTCAGTAACACCACCATATATTCCAAGGTATTTCAGTGAAGTCATCAGACCCTTAGATAAAGCTAAGATGGGGACTAGATAAAATTTCTACCAACCTTAGACATAAGAAACAGATAGGATTAGGGACCTTGAGAATTCATATATGAGATAATTGGGATTGTAAAAGATTGCTATATGAAGTTTAGCTTTTGGAAAAAATATAAGTGTAGCAAGGTTAGGATTAATTTAGAGATATTGCAAGATATCTTGATATACATTTGACATTTTATTTTAATATATTGCATATTATATATAGTGTAAAATAATGTAGGGCATGACTAAAGTGGATTGAGGAATGCTCTTCTCCCTCTCACAAAATACCAGAACTAGGGGACATACACACAAATTGAGGGCTGGGATACTGAGAACAGACAAAAGAAAATGTTTTTGTTTTTTACTCAGCGTGTTATTGGTCTGTGGAACTCCCTGGCACAGGATGCGGTGATGGCATCTGGCCTGGTTGCCTTCAGAAGGGGATTGGACAGATTCCTGGAGGAAAAGTCCATCACAGGTTACAAACCATGATGGAGATATGTAATCTCCAAGCTTAAAACTGGAGTACTTCAAGGACCAGATGCAGGGGAGTGGTATGAAGAGACAGATATCTAGTCTCGTGTGCTCCTGGACATATTGGGTGGGACCACTGTGAGATACAGGAAGCTGGACTAGATGGGCCTTTGGCCTCATCCAGCATGGCTCTTCTTATATGTTCTTATTTATTTTGTCACAACATAGAAACTAGTTTTGCTTCATGCAGCAAACACCTCTTTACTTTTCAGGAGCAGTTACCAGCTAATCTAGTGGTTCCCAACCTTGGGTAACAGGTGTTCTTGGACTGCAATATCTAGAAATCGCAGCCCACACAGCTGGAGGCAAAGGCTTCTGGAAACCTGAGATTACTCAGATTACCTGAGTTACCCAAGGTAAGGAACCACTGAGTCATCAATTCCCATACTTCGTGATTGGTCACTGCTGAACTTAAGGGGGAGAAAGATGACATATTTTAACTGTTGGAACCAGCGATGCCAGTGCTATCAAAGAAATATATATCCTTGGAGGTGAAAAAAAAAGGTTTTAAAGCAAAGCAAAGCAAAATGTGCTCCTTATCTACCACCTCATAGCACTTAAAACATCCTCTGGGTAATTTACAAGTGATTGTGTGGGCTACATATTGCCGCCACCACCACCACCAGTGAGCTAGGTACTCATTTTACCAACCTCGGGAAAATGGCTGAGTGAACCTGGAGCCTGCTACCTGGTTGTGAGCACAGTTATAGCTGCAGTACAGCAGTTTAATAATTGTTCCATGTGGCTGTTTTTGTCTAGGAATCCCAGGTGCATAGACGACAGTATCAAGGAGGATATTAGGTGTCTGTTTAAGTAGTAGCAGGGCAAATCCACAGACAGGAGCTCTGTATACTAGTTAAAGATTGTGTCCCAGGTGAGGGAGGATTTGTTGTTATGTGTTGTTAGGTCAGAACCCATGTATAGCAACCCTAATACAGTGGTACCTCTACTTACAAGTGGCTCTACTTATGAGAAATTCCACTTATGAGCAGGAAACCTTCTCTTTTTTAAACTGCCACCTTATGATTTTTAGATGCAGTTTGCTCTAATGAGTGCCTACAGTGCCAGCCAGCTGGGTAGTGGGTGGGGTGGGGGAGGTGGATCGTGCTGCTGCCTCACTGGCTCCCCTCCCCCACCTCTTCCCCAGCCCAGCCTCACTTGCAGTGGCAAGTACACAAATTTCAACGGGCTAGAGAGAGCTCTCATGGCTCCCACTACCCCCACCCCCATGAGGGGGGTCATGGTGGTGGGGGGAGCAGCAGCTTTCAAAGGGCTAGAGATGAGCTGTCATGGATCTAGCCCTTTGAAATCTGCTGCCCACCATCACCTCGAGGGGGTCATGTTGGTGGTGGGAAGTGGGTTTCAAAGGGCTAGAGATGAGCTGTCATGTCTCTAGCTCTTTGAACCCCCCCCCACGCCTTCCCATAGGAATGCATTGAAATCCATTTTCTCTGGAATGGATTAATTTATTTTCAATGCATTCCTATGGGCAAACGGTGCTCTGCTTATGAATGTGTCTACTTACAAGGATGCACTCAGAATGGATTAAATTCGTAAGTAGAGGTACCACTGTAGATGCTTCAAGGGAAATGAAATATTTAACCTTTGGTCCTTTTCCAAGGAGAAAGGTGGGGTAAAAATATTCAGAAATATTTGAAATAAATAAATAAATAAATAAATAAATAAATAAATAAATAAATAAATAAATAAATAAATAGATTTTAAGGAGTAGCTTTACCAGTTCCATTGCCCAGATATTTTCTGTGAGTGAGCAGGAATTTGAAACCAGACACCTGAGTCCTAGTCTGTCACTTGTTCCATTACATCACACTGGGTAACCAAGGGAGAGTTTCGGTTGTCATCAAATGCTATTTTTCCTTACAATACCATTAGCACATACACTTGAATTTGCTTCTAGCAACATCAAGTTGTGCACTGAAGTACTGCATTGCCTATTGGTGTGTCTGGGAAATACTACTTAGTTACTTGTCTTCTGAAAATTACAAGGCAGATTTTAAGGCAACTAAAGACCCAGCTGAATAGCCTGAGGGATTATCAAAGCTGGTAAGCTTGCTCTGTTTCTAATCTAAATGCCAGAAGTGAAGCCTTAAAGGGTTGATAGATGGAGAGAACTGAGGAGGTAGAAGGGAAATGACTGAATGGTCACTTGGCAGTTGAAAATGCTGGACAGAAGAAGAAATAGACCAACTATCAGAAACAGTGACCTTGACAAGTCATATATGCATAGCAAGTCACTTTTTGTTGTTTCTCCTAAATACACAACACCTGTCTGTCAGGTTTAGTATAACCGTTGGTGAAAAGAATGTTTGCCTGGCCTTATTATTTGACATGCTGTTGACACAAATCCATTTGTGACAGGAGGGAATTCCCCTGTTGCACGGAAACCAGATGAAATGCAAAGTGAAATGCTTAAGTCAAAGTGAACTATAAAATGGAGGACTCACACCTAGCTTTCCTCAGATAGACAAAGCTGTTTGAATGAGCAGCGAAACTTTTCAGTCTCTCAAGAAATGACAATGAGTGACAAGGTCCCAAACTGAAGAGATTGGGATAGGAATGCATTGAAAACAGAGTAATCCCATTTTATGTTGTACGGATTCTCCCCATAAGCAATTATGTTAAGCAAATTTCCTCTATCTCCAGAATTTTTTTATGTTGTACAGATTTTATGTTATACAGACTCTTAGTTATACAAGGGTCCACTGTACATGGAAAAATACTGTAATAAGAAATAAGAAATAGGTGTCATTTGGAAAAATTGTGATTCATTGTGATCTGTAAATTGTCAATGATGATGAATCACTAATCACAAATTTATAATTTTTTCCTGACTAATCAATGAATTGATTCATCCATCTTGTCCCAAAAACCCCTATAAAATGCCCCATGGGCACTTAGAGATACCAACATGTCAGACAAGCTTCTCCTGACTCTCTTCTACAAATCCTACAAGATTGAAGCAATTTGGGTTTCAAACATCTGAATTATGCACCCCACAAAGAGCTCCCCAAGGAATGTCACAGAGGCTGCAAATGGCAAGAGGTCTCAAAAAAGGTCCCAAAAGTGGTTGACACACTGAGAAATCAAAAAAGGCTAAATTGCTTTGATTTGTGTCTGTCAGAGGTCATTCCATTTGATGAATGTGAATCAATAAATTTTCAATTGTGACTAAATTTTGTGATTTGTTTTTAAATTCACACCCAGACCTAATAGGAATTCCTCAACCACCAGCACCACCACCACCACCAGCACAACAATAATAATCTCATCCAATAAAACCTGACAAGGAATAGCAAGATAAGCAAAAGTAATAAAAAGTCACAGTTAGCAAAAAAGAAAACTATCACGTAATATCAAACCCTCATAAAAGAAAAGACAAAAAAATTCAATATAAAAGTGTTACTTCATCGACAACAGCAAGAACAATAATTACAATTAGACATGGGCACGACTAGGCGAAATTCTCGTTTCCGTTTTCAGTTCTCGTTATCGTTACATAACGGGTAACGGTAATGAGAATTACTCTGCTCCAACTCGAACTCGAACTGAAAAAGAAAAATTGGGTCTGATTTTTCGTTGTCGTTCATGGCATCACGGCGATCGCGCGATGCCAAGCAGCACAGAAAAAAAGTTTAACCCCCCGATTCCTGGCCATAAAAGCAGGCGAAAATATGACTGCCTCAGTGAGGGCACCTACCGAGGGGTGGTTTCTGGGGGGGTCCCCGGCCTTCTCCCCCCTCCTGTCCTGGGCTGCTGGTACCAGGCGGGGGGGCATCCTCGTTGTCTCCATTTGCCATACGGTGGGTGGGGATCCAAAATGGTGACCGCAATATTTATTTTTAAATCGTGGTCCAAAAACCCACCAAAGCACCACAGAAACATTTGAAAATTAGGTATTTTAAATGCCTGATTTTTTTATAGTAGCAGCAGTGGGTTTTTCTTGCAATAAAACATCTCCATTGATTTTATTTTTTTATTTTTATTTTTATTTTTTTACACCTGCGCATGTGCAATGATGGGCTGGCCATGGGATGGGACCATGCAAATTTTTGGACCTATTCCACCAATCGCATGGCCAGGTTTTGACTGAGACTTCTGGGTGTGCCAGAGAGGGCATTAAAAGCCCACAAACCCTAATCCTAACCCTAAACCTAACCCAACCCTAACCCATACGCCAGTACGCTGTCCTTCTTAGTGGGTCAGAGGCACCCAGAGGTGCAGCCCACTAACCCACCCTAACCTTAACCGTAACCCTAAGCCTAGCCCTTACCCTAACCCCAACCCTAACCCAGATCCGTACGCAAGTACACTTTCCTTCTTAGTGGGTCCCAGGCACACAGAGAGGTGCCTCACAGAGCCCACTATCCCCTATCCCATTCCCTAACCTGTACGTCAGTACGCTAGTACACTCCCTTCTTAGTGAGTCAAAGTGAGGCCACCAGAGAGGTGCCTCGCAGAGCCCACTATCCCCTATCCCATTCCCTAACCTGTACGACAGTACACTACTATGCTTCCCTTCTTCCTGAGTCAGAGGCACCCAGAGAGGTGCCTCTACCACCCCAACCTAACATAATGTAATGTAAATGTATGGTATGCACCGGCTCCACAAAACGCTTCCCTTGCTTCCCTTCTTAGTGGGTCAGACGTCAGAGAAGCACCCCCTAGAGGTGCCCCCCAGAGCCCACTTACCCAACCCCAACCCCAACCCAAATGACAAACGACAAATGGAAATGGCAAATTTTTGAAAATTTCCTCGACAAACGGAAACGAGCAGAAACGGACCCTTCCCAACAATCGAAAACTCGAAACATCATTTTTCCTGGTCGTGCCCATCTCTAATTACAATAAGATTGAGACAGCATGCTGGAGATAGTTTAGCTGATCAATAGCTTACAAGGTAAGTGGCTTGGGAAAGGCCTGCTAGAAAAGTCTTGTTGTTAATTATCTTTTAAAGGATTCCAGGGAGGAGGCAAGTGGGATCTCGAGTGGCAAATCATTCCATAGAGTTGGAGCAATGATTGAGAAGGCATGAGACTCAGTGTTTTCCTTTTGCACCTATCTTGGGGTTCCCAATTCGATATGCTCAGTTTAGGATGAACGTGTACTACTATGGGAAGACCTTGATGGAAAAAGGGGCTCTGTTGAGTGACAAGGTCCCAAACCGAAGATATTGGGAGCATATCCCTAAGAGGCTACCAGGATCTAACATACAGGGAAATAAGTGGCTCCGGGCACCTGCACTATACTCAGTCCTGCTTTCCACAGATCCGGTTTACAAGCCCAATGGCTAGCGGAAGCAATGGGAGCACTAGAATAGGGGTGAGGGGAGCACCGGAGCTGGAAGTGGGGAAATAGCAGAGGTTGAGGGGAGGAATGGTGGAATTAGCACATCAGAGCTGGGCAAGAAGTGGTGGAAGAAGGTGGCAGGGGGTAGGGCAGAGTGGGAAGCACAGGAAGGGACATATTAGGGAAGAGTGCACTTCTACTCCAACCTCAGAAGTAGGAGCTCTTGGCCGCTCCACTGCCTGGCATGAACCTGTTGCACAAAGGACTTCAGGACCAACAATTCATACCCACACAACTCATGTTCCATCCAAAGTGCAGCTCTGTTTTCACTTTGTTTTCTGTATGTCGCATAAATGCATCATGCTCATCGATTTGATTTGATTTAGACCTCCCCCTTTCTACTTGAAGACTAGGTCAACTTCACAGCCCACAAACAAACAAAATCACATATTACATATATGACAAATCACCCATCTCTAAAGTAATAAATTCTAGATGTCTGATAAAATGCAACTAAAGTAGTACAAAGTAACAGAAGGCTCGAGTAAATAAAACACATTTTCCAACTGCAGATACCAATAACTATTTGAAGTTTTCTAATTCCTTACAATTTTAATTATTTAATTGCTTTCAAAACAGGGGTATGAGGAATAATGGAATTGATAGCAGACTAGAATTCTTTAACTGGGTTGCTACTACCAAGAAAGCCTTCCTCCACTTTTGGCAGCTGCACAGCATCTTAAGCAGACACTCCTTGATTTGCCTTCTCCTGGTATTAAGGGTGTTGGTCTTCTCAGCATCTTGGTGTAAAGGCTGGGAACAGCCTCTTGGCAAAGGCGATTTGGGATTTCCACTGCTTTCAAATAATCACATATCCAAATCCAGTCCCTTTTTTGGGTGACCATATGGTGTCAAAAAGAATATAGATGCATTAAGAGGCCATCCTAGCACCTCCATGGATTTCTTGTGTTCTAAATTCAACATACCATGAGTTAAAGTGGGGAATGGGGGAGCAAATCTAAGGAAGACTCTGACCTTTGAAGGAGAGAAACCTCTGTGTCCCCACCTTTTGTGCTGCAAGGTCATTGATTAAATGGTACTGTAAGTCAGTAGCCAAAGCTGACTATAAGATGGAGGACTCACACTAGCTGTATTCAGACTGATGAAGCTGTTTGCATGAGCAGTGAAACGTTTCTATCTCTCAAGAAAAAGTAGTCCAGTAGCCATGACTCAACTTCCAGATAAACTCACCTGGATGACTGAGAATCTTCACAGACATATAGTCACAGAACTACTGATTTCACATTCATGAATAGAAAGGATAGGAGGAGTGAGAGAGGACAGAAAATCTAAAACAGCAGGCTTCTTATCTTGTCATTTTCAGAAAGAATGAAAGACTGCTGTACCTGTTTGGTATTTTTACAGTGTTGTGAAAATAGGAGTTCACAATATGCAATATGATCTCTATTACTGATTTATTTTCTGATTTTAATTTGACAATTTCTCTTGTCCACTTTCTGGGACAGGTACATTGAGGAAATGCAGGTAAGTGGAAGGACAGTGAGCCCCCGGAGTCCAATCAGTGACTGACACTTCCGAAGGCTGGTGGCTTAGACTGTGGGGCACATGGAAAATATTCCTATCACTGTTGGGGGATCATCCCCTGGAATTATGTGCCTTTGGGAGGAGGTGACAAAGAAAGGCCTTCTTGCTCCTCAACAGCATGGCACTGAGGAGATTTAAATCCATTTGGAGTTGGACAAGGCTCCTCATGGTGGTTATAATTCCAGACACCTTTTGGATTCTAAAACATTAATGGCTTGGGCATTGTTCCAAGCACCCTCCTCTTCCGGATCTAAGAACTCTCCTGCTGGTGCAGATTTCCCTCATATCCCTCCTGACCTGACTCCACTTCCTCCAAAGCCTCATATATGGCCCTAAAGGGGCTCCCTTCCCCTCATCTTCCTACATCTGCTGCTGTCTCCTTCCCCTCTTGAGCAAGTCACTTTTGTTCTGGGTATGCTACAGATCCAGCACTAGCTGTATCCAAAGATTTTGCTTTGGTTTCTAGGGTTGGGGCTCTCAAGCAGTGACCCTCTCACAATATGCATATATGTTAAATGTACCAAATATTCCATAAGAACATCCACCTGTGCTTTACAGAATATAGGAGAGACTTTGACTATGCAGATGAATGAACAGCTATGAATCATTCCAAAAACAAATTGCTGTGCCACAGAATTTATTTATTTTGATATGTGAATTATACACTGGACAAAAGGCTATTGTTTAGAAAGAATATGAAGAAACATAGGACTCATCAATTTTCAAAGATGTTAGATAGGGATATATTTTAATCTCATCATCTCTCTGTATGTAAGACATACCATGAAAACTATATTACATTTGGGTGAAGGAGAATTGAAAATTGACGGAAGAAACATCAATAATTGAAGATATGCAAATGACTTCATATTACTGGCATAAAAAAGGAACGACTTTAAATGACTACCCATGGAAGTGAAAGACCAAAAATGCAGAAGCAAGATTACAAATGAACATTAAGAAGTCAAAAATAAAGACATAAATACTGCCTGTCTCCCAACAACAACATGATTTTAATGACAATGAAGAGATTTAAATTGTAAAAGATTTTCTGTACTTGGGTTCTGTCCTTGATCAAAATGGAGACAGCAGCCAATGTAACCCTATGAAGAATGAGGCTTAGAAAGACAGCTATGAAAGAACTAAAACAAATCCTTAACTATAAGAAAGAGTCGTGGACTAGACAACACTAGTATTAGATGACTTTGTAGCTGGTTTATCTACCATACCCAAAGAGACCTCATCACCAATGGTTCCTTGATTTTCTTCAGGGTTGTTTTTTGTTTTGTTTAAAGAACTGAATATATCCTCTTACAATCACTTAGCCAACCATTTTGCAGAACTGTGTGATGAAGACATGTGTGTAGAGATAGGGATGAATAAAAATATGAATTGTGATATTTGTCAAAAACTGCTGATTTGTCTAATATTCGTCACTTGGTATTTGTCACATATGGAAACCCTGACGATAATGAAGTGATGAATATTTATGAATATTTACCTTTTTATTTGTCCCTTCATGTGTGTGTGTGTGTGTGTGTGTGTGTGTGTGTGTGTGTGTGTGTGTGTGTGTGTGTGAGAGAGAGAGAGAGAGAGAGAGAGAGAGAGAGAGAGAGAAAGGTTAGTAACTGAATTGACTTTGAGTTTGCAATTAGGGTGTTGCATGGCCCTCAAATATTTGCATTTTGCACATTTGCAGGATTGAAGAAATATGGAGATATAGAAGCACAGAGAGTATGCCATGGATCTGGGTACAAAGTTAGTTGGAATGTCTTCTAAAGGTCCGGGGCAGGGGAAAGGATATCTCAAATCTTTATGCCCTTTATTCAGATACAAAGTGGACTTGGGGGCTTCCATATATGTCTAATATGTTTTTCCTAAAAGTATAGGCTTGATTAAAATGTGCTTCAGAGAGCTAGCCTCTCTGATGTTTTCCATTTGCAGCCACCAGTAAAGTGGCCAGAAAGAACTTCAGTCAATGTATGTGCACAGAGTGGTGATGGTTTGCATTTAATTGTTTGGTGCACAGCCTCATTAGCTGCTTGGATTTGATAGGATACCGCCCTGAAGCACATTCTCTCAGAACTGAGCTTTGAGGCACATTTTTTTACAGAATTTTTGAAGACCTGTAGCTAAGCATATCTGATCTCGCCTGAGTTCAGAAGCTAAGCATGGTCGGCCCTGGTTAGTACTTGCATGGAAGACCGACAAGGAATACGAGGTTCTGTAGGTGCCTGGAGTAGGAACTGGCAAACCACTCCAATATTCCTGCTAAGAAAACTCCATGGATATGGAGTAATGAAGAGTCAATCATGACTGTAACAACACATCACACACATACACAGAGCTGGTTTGGTTAAACAGGTCTTTTTGGGCATTGGTTCACAGCCTTCAGGTTCTGGTCATTGACTATAACTGGTCATTGACTATAACTGCCAGAAGTTTTCAGAAATTACCCGTACATAGGCAGCCTGAACAAGATGAGTTATGTTACCTGCAGCGGCAGATTGCCCCTAATTAAACATTCCTGCTTCAATTTCACATTCTGCAATATTTCATCCAATTGTGTACAAATTATGCACAACCTGAAATCCATCTGGAATTCTTAAACAGCAGCCGTCTGTTAGTGTCCTTGGGATCATTCTTTTTGTGCTGATAGTGCTATGCAAAAGGATACTGGACAAAGAGTGTTAGCTGTGTTAACTAGGGATGGGCACCCTAACAAAACTAAATGCTGTTTCATCATTTTGTTACCTTACAAATTGTTGCGTAAGCTAACAAAACCAGAGACCCCGTTTTGTTTCTGATAGGAAGAAAACAGTCATTTTTTTGTTAAAAATTAACTGTTTCATTACTATCTAAAATGGGCTCTCCAGGGTCCAAGGGGCACAAAAAGTTTTTGGTAGCTCCTTGGACTCTCCTATTTAAGCCCTCCAAATTTGGAGAGGTTTGGGGGTCAGGGGGCTGAGTTATTAAGCTCCAAACAGAGTGCCCCTTGGAGCCTTTTTTTTTAACTAGAATCTGAAAAAGTGGCTTGGGAGGGAAATCACTTGCTTCCCCTAAAGGAGCCAGGGGAGCATAGTGATTCATTTCCATTTCATTTCATTACTAACAAAAGCTGCAGTCTCACTAAAGTTTTCTACGCATCTTAATTTGATGTGTAGTTTTTTGGGGGTGGTCACGTGGTGTTTGATGCACAGTTTAGTGTCCTGTCGACAGGTTAGGATTTTACTGCTCTGTGCCTGTCTCTACTTGCTCATTGTGCATCTTTTCCCTTTTTTCTGGGTTGATTTTCTAAGTCTCCATTGCAGGAAGTGGCAGGAAAAGGGTTACAAAGCTTATTACTGTGTATTTTCTGGGGTCGCAACTTGCTAGAGTAGCAAAGAACTGCGCATCTTTAAGGGAAGTTTTTTAAACCAACCCCTAGTAGTGGTTTAAAAAACTTCGATGAATGTGTGCTTCTGAGGGTGTGGTTGGTCAGGGCATCAAATTACTTCCCTTCACGGTTAGGACGTGATCTTTTACTGCGCAGTTCACCGCAGCAAAAATGCGCAGAAAACGCTGGTGAGACCATGGCCAAAACTACTTTAAAATTTCATTAGTAATAAAACAAAATGAAATGAGGATGGAAATGAAACAAAATGAAACAAAACACTAGTTTTTCATTTCGTGTCCATCCTTAGTGTTAAGGCTTCTGTATAATGCAGCCAAAGTGCATTTGTATAAAATATAACTGTACTTTACAAGGGTCTGTTTACCTTCTGGGCATGGGTATTTTAAAAATGACACACCCACACCCACACACAGATCATGCAAATAAAATTCTTGTTCATGTTGCTTTTTAAAATATTAATTTTGAACATAAAGAACTCAAGAGCTTTTGCTCTGGTGTTGGTCTAAAAAAGTATTTATTTTGATTTATTGATTGATTGATTTTTATTTTTACCCTGCTCAGTTACTGCATACACACTACTTTGTGCAGCTTACCAATGGCAATGGACATTACAAGAAAGAACATATTATAATGTAAAGTAAAACAAGATAGCCCTCAACATAAAATATAACACAACAAAAATAACTAGTGTATTCTCATTTTTTTAATAATTTTTTTACACTTTCTCCCAAACGCTGCATACAACTGATCATATCAAAAATCAAGTTATCACTGAGACTTCTATTTGAGATTAAATCACCAAGTATCTGGCTTGGAAACTTTTGATGAGATGTACAACAAAGATGATTTGGTTGCATTACTATCCATGTGTCTGATTGTGCAATTGAGATGTGCCCTGGCACCTTTTTGCTTAGACACAATTAGCCACAGCATATTACACAAAATTCATACGGTAAAAGCACCAGTAAAATTTAAGCCATTGTTTCTTAACAGGGCAGTAGGGATGGCCACCTTACAAAAAATGACATGCTGTTTCATCATTTTGAAATGAAATGAAATGGTGGACAGCGTGTCGTTTGAACCAAACCAAAATGATGTTTTTGGTTCTGGAGGAACTAAACCAGGGAACCGCCACCATATGTCACTTCAGCAGCAAGATCCATCAACTGTTTCCCTGCTTGGCCTTGCCGGTCACAGCCACCCAGCTGGTTTTGATAATTCGAGCTGTCAAAAAAATCCCAGCTGGGAGGCGGGCAGCAAGGGAGAACGGAGTAGCCAGGAAGCAGTAAAATCACTGCCTGACTGCTCCTTTCTCCCCTGCCAACCCCCTCCTCTCGGGTTTGTGTGTTTTGAACAAGGAGTGCTGTGGTCATTGCCCCCACTGCCCATAGCACTCCCTGCCCACCCCCCACCCCCCGAGGAGGGGTGGCAGGGCTGGAGGCTTTTGAATTCCCTGCTGCACCAGCACTCTCCTGGTGTAGCAGGGGATTCAAAGAGCTCTGAAGATCAAGGGGGTGGTGGGCTGGAGGCTTTTTAAATTTCCCCACCCCAACAGTGAGTGGGGACATTTTAAAAAGGTGCCAGACCACCAGAAGCTGAAATGGTTCCTCAGCCAGATCAAAAGCATCATTGTACAGGTTCTAAAGGACTGGATGTGATTGTCATACGTATTGCAAAATTTAATTGAGAATTGAATCGTTTTTAATTCCATTCTGTTTCAGTGAATCTCACCAGCATTTCCTCTTCATACTTTTTTTTCCTATTGGTTTGCAAAATTCCCACTCCCCTGAAACCTGTACACATTTTAATGCATTTTCCCTAAACTTCACATCTGTTTGCACTTTTTATGTGACCAATTAGCTTTCCCCATAGACTAATAAACGGTGTGTGTGCTTGTTTTTCAGTGGTGCAAAATGCTAGCTGTTCGTGTTTCAGACTGTTCAGATCATTTGGTGTGCATTTTATTTCTCCCAAAATGCCCTGTAAGCCTTGCAGATGTGTGAACTATTAGGATAAGGTACATTTCAACAGGCCTCAGGAGGCCTAACGATGCTGCTTTCATCTAAATGCTCAAATCCAATGCAGTTCCTTTCCATAGTTAAGAATGAATAACAACTTGGTTTCGTTATCTGCAGAAGCAGACTTAGCAAATGCATTATAATTAAAGAGGAACCTTGTCTCTCTAGAGAGAGAAAATAAAAAGATTTTAGGGAGGAGGCGGGTCTAATCTGAATTTGAGTTATTCAGAGGGAAATCACAAACAAGGCCATTGCTTTATCTCTTCAGTTTCTTGGTCACTCAAACTCAATAATTTAAACTGAAGTTATAGACACATATTTGATGTTAAAACACACTTCTCCATTTCACATTGGGAAAATCCTCTCTTGTTTCCTCCTTGCATCCAAGGACAAGGCACTGCCTCATTTCCCTGCTTCATGATAAGGATTTCTCTAGTATTGTTACCGGAGTTCTTCCACTGGCATGCTATACGGGAGACTGTCAATCATTTCCCCAGTAACTCTCCGATTGCTAAGTCAGTTCTAGAACTGCAGGACCTGTGAAGGGACACACAATATCTGCTTTCGTGATTGCTGTCCAAGGCATAAGTAAACAAAGCAGGATACTGTACTAACCATTGTGTACGATATACGGAATCCCGAGGAGAGGGAAAAGAGCTTTTGGTCTTACTCTCTGGTGGGATGAGAAATCTTGCAGAGCTTTAAAATTTCTCATTGAATGTTTATGGCATGTAGGGACAGCTTAAACAGATAAGAATTTAACAGGTATTTCTCCCATCTCACATGCAGGCACAGTTGGATAGTGCCAGCTGAGATGTCCAAGTCTTTTTTTTTTTGGCTGCAGTTCTATAGCTGATAAGACTTATGGAAACTTGATTTTAATTGAATCTTGAGTGTGTGTGTGTGTGTGTGTGTGTGTGTGTATCTGCACACATCTTGCTTTTTTAATGAGAAGTGTTAATCATAAAATAGTAACACTGAGAAACAATAAAGTTACTTAAAGTTATGTTATGTATTCTATACATGTTGTCTTCAAATGCCAGCTTTCACGTAGAGGTTGTTTCCAAAGTAATTGTTTATGGAAGGAAGACACGACTACACACTAAACCTGGGGTGAAATATATTATGTAATTTGTAGGTTATTTTTGTGAATGAAAATTATAATGTATCATCGGTATAACAATGCCCCTTTTGCAGAAGATGGTCTATTTACAAAGATTTCAATGCATTCCAGTGAAATAACCGGGTCAGAAAATGCAAGACAAAATAAAAAATAAAACAAAATCACATGACTCAGATAACATACCCCCCTCCAACTCATACACTTCCTGGGGTGTTTCCTCATCACCATGAATGTTGGTGCTCCCCAGTTAAAATGATTATGGAGTTATATGTCAAATTCCAAGCACTGCCTGCTAGGATTTTACCTTTAATATTATACCCTACTACATGCCGAAAATGAACGACACTGTCTGTCTGCACAAGTCATATGCTTGCATTCCCCCTCTGTTTGTGATTTTGCTTTTGCTTTCTTTCCAGCAGGAAAGAATTGAAAATAAAATATTAGGTCATAGAGTGGGTTTCTCTTGAAGGGCATTGGATAAGGGGATTTGATTTCAACTCTCTTTAGCTCTTAAAACTATTGTTCGCAGCTGCTCATAAGTACTGCACAAAGCATTTGGTGTTTCAATAGATAGATAGATAGTTGCCTTGATGGGGTTTGCACTCCTCGTTCTCTAATTGGGCAATATCTTTTGGTAGTTTCAGAATCAGTTTACTTAAAAAAAGAGAACCCAGACCATTTATGATATTTCTGCTAGAAAATCTGTTTACAGATTGACACTCTGAGTAAAAAGAAGCTGTCGAATGTATGGATAGACGGTGTGCCCCTTCTTTTCTCTGTGTTTGCTGATTGCTTTTAACAGCTTCAATACCAAGCTTGACTGGACACTCTGGCCAAAAGACACATCATGGTGGAACAGCTTTCTTTCAACTCCCATTCCGAGTCAGGAAACCGTTGCATGAATTCCAGAAGGTTAGAATGGAGTTAGTGAGATATGTCCCTCAAGATGTTCCTGGACTACGTCTCCCAACATCCCACACTATTAGTGATGCTGACTGAGGCCAGATAGGATCAGCAGACCAACAATATTTGGGAGGCCACACGTTCTCCACCGTGGGCTGAGTGTAACTGTTGACCAAGCCTAGCATTAATGTTATTGTCTAATCTTCTGACTTGTAGCGTCACTATGTGCAAACACTTGATAACCATCTTCAGATAAATGGGACTGCACATCGAAGGAGATGCATGGATGGATGGAGAACCGTGAAGATACAGCAGGAGAGGCAGGAAGCGAAAACATATGTCCAACTTGTACGCTATAAAAAAAGCAGCGAGTTACAACTCTGCCCAACAACTCGGATTGCCTTTTCTTCCATGTTCTGTCTTGTTTGGAGCCTTTTAGCCTGGAAGAAGTTTCCCAGAGAATTTATAGTTCCGCTTCGAAAGCAATCATAAGCGTGACAGGAAATGCAGTTGAATTATTGTGCTGGGCTGGCCACGCAGCAAGGGAGTGTTTAGTGTATAGCTGAGGGCAGAAAGATGTCTCGGTGTGATTCAATTCATATCTATCTCCCCACTGCATCCCTTTTTAACCATCTCCCTTTCTCTTTGGAGGGGTGGGGGACAGGCGGTGACAGATCAACTCAGGAATAATTTTAGTGATTACTCCTGTGTCAGGCTTGTCATGAAACTCAGATAATCGCCATTCATTTCCTTGGCTTTTGAAGATTTTCAGCCCAAGCCTGACATTTCTCTGACTTTTTTGTTTTTTTGAAGAAATGAACGATATGGCATTTTCAGCACTACTGCCCAAGGGTGTCGTTACTGATTTATGTGTAGAGGATATCAATGATTTTTCAAGAGGGGGTGGGGGTGGGGGTTCCATGGCAGTGAATCAGGCTCAGGCTCAGTCACCAAATGGTAATTTTGGTCCTTAAACTCGATCATCAGCCCAGCTGCCGAACCTAAAAGCCAAACACAGGCTTCAGTCACATTTTTCCAACGACAGTGGACCCTTGTATAACAAACAGTTTGTATAACATAAAATCTGTACAACATAATAAATTCTGGAGATAGGGGAAATTTGCCTAACATAATCGCCCATGGGGCAAATCTGTACAACATAAAAATGGGATCACTCCGTTTTCAATGCATTCCTATGGGAAATTTGTATAAAGGAAAATTTGCTTAACATAATTTCATTTGGAACAAATTAATTCCTTTATACAAGGTGCCACTGTACCATGATCATTGACATGGTCCTTGTATCAGGAAATGGAACCCTTGCTTACCTTAATTTTATTTGTGTGTGAGAACAATTACAATATGCTCTCTCCCTGCAAGGGACTGAGATGTTTACTGTTGGTCTCCAGCAGATTTATTTGCATTTGTGAAAATGGCTGAAATTCATTGGTAAATCATAAATAGAGTAAGCCTATTGAACTAGTGGGGATTGGAGGAGTCAACTCCTCCCTAAGTTCCATTGATCCAATAGCCTTCCTTTAGCTGCAGCTTATTACTAGGTTCCAGAAAATGGAATCGGTGTAGATAACAAAAAGTGGGCAAAACTGAAACACCTTTGTGGCAAAGGATTTAACAAAAAGTGGGCAAAACTGAAACACCTTTGTGGCAAAGGATTTTTTTTTCTTCAGTTGGAAGCAGTGGGCAGTTTGTTAATGTATTTTCGATGTGACCATCTACGTTTGTGTGTGTGTGTGTGTGTGTGTGTGTGTGTGTGTGTGTGTGTGTGTGTGTGTGTGTGTGTGTGTGTGTGTGTGTCCTTAGCCGCACCAAGGGAAAATATATACATTTTGCACAGACATATTTTGTACAAACTGCAGAAAGTTTAAGGGGGAAAATGTGGTTGCCTCATTATACTACTGGAGTTGAGAAATCCTGTGGCATTTATCTGGACTACAGCCAATGAATACCTGGTATGAAATGTATCTCCAATCTCATATTATACTTCTCATTCTGCTGGTATATGTCTGAAGAAGTGGATGTGTAGTCCACAAAATGTTACATTAAAATATGAAAGTTAGTCTTTAAGGTGCCACATGTTTGTGTCTTTTGTTTTGTTTTGTTTTTCTTTTATTTTTGCCTGAAATTCTTGAAAAGACTAACACGGCTACTGTCTCTGAAACTTCTAGATTTTTTTTTTGTTTGCCACAGCCCAAAGTGATGGCATTGAGGTGTTTCGTGAGTATTCGTCACATCATTTCTTGGTGTACAGAACCTATGTGTAACTTGGGATTTCCTGTGTCCACAACTAGGTTTGATTCCAATTGTAAAACTTCTTTCTCTAGCCAGACTGCATGGAAAGTTGATAAGGGAGCTTTTGTATTGAGAGCCTTAAATTCTTAGCTGCCACTGTGTCTAACCTCCTTGGACTGTCAAAGATGAATAGAGTCCCCAACTCACCAGCTGACATTAGGGATTCTGTTTTGGGATCTTTCCCCTTCTTCTGGATCTGAGAAGCATGATAAATAAGAGGAAACCTACAAAACTTCTGAGCCTAGTAGATATCGCCTTCTTCCCTTTATTGGGAATTTCTCTGGTATGTGAACCAAGTAACAGGTAATGACAGGCTTCAATATTTCTAAAAGGAAGCAAAGTTTATTATTACATATATAGAATCATACTCACTGACACAATAAACCTAGTGTGTGAGTATTTTAACATATGAAGCAGGAAATTTAGTGGATCAGGAGCACCTAGTATTTTGCAACAAAGGATGTAAAAGCCAATGTAAATTAGCTTGGGGTTTCCTCCACCTTAATCTGTAATTTCCCCCTCTACTGCTAGGGCTTTTACATTTTTTGACAGTGGATCCATTTGCATCAGTTCAGATGTGTGATTGCTTGCATTTATACAGGAAAATGTATGCACCAGTGCTGGTGTGTGGTGCAATGGCATCTCAGAAGGCAGGGTTAACAGGGAGGGCTGCATCTGTGCAAAGAATGCCATTTCTTTTTTTTCCTTTTTATAATAAAGGTTTGAAACCAGAACTGTTGTGATAGGGTACAAAAAGAGGTAGAAATTGCTCCTTGGCCTTTATTTACAGCTAATACAACAAAGCAAGAGCCGTCCAGTCCTTGTCAAGTAGGCACACTGGGGTATCTAACAACAAAGCCACAATGCCTGCAAATCAGGAGGACTAAAGGAGAGCTACTTTAACAAGTTGCAAACAAGGCTGTTTGTCAGTTTCCCCAGATCTCCCTGTGTGGCCAGCTCTTATGAATTTACCCAGAAAAAACTTGACTTCCTAGGTATAACTTTACACAAGTCAATTTGAATTTTTCTCTCTGCGTAGTCAGACCTTTACTTTAGCTCTAATTCTTTCTACATCTCCTTGTTCCTCACCTCCCATTGTTCTGGGATTATCCTGGGATCATTTCTTCCTCATGGACAGCTGGAAAACAAGCATCCAATGGGGAGAACAAAAAAGTTATTGGTGAGTATTTAAAAACCCATCAAACAACATGCTTGACTAATACTTTCAATTCTCAATAGCAGCAGCACTCAGTAGCAGCACCACGAGCCTTTCCAAGTATGCATGTTGGAAGATGGGCACAAAGTGAAAAAATTATGTTTCGTTTCGTTTCAAACATTTTTGTTTCATTTCATGAGATTTTTTTCCCAAAAAATGTACGAAATGAACCACTAATGAAATTGTTCTTGGTGTGTGAGGTGTGTGAAAAGTGGCAGAGGGAAAAGGTTTTTTTAAAAAAGCCCTGGGCTTTTAAAAAAATACTTTCCCCCCTCCGCACAAGCCCCACCTGACAGCTGATCGGCACTGGGGTGGGGTGGGGAAAACCTTTTTCTTCACACTAGTGCTGATCAGCTGGCAGGCAGGGCTTGGGGGGGAGGGAAAAGGTTTTTTTAAAAGCCCTGGGCTTTTTAAAAAAACTTTTTCCCTTTCCCCAAGCCTTGCCTGCCAGCTGATCAGTGCTAGAGTGGTGAAAAAAATGTTTCCCACTCCAGTGCTGATCAGCTGGGAGACAGGGCTTAGGGAGAGGGAAAAGTGTTTTTAAAGCCCCAGGGTTTTTAAAAACTTTTTCCCTCTGCCCAAGCCTCTCCTGCCAGCTGATTGGTGCTAGGCACCCCAATGCCGATCAGCTGTCAGGCGGGGCTTGGGGGAGAGAAAAAAGTTTTTTAAAAAGCCCAGAGCTTTAAAAAAACTTTCCCCCTCCCCCAAGTGGCTTACAGATGGTACAAAATTGTTTTTTTCAACAAAAAACAAAACCCACCATTTCATTTCATCTGTAACGAAATGCTGTTTCTTTGAGTCGTTTCATTTTGTTTCATTTCATTACGTAATGACATGACCAAACAGCATTTTGTTTTTTGTTTTGTGCCCATCCCATCCCTAATTGTCACATTAGGTTATGCTGCTGCTTAAGGGCATGGATGAATCCACTATTATAGCAACTGTGAAGTGTCTTCAAACCCTTTTGCACAGCTTGTTAGAATATTCCCTTGCACTTTTCAACGTGCAGCTCTCCATCTTACGCTATGGCTGATTTGTGTGTCTGTAGTTTCTAATTCATCTAAACTGGTTCACTAATAACCAATGAAGTCTCCTTGTCCATAATGTGGCACAGTGGGACTATTTGTGGGACAAGGCAAGCCTTTGAATCTTGACTTCCATCTTGGTTTAGTAACAGCTTGCATTTATACATTAGGTGGATGCAATGAAGTTGCTGTATTGATTGTTAGATGTAAGCTCAGCTATTAAGAGCAATTTATTCGGCATGTTTGGCACCTGGGATTCTGGAAGCCGGTGACCTCATTAATTTCCCCGGCTGTTCCTCTCAGCTTTGTATAAACAGACAAAGCAGAATGTGAATTGATTAGCAGAGACAACAATTAAGGCTCTAGGGCTTGCTTCAGTCTTTTGTCATACTGCTTTGCCTGACCTTCTGCCTTTTTTTTATTAAATACCTGCTCACCCAGTGGTCTAGAGCAGAAGTTCGGTTAACAGGACTAGAGCCATCGTGGATACCAGAAGCAGGTATACCAGAATGATGCAAGTGTCTTCTGTAAAACAGGGATAGGGAATGTACGGCCTTTCAAATCATGGACTTCAGCTCCCAACATCTCTCGTTCTTGACTGTGTGGGGAGAGCTTCTGGGAACTGCAGTCCCAACATCATCTGGAAAGCCATGTGGTCCCCACCCCTGTTCTAGGAGCTGTGTAGGAGCAAAATGACCAGATCAGTACAAAATCCATCATGGCCGGCTCTTATACTTTGAACAACACTCTATTCTACAGATCCCAGAGGATCTAATTTTTTAGAAGGTAGGTGTGTGTGTGTGTGTGTGTGTGTGTGTGTGTGTGTGTGTGTGTGTGTGTGTGTGTGTGTGTGTGTGTGTGTGTGTGTGTGTGTGTGTGTGTGAGAGAGAGAGAGAGAGAGAGAGAGAGAGAGAGAGAGACCTTTCTCCAACTGTTTCAGAATCTAATTGGTTAGTTGTGCTGGCACAACTGCAGCAGCATGGCACTAGTTAACAAGTTTGTTCTTAGGTAAAGGTAAAGGTAAAGGATTCCCCCGCACATGCGTGCTAGTTGTGTCCAACTCTAGGGGCGGTGCTCATATCTGTTTTCAAGCCAAAGAGCCAGTGTTGTGCAAGTCCATGGCCACGTGGCCGGTATGGCTGCAGGAAACACTGTTTTACCTTCTCGCTTTTTATGGCGGTGCCTATTTATCTACTTGCATTTACATGCTTTCAAACTGCTAGTTTGGCAGAGCCTAGGGTTAACAATGGGAGCTCCCTCTGCTGCATGGCACCTGGGATTCAAACCGCCTAAGCTGTCGACTTTGCAGCCGAAATTTTCAGCCCCTCTTAGGTGTAGAATTACTAATAGCAACAGTTTGCTGTTACAATTGATATAGTTGGACTTAACAGTAACATAGAAAAACAAGAGGAATCTATGAATATTAATATTTCTTCTCGCTTCTGCATTTTAAAAAAGCAACCAGGAACAAGATTTAATAGTAGAAAATCACCATGTAACCACTGGCCAAAATTCTGCTGTGTGTAGATCACGGGACTGTTATGCCTTTGATTAATTTATGACACCGAACTAGCTATTTCAATATATGTCTCTTTCTGTGTTAGCAAAATTTCCTGAAATGTCTTCTAAGTGCAAAACTTTTAAAGTATAAGAGCCCTGTCCTGTGTTGCAACTATTCTAGGGATACAGTATGTGGGTCTATATGGTTAAAAGGGTGGTAGACTTGGTTGCTGTGTAAAGACCAACAGATATATGTTTCCTCTCTGATGAACATTGAATAAGTTGCCATAAGCCTAACAAAAACAGCTCTGGTGCTCTTTGGTGGCTGAAGAAGACCTTTCATATGTGAATGGTCTTCAGAACTTTGAGACAGGACAGGAAATAGTTGTATTTCTAAGAAGTAAACTTAATTTAGATAAATTGGACTTTCCCCTCTAATGAATAATGAGTATGTTTGTGGCTTAGAAACATCATTTTTTAAAATCTATTACCCTTCTGGTATACTGGGCCACCACTCACCCCCATCACCCTTGGCCAGTACAGCTGCCCAGATATTTACCACAATGTCTTGATATGACAAGAAATGGGCTCCTGCATAGGGACAGCATTAACGGCCTAACCATGTGCTTTGTGCGTAGATCTGACCCCGGTTTAGTACAGTACTTTTATCGTCTGCCCCATGTGTCAATTTGTCCATAGGACCAGTGTTACAAAAGGCAGACACTGTAGGTAACCTGTGATTTCTCATCCAGTGGAAAGGAAACCACGTGGCCCCGGCCTGGACATCTTGCTCTTAAGCAAAGTGGGGAGTGCTTAATTATTATTATTTATTATTTCTTACACTTATTAACTGCCCGATTTTCCCCATAGGGAACTCAGGGCGGTGTACAGATGTCACCCAAAGGTGACTCCCCAAATACAAAAAAATCCCCACAGCCTAAACAATCAGAACCTAACAAAATACAATAATATACATATATTACATAAAACACTCATACAAAAATAACTGATAAAAAAAGCAATCACGCCAATTAACCAATACAAAATCAATGGCCAGGTTACATGCAGCAAGAAACTAATCTGCAGAAGGGGACCAACAATATCACAGTATACTCAGAGGGCCCCGAAGCATTGCCTGAAGAGCCAGGTCTTTAAGGCCCTTCTAAAGGCAGGCAGTGTCTCCACCTGCCTTATTTCGGCTGGCAGCTTATTCCAAGAAGCCGGGGCAACCACCGAAAAGGCCCGATTCCTGGTGGACACTCTACAGGCCTCTCTTGGTGTTGGTACTCTTAAAGAAAGAGTAGACGAAGCTCTGGTTGGCCGGGACGAGGTTAGTGTCTGGGAGATCCTCTCCGCCAGATAGACAGGTCCCAATCCATGGAGGGTTTTGTAAACCAAAACCATGACCTTGAACCTTACCTGGGAGGCAACGGGCAACCAATGCAGGTGAGCCAGGATGGGGGTGATGCGCGCATACCTGCTCGCACCCACCACGAGCCTGGCCGCCACATTCTGTACCCACTGCAATCGCCGGATAAGGGTCAAGGGTAACCCCATGTAGAGGGTGTTACAGTAGTCGATCCGCAAGATCACCAGCACCTGCACCACCATCCTGAGGGAGTCCACGTCAAGGTACAGGTGAATCTGGGTGATTAACCTAAGCTGATAAAAGGCTGCCCTGTACACTGCCACCACCTGGGCTTCCAGGGACAAAGCCGGGTCCAGGACCACACCCAGATTCCTCACTCGATCCACCAGCTGAAGGGTCAATCCCCCAGACTGGGTAGAGGGCCACTGTACCCCTCCGGGGACCCACCAAAGAACATAACCTCCATCTTCCCGGGGTTGAGTCTGAGCCCGTTGTTCCTGGTCCACTCCATGACTGCGTCCAGACTACGTATTTATTTGAAATGGGCTTCTCAGCCAGACTCCTCAAGGGCCTTTCCCAGATCTTTCACATGTGCTCCAGACCTGAAAGGAGGCCTAAAGAAGATTGGAGCCTGGTACCATAGCAACTGCTCTGTGACATTCTGAGACAGTTTGAATGCTGTCAGTAGCCAAGTAGTAGAATCAAGCATTCAAGGTTCAGGCAACAACAGCCAAATCTGCTGAAAATTTGGATGTAGTAACTTATATTTCTAACAGCATGCTTAGAAAGGGTAAGTAGGATTTATTTCAACTTCACTAATGGCAGCTCGAGAATTTCCTATCAAAATCAAGCCAAGTAAAAGAAAGTATTTAATTAATTTGTATCTCCTCGCCATTGCCGTGATCATTCCATGTCTATATTTCCCTTACAGTTACAAATGCTATGCAGTAACTATGGAGAATGAGTGGGTGGTGATTTTTTTAATGTGATTCTACATACATGGGCATAGATTTCCAGAATAGTGAAGTAGATCGAGAATGAACTAGGACTCTGAAGATCCAGGTTCAGATCCCTACTTAGCCATGGAAACTCACAGGGGCAGTAGAGCCACTCCTTAAAATATCTCACTTATAAGTTGAAAGTTTTATTAAGGTAGCTGTAAGTCAGTTCTGACTTGATAGCACAGAACACACAGACACAAATATGGACAGACTTACTTACGCACATACAAACTGTTGCAGAGTTTTAAATTTCTGGTTCAAATTCTCCTTTTTATACACCAAAGAAGTACAGAGATTTTAGTATAGCTTCAAGTTCCTCAGATAGTCTACTCCTTTCTCATTTACTAGCACTCACAGTCCCAATCACTCTGAGACATTAGTAACAGAAAGAATAAAAATGTCTCATTTCTTTACTTACAGTTACAAATCGATACAAAAGTGGTGCAAGTGATACCTTTAGGCTACTATAAAAATAACAAGGCATTGCTAATATTTCAGGGGCAAAACCTCCTTCATCAGAGCAGTACCAATAGATTTTAGCATGGCAAAAGATGCACTTGCCAGGAGTTATTTCTTAGATATAGAGTCCTTGGCCAGATGGGAAAAAAGCCAGGCAGTTTACTTGAGGCACAGAGCTTGGATGTTCTTAGGCTGCATCCAAAATGTAGGGAGGGGGCTGTTTTAATTGTCCCAGTCCTTCCAAAGACATGGCTCCTCAACTTGTTTAGTTACAAAGAGATGACAGCAAACTAACAATCAACGGATAGCCTGCTAATTGGCTGCTTCCAACAGTCAAAAGAGAGGGGAAGGGAGTTCTCAGCAGAAAGGATCTGTCTTTGAATTCCGAGGCAGGACAAAACGTTTAGTTGATGCCGGATTGACAGTCACCCTCACCTAGAAAGGTCCCTTTCAGTGGCAGGCAGGTAGGCAACATACAAGGTTGTAAAAACTACAACAAAAACAAACACAGATATAGAGGAAGAGGGTTATAATTTCACTTTGTGCTGTGGCCTTAATGCCTTGGGTACCCATCTTCTGCCAATTCCCAGCTAGTATCAATGCTTCCTGACTCAGCCTGAAGCGGTTCAATTTGTGTCGCAATAATGTCAATAATGGGCTGCCAATTTTGCTTTCTCATTCTCTCACACATTCATAAACACCACTAGGTAGTTGTTGTGTCAGCACACCCACACCCACTCACACACACCGTGATCTCACAAGGACCTGACAGTTTATCTCAGGTTTTGGCCCTGAAATCTCAGGTACTGACCCAGTAAACCTACCCACTTTACTCGTGTAGAAAATATGGACTTCTTCATATGAGAAAAATTGAAGAGCCGACATCCACTGGAGCTAAATGGTGGCTAAGTGGCAGATTCAATGCGGAGAAGCGGAAGTACTACATCAAACAACACATGATCAAACGATAGCATCCACTTCTTCAGGATATAATGATGGCTCTCAAGGAGATTAGAAGAATTTATGGAGGATAAAGATATCAGTGGCAACCAATTATGTCGGATGTGTGTTACCTCCCAGCAACACAGGTAGCATGCTGGAGGACATGACAGCAAATCTCGAAAGCAGGAGTTTTGATATCCTGTTCTTTAAAATGGTTTGAAGACAGGGATGGAAGATCCAGCCAGAAAGGGGTAGGAGGGCTTAACTTCAGCAGTGGATGCCTTACCTTATCCATCCAGTGAATTACACCAGTAAATTCCATTACAGTGGTACCTTGTATAAAGGAATGGATTTGTTCCAAATGAAATTCTGTTAAGCAAATTTTCCTTTATACAAATTTCCCATAGGAATGCATTGAAAATGGAGTAATCCCTAATCGCGATCATTTTATGTTGTACAGATTTGCCCCATAGATAATTCTGTTAAGCAAATTCCCCCTATCTCCGGAGTTTTTTTATGTTGTACCGTTTTTATGTTATACAAGCCATTTGTTATACGAGGGTCCACTGTATCTCTAAATGCACAGATCATGACTAGAACAGGAGGTGCCCAGTCCCTTAAATTTTGGGGTAAAGCACCCCTTGCTCACAACTAACCTCATATTAGGGAGACTGATGCAAAGCCCCCCATCTTCTTCTCCATCTCCCAAACTTTCAATTTTTGCAAAAGTAATCCTCTGAGCAATGCTAGTGCTTAGAGGCGCAGCTAAGAGTTAACTATTTGAAAGCAAAGTGCTCAGTGGGGAACTCCAGAGTTCCTGTCTTGCAGCTAAATTATGTTCCTAAAATGCAAATGATCATTGACTCAGCTAAATAATAAATAAAGGCACATTATGGAATAAGCCACTCATTATATCTTAACCCCCGAAAAGCAAATATCTCACTGATCTCATGCGTCCATCATTCCTGCTCAGCAAGAGATTGAAGTGGAAAGAAATGATGGCCTTGTCCCCTGTGGTTTTTCCATTTTGTCTTATTTGTTTAACGTTTGGAGTGGGACTGTTTGGTGGGGAGGAGGGGCAGTGCTTAAGGGGAGGCACGGATATATTTTTGGAGAGCCTGTTTGACAGCAGAGTCAGAGTCCATATTCTAAATTAAAGAACAAAAAAATCAACATAGTTTAATTTTGTTGTTAACACCTTGCACTCAAAGCACCTCTAAAAACAGATGCTGCCTTGTGCTTATTTTCTTTTAGGAAAATGGTTCTGACAGGTCATTTCTTGACTGATGCCAACACTGTCTGTGTGTTGCATATATGTTGCTACTAATACTTCAATGGCTCCTAAAAGTGAAGGATTTAGAATAGGTATCTTAAAATCTGAGGAAAACCATGAGCTACCCTTGCATGCAGGCAGAATTCAAAGAAAAAGAGCAAAACAAAAGACAACAACATGTGGCACCTTAAAGGCTATTATATTTTAAGGTAAGCTCTTGTGGATCAAGTCCACTTTTTCAGACATATGGCAATAGAATGAAATGTTCAATGATATATAAGCTTTATACCATATATCCATGGACTGTTGGGTGCATGGTTGCATTTACATGCTTGTCTTGTTCATGTATGGTCTTGTCCATATGGAACATTTGTCCCTCACTGCTTTGTGCAAGCTTAGTGCTGCTGCCTAAGCAGAAATCTTACCAGGATTTCTGTCCACAGTTATTCTAAAAACACCACTTTTTTCTTTTAATAATCAGCATCTTTTAAGAGAAAGATTCTATTCAAAGGCTTGAAGAAACCCTCCAAAGAAACACTTCAAAACCCTGTAAAAATGCTTTAGAAAAACATTGTCAGCTCAATTCCCTTTTTTTCCCAAATTGGAAGTTAGGGATCACAGAAGACACTGATTCATCCCAGAAATCAAAAGTAAGTGTCTCAAAAATTATGATCCAGTTTTCAAAGTGGCAGCTATGTTAATCTGTGGAAGTATTTCAGACAAAGAAACAAAATAAAAGCAATAAAATAAATTAAAATAAAGAGAACAAAAAATGTTGTGGCTCCTTAAAGACTAACTGCTGTATAACAAACATCAGAGTAAGACTGCATGGCAAATATTTACACATGGCTCCAAAATAAAGAGATTGGTTGGTAAGGAGACACATACTGCAAATTGTACAAGCTGATGTGCCATTTCATATCCTGTGAAGACTGAGTAGACTGAAATGATCTGAAACATGTTTCTGTTCATAACCATTCCACTTTTGTGCAGAGATTGTTCCATTTGTCCTTTACAGAATGCATAAGGGCTTTGTTGGCAAAAGATAGCATCCATCACATTTGCAGAGGAACCAAAAAAGTGTCCTTGTTGTGGTGTGTAACATTGCTGAGTCCTGTAATTCTGTTGCCAGAGTAAATGTGAAAGCTGACCTGTCATCTGGGTTTGTAGCAGGATTTAGTCCCCCTGTCTGTGTCAGTGTTGTATGGCCTGTTGTGTGTGGGTAGTTGCTTGAATTTGGAGGTTGTCTGTAACCGTATTTAGGTCTGCCGCAAAGGGCTTGGGAGAGTGAGATATTGTTGTCAAGGATGGGTTGGAGATCACTTTTCATATGTGTGAATGGGTTAAATTGAGAATTAGTGGTGTTCAGTTGTTTTCTCTTCTGGTTCAGTCCTACAGTAGGTTTCTTCTGTATATCCATCTTGTCCAGTTAAATTATTCCTTAACCATATTTTTGGGTATTGTAGTCTAACAAATACATTTAGTAGATCTTTGAGATTGGAATCTGACTTGTGAGTCTCAACGGATGCAGTTGTACCTGAGGGTGTGGCTATAAATGACAGATGTTGTAGTTAGAGATGGGCACGACTTGAAAAAAATTTTTTTGAGTTGTCGTTAGTCGGGCCGGTTCTGTTTTGGGTCGTTTCTGTTTTTTGTGAAAATTCGCAAAAATTAGTCGGTTCGTTTTTTGTTTTTTCGTTGTCGTTAGTACTGGTATTTTGGGGGGTGAGCGGGCTCCTGGAGGCACCTCTGTGGGGTGGGTGCCTCCTCTGGCCCGCTATAAAGGGAAAGTGGGCTCCTGGAGGCACCCGTGGGTGCCTCCTATCCTCACCCACTAGGAAGGGGAAGCAGGCTCCAAGAGACCCCTCTACATGGGGGTCTCCCCTCCTCACCTGCTGCTGCTGCAAAATGGTATGCAATAGCCATATGGATATTGCATACCAGTTGTGCAAATGTGCAGACAGTGACTGTGAAGACTAGTGGATGGCACTGAACCCAGAGCCATAGGTGAGATGCCTAACTAAGGCTCTCGCAACACCATGTCTCACACAGAAGGGAATTGTACTTGCGTGTAGTGCAATGCAAGTACATCTGGCTTAGGGTTAAGGTGGGTTAGGGTTAGGGCTAGGGTTAGGCTAGTGACGGGTAAGGTTACAGTGGGCTAGTGGGTTGCACCTCTGGGTGCCTCTCTGACCCACTAAGAAGACAATCTGTGACGTATGGGTATGGAGTCAAGGGTTAGGGTTAGGGTTAGGGGGTTAGGGCAGGTTTTAGGGGCTTTTGGCACATCCCAGAAGTCTCCATGGCCAAGTGGCCATGTGTTTGGTGGGATGGCTCCAAAAATTTGCATGGTCGTCCACTCCCACATGGCTGGCCACTCAGCCAGCCCATCATTGCACAGGTGTAAATAAAATAAAATAAAATAAAATCAATGGAGGACAAAGGAGGAGAGGAGAGACATTTTGTTGCAAGAAAAACCCCACTGCTACTGTGAAAAATCTGGCAGTTTATAAATTTTCGCGTGTTTCTGTTGTGCTTGTGTGTTTTTGGACCACGATTTCTAAAACAATATTGCGTTCGCCGCCCCATTTTGGATCCCCCACCTGCACTGCATGGCATGGCGACTCGAGTCCGGCTGCCCAGGATGGGGGGAGGCGGGACCCCCCCTCCAGAAACCACCCCTCCGGCGAGACTGGGCTTTTTGCTGGCTGTGAGCCTGCGGCGAGTCCCACCAGAGCAGCCCAGGACAGGGGATGGGGGGGAGGCCGGGGACCTCCAGAAACAACCCCTCTGGTAGGTGCCCTGAGGCACGGCAGGCATTTTTCCGCCTGCTTTTTGGCCCGGAACTGGGTTTTTTTCACTTTTAAAAACCTTTTTCTGTGCCGCGTAGCATCGCGCAATCGCGCGATGCAAGGAATGAGCACAACAAATCAGACCAAAATTGTTCATTCGTCGGTTCGAGCTCGAAGTGGCGGAGTAATTCCCGTTACCGTTTCCGTAGAATAACGGAAACGAGTAACAGAAACGGAAACGGGAATACCGCTAAGTCGTGCCCATCTCTAGTTGTAGTATGTTCTCAACTGCATGGAGGCATGCAAGTAGGTAGATTGCTCAGTGGGTTTTTCATGCAGCATGGTGCCAACAGATGTTTATGTTGCAGCTTCACAGTGATGCCTAGAAAATGCACCTGTTGTATAGATTGGCTCAGGCTGAGGATGATAATCAGATGAAAGTTATTGAGATTTTGGTGGAATTCCTCTAGAGCCTTGTCTCTGTGAGTCCAGATTTTTAAAAATTTATTCAATGTACTGTATGTCAAATAGAGGCATTTCATTTTTATTTTGGGGACTAAGAAAGTATTTTCTAGGTCAGCCATAAATTCTGGAGTCATGGCCATTCTGTTGATCTGAGGGTAAGTTTTATTGTCAAAGGTGAAATAGTTGTCTGTGAGCATGAAGTTACAGAAGGTGGTGATTATGTGAGCTTCATCCTTATTTTAAATGGTATTCCTGACAGCCTGTATTCCGTCTCTGTCTGGGATGTTAGTGCAGGAAAAGCCATGTATCTCCTGTATGTCTCCAAGTGCATCATTAAGTCGATCCCGAAAGGCACAACACTCTCTTTCATTCAATAGCTATAGGGAAACACGTGAACTTTCAAGCTGGTTTCATTTGTAGAAACCAAATCTTTCTGCTAAGCAGGATCTAGGAGTGTTGTAGGATTTCTTGGTTTAAGAGCCTTGCGTGTTGGTTTTTCTGTGGCCATTAAACTGCTGGTAGACATAAATGCATCTCCTTCCAGAAATCAAGCAGTGCTGCTCCATGGTTCTTAAGGCACATATCCTTCATTTCCAAATACTGTTCCCGATTCTTTGTAAATCTAAGCTGTTTTCCAAGCGTCATTCTGTGTTTTTTAGATATTCCCTGGCATGCAGTTTGAGGAGCCAGTTCTTTCCTCTACAGACAAGCCATAGCCCTTTAGGCATTGGACTACAAGTCCCAACATCCCTCACCACTGGTTTTGCTGGCTAAGAATCACTGGCATTTATATTCTCACAACACAATGAAGGAAAAGCTACCCCCACCCCACACATGGCTCTCCTCCTCCTCCTCCTCCTCCTCCTCCTCCTCCTCCTCCTCCTCCTCCTCCTCCTCCTCCTCCTCCTCCTTCTGTCCCACCTGGTGGGTGGGTCTGCTCTTCTTCTTCTTCTTCTTCTTCTTCTTCTTCTTCTTCTTCTTCTTCTTCTTCTTCTTCTTCTTCTTCTTCTTCTTCTTCTTCTTCTTCTTCTTCTTCTTCTTCTTCTTTTTCTTTCATTTTGCAAATTCACAGGCTTGGTCTGAGTGAGACCAGGACAACTTCATGTCAAGGGTGTTAATCCAGTGCTTGTCTTGGATGTCCCCTCGGGATCCAAGCTTTCATGATATTGATGTGGGCATATCAAAGTCTCCTCCTTTTTTTGCAGATGATCACTCAGGAAGGATGACACCAATAAGGAAAACAACACACATCCTCTTAATATGGTTTCCAACATTTAAAGTGAATACAGCACAAAGGGCAAAGCCACAAGAAAGCAAAAAATATACACACGTCTTAACATTGGAATGTTAGCTATACTTAGAGATGAGCAGGAAACACGAAAATGGCATTTCATTTCATTTTTTTTTCATTTCATTTCATTTGAAATGAATTTTTAAAAAATAAATAAAAATTGTTTCATTTTTCATTTCATTTGTTTTTTATCTATTTTCCTCTCTTTTTTGGCACTTTTGTTTTTTACAAGCGCTGATCAGATGGCATGCGGGGCCCTGCCAGTGATCAGCACTTTTAAAAAAGTGGCGATCAGTTGGCATGTGGGGCCCTGAAGTGATAGGTGCACTTTTTTTACAAGCGCCAGTCAGCGGCATGCAGGGCCCTGCTAGCCAATCACTGCTTTTTTTTTTAACAAGCACCAATCAGCTGATCGGCGCTTATTTTTATTAATTATTTTTATTAATCTTGGTGCTTGTCAAAATAGATAACATTTAAAAAACAAAAAAATGAAACAGAACAGAACACAACTAAAATTTCCATTTCATTTTGTTTTATTTTTTAAAGGCACTTCATTTTTCATTTTGTTAGGAAACAAAATGAAAAATGAAAAACTTTTTTTTTGTTTCGTGCCCATCTCTAGCTATATTTATGTAGTGAGCTAGAGACATTTTATTGTCTGACATGGAGTATCAAAAATGCCCCTTTCCATCTGAATGTAAGGGTACCTAGTACTGTAGGCCAGCCATGTTATTTGGGCAACTGAGGCAGAAAGCACCTCTCCCTTTGCCTGGCAGTAACAATGTTATAAGAAATTAAATAACAATTGGCTGCCCTTTTATGATACATTTGAAGGTGGCTGTTTGAAACAGCCCTATTCATTCTGCCTAATAGTGGGGTGGGCCTTGTGCATTTATAAATATCCATTTTAACTCCTCAATACACTGACATACTCATCATGGAGAATGAAAACTGCAGGCTCCTTGCAAAAGACTGGACCTTCTCATCAATATTGCAAACACGAAAACCAACTCTACAAATTCTGCAGCTATCTGTCCATCTTCTTCCCCATCTCTCTGAGGTTTTGGCCACTGGCTGATAAATATTCTAATATTGGCATAGCCTAAAGCATTATACTTATTGAAAAAGAAACAGCCACTATCTTCGAAGAATTGCCACAGGGAACTTCCAATTGATTACATCACAACAGGGGCTCCAGCTTAGTAAGGGCTCATGTGACTGCTTCCCTCGTAGGGTGGTTACTTTGACCTTGATGCATTATTTTACACAGAATGTTTTGTAAGTTCAGGCAAAGCTGCCTGGATGTTTTCCTTTGTTTCTCGCTCTGCCACATATATAGAGTATATGTCCAAATCTGCACCACTTGATTCATCTAGAAAGAGTTACTTTTATGGGAGTGACCTTCTTTAATGCCAACCTTCTGCCTGCAGTGGAATCATTTCCTTATTTACTCTTGACACTGTCACATTTTTAAAGTTTCCAAAGGGAAGGAGTGCCTGTTTTACTTCACAGCAAAGACTCAAAGTTCTAATTCATATACATTTCCATTGTCTTTATCTCCCTCTGATGAATCTGTTCATGTGGGCTATAGTCCCTGAAAGCTTATGCCAAATAAAAGTTCATAAGTCTTAAGGTGCCACGAGAGTCTGCAGTTTTTAGAACTACTTGCTTATTCAATGAGCAGACGATAATATTATGATAAAACATGAGAAGCAATATTATCAAAATGAGATTTTCATATATCATTTGCTATCAGTAGTGTGGCTAGAGTTTGAAGTGCCCGGGGACAAAGTCAGTTTTTGCACCTTCTCCTCCCCCCAGTAGTGTCTCACCCACCCAGTAAGGGGGGCAGATCATGGGGAAACAGTGGGGGAGGGGCAGAAGGGTCTCTCCTTCTCATGCCCTCTTTGTGGGTCTCCTCTCCAGTTAATGCTGTCCTGCTCACAGCATGCAGTAATGCCAAGCAGGTGATTCCCCCCACCCACCCAAGTATCACCTCCGTAGCCCACTTTCCCCTCTTCTTTTCCCCTGGCTAATGCTTGGCGATCATTAGCCCAGGGAAAGGAAGAGAGGGAAGGAGGCAATGGGATTTTTTTTCCAAGCAGCACCTCTGTCACACGCTTCCCTCTCCTTCTTTCTCCAGGCTAACGATCACTAGGCCTTAGTGGGGGAAGGAGGGTGGTGGGGTGGGGGAAGAAGAAGGGGGGAGCAATCGATGGAGGTGCCGCTTGGAAAAAAAATTGTCTGCTTACCTCTCCTCCTTTCTCCTAACTAAGGATCTCCAAGCCTTAGCAGGATGGCACATGGCTTCCTCCTCCTGCTCCCCCTCCAGGCGCCCCCAGATTGCTGCACACCCCAGAGCAAATGCACTCTCCCTCCCCTCCCTAGTTATGCCAGTGTTTGCTAGATGCCTTCAAATGACTGAAATGGGATTCTCAAACTAAATGAGATATTTAAGGATCCCCCCCCACACACACCAGTTCCACTCTGTCAGTGAATTTTGCTAGTTGAGAGGGATTCGAATGCAGGCCTCCTGAGTCCTAGTCTGTTAGTTTATCTACTATATCAATCTGAGTATCCTATCATGCATCATAGGGAACATGATATATCAAAGAACAACTGGCAGTCAAGTTTGAACGAAAATTAGATTTCCTTATTTGATTTTAATTTCACCATATCTATGATTATATATTCTTCTTTCTGTTTCCATGGTGGTTTTAAGTTTTACAGGGATGGGTTGCCACCCAATTGCCTAACTCTCCTCCTTTTTCATCTGGGCTTGAGACTGGCAATGGCAATGTTACACACTGGGGAAGTCATCCCCTGGACTGACCAAGTTATCTTGGTGATGTGGATTTCACAGACAATGTTGCCTTGTGTGAGGAAAATGAATTGAACCAGCAGCATACTTGAACAGGCAAGCAAAGCTGGCATCAGGATAATCAGTGATCATGTATGTAAGATCCATGGCCCCAGTAGGGAACTGGGGACTTGGACAGTTAGAAGAAGTGGAGAGGTTTACGTATGTGGCTAGTGTGATCACCCAGAATGGAGATGCAGAGGAGTTTTAAAAAGGTTTATTTCCAGTCTCAAAATCCTCTAGTAACCCGGCCCCCAGGGGGTGGGTTGGGTGGCCAGTTTTAATCCCCCCAAAAGTAATTTATCCATCCTCAAGGGTTGCTAGATGGACCACAAGTCTGACATGTTGTAATATAACACAGCTTCCCATGCATGATATTTCCTCTGCTTAGCCCCACCTCCAGTTCATATTATAGGAAATCTTGCTGTTGGCCTTTGTAAAGGCTAATGCACCCCAGGAAAAATGGGGGAGGCAAGCCAATGAGCGTATATATTGTGCTAGCACCTGGAACAAAGATTATAGGCATCCCTTTCAATTTCTTTAAATATTTTTTTTTTAGGAAACAGAAGTTTCTGCTCCTAAATAATGGAACAGGGGTAGCAATCATTTAAAGTGAATGTTGTATTCTTTCCATCATTAAGTCCCGCATTGTAGCCCTACAGTATAACATGACATGACACCACTAAGTGAATGCAGTGAAAGTCTAAAACAAAAGGTACACAGACATGGGCCAACAGCAAGGAAACACAGATTAGGTTTGAAAGCATTTGCAATGGGAAATTAAAAGGAATCAAGCTCACAAACCTTTGTTTGCAATGGGATTGCGGCAAACTGAGAAGTGCAAGAGTTTGTCATCTTCTCAGCTCCCACCTTCTCACAGAGATATCGTCCTGGTGTATCAAACCAGAGCTGCTGGACTACAGTGTTTGCTTCAGATGTATTCCCATTCAGTAGTACACAATCCAAAAATGCAGGCAGCTCTACTTATTCTTGTAATTTGGATCACTATCAGAAGCAAGTGTTCTGTAAAGCTGCTGTTAGTGATCCATGCTGTCAAATTATTTATGACTTATGGTGATCCTAAAGAAGTTCTTGAGGTATATGCAATGTTCACAGAATGATTTACACAGTGTGTTTCAACAGGGCTCAATTCTTAATTTCTATACTCCAAGTGGCACTATTATTTTTTGTTGGAATTTATAATTGGGCAAACCAGCATGTATGTATGCACATACATGTGTATGGAAAAGACTGGGATATGTTATTTGCATGGTGGAGCATTCTGACCAATCAAGTTCTGTCTGGGGTTAACCAATAGATGTTGAGATAGTTAGCTGCCAGAAAGATTAAAAGCAGTCAGGTTATTTCTTTGTCTGATGATCTAGTGATAGTGTGGAAGTTGTCAGTTAGAGATGTCTGCTAGAAGTGGTTTACTTATCTATTATTATGTCTGATGAGGAAGATAAGAATAAGAATATAAGAATAAGTCAAGCAGAAGTCTATATACCAAACACAATATTTCAAGCACAGTAGTGTATTCTACATGTTTTATATACTAAACATTATTAATGTTTAACCAAGGCTGAGTCAATATTATTTCAGCTACTGGCACCCAAGAGAGACAATGCCATCCATACTCTGTGGTTTTTCATGTTCTATTTAGACCCCAGTAGACATGGGCACGACCAGAAAAAATGACATTTCGAGTTTTTGCTTGTCAGAACGAGTTCGTTTCGGGTCATTTCTGTTTGTCACAAAAATGTTCAAAAATTTGTCGTTTCCGTTTGTCGTTTGTCATTTCCACTGCAATTTAGCGCAATTTGACTTTCCAGAGCATGGGGCGTCCCGCAATCAGGGCCAGCGCTAGATGTTTTTGCGCCCTAGTTGGCAGGTGGGGCGGGGTGGCGGGTGGCGGGGGAGGTGCAGGTGGGTGGCGGTGGCGGTGGGCCATGGGTGAGCGAGTGGGCAGGGAGTGGCGCGGGCCGCAGGCGGGGGGCGGCGCAGGCGGACGGGCGAGTGGACAGTTAGGATATCACTTAGGTTAGATGTTCTGTTCTTGGCTTGCACCCCAAATGTGTGTGTGTGCAAGTAAATTGAAGTTGGGAAAAGAGAAAATAAATGGCAGTATATAATATATTTTTAAAATAAATCCACACCTCCCACTCCCAGTCGAACCTCCCCCTTTATCCAATATCAGAAAAAAAAATCCTCACAAACTGCCAGAGAAGAAATAAAGAATAAACTGCTATTCCCTTCAGCAGACAAAGCTGCAGGGAATCAAAGAAATTATTTTCTAAATTCAGTTCCCTCCCTGCCTGCCTAACTTAAATCCTAAAGCCTCCAGCCTCCCTCCTCAATCTCAATCGGATCACACCAGCACCAGCAGCCAGCCCTCCTCCCTCAACCACATCCATACACCCGACTGCGATTTCTGGAAGGTGCCTCGGCTTTTTATGCCCTCCGAGACATCCAGAAGTGTCAGCCAAAAACCTGGCAATGGCATTGGTGGAATGGTTCAAACAATTTGCATGGTCCCATCCCATGCCCAGCCCAAATGGGCAGGTCTAAAAAAATAAAAAATAAAATAAAATAAAATAAAATCAATACAACGTTTTATTGCTATAAAAAAAACCCACTGCTGCTACTATTAAAATTCAGGCATTTAAAATAAATAAATTTCACATGTTTCTGTGGTGATTTGGTGTGTTTTTTGACCACGATTTCAAAATAAAAATTGAGGTCGCCATTTTGGATCCCCCCCCCACTGCATGGCAAGGCGAGACGATGAGGATGACCTCCCCCCAGCCTGGTGCAAGCAGCCCAGGACAGGAGAAGAGGGAGGGAAAGGCCGGGGACCCCCCAGAAACCACCCCTCTGGTAGGTAGCAAAGCCTCAGGCAGGCATATTTTCGCCTGCTTTTTTGGCCGGGAGTCGAGTCGGGGTTTTTAAAAAAACTTTTAAAAACTTTTTCTGTGCTTCGAATTGCGTGATCAGTGTGATGCCACAAACGGAAACGAAAAACCCGACCAAATTTTTCTTTTTTCGGTTTGAGTTCGAGTTCTGACGGCTTAATTATCGTTACCGTTTCCGTTATGTAACGGAAACGATAACCGAAAACGGAAATGACAATTTCGCTGAGTCGTGCTCATGTCTAGACCCCAGTGAACAGCTTCTCATATATGTCAACTAGCTTCAATGCTGATGAACTCTAACTCCAGGGAAGTGTCCCCACTCACTGTGTGAGCTAGGGTTGAGGGGCATTGCCCACCGACCAACCTCCAGAAAGCCACCAAACTATCTCAGAACCCGGAATTCCAAAACACATAATCCTTTGAAAAGGGAAAGATCTCACACTCATTTTAGTGTGATCAGCAAGCCAAATGGAAAGTCGTGTTTGCAGTCCTGAAATGCATGATACACAACTTTCTGACAAAGAGCATTCGCCCTGAGGGACTTCTGAATGACATTTGTGTTTCAGAGCTGAATAATATGCAAAGACCCTGGTAGGAGCAGCTGATTTGGCTGGTGCTGAATTACTTTCAAATGGCAAAGGGAATGGCTAGCATACTATCTAACTCTTGCAAAATTAACCAATCTACTTGGATCAAACATCTGTATCTTTTATACACAAAGCACAGATAAAATAGAGTTTGGCTTTGTTTTGGTGTCTGCAACACCCCCCATCATGTCTAGACTTCCTCATTGGCTGCGGTTTATGAAAAAGAGGGGGAAAGTCTTTATCATTTAACTTGTCTGGAAGGGACTACAAAAGGCTCTTGATTTACTAAATTAAAAATCATGGGTTTGTTTTTCTGAGGGGAAAAACACAAGTTCTTTATGTGTATGCATTTTATATAATTAGAGACTTTGATACATTTGTGAAAAGAAGGAAAGCAATGGAAAAATAGTTCACATAATATACATTTCTAATTTTAAGTGCTCCGGGTTGTGAAAGCTCATCTGCTCTGGGTGTGGGTCAGTCGCTCTTCAGAAGTGTGCCAGGCTTTTAGTTAGCAAAAGATGTAAGAATTCCAGGTTCAGTATCAGGGAGTCAGGAATACTGAGACAGGGATGTAACAGGGCAAAAATCAGAAAATGTTCATATATCCATGGACGGAGATTCAAAAGTTCAGTTAGTAAAAAAATATATTAAATAGCTTTGGTCATCAATCAGGAATTCAGGCATGAACCAGAGGGTAAGGAAGTGCCACACAAAACCCAGGATAAGGTATGGGGTTTGCTTTTAACAAGGATTCAGCTTGCCTGGAAAGCCTTTTAAATTAAAAGTAATTAAAATTACTGTTGTAGTGGATTAGAACCTCTCTGTAGTCTTTTCCCAGTAGAGCTCCTATTCTAGAGAGACTATGGTTGGAGGTAAGGACTGCCTCTCTGAGGAAGGGTCTGAGCCTTCCCTTTCAGCCTGTGTGTTCTCTGGGACTAGAACCTTCATTATTACTCCTCCTGCTCAGAGGTGCATCTGGGGGTGTGGAAGGGTGCATTTGCCCCAGGGCGCAGCAATCTGGTGGTGCCTGGAGGGGGAGCAGGAGGAGGAAGTTGTGTGCTCTCTCACCAGCAGTCCTCCTTTCCCCTGGCTAATGCTTGGAGATGGGACCCCCTCTGCCGTCTCCACTGCCATGGTCCAGATGAGCGGTGAAGCAGCAGGCAGGCATGGAGTGCATTGGCTGCAGTGCCCTCCTTCTCCACCTCCTTGCCTTGCTTTGGGCCACAGCGGGAGAGGTATAAGGCATGCATGCTACTGTGCGTGCACACACACACACACACACCACACATGCAGGATTGGGCCCCTGTTGCTGGGTGGCTACAATGCAATGAGGGAGGGGCACAAAAACGAACATTGTCCCCAAGTGCTCCAACCCCTTGCTACGCCTCTGCTCCTACACTGATGGACTTCTGACAGTAGACTCTCTTGGAGGTCTTGGCTCTTCCAAGGGGTCTGGCAACTTACCCCCTGAATCTGTCACTCTAATACCCTGGAGAACAGGACTCTTCATTAGATGATAAGATCTGGTTCTGAACTGATGAGTAGTCTTTGGGAGGATTCATGAGAAGAGTAACTGGCTGGAACTGAAGCAATGCAATACTATTGACTTAAATAATGCTTCCTCACATGCCTCCAGTATGATCATCAATGGCTTGGGATAGAGTAGAAACCACAGCTCATCTGACAGAGTTATTATTTTGGATCCCTCTGCCTGCTTTTCTCTTGGTTCTTCATCATCACTACTTTGTGTCCCACTTCTCTTAAAATTACATTACAACAGGAAAGAAAACAAAGCTGACAGGTTCTCTCTCTCTCTCTCTCTCTCTCTCTCTCTCTCTCTCTCTCTCTCTCTCTCTCTCACACACACACACACACACACACACACACACACACACACACACACACACACACACACACACACACACACACACACAAGCTCCTGGGACCTCAGTGGGACAAAACTATGTGTTTTGCAGTCTTTAGCTTCAGAGTATTTTTCCTTTACATCAGCAAATTTGCTGCTTTGTTTCATCCAAGAGAACACAATCTCTGGAAGAATTTCTGCCAGGGGACACATCCATTGAAACACACATGTCTATTTGGGTTGGTTTTTTTTTCCATCTCTCTTAAATATTTTATCTTGAAGCTAAATAAAATTTGAAATAATTAGTACAACAATACGTTCATAATGTCAGTCTTCCTTCCTTCATATGCCAGATTTCAATGAGGGTCAAAAAGGCCAAGTTGTCAGTCATCAGAAGAACTGTGTCCAAATCTGTGCTCCTGGTTCCCTAAGTATTCTTTCCTAAAAATGAGGCTCCTGTTTTCCTGCCTCATCTTGAAGGTATTTTAGAATTTTGTTTGGGTGTATGTTGGGTGCTATGGGATTTTCCTTCTTTCCCCCACACAGACCTCTGTGGCTTGGCAGCCTGAGAGATCTTGTACTTCTTTTTTTTTTTTGCAAAAAGAGATGGAGGAAGAATGATGTCGTGGTGTTTATCCCCAAACCTTAAATGAGGCATATAGGAAAACAGAGGAACTGAAAATGTCAACAGGATTATTGTATGCACATAAACACTCCTTAGTCAACTCTGACTAAAGTGAATATAAAAGCTGACACCAGGAATGTGAAACTTTGTCAGTCTCATTCATGTTGCATTTTTTTTTCATACTCCTGACATCAATCTCATTCCATTCCGGTTCTGGTTTTTGAGACTTCGGTACCTACTTCTTGCATGGAAATATGTTCTCTCTCTCTCTCTCTCTCTCTCTCTCACACACACACACACACACACACACACACACACACACACTTTTCTTGGTGTGTGTGTCTCTCTGTGTGTGTAACTGAGAAAAGTAAATGAATGCAGTTTTTTTAAAAAAAGTTTTCCCTTTCCCAAGCCCCGCCTACCAGCTGATTGGCGCTAGGGTGGGGGGTGGGGGTTAAAAGCCCAAGGCTTTTTTTAAAAAAACTTTTTTCCCCTTCCTCAATCCCGGGTCTGCTTCTTACAGACAGACCAAAATGGTTCATTTCAAGAAAAATCCACCATTTTGTTTTGTCTGTAACAAAATGCTGATTCCTTGTTTTTATTTATTTATTTGTTTATTTTATTTTTTACCGTTTATATGCTGCCCACTACCCAAAGGTCTCTGGGCAGCTTACAATCAAAGACTTAAAACAGTTAAAACATCAAATATCAATAAATAATTAAAACAATGATAAAAATCTTACACTAAAATCATTACACTAAAATTGCCATCAAAGGACCCACAGTCTATGTTGTATCAATTAAAAAACTTCTGGAACAGGAAGGTTTTTACCTGGTGCCAAAATGTCATCAGTGTTGGCACCAGGCGGATCTCGCTTGGGAGGGCATTCCATAGCTTGGGAGCAGCTGCCGAGAAGGCCCTATGTCTACAAGCCATCCCTCTCACCTACTTGAGGGATGGCTCTTTCAAAAGGGCCCCCTGGTTCGATCGTAATTGCCGGGTAGGTTCGTATGGAAGGAGGCGGTCCTTCAGGTATCTAGGTCCTAAGCCATTTAGGGCTTTATATGTCAAAACAAGTACTTTGAATTGGGCTCAGTCAGCAACTGGTAACCAATGAAGGTTATGTAGAATCGGTGTGATGTGATCCCTGGTGGCCCCACCACTTATCAGTCATGCTGCATGATTCTGAACCAGTTGCAATCACCGGACCGTCTTCAAAGGCAGCCCCACGTAAAGTGCATTGCAGTAATCAATACGGGATGTTACCAGTGCATATGTAACTTTCATTAGGCTCTGCTCGTCTAGGTAGGGGCAGAGCTGGTATATTTTCAGCAGCTGAAGGAAGGCACCCCTGGCCACTGAGTCCACCTGGGCTTCCAGAGTGAGAATGGGGTCCAGGAGCACCCCCAAGCTGCAGACCCTGTCCCTTAGGGGGAGTGCAACCCCATCCAAGACAGGAAGATGGCCCTCTAACCTGTCTGGCAAAGCACCAATTAACATCACTTCCATCTTGTCTGGATTAAGTTTCAATTTATTAACCCTCATCCAGTCCATTATCTGGCTCAGACACAAGTTCAGAACAGAAACCGCCTCACCTGGATTGGTGGAGAACAAGAGGTAGAGCTGAGTATCATCAGCATATTGCTGACTCCTCGGCCTAAACCTCCTGATGACCTATCCCAGCGGTTCCATGTAGATGTTGAACAGCATGGGAGACAATATAGAGCCCCGAGGAACCCCGTGACATAAACGAGACAGGCAGAGAAACTATCCCCCAGCACCACCTGGTCACGGTCAGCCAGGAAGGATCAGAACCACAGCAAAGCAGTGCCTCCAACCCCCAACCTGGCCAGCCTATCCAGAAGGAAACCATGGTTGATGGTGTCAAAAGCCACTGAGAGGTCCAGGAGTATCAACATGGTTGCACTCCCCCGTCTCTCTCCCAGCAAAGGTCATCATACAGGGCAACCAAGGCAGTCTCTGTACCAAAACCTGGCTTGAAACCAGATTGAAATGGATCCAGAAAATCAGTTTCATCCAGCAGTGCCTGGAGTTGCCCAGCCACCACCCGCTCCAACACCATGCCCAAATAAGGGAGATTTGACTACTGGTCGGTAGTTAACCACCAGCCTTGGGTCCGGGTTTGGTTTTTTAAGGAGTGGTCTAGTCACCACCTCTTTCAAGTGGGGACCACTCCCTCTGTTAAGGAGGCGTTAACAATCTCCTGGACCCATGTGCGAACCCCCCCGGCAACTTTTTCAATTAACCAAGAAGGGCAAGGGGTCGAGTGGCGTGGTGGTAGCATGGACAGATCCAAGCACCCTGTCCTCATCCCCGGGTCTCAATAATTGAAACTCATCCAATAATACTGAACCTAAGCATGGCACACTGGACACATCCCTTGATTCTGCACCAATAGTGGAGTCCAATTCCCTGCGAATCTGAGCAATTATTCCTTCAAAGTGAATGGCAAACTCGTCAAAATGGGCTGCTGAGTGGTCAAGAACCTCCACCACATTTCTCAGCTGAAGAAGGTCCTGGACCACCTGAAACAGCTCTGCTGGACTGCACTCCGAGGAAGCAATACGGTTTGTGAAATATTGCCTTTTCGCCAACCGTATCGCCACGGAATAGGCCTGATAATGGGCTCTAAGCTGTGTTCGATCGGACTCACAGTGATATTTTCTCCACTTGCGCTCCAGCCGTCTCCCCTCCTGCTTCATTGCCCTCAGCTCAGATGTATACCAATGAGCTGTCTGGGCTCTGCGTAGGGGGAGATGTTTTGTTTTATTACATAACGACACGACGAAATAGCATTTCATTTTTTGTTTTGTGCCCATCCCTAGTTCTCCACTCTCCAAATTCATTTCAAGGCAAGTTCTCCCCTTCTCAGTTCAGATTAAGTTAGAAATTATAACTTTGTGCCTTTTTATCTTGTTTGCTGTCTGTTATCATTCATGTGAACCATGTTTCAAACATTCTATCCTGCTGCTAAAATAACTCCTCTAGTTCTTCAGTTTTGATTGGGGAATGTGATGTAAAGGTAGTCCTGCAGAGGTTCTGACTGTGTGTTCTTGTGTTTATTTGCTCCTTGCAACATATTGTCCTCAGGTGGAATAGTATCCTGTATGATGTTATTCTGTGTGATGTCCCCAGACGCTGTCAATTCAGATGCTGTAAAATTCTATAAACAAGTGCATGAGCCAGGGGGTGATGGTAGTGGTGAGGGGCAAACATGAATAAACTGAATTTCACCAAAAGGAAGAACAAAACCAGCCTTCTCTTGTCTTCCAGATATCACAAGCCAGGAAAACAGACATAGGTACGAACACACACACACACACACACACACACACACACGCACGCATGCACACACACACACACACACACACACACACACACACACACACACACACACACACACACACACACACACACACACACACACACACACACACACACATGGAAGGAGGGAGCAGGGAGGGAGAAATTCACTGGCACAAAGATGTCTGCAGCTCTTCTTATACAGAGGATCTCAAAGACTGCCTATATCAGTTCACAAGTGTCTACATTGCTAGGGAGAGCAGCCAGGTGTTACTTCCACATTAATTAAGTGGGCCTAAACCTTCTCCTTTCTGGTGTCACTTTCTAAACATGAGAACCAGTACATCTACAGTTGAGACTCTCCTGGCTACGTGTGTGCTCTGTGTTGTGAGCAAGAGCTGTGGAAAACTGGGGTTCTTTGTGTGTGGAGTCTCTACATGAGCAGGGAGATCCCTACTGTGGGCACATTGGTTTCCACATCTAAAATGTGGCAATGAAGAGGGAAGTGGTTAAATGCTCCTCTCTAAACATGTTGAGAATATTTGGGTAGGCAACGACTGAAACATAAATAAATAAATAAATAAATAAATAAAATTATCCAACTCATAGAAATCTACGCTGCTGCTCTCCATGTATGCCTTTTAACACAACAGGCCCCCTGGTGGCTTTGAATGATAACTCCCATCATCTTGGTCCTTTTGTCATACTGATCAGGGGTTATGGGAGTTGGAGTCCAACTTACCTGGAGCGCTCTAGAGTGCCTATCCTTGCTCTAATGAACATAAGAAAGGGGCTTTTTAAAACTGCCCATTGGACATGTGATTACTTTCTTTAATCTGTTACCATTATATTTTTACTATTAGAGTGACCGAAGGGTGGATTATGAGAATGACTTGTCTGGCTCAGGTACTACGGACGTTATTAGACAAAAAAACTTCATTTGCTGCTCTGCCTCAGGCTGCAAAATATCTTGGATCAGCAGTGGGTCCAAGCTAATGGAAAATTGTCAGCATCAATCATCTCGAATCATAGAAAAATTAATTCCCACGACACAGTACATGGATCTGAATGGGGAATACAAATCTTCTTTCCATCCATTATAAAATGATGCAACCAATTCACTCAGTGAGTACTGGGACAACATAGCCTTTCAAGTAGAATGTGCATGCCTGCTCTCACACCTAAATTGATTTTACTGTACTGTGCTGTACTTTATTTTGCATTACTTGTGCATGCACTGATTTGGTTGCATTTACAGATCTCTCTTCCTTGATTAGAACAGGGCTACCAACTGGACAGAAACTGATCAGTTTGGCTTCCTCTGGAAGCTTTAATGGCAACAGCAGGTGAAGAAACATTAAGATTAACTTCTTGGTGTGCAGTTGTGTATTTCTGTCCTTTTTAAAATTACAGTGAAGATCATGGGTGGCCCAATCACAAGATTCAGTTGAACCTTTGGACCCACTAGAGAAAACATTCTCCCCATTCATGCTTGCCAGCCAAATCTACCAGCAAAAACCCATGACATGAGTGAAGCAGCTCCAGCTTGGTCCCAAATGTGTAAAGAGATGAAAGATCTCCAGATCTCTAATAAACACTGTTATCCGCATGTGATGTCACAGAGGTTAGCTTGTTAACACAACTGGGAAACAAAACATGTATAGCTGAAGACTTTTTTATTTTTTAAAAAATATTCTTTTTATTTTTATAAAAAGTCTCTGGAGAAACGTATGGCTTTAGTATTGAAAAGGGAGCTACAACCGTGACCTCCTTTTAACTGGAGTTTGGAGGCAGGCAATCCCTTTGTTTTCCTTATGTTACTTTTCAAAGCTGATAAACAGAGAAATACAAAAACTGTGTCTGTTAGACTTTCCACTTGAAGTGGCCTGTTGAGAGACTTGAGGTTTAATAATGTGCCAGAAAAAGATTGCTAAATGGAGTTAGCCAAAGCCTCCGTTACTGCTCAAGTGCTGACTTAGACCGCTACCACACTTTAGATTTGAAATGCCTTTTCCTTAAAGACAAATTGCCTTAAAAATCACTGTCTGCTTTTCAAATCGCTTTTTCTGAGGAGCCCCCGTTGGCCACACCCATTTTTGACCACTGTGTCAGTTTTTCTTGCGACAACCACTGGGGGTGGCGGTTTTTAAAATTGGTTCCTGCACCCCTTTCAAAGCGATTTGTTTGTATTTGTGGACATACTACACTGCCTTTTTTTCGGTTTCCCCCCGTTTCTGCCATTTCCCTGTCGTAGTTTAAAGTGGTTCAGCCAAGTGCAAATGGGGAAGCCGATTGCTAAGCAGCTGCTGAAGTGTGGACTGCCAGCCTCTGTAGGACGGAGACCATGGGGGAGATAAGGCGACCAAAAGAAAAAGCAGCTGCTCTGGTAGGTGCTTTATAAGACCACAGGTTAGGAACCAGACTGGGAATTTTACAAGACAGTGTCTTAGGATGCAGCATAGCTTGCTTTAAAGCATGGAAAAACACATCCAACTTTATATACATGGAGCTGGCTGTATCTCCTGTTATGTGGACTGAGGCACAGTAGGGAATCAAACACCCAACCTCTAGGTCCTCATCCAGATGCCTAAACCATTGACCCATCCAGCACTTCTTGTTTCAAATCTGGGAGAGGTCAATTATGTGCATGTAGTGCAACATGCAGTGGGTTTATTGAACAGAAAGTTGGTCCTTGCTCTCTCTCTCTCTCTCTCTCTCTCTCTCTCTCTCTCTCTCACACACACACACACACACACACACGGAACACACACACACACACACACACACACACACATCTCTAATGAGAACCAGTCTACATCTACAGTTGAATGACTATAGTTCTTTATTATGGGATGTGGGAAATGGTTCTGAAGGCATCCATTTGAGCAAAGGTAACAAACTGGCCTTACCCAAAAGCAAATTTGTGTCCAGGAAATCCTGCCATATGCTACATTTGGTTATCTTGGAACTTATATCTTATCCCACCTCTCGAGAGTTTGGCAAGGGTGTAATTAATCGAGACTCCCAGTGCACTTTTATGAATTTTGTCTCAAACGTTGCATGTCTGATGAGGGAGACCGTTTGATCCCCAGCAGTGATTCCTGGAAGCTTTCTGGGATCTGCTTGAGATTGCCTCTGTAAGACATCAAAAATATTGTGCAAATGGTTGGGAAGAAGATTGCTAAGGCAAAGGGGTACCACCACACTCATCTACTAGTGAAAAGCACATAATTAAATAAATAAATAAATAAATAAAAAAATAAATAAAATAAATAAATAAATAAATAAAAATGCAAGCAGATATTCATAAGAAATATACAGGGGACAAATGCCTTTTTTCTTTGCAAACTTCCTTCCTTGATCATCAACCGTACAGGCCCTCTTAAAACAACCAAATAACCTTGTTCTACTTTTGATCTTTCACTGGTCTTCTATACAGATGGATATTCCCCTGTCTCCACTTTGGTTGATTGGTTTGTTTGTTTTTTGTCAAGAGATGGGGAAAATTCCAAGGAATGTTGGCAAAACTGGGCTTACTCTAATGATGCAGCTTTTAAAGACTCCAGGGTCTATTGTAATAAGCCTCACACTCAACCCGGCTGGGAGCTGCTATTATATGCTGATGGTCGCATTATTCGCGACATGTTTTCCTGCTCCTTGTCCCGATGCATAATAATGTGGTGGTTGGCTGCACATCTTTATCAAGGAAATACTCCCAAAGCAGGAAGGCTCTCTATCAGTTCCTCGCAATGTTTGTCCCTTTCAGCTAGAGTCATTAGAAAGCTATCAGAGTCTTAATTTATATTCCTAATCGTGGAGCAAGTCCTCCTCTTGAGATTTTCTTTTTACCCATTCTTACACTCCTGCGATCTTTGTTACCCTATGCACGGTGAATTTGTTTCCTTGGAAACCAGCACAAAATACCTGACACGTACAGATTTGGCTCTTTCAGTCCCCGTTTGTCAAGCTGAGACACTCAAAAGCCTGATGAGGGGAAAATATTGTTGCTGTTGTCCCCCCCCCCCATCAACTCCATGGGCTAGACTATGAGTGAAGGCTGCTTCCCAGAGTTCACTATCTAGATAATTTGGGGGGGGGGGTGAGCCACTGGAGGCTTCTGCATTTAAATATGGTGGCCAAAGAGTGCTTGCTGTCATTCTGTTGCAAATTCGTAAGTAATGTAGGTGAGACACGTAGAGAGAATGATAATTCTGGCACTGGTCTTTGCCAGTGGTCCACTGAAGATGGACGGTACCATCATGGTCCATAGAACAGCTGGTTAGCTCCATGATTGAGGCGTCCAAGCCAAAGGTTTGGAGTTTACTTCCCCACTGTGCCTCCTTGACAGGGACTGGTCTCAGTAATCCATAGGCTTCCTTCTAATTCTTCATGTCTATCATTGCTGCCAGCAGATGCTCTAAGAATCAATCTAAGATTTCAGAAGCTAAGTGCAGTTGTGTATTTCTTAGTACTTGGATGGGAGACCAAGGGAATACCAGGTGCTGATGCCTGGGTGGCCCAAGCCACTCTAGATTCCTGCCAAGAAAACTTTGGACCCACTCAGAGAAAACATTCTCCCCGATTATCATTGTTATCCCCTCAAGGTACCTTCTTCCATTAAACCTAGTTGCTGATCATTATGTGAGCAAACAATAGGTTACTGAAAGAGCTGTCAATTGTTTAATTATCTTGATAACACTAAGTTCCTACCACAGGGCTTGTGCTTTCACATTCATCCAAATCTAATTACAAAGAGCCCCTTAAGCCTCCACACTCAACTTGCAAAACTCTGTAAGCTGCCAGGTGCGAGAGGATACTGGGGAATAGAGCTAAAATTTGAGTTAATATTTCTGCTACTCATTTGATGTGCCTTGTGAACATGTGAATGCCTGTGAGTTGGGAGAGCAATGGTCTAACGCTTGGGCTCAGCTCAGTGACTTCCACAGCCCTCTTGAAGCCTATCCATGGGGAAGGGATGGCCACTCACCAAACAGTTGAGGGACCGTTAGGGTTAGGATTAGGGTTAGGGTTAGATTTAGGGTTAGGGTTAGGGTTAGGGTTCTAAAAGGGCCATATATTGTCAGGTTAAGATCTAGGACATAATGATGTGAGTCCCATCCACATTGGAAATAGAGGTCAAGTCTGAGGTCCAAGGGGTTCTTGATCCTTTTGTTGTTGGGGCAGAAGGATAGAAAAAGGAAACAAAAATGCTTAGCCGTGTCACAAAGACAAAAGAAGCAAAAGAGATATTCATAATTTGAAATCCTCAAAACCCTGGAGGGACAAATGCTAACACAGCTTTTCCTCCCCCTTGTCTCACCCCACAGCCCAACCCATGGAAACACAGCAAGGCCTTGTTGGCAAACAAATCAAATAACCATTCCCACCTCTACATTTGATCAGTGGTACTGGTGGAGACAGCAGCAGTTACAATGGCTCCATCCACTAGGGGACAGTGTCAAAGCACAAAAGAGATAAAGAAAGGACTCCTCGGGGTGCTGCTGACCCATGGACTCTCTGGGTGTGACAGACCATTTGGGTGATGGGAACTGCTCTGGTTGGACCAGAAAAGTCCACTTGTGAATAGTTACAGAAGAAAGTTTGGAGGTTGAGCAGCCCAGAGTGCTACTACAACAATACCATTTGGACCTTTCGACCCCCCCCCAAAAAAAAACAACCAAAGGGGGACATCTGATTGTGTACTTATGTAGAAATGTAGCATGAGTTTGTTGTGCAGATGTGCCCTTTGGATATCTGCTCAGTTTTTATAACATTATCAGAATGGTGAACTTTAGCTTAGTCTTCATTATGTTCCAGAATTTACTTTGTAAGTCAAGTGGGGGGTTTGTGTGCCCGCACATGTGTGTGTGTGTTTAGTTTTGTTTCATTCTGTTTTTGCACCTGTTATCTCAAAGATCCTGAGCCTTTCTGCTTTTTAAAATATAGACAGCTTTTAAAAAGTAATTTTGGGGGAGGGTGCTGAAGTGGAAAAATTATGGGATGTACCTTGTGATGGCAGCAGTCGAAAGGCATAGGTCCAGGTTTGGAACGTCTTGTGTGGCTTGCAATCCATCTTGAGGAACACCGTCTCTACATACATTGGGAATTTATTTTTCATTGCTTGACATGCTGAAAAAGCCACTTTGCTCTCAAATGATCTGGCTTGACCTTGGCCTGGAAGAAAGGCAAGACAGCCAAGCATAGTAACCTAAGAAGATTCGCCCATCTTGAAGGACTGCGTGTTCTTCAGTGAAATTCTTTCCACCAGTCAGATTCCACTGGGTGGAGGTGAAGGATATCCTCTGTCAAGTCTTTCTTTGTGGTGAAAGAAGCAACTGCCAATGAAAAGCAAATGAATGTCTCCAGAAGACCCAGGGCTGACAGCTGGGAAATGGCTATTTGTCATTTTGCCACATTAGAAGAACTTCAGATGTTCTTTGGACCGAATCCATCCCTGCTTATCTTGTACTGCCATCAGCTTTCCCTTGGAGGATCAGTGCTCAGAGATGGAGCAATCAGTTCCATCCGTTCCATTGGATGTCTAGTCACCTCTGTCCCCAAATGCACCAGCCTAGTGACAAACTGGGGTTAAAATATTGAATAGGACCTTTTTGGAGATCCAATAATGGTCCTTTTTGGGAGGGGGTCAATTTTCCTACTTGGCCCTACCTTCAGACACATGTTCTAGCTAGGGAGTTCATGGACAGAAAAAAGGCCAAGCCGAGGGCATGACAAGTGGCTGAAATTGGATGAAATAGATTAGAATTGCTTGAGAGGGGGGCTTTATGACAAATGACACTCCACTTGACAAAATACTATCTTCTGGCGATTCAAAGCTTCTCAGTAAATTCTATAGTATTTTGTTAAATGAAAAAATGATTGATACATTGGTCACAGATACTATGATAAGATGGGCAGAAAATGTTGGTTATTCTCTTCATTTAAACAAATGGGACTCTTTGTGGAATACAGTTAAACTATTTAAATCTATAGCCTTTAAGGAAAATTGTTACAAGATGTTTTATAGATGGCATTCCCCCCCCCACCGTTTATTCTAAGATGTATAATTGCTCACCCAAATGTTGGAAATGTAAACATGTCAGTGGTACCTTTTACCATATGTGGTGGACACGTAAAGTGGCAAAGGCATATTGGATAATAGCAAAATTATTTTTAGAAAGATATTTGAAGATTAAGTTAGAGCTTAGACCAGAATTTTTTCTATTAAATATAGTAGATGTTAATATCTCATATGACCAGAAATATGTACTTCATCATGTAATAGCTTGGATACTGTATGCAAATTTTGGAAACAACCAGAAGTGCTAGAGAGAAACTTCCACAAAAGATAAGAGAATGCATTGAAATCGACAGACTCTCCGGTTTTCTAAAGGGAGACTACTGTGAGATGTCCAGGTGCGAGATGGCAAGAAGTAACAAACTTATTAGTATTGTGATATTATTTGGTGATTTGTTAATATGTTAAACCGTTATTTTTGGCTTGATATACTTAATGTAATTTTATAGTGTATTCCCTCCCTCTCCCCCACATGTTTGTCCCCCAAAAAAAACCCAATAAAATTACTTAAATACGATTAGAATTGCTTGGGTGACAAAATTGCACGCTGCCTAGGTGTGTGTCAGATCTGCAACAAAATGTTATTCTAACCTAGGGCAGGGGTGTCTAAATGGTTTTCTCTTTGTATACAACAATTCAAACCATAAACTGTAGGAGAAAGCATGACTGAAAGATGGGTCCGGCCAGGCAGTGGAACATGGTGGCTAAGGGAATCTGGGAGCTGCCATCTTTTAAAAAAAGGAATTTTCCTTAGCTTATGGTTCAAAAGGTGATGAACTTTTCATGCACTATAAATCACAAAACTGTCTTGATAGCTCAGTGGCTTAGACCTCTGGCTGTGAAGTCAGAGGTTGAGAGTTTGATTCCCTACTGTGCCTCTTGAAAAGTAAGGCATCCTGTGTGGCCTTGGGCAAGCTGCACAGTCCCAGGGCTTCTTCGTGTTCTTCCTTGCTGAGAAGAAGGGAATGGTAAACCACTTCTGTGCATTCCCAGTCTGGAAACCCCTGGAAAGGGTCACCATGAGTCTGAATTCACTTGATGGCACATTTATTATTATTATTATTATTATTATTATTATTATTATTATTATTATTATTATTATTATTATTATTATTATTATTATTATTATTATAAATAGAATTTGGATCACAAATTTCATCTTGCTTCTCCTGTTGGAGTAGAGACAAACGGTGGGCTTCTTCCATCTCCAAGTAAAGCAAACACACACACACACACACACACACACACACACACACAGAGAGAGAGGGGGAGAGGGAGGAGAGAGAGAGAGAATCATGTCTACAAATGTGTCAAGCCAAGGAAATAGCAGACACAACAATATCTAGTTTTGCTTCCACTTCTCTTTGCATTAAGGTTGTTGGTTGACTTTGTGGAATCATAGCGGCAGCTTTGGGACAATGATGTGTGAGATGAGAAGCTCATACAGAGAGTGTTGCATAAGTGAAGTAAAGGCAGGGTTGCCCTCCTCAGTCTGTTTGCTCTGAGAGACACTTGCATAAGCATACATAATCTCATACAGACACACAGGCACAATGTGGATGAAACAGGAAGATGCCTATCAAACCCAGGGAGATCATGGAGGAATTAAAGAAAGGATAAGCTTATATGATTATTGACTTTGAGAGAGAGAGAGAGAGAGAGAGAGAGAGAGAGAGAGAGAGAGAGAGAGATGGGAAAAGATATATTTATGGAGTTCAATTTAGGCTTTAAAATTCAACAGGAGCTGAGTTAAAACTCGGGATTACAAATCAGTGCCCCATCACCCTCACCTTTTCCACCGGGCTTAGGTATCTCAGCTGGAGAGATGTGGAGATTTGTTTTTCTCTGAACTACAACTTTGACAACTCCCTAAGATGTTTGGCCAATGGCTATGTTGCTTTGGAAATTCCCAGAGTAGTACATTGATTTCAACTGTGTCATTAGTGCAGGTGTTTCAGCAGCTGGCTATTGACACAGTAGCAACCAGCATATAATGAGCATATTAAACAATTCTAGTCCCAGTCCTGTTGGCTTTATTACACAGAAAAGGAGAAGAAAGGTGAATGAAAGGTGAAGGAGGGACATTGAAGGTTTAATCCAATAACCTTGAATTGTGGAGCATCCAGATTTGCCCATGATACTCTGTTGCCCAAAGCAAAGAATAAGATAGAGTCCTCTTCCTATTTGATACACAAAGGCCAGCTGGACTGGATCTTGAATCTTCATCACTGGCAATGCAACCACATCCTCTGATATACTGGAAGGCGGGAATAATGAAGGTCTATTGTTTTAGTTTTAAGTCTTCTGTAACTCCACCAGAGTTGGGTACTTCAATGAGAGAAAAAAGCACCAAATCTTAACAAGATTTATGGTGAAGTCATGACTTGAAGCCATTTGGTGCTTCTAGAATTTCTAATCAGCTCTAAAAAGAGTCATGTAGTCCATGACCGCCTTGTTTTAAGGTGCAAATGCTTCCACTTACGGGCTTTGTTTTACATTTAAGGCTATATGGGAGGTGACTAAGGTATAGGTTGCCTCATGGGTGGGGACTAGCAGGGCAACCCTCCAACCCACCGAGGGTGTCAATCCCTTAACCAGGGCCTGATGTGCTCAGACATAAGTTTAGAATGCAATGAGAACTGTCATTACAGACAAGCCAAAGTTGGGTCCATATCAAACCATGTATAGCCAGGTCTCTAAGAATCAGGATTTCCTCACCAGCTGAAATTTGTACAAGAGCAACTCAGCATTCTGAAAAAGAAAGGCAAGAAAACAAGGACACTTAGTGATTTATCTTCCTAAAAAACTATAGGGCATTCAAGGGAACATGGAAGATGTTAAAGAAAGGACTCTTCTTTCTTTCATGGTATTGTAATAGCTGGATCCTTACATGTCACCATTTCGTTTTATGGCTGTCTCCAGAGTTAAGGTTCATACTTGGTGTGGGATTTCTCAGGGTCTGGAGCTTTGTGTCCAGACCCTCCTGTTCTATTTGCCTTTCACTCTTTTCACACCTTCTTCCTCTCCTTGTTTAATCTCTTTTTAAACATATATCTTTTGCCAGTACTTTTCAGAGAACAATGTCACGAAACACAAAGCACAGGCTGATACTTCACGTCCCTCTCGCTGCAGTTCGCGGCCTTGCTGGAGACCGGTTTGAAGGAATGGAACCTCACGTCCTTGTGGGGTCAATCCAAGTTCGAAGGAACGGAACCTCACATCCTTGTGGGGTCAATCTGAGTTCACCCCGACCACGCCCCGGAACTGCGCTCCAAGCGGGAGACAGATTCCCGTCCTGGAGCTCGGGAATCTTTTCAATCCGCTTCTCGATCCGATTTCAACATGGAGGCAAGTTCACCTTGGCTCGAGAAAGGATGTGAAGTAACCGTCTCAGAAGTCTTGTACCTCTGTATCTGTGTCTCCTTGAGGGATGCTTAGCAAATCAAAGATATTGTGTTAATTAATGACCCAGTTTTTCACTGATTATGGTCTGATTACATTTAAATGCATTTGTTTACTCCCAAAATATGGGCATTTCAATATTTAGTATAGGTATCTGTTTTGGAGATCTTGAAGGAAGGGCACAGATCTCACACAAAGAGAACTTTACAACAGCCAAGGAAATTTTACTTATGGCAGACATTTCCTTTTAGAACATACTACCTTCTGTCTGTCTATCACTCACACACACACGCACACATGCACAGACACATACATATTTGCAAGTGGGGATGAAGAACTGCAAAATTGTTACTTTAATTAAAAGGACATTGACATATATTGTACTGCTCGACAAGAGAAGAAAAATAAAAGCAAGAACAATTTGTCTCAAATTAATCAAAATTTCACGAATAATATTTTAATGATAGAGATGGGCACGAAACGCTACAATAGGATTTCATTACATTTTCCTTTTATTCACTTTCCTTTCCTTTCGTTTCATTTGAAATGATTTTTTTTAAAAAAATCATTTTGTTTTTCATTTTGTTTGTTTCTTTTCCCCAGATGGTTGCATAATTCAGAAGGTCTGCATCAGATGAGGAGGAAGACAATTCTGTGGGCTGAGGGTGGGGGGCTCCTCCTTAGCAGGGGCTTTCCTCTTTGTCTTGCCATCGCTTTTCTTGGGTGCCATAGTCATCTTTTGCTCCCCTAGCCAAGTAAAAGAGGGGTGTCCACCCTTTCGCCCTTGGGGTATGCGATGGTCAGGCAAAAATTCCAGCCAGGTCAGCTGTGCCTGCTAAACAGCAGGGAATGCATGAAACTGTTCCCCAAGGAATGTTTAGCCAATCCCTTGGGCTGGTGGGGGGCACTTACACACTCAAATGCCCTTGGATGGGCAAATCAATAACTTTAGGGCTTCCCAGGCCCACAGTTCCCTACTCCTCAGGCAAGGCTGAACGACCAGAAGCCACACACCCCAACCTGAGATGCCTACAGCCATGTGCAGATTGGACCTTGGATCTAGGTGAGCTGGCCGTTGGCCAGAGGGAAAAACTCCTCACAACGACAGTTTGCCTGAAGAATTCAGTCCCTCCCTATCTTACTCAACCCTTTGCCTACCCCACCCAAGCGGCCATACAGGAAGTGTGCATGGGCCCATTCCCTCAGAAAGTGTACTCCCCTATCTAACACCCCCCCACCCCCGACAAGCCCCACAGACAAATAGTGCAGCCTGGCTGCTGCACGGGCTGCTTCCCAATCACCTTGCTTTTCTGTGTTCCTCCTTGCCTTCTCTTCCTCCTCTCCCCAATGCTTCCCCTTTTAATTTTTTAAGAAAAAGAATTGCATTTTTTTCTCATTATCATGCACGAGAACATGAGAAATGAGGATCCCTAAATTATGCTGTGTTTTATGTTACAAACATAAAAAAATAAAAAAAAAAAAACTCTTCTGCCCTACTGCCAGTGTCACCGAGAAGAGGCTGGCTGAGGGAGGGAGCTGACTTATATTGGCTCCCAACCCTGGGCAGCAAAGCCCCAGATCGGCGTGAAGCTTTTGCGCCAAAAGTCCAGGGCTAACAGGCAAACAAGCCTCACCCCTGAACTCCATCGGGCTCAGAGTTACCCTTCTCACAAATGTGACAGCTGTCAGCAATACTTCATTATCTTGCAAGAGAAATGAATTGCATTTTTTCACATTATCATGCACAAAAATGAGAGAAAAGAGGATTCCCTAAGTTATGCTACATGTTTTGTGTTACAAAATTTGATTTTAGAATTCAGAACTGGAGTGGAAACACCAAGACTGAGGAGGCAAACCAATAGAATTTTGACTTCTTAATGAGCTATTGGTTGTGTGAGAGCTATGGGGGTAGCGCCCACCTCTCAATAAAAACAGGTTGAATCTATCAATTTTGTTTTCTTTAGATAGCATATTTCCCCACTGAAAGCTTCTTGCATGATCTCTCAATGTTAAGTTTGCAAGCTGTTCCAGTAGGGCTCTTGTCACATTTTAACTATTGGTTGAAAACATAACCACAAATAAATGGCAAAATGAAGCAAAATTCATTTCACCATGTTGGCGTTTTTCCATTCCTCTCTGATCATAATTCAGAGAAAAGCAAGGTGTCTTCAGATGATAAACCCAAGGAGAAATCCATTGTACAAGAGGTGTTTCCTTTACTCAGTCCCTTGAGTATGGTTGTCAACCAAACTTCCCTTATGTCTTTTGATATTTCATTCAATGTTGAAAAGCTTTCAGAAAGGATGAGAAGAAGAGGGAACATGGGGATGGGAGGAGGAGAGACATTTGTCAAGTCTTTTATATAACCATTTTTCCTAAAAGCAGAACAGGAAGGAAGGCTGCATGGAAGGTTTTACAAGCATTTCAGATGAGTACAGCATGAAATTATGTCTGCGAAGGATGAAATGGAGCATTTTCAGAACATGAGACATAGTGAATAGGGTGACCACAAACCACTGTGTTATTCATTCAAAGAGACATTCTCTTTCCTTTGTTCTGTAAATGAAAGGCCATTAGTAAAACCCTATAGGAGAGTCCTCAAATGTGGCTTGATTCTCCCCTCCCCTGGTAGCTAATTTCACTCTAGCTTTTTTCCAAATTAGCATTACAAGGCAAGGACAATCTAGTAGCCAATAGAGATGGGCATGAAATGCTAAAATAGCATTCCATTCCATTCCATTTTAAATGAATTATTTTTTTAAAAAAAGTTTCATTTTTAATTTTTTTTGCTTTTTTAACATGTGTATGTGTACTCTCTCTGTGTGTGTTTGTCATTCATATTTATGTTGTTCACATTCCAGCTTACAGCACCCTTTCTTTCATTCATTCCTCTGGTCCCACCTCTGCTGATCTTTCCTTCTATGATCCCACTGCTACAGATCCCTTTATGAGGTAAAAAGGCAGAAAATAGTGATAAAGATCCAGCAATAAAGTGATAAGGGTGATATAGCATGGTTCTTATATATGTAAGAAATATTATAATATTTTTTTAAAATGGAGGGTTATCAGAGAAGATGAAAGAATGTGGTAGCATATTCCCAAAGTCCTGAACATCTTTAAAAGAATGTGTCATAGTTAACGACAGGGGAGGAAGCCTGTCTGAATTGTTCCAGCTTGACAACAAGCCTCCCTATCATCTGAGAAAAAAGATTCCTCCAGGAACAAATAGAGTTGGACTGATTTGAATGAGACTTTACATCAAGTGATCAGTAAAAAAGACACTTTGAACTGACCTGTTTTATAAGACAAGCAAATCTTGTAGTATTTAACCAAGTAATTGCAGCCTTAGTTCATTTTTTAAAATCATGTCTATATTTCAACAACTTACTTGAACCCTTCAAATGGGTCCAGAAAAACTTTGACTGAACTACTGTTTTGCTTCCATCATATGTTTGTATTATATAAACATTGCTATCAAGCATCCTTCTTTACTAAAAAGTAAAGGTAAAGGTTCCCCCTGCATATGCATGCTAGTTGTGTCCGATTCCAGGGGCTGTGCTCATTTCCGTATTCAAGCCAAAAGAGCTGGTGTTGTGCAAGTCCGTGGCCACGTGGCCAGCATGGCTGCAAGGAAACACTGTTTTGCCTTCCCACTTTTTACAGTGGTACCTATTTATCTACTTGCATTTACATGCTTTCAAAGTGCTAGGTTGCCAGGAGCTGGGGATATCAGCAGGAGCTCACTGCGCTGCATGGCACCCAGGATTCGAACTGCTGAGCTGCTGACTTTGCAGCTGAAAGTTTTCGGAGCCTTAGTCCCCTGAGCCACCACACCTTCCTTACTATTTGCTTCTTTTTCCAGTTGCTCCACCAGTAAAAACTAGAGAGGAGCACGAACTACTGGTTCAAAGCAGTTTGTTACCTGACCAAACCGCTGATCTACCCTTTGGGGGCCCACCCACATTCAGCAACAGTGCCCCACCCTGCGCCCGTCAGGTGCTGCTGCTGAATGGGCACCCAGCAGAGGGGGCTTGGTGCCAGACTCTAGATCAGCTCTTCTGCTGGGAAACAAACCCCATCAAACTGCTGAATCTGCGATTCCTGCCCATTTTTTAGCTCCATCTCTTTTTGCACACTCTCCCTTAGCAAATACATTTTGCATGCATTTTTCAAAAAATTGCTTTGCAAATTTCTGAAGGTATGAAAACCAAAGGTTAGCGACTGCATACCTGTTCCTCTATTAAGTTGGGAAATGAGAGCTCAGTGCATTGTTACTGAAGTTCAAACTGATTTTAAAAATTTCCTCCACCTTCATTTGAAACATGTCTGGCAACCCATTGCTATGAGCCTGCCACACCTCATTCTAAAGCAGTATTCATTTATACATACTGAAAAATTATTCATAGTTTGTAGCTTCCAAGTATCTAAAACAGCATAATCTGAAGAATCTTCTTTTACGTATGATGAATTTTCATGATTCAGCTGGCATGCTGATTTTGATCTCTCAGGATGACACCTTGTGATGGATCGGATTCTATCAGGATGAATAAGAACTGTGTTTGGCTCTCATTGTAATAAGATTATTGTCTAAAAATCATAAATTCAAGCAAAGAAGCTTGAGTGTAATTTAAAAAAAACTGAAAGAAAATGAAAGTGGATGGCCCATCCCGACAGAAAATTTGTATTTTTCATTGCAAAGTGTCATCATAAGAACATAAGAAGAGCCATGCTGGATCAGGTCAAAGGCCCATCTAGTCCAGCTTTCTGTATCACACAGTGGCCCCACCAAATGTATCTGGGAGCACATGAGACTAGATATCGGTCTTCTGATACCACTCCCCTGCATCTGGCCCTAGAAGTACTCTGGTTTTAAGCATGGAGATGTTATATCTCCATCATGGTTTGTAGCCTGTGATGGATTTTTCCTCCAGGAATCTGTCCAAACCCCTTGTGAAGGCATCCAGGCCAGATGCCATCACCACATCCTCTATCCACTTTACTTGTGATCCCACCATCATGTCACTCACAAATTATGGTGACTGTCTGAACCAGTGACCTCTGAATGGTCTTATCATTGACACCCCTGCTTTGGGCTTGCAAATGAACGGCTAGGGTTTCTTTTAATGATATGAAGGCCAGGATCCTAATTATCCTCACATAAGGTTTGTGCAACTTTCAGTGGTGAACTGCAGCTATTTGATGAGGTGCTCGGGTGTGTCTCAGCTGCATGGTTGGTTACTTAAGATACAGTATTGCACTACTCAGATGTTCCCCAGCACCTAAGCAATTAGCCATAGTCAACCCTTTATTTGCTCTTTATTTATCACATGACATCTCTATCCCCATAGGAGTCCCAAGGCAGCTCACAAAAACTTTAATATACTATATAATACTATATTAAAATCAATAATAATATTTAAACTACAGAGCTGGAAAGTGTCCCGTGAGTCATACAATCCAACCCATGTCAAGTAGTCACAGTAAGAAACTGAACTCCCAACTTCTGGATCTGCAACTAGTTGGCTAAGCCACTAAAAAAAGATTAAAAGCAAATTTAAAGCATTTAAAAATCATTTAAAACTATGTCCATTTATGCAAGCCTTTTATGAAAACCAATAGGATTCCAGCCATACATTTCAGAAATCCCAACTCCCATAAATGTTGCATTTCAGTCCCTCCATCTCTTTTTTCTCCCCTGAACTCCTCTGCATATCCAGGCAGTTTTGCAAAGTGGCTTGCAGAAAACATATGATGTCTATCTGATATGGATGAATGATATTGGTGTTGTCTCATTGAGTTCACCAAAGCCAACATTCAGACCTTAGATGGATACTTCGCCTTGGGCAAAACTACCGAGGGCTTTTGAGGCTGGTGTAAAAAGAGAAGAGAGAATTTCCCAAGGAGGCAGACACTCATGGGAAATGTAGCTCTATGTCAAATGATCATAAAAAGGAGGCAGGAGGCATCCCAGACTTTTAATTGACCCTCCATCTCTATTCACAGTTCTCTTTACCCAGATCCACAACACGACTAACAGAATATAGACGAGGACTTTTAGAAAAGGGCTTAAAACTTGAAGTGCTCTTCTTTTGCATTTTTATATGGTGCCTTCGAATTTTTATCAATTGGAGAGAAGCCAAACAAAGTTCATTCTGTTCTGTCACTGTACTGTGTTGTGCATGATGTGACTGTAATTGGCAAATGAACACAGAGATGTTTTTTAAAGTCAACATGAGATGCCAATGTCTTGAAAATATTCTTTAACCTGGCTTCGACCATACACACCGCTCTGTCAGGTAAAAAAGGCTCCAGGGAATTTTCATTGATTTCATTCAGATCAGTCGGAAGACCAGAGGTTTGGGTTTGTGATCAGAGTGCTTGTGGGGGTGAGTTAAATCTAAACTCCTGTTGCTGTTTGGCCTTTTGTCTGTGTCAGGAACAGAGGCTAGCTAGCTACTTTTCATGTCAGCATCAGACATCTCCAGATTATGATGACAGTAATTGAGAATGGAAAAATATCCCTTCCTTTCTCGCTGGCCAAAACCCAGAGGTCTTACAGCCTAAGGATATTGGAAGATACACCTGTCATGGTGTCATGCAAGGTTAAGCCATGCTAACATTTATCTCCTCTATCTAGATCAGGGGTCCTCAACCTAAGGCGCCAGGGCCGGATGCGGCCCCCCCAAGGTCCTGAATCCGGCCCCCGGGACCAATTGCAACCCCCCCACCTACCTCCTACTTTGCGAGCAAGCCAGCCTCCGCAGCTGCTTCTATTGCTGAGGCAGTTCAAAGTAGTGGGCTATGTCACTTCTCCCACTCCCCCCAACTACCACCTAGATGATCAGCATGCTGGCTAGTGGGGCATTCAAATTGGGAGGGCTACGGCAAGGTCCCCAGCTCCCCCCACCCACTGTGATCCGGCCCCCAGTGGTGTCTGGGGGGTGGTGAACCGGCCCACTGTTTGAAAACTTTGAGGACCCCTGATCTAGATGATAGAGAGTAACACACACCAGCTAGACATGTATAGATTTTTTTTTGGGGGGGGGGTCATTTTTGAAACATCCATTAATGAAGCACTCATCCTCTCGCTCATACACAGAAATACAGAGATAGTTGAAAAATAAGATGAAGCCGAGATCAGAGGCTGGCTTTTCAGAAGGAGAGCTAAAAGAAGCCAGGCAACTCAAAGGCACCTATCTGAATGTGTCAGAAAGGAATCCGTCGCAGACAAAACACACAACACATCACACAAACAGCTACTGTCGTCTGTCAGAGGAGTTTTCCCCTCACACTCCCGAAGTACGGGGCTGATCTGAAAGGCGATGTAAGCTCGTCTTATAGGAACTGAATGATAGGTATGAAGTAACGGTAGCACAGACATACCTGGTAGTTAAGACATCATTTGATCGAAAAGAATATAGGGGAGCACTTCAGCCTGTACGAAGGTGTGTTGGAGGGACACATTTTTCAGAGCAAAAGTATTGTGACAGCCATTGAATGTGATCCAAACTATGTGTTAACGAAGCTATCTCATGGCTTCCTTTTGTCTTCATTTCACACTAAACAAGAGACATTTGACCGAAGGAGTCACTAAAACCCTGTGTCAGGAAAATGGAGCTGAGGAAATAACAGAGACAAAAATTGTCCCAATGAATTATTGACTTTTAGCCACTAGGGCACATTTTTTGCTCAGAGTGTGTTCTGTATTGGGACCAAAAAGTGAGATATAAATCTGACTAATAACAAATAAATAACAGCTTGTTGATCTCCTAGTATTCTCTGAAGGAAGCTGTTGTTTTGTTACTTGGAGCTTTGATTTTTGCAAATTGCTCTGGAACCACTACTAAAAGGAAGGAAAATGGAATGTTTTAGATCGATAACAATTTCCAGTGCTTAAGTGGATAATGTGTGCATCAAGACAGAGGCAAAGAAATCTAATGAGACAGCTTCACACTTACTGTAGAATCTCCATCCTGCAACACCAGGCTTAAACTAGATATCATTAGTATACTTTCTCTTTTATTCTGAATAAACTTGTTCTATACATACCAGAGCGGGGGTCGGCAACCCGCGGCTCCGGAGCCGCATGCGGCTCTTTGGAACCTTTGCCGCGGCTCCGGGAGGTGACTGTCAGAAAGGGCGGGCACATGCAAAATAATATGCTTTAGAAGAGAAATCTGGAGATGGCCAGCGTACCGTAGATGTTGAGCGGTTGTTTCCATTTCCATTCCAGAGGGGAATCCACCACCACCACCACCACCACTGCCGCCCGCTCCCGCCTTTCCTTCTTTTCGTCAGAGGCTTCAAATACTGTCCAGGGCAAGTAAGGCACGGCGCTCGCTGCTCCTATCAAACTGTCTCCTGCCAACCACCCATCCGTGGTGGGAAAAGGTGGGAGCGCAGCCGAGGCGCCGCCCTCAGCGGGGCAAGACGAAGGAGGAGCAAGTTGGCAGAGCCCAGGCTGCTCCCGCTATCCCCAGCGACGGTGCCAGCCCGAGGAGCCTCCGAGAAACAGGGGATGGGAACGGAATGGAGAGCAGGACCAAGCGTTAGGTTTGCGTAGGAGAAAGAGAAAGAACGGTGGCTGGGCAGCCGCTGCCGCCGCCGCTGCTGCTGCTGCACGCGGGGTCCCAGGGCGCAGGGGAAGCCTTGCCGCGTCGAGCTTTGTTGGCTGCTCTGGAAGAGCGGCGGCCGTAATTCTTTCTCCCTTCATCTCTCTCTGTGTGTCTTTTCCTCTCCTCCTCCTCCTCTCTCCTCTTCCGCATCTTTGTCTGAGGGTTGGGCTGGAGGAGGAGGAGGAGGAGGACAGGGCTGAGGAGAAAGCGCGCCAAACCTCTTTGGAACCTTTGCCGCGGCTCCCGGAGGTTCCCCTCGTGGAAGGGGTCCCACAGCATTTAAACTAGGACCGCGGGGGAGACTCCAGCTCGCCGCCGCCGCGGTCCTCCTCATCTTCATCTTCCTCCTCCTCCTCCTGGTGCTGCTGCTGCCGCCAGTGCACCGCCGCCTCCTCGGACGTGAGAAAGGCTCCCGGGCCGGCCAGGGCCAGGATGGTGGTGGTGGTGGCGGCGGCGGTGTTGGAGGGGTGGTGGGGGTGGCATCGGTGGCCGCCGGGGTCTCCTCCCGCCACGGGGGTCAGGGGCCGCTCAGCAGCAGCAGGAAGCCACGCGTGTTAGTAATCATCCTCCTCCTCCCCCTCCTCCCGCCACCAGCCCAACCGCCGGCAGTGGAGGAAATAAAATGGCCGTGCCCGCCGGGGAAAAGGGTGAGGGGAGGCGGCGGCGGCCAGGCCCAAGCAGCCGGTCGGCTCGTGGTGGTGGCAGCGGCGGCCTGGACGGACAAAAAGGGGGTCCAAAAGCGGAATGGAGGAGCGGACCGGGAAGATCCACGGTGGCCCAGCGCTCCACTCGCCCTCCCGCTTCTTTCAGCCTCGGCGTCCCTTCCCTCCCTCTCCTTCACAAGCCAAACTTTGCCCACACACGCACACACATGACGGCTGCAAGAAGGGTGTGTGTGTGTGTGTGTATGTGTGTGTCATCACCCGCCCCTTCCCTCCATCTCCTTCACAAGCCAAACTTTGCCCACGCACGCACACACACCACGGCTGCAAGAAGGGTGTGTGTGTGTGTGTGTGTGTGTGTGTGTGTGTGTGTGTGTGTGTCATCACCCGCCCCTTCCCTCCGTCTCCTTCACAAGCCAAACTTTGCCCACGCACGCACGCACACCACGGCTGCAAGAAGGGTGTGTGTGTGTGTGGAGAGAGAGGTCCCCGCTCGCCTGCTTCCAAAAAAAGGGACCAGCTGCGGGGTCGCAGGCCGTCCTTTTAACCGGTGAGGCGGGCGCCGCTCCCTCACCTCCAGCTGCGGGACTGTGGCGGTGGCGGCGGCGGCGCTGGTAGGCCCGGAGCGTGGGTCATCGCCTCACGGAGCCTCAAACGGTGGCTGGCCCGGCGCCCGGTTGCTGAGGCGGAACAGCGAGAACGGCAGTGGCAGTTGTATATATTTGTTTTAAATGTGGCAATGGTTTTGCGGCTCCCAGTTTTTTTTTCCCGTCGGAAACGGGTCCAAGTGGCTCTTTATGTCTGAAAGGTTGCAGACCCCTGTACCAGAGTGTTTAAAATTTAAAATTTAAAATTATAGTTGTTGTTGTGTGTACTGTACATGAAATATAGGTAATATCAAAACCCAATTAAAATGTTCCAAAAATTAGACTGGCTATAGTAGTAATAGTAGTAGTAGAGCCATTTGCTAGATCTTTTCTACATATGGTGGAACAAAAATTCTATGCACATAAATGTTGGATTGATTGAATTTAGGGATGGCATGAAATGAAAAACAAAATGCTGTTTCGTTGCTTCGTTATGTAACAAAACATTTAGAAACAAAATGAAAAGAGGAAGCAGCATTTTGTTATAGACTAAATGAAATTGTTTTTTCTGTGTAAACCAGGCATGTTCAAACTTTGGCCCTCCTGATGTTTTGGACCTCAACTCCCAGAATTCTAAGCTTAGATTGCCAGTGGCAAAGGACTGTGGGAGTTGTGGTCCAAAACATCTGGAGGGCCCAAGTTTGGACATGCCTGGTGTAAACGAACCGTCTTGCCTCATCTGTAAAATGGCTACAGCTCCCTTACCTGCTAGGCTTGGAGGTCCTGTTGTATCTGCCACTGCCATCGCGGCTGGAGCAGGCCCAGCTGGAGGCCTTTACACCACACCACCGCTGCCACTGAAGAGCTGCATGGTAGTTTTTATTGTATAACATATAATCCTAGACACAGCATTGAGTTACAGAAAGCCTAATGATGTCCAAAAGCATAAGAACAGGTAGTATGTTGCCCCTTTCAGTGAAGAAACGAAAGGCAGATTGTGAATAAAACATAAGCCAGTGGTGGGCACTGAGGCGAAGAAAGGCTTGGGAACAAAACTCCAGAGGGTATTAATTATAGTTCAGTTCTTGAAATATAATTGTGAGGAATCTGGATGTTGTTGCACAATTATAAATTCAATGCAGCTTATTTGCTGACCTTTGAAATGTCTGAAAATCTTTGTGTTTTGCCTCCAGGGCTTGCCAACACAATCAACGACAAAGGGAGTTGGCAAGCATTGACATCTGAAGGACCATACCTCCTCATTCTTCTTCTGTGCTGATTCCCTCCATTTTGGAAACCAGGGTGGATACATTATGAAGAACAGCAGTGGCAATTACAAGGACTGTCTTTAGAAGAGAGATAAGAAACTAGGAAGCCAGAATAGGGCCTGGCAACTGAAAGAGCATAGCTATGTACAGTAATACCTCATAAGATGAATCCACCTTAAAATGGAAACCTCATAAGATGAGATAGGAAAACTCGTAAGACTAATTTTTCCTTCTGGTTTCCATTCGTCTTACAAGGGACCATTGACCTGGGCTGTTTGCAAGGGTGAGGATCACTGGGTCCCTGCTTTGCCCACCAAATTGGTGGGGAAAACAGGATCCTATTGATCTTTGCCCAGCCCATGCTGCTTGGAAGGGTGGTGGTGGCAGTGGTGGCGACCCTACGGAATGGATTAATTGGTTTTCAGTGCATTCCTATGGGAAACCGTGACTCGTAAGACAAATTTTTCATAAGACGAATTGACTTGTAGAACGAATTAAATTCATCTTACCAGGCATCACTGTACTTTACTTTTCACTTTGCTGCCTATCACTTTTAACATCAGTTAACGTTATTCAACCTTGACTAGAATTTTTGATCTATGACCTAAATGTTCTTTTGAAACCCTATCTTTTTTTTGCCCCTTTTAGGTTTTGTACCTCTTTGAAATTTTTAGAAAAGCCCATTTCTATGTCTTCCCCTAGACCCAAATTGTTTTGCTGCCCCAAAAACATGGATGTGGGAAAAAAGAAGAAAACTAAAAAGACAGAAAAATCAATTTTCACCTTTGTAAACTAGATGTTTCTATCAAATGGTACAAAAAGGTACAAACGGTCCCTGAAAACTGTTTAAAAGGTAAATTGTACTTCTTGAGGCTTCCAGGTAAAGAAAACATCATAATTTTTATTTTATTTTATTTTATTGGTAGAGGATAAATTGGGAGGTCATGGAGGATAATTGGGAGATCATGGCCATGAAGCCACACAAGCAATGTGGGTTCCCCACCCCATGAGAGAGAGAGAAACTCAAAGCTCTGGGATATCTGAGTATATTTATATGGTTTCCTGAAACACATCTGGGTTATTGCCACATTTGTAATTTATTTGTGAGATTTATTTTAACAGCATCTTCTCCCATATATTTTTCCCAGTAGAAATAATAAAACCCAACTCAGCAGATATCCTTGCTTAGCCCTGGAGCTCTGCGAGTAGCCTTGGGCAAATCATTGGTCTGAGAATGAAATTTAAGAAGGATTTGGAAGGAAACTTGAAAGGAAAGGAAATGGAAAATACTACTTTTTTCCCTGCAAGCTAATCCATTTGCATCATCCTCTTTGCCTCACTGCCACCACTAGGGATGGGATTCTCAGGTTACAATAATAAATAAATAAATAAATAAATAAATAAATAAATAAATATTTGTTAAAATCCGAATGATTTGGATTTCCAAGGCTCTTGTTTTTATTCTTGAATTCTTTCTTTCATATCTAAAACAGAGCCTCTGGATCGAAAGAATCAGAAACAATTTGATGGCATATAACAAACTCACAATTTGGAATGGATTTACAACCCATACTGAGCAGCTTGGTAATGCACTATACGCCCTACACAAGGATCAAAAAGAGTATAGTATACTTATGCATAGATATGAGTATTCAATTAAACCAATGAGAGGAACCCAAACATTTCAGATTTCCTCATTTAGATTCAATTGTTTTGACTCAGGTAAAGCAAAGCAAAGCAAAGTGTTCTGCTTATGTATTACCCATACCACTTCAGGTAGTCTCCGGGCAGTTTATTGTTTTTAATTACAGTATGCAGGCTACACATTGCCCCCCAGTAAGCTGGGCACTCATTTTACCAACCACTGAAGGATGGAAGCCTGAGTGAACCTTGAGCCTGCTACCTGGGATTGAACTCCAGGTCGTGAGCACAGTTTTACCTGCAGTGCAGGCATTTAACCATGAGGCTCCTAGGTATGTAAGATTGCCTCACCCATTTCTGAGGCCAGCAGCGTCCTTTCTTGTACCCCGTTAACTTGTTTGGTCTGAGAACACCCTGTTGATGGATAACAATGGGCACTGAAAACAGCTTACTTACCATGAGTGTAGATGGTGAATGGGTGTATGAGAGAGCATGATGGATGTCAAGTAGTATTATTCTATGTAGGTCCAATGCCTTAATGTCCTGAAAATGAGTCAGGCTCTGCTAAAAGGATCCTTAATACACCAAACCAAATATATGCACGATCCTCCTGTTTCATCTAACAGGAAAATGTATTGAGTTTTTCAATTTTTTCCAAATCTAATAAGATATTATCAGATTTTCAAATATCTGATAATGCTTTAGCACTTGTACTCACACTTTTTAATTAGTGGTATATTTTTCTGTTGCTACTGTCAAGCTGCTAAATGCTTCTCTGCCACTGGTAAGTGAAACATTACATTAATTGAATTAATGTCCTGAAAATGAGTCAGGCTCTGCTAAAAGGATCCTTAATACACCAAACCAAATATATGCACGATCCTCCTGTTTCATCTAACAGGAAAATGTATTGAGTTTTTCAATTTTTTTCCAAATCTAATAAGATATTATCAGATTTTCAAATATCTGATAATGCTTTAGCACTTGTACTCACACTTTTTAATTAGTGGTATATTTTTCTGTTGCTACTGTCAAGCTGCTAAATGCTTCTCTGCCACTGGTAAATGAAACATTACATTAATTGAATTCTAACTTTTTTTGTCCTTTGAGCTTGCAACAATCCAAAAATCAATTGCTTAGGCCCTGTTAGAACTGAAATATTAATTCATGTCTTTGATATTATTAGGAACCTGGCCCTAAGGAATTTGAATATAAGGACAGCATTACTACCAATGTCCTTAATTGCCTCAGTAACATTCAGATTTTCATCAGGTTGCAATTTTCTCACTTTCAAAGAGTGCTGAGATTGTAGAACTAGATTGTATTCAAGTGTGGTCTTATGCAGGTCCAATTAGTGCCATGGACCATTCATCTGAACAGAAAGAACAGACAAACCCCAGGAGCGTAGGAGAACATACCATATTTTTCCATCTGTAAGATTACTCCATGTATAAGATGCCCCCCACAACACTTTTCCAACCCAAAATTACAATTTTGCAACCACAAGGTTCTCTCCTTGGCTTACTTCCATGTATAAGATGACCGTCAATTTTAAGTCTGACAATTTTAGACAAAAATATAATCTTATACAATAGAAATGTACTGAAATGTACTGTACTATAGAAATGTACTGTACTATGGGTACACACAGCACAGCTTGCAAGTAGTGGTGTGCTGTTAAATTTTGAAGTTGGGGTGCTTCTCTTAAAAGTCACCACAGCTGTACCCCAAAAAGGTGAATCCAAAAATGCAGGCAGCTATATTGAGGTCGTATCAACAAAGCAGTACTCCAGTGCAAATGAAAATAGGCCTTTCCCAAAGCTGTAAAGATCTCAGAGGGCTTTTATAAAGGTTTCAAGTGCCCATTCCAAACCAATCCCTCCTCAAATGCAATGCATTCCAAAAGGGGGAGTTTGGCACAAAATACTGTACTGTGGTTGAAACAATGCATTCCTTTCCAGCTACTATGGAGGGGACATGCTGGTATTGATGGGTTTTCACTCTAGCTCCATCATGGTTTTAATAAAATGTTTAGAATAGTTACCAGGAGAGGCATGCGGTCGAACCATGCTCTCCCACTAGGGATGGGCATTTCATTTCGGAATCAGTAGATTACAAAATGAACCACGCAAGGCCAGGTGGTGCTCAGAACCAGCGGATACATGCGGATGCAATTGCTTTACCTTTCTCTTTGCCTGCATGGAGCTGAACTGCAACGAGGAAGCACACTGCAATGTCATCTTTCCTGCTCATGCTGCTCACCAATCAGAGAGGGAGGCGGGGTGATGCCTATCCCTGCACAGCTCCTGATTGGCCAGCACATCAGATCAAGCATAGATGATGTCGCAGCATGCTTCCTCGTTGGATTTTAACCCTGCGAGAGACAAAGAAAGGTAAAGCAATAGGATCTGCATGTATCAGCCAGTTCTGAGGACCACCTGGGCTCATGGTTTGTTTTGTAACCTACTGGTTCCAAAACGAAATGCCCATCCCTATCTCCCACTCATCACTTCCATTGCTGTTATACACACATGGTCATTAGGGGTCAAGCAGGGGAGCCCACACAGGGAGCAAAGCTCTCTCTCTTTACATTTATTGTCCTTCAGGTAGAGGGCTATGAAACCAGGGAGAGGGCCTACAATACTAATGTCTATGCATGAGTATTCAATACTCTTTTTGATTCTTGTGTAGGGCATATAGTGCATGCCAAGCTGCTCAGTATGGGTCCTAAATCCATTCCAAATTGTGAGTTTGTTATATGCCATCAAATTGCTTCTGATTTAGTATGACTCTAATAGGATTTTGAGGTATATGAGATGTTCAAGGCATGCTTTACCAGTGCCCTCCTGCAGTGAGATTTCATGGCTAAGAGATTACTTAAATCCAAGTCTCCTGTCACTCTACTCACTGTATCACACTGGCTTTCCTTACAAATAATGGCACCACATTAATATTATAAAGACCTCACATTATGAGAGATCATTAGCCACGGACAGAGTGTGAATGCTTGCTTTTGTTTGACCCACTCACTGATAATTTTAAACTGTTTTCAAGGAGAGGTTGACTACATTGATTTCTGTTCAAATTATCCTCCCATGTATAGTAAAGCAGGCCTTCATTAGTAAGATAATGCAGGCAAAAACATCCTATCACTGTCTTTAAATCTCCCAGACTGGTGATTCAAATGCCTTAACTGTATATGTGATCTAGCATGCCACTTTCAAAGGATAAGAGACCATGGTGCTAAGATAGGCTTCTAATCAGTACTCAATTTTAAATAGTTGGCATCAGGGAAATTATCTCAACATGCAGGCTAGACCTTAATCATTAAGACAGAATGCTCACGATTCGATTGTTATCAAAGCTGCCTCTGCAGCTGGAACACCATAGAAAGTAATAGAATTCACATTAGAAGCTGGGACTAGGTGATCATTGCCACATTCAGAATTAGTCTTGGTATATACCCTGGGGTTGGCTTATTAACTGGGAGGGGCTGGTAACTGGCGCCCAAATTTTGTGAAGGTCACCACCCCTCCTATGTTCATAAACCACATTTAGTTTGCTTATTTGTCTGTTACAAGTGTAGAATATTGCATTTCTTTCCCCTATGGATCCAATCATTTGTGGGTGATATATTACGAGGTAGTTGGAAGGACTCACATGGTGAGGGCTGGCCATGTCATGAGGTCATATTGCTTTGGTAGCAAGGTGTGAGGATGCTGATACAAGAGATCTGAGAACAGAGCTGTGTGTGCTATGCAGCCTGCCTTGATCCAGAGATGCCAAGTTGCATTCACATGCTTTAGAGCAGTGGTGGTGAACCTTCAGCTCTCCAGATGTTTTGGACCACAATTCCCAGAATTCCAAGCCTATATTGACAATGACAAAGGACTGTGGGAGCTGTGGTCCAAAACATCTGGAGTGCCGATGGTTCACCACCACTGCTCTATGCTGTATTGTTATCATCATACTGCTGAAGCGTGCTGCAGCTGCTAGTCAGTAAAATAAAATAAAAATAAGTGTGAGCTCTATCCCCAATTCCTTAGCATTGCCTGCAGCAATTCACATGAGAGAAGCTGGAGTTCAATCCTAAATGCCCTATCTTAACTAGGAAGGATTTAAATCCATGCATATGTATTCAAGACTCAATTAGAAAATAAATAGATGGCAGGAACATTGAGAACGGGGCCATGGAAACTGTAGACCTCCAGTTGATGGTGCTTCACTCCTGGCTTCATCATTCCTCACCTTTGCCAAGGCTGGTGATCCATCAGTAATCCAACAACATATGGAGGCTCACTGATTCCCCAGACCTGCTTGATAACATGAACACCGGCCCTTTAAATGGAATAGGATATAACTGAGAAGAATCTTGTTTTGATGTGGGATTGTCTCTTGCATCTATTTTTTTCTGCCACAGCATCCTGTTACTTCTTGCTTCTGAGACTGAAATGCATTAGCAAGCATACTCTGATACCAGAGTACCTCAGGCACTATTATTTAACAAGGAAACCACATGTCAGTTGAACTAAAAAAAATGTACAAGATTGGCAACCCATACGTTCCAACTTGTCAAAGTTCTGAATGGTACATTTTAAAAGTTATGCTTCCCATCACTTATCTTCAGACAAGTGGCTGTTATGGTTATTGCTTCAGTTCAGTAAGTAATTTGTTGCATTGCAAAGTATTGTCCTCTTGTGTTCTCTTTACCAACAGTTCAAAAAGAAAAAGAAAATGACCCACAGCGAAATACTCTTTAGCTTCCCCAGTAGCCAAGTCTCACACTCTATCATAGATAGATAGATAGATAGATAGATAGATAGATAGATAGATAGATAGATAGATAGATAGATAGATAGATAGATAGATAGATAGATAGATAGATAGAAATCCCTTACTGCTTCTGATTATGAAGGAAATGGTTACATCAGTAGTTATATTCCTTGTTGCCTCCAAAGTGACTAATCATAGGCAGCTATGTTACCTGTGTTGGTACAATAGCTCAGTATATTGGGTTATGGGATGAGAGCTCATTTCCCCTCCGTGCCTTCTGGGAGAATAGACAGCTTCTATAGCTTTAGGAAAGTTGCACTGTCCCAGGATGCCATGAGAAGAAGGGAATGTCACATCACTTTTGAATACTCTATATACCTAGAAAACCCTGAGAATCGTCATCATAAATTAAAACTGATTTGGTGGCACAGTTATTATTACTATGTTATCTTACCTATAAGTATTTATTTCTGAACTTCATTTTCTCTACATTTCTTGTTCTCACTAAAGTAATTGAAATATTTTTCTTTCCCTGCTTAAATGACGACTTCTTTCTTTTTTGTTTTTATATGTTGCATCCTAGTTAGCGATGGCTAGATCCCACAGTTTTTCTTGTTACTTCTGAATTTTCTGTCAAGTCCAGCTAATATTAATAGAAAACCTCACAGTTCAAGTTGTTATAGAGATAGAAAGCAACAGTAAGCTATGCACTGAGTAGCAGCAGCTTCTCTGCTTGAAGGATGTACAAAAGTGTGATTTGATTTGTCAAGATTGACAGGGCATTTTTATGAAATAGAAGTCTTTGTCCCAGACATACAATTTCTTCCTTATATACGAGAGGCAAGACACCGTTTTATAGACTGGTTTCAGGCAGCTGTGGGCAGAGTGCCAAACCTAGATCTCAGCCAAGTTTTAATGACTACAGTTCCAAAAACTCCCACTGGCATAGTTGGTTAAGGAAGTCTGGTATCTTATAGTCCAATTATGTAACATTTCCAAGCTTTGCAGTGGCATTGTGGTGCCATAAGTAAATAAGCAAGAGATATATGCATAATTCTGCCTTGTTGTGAATCCCCACACACCTTTGCTTGTGGTTCCACCCACTCAGTTTCAGCTATGATCCCACACATTGCCCATTCTGCCTCTCTGCCCACTGCATGGAGGTGGTCAGGGAGACACATTATTCTGGATGGAATGTAGCCTCTGACAGTAATAAAAGGGTCTATATCTCTGTTCTACACTGGATTTGTTTCACAGGACTGTGGCCCCATGTTATCTCCTCGAGTGTAGGTGTGGTCAGAGGTAGCTTTTTTTTTTTAAAAAAAGAAGAACTACAACAATGTGTGAGATGCACCCATGGCTTCATGGTATTAGGCAAAATCTATCAATACTCTTGAACATAGACCAGCAAACGCGCACAAACTATGCACAGTCTCAGTCCACACAGATGGTACAGTCTGTGTAAATGGTAGAAGAAAGAGGCAAAACTCTGTCTGGACTGTACTTCAGGCTGTAAATAAGGTGTTGCAGATTTCTGTAACTACACGTTAGGTGAAGTGAATGGAGATTTTTGTTGTTCCATTACTCACTTGTTTTTTTTTACTGGATGTCTAGGTCATTTCATTATACGTTCATTCAAATTGCATTTGTTCCATTCTTTATTGAAAATTGGGGATTGCTATTTTCCACGCCTTCCTTTTTTGCCCCATCAATATCAATGGGCCTCCCAACCAGCCTTCTACTTCCTGTAACTTCAGTATTATTTTTCTTTTCATGGTTTGCCCAGCTGATATGGGGTGGGGGGCAGCATACAGAGGAAACAGCTTTCTTTTACGAACACAAATCACTGATCTTTTTAGAATGTCAAAAATGTGGCAAGACAGCCAAATGGAAGAATCAATTTGAAAAGATGAAGAAACTCCCACGTAGATGCTACAGAAAATGTAATACATCCATGCAAATGGAAAGATACATTTACCATTTCCCTGCTAATGCTAGGAAGAATAGACTATAATATAAGGGGTTTTAAAGCAGATACCTGCTTTAGATCAGGCTTGTGCGGGCAAGACAATATAACGTGAAGGAAGTTTTGCAGAAATTTGATATAAATCAGCCAACAAACAAAAGGAGACAAGTATTGTGGGCAACCCACGTCCCTTCTGTGGTTACTGGATCGGAGGAAATTCAGCCATGCTTTCCTCTTCTGGGGCACCTATCATAACTGCTGTCGGAAACTGGGTGCTCCTTACTTATGCTTTGCTCCCAGCTCCTGCTGCCACCCGAGATTCTAAAAATGTTGGCAATGAGTTCTGTTAGAAATGCAAATACATGCTGCAAGAAAATGTCAAGCTCATTTTGCAGGGGTTCAAAAAGCTGTTTTACAACCAAATGGCATCCAGGGCATGGTGGTACTGCAGTCCTTTTGTGTGTCACAGAATACATAGGAACTGATGAGATGTAACCGCAAGGAGGTGTTATTAGAACACAGTTTGCCTAGCAGCCAGACATACTAGGAGGAGCTGTGGCTAGAGATGTAAAATTTCTGGAAATTTTGAAGCCATCGAGGGGGGGGGGATGGAGAAAAATGGGGAAAATAAACAAAATATGCCATTTGGGCAATTATGATTCTCCAAACAAGCTACAGATCAGTGGTGGATAAAAGTCAGTGGTGACTTTTGTGGTGACATGCCTTCAGGGATTTGTGGGTGCAGAAGATCAGTTCAAAGCTACACACCTCAGATTACCATATTTTTCAGTTTATGAGGCATTCCCATATATAAGATAACCCAAACTTTCCCAAAATCAGTTTCACAACCACACAGTTCTTTCCTTGGGTTACTTCCATGTATAAGACAACCCTCAATTTTTAGTCTAACAATTTTAGAGAAAAATATAGTCTTATACATGGAAAAATACTGTATATCATGTGCATATTAATAAATAAATTAAAGCTTTTTTTAATGGGAACAGCAAAATTTGCTCTCTGTCTGTTAGCCAAAATGAATCTGGGCTAACATACTCAATGGTGCTACTTTTCTGTTTTAGATTAACTTTTCTACGTACTCTCGTTTCACATAAATGGATTCAGTCACTGCTGGATAAATTCCAATCCCATCAAGAACAGAATGACATCCTATAATGTGTGGGAGGTAATGGATTGAGCAGACTGCTGAATAAATAAATGGATTTATGTGAATATATAGTGATTGTGTGAATAAAAGGTTCACCTGAATTTGGGGGTTGGGGTGGTATTGCAATTATTCCTCAAGCAACACAATGTGACTTTTTACTGATGTCAATAAAATTATCCTGCATGAACGTAACATTCCTTCTTCTTCATAATCATTTTAGAATTACAGAGATGTAAGCAACCCCCTGGATGGTCCAGTTCATCTCCTTTATAGTAAGTCTTTTGTACAAGGGAGGCTCTGAAGCTGAAATCAAAGCAGAAAGGCATATGGTTATTTCCCCATATACTTGAGGCTCAAACAGTACAGCAAGGAAAATGTAAATTCCATGTTAGAAATGGGCACGAATTAAAAATAATGGCATTTCGTTTGTCGTTTGTCGTTTGGAGGGTCCGTTTCGGTTCGTTTCCATTTTTTGCGAATTTTTGCAAAAAAATCATTTTCATTTTCGTTTGTTTGTTACCATTTCGTTACCATTTATTTCAAATTTTTGTGATTTTTTTAGGATTTTAAGCAATTCACTCATATTGCAGTAACGGAAACGAAACACATGACAAAATTTCCGGTGTTTCTGTTCGTTTTGTTTCATTTTAGAGACAAAATTCATTTGTCGTTTTGTTGCATAACAAAATGAAAAAACAAAAACGGAAATGAAAAATTGTTCGTTTTGTGCCCATCTCTATTCCATGTAATTGGCAAATTCATTTTCAAACATTGTAATTTGTGCACAGATAAGTGTGTGAGTCGGGATCCTTGCAAATTAAGCCCATGTTTACTTTCCAGCATCCAGTCAACAAACAATTGGAATGCATGGTAAACTCAGCTGAAGCACGTGAGTTGAGTATCAGAGACCTTTGGCCACTTAAGGCAATACTGGCACTAATGATATGCTGACTGTATCATCTAATTTGTACCAGAACAGGACAGTGAGGTCTGTGGTAGGAAGAGGCAGAGCAACAACCAAGATTATATTTGAAAAGAAAATGTGTTTGCCAGATGCTTCTTGCCTAGGGAAAAAAAACACTGGGTGAATATGTTTCTCTCCCTGTGTGATATGAACTATCCAAACCATTAACAATAGTTGTTACTGTATTTTCTTTCATTTGTTTGCATGTTACATTGTATTTTGTTTATTTTGAGAACTTCTGAAAGCACACAAAACCAATATTTCATCAAGTAAAACATGCAGTTTAAAACATGTGCACGCACACGCGCGCGCACACACACACACACACACACAGAGAGAGAGAGAGAGGAGAGGGACAGACAGACAGACAGACAGACAGAGCAAAAGGGGACAAATTATCTCCATTAAAAAAGAACAGTGCTTTGATGGAGGTGCATGTGGATCAGACCTGAAGAAGGGCAAAAACAAAAGCCCATAGACACAGACCTTATAGAAGTATGCATCACTACATATCTGCCAAAAGCATGATTGCTCCATATATTTGTATGCCTTCCAGATGTGTTTGAAAGAGAAAAAAGAGAGGGGCTGAAATCTAATAGTAAGTAGTAACTAGAATATGTCCCTGACCTACTGCTGGATTGATGGTCACAGTATTTTTGCAGTCTTGTCACTGAATCTTTCCGTCCTGTGTTCAACCTTTTCAGGGTGAAGGCACTGGTATTTGTGCACCTACATTATACTGGGAAAGTTCCATGGATGGTAGGTTTTTCAGGCTACGGCCTTTGCTTTAATTTTCTGCTTATCGTGCGGAAAATCAGGGATGACTCTGAGTGTCTCAAAGAGAGCTGAACTCTCTGCAGTGCCCTTACTTTTGATTGCCTGCACTAAAACCATTTTCGAGATGCAATAAAACCAGTGGCAAGTGACCTGAGAGAAGGCAGTGCTGTATTTCCAAGCAGGCCAGTCCCTTCATTTCCCCGTGTGTGCTCTCTCTAACAAGGTCTTGGGGGGGATGTCAAGTGTTTGCCTGCTGCTGCTCACTTCCTCAGTGCTCAACACAACAACGTGTTCTTTAAAGTGCTGTTATTGACACGGACTGGACTGTTGTTTTCCTCCTGACAGATTTATAGGTCTGTGGTGATATGAGCCTTATTGCTCCTCTGTTCTTTTTACACTGTTTGATCCATGAGCAACTTTAAGACGGTGTGGACAAGCTTTGTAATCAATAACCTATCGGAGGCACACACTTGAATAAACCAGCTAACTAATGTGTTTCCCCCACTTGGGCATCATTATATTGCTTGACATTTCCATGCTAGTTGCTATATTATTGCTTTTTTTGGCCATGCTCAATAGAATTTACTGTGACATTTTCTTTTAAAAGTACAGTACAGTGGCGCCTTGTATAACGGAATTAATTCGTTCCAAATGAAATTATGTTAAACAAATTTTCCTTTATACAAATTGCAATTTCCCATAGGAATGCATTGAAAAATGGAGTAATCCGTTCCAATGCAGAGAAAAATGACATAAACTACAGTACATGTATAATTTTGGGGAACAGAAATGGAAAAATGCAAACAGACACCCACCCACCCACACTGATTTCGGGCGGAGTGCAGCAGCACAAGGGTTAATTTTTCCCAGGCCGAGCCCAGGAACCATCCTCTATCATCTCCTCCTTCCCTGCATGCACGCGCGTGCACACACACACACACACACACAGAGCTCCTGACCTGAGCATGGCGCTGGGGCTCCGGAGGCCAGCAAAGGAAAAGAATGCACGAGTTGAAGCCTAACTCATGAATGAGGGGCTGGGAGAGAGACAAAGACAAAGACAAAGGAGGAAGGGACGGCAGAGGCGCTTCTGCTGGTGCTGCTCGGGGGAAAGTGAAGCCACCTGTAGGACTGAGCAATGGCAGCAGCAGCCAGAGGCACAGGCTCTGCAAACGGGCCAACTGCGCCGCCCGCCCGGGGCTTGTTCCACCACCACCTCCGCCGGCGCCTGGTCTGGCAGGGCTGATCCACAGCTCTCTTGCGCTGCACGGCTCGGGCTCACCGGCCGTGGCTGCTGTGCGCACAGGTGGTGTGGGAGGGGATGAGGTGCTGTTGTGGGGAGGGGGAAGAAAAGAGAGACGGAAAGGGGGAAGGAAAAGAGACGAGCACGCATTCCTGAGGAAGCTTTGCTGTGGGTGCCTAGCCAAGCCGAGCGAGCTGACCTAGCCCTCCTCCTCCTCCTCCATTGCCAGCTTGCATCTTCGGTAAAGAGCCCCAGAGACTGCCTGCACCCATGTTGAACAGGGAGGGGGAGGGGGAGTGGTGATGGAAATTTTTCCGTTGTACAGATTTTCCTTTATACGAGCTGTCCGTTATACAAGGGTCCACTGTATATCACAAAAGTGAGTGCATCCCATCACATTTTGTAAACATTTTGCCTGCAGTTTAGACATTAATGGCTGTGTGCTGCGTTACTTTAAGGGGACAACACATTTACACTGTTATACAAGCTGTATGCCCACTGCTTTACATTGTAGCCAAGTGTCATTTCTTCAGTGTTGTCGCATGAAAATATATACTAAAATATTTAGGAAATGTGAGGGGGGTGTACTCACTGCTGTGATATACTGTACTTGGGATAAATAGAATCCTGAATGAGGAAATCCAAAATTTTCCAGATACTCTTATTATTCATTAAACATAAATGATTCAGACTGTAGAGGCTTTGTTTTGGAAATGAAGGGGAGAAATGAAAGAAATAGACTATTTGGTGTTGTTTTCAATTCATTGCAACTTGAATGACCCATCCCTAGTGCCCTGTACTTAGAAAATCTTGGGGCTTTAGCAAATGCCCAAGTTAGGGATGGGCTGTTTGTTTCAAAAGCAGCACATTCTGAGCACCCACATGAGCCAAGGTGCTGTTTGGAAGCCTCTGAAACACAAGCAGCCAATCACATATCTTCCTGCATGGTTGTATCAGGCTAAAGTCCAATCAGGAAGAAGTCTCCTGATGTCATCTGTCCTTCTCCCTGGCTCTGGCCAATCAGGAGCTGTGCAGGGAAATGCATCATCCCATCTCCCTGTCAGATTGGCTTGCATTGCATTGCTCTGGTTGCATTGCTCTACTTTGTTGGTCCTCCTTGATCTGTCAGCGGCCTTCAATACCGTTGACCACTGTGTCCTCCTGGACAGGCTCTCTGAGGTGCGGAACGGGGGTCCAGCCTTGAGCTGGCCCCACTCCTTCCGCGAGGGCTGAGCCCAGTGAGTGATCATGAAGGGAGAATTGTTGCCCCCTGGGACACTCTCTGGGGTGCCTCAGGGGTTAGCAATCTCCTCCCATGCTCTTTAACATGTATATGAGGCTGCTGGCCAAGGTCATTAAGAATTTTGGAGTCTTCTGTCATCTGTACGCTGATGACACGCAGCTCTATCTCTCCTTTTCCACCTATGCAATGGCGGCTGTCCAGACCCTTGATCATTCTCTGGCTGAGGTTCTGGAGTGGACCATGACTAACAGGCTCAAACTCAACCCTGGGAAGACTGAGGCTCCATTCTTCAGGGGGAGGGGTGGATAGGTACAGTGGCCCTCTTCCCAGTCTGGATGGGTCTGCCCTCTAGCTGGCTGAAAGATTGAGGAATCTGGGTGTTGTCTTGGACCTGGAACTGTCCCTGGAGTCCCAGGTAGCAACTGTGTGCAGGTAGGCCTTTTATCACCTTAGGCTTATTGCCCAGATTCACCCATACCTTGATGGGGACTCTGTGAGGACAGTGGTGCAGGTGCTGGTCATATCAAGGATAGATTATTGTAACACTCTTTACATGCAGCTCCCCTTGACCCTTGTTCGGCAATTAAACGGGTGCAGAATGTGGTGGCCAGATTGGTGGTTATTGTGGGCAGATTTGATTGCATCATCCCAATTCTGGCCCGCTTGCATTGGTTGCCTGTTGCCTCCCAAATAAGGTTCAAGGCATTGGTTCTGGTTTACAAAACCCTCCATGGCTTGGGACCTGAATATCTGGCAGAGTGCATCTTCCAAAGTAAGTGCTGTCCTGGCCTACCAGAGCTTCAATGGCACTTTTGCTGTGGGTGGCCACCCCTAGGGAGGCCCATAAGGTTGCTACATGCAATCAGGCCTTCTCAGTGGCTAGCCCAGCTGCATGGGGAAAAAAATGCCTTGCAAGATTTGCCAAGTTCCATCCCTAGAAAACAGTAAAAACTTGGTTCTTCATAGAAGCATTCAGCATTCACTAATGTTTGTCTTGTGTTCCCCCATGTTTTGATTTTATCAGTTTTTATTTGGTTTCTGCCACTTGCCAGGTTATTTGTCTGTGTTTATTTGGTTGTCCTTATTGTATTATTGGTTTGATTTTTATTTTTAATTTTATTCATGGGTAATCCACGTGTTGGTTTTATTGTACATGAATGGTCTTCTATGTAAACCGCCCAGAGTTCCCATTGGGAAAATCGGTTGCGGTACAGAAATATAAAAATAAATAAATAATAAATAAATAAGTGGATGAATTGCCAACTCCAATAATAGTTTGGCATTTTGTTTCATTTAGGGCAGGCACCTTTCCCAAAAGTGCCCTAGAAGAAACCATGAAATGGCCCAAATCATGGGGAGGAGGTGGTCCATGGTTCATTTTTTTGCCCATCTCTAGCCACAAGACCGATGTAAGCATGTTCAGTTAATATGCTTATTTATAAGTGCTACTATGAAGATGTCAAGGTCTGCCTGACATCTGGGTAGGCGGGAAATGTGGGAATGAGATTACGTGTATATCCCGTCACATGATGTTTTAAGACCTGAAAGGTTTCAGGCTGCAATACCTGAAGGAATTATTGTCAAGGATTGAAGTTTTGACAGAATGTCTGTAATATGTATTTAACAGATTATAAAATGGATTCTGTAAATTGTATCATATCATAAGCTAGACAAAGATGTGTATTAGGTCTAGGACACAGGTGCAAGGAATAATCAGTACTGGAAGGTCAGGATGATTAGTCACTAGACATGGGCACGACCAGAAAAAATGACGTTTCGAGTTTTCATTTGTTGGAACAGGTCCGTTTCGGGTCGTTTCCATTTGTTGCGAAATTTTTCAAAATTTTGTCATTTCCGTTTGTCGTTTGTCATTTCCACCACGATTTAGCGCGATTTGACTTCCCAGAGCATAGGGGCATCCCACAATCAGGGCCGGCGCTAGGTGTTTTTGTGCCCTAGGCGGCGGGTGGGGTGGGTGGGGTGGGTGGGGCGGGCAAGTGGGTGGGCGGCGGCCGCGGGCGGGCGAGTGGGCGGGCGGTGGCATGGGCCACAGGCGGGTGGCGGCACAGTTGGACGGGTGAGTGGGCAGTTAGGATATCACTTAGGATAGAGGTTCTGTTCTTGGCTTGCACCCCAAATGTGTGTGTGTTTGTGCAAGCAAATTGAAGTTGGGAAAATAGAAAATAAATGGTAGTATATAATATATTTTTAAAATAAATCCACACCTTCCACTCCCAGTCAAACCTCCCCCTTTATCCAATATCAGAAAAAAATCCTCACAAACTGCCAGAGAAGAAATAAAGAATAAACTGCTATTCCCTTCAGCAGACAAAGCTGCAGGGAATCAAAGAAATTATTTTCTAAATTCAATTCCCTCCCTGCCTGCCTAACTTAAATCCTAAAGCCTCCAGCCTCCCTCCTCAATCTCGATCGTATCACACCAGCACCAGCAGCCAGCCCTCCTCGCTCAACCACATCCACACACCCGACTGCGATTTCTGGAAGGTGCCTCGGCTTTTTATGCCCTCCGAGACATCCAGAAGTGTCAGTCAAAAACCTGGTGATGCCATTGGTGGAATGGTTCAAACAATTTGCATGGTCCCATCCCATGCCCAGCCCAAATGGTCAGGTCTAAAAAAATAAAAAATAAAATAAAATAAAATAAAATCTATACGATGTTTTATTGCTATAAAAACTCACTGCTGTTACTATTAAAATTCAGGCATTTAAAATAAATAAATTTCACATGTTTCTGTGGTGATTTGGTGTGTTTTTTGATCACGATTTCAAAAGAAAAATTGTGGTTGCCATTTTGGATCCCCCCCACTGCATGGCATGGCGAGGCAACGAGGATGACCCCCCCAGCCTGGTGCAAGCAGCCCAGGACAGGGGAAGAGGGGAGGAAAGGCTGGGGACCCCCCAGAATCCACCCCTCTGGTAGGTGGCAAAACCTCAGGCAGGCATATCTTCGCCTGCTTTTTTTGCCGGGAGTCGGGTTTTTTTTAAAAAAAACTTTTAAAAACTTTTTCTGTGCTTCGCATTGCGTGATCGCTGCAATGCCACAAACAGAAACGAAAAACCCGACCAAATTTTTCTTTTTTCGGTTCGAGTTCGAGTTCTGACGGCTTAATTATCATTATCGTTTCCGTTACGTAACGGAAACAATAACTGAAAATGGAAATGACAATTTTGCCAAGTCGTGCCCATGTCTATTAGTCACAGGTGGTATAGCTTAATAACCTCATCTAATGTAGTGTGTGATTGGCTTAGACCATATTGCTTTATGTATAAAGGTATCATGCAAACCAATGTAAAATTGGGACTGCCTAAGGTGAGAGGCAGCTTTCTACACCTTCTATTATATTTTTTCTATATGCTGTGCTTTGTATATTGTTATTGTATATTACTCTTTGTCATGGGTACATTATGTAATATAAGATTTGTACTAAGCTCTATTGCCTTGCTCATTTTGTCTCCTAGCTCCACAATCCTTAAGTGCATTTATTCTTCCACAATACTGCTAATATTTGCTAGTAGTTTATTTTTTCCTTGAACATAACTAATCCCTATCTGTCAAAATAGGGTTATATACTTTAACAGTTATTATATTCCCAACCTTCTAAAGACTCTTAAAACAGGGTAGAGTTGTACATGGGGTGCAGAATGTGTCTTTGCCTGAGGTTTACTGCACTAATCTTATGTAAGTGTCCTCTCAGAAACACAGTATGTTAGCATTCCTCCTCTGGACCCATTGAAGCAATTTTATTACATGAGGTGGGCAGCCAATAAAACAGTCTGTTTTAGGTCAAGCAGCATATTTACTGGGGATGACAGCAGAGTTAAGACAAAACAGAAGGCTCCCACTACCAAGACTGATGCACCTGAAAGCTTTTTACTGGCTTCTTTCTGCCAGGGGTAAATCAGAAATCTCACATACAGCCTTGCTCGAAACCTCAAAATTATCTTTGGCATCTATTGTTGTGTATTGATCCATTTCACTCTGAGTGGAATCATATCATTATTATGGTTGTATGAATCACATTATGGTAAAGTAACTGCCTTCCTGTCTAGAATGAGCAGTTACTATTGGTTCATTTAAGTTGCAGCATTTGGATCCTTAGTTTTATTGGTTCCTGTCAAAAGGTAGCTTTGTGATTGCTGGAATTTGTTCCCTCCAAAATATATCCTTCCCTAGCCGGTTCTCTGTCCCTATAAATGTAGCTTCCCTCTCCTCAGTCTCCAGTTCTGCTCTGCCTTGAATAAAGAATTTTACTTGAAAAAGCTGCTTCCTGCCTGCTTGTCTAAGAGCTGAAATCACCGGGTTAAAATCCCACGCTATAACGTCTATGACTGAAATTTTCTTACTCAGTGAACAAAATACAAAAATGCAGCATGACTTTAAAACAAAACAAAACAAAACAACTCCCACTGTTACAGAAATATCCTGAATAGTCTATGTGCAAATGTCAAGGGATAAGTTCAGAGGGGAAACAGTGGCAGTATAAGAGAATGGACGATTAGTCATTCTGATGCTCAATTTTAAAAAAGGTAGAAAATGTGTCCTTAATTTTGTGCGTGACTGGGAATTTGGAGCGTTCACCTAGAGGAACACCTACACTCAGATGCTTTGTGCTGACAATGTACACCTCTAAATGTTAATATCATTCATGGGATTGTAGTGTAATTATGTTTCTCCATTCAAGAGAGCATTTGCTTTCTTTCAAAAAGGAAGAGGTGGTGATGGAGAGGGAAATCCATTCTGTCAGCATCATTTAGGGACTATAACTTAAAATAAACAGCTGAAGCTTACAAAAATATTTCAAATGTATAATTTTAGGCCACTGCCAAAAAGTGACAAGTGTCTGTTTTCATTAAAATATTCAAGAACACTCATTTAAGCGACAAGTTTCACTAGAGATGGAAAGTACACAAAGGGTTTTGTGGAGTTATTTTGTTACTATGACAACCAGGCCCACAACTGTATGAGTGATGAAGTGTTCAAATTACTTATACTAAAAAAATGGCTAAACATTCTCACAAGTATAGCATGGTACTGAGGCTTCTTGGTCTTCACAGGTTAAGGGCATTATTCTCTCTTGAATCTTTTACCTTCTGAATTTAGGTTTATTGGGCTGTGTTCAACATTTTTGTTTTTCCTTTTAAAAAACAGAACAAGCCAGAAATCATGTGGTAGATGTAGACTGTAGGTCTGCCAAACCTGTGATCCACCAAGCCAAACATAATCCATCAGCCATCACTTGTGGCTTGCTTGAATCTTGATCAACTGTCTACTTTTTGCTGTGTATTTCAGCATGAAAAATGGGGAATAAGAGGTGGAGTCAAGCAGCTGGCAGGCCACTACATAAGGTTGATGACAAAGCTTGAAAAGGTATGTTTGATTCTGATGCATGGGAATTTTAAAATAGTGAACTGTAGGGTACTTTCTGCCCCCAATGAAAGTTTCAGTGCACTGCATTGCGTTGGTCAAAATGCTTGTTTGTGCAGAATCAAGGGTGCCCCCTTTGGAATCATGATCACTTTTTTGTCACATGTTATGAATTATGGATGATTGTGTGTGCTTTGAACACTATTCAGTAGTGGAAAGGTGGATAGAAATGTAATAATAGATTGGCACAAGATTAAATTGAATTAAGGGCTTCTCCTGTATTTTTTTTCCAGGGGAAACATATTTGGATTCTTCTAACCCCCTTACACATTTGGAGGTAGGGGTGGCACAGTAATTAATGACCCACTGCATCCAAACCTGATGTCCCCCCTTCTCAGTCCCTCCCTCCCTCCCTCCTTTCTTTCCAGTTGGGAAACATTCAAGCAAGTCAGAGGTAAAGGTGGTGGTGGTGGTGGTGATGTAATGACTGCAGATAAGACTAGGCCACGTTTTGTTCCCAAAAGGATGAGATAACAGCTATGCTGTTCCTCTACACGAGTGATTTTCTGCCTTTGGCAACTCAGATGTTTTGACTGCAATTCCCATAAACCCTAGCCATTACAACTGGTGATGAAGGCTTCTGGGAGTTGTAGTCCAAGAACACCTGGGTTACACAAGGTTGGGTACCACTGTCCTACACAGTTCCTAGGGGGAGAGGTATCTCTATGAGTCTCTCCTCGGTGGCCCTGCTGTATATCTTCCAAAATATAATAAATTAGTGCAGGACTTCCTAGCTTTCTAAATGCTCTCCACCCCCACCTCCCCACACACAAATGAGTTCCTTTTTCATTTAAGATATTTAAAGCTATTTCTTACCTCCTGTGACGTTATCTATAAATGCTCACCTTGGACCAACACATAAATCAAGGTGGGAACTCCGGTGGGGGGGGGTGGCATGTGTGTATCTTCCTGTTTGCTCATCTTGTTACTTACGGCAAGTGGATTGTTTGGCACGGTGGTAATAGATGTTATCGGTTAATTGAATCAGTCACTGTCCATTTACCTTTGCATCCTTGATAGAATCAGCAAATACCTCCCAAGATTCAGACTTGTTTCAGAAATAACATGAAGCACTAAAATGTGATGTTTGCTCCCTAGTGGGCCCATTCCAAGGGGAAAGGAAGAAAGCACTGCTTTAAGTCTTGATGTGCACCTTAACCTCTTTGAAGAATCTGCAGTGCTTCAGAGGACAAGCAGAGATTTAAACTTCAGAACCATCAACCCTACTGCTGATCTAAAAGAAAAATCTTGCCACTAAATTGTGTTACCTCAGAAGTAAAGACTTTGGGCTCCCCTCCCCCCACTTTAATAGCACTCAGTATTGTTTAAGCTTCAAATCTTAACAGCTTTTGGTTGTTATTTCTGTGCTATAAAAAGCTCCAACCACTGAATCATAGAAATATAAACTCCATGCATCTGAATGTCAGGTATTTAATTACCTGGAGAGGCAGGAGAGAAGATGCTGTTTTTCCATGTTGGGCCTGCACTGTGCTCCCATCAATGTCAGATACATCATTTCTCTGCAAGTAGTTGAGAATATTCAGCTGACACAAAGAATGCCTCCCTACTATGACAGCCAGTCTGGTGCAAAGGTTAGAGTGGTGGACTAGGACAGGAAGAACAGGGGTCCCCACATACTCATTGTAAAGCTGATTTGGTTGGTAACCTTAGGCCACTCTCTCCCATAGCCCATTTTACAGTTTGTATAAGGATAAAAATAGGCAGAGATCCAAGTATGCTGCTGCTCTCAGGGGGAAAAGGGTGGTATAAATGTAACCAAGGAAATTATTAAGCAAAATAGTAAGCAAACAAATTTGAAACATTCATGCTTCTGAATGGGTCCTAAAAATGACACACATGATGCCTCAGATGCACATGGAGCAGGTGGGAAGCACTCACCAGTAGCATCATGGTTAAAGCTAAAAATTTTAAAAAATCATATCTGTTCTCTTATGTGGTTTGTGCAGGCATGTATAATGGTTTGACCCCGCAAGGTGCTACTATTCAGATCATGCACTATCTTCTGAAAGATCAGATTGTTCTATGATTTCACACAATGTTGCCTGTCCAGGATTTCATTCAGGAGTCATTTCTGGCTCCTCTGGAGATGCTGTGGATTGAATTTGGAATCTTCTGCATGTAATGCAAGTACTCCACCCCTGAACACTTATACTGTATGTGTGTATGCATGTATGTACAGTACATGCATGCGTGTATTGATGCCCTTTGCATATTCCCTTTCATACTCCATGGTGGTCTATGGTTTTTTTTAAAAAATCTGTCTGGTACTGTGAGGTACAGTGGTCTAGCCCCTGGAAGGTCTGAAATATGGTTGCCGAAGGAGCTGTATTCATACAGAGCTTGGGACATTATTATTAAGAAACTAGTTCCTTGGACAAAGGTAATTCGTTAGAGCTACCCATTGCTTGATCTACAACAGTGGTCCTTCTCTATCTTTCTTTCCTTTAATCAAGAATCCAGAGCTGCTGGGTTGCTCACTGGTTGAGGTTTCTGGTGGCACAGTCAGTGCTGGTAGTTCCATTCTTAGACAAGGACTAGACTCAGTGATCCATAGGGTTCCTTCCAGCTCTGCAGTTCTAAGATGATGATGATGATGATGATGATGATGATGATGATGATGATGATGATGATGATGATGATGATGTCAAATCTTCCCCCTCCCACACACCTCAACACAATGCCACAATGACCCTATGCTTACGTTTTGGGAGTACCCTGTTATTTGGGAGTAAGCTGGTAATATTTTTAAAGTATTGACATTAGTAACAGTAACAGTACTGTTACTTATGACACAGTATTTTCAAGCTCTGGGCAGACATTTAGTCCACTCGATCCTACAGTCCTGTTATAGATGACACCTCCTGGTTCCTGAGAGGGAACTGTAATGCTTTTCCAGGTCCTCTACATCAGTGGGTCCCAACCTGGGGGTTGGATGACCATTTCACAGGGGTCACCATGAGCCAGTGAAGAAAAAGGCACAAACGGCTTGGGTCTGGAGGAGGATGGGAAGGAAGGGGAGAAAGAGTGAGTTACAGCTTGATAGGTTGGGGGGGATGTCAGCCAAAGTGACTGGAGGCTGTGATTGGCTGAGGGTGCCTGTAGAGGGAAGTTCTCTATGGCATCTGCTGGCAGTGGCCTGCCAAAGGGGGCGTGTGGCCTCTTTCCAAGCAGGGCAAGGGGTCACCACAACATGAAGAACTGTATTAAAGGGTCAAGGCATTAGGAAGGTTGAGAACCACTGCTCTACATGAATAGGACAAGGGGATGCACTTATGAATTCCTCCCCATACATTTATTTCATGTACATTTTGGTCTCTTTTCCTCTCTTGCTATTTGAAGCCTTTCAAGTCATTAGGAAACATGGTTTTAAAAGAAAAAAAAACCTTGGCAGTACAAGCAGGTCATGGTTTCAAAGTCCCAGAGCAACAGAAAACAGCTGTACACATGCATAAGCATAAAGAGTTGTCTGCCTGAAAGCAGCTCTGGGTTACTATTAGCCCAAGGCTCAGCTGCAAATAACAACCCCCCCCCCCCACACACACACACACTTTCATGATTACTGGAGCCCAGCAGAGACTATCATGTCAGCTTTGAGTTATCTAGGAATTCCTCCAGCACAGGAGCCATCTTTGCATGGCATAAAGCTCCCCGAGTGAATCTTTGGAATATTCCTTAGTGAGGACACAGGTGTGGGGTGGGGACAAAAAGAAAGATAGAAACTTGGCTGTTTATGGCTCTAGAAATGGCCTCTTGGTTTCATGGGAAACCTAGAGACCACCTCTCATGTAGATTGGCCTGAAGAATGGAAATAAACAGGCACCATTGGAGCTGTGGATACAGATGAATTTCTTTTACTTGAATATGTCTTAAGTGTATTGGACTGTATATTGTCCCTCAATAAAGCAAAAAGCAAAGTGTTCTGCTTATATACTGCCCCATATTACTACAAGTAGTCTCTGGGTGGTTTACAATTTTAATTACAGAGTGCAGGCTACACATTGCCCCCCCCCAGCAAGCTGGGTACTCATTTTACCGACCTCGGAAGGATGGAAGGCTGAGTGAACCTTGAGCCTGCTACCGGGGATTGAACCCAGGTCGTGAGCACAGTTTTACTTGCAGTACAGGCATTTAACCACTGCGCCACGAGGCTCATAAGCCACCTTGCATCCTTTTCCAAGGAGAAAGGCGTGGTAAAAATAATCTAAAATAAATAAAATAAATAAATAATAAATTTTCACATAGTAAGAGGAAGTAGAGCTGGGAAAATTATTTATGAAGAGTAATTTGTTACACATATATTTCCTAGGCCCCAAAGAAGAGTTGTTTACTGCTCTAACAACTCATAGACATAACTCTTTACTTTCTGTTTCTCAATACTAAATAAATAGTTGTAAAATAACTATTAATGTGCAAAACCCTTCAACTTGTTCTGTGTCCAAATAAAGAGTACAAAACTTGGGGCTGATCTTTTGGGGACACTCTAACTTCATCCTTCTCCAGCTTTGTGACAGTATTGGTGCATTTCGTGTTCTTCACGAAAACCCCATTTCTCCACAGAGGGAAGTACAAAGAACCAGGCTGGGTCATACATGGGGTGTTGTAGGCAGGGCAGAAGGATGTTAGTCTAGAGAGTTGGACTGTTTAATTTTTATTCTTGCTCTTCTTCTTTTTTCTGAGCCACTAGGAGAAATACCCAATTAGCTTGCTAAAGCAGCCACTGGACATGGAGTGCCTAAATTTGGTTAAAAGTGTGACAGGCACCGTCATCTTGGGTTCCTTCTTATAAGGACATAGCAGAGATCCTACTCTTTAATTATCCCCCAGTCACTGCAGTTATAAGAAGATTAACAGCATGCAGGGAATCTGCTCTTCTACACTTTCCAACCTTTCTCCTTCCCCCAGCTTTCCTAGTAAAAGGTAACATGTTCTGCTTCATCTGGCCTAGTTTCATTTCTCTTTCCCTCCTTCTAAGCATGATAACAGAATAATGCTTTAAACAAAGGGCATCAGATTCTGTTCTGTATACAGGACCAAGCAAGCACACACAGGTGGTGATGGGGATAGCGGGTCCTTCCTTCCTGTCTGAGGCAGCAGGACCTCAGACCCAACCCGTGTTTTACTGTTGTGTTTTCAAGTTTTCATTTCCTGCTGGCAGGATGCACTTCAAAAATCAAATAGAAGTCAAATTCCTAGTTGCCCCCACCCAAATCTGATTCCATGCCATGGAATAATTTGCAGTGTCCATACTATATTTGCATATTGTACTAAAGGAAAATAACAGGAATCCAACAAAGACAGTACTTTCAAAATGCAGGTATTCATTTTAGATTGTGTCAAAGGTTTTTTCCCCCTGCCCAATCCTGCCAACTCTATAATGTGCAATGGACTGTGTGCACCTGGATAGAAGTAAACGTCTATCTTGGGGAACATCTGTTTTCAAAATTACACACAAGCTGGCCAGCATTAATGACAATTCATGGAGAGTCACTATAATTTCCTACAATTTACAAGGGACCATGAAATGCATTTCAACGAGCTTCCATTTCAGATGCACAAAAAAGGCCAGGTGCATGGTTCCTGGATTCAGGCAAGGTTTGGGATGCAAGGGTGTCATTTTGGTACAGCAAGACTTAAAAGAAAATCTCAGTTGTGGTGGGCAAAGTCACAGAAACATTTAGAAGGGCAAACTCTATGTGCAAGATTATATTGTAGCCAATAACAGTCTGATTCATGACCCTGTATTTTCTATTTTCTGTACCTCTTAATAACAGCAGGAAAACTGTCAATATTAGCAACCCATGCAGTACCATCTCCCTTAATGAACAAATGCATTTGTTCCATTTGCATGCATATGTACCATGGTTTAGCCTTGTTTAAGTATTGTCAACAATTGTCAGAACTTGTATCCGTGAAGCCGTTCCATTGTGGGGAAACAGAGGATTACACCCAAGTTCCATTCCTTTGATGGAAAGACCTTCCTCTGGCTTTCTGCTTTTTCAAAAAGACAGCCACAGAGCTGTCTTTAAAAATGATCCTAAACAAATTAATGCCCCAATCTGTGGTTCATTTTGGAAGACTTCAGAAGACGAACTGCCATTTTTTTCTGGTTCATCCTCATCTCTAAGGTGGTTACTTCACATCCTACTTCATTCCGTGATTATGTTCATTCTGTGGCAGCATTGTTCGTGGTCACGTGGTTTTGTCCCTGTTCAATTCCTGTTTTCGTTTACCCATGGTTGTGATTACTTGTCTCGTGACAACTGTTACTTCACGTCCATTTTTCGATATTTTGAATCCCTACTGCAGGCGCGCGGGCTGTCTTGGGAAGCCCGGCAGGAGGAGCTGGGCGAGGCCTCACCACTTGCCATGGGCAAGCGGCGGCGGCGGCAAGGAGAGCTCAGCCCCGCCTCCGGAACCTGAGGAGGACGGACCTACACCTGACAGTGGCTCTCCGCCTGTCCCTTCAAGAGCCGCCTTCTCCTGCAGGGACAGGCAGGCAGCCGAGCCTGGCCTGGCGCAGGAGTTCCAGTCAGCTTTTTCGGTTGTCAGAGTACTCCTAGAGCGAAAGGGGGGAAACAGCCATTGCCGTTACTTCACGCCCCTTGCCTCAGACCAGGAACTGGGAACAAAGCGTGACAACAGAATTCCCCAGCCCAGGGGCAGGTACGGCTTGTCACGCTAAGTTCCTGGTTCAGGGGGTGTGGTTGGGACAAGATTCTGCTGTCACACTATGGACGTGAAGTAACCTTTTTTTGTACCAGTCCCAAGCGGGACACCAAAGAGGGATGAGAGGGACGTGACATAATGGCCTAAGAGTGGCCTTTGAGGCCAGATGGGCAGGAAATAAATAAATAAATAAATAAATAAATAAATAAATAAATAAATAAATAATAGTGTCACATACAAGGTCCTAAGGCACATGAGCATGTGCACAGAGCTCTGCTCCATCCCCCTGCACAGGGCTACTATTTCCCACAGTTCTAGTTTTTGTTCCCAGTTGTGACAGAAAAAACAAACAAACAGTTTTTCCATCACAACAAGGGGAGGGGTGGGCAAGCACGTGAGTGAAGTTACACACACAAGGACTGAAGAATTAGAAGAAACGTTGACCACATAGTTGGGAGGGTGAAGATCTGCAGTGTTGTGATTCAGTCCCTGAGGGACAAAACATGATCTCATAATATGAAGCCTTCCTAGGCCAAGAATTAGGGATAAGGAACAATTTCAGCTTTGTTTGTTTGTTTGTTTTTTAACCCCCCCATCATTCACAAATATCTTCAAATTGGCAATGGAGAGAATGTGAGAGGGTTTGTTTTGTTATTTAATATGAGAAAATGTGTGACTAGGTGGTCTCGGCCAACAAATATACTCACACTTTAAAAATCTCACTAAAGAGGGGGGATTTATGACTAATGACACTCCACTTGACAAAATACTATCTTCTGGTGATTCAAAGCTTCTCAGTAAATTCTATAGTAATTTGTTAAATGAAAAAATGATTGATATAGTGGTCAAAGATACTATGATAAGGTGGGCAGAAAAATTTGGTTATTCTATTCATTTAAACAAATGGGACTCTTTGTGGAATACAGTTAAACTCTTTAAATCTATAGCCTTTAAGGAAAATTGTTACAAGATGTTTTATAGATGGCATTCCCCCCCCCACCGTTTATCTAAGATGTATAATTGCTCACCCAAATGTTGGAAATGTAAACATGACAGTGGTACCTTTTATCATATGTGGTGGACATGTAAAGAGGCAAAGGCATATTGGATAATGGTAAAATTATTTTTAGAAAGATATTTGAAGATTAAGTTAGAGCTTAGACCAGAATTTTTTCTATTAAACATAGTAGATATTAATATCTCATATGACCAGAAATATGTACTTCATCATGTACTAGTTGCTGCAAGGATACTGTATGCGAAATTTTGGAAACAACCAGACGTGCCAACAGAGAGAAACTTCCACGAAAAGATAAGAGCATGTATTGAAATCGACAGACTCTCCGGTTTTCTAAAGGCAGACTACGATGAGATTTCGCGGAAAAGATGGCAAGAAGTAACAAACTTATTAGTATGGTGATTTGTGAACATGTTAAACCATTATTTTTGGCTTGATATACTAAATGTAATTTTTATAGTGTATTTCCTCCCCCTCCCCCACACCCTCCCTCCTCTGCCCCCCCCAAAACCCCCAATAAAATTACTTAAATGAAAAAAAAAGGTGGTCTTGGCCCAGGCAGTTCAATGCTTTGATGAATACAAGTCCAGGCTTGAATTCCTTTGTATTTCATTACAGTTACCCCCATCATTATTTCTGCTGCTGCTCTTGAGAGGGATCTTCATCTTTAACACCTGCATAAATGGCAGGTATAATGTAGGCCTCTTTGTGGTAAGAATATACAATATCTATGTTTTTAACATAGCCGGAGCGGATGAGCCAAAATTTCATTTCTGTTTATTTAAAACAGAAACTTGCAAAGGGAATCATACTATAGACAGAAGGAAACTAAAGCCTATTTTGAGAGAGAAAAAGAACTGACATATTTTTCTCTTCTCTAATCTGAATTCTCATCTACGATAAATGTACACAAAGCCGGCCGGGCTGCAGACACTAATCAGAGCCCAAGGAGCTCAGAGGGAACACAAGAAAATTCTTGATTTTTCTACATAATCCTCTTCCAGGTTATCCTTAGTGTGTGTGCCTCACCAGAGTCCAAAATCCTAGGGACACAGTTGAAATGAATCTACTCTCAATGGCAGGCAGAGGATTCAGTGTATGTTGTCCAACATACTTACATTCTTTAATCCGAGGGCATTAAATTCCCCCCTCCCATCCATTGTTTCTTGTTCTTGTCTTAGCATGAATTAATTTTATTTTGCTCTTGAGACTCTTTGCATCTCTAATGATATTGAAAATAGAACCAGAGAAAAGGCACATGTACAAGAATAAAGTTGACTGCTGGTATCACTTTATTTTGAACATTAAATTTTCCTGTTTTATAAAAACAAGAACAAAGGGAATAACAGAGTGGTGTTTCCTGTCTGAAAAACTCAACTGTTTCTAAAGAAAAAGGTGGTACAAAGAGGAAATCATCTGATTAAGGAGGCAAGATCATAAACATGAATTGTTATGAAGCCGTTGTTTGCTACTTTGCCAGCATACATGTCACAAAAACTTATTCAGGCATTAATCTTGAAAGAATGTAGATGTTCAGCCTCTGTAGTACTATGGTGCACGTAATGGTGATGATGACATAACCCTGGACAGGGTGATGGATTTATACATAAGCCACCTCCACCACCCCCACTCCAGCTGGAAGTTAGCCAGAATTTTACATCCATACCAGGAAGGTCTGGAGAAGTGAAGTGAGTGTTCCGATAAACATACAGTAATCCTCTGCCTATCGTGGGGGCTAGGGACCTGACCTGACTCATGATAATGGAAAATCCTCACTATGCGGATGCTGGGTTGGTGTGACACTTGGCGGGCTTCTCTTGGGCCTCCTACACTTTCCTGAGTCCTGGCACTGCCCCGAGCAGGCCTCCAACAGGCTTTCCGGGCCTGTCGGAAGCCCCAGAAGTAGTTTCCGGTGATTCGGAAGTCACTTCCGGTTTTCTGGAAGTCACTTCTGGTTTGCTCAAAACCACTTCTGGGGGCTCAAACAGGCCTTGGAATCCTGTCAGAGAGCCTAGAAGCCATTTTGGGTGATCCAGAAGACACTTCTGGTTTTCTGGAAGTGACTTCCGGTTTGCCGGAAACCACTTCTAAGGCGTCTGACAGGCCCAAGATGCCCATAGGAGGCCCATTCAGGGCAGCACCATGCCTGGGGTAAGTGCAGGAGACCCCAAACAGGCCCACACAGCTTGCCCCAGGAGCCCTTTGTTTCATATACTACAGTCCTGCAATATACCGGGACCACAGTACATGAAACGCAAAATGGCGGGGGACAGCTGTACCATGTTTCTATGACTGGGAACCCTGCATTACTGTATGTGAGTTCTCAGACCTTGAACTGATGTGTGTTCAGTAGAACATGTTTGCAAGTGGTTCTTCAGACTTCTGCGGTAAATACACAAAGGTATGTCTGAGTTCTGTGTAGGGAAGGGAGGCTTATCTGTGCCTTCACATCTCCACCAGGCATGTGTTTTCAGGTTTAATGCCTGAAATGGCGATAGAACATTGGGGCAAATAGAATGGGGCAAATAGCTTTGGGGACAGAAACCCTAACCATTTGAATACAGTGACATAATTAGCTGCTCAAAGCAGAGTTGTAAATTCCTGCCCTTCTCCTCTCTGGGAATAAAAATATAACCCCAGTTAATAAAGCAAAAGAGGGGATTGAGCCACGTGGCCATCACAGAACACAAATGCAAAAAATAGGCTACAGGCAATACCTTTATAGGCCACTAATACAAATAAATAACAAAATAAAAATAAATAATTATTAGTGGCCTATAAAAGTATCACCTGTAGTCTATTTTCACAGTTAATTAAATAAGTAAGCATTTGCTTCCCTTTCAAAACACCCAAACCTAGGTGCCTAAGGTGGTCACTTTATTCTCCTGACAATAGATCTAGCCTTTAGCTTGGGAGGCTTTCAGCTTAATTGATTGAATCAATACTGTACAGCAATCGGTTAATGATGTATGCCTTGAAAAAAGCCTCCAGCTGACTCATTTAAACATTTTCAAAAAATACATTAAATCTATTCTTGCATGATATCACCTTCTTGTGTCTCAAGGTTTTTTATCTTCTGCAGTGACTTTAAGGTTACTTGGGGGCAATCCCACTGTGGAGCAGTCTGCCTTTGGAGAAGGTCATCTGAACCTCAGTGCTTCCCTGAACCATCACATAAAAGTCTACCTAGGGATTTATTTATTTATTTATTTATTTATTTATTTATTTATTTATTTATTTATTTATTTTATATCCCACCCATCTGCCCTAAAAGGCCACACTCTGTGGCTTGCAACAATAAAGTTTACAATACAATAAGAGAAGCATAACCAAAGCAGCAAATTATGCAATCAAAAATCAAGGGGAAACCCAATAACAACGATACAAGCATCACAATTTAAAAGTTCTGATGGTGGGGAGGAAATAACTAGGCTGAACAAGCTGTTATAATTGGACGTAGTCAGAGAAGAACAGGTGAAGCCACCATGTTTTTAACTGCCTTTTAAAAGAATCCACAGAAGGGGCAAGACAGATCTCAGGTGGCAGATCATTCCAGAGATATGGGGCAACCACCAAGAAGGCATGTTATCTTGCCTTCTCCTTCTGCACCTTCCTCAGGTTTACCTGTTTTAGCCATCCAGTTTGAGAGGACTGTGTGCTACGGGCTGAATCTGGTGGTGAAAGGCATTCTGTCAGGTAGGAAGGTCCCAAAATGTTCCCATCAATTCTGCAAAAATAAACTGAGCTTAAATTTTCACCCATCTCTGCTAGATATATTCAGTCTGTACAGCATGGTTCTCCCCAGCATGGATAAGTCTTTTTGATACTTGCCTGGCATAAAATGTTAAGGATGTGGAATTGCACAAGGGACAGAGAGAGAGAGAGAGAGAGAGAGAGAGAGAGAGAGAGAGAGAGAGAGAGTAACCCTAATTAGGCATGTCATGCATTTTGCTGTGTTTGAATTTACTCTGATTTTATTACATGGACTTACTAATGGCTTCAAATGGACTTGGAAAGATAAATATCCTAAAAGTGGGATAGAAGTCAATAAATATCGATCTTAAAGTGGCACTCACTACTATCACTCACAGATTGCTAGTTGTATTTTCAGATATAGTCCATTACGTTTGCTATAAGTTTGCAACTGGCTCCACCTTGCCTGATCACATAAAGGGAAAGACAGGTACTGTAATTGCTAGAGTTTGGTTTCCTTTTCTAGGCTAAGCAGAAAGGAAGAGACCTTTCTGGCTGCTTGGCTTCGTGCTGCCATCGGGCTTGTTCTGGCTGGTGGTGGGTCTTTGCCTCCCCCCCAGCCAAAGGAGTGCAAGACTTGGGGGGGAAGGTAGCTCTCAAGGAGAGGGGGGGACAGATCAGCTTTATAAGTACACGCCTCTCCGAAGTTGGCCTGTTTCCCAGGCAGGACATGGAGGGAAGGGGTTGTTTCAGAGCTGAGCCACACTTTCAGTTTTGGCCATGCAGCTGTGGCCCAAGGCAGCAAAGGGAACAGTGGTTGTGGTGGGCTTGCCGATCGACAGCCCAATAAGAGGTTTGGTTGGAGAACAGTGAGGCAGGGGGAGAGCACGAAGGGGTGAGTGGCTGCAGGGGGAAGGAGCGTGTAGTGTGCAGTGGCTGCTGTGGAGGGCTTGACCTTGGGAGGTGGTGGGGATTGCCTGGAACCCTCTCCCCCACAATGGGTTCTTTAGGAGACTTGGGAGATGATAGGGGCTGGTTCGGCCAACATTAGTCAGTGGGGAACTGCAGGGAACCTGGACTGGGTCTATATGGGGGGGGGAGTGTTGGTGATTGGGAGGGGGCCAAGGCCTTCCTGGATTGCACAGTGGATCAGGTGTAGCTGGTCGAGTGATAGGCCTTGGAGGGTAGCCTGACAAGGGGGCTAATCCTAGTCATAGGATACACTGGACTAGGTTTTAATAATAATAATAATAATAATAATAATAATAATAATAATAATAATAATAATAATAATAATAATAAGAATAAGAATAAGAATAAGAAGAAGAAGAAGAAGAAGAAGAAGAAGAAGAAGAAGAAGAAGAAGAAGAAGAAGAAGAAGAAGAGGGGGAGGAAAGAGGACATATAGAGGGCGAGGCCAGCTGGCCAGCAGGAATAAAGGTTGCTTAGACAAGTCAGGTAATTACTAAGATGGGGCCCAAGAAGGGTCAGGACAAGAGTAAGGGGAAGCAGCCCAAGCGTAGGGCTCCCCAGGTTTCACCCCCTGCCTCATCTTCCTCGAACGAGGGAGACTGGCCAGTCTGGGAGCAATTGAGGGAAAAATCGTGGCAGAATCATGAGGGTGCTGCCCTGACTAAACTCGCAGGGACTAGGGTGTTAGAGCATGCAAGAAGGCCAAATTATGAGAGTTTGCTAATGATTTGTTGTCTCCCCTTGCAATTTTGGAAGGAGGGGATTCGAACCAACCACCACCAGCTGCAGGCACCGTTACCCTTGCACAGAGCACCAAGTGAAGGTCACCAACCACCACCCATTGGAATGAACAGGAGACACCTAGAAGGGGAAGAAGCAGACTGTGTGGTAGTGGGCAAGCCTCAGCAAGGCGGTTTAGAGGATCAACTGGGAGTTTCCAGACTGGGTCCGGGAGCCTCCTATATGGCATGTGAGCTCGTGGCTGCACCGGACATGTCTAACATGGGGATAGGGGGGCCATGGTCACCAAGGTTATACCTGGTAGCTGCAGTTGGGCATGCACACAACACTTGGGGGAGTGACAGACAGCTAGGCAATGCCTTTGCCGTAATGCAGGGATGGCCGGAGTGGGTTTCCCCCACCCACCAGTGGCGTTCCCTGCAGTGATGGGCAATGCCTCCGGGTGGGGGCATGTGGCCTTATCCTTCTGTTTCAGACATGGGGTTTAATACAGCGCCACTCAGCATGATGCCCTACCGGGACTGTGGAACACCATTGGGGGATCATTTAGCACCAGCTACAAAGGAGAAGATTTGGAAGGGTGACTGCATCCTACGTTTTGAGCTGTTCAACAGAGAGGTGGACAAGAAGAAGACGGATAAGGAGGACACAAAGGATAAAGAGAGGCAGCTTAGGAGGAAGTCAGAGAGATCCTGGGCAAATTGGCTGCAAGGATAACTTATTTATATTGCAGTATTGGTTAAGGTGCAGCCATGGTGGGCATCAGTCCTGGTCCAGTAGTTAGACTTAATTTATTGAGCCTATGTGGACTTTCCAGGCCACATGTGGCTTCTTTATCAAAACTTCCGCAAGAGGGCAACTGTCCACCTGAACATGAGATGGGACAAGCCCCTCCCAGGGCTATGGCTTTAAATAATGATGCCAACGTGCCCAGCCATTTTGATAGTGGACACATGATCAGAGAATTGCCTCAACAGCTTATCCCCTGCCCAGCAGTGGGGCAGGGGTTCAACACCACCTATTATGTTGGGATTTCAACAGTGGGGGGTGGGGTTGTAATAGACAGCCCTGCAGGTTCAGGCATGATTGTGCCAACTGTGGTGGCCAGCATACCAGTGTAGCCTGCTTCAGGCCCACGGGTCAGAGAGGTAGAAGCAGGGATGGGCGTGGAGGAAAGGTTTCACCTGCCCCACCACTGGCTCCAAAAGGGCCATAGTCCAATCAGAGTTCAGGTGTTAGCCTGTTGGCTATGAAGTTGTCCTGATCATAGGGTGGCAAGTTACCTGTTAGAGGGATTTAATTTCGGATTTAGGATCCCAGTTGTTGAGGATAGGTTTGCGTTCAGGGCAAACAATTTAAGGTCTGTAAGAGGTATGGAGGACATTGTCAAGCAGAAGATAGACAAAAAGGTGATGGAAGGCAGGGTGGCAGGTCCCTTTTGTGACCCGCTGGTTCAATGGGGTGTCTTTCTGGTGGTCTGACATCAGACTTCAGGCAGAGTTTCAGGTGCACACTGATGCTGCCAGAGCGATGGGCTTCAGCATATACTTCAGAGATAGATGGTGCACAGGGAAGTGGCCGGAGGAGTGGAGAAGACAGGGCATCATGATGGATCTCACCTTCCTGGAACTCTTTCCGATAGTAGGAGCCTTGTGGTTGTGGGCAGAGGAGTGGTCGAATTTGGTTGTGCACTTCGTTTGGTGTGACAACCTGGCTGTGGTGCAGATAATTAATACCCAGTTGTCTAAGTCTGAGTGAGTGATGGTGTTAGTCAGGGCCTTTACCTTGCGCTGCTTGCAATTTAATATCATAGTGCATGCTTGCCACATCCCCGGGATAGATAACAGCATTGCAGATGCACTCTCATGCCTAGCTGTTTTGAGACTTAGCACTGACAGCCCAGGAAAAGGCAGAAGTGCTGTCCTTGGAGGTGTGGCTGGTTGGCAGGATGAAACTAGGAGAGCCATAGGCCTAGTACTTGCCCCAAGTACGCGGTGGGGATACAATGTGGCAGGCAGTGAGTTTACCCACTTTTGGCAAGGGATGGGGCTGCCTGAAGAGTGCCCAATGCTGGTGGAACACCTATAGCAGTTCATGTTCCTTTCACACAGGAAAAGATTAGCACCAGGATCTATTCAAGGCAAGCTCTCTGCACCGGCATTCCAGTTGCAGATACTTGACCGCAGGGATTATTCAGCAGACTATCAGATAAGGAAGATGCTGGAAGGCTAGGGGAAAGAAAAAGGGAAAGGGAGGAATGATCGGGCCCCTATGACCCCAGATATCCTCATACGGATTAACCAGGAATGGGAAGACTTATGCAATAATGTGTATATTGTGGCCTTGTTCAGGGCGGGGAGCTGAGTGTAAGCAAGTTGGTAGCAGGGGGTAAGTCAGACGAGTTGCGAGCAGCTCTGCAGAAGACGGATATGTTCCTGAATAATGATAATATATGCATCCATATCAAAAGCAGATCAAGCAAGTAGGGGAGCCCACATCAAGTTAGGGAGGTGTGCAGTGGTGGAGTTGTGCCTGGTCCAGGCCCTAGCCCAGTACTTAGTACTGAGGGACAAATAAGATGGATATTTCCTGTGTCATCATGATTGGTCACTGCTAACGAGGTACCAGTTTAGGAGGTTGACTGATTGGGCTTGGCAAAAGGTTGGTTTGGTGGCTTGAAGGTTCAGGACTCATTCCTTCTGGATCAGAGCATCCTCGACTGTTGCAGCGCTAGGTTATAGCTTGGAGGTCATCAAGGAGATTGGTAGATGAACCTCATGAAGGTACAGGACCTATGTTTGCCTACTGGTCATATAGGATGTGTGCTGTCCCGCTTCTCTTTTCTGTTCTTTGTTGCAGGACCCATCAGTGGTTCACATCGGAAGATCTTGTTGTTGGGCCATAGTTTCATTTATTGGGAGGCACGGCATGCATCCTGGATGGCATGGGGGCTGAATTTGGGTTTGGGTAATGAGTTACAGATTGAGTGGCATGGTAAGCATGAAATGCTTTGGAATGAATTCTGGGCCATGGCCAGGCAAGCTAGATGGAAATTATGCTGGTGCATTTGAGTGGTAACGATATTGACAGAATGAGTGGCAAAGCACAAATCCTTAATGTAATCCAGGATCTTCAAGCATTCCAGCATCGTTACCCAGGCACAAAGATTGTTTGGTGAACCATTAAGCCTCAGCTAAAATGGAGAGCAGATTGTGAGCCAGTCTGCTTGAACAAAGCCAGAAGGCAGATCAATCGGGAGGTGCACAGATATGTTTGTGCCACCACAGGAGTGGTTATTCACCACCCTGGCATTGTGGTGGCTTGGCCAGAACTTTTTCTTGATGAGGGGGTGCATCCATCGCCACTGGGGATGGAGTTGCTCTTAGCAGATTTGCAGAAGGGACTGTGGGCAGAAATTGCCATCTTGGGGGGTAGGGAGAGAAAGGCACATAGCTGAGCAAGCTCCTTTGCTGTGGCAGGTAGTGCGGAGGGTAGGATGTTGGTGAGTCCACTTATAAATGTCATCTAGGCCCATCCAACTCTTGATACTGCATATCTGGAGATCACAGCATCGGGCGGAGGATGCGTCTGGATTACCCCTTGGGTGAAGGGTTAACAGCTAATGGGGATCTGACACCCAGGGGGGTTGAGGCATTTTACCAGCCCCTGCACACTGTCTCTTAGATGGAGCAAGACGGGGGGTATCAGACTCACCTGATCAATGGCATTAAGGTTAGGGATGTCAGAAATGACCTTGGTAGCCCACGCGGTACCCCGTGCTACCTTAGTCCCGTCATCAGTTGAGTTGTATGTTAATAAAATGTGTTTATCCCATCATCTGTCTCTCACCTCGTATTTTGGGGTGGTGGGGGCAAAGTAATCATTTGTGCTACTTCCTACCCTCCATCTCACTGCTGTAATCAGGTCAGTAACAGAAACAGACAACACATTTCTGTAGCAGCAATTACATTTGCTAGTTCTCACCATGACTAATCTGAAAATGCTAGCAAGCTGAAAATAGTGTCTTTAATTGTAATTTTTGTCCCATCTGGCCAGGTAAATAGTCAATAAACTAATGGCATGTGCTGCTTAACAAACTGAAAGAGAAACACCTGAGAGGGGAACTGTGGAATTGAAAGGCAAGGCACGGAGGCAGACAAGCTTAAGAAGATGGCTAAGAGTATGAAAGAGAACAGAAGTCATACAGATGTGGTGGTGGGGTGGGGAAAACATGCCCTTTAGATTCACAAGTGAGAAAGTCCTAATGAGGGTAGTTTCTTCTGAGTACAGAAGCCAGGTTTAAGGGAGGCTTTGAAAAAGAAAGTTAAGTTGGAAGATGAAGCAGCGAAAGATTGTATAATTAGATGGGCAAAAAATATATATAGGGCATAATATTGATATTGATCACTGGTCACAAATATGGAAAAGTAATATAAAGATGACTAAATCTGCATCTTTTAAAGAAAAACACTATATACAAGATGTTTTATAGATGGTATATATGGCACTGGGGAAAACCAGCAAAATGTTTACAAATGTTTCAAATGTATGTTGGAAATGTAAGAGGCAGGAGGTACGTTTATGTGATGGATCTGTAGTGGACCTATTGGAAAATGGTACTCTAACTCTTAAGAAAGAGTTATTATTTCTGTTGAATGTTATACCTGAGGTGGAAGATGTAAAGAAAAGACATTTGGTGGTACATCACTGCAGCATGGATGTTATATGCAAGAGATTGGGGGAAGCCAGGTTCCCCAAAGAAAGAAGATTTGTTGGAGGGGGTTTTAGAGGTGGCGGAAATGGACATTTTATCTGGGGTTTTAAAAGAACAATCATTGCAAAAAGCAAAAGAAATTTGGGAACGGGTATGCAGGTACAAGTACTGTCTAGATGCCCTAAGCACATCTGATCTCGCCTGATTTCAGAAGCTAAGCAGGCTCGGCTCTGGTTAGTACTTGGATGGGAGACCACCAGGGAATACCAGGTGCCATAGGCGCCTGGAGTAGGAACTGGCAAACCACTCCAGTATTCCTGCCAAGAAAACTCCATGGACATGGAGTCACGAAGAGTCGGTCAAGACTGTAACACACAACACACACACACACACACACACACACACACACACACACACACACACACACACACACACACACATACATACATGCAGGTACAAATGGATGCAGAGTAAGTTTGAAGGTCTAGTTTGAAATGATAAGACTGAACAAGAATGGAGAAAGGGCATCAAAATATATGTAACAGGACAGAATATGCAACATTATAAAGTGACTATAATATATTAATGAGAGTAAGGATGTATTAATATAGTACCCCTCTCCTAACAACCCTATTTCTTTTCTCATTTACCCCATCTGTGTTCCTTCTTACAAAATAAACAATTTTAAAAAGAAAGAAAGCTAAGGCAGCAAGAAAGCTAAGGCAGCAAGAAAACAGGAAAAATGCATCCTCTTCTAGTTATTTCTAATTCTAATTCTTACAGTCTTTCCAGTGCAAAACCCCCCAATAATATATGTCTCCTTTTAATAAATGTACAAATCTTTAATTCTGCTCTGGGCCTATGGGTTTTAAGATCCTCACATTTCCACATCCTTCTTTACCAAGAACAAAGTAACTCTTGCTGTTGCTGGTTTCAAAGGGGATAATACTAGTAAAAGATGCAAGGTTGTAAGCAAATGTACATTTATAAGCATCTTCTGTAGAGTGCTTTGTGCTGTAAACCTTGCTAAGTACCTTTTTACATCTCAACTTTAATTCCCTAAATAAGCAGACATCCTATGCAAAGAGTCTTATAGGATTTACTCTTGAAAAGTGCAGAAGCCCAGGAATTTTTCAAAGCAAAACCAACCAGTAGAGGACTTGTAAGCACAACTGGTAAATTAATCCTGAATGAATAGGCAGATCGGATACAGCAAAAAGGGTCCATGTTTTTCATGGGTCTTTCCCTTCTTTTAGGGCTCAGTTCCATGAAATAACTCACCACCAAGGTTGTATAAATGTGTGTTTTACAGCCATTTAGAGAAAGTACAAAATGTTTCCCCTTTCTCTTCATTGTATAGCTGAACAAAGACAGTTTACTGCCTGATGCAAAGGCAAGATGGTGCCAAAGCCTCATTGCATTTACAGAAGATAATTAGGTTGGCAATTGAATGTTATTTCAGCACAGGTGATGGGAAAGCACCCTCCATCACATATGAAAGCAGCTGCCTAGCTTGGGGAAAGTTGTGCTAGGAGTGTGGCACACATGTCTCAGTCCTTCAAGAAATGGTGCAATTCAGGAGCTCAGAAGGAAGAGCTGAAAGGAGTGGCTGCAAGTCTTACCCAGCATTTAGCTCCTGAGATTATTGCCTCACCTCATCTAGTGTTGGGGGTTTGCTTGATCACAGCCTCCGTTTACTTCACTAAGCTTGGTGCTAGCCCTAACCCTAACCCTTCGGCACTCCAGATGTTTCGGAGCACAACTCCCACAGTCCTTTGTCATTGGCAATCTAGGTTCCGGAATGCTGGGAGTTGTGGTCTAAAACATCTGGAGTGCCAGAGGTTTGCCACCACTGCCCTAGGCTGATCTTGCCCCATTCTTTAGACTAACTGCTCCCCTGCCTCCTCACTGTTGAATTCAATTCTGAATTTTTCAACAGGATGGCTCTCTTGGGTCATTACCAACCAAGTGAGTATTGCTGTTCTTGGTAACAGGATTAGAAGTACTTGATCCTTCCGCTCTCCATCATCACTTTCTCTGCCTAGATTGGGACATGGCTGAGGAGAATTTTTATTTATTTATTTATTTATTTATTTATTTATTTATTTATTTATTTATTTATTTATTTATTTATTTATTTTTATTTCCTTATTTATTATTCTTGTTTGTGTGTAGGTTTTACAGAGAAGTGAAATCCCTAGAAATTCAGGATTCATGCTCACATGGAGAGTCTACAGAGGATCAGGGGCCCCTTTCCCATCCCGATACATTGCCTTCCATTTGAGGAAAAGACCAATGGAGAGGAGAAGGGTTTAGCCCCCATCTCTAATCAAGTAAGTAACAATTCAATCGGACTGTGGACTTCCCCCAATAACTCACTTGTCCTCCAGAACAAGCTTTGCTCCCCATACACACCAGTATGACTTCTGTTCTTTAGCCATCTTCCTTGCCTTCCCACCCCGGAATAAAGAGGCAAGACTCTAGTGATGGAATAACCCGGGTCACACTTTATTTCAACATAACATAACTTTTAGCATTACAAAAAGAAGGCTGAAAGGGGATATGATAGCCCTGTTTAAATATTTGAAATGATGTCATATTGAAAGGGGAACATGGCTTTAGAGACTAGGACTCGGGGCAATGGTTTCAAACTTCAGGAAAAGAAATTCAATTTGAACATTAGGAACAACTTCATGATGGGTTAGGGCTGTTCGGCAGTGGAATATGCTGCCACGGAGGGTGGCAGAGTCTTCTTCTTTGGAGGTTTTTGAGCAGAGGCTGGGTGGCCGTCTGTTGGGAGTCCTGTGATGGAGGTTCCTGCATGGTAGGGGGTTGGACTGGATGGCCCTTGAGGTCTCTTCCAACTCTATGATTCTGTGATTCTATAAGAGGGGGCTGAAGTAGTGCGGGGCAATGGTTGGGCCAGTGAGGTCACCCCCTAGACCTCCCCAACCGTGATGCATCATTCCTGGGTGAGTCCTCTGTCAACATATGTAAAAGTTGATAAAACATATGTTATGTATATTTAACAGAATGTGTAAAGTGAATTGTAAAATGGAGGCAGTTAGATTCTGCAGTGTCATGATGTTAATCCACAAGTGTTAGAGACTAGTAATCACAGGCATGTTAAGTGATGAAGTGCAGGTGGAACTGATTGTAACATCATGATTTGTAATGGTTAGATCAGATTGCATCAGATTGTTAATTAGTGATTGCATCAGATCTTATGAGTGCTGAATAGTATAAAAGGCACTAGCTTACCATTTGTAATTTGGGGAACTGTTATGGTAAAAACAGTTTACCCCACACTCTGCTTGTCTGTTTGCTATATTGTATATAATGCTTGGTTGTTATGCTGTGTATATTTTGATGTATATATGAATATATGAGTTTTTACTCTATTCATTGTCATTGTCTTTCTGATAGACTAACTCTGCAAACCCTTTATATCAATACTAACATTTTATCTACGTTACTGCTGCACTGCTTTGTGTCAGGCACAAGTATATATTATTATTATTATATTTGTCTGCTGCCCCCTTAAATCTGTTGACATCCTCTACCCCCCCCCCCATTTGAGCTGTCTCCAAGACATCTCTCAGGCGCTGGTAAAATGTCACCAACACCCCCTTGGGGGCCAAGCTCCATTGATTCCCAGTGCATCCTTCCCATGATACTGGATCTCAGGGTCCACAGTATCATCAACTTGGATGGGCTAGCAAGACATTTCCAGCGTGGACTCACCAACATCCTGGCCTCCGTGCTACCTATCACAGCAACGGTGTTAGCCTTCGTGCTCCCCCTCAAAATATTTCAAAATAACAAAAGTGTACTATCCAAAATAATAAGGGGGGGGCAGAGAGCAATGTTGTGCATGCATTTGTTTAAACCAGGCATGTCCAAACTTCGGTCATCCAGATGTTTTGAACCACAACTCCCACAGTCCTTTGCCATTGGAAATACATGCTTAGAATTCTGGGAGTTATGGTCCAAAACATCTGGAGGACCGAAGTTTGGACATGCCAGATTTAAACAGTTACACAACTCTCATGATCTATTGCAGGAGTGTAGGGCTGATAGTCTGCCTAATTAAAAATATAGTATTTTCAGTCAATGGCAGATACCCAGTTTATTCACTACTGTATATTTCCAAGAGCAGCAGCTACCTCAAGGTTAGAAAAAAATTGAATAACTCTGGCTCCACGGCCATGCACAAGGATGGTCCGTGACATTTTGCTGCCTGAAGCAGAAGCAGTACAGCATGTTGATCACCCTCACCATATCATCTTGAGAGCTGTATCACCCCAAAGTGGTCAGGCTAGGACACCTGAAGCAGAAAATCCCCACAAATGGAAATGCTTATACAGTACTGAGAAGACACTACATAAATATGCAGTGCCCATGCATTTCAGAACCTTAACTGTGAGATTATTTGTTTTACAAACATATTGTCTGGCAGCACATCATCAACCTGCAGAAGGCTGTTGTCTGCAGAAGTAGCTTTGCTAGTTGGTAAATGATTCACAAAGCACTGTGAGTAGGGACAGCCTTTTGTTGTTACCTATGCGGAGACCTCAGCCTCTGAAAAGCCAAGAAATAATAAATGCAATAATTTCCTGGCTGCACTAACTTATCAGATTTTCAGAACCATTTCTTCTTATCCAAGGGGAACGCTGGCAATTATTGTTGATTTAAATTACAACCGCAGTACTCCTGCAACCAGGGGTGTTGTTTTTAGCTAAACCCAACACAGGCCCAAAGCTTCATTACTGATTGCTGTTATTAGCTACTCATCCCCACCGTGAGGGCACATCATTTAAACTTTCTCATTAATGTGCCTAAGTGTTATCTTCTTTTTCTTCAAAAGCAGAGCATCCACACAATTATTGTTCCAAGTGGGAGGCAAAAATGTAATTATGCCGGCTAAGTAAATTAAGAAGCTTTTATGGTACATCATGTGTGTAGGGGATTTTTGGTCAGCACTTTAGATCAAGAGAGGGTATAAAATGCCCTTTTCTGTTAAGTGAAGGTGATGTCATCTAATGTGGGATATTAGATCTTTCCAAATAACCAGTTAAAAATGGGTGGCTTCATGACTCTCAGGGCCTTTTTACACGACCCCTAAGATCCGCTGGTCCCTTAAATTCGGACCAGAGATCTTGAGGGTTCGTTGCTGTTCCTCTGTCCCCACCCGCTCCGCACTTCTTTGTTCTGTTTACGTGAGGGGAGGGAGGGAAAAAAAGCCTTAGACAGGGACAAAAGAATAAAGGCTTACTTCCGGTGCCGGGGGAAGTTGCTCCGACCTCCGTTTACTTCCTGGTTCCTCTTTAAGGGGCGGAGGCAAAAGAAAAACAACAGAAAGAAGCGAGGAGATCTCAGGCACTCTCAGCATTAAATATTTTTCACCATCAAAGAGCAGGTACAAGAAAAGTGTGTTGGGTCGCGCTTAGGTGGGCGGGGTCACACTTAATTGTCTGCAAACTCTGGAGCTGGTGGGGAAACATTTTTAAGGTCCGGAGCTTGCAGCCATTTGCGGCGGAGCTTAGGGGTCGTGTATAAACGCCCTCAGACTTTCCTTCTCCTTTGAACTTTTCACTTCACTCCTTTTCCATTTCTGTGTAATTTCTCAGATTGCACATCTGAGGTTAGGGCTCATGGCTGTTGTCCTGTTTTATGCATAGTGCCTGTTAGTTTGTGGTCAGCCTTCACCAACTTCAGTCCACCCATATTTCATCAGCATCAATCAGCATGCCCAGTGGTTGGGGAAGACTGCTGTTTCAGGCCAAAACACCTGAAGGGCCCCAATTTAACATAAAAAACAAAAGAAGAGTCCTGCTGTATCAGGTCAAGGGCCCATCTAGTCCAGCTTCCTGTGTCTATCAGTGACCTCACCAGAGGTCTCTGGGAGTGCATGAGACAACTGGACACCTGTTTCGTGATACCACTCCCCTGCACCTGGCATTTTGAGGTCCTTTCTGAAGGAGAGATTGCAGAGTGTGGCACTAGGGCAGTGGTGGTGAACCTTTTCCACTCCAGATGTCTTGGACCACAACTCTCAGAATTACGAGCCTAGATTGCCAATGACAAAGGACTGTGGAAGCTGTGGACCCAAACATCTGGAGTGCTGAAGGTTCACCACCACTGCACTAGGGGATTAATGTTTGACACCCCAGCCACTGGCCTCTGGGGTCCCTCAGGGTTCTGTTTGGTCTAGATGAAACTACTGGGAGAGATTATTGAGAGTTCTGGAGATTGGTGTCAACCAGAATCTAAGGAAGCTACTTTGGCTTTAGATCAGTGTGTAGTAGCAGTTATGGACTTGGTGAAGGTGGACAAATTGAAACTTAATCTAGACAAGGCAGAGGTGCTTCTGGTAAATTGAAAATGAGATCAAGGAATAGGGATGCAGCTTGTACGAGATGGGATAATCCTGCCATTGAAAAAAGAAGTGCACAGCTTGGAGGTGCTCCTGGACTCATCGTTCAGCCTAGAGGTTCAGGTCTCAGTTATTTGCACAACTAAAACTAGTTTGCCAGCATTGTCTGTTTCTTGAGAGATTGGCCTTGGGCTGTGACACATGCCCTAGTCTCTTTCCAGCTTTATTACTGTAATGCACTCTGTGTGAGGCTGCTGATGGAAAGTCTCAGGAATGTTCAATGGTACAAAATGCCGCAGCCAGATAGCGGACTGAGGTTGGTTACAGAGATCGCACAACACCCTTGTTACAGCAATGCCACTGGATACCAGTCACTTTCTGGGTCCAATTTAAAGTGCTGATTTTAACGCTAAATGGCCTGACTCCAAATTACCTCAAAAACTGTATCACCCAATATGAGCTGGCTTGGGTACTAAAGTCATCAGAAGAGGCCTTTCTCTTGGGGCCTTTTCACACGACCCCTAAGATCCGCTGGCCCCTTAAATTCGGACCAGAGATCTTGGGGGTTCATTGCTGTTCCTCCGTCCCCACCCCTCCGCACTTCCTGGCTGCTGGCTGTGTGAGGGGAGGGAGGGAAAAAGGGGACAAAAGAATAAAAGCTTACCTCCCAGTGCCGGTGCCGGTGGAAGCTGCTCCGAGCCCCGTCACTTCCTGATTCCTTCTCTTAAAGGGGCAGGAGGCAAAAAACAACAACAAAAAGAAGCGAGGAGAGCTCGGCACATCCACATCAAGCAATTTTCCCCTCCCAAGAGCAGGTACCTGAAAAGTGCGCTGGGTCGCACTTAGGTGGGTGGGGTCGCACTTAATTTCCTGTAAACTCCGGAGCTGGTGGGGAAACATTTTTAAGCTCTGGAGCTGGGAGCCCTTTGTCCCAGAGTTTAGGGGTCGTGTATAAACGCCCTTGGTCTCTACTAGAGATGGGCACGACTCATCGAAATTTTCGTTTTTGTTTTTGTTTTTTCATTTCGTTTTGCAACGAAAACGAAAACGAAAAATTTTTCAGAAGCAAAACGACAACGGAAACAAAATGAAAAATTTTGCCCTGTTTTTCGTTTTCATTACGGCAGACACATTGCATTGAAAAGAATGCTAACGAAACGAAAATTTTTCGTTTTTGGTTTTGTTTTTTTGTTTTGTTTTGTACGAAAACGAAAAACGAAAAATGTGCAAAAAAAACCCCCGAAAAATGAAAACGAACCAAAACGGACCCCTAAACGAAAAACGGAAAACGAAAAATTATTTTTTTGCATCGTGCCCATCTCTAGTCTCTACCACATTCACATGTGTGTTGGAGTAGAACACAAAAGAGGGGCTTCTCCATTGCTGCTCCCAGAATTTTGAACTCCCTTCCACAGGATGCCAGACTTGCCCGATGTTCATCCACAAGCATGTTATTCATGTCCCTCAATTCCCTGTTCTCAGTACCTGAACATGTCTTAATTGTACTGGACTGTATATTATCCCTCATTCTGTAAGCCACCTTGGGTCCTTTTCTCCAAGGAGAAAGGTGGGGTAAAAATACTCTAAAATAAATAAAAATAACAAAAAAGACCTTTCTCTTCAGGTGAGCTTTCCCTGACTAACTGATTACCTGTTGTGTGACCTTTGGATGGATTGTTATGCATTACTGCTAAGACTAAATTTTTAGTACAATATTAGTGTTTTCCATCTCTCGGAGAGACTTTTCCCCCTTTTATTTGTTTGCTTATAGTGCTTAGCTTCAATACTGCCTTTTTAATGATGGAAAATGTTTCTTTTAATGATATAAGATGTTCTTAGCCTTGAATATTGTACCCAATGTTACTTGGTAACTGTTGTACACTCCTCTCCAACTTTGTGTATTGCGTAAGGAGAAAGGCAGGGTAATTTTTTAAAAAATAAAATAATAATAAAATAAATGATTCCCATCAACAATGAAATGATTAAATACATAACGAGGCAGTGGAGAGAAAGAGAAAAATATATAGATGTTTGGATGTACGGACAGATAGACATTAAAATGTATTCAGCAAGCCATAGCAATGGGGATTTTAATGTGAGTTCCCGGTTTCCAAGGACATTTTAGCAATAACATTTTAGCCCATTTACATTCTATCTCTCCCAAGGTTGGGCTGGGCTCACCTAGTTGTAGGGGAGTGGGGGATTCCTGTACTTTTCCATCTATAAGATGTTCCCCATGTATAAGATGACCCCCTTTCCAACCCCAAAATTACAATTTCCATAACTGTGTGGTTCTCTCCTCGGCTTACTTCTGTCTATTAGATGCCCCCAGTTTTTAGTCTAACAGTTTAAGACAAAAATAGAGTCATATACACAGAAAATAATATATGTATCTTCACATGTTGGGACCTGATTTCAGGGATGGAGGATTTGGGCTCACTTTCAAATTAGAGTGATGAAGCTGTTTGGATGAGCAGTGAAACCTTTCTATCTTTCAAGAAAAAGAAATCCAGTAGCCAGGACTCAATTTCCAGATAAACTCACCTGGATGACTGGGAATCTTCACAGACATATTCAAATTAGAGTGTGATTTGGGGATGAGTTTGACCACTTTTGAGGAAGGTTTCATGTTGCAGGGCTTCTTGTCTGCATTTCTAAACACTTTTAGAGTTTATCACATAGGATAGCAGCTACGGCAATTCATAGAATCATAGGGTAAAGGAGTTGGAAGGGGCCAACAAGGCTATTGAGTCTGACCCCCTGCTCGGTGCAGGAATCCAAATCAAAGCCTCCAGCATTGGAGTGTTCACTACTACCTCCTGAGCTAATTGGCTCCATTGTCATTCTGCTCCAAGCATGAAGATGTCCCCCCAACCGATATTCAGCCTAAAACTGGCATCCTGTAGCTTGAAAATCTTGTTGTTAGTCCTGCATGCTGGAATGATAGAGAACAGGTCCTGTATCTCCTCTATATTACTGCTTTGTAAGTATTTGAAAAGTGCTATTTTATCTACCCTCAGTCTTCTTTTTTTCAAAACTAAACACACCCATTATTTTAGTCTTTCCTCCTAAGGCTTGGTTTCCAGTCCCCTGGTCATCCTGGTTGCCTTCCTCTGAAGCCAATTCAATTTGTTGGCATCCTTCTTAAAGTACAGTATCCACTGTGGCAAATCTTTCAGCATCTACTGTGGTACTGTAAGAGCCTTTTCACATGACCCCTAAGATCCGCTGGCCACTTAAATTCGGACCAGAGATCTTGGGGGTTTGTCACTGTTCCTGTATTCCCACCCCCTCCACACTCCTGGCTGCTGTCTGTGTGAGGGGAGGGAGGAAAAAAGAAAGAAAAGAATGCCGGCTCACCTCCGTTCTTCCGTCTCACTCTGCTCCCAGCAGCATTCCAGTCTCTTAGTATCTCTTAAAGGGGCGGGGGGGCAAAACCAACAACAAACAGAAGCGAGGAGAGCCCGGCACTCACTATGTTACATCCGCATCAGGAATTTTTCACCCCCAGAGAGCAGGTACTTGAAAAGTGCTCTGGGACGTGCTTAGGAGGGCGTGGTCGCACTTAATTTTTTTGTAAACTCCGGAGCTGGTGGGGAAACAATTTTAAGCTCCGGATCTGGGAGCCATTTGCCACGGCCCGCGGGTTTTAGGGGTCGTGTGAAAAGGCCCTAAGATCCTTCTTAAAGTGCAGTATTGCCCTGTGGTATATGTCTTGGTTGAAATGAAATGAACTGGATTTGCCATTCTCTGAGAGAATAACCAAATCCATGTCCCACTTTCCTGAATTCAGTAAGTTTCACAATTCTAAAACAAAAACAAAAACAAAAAAACAACCCACCCCCAAGGTTCTATTAACACAGTAGTTCCCAACCTGGTGGTCGGGACCCCTTTGGGAGTCAAAGGACCATTTCATAGGGGTCGCCATAAGCCAGTGATGAAAAAGGCACAAACAGCGTGGGTCTGGACGGGGGGCAGGGAGGAAGGGGAAAGAGTGAGTTACAGCTTGATTGGTTGGAAGGGATGTCAGTCAATGGCACCAGAGGCTGCGATTGGCTGAGGGTGCCTGTAGAGGGAAGTTCTCTATGGCACCTACGGCAGTGGCCTGCCAAAGGGGGCTTGTGTCCTCTTCCAAGCAGGGCAAGGGGTCACCACCACATTAGGAACTGTATTAAAGGGTCATGGCGGCATTAGGAAGGTTGGGCTGTATTAACAAAACAAAAAACACAGAAATGTAGGCATGAAAATAAGGAAGGAAAGCACTGGTTCTGTCTTTTCATACTTGCCAACAAAACAGACCAACAGGCACTATATTATATAGCTATGGAAAATCAATAGTAAAACTATGGTTGAGGCAAAAAGTCCTTTCCTTGTCTGCTATTCTGGCAGAAGGTGCAGCATGGCATCCAGGAAAAAAAATCTTCTAACCCAAAATGAAGACACCACATAAGACTTGCTATCTATTAGATGGATTCACCTCAATGATTAAGACAAGGATGTAAGTTGCTTAAGGGCCAAATTGTAGCCTTCCAGCCTTGGTACATTTTAAATTTAGTAATGGTCAATACTGTGTGCCATATTGCCTCTCAAGCTTTTTTTAGAAGTCTAACCACCCCCCTCTCTACTAGCAGGCATGCGCCAGCAGGCATGTAGCCACCAACCAATCCTCTCTCTTTAAATTTAAATAATAGAGGTTTATGGGCAAAAGAATCCAGATCTTACCACATCCTCTTGATTTCACATGATTTTTTGCATAGGATCTTTCCCAAATCACATCAGATCCTCCTCCACCCTGATACTGGAGGCCCATCTCTTCCCACAGAGGGACCACAATATCTCACTGGTACATCATCCATTCCTAGGTCCTCATCACCCTGTACACAGATTGCAGTTTTTGCCTGCTGTCCCCATTCTCAAGCTACCCACAAAATTAGGTGCCTCTAGGATCCAGGGGAGCAGACCCATAAAGTGTAATGAATCATTTTGTATCATTTTCTTTCATTATGATTTTTTAAAAAATAATTCATTAATAACAAAATGAAATGGCAAAGGGAATGAAATGAAACAAAACACTGTTTTTCTGTTTTGTGCCTGTCTCTGTTTTGGAATGTGATGGGAAGAGGCAGTTAGGGAACTGAGGAAAGTCAGTCTATTTTAAGGATCGGGGAGGGGGGGTTGATCAAACTGTCCCTCTTGGAGTAGTGAAGAAAAAGGAATCTTGTAAAGTGTGTGTGCTGTGCATTTCTCAAGTTTTTTTAAGTGTAGTTCTTAAAATTATAGTTTCATGTAACCAGTCATATTTTTGGTAAAATATGCTAGGGTTTGTCAAAATCTATTCAGAACTATGAGTCTTTTGGAACTTTTATTCTTTTTCTTACCAAGTGTCTCCTGAAAGAGATTTTGCAACAGTAAGTGCCAACTGCTGATAAAAAAGGGTGGTTTACTGTGGGACTCCTGAAAATAATTCTGCTCTGTACCCCCCCTGCTGTTTAGCTATAGGTTTTTTAGCCAAAATGTCAATACTCTGCCAAGAAAAAGGTGGCTAGAATTTGTTTACTTGCCAGAAAGATGCCTGTGATTACCTGAACATGTATCTTATTAGGGAGTGATAATTATTAAGAAGGGCTGCCTTCTCAAGAACACCACACAAAGAGCAATATGTCAAAGTGAAATCACACTTTGCTGCCATTAAAAAGCATATGGAGGCTTATTCAGTCTCAAAAAGGGAGGGAGGGAGGGAGGGAGGAAGGAAGGAAGGAAGGAAGGAAGGAAGGAAGGAAAGAAAAGATTTTGGGGTTTGAAGAGTGTGGACAGAAAAATAAAGCATGAAAACCTAGGGATGAGTATGTGTGGCTCTCCAGACTTCCAGAATTTGCTCAAGACTGCTTCAGATTTTTCCCCATCACACTACTGATGTTATCCAGCCTCTGCAGTCTCAGGAGTGGTGTCTTCCGAACTGCAATTAAGCTTCTCTTCCATCTGCCATAGGATAAACATCTAAGGATCCATGTGTAAACAAAGTATAAATCAGGTGTGTTATTATGCACCTTGTGATACCCATGATGGTAGTTTCAAGATCTGGATTTAACATGGAAGGTGAAATGGGGCTGCAAAAAAAAAAGTTTAAAACTCTCACCTTTTCCTGTGCCTATGGGGGGGTGGGAGTTCTAAACTTTTTTTTGTGCCTCCTCCAGCCTGCACGCCAGCTGATGGGTACTGGGGGAGGCAAGAAGAAAAGAAAAGAAAAGAAAAGAAAAGAAAAGAAAGAAAAAGAAAAAAACCCTCCCACTTTTCCCCACGACGATCAGGTGGGAAAAGGTGAATTGTTGCAGGGGTTTGCCTCCCCCAGCACCCATCAGCTGCCTTGGGGGCAGGGGGAGGCAAAAAAAAGTGCCCCAGCGATTCCTCATTGAATGCATTGAGACAATGCATTTCAATGGAGGAAAAAGAAAAAAGCTCCCACCTTTTCCACGCTCCATCAGGCGGGGAGAAGGCTGGAGTTCCCCCCCACCTCCCCAGTGCTGATCAGCTGGTGCATGGGCTGAGGGAGGCACAAAAAAGGTTAAACCTCCTGCCTTTTCCGCATGCAGGGGAAAAGGTGGGAGTTTTAAACTTTTTTTGCCTCCCCAGCCCACGCACCAGCTGATCAGCACTGGGGAAGGCCAAAAGCCTGCAGTTTCCCTCGCCCCATCGGGCGCATTGGGGGGAACCGCAGGGTTTTCCCCATAGGAATGCATTGCTAATGCATTCCTATGGGGAAACAAAATGAAACGAAACAAAATGGAATGAAACATAAATTTCTGTTTCGTTTTGTTTCTCCTCCAGAGTGAGGTTCGTTATTCATTTTGTAACATTACGAAATGAATAATGAATAATGAAACAAATTAAAAATTCATTTCATGCCCATTTCTAATAGGTATAGCTTTATCTTTGGCACAAGAACTAGTAAGACAAGCTATTGAATAGGTCTGTGAATTTCTCTCCCATAGGCAAAGTGGTCCTCTCCCAATTTAGTATGTGTACAGTATCCACCTGTTCACTCATTTGGCAGCAGGAGAGAAATTTGTTGCTGTTGAAATGCATGTGTGCTGGGGAGAAGCTCTCATGGATTTCTTCTGCTTGGTCACCCATTGTAGAAGTGCATTTATAAAAACAATGCTCAGATGGAGATGCTTACTGCAGGTAAAACTTTTCCGAAACCCATTAGCTGTTGAAAGAAAATGAGAATTGAAATGAAACCTGCACAGCGGAGGCATCCATCTTGTCATCTGAGCATCTAAATGGAGTTCTGTATCACACATATTTTGAGAATGCATTACTGAAGCACTATTCTGATGAGTTCATTTATCATTTGGTACACACTTATTCCTTTGTTTTTCAAAAATGCTTTGTTGTTGTTTTCCATTGAGGTCTTCAGCAGATAAGTGAGAAAAAATTATGTTGAAGACTATAAAGATATACTTCCTTCAGTACCTGCCTATAAACCTATATCCTACAATGTGACAAAACACCTGAAAACTGGCCATATCTACATATGTTGACTCGAACTGTTCCCATCTTAAGCCCAAGAGAACTAAAGTACAATTTAATGAAATAAGCCAGACATTTGAAGAGATGTCAACAAAATAAAAATGACATATCTGGGGGAAGAGTTAGGTTCATACAATTTTCAAGATCACCTTGAAGGGACCCCAATAGTGGCTCACCACAAATAAAAACTTCCTTTCCAGTTACAGAGGCTTAGGAAATACATATCTGACACAAACTGAACACTATGCAGCTGGGCTATCTAGTGCCTCTGATACTTTTTTGTTCCAGTGCAGCTCTTATTCAAACAACTGTGTCAAAAATTATTATAGATTTTTATTTATTTATTTGACTTTTATACCACTCATCTAGCCCTAGTGCTACTCTGGGCAGTTTACAACATAAAATCTCAACACAATACCAACAGAGTTAAATAACGAAAATACAAACAATGTAATGCAACAATTTATAACCAAATAAATCAACAACAATAAACTAAAATAAAAATAGAAATAACCAATTGATCAGCAACAACAAAAAATAAAGATAAGCAGTAAAAGAAGGAAAGGTGTTTGAGAAAGCATATTTTCAGAAAGAATCTACCCTTTTCCCCCAATCCCATGCTTAAGTGAGCAAAGTTTGGGCAGGTTTTAATTGTGTGATCAGATAGTGCTTTGTCCTGCAGCTTAGGGACATGTAGGCAGGCAGTTACAAACCAAGCTGACCCTTATCTATGTCAATCTGCTACTTCTTGAGACACTGGAAGAGCTACTTTTTAAAAAGTGAATGTAGGTTCTATATAATTTGGTTCAATCCTGGCAAGTGCAATCGCTGGTATCAAACCAAAGCAGATCACTTAACTGTCACGTCGCCTAATCATTTGCAGGATCTAACCGCTTAATAAATCTAAAGTTTCCTCCCTCTCCCCTTGTGGAGGAGGAGAGAAGAGGATGTAGAGTTTTTTTTTTTTTTTAAAAAACTCTATTATAAATCAGAGTGAAACTATTTGATTGCCAATACAGTCCAGTGCTATGTCACTTATAAATGCAACATGAGGGATTTGGATTTTGGGACCACAGACCAAGTTTTCTTAAGGATGGACTGCTGGCAAGTGATGCTAACACCTCATAAGAACTGAGGAAAATGTGTTTGGCCACAGCATAAAGACCATTATCAGGAAGGCCTTAAACTGAATTGGAAGGGAGGGGAGATGAAAGCTGGGAGGTAAAGATAGATGAAGACTTATGTACAACGAGAGTTGGTGAAAGAAGCAGCAGCAACAAGAGCCCTGGAGGAAAATGACCATGTTCAACTTGAGTTGTTGATTTCAAGAGAAATAAAAGCAGAGTGTAGCCACACACTCAGTATATGCTGGACTTCTGAGCAGTCAATTTTAATAAACTCCGTACAATGATTATGTCAGGTTCCATGGCAGGAAATCCTAATAGGAAAAAGAGTCCAAGATGGATAGGTGTTTGTAAAAAAAGGAAATTCTAAAGGCCAGTTTGGTGAAGAGCAAAGTCAGGAGGGGGGGAGGAGACTGGTTGTGAAGACTTTCTTGCATTTTAAGGTTTCATAACCAGCCACCTGACTTTGTCCCCCGCCAAACTGGCTGCCCTTAAGATTTGGTGGGGAGCAAAAGCAGGGGGTAGGTGAGGGGTGATTCCCGCTCACTTGCTCCCCTCCCAGGTCAAAGAAGCAAGAATGTGCTTTTTAAACACCCCTGCTTTTTGCAAGGCATGCACAGGTCTTTTAAAATCAGATTCTTGCTTTCAGAGCTGGGATCCCCTTATTGTGTCAGGGCAGCTGGGATTCCGGCTGGCCTGACACAGCAGAGGGCTGAGAAGATGAGCAGTGAAGTCAGCACTTGGCCTCTCAGCCCCCTGCAGGAGGATCTTGCCGCCCCAACACAGCAGGGGAATCCCTTCTGTTCTGACACAGCAAGGGGTTGTGAGAGTGAGTGTTGAAGTCAGTGCTCCCCCTTTCAGCGCCCTGCTGTGTCAGGGAAGCTGGATCCCAGCTACCCCAACACAGCAGGAGGATCCCGGTTCTGACAGCAAGAATCTGCTTTTAAAAGACCCATACATGCATGGCAAAAAGGCATGCACAGGTCTTTTAAAAACAAATACTTGCTGCTCCAACCCCAGTGAGGAGCGGGAGGGGGAAATCACCTCCCATCCACTCCCCCCTGTTGGTGTCAGATCAGCAAGAATCTGCTTTTAAAGCACCCCTGCCTTTTTGACTTCACTGCTCAGCCCCCTGCTGTGTCAGTGAAGCCACTTCCCCCATCACCACTGTTGGGTGGCAGTGACAAGTGGTGGCCAGCAACTTATCTACAGTCTCTGGATTTTGCTTCAGGCAATTGGCTGCAGATAGACCCGTGGCTGGAGTAATGCCCCCCCCTTGCTGCCGCCACCCAGCTGGTTTTGACAGCTTGGGCTGTGTGGAGGGGGCGTGGCTTTACTCCAGCCAATGGATCTTGCTTCAGGCAATGGGCAATATTGCTGCGGCCCGCCACCTTTCCCCTTACCATCCGAAACACAAACTGCTCCAAATGTGGGGAGCTTCAAGGGAAGAGGCTAAGGAAGCAACTCCTTGTAGAGTTCTGAATCATTTTGTTTCATTTTGTTTCCTTTCTTTAAAAAAATGTTACTAACAAATGAAATGAAACTACTAAAGAAAGGAAATGAAACAAAATGAAACAAAATGAAACACTATATTTCACCAGCAGCCACTTTTTAACTTTATGCCCAATGAAGTCACCTCCGGTGCCAACAGTGTGTCCAAGGAGACAAAGTTCAACATCAGGATACCAGCACAGAGAAGTTTATTTTGCACTCTGCCCTGCAATCTGTGGCCCTCACTGCTGGGACATAGCAGATGGTCATTCACAGTAAAGCATGATGCTTGGGCAAGTAGACTCAGGGCATTTATACATGACAAATGGCTGCAAGCTCCAGACCTTAAAAATGTTTACCCACCAGCTCTGGAGTTTGCAGACAATTAAGTGCGACCCCGCCCACTTTAGCGCGACCCAGTGCACTTTTCTTGTACCTGCTTTTTGATGGTGAAAAATATTTGATGCGGAGAGTGCCTGAGCTCTCCTCGCTTCTTTCTGTTGTTTTTCTTTTGCTTCCGCCCCTTAAAGAGGAACCAGGAAGTAAACTGAGGTCAGAGCAACCTCCACCGGCACTCAGAGGTAAGAATGCATTCTTTTGTCTCTGTCTAAGGCTTTTTTTCCCTCCCTCCCCTCACGCAGACAGAACAAAGAAGTGCGGAGCTGGTGGGGACGGAGGAACAGCAACGAACCCTCAAGATTTCTGGTCCGAATTTAAGGGACCAGCGGATCTTAGGGGTCGTGTAAAAAGGCCCTCAAAGAGTATATTGAGCAAAAAGACTCGTGGAGTTGTGCTCATTGAAATTAACTAGTGTAGCTAGGCAAATAATGCCATTTGGTTCCTTTTAATACAAACAAAGCAAAATCTGCAAGTTTCTTTGTAAGCAGGAAGTTTAAGATTTTAAAGACCTCTCTCTCTCTCTCTCTCTCTCTCTCTCTCTCTCTCTCTCTCTCTCTCTCTCTCTCTCTCTCTCTCTTGTCACCTTTTGTCTGATGTTAACCACTGATCCACAGGGCAGTGACACATAGTTTGTTCATTTGAACTTGAGTGCGGTAGAGCTTTTGCCGGGTTCTTTGAAAAGATACATTGATAGAGAGGAATACCCTGCAAGCATGTTTATGTTAAAAATGGCCACATTGCTCTAGGGTTTGAGAAAGATTCTGATTAAATTCACTTATCTCATCAGTAGTTATATTGCCACAGGAAAATGGACTATGATTAAAAGATGATAAGCTTACCAGTATAAAGGTCCTGTGTATAAATTATGACTTTTAGTTTCTCATCTATGCACCAGCAGATCTATTCTTTTCTTCCTGCTCTTTTCTCATTTAATTTATTAAGCCTTGTCTTTCACTGAGGAGACTTTGTGAGCAATTATACATATGTTATTCCCATTCTAAAAACTGTACTAAGCTTTTTCATGTTTTAAAGTTACCTTTGTGCAGTATTGTCCCCAGAATCCGCTAGCCAGTGTGCCCAGGTTTGGCTGAAAAATTCTGGGAGTTGTACTAAAAAGGGGGGTTTTCAAAACGCTGCTTGAAAAGGTTAATTTGGAAATCAGTCTCTAATCATGCTTCCATATTTCAAATTGTCAGATCTGCAGATGTTCTTAAATGCCATGAAACGGAAAATTTCCCTGTTTTTGACAGATGCATGTTTTTTACTGCTCCTTTATTCCTTAATACATGATACATTTATTGCAGAAGAGTGAAGAGCAAAGTTAATTTCAGTATTGGAAACTTCATAGAATCATTGAATAGTGAAGTTGGAGGGGTCTTTATAAGGCCATCAAGTCCAACCTGCTGCTTCAAGCAGGAATGCAATTCAAAGGAGATCTGCCATGGGGTTGTCTAAATTTCTCTTGAATGCCTCCACTGTTGGAGCACTTGCCACCTCTCAAAGTAATTGATTTCCTTTCCTGTCCAAAAAATGTCCCCTTTAAAACTTCTAGTAAGTTAAGGTTGAACTTTTCTGGTCACTGAGTGTCATGTTGTCATGTTTTCTTCATGGAGTCTTAAACGGAGCCAGTAAACCCAGTGCTTCCATCAAACTGCATTAATCCGTGTGCTCTTGCCATTTGCCCATTTGCATATTTATTTCTTTGAGCAGGGTGTTCCAGAATGAGACAGCTTGCCACTGGCAGTTTCCTCTTTCATGTCTTTCTATCCAGTGGTGGTAGCGATGACAGAAGAGCTCCACTTGAAGGTTTTAAAACATAGCCTTCTGCACATATATCCAGTACCCTGCCCTCTGGCCAATAATTACCGGTAAAGAAGTGGTAGGAAATAAAACTGCTTAGCAAGCATTTTGTATCCCCCAGGAGGAGAACATGGCACTCTGAAGATCTGCCTGATAAAGCCCACAAGCTTTCATGGTTTCAGGAGTGTGAACTTTCCATCATGGACTCAGTTCCTTCTTTTGCCCTCTTCTGATGTGAATATAAGACCATATTTATAAATGAAGAAAGCTTAAAATGTGTCTAGATGTGCCCCAAATGCTGTGTGGGACTAATTTGAGAGATTCATAGAAACTTAAGGCTTACTGCCTCTGTCATCTGAACTCAATTTTGAATGCACTGTTTATTATGAATTATTTATATATAAGACTAATAGGAAGTAGAGATGGGCACGGAATGAACAAGTTTTTGTTTTCATTTTTCGGATTTCATTTTGTTACGCAATGAAACGACAAACGAAATTTGTCTCTAAAATGAAACGAAACGAACAGAAACGTGGGGATTTTTGTCGTGCGTTTCGTTTCCGTTACAACAATGAAGTGAGTGGCTTTAAATGCTAAAAAAATTATGAAAAATTGGAATAAATGGTAATGAAATGGTAAAGAACCGGTAACAAAACAAAAACGATTTTTTTTGCAAAAAGTTCACGAACAACGGAAACGAACCGAAACGGACCTACAAATGACAAACGACAAACGAAACTCCATTTTTTCTATTCGTGCCCATCTCTAATAGGAAGTCCACCTTGGTATCCCAATAGCATGAATAAGGTTCGGAGTCTTTTAAAAGAATATTCCATAGCATTTCCCCTAACTTTCCTAAACTTTATTAACACCAATTCTCTACTCCTAGTTTCTTCTCGTTCCCCTCCCCTCTATTTCATGCTGCTATTTTATACTTGTATAACTGAAAAGTACTGAAAGATTCCCGGTTTCCTTTCTTCCATCATCTTAAACATTCTTAAAAGTGCTATATTTGCTCTTGGATAACTCAGAAATAGATCTTTTTCAAGCTTCAAACTTTCCATAGTCTTACCCTCAAGGAGGATCTAGAAGAACTTTGTCTCAGAGGAAAGTGAAGCAGGTGGTTAGAAATGAAGAACAATAGAAAAAAAATCTTTTTTGGAACTTCACAAATAACATAGGCAAACACAGCTTGATTACTGGAATTTTAAGATTATCAATATGTTTCTCATGTCAGTTTTCAGGTTAAAAATTGTGATTTCATCATATATGTTGGAGACATATTTTGGTGTTGAGGACTAAGCTGTACTTATACAGCTTAGTCCTCAACATATGTGTGAGCGCTCACATACATACCTGAGTCAAAAGCAAGCCATATTGAATTCAAATGCATAGTATCCTTAGGTTCTGCTGATAAATAAGACCAAGGTTTTGCAATTTTTTGCACTGTTGAGAAACAATTAAAACTTAGCAATGGGGAGGGGTTCATTTCATTTTGTTTGGTTTCATATGTAATGAATTTATTTATTTTTTTGAAAAAAATCATTATGATACAAAATGAAACACGGGGGGATGAAACAGAACAAAATGAAACACAATTTTTCCATTTCGTGCCCATCCCTATTCTGGACCAGATGCAATCGCCATCTTCAAAGGCTGCCCCATGTGCAGTGCATTGCAGTAATCAATCTGGCTGCTGAGACACAGGTTGTGACCTCACTGTGCCTCCAGGGAGATAAGATAAGATAAAACTTTATTGACATTGTCCAATACAGAACAATGAAATTAAAAGAAAAAACGAATTTAAAAGAGCTACATCAGGAACATCCATACAGACAAATATACCACAAACATACTCCACCCTGCATTTATACAGAAAACTCTCAAAACATACATTTCCCTGCATTCAAAGCCATAACTGCTTTCAGATAAAAACTATTTCTCAAGCAGCTGGCTCTAGTCTTAATGACCCTATACCTTCTTTTAGAAGGTAGAAGCTGAAAAAGATCATTTTCAAAAGATCACATCAACCTATGTGGCTGTGAGAAGGTTAACGGCAAAATACCCTTTCAGCTGAGGTGCCGTCCCTATTTATAGGAAGGAAGGAAAAGGATATAAAGGCATTTAAAGAGAAAAGACTAAACATTAGTGATATTAGCCTTCCCACACCCCAACATATGTCAGATGGAGTGATAGAAGGTCAGGGTCAGAGTAAGTGGAGGAAACAGCTGTTGGGAAAGAAAGAAGGTGAAGAACTTAGTTTAGTTTTATTTACGTTTTTTATACCACCCTCTTGCAAAAGGACCTCAAGGCAGTGGACAACAATAAATTAGTATAAGGAAGGGATAAAAACAGAAACCATAAACAAAGAAATCAATACATGTATACAAATAAAATATAAAAATACAGACATAAACAAAGATATAAACTAAAAGAGAGAGGAAGGAAGAGGGGGAAGAGTCAAATAAGGGGGAAAGGGGGGAATGAGTAAAGGAAAGAAAGGAAGGAGGTGGGGAAGAGTTTTAGTGGAGGCAGGGGAAGCCTCATGCAGGAGGGTGAAAAAATATTACCACTTGGGTGGGAATGGGTATGGATGGAGGACTTCTAGACAAAAATGGGAGAAGTTAATGATACCTCCTGAGGAAGTTGAGAGATGTAGGAGGGATGTAAGACCAGTTGAACCATCCTATTGGAGAGAAAAGGAGTCGAGTGAGTGGTCAAGAAAAATAAAAGAGAAGAAAGGGCTAAGACAGCAAGAGAAAGTAGAGAGAGAGACAGACCAGGATGTAGCAGAGGGAGAGAGTGATGGGAACATCGACGGAGACAATTTGTGGATGAAGGCATCATGAAGAGAAGGAACCAGATTGGCCATGGGACCATTCAGGACAACAATGCCCATGTTACCAGATCCATCAGGGACACAAATGCCAGGAGGACTAACAGACTTTAATGTAGACTGGTTTAACGTTGATGTTGACTTCCCAACAGTTAAAAAGAATTCAAACTCTTTCTCACCACTGTTAGATAAGGAAGAGAAATTATATATGCATGAAAATGTAAAGAGTCATTTAACTTCATCAGCGATAAATGTTCCTTGATGTTTAAGTTAAGGGTCATGAGCAATTGCCTTTGATCTCTAGCAAACCCTGACAGTAGCCTTGGCAAACTACACCCAGAAGAATGGAATGCTAAGTCACTTTTGAGTCTTCCTCGTTTGAAAATCCTGGGAAGGGGTGGTCTTAAGTTAGAATTGATTTAGCGGCACACAATTATATATTATTAGGTTAGCAACATGAAGAAGGACGCAAAGGCCTTATCACTGGTTTAAAGAATGAACTGAATACAGGGAATGGCACTGTGGTGGTATTTAAGTGCCCATCGGTCCCGCCCAGCATATCAACTGGGCATGGGTGACAAGTCCTGTAGTCTGAGAAGATGCCAAAAACCAATGCTTGTCCACCGTTTGATATTCTCCCTTGTTCCATCTTTGTTTCCTTTCCTTCCTGGGAGGAAGTTAAAAATATATAGACATTCCCAAATAAACTTTCAGAAAATAAACAAGGCTGCTCCGAAATATAGATGCAGTGTATAATACAGACTCTTCCCGGGGAATGCTTCTCAAAAGTGTTCTGCTTATATACCGCCCTGTAGCACTTCAAGCACTATCTGGATAGTTTAAAATTTAATTATGCAGGCTACACATTGCTCCCCCCCCAAAAAAAATTGAGCATCGAGCTAGGTACTCATTTTACTGGCCTCAGAAGATTGGAAGGCTGAGTCAACCATGAGCCTGCTACCTGGGATTGAACCCCAGGGCATGAGCATAGTTTTAGCTGCAGTACAGGCATTTCACCACTGCGCCATGAGGCTGTACCATCTTCTGAATGGAAGGATTTATTTCTTATAAGTTCTTCCATCCTATGCTTTCTACAGATGTTCATCTAACTGTTTCTTCAACATCTTCCACTTGTGCCTCTCTTCTTCCCTTGACTATTCCTGCTTCCACAGAGAGGAGTTTGGACTTGCTAATCCTAAAGCCAGCTAAAAGTCCAACGAATAAGAGCCCAGGGGCATTGCTTTCTGTTTTTGTCACCACCGCTTTATATTGTTTAGCTCTTACATGCTAAGCATTACTGAAAACCAGTTAACTAACATTATGCTTTCCCATTAACCTCTGTCAAACTGATGTCATTAAACCTCAAGGACTGATACGACCTCTTTGACAGGATCTTTGGAGTTGCATGGGAGAAAATCTTGCAGCCCATGCCCAAAGCTAAAATCATGATACAGTAAACAAGACATTTTCCCCCTCCCCCATCATCTTTTCTAAATGTTACTTAACAAATATGAAAACTGCATTCCAATGGTCCCCTAGCTGGGCATTCTGATAGTTTTAATACAATTGATTCACTGCTTTTCGGGTCTAGGGGGAAATACTGAAATTACTTGGGTGCATGCCCAGCTTGGGATATTATTCTAACCCTCTGAAAATTATAACCGCTGAGTGAAAAAAAAAAAAACACGAATAGGCAACCGTTTGGTTACTTATGCCAAAGATTAATACAAATGGAGGATTTGGCCATTGAGATTCAAGCAGGGTTGTTAAGGTTATTTGAAATATTTGTGGCTTCATGTTTTTCCAACACAGTTAGAGGAACAGGTGACACTTCTGTGCAGTATTCTTTCATTTGAAGAACCATGAATGTGGCATGTTTTTAAAGAGTCTGAGGGAGAGTTAAGATGCAAGGATGGAGGATTTATGGGAACAGAAAAACCGAGAGCAGCCAGAAGTGCTAGAGCTTGGGAGAATGGGTATCCTTCTTACTTACGTGTCAGCAATGACAATGAGGAATGTCATATGTAAATTTAAAGAGAAAAGCTGAATAAAAATATCTGGTGAAAGCAGACTCAAACTATCACTCTGGGGACTGACTACTTAATACAGGTAGCTTTCTCATAAAGCTACGGCAGAACTATATTCATTGTGGTGCTTGGGGGGATTCATCAAGGACTTGTCTTGCAGCGAGATGCCTATATTGATGGTCCCTTGCAATATGAATATACGCACTGGGAGAGAGAACGCACAATTTCCATAATCATTTCCTTTGCCTTCCTATGCAATTTTGTGAAGCAGAGAATCTCTGCTCTCCCTGACAGCACTCCATGTGTGTTGGAACATTGGTGTTCCAGGGTTTTTAAGGCTCTTCTTTTCAGGTTAGTTGACCTCCATGGGTAGAGACCAATGGGGTGGGGACATAAAGACTGGACATATTTATCAATCATAGCTTAAAATGAACAATAAATAAGGGAGCTTCAGTGGAGATGCTTTCTCGTATCTCATTTCTTGCTGATTTCTCTGCCCTGAGGCTTATTCTTCCTGTGTTACCCAGCCTCCATAAGCAAACTTGCTTTTTCAGAGCCTGAGGGCAATTACCTGGAGACAGGACCTTTCATTTGTTTGTCTTTCCCACAAGGTCCCTCCAATTTCCCTTTCTCCCATTTGGAATCAGCAACCCATGTTGCAATTTCTTTTGGCACACTTTACAGTTTCCCACAGCCCACTTTCAAATTTCAATTCTTTGATCTCTTTACCGATTCGGGATGAAGATATGCTAGTCCCTGCTTGGTCACAGGGCTTACGAAGGGGTCGGTTCAGCACTTGTCAGCCAAATCTACAGTATTTTGCACTTTGCTTTCAGAATAAAAAAAGGAGAGGGGAACTATGTAAATCACCCATACACCTTGCTGGTGTGCATAAATAAATAATGATAACTTTATATGCACATTGGACTCCTAGTGATTTTCTTATGAATTACCAGCGGGGTTGGGGGGATTGCTGGTAATTGAAGAGTTCCTCCTTTGATCCTGGGACTCACTTGATGTGTGCAAGGTGAATCATGATCGCCCTGAAATCAAATCATAACTTTTTAATTATTGGCAATCTAGCCTTGCCAGTGGTATCATTACCTTTAAGACAGCATGATTTATGCTATAGATTTTGGCTAGGGTTAAAAAAAGAAGACAAGTTCATAACTTGAAAATGTTCAAGCTTAACTTTCATTGCCATATTTGACTTTAAATGCACACACTCAAAGGAAGTACAAATCCAGTGTTCTGCCTATCTCCTAAAAACCCCAATTCCATAGCTGTGGTTTTGTTTCACTGATGTGCTATATTGTGAATGAGAATCATAGCAGAGCCTGCATGATCTTTCAGCAAATGAATTATATCACCCATAACACTTTACCAGAACAGCCACTAGGATGAGAAATTCTTGGAGCCGTATTCTAAGAAAGTCTCCTTGCCAATCTCTGCTTTGAAGTACAGTAAGTACAAATATACAGTATTGGTTTCCCCGTGCAAAATTACTGTGGTTTGATTTATCATTTGATTTAGCTGGATAGTCTGTATATCTGAGCTGGCATTTCAAAAGAGAATTTCTTGTATGCCATTCTTAGTGTGTACACTAAGAGATGTACACACTTATTCAGTTCCTTCTCATCATCTGGAAAACGTGTTCCAGAAATTTAAGATTCACATCAACCATAAACTCAGCTAGGAAAATGCACCCTTCACTTCCATCTTTGACATATGTTCCTTTCCTCATACAACTCCTACCTAAGTCCCAGTGAAACTCCCAGATGCTTCTCACAGAATCACACAGACTCATAAGATGATTGAATAGTCAATAAATGAGACCACCCCTTACTGTCAAATACAGTAAGAGGCAGGAGAGAGTTTATGACTGACCGTGAACCATCACAAATCCCGTGGAAAACTGAATCACTTCCAGTTTGTGCTGGAAGGAGGGGCAACCTGCTCCTGCCACTGAGTTTTGAACCCACCTATCTAGTCTTGTGTGCCCCCAGAGGCATTCGGTTGGGCCACTGTGAGATACAGGAAGCTGGACTAGATGGGCCTTTGCCCTGATCCAGCATGGCTCTTCTTCAATTCTTATGTTCTTAGCTGGGGAGCAGGTATGTGTCTCATGGTTGATTTTCATGCCCTTCTCTAGTTCATATTTAAGAACACAACACGGAAAACCTGCTGCAGATGCTTTTAACAAAACCATCTTTGTTTTATTGTTTGTTGCAGCAGTAATCATCATTACATCACATAATGCCACACAATAATCAGTTCAAAATAATATGAGTAAATCAGAAACATAAACCAACAGCAAGGAATTGAGACAAGCACACAAAAGACTCATGTCTTTCCTTCTTGCAAAAAGTTTTGTTTTAAAGGGGGAACAGGATATTGGTTAGAGAGGTAAGAGGCTTCAAAAAGCTGTATCTCTTCATTTTTAAAAAATGTGGAGGCTGGTGCTGGGAGGAATCAGACAAGATGGCTCCAGCACCAGTTATCTTCATTACCACTAATGGTTCTGGGCCTTGCTCCCAGGGTCCATCAGGAACCAGAGCCATTCTGGCAAAAATATGATGCAGCTGCCACACTTGGTACCTTCTCATCACTAGGCTAAAGGAACACCAGGCAATTGGAGTTCTTTCACTATCTCCCTTGTGAGCATGCCTTCCTAGCTGCGCTTGGCACTGCTGTCCACCTTTCTCTGTGTCAGACCTCGGAGGCTGCCTAAGATCCCTTCAAACCTGATGCCAGTCCTGAGTAGAAATTTGTAACTGATGTGTTGGATGAAATGAACACCCTGAGGATCTACTGCAGATCCAAGAATCAAATATTTTCAACAACTCCTAGCAAGAGTTAAACGTGTTTTAGCCTTAACTGTTTATACTCAGAAAGCTGATTAATTGTTAATGTCTTGTTTTCAAATATAAATCTGAAGGGTGAATCCAGGCAGCCAATATTTCTAATTAACCAGCAAGCAGCTATTATTCACAGCACCACGCTTGAAGCCAACAACTCACAGACTCAATTGTCTCTCACTTTAATATATTTCATGCAGAATAGAATAGAATAGAATAGAATAGAATAGAATAGAATAGAATTTATTGTCATTGTATAAAACACAGTGAGATTAAAAAATGCCATCCAGGATATATATCCAATTTGGCTTCCTCCAGAGTTGCACAGATAAGAAAACAAGTGTTCCCTTTTGTAGGCATTAAGTAACCATAGCAACTTGATCCAGCACACAGTAAAAAACAAGCTGTTCCATGTGGATTGTATCTAGGAACTCAAGAATCAAAAGATAAATACAGTAATAATAAGGTTCAAATATTCTGCACTTCATAGGAGAGAAAAACACAGAACAATGACAGGATGATTATTAATAATCACTTTTCTAATATGTAAGACTTCCGAATGGCATACAAGAAGTAAAAACTAACAGGCCCAATGCCTTGTAGATGTATATAGAATAGAAAGCATACAATATCTAATGCCTCCCCTTAAATTTATCTTCATTGTGCCTTTTTCACATCATTGTTCTCTCTCGACTGAGACCCTCCATTTACAAGCTTGAGTTCCAACTAATGGCAGAATCAAACATGCATTTATTTTATTCAGAGAAAAGCACAAGAACAGATTTAATGTGTTCCCTCCCAGCATGAACCCAATGTTAATTTTACTTTCCTATATCATAATTATAACTCGGCGATCTCGTGATTTTCTACGGTTCTTAGGGGGGAAACAAGACAATAAACAGATGCAGGACATTATAAATTTTATCCTTAAATGTTGCCTTCTCAGGTTTCTGCCTTACATTTGGCACATGTTGTGGAGGGTGGGTAGCCAGATATTTCCACCATGACATGAAAGCCTTTGCCAATAATATATGGTACCTGCCAGCTACTCCAAGTGGCAGCGGAAGGTTTGCCATCAAGCCTGAGCTTTCACACCAGGGACAAATTGCTGTGACTTTTGAGTGGCATCAATTAACGCGTAAGCTGAACTATGCCCAAAAATATCCATAAGACTGTGAAGAATCACAATGTACCCAGACACATATACAGCATGCTGACTCAGGTATATGGAGCCTTCTCTGATGAGAACGAGAATTTATTCTAAGCGAAATGCTTAAACCAGTTTTAAAACTAACTCTCCAACTGTCACACATCCTAGCTAAGAATAAGGATATGGGTATCTGACAGTTTTTCCTCTCTCCTCCCACACACTCATTACATTTTGAAATTTCTGATCTAAAACACAGGAGGAAAAAAACACTCACCCATCTCTAAAACAGGGATGGGGGAATTTTGGATCCCCCCCCTTTCAGTCTATGTTTTTAAGGTAATTTTTCTTAACTTGGGGTTCTTAGAATAGTGTGTCATTGTGGATACAGCTAATTATTCCTCTGAAATCACATCCAAAAAGGTGTATTCAAGTAAAGTTAGTACAGAAGTCCACCCCTTTGGTAATAAGCTTGTCCCTCTCACTGAATGGTCTGTTCCTGGATGAGGAATCGAGCAACTGTCATTCTGTCAAGACACTGAAGGCCCATAAATAGATTGAGGTATTCAGAGGTCCCGCATAGCTATAATTCACCAAAATTATGTCAGTCCAAAGGAGGAGTGGGTGGGGAAGGAAGAATGGACAATTTCCCTCCAAATTTGGTGAATTATCGCTATGAGGGAACACTGAACACTTATTGCACCTCTCGGAACATCCAAACGATATGGACGTTCAACTGAACTAGGCCGAATGAAATAAATGGGCCTCTCCATAGGTCTCCTCAGATCTGCCCTTTATTTGCAACCACAAATCAGACTAACTTTGAACCTCCCATTAACCTCAGCTCCACGGCGAAATAAGAGGACCAAAGAAATCAGTGTTTGTCAAATGGGTTAAGCTTCAATAAAAGCTTACAGTCTGTGGAAGCATAGCAGGCAAATGGTATAAATAAACAATGCCCCAGTACAGGGAGAATAAAATGTATGAAAGCTTTCAGATATCCTTGGAGTTTGGCATCACGGGAAGCAAACCGAAAAGAATGTACTGTATATTTTACATTGCTGCAGTTTTCATCACAGCATTTGCTTCTCTGTTACTCTTGAAGAGTGCAACGGGGGGACTTAAACAAGAACAATATTAAGAAAATGAGAGCCTACCCATTTTACTCTGGGTACAAACATAGTCTATGGCAAGAAGAAGAAGAAGAAGAAGAAGAAGAAGAAGAAGAAGAAGAAGAAGAAGAAGAAGAAGAAGAAGAAGAAGAAGAAGAAGAAGCTTTCCTTGCTGTGACTGGGTTCGGTATGTCAACTGGATTTGGCAGCTCAAGGTCTGAATCCCAGCACAGTGGGAGAGGCTAGAAATTAAATCTGTAGCTTTATAGGATGCAAATTTCCTCTCCTGGTTTTCTTTCCAAAGAGCTGGAGACTTTCATTGTGATGGAACAGACATGCCTCTGCCAACTCCCCTTCATTTCCCTAGTCATCTTATGCTATTTTGCCAGTAAATGAATGGGTGCATTGATGACTTGGTGGGGATGTTTGTCTTAGAAGTGGCCAAAATTCTCAGGGGGAACCTGAAGGATGGGCACCTAGCACACAGGCTTCCCAAAAAACCTAGGACACAGAGTAACAGGGCATTACTTGCTTAGCATCTAATCATTTATTTATGAGGCTTTGTTCTTGGCATCCTATTCAGCCATTTGAACTATAGAAGTGAAATGCAAGAACCACAGCCTGGAAAGATTCTACTTTATATATATAAGATCCCACAATGCTTGCTGTTGCAGTCACAATTTTTGAAAGGAATCCTGCTTTTTGTTATTCAAAGGTAACTACTTACTTGTAGTTACTTATAAAAATCAGGTTGCTGAAGGCCGTATGCTGCAGATAGAAATATAGCTAAATAGGCCACATATGCTATGATCAAAAATTATTTGCACTGCATTTGCACTGCCGAAGGGGGGATGTTAGTCTCTGTTATGCCACACTTGTAGTGGAGTACAGTATAGTTATTTTATTATTCAACCATATCACTGGAAAAGAAACTACCCCTAAATTTTTCTGATTTCTTCAATGAAAAGACACAAAGAGAAATGCATGTTTGCGGGCAGATGCTGGTGCGATGACGAGAAATACAGTACTGATACTGACCAGTATGATCTTGTAATGGCAGAACCTTCCAGAAGGATGGAGAGAGACTTGGGTTGCCACTGTCCCTGCCAACCTGCAGGAAGAGAGTCGGGCAATCTGAACTAACAACGGTGCTCTCAAGACTGATGTGCCTGCCGGCTTTTGTCGTTCCAAGATGATATTGTCATCTTTTGGTGTTTGATTTCATACTTTTGCGGTTTGCCCACGAGGGAGCTATCCAGTGCTGATGTTCTCTGCCCGATGCACGGAAGACAATCCGTTATGATTCCATGCTGATGTCACTTACCTTAGGAACAGACTGCCCATTGTGACCAAATGCTGGTGTAGTAGGATTCACCTGGCTCTTATGACTCCATGCTGCTGTTTCCAGCCAACGGGAGAGAGAATAGCAATTATGAGGGCCTGCTGATGCTCATGCTGTATTTGATGTTTTAACTGTTTATTCTTATTGTGAGCCGCCCAGAGACCTTTGGGTAGTGGGCGGCATACAAGCTAAATAAATCAAATCAAATCAAATCAAATCATGCTGTTTCCCAAGAGGGACTGACACTGGCTGCCTTACCTCTGCATAGCTGTGTGCAATGTCTGAGAGAGAGAAAGAGAGACTGACCCTTCTTTTCTTGTGCTGACATCATATGCCTGAAAGTGATAGTGCTTCGGTGCTGATGTTGCCTAACCCCCACAGGTACCACTGGCCATTATGGTTATGTGTGGTATGATGCTCCCTTTTTGCAGGAGAGAGACAAAATATTGTGACCCCTTGTCACCCATGTTCCCACATCCCCTCATGCTAAAACTAATCATCTTAAAGGGAGGACATTGGTCCTTCTTGTGTAAGAAATATAAATTACATGACTGGATGCAGCGCTTGGGAAATTTCTCTGAAAAAGTAAGAAGTTACTGTTATATTAGATTTATATAGTTGTAGGTAAGTATCAGCATGAAACGGGAAAATAAAGTTTTGTTTTCTTTTATTTCGTTACTGCTGTAGTTTTATTTCACTTCATAAAGAAATGAATTTTTAGAGTAATTTTGTTACAAAATGAAACAAAATGAAACAAAATGCTATGCTACATGATTTTAGCCTACCCCCTGAAGTTTGGAAAAGTTTGGGTTTCCCGGGGGCTGAAATGTAAACTTTAAAGGGAGTGTGGGTGGTTAATTGACAAAGTGTGCCGGGCGCTGCAGCATATTTTCTATGCTAGAAAATACTGATCCCAGCCATGTTTCTCCCCCAAAAGTGGCAAGCTTAGCTTCTTCTAGTGATTTTAGGGAACCCCTTGAAATTTGGAAAGGTTTGGGAGGTCACAGAGCTGAGTTATAAAGCTCTAAAGGGGGGTACCCCTAGGGGGGAAAAAACCTTTCTTATTGAAATGGGAAGCTGATCATGCAGGCGATAGCGCTGCCACTGCTGCCAATTTTTCTATTAGAAAGGTTTTTTTCCTAGGGGCAGCCCCTTTGGAGCTTTATAACTCAGCTCCCTGAACCCCAAACCTTTCCAAATTTCATGGGGCTTGCAGGGAAGAGCTTGAGGAAGCTCCCCTGCAATTTCCTCTAGAACAAATCATTTTGTTCTAGCGGGGGGAAATTGTGTTTTGCTTCATTTCAAAACCAATGCTAGCTGCTGTTTTGTTGTGTGATGATTCACACAAAATGATTCAAAACCTTACAACACAACAAAACAGCATGCCGTTTTTCATATGGTTCCCATCCCAAGTTATAACACAAAATATATACAGTATATATATATACATTTCCAACATTTAAAAGGTAACTTCTCCTTCTATAAAAAGTAATGAAATTAGTTGCATTTAATTGCAGGCTTAATAAAATCTGAATGTTTCAAGCTACTGGCACCTGGTACAAGACACCCTGTATGGTCCTCAGCATCACCATTGTGACAATTCCTATGGTATAACATTTCCTCTACTTATTATTTGAGTTATTATTTTATTAATGGCATCAGCTCGACCTGATTCTCGTCAGGCGCTCCAGCATCTCTAGCGTTACAATCACACACAGTTATCAGAGTGCCTACTGTGACACAGACCACTCCCTGGTGTATAGCAAAGTAAAACTGAAAACAAAGAGATTGCACCACCTGAAGAAGGAAAGAAGATCAAAAACTGATACCAGTAAGACCTATAACCAAGGAAACGTGGAGGAATTCTCCCATGCACTCAAGGAAGCTCTTCCTGGCCCTGCTGAAGATAATGCATCTAAACATTGGGAACATTTTAAGAATGTTGTTTATAACACTGCTTTATCAGTATTCGGCAAGGAGACTCGAAAGACAGCAGATTGGTTTTAAGCCCACTCAGAAGAGCTGATGCCAGCTATTGAGGAAAAGAGGAGAGCCTTGACTCTATATAAAGCTTGTCCCAGTGAGTGCAACCTACAAGCCCCGCAAGCTGTTTGTAATAAAGTCCAGCAGACTGCCAGGAAATGTGCTAACGATTACTGGCTGCAACTGTGTTCTCGGATTCAGATGGCAGCTGATACAGGTAATACAGTATCAAGGGGATGTATGATGGAATTAAACAGGCCTTAGGGCCAATACATAAGAAAACTGCACCCTTAAAGACTCTTTCAGGTGAGATCATCCAGAATCGTGAGCAGCAGATGGCAAGCTGGGTGCAGCACTACTCTGAACTATACTCCAGAGAAAACACAATAACTGAAGAAGTCTTAAATAATATTGAGTGCTTGTCTGTCTTGGAGGAGCTTGACAATGAACCAACACTAAAAGAACGAAATGTGGCTCTGGATTCACTTGCCTCTGGCAAGGCACCTGGGAAAGATAACATCCCTGCTGAAGTTTAGAAGTGCTGCAAAGAGATCATTGCCACTGAACTGTACGAAATCCTCTGCCTTTGCTGGAGGGAAGGGGGAGTACCACAGGATATGAAGGACGTTAATATTGTTACGCTTTATGAGAACAAAGGTGACAGGAGCGACTGTAACAACTATCGTGGTATCTCTCTTCTTAGTGTTGTCGGGAAGCTGTTTGCACGTGTTATACTGAAGAGGCTCCAGATACTTGCAGAGAGTCTACCCAGAATCACAGTGTGGCTTTCAATCCAACAGGTCCACTACTGATATGGTATTTTCCCTCAGGCAGTTGCAGGAGAAATGCAGGGAACTCTAGATGTGATACAAGTTTGGTGAAGATTGGGTTTCAGCCATCTGAGTTTCAGACACCCACAAACTTACCCCTGGAGAGTGTTGTTTAGCTACTAGCTTGGGGAATCTATTCTTCACCAATCTTGGAAGACTTGTAGAGGAGAATGAGAGGAAGCTTCTCTGCAAGTTTGGAGTCTCTGGTTACCTGGGGGAATTTGGGGGGTGGGGACATTTTGGGGGCACATAATGTAGACATCAAAAATGCATTCTTCCAGAATCTTGAAAATTGTAGAGAAAAGCCATGGAATGCAACCCTGACAATCTGGTGTCTCTAGGTAACTTGAGGGCCATTGTATAGCCTGATGACTCAACAAATCAAAAACTACTAAAAAAACCAATGTGTATCTGCTGGAGATATAAATTTGTATGAATGTAAATCAATGAATTTGTAGTGATTTTTGAACAAATTTTGCAATTTGTTTTTTTAAATTTTATTACCATTATAAAATGGCTCTTCTCTCTATGTGATGATATGGCTGCAGGTACAAGATGCTGACTCTTAATGGATTGTGCGTAACATATATGGACCATAATCCAAGCCTTAATTAGAGGGGAATTGCAGAGTTTCCAGTGCTGTGTTGTCTCAGTTACTCTCATTTGCTAGTCCTTAATAAACTGGTTCTTCCAAGGGCCAGATGCAAGGGAGTGGTATCAGGAAACAGATCACTAGCCTTGTGCACTCCCAGATGCATCTGGTGAGGCCACTGTGAGATACAGGAAGCTGGACTAGATAGGCCTTTGGCCTGATCCAGCATGGCTCTTCTTATGTTCTTACGTTCCTTTCTTCCAATAGGAATAATGGTGCTGAACAATAATTATGTGATGTTGCGGGTGTTCTGCTACCTAATGGCTAAAATTGTTATAGACAGAATTATATTGATTAAAGTTAATACTTATATTTTAAATCAACAAAGACAAACACCAAGGACCGGTGGCTCAGAGTCCAGGTTCTTCAGATAAGGGGAGCTTTGCAGAAGGGTTTGAGGCAGTGCTACTTTCAAAAGTTCAAGAGAGGCATGTTTAACAGAGTTCGAGCAGAACTGCGCTGCCTACAAGATGAGCCCAGTTATATATCTCAAAGGTGAAGAAAGTTTTGAGAGCAAGACTTGTTTGAGAAGCTTCTGAGCTGCCCTTGCTAGGCCATGGCATAATACCATTGACAGAGGCTTAAGAACATAAAGCAATGTTTCTGTTTCCTTGACCTTGTGAATTCTGGGAATCCCAACTGTACTTCCTCTGCCAGCTTCAACCTTGGACTGATTTATGATGTTGACTTCTACTTAGATGAGCACAGCCTTTTGACTTATCCCACAAGACATTGTCTGTCTTGACTTTATTAGACTCGACTGTGCACACTCCTCCCTTGACTTCTCTCATGGTCTCACTCGGTGACTGACTTTCTTGCCTCAACCAAGAACAGATTGACTTTGCTGCTGAACTTGCCCACCTGAAAACAGAACAGTCAGAACTGTGTGTTCAAGACTTAGATTGCTTCCTTCTTCTCTGAAAAGGAGCACAATGTTCAACCTAGTATAAACACCAAATTAGGGACTCCCCTGGGTCCTAGAGGCACCATATTTGGTGTTGGGGAGCCATTTTCAGAGGGGTCCAGCAGAGCTGTCATCAGCTGGACCCCTTTAAAAACGACCCCGTCACCACCAGGGGATCCCCGGGACTGACTGAGCCATTTTTAAAGGGGTCCAACAAATGACAGCTTGGCAGGATTCCTCTGAACATGGTCAAGTCGCCAGCTTGGGGCTCTTGCACTGGTATCCCGACCATGTTCAGCGGGATCCTGGCTGGACCCCTTTAAAAATGGCCCAGTCGGCACTTGGGGGATCCCCCGGTTTAGCCTGTCCTCTTCCAGTTTAAAAATGACTCCCAGGAACCAAATCTGGTGCCCCTAGGACCCAGGGGAGTCGTTTAATTTCATTTCATTTCTTTTTGTATGAATTTTTAAAATTAAAAAAAAAATACAAAATGAAAAAAATGAAATGGAGTGGGCATGAAACAAAATGAAACAAAATGTTATTTTTCCACTTCGTGCCATCTCTAGTCAGAGGAACAAAGGGCCTCAGGTATGATCTGGAGGACCCTTTGTTAACTTCACTTTGTTCACTTTGTTAATGACACTCACTTGGAGCTATCAATGGGGCTGCTATGCACAATATCTAAACACCAATATTCAAGCATCAGCATAAGCAAGGGCACTTCATAAGCCAGACCAAAAATCAGTATAGATTTCAAGTTGCAAGATTCCTATTGAGTAGCAGCTAAGTCAGGAAATGGAGATTCAAATGTTATTTCATCTACCTTCCAAAGTCATGTGCTAAATAAGTCAGGCAAGAAGTCAGTGGGTCCAAAAAAGAAGCAATAAATATGGATTAAGTAATGGACACACTGAAGTATCCTGTTGTTTAAAACTGAAGTGTATAAAATTGATTTGAGCTTCTAGGACCTACCCCAATATTAGCTTCAGACACATTGCAGATGCCTCCAGAAAGCTCATTGTTTGGAACTAGGCAGGAACTGTAACAATCTAGAGATAGGCACGACTCAAAAAAATGGTGTTTCGTTTGTCGTTTGGTCGTTTAGGGGTCCGTTTCGGTTCGTTTTCGTTTTCATGACATTTTTTGAAAAAAAATTGTTTTCGTTTCATTAGGTAATAAAACGAAAAAACAAAAACGAAAATGAAAAATTGCTGTTTCGTTAGCATTCTTTTTAGTTCAATGCATCTGCTGCAACCAAAATGAAAAACACGGCAAATTTGGTCGTTTCATTTTCATTTTCGTTTTGTTTTTTTAAAAAAAATCGTTTGGTTTTTGTTGCATAATGAAACGAAAAAACAAAAACAAAAACAAAAAATCGCTCGTTTCGTGCCCATCTCTACAATGAACTATCAGAAGGCCACCCTGACCTTGGTCCCAAAGAGAAAGGCCTTACCCCCTAGGAGGCCAACAGTCCTGAGGATTGAAATTTGTCTTCATATATGTGCCCTCTTGTCAAGCAGCCACAAACTTTTTCATCACCTGTACAACCAGCTGTCTTGTTAAATGAGTGGCAGCCTGGTCCCCACCTCCGACTTAGGAGCTGAGCTCCACATTTCACAGGCTCAGGATTCTAGCATGTATTTTTTGCTTGCAGGAAAAAAATAATGTGAGTTGGTTAGCTAAAATTTGGAAAAGCTTCTTTAAAACTGTGTGGCTACAATGCCGTGGAATGGCTACAGTGTAGTCTCAGTTCAGCAACAACATGTGACTCAGGAGCTAAAATATCCCATCCAATTTTTTTCTTTATTCATATCACAGGACTGAACAACTTAAAATTATGGATTTACATATAATACAGATAAAGTTCAAGCATATTTAAAATGTTAAAATGATTACTGTTGTTGTTTTTACCAGAACCTTAGGTGCTATTAAACTTCAATAGAGCTATCTTAGCTATTTACCGTATCTTCTTTAGTACACATGCTGAGGCATCTTCTTTAGTACACATTCAGCAAGGTGTGTTTTTGTTTTCCATAGGTTTAGCCTGTCCTCTTCCAGTTTAATAGGCTTATGCTACCCTCTCCTTTTCCTTTCACCAAGGGGTTTTGATGTCCATGAAGTGGATGGGTTTGCTGCTTATTTCATTCATTATTTGCTAACCGCTAGTACTTTTTGAAGGACTTCTGGAGGGGCAATGCTGGTGAAATAATAGAGATTTTCAGTGATAGTAAGTTCAGGTAGCTAATAATAATCCTGCATGTTTCATTAACATCTCCTTGTAAGGATTGCGTTGACTTATACCATAGGGCACTACCCTATTCTTCTATGGAGCAACACAGGGACAAAGTTGTTCTCATTGTGGGTGTGCACTCCAGTCTGACCCAGACTCCCCCGCCCCCAAGGTATGTTACTTTGGTGGCAAGTGTCTGGTTGGTGCTTAGACAATGTTTTTGGTAGGTCAAGGTTTGATCCAGACTGCTGCCCAAATACCTTGGGGTAGGGCAATGTTCCAAAATCTTGCCTTCCCAGCTAACTCAAAGCTTCCTACCTGCTCCTCTGCTCTTGAAGTGGAAGGCACCTAAAGAATCCTAGTGCAAGAAGGATAAAAACACCCTGCAACAAGAGCATGAAAATAACAGAATTTAAACGTGATTAAAAAATTTTTAAGGAGCCCCAAAGCAGCCCCAGATGGGCTTCACTTTGGGGTCTTTTTTAAAGCCATGAAAATTGCGGTTTCTGTTCAGCTCCCATTTCTCTTTTGTTAACTGTATTTTGTAAAAATGCAAAGAGACCTATATCATGACAAATTGACAGTGCATTCTTTTCCTTCTGAAAACTCATTTAAGATATGAGATAATTAGTCATTTCATATTAAATGAACAACTTCTTTTTTAATTAATACAAAAGTCAATCACCTTTAGCAAGAAAAGAACAGAAAAGGAACACAACATTTAAAACCCCTATGTACACACAACATCTCATTTAAAATATATCAGGGTTCTACAAAGTTGTTGTCAAATAAATAATGCAAAGGGACAGTCTATTATCTGTTACTCCCTCCATGAAATTTTCTAGATATTTTTGGAAGAAAGAATATATGCAGGTGGTGCATTTTAACAGTAATTGTGGTAAAGACTAAAGCAGTCATTGTGAGTGATTACATTTTTCTAGATGAACTGGCTTGGGAATACATGTGCAATACATTTTTAAAACACAGTGGTCTTGGATCATGATTTTGACATATGATTTGCAGTTTTATTTGTTTACAATTATGAGGATAGGACAAAAACCCAGCATGATACAGTTGTAAAAATAATGAGGCTAAAAGACATTAACACATATCAAGAGGTTCCCATAATAATTCATAATTAACTTGCTGAATTCAATACCACTAGGTGTGCTAATGGAGATTCATTTAGACAGCTTGTTTAAAAAGTAGACAAAGTAATGAGAAACAGACCTGTAAAAACTGTTGACTATAATAGGCTGGGCAACCTGTAGATGGGTGACCATTTTTTGATTCAATGTCCTATCAAACCCAATCAGTCTGGATAGTGGAAAATCATGATGGAAGTTGCTGTTCATCACCCTTTGGAGGGACAAGAATTCCCTGATTTTTACCTGCAATAAGCTTTCCACACCAAGAATTCCTCTTAATATCAAATGCTAGAGATAAAACACTGGGCTATTAGGTCTGTGAAGAATCTCAGTCATTCAGGTGAGGTTATCAGGAAGCTGAGTCATGGCAACTGGACTTATTTTCTTTTAAGATTCAAATGTTTTGCTATACATCCAAGTAGCTTCAACACTCTCGGGGAAGTTGGTGAGAGGCTTCCAATATATAGTTCACCTTGGTTTCACACTACCCTGGTCTGAATAGGCTCGTTAGGTGGACAATGTCCTAGGGCAGTGGTGGCGCACCTTTGGCACTCCAGATGATTTGAACGGCAACTCCCAGAATTCCAAGCCTGTATTGCCAATGACAAAGGATTGTGAGAGTTGTGGTCAAAACATCTGGAGTGCCAGAGGATCACCACTACTGGCCTAGGGTGTGTGAAAGTCCCAACTATACAACCCTCCCAAGACCCATTAAGTGTGGGTCATTAGCTATGGCCTTGCTGGTGGAGGTGTGAAGTGCTTCCGATTTGTGTGAGGATCAATGAAAGGGTAGCATGATAAGTGGGAGATAGATTGTGCCTAAGTCCTTCACCCTTGTTGAGAGAGGGATTTTCAATACACACATGAATAGATTCCTTGACCCCTCTCTCGAACCACTTATTTTCTCTGTCTAATAAGCATACATTCTCGTCTTTGAATGAGTGTCCTTTGTCCTTCTATTGAAGGTATACCACTGATTCTGGTCCTGAACTGTTGCCCCTTGATTGCCTATCACCTATCAATGTATTTCTTCCAATAAAAGTTGCAATGATCAACCACCACCCCCTCAATTAACTTGCCCCAAAATGGCAAAATTGAAATGTGTCCATAGTTGTTCAAATAATCAATCACAAAATTAGTTTTCTTAAGAATGGACCTTATGTTTTCTTTTAAACAGGAAAGCACATGGCCTTCCTTAAGAGAGGCACTGATGACATGTAAGGCCCATTCTTCTGCAGTATCCTTGGCAGATTTTAACATATTTGTCATGATGGGCAAGGCTCTAAGATAGACTTGCTTTACAGCCTTCAAGTGCCTTGTCAACATCTTCAGGCCTTACTAACAAACGGTTCTTATGAAATCTGACTAGGTGGTGCAAAGTGATCTTCTAGCATAAAGCAGGAGTCAAGGTCACAAGTATGTTAGCAAGCTGCTAACAATTATGCTAACAAGCTGTGGCTTGCTTTTTTAATTCACAAGACAAAAGTAAATTTAAAAATCCTGATCCCTAGCAAGTATTAAGTATCACTCACATATGCGTATTAAGTATCACCCACATGGACTTCTCCACTGCATATCTGTGCTTACCCTTAGCAATTTTTGTTTAGGGATTTTGGCTGAGTTCTTCTGAATGGGCTGCTCAACCCCCAAGCCTTTCCCCACTGCAAAGGTGGCTCTGATATCTGCCACCACCACCACCACCACCACCCAAAAAGAAAAAAAAGAAAAAGAAAAAGAAAAAGAAAGAAAAAAGAAAAATGTGGAGAGGAATTTTGGAAAGGCAGAGGCCAGTGAAAGAGCTGCCAGAAAGGAAGGGAAACAGTGGTGGTGGTGGTGGTGATGGTGGTGGTGGTGGTGGTGGAGGAGGAGGAGGAGAACCCAAACTGAGGGCAGTGAATGAGCTGCCAGAAAGGAAGGGAAACCTCAGTGGGGTAGGGGAACTGCTCTGCTCAGGTCATTCACTGCTGTCAGTTTGGGTTCTCTTCCTCCACCACCCCCATTTTTTCCCTTCCTTTCCAGCAGGTTTTGTTTATTTTGTTAATTTTGGGCTCAAAAAGTGGTGTGTGTGTGTGTGTGTGTGTGTGTGTGTGTGTGTGTGTGTGTGTGTGTGTGTGTGTGTGTGTGTGTGTGTGTGTGTGTGTGTGTGTGTGTTGTACATGGTGGCATCTTTTAGCTCAAAAAATATGGTAACTGAAAAACTGCCATGACAATTGCTTTGTATTTGGGTGGGTAGTAGTAGGTTGATGAAAAAAAGAGTCAGGATCTGAGATTTCCTTCTTTTTGTCCATTTGTTAATCACAGTGAGCCCAAGAGGAGATAATGTAAACCAACTTGATTAATCATATTGGTGTTTTCTTTACTATGTCAAGCTTGGCATGCTTCCCTCCCCCACATGATAAGTGGCCTTGATATTGCAAGACAATGCTGAACTGTTTCTTGGGTGCAGAAGCCCATACTGATTACTAGAAATGGGCACGAAAAGCAAAAATGGTGTTCCGTTTCCGTTTTGGTTCAGGCCCTTTTCATTTCGGTTCAGTTCCGTTGAAATGGATTTTTCTAGAAAAACTTTGTTCCGTTTCTCGTTTTGGTTCGATTGTTGTTTTCCCATAGGAATACATTGAAGCAATGCATTCCTATGGGGAAAAAGCAAGCACGGAAACCGCAGCATTTTTTTTTTTGAACAGCCCCAAGTGCCAATCAGCTGTAGCACAGGCTTGGGATTCAGCAAAAAAAAAAAAAGTTTTAAAAGCTCGTGCTTTCTGGGTGCATTGGGGCGGAAGTGCCCTGGCTTATATTTAAAACTCCTTTGTTTTTAAAAGAACAAGAATAATTCTCGCTGTCTTCTGCCACCGCCACTGCCTCCCAAACTCCGGAACAGGTGCTCGCTTTCTTAAATTCTCCCCCCTCCCCCCCACTGCCCTTTACCATACCGTCACAAAAAAGCAAAGTAGCAACATAGAGAGCTCAGTGAAATATGCCCTCTTTTACCCCCACCTTGATTCGGGATCTCCTCCTGTGGTTGCTGCCTCCTCCGCCTCATGGTCCCTCACCCTCATTGCCAAATGGATGCAGAAAGACAACCCGCCCCTTTAAGGAGCATAGCATTGTTCCCAGAATCCCCACCGGCTTCCCCCTCTTCTCCATACACATGCACGGCGTGCACATACACACACACACAGCACGGAGGGTATGACCATGAGGGCGGAGGAGGCAAGCCCGGGAGATTCAGAGGAAAGGTGAGGCCAAGGCGGTGTACTTCGCTGAGCTCGCTCGTTAATATTTTCCTTTTTTACAATGACACAGCAAAGGGGGGGAGGAGAATGTAAGAAAGCGAGCACCCAAACCTTGGCTAGGAATAAATCGCTTGATTTATTTAGGCATGCTTGACCCAGAGTTCCGGAGGTCCCAAAACTTTACTTTAGTGACATCTCAATGCTGTTCTGCATCTGAAAGGCCATATTATTGTTGCACCACACCCAGAAGCACACCTAGATAATGATAAGAGTTTGATGAGCTAGCTGGAACATTGGCTTCATTAACCCATGCAATATTTGCCTCTCATTTAATGACCTCTAGACTCTGACTTCTTCAAGGGTCTCCCTATAGGTTTCTGCTACAGAAAATCACACTTTCCATTTTCAACAAAAGGGTGTAAAATGGATGACTGCAAGCTTTACATAGCAGCTCCTCGAGGACTGCTGTGCAGTCATTGAATTACTGGCTTCTCCTTCCAGGTCTGCCATTCAGGCTCTAGGTTCCTTTTCCCCATGACTAAAAATGTCTCCAGGGTATGTGTATATATAAAGTATCTTGTGACCCACATAAATATGTCCCCACAGGGCTTTTGCTTGGCTTCTAAGCCTCAGCCTTTCCTGCAGAAGGTAGAGAGCAGCAGATCATGATGGGGGGGGGACTTAAATAAGGAGCACGCCTAAAGAAATACAGTTTTACCCAGGTGTTTTCCTGTAGCGTAGAGAGAGAATGTGTTAATTCCCATATTCAGTTAGCAGATGGGGCATGGGTGTATTTGCCATTACTTTCTCTATTTTTAAGCACTAGTTTGGTTTTGTTATCCCATTATTCTAGTGGCCAACCTTTCTATCTATTTGAATGCAAAGAGATTCTAGCAACGTCATAGAATCATAGATTAGTGAAGTTGGAAGGAGTCTACGAAGCCATCAAGTCCAAACCCCTGCTCCATGGAGGAATACAAATCAAAGGATATCTGCCAGGTCATCATGTCATACATGCTGTGTACCCATGGAAGGCATTGGGTAAATTCTGGTTTCCTCCTGTTTCTTTAGGCCAGTCGAGCCCTCCTTGATCAAGTCTTCAGGTCATCATCTGAAATGCTGATTGTTCTGGTGTGAAATAAAGTTTATGGCAAAATAAGGCCTGCCAGGAATTATGCCTATGCAACTAGCATTGTGCAACTGATGGCATGGCTCTTATTGTGATTGTTGAGTGGCAGACATGTGGAAATGCTTTGTGAAGTGCATTTCTACCCTGTGGCGCTTTTCACTAACACTGATGCAGCTTTGTACTGCACCTATGGAGCTGCGCAACAGGACTTCAGCCATGGCATATTACTAGGTTGTGCCCTGGACAAGAACATATTCTAGTTTCCGTTTCAACTCTTTAAATTTGGTTAAATTTTACATTGCCCTGCCATTTCAGTTCATACATTTGCTTTAGTTTTCTGTGGATTCCTATAATAGTAAATAAAATTATTACATTCCTACCCTACCTTTTTCTAAACAGCTTTCTTTCATCCTTACAACTCTGTGCAGTAAATTAACTTTAAGAGAAAGAGAGTGCCCCAAACCAATCTACTATCCTGTATGGTTGAATGGACATTTGAACCCAGATATCTCCTCAACCAACCTTTTAATCCTTATGTCAATTTGACTATATTATTACATTAAAATTAAATAAATGAATATAACTATTCTTGAGAACTTAACTGTATTTTTTGGTTTATACCACACTCCTTTTTTTTCTAAAATTGTGACAGAAAAAATAAGGAGTCTTGTATACAAGGAAGTAAGCCTTTCAGGGTGGATGGGTGGAGGAGAACCCAAACTCACCTTGCTCCCCCCCCCGTGGCTTGCTTTTTGCAGGATCGGGCTCCGTCTCTCCTTGAGTTCTCCACCCCCATCACCCCCATCACCCCCACTGTTTTCTATCATTTTCCCATTCTAAACACTCTTCGGATTTGGTGGTGGGGTTTTTGTGTGTGTGTGTGTTTTTTTGCTGGATCAGTCTCCATTGGGCTTGAGCAGCCCATCAAGAAATGTGTCCGTAAAGAAAAGAAAAAAGCCACACCTTTTTATTTAAGTGTGAAAAGGCATTTCTTAATGGGCTGCTTAAGCCTGACGGAGTCTGGTCCTGCAAAAAACAAACCCACCAAAGCGGAGAAAAGTGTTTGGAACAGGGAAATCAAACACAACAGCAGGGGTAGAGGGGGTGGAGGAGACCTCTAGTAGGATTTATTAATTTTATTTGGGGGTCTAAGAAGTGGGGGGCATCTAATAAAAGGAAGCATCTTATAGAAGGAAAATATGGTAAAGTGACTTTCTGATGATTCCTCATTCCCAAATAATAGCTAGTGCTTCAGCAGTGCCCCATTACTCATGAACAACATATGAGTCTTGCTCTAAGAAATGTCATCCATAGCAAAGAGTCAGTAGGTGGTTACTATTGTTTGCCTACCTACCAAATCATGGCAAAAACTGTAGATATTGGGTTTTGGGATTTCCTCCCACTACAGCTATCATGATTCAGTGGAATTTCTCCCAGCCAGATTTTTGACATCTGTTGCAAGAAAGAAATGGTGCAGCAATTGCAGAGGCTGGAGGAAAAGTCCATCACAGGTTACAAACCATGATGGAGATGTGTAATCTCCAGGCTTAAAACCGGTGTCCTTCAAGGGCCAGATGCAGGGGAGTGGTATCAGATATCTAGTCTCATGCACTCCCAAACGCATCTGGTGGGGCCACTGTGAGATACAGGAAGCTGGACTAGATGGGTCATTGGCCTGATCCAGCATGGCTCTTCTTATGTTCTTATGTTCTTATGTTCTTAGAGTAGGTGGTACTTGGGAGCTACAGGATCAGCTGCAAAATTCATGTATTTATTAAGTTCTACCCCCACTTTTCTCCAAGGTGACTTACATAATTAAAAACACAACATTAAAAACTATAAAAAGTCAAGTATTCAAATGTTCAAGGAGAATGAATAATATTTCAATATTATATTTTAAATGTTAAAGAAGGGTTTCCACCTGCTTGCAGAAGGACAGCAAAGACAGGGCCCAATCTGGCCTCCTGTGGGAGAGAGTTCCAGTGTTTGGGAGCAGCAACAGAGAAGGCTTTTCTAGAATGTGGCCAGAGTACTGAGTGACGCCACATCCTTTCTTTGCCAAGTCGGGGATCAAAGTGGACAAGAACAGAGTCTGATGAGGCCAGTCTGAGTCCTCCCAAAGGCCCAATTGTTGGAGTTTCTCAAGGACGATTGTGGCTTTTATTGAGGCTTCTGCTGCCAGTCTTTCTCTATGGCAGGACTCCATTTCAAATTTCAACATTTCTAATTCCCAAAATGCCGAAGCAAACTTACCGTAACTGAATTAAAAGGGCACACAAACTAACCTGAGGGCAACTGTGGGCTTCTTGAACTGCTTTGTATCTGATCTTAATGCACCCAAACATCCCTTCTCCCCATCATTTGGATACTTCTCTCCCGCCCCCCCCCCGCCCCGAGCTGGTACACAACCCTACCACACATCGTCTGGAACTGCTAGATAACTTGGTGTTTTAGGGATCTGTCTGAGGAGCCATTAGTTGTTGTTGGATTTAGGCTCAATGATCCATAGGCTCAGTTCTATTTCTGTACTTCTAAGAATCTTATTAAAACTCAGCTGGGGAGGGGAGGGGGAAACAGAGTTTTTTTCCATTTAAAAATGTCAAGCTTTCCTGGTCTGGTGTCAATAATATTAGAAGAAGCTTTCAGATTAGGTGTATAAAGTGAGAGACTGCAGTCTTCTCCGCTATTCTTTTGGCAAGTTCTTAGCACGTTCTTAGCAAGTTCTTTTGGCAAGTTCTTGGCAAGTTCTTAGCAAGGGCTAAATGAGATAAACACGGCCTGTGTTCATCATTGCTTTGCCAGGAAGACCCTGGACTTGGCATCCTTTCCAATATGTACAGAGATTGGACACCATGAGGAAGCAACATATGTTCGCTCTGAATGGAAAACGCTCCCATTTGACAAGTGCGGAGTGCCAAAAGTAAGCACCAGCATAGTGTGGGACAATTTTGCCAGTGCGAATAATTAATTTAAAGATCGCAGTCCCTTATTTCAGCTGGATCATTTCCATTTTGGAAACTTTGGCACTAGTTAATACTTCTATATGCTCCATTTTTATTCTAACACAACACAATTCCAAAAAGAGAGCTCTGCACTGAGACAGCACTGTCATCATCTTAATAGATCATTTTGCATGGTTAAATAAAAAAGACAGAAGAAGCCATGGGAAAATAAAGGAAGGACTGAGTGCAGGAAAATATTTTGTGATGTCCCATTAAATTTAACCAAAGAGTGGGGAACAGGGCAATTTTATAGCCTCCTCTGAGACCATTCCCACTTGGATTTCTGCAAATCCCTCTATTCTTGAGATTTCTACTGAGTGCTTTTTGTTCACTGAAGGCTTTCCATAGAGTTAAAGTAAGTTCATGACAAGGACTGTGAATGCTTTCAATCAAAGCACTCTAAAATCATCAAATCCTTGTACAAATTCCATTTTACTGTGGCCAGAGCCTAGCTGTCACTTGTCCACAAAAGAATGAATGTGATTCATACATGTCTCCACGAAGTACAACATCTAGATAAGTGCCATGTAGACTAGCATCTACAGAGAGTCAAGGCCATGCTAAGATGACATTTATGAGTGTGAGTGTGTGATTGCACATGCCTGGTCTGTCTGTCTGTCTGTCTGTCTATCCACAATACAAAGAAATTTAAACAAAATTCACAATTTGGACAAATTCAAACAAATTCAGTTATGAATGTTCGAAATTCACAATTCAGACTAAAGGAAATGGCCCAATATTGCTGCATAGTATCATATCTTCATCCCCAACAGGAAAAAGGATGCCAAGTTTTAAATAGAAAAAGGAATATTGACAACATGAATTACAGCAATCAAAATGGTCTACAGGATTTATTTATGTATTTATATTTCTAAACCACCCCCTTAGTGCAAACTGCATTACCAAGGATACCATCTTGTGCTCTCTACCATTCACAGAGACACCAAGCAGAAAAAAATCCCAGAAGTGGACTCCTTTCTTGTTCAGTTAACCATTTCTTACCCAAACACAAAGCAATTCTCGTTGTTTCTCCACAAGTTCACTAAGTATTAGAGATGGGCACGAAACGAACAATTTTTAATTTCCGTTTCCGTTTTTTTGTTTCATTACGTAATGAATTGACAAATGAATTTTGTCTCTAAAATGAAACAAAACGAATAGAAACACCAGAAATGTTGTCGTCCATTTCGTTTTTGTTACAGCAATGCATTGAACTGCTTTAAATGCTAAAAACATATCATAAAAAATGAAATAAATGGTAACGAAATGGTAACAAATGAACGAAAACGAAAATGATTTTTTTTGCAAAAATTCGCGAAAAAGGAAACAAACCGAAACGGACCCCCTAAACGACAAACGACAAATGAATCACCATTTTTTTGATTCGTGCCCATCTCTACTAAGTATCTATTGCTTGGAGGAAAAAGTAATCAAAATGCCTGGGAAAATGTGTCTTTCAGATTAACTGTGTGTATTCAAGTACATGTCTGTGCAGTTGCAAGATACTGGATTGTTCATCCCCAAGAAATTTACACAAATTTGAAATTTGTCTGCCCCATGCAACCCCAGGCACAGCACACCCAGCCATTTATGTTTGGAAAGAAATGTCATCCAGGTTCCTTCAGGATCAATATTCTTCTGTGTTCAAGAGTGGACCACAAAAATGTATCCAGCAACTGGGAGAAGACTAAAGGAAAGGCATAGATATTAGTTTCAAAACCTTGTTTTAAATCAGTCTCAGTGCAGTGTGGGCCTTTCTTTGCAAAATGAGGCTGTGTATTTATTTGAAGCTTTGGGAGGGATGAGCAAGGGATTATATAAGGACTGCCTCTTTTTGATGGAGAATGTGTTAAGTTCAACACCTCCCACCATTTGGCATTTTCTGAGTTGCCATAGTACATCAAGATGAAGTCAACAGCAAATGTTGTCAATTCTCTCAGTTCTCCATCTTCCTTAATACCAAAATTTATGAATTGCCATCTTGTGTTTGAAACATTGGCAACACCCAAAGATGCATCATTATGTGGCACTATGCTGAACACAATCATTAACTTTCATGAGCATATTTCTAGTGCAAACACACACATATGGCAATTACACAGGTAAATTCAGCATTTCCCAGGACACTCATAATCCAGATACGCAACCGGCCTTATGACTGGTTGTGCAGATCAGGAAAGACTAGGTGTATAACAGCTCAAGAAACAGATATTATTGCTCATGCTTTTGCACAGATGCAAGCCCATCAACCAATAAGAGTCTGCCCAGTATCGAAACTCAAACCAGGAAAAAAATTAAAATTAAAAAATCAAAAACAAATCAGCCCAAGTCCATTACTAGACACTTAGACAACATCACCCAGATTTATATCCAGAACTGCTATTTATCTCTACTCCCATGATGAGCCCTGCTTATACAAGGACTGCTGAAAAACTCTACAAAGAAATTAATATTTAATTACATCTTTCTTGGCATAATCTGAATCTACGGGAATACATCTATGGGATTTTTTTACTAGAAAACTGACTTTTGGGGCAAGTTGATCTGCAGCATTTCTCTCTCTGTGTGTGTTTGTGTTGTGCCATTACAGTCATGACCGACTCTTCGTGACTCCATGTCCACGGAGTTTTCTTGGCAGGAATACTTGAGTGGTTTGCCAGTTCAGACAGGTACAAACCAGAAAAATGGCAGTCCATGATGGTTTGTTTTTACTGATGAACTACAACCCATGAACCTTCCAATGAAACAAACTGTTTTGTGCAATTCAGAGGGCAGTGGAACAGCCCCTGCATGACAGATGGCAAACTTAGAGCAAGTCTCCAGAAGATGCTCCCCTTCAGCCCTGCCAAGTTTGGAGAAGACTGGATTTAGGATAGCTCCACCCAAGATCTTAATCAGGTCCTACTTTTATGGAGCAAGGGTACATTGGACAGAATGAAGGTTTGGGGAGAATCAGGACAGAAAATGGATAGCCTTCTTTTAGACATGCCTTAGTTGTGGCTTTTCTGCATTGGCAGGAAATTGGCTAAGATTATCTTTGGATCATCTTTAAAACCTACAAAAAATGCATAGTGGTTCTGTAAGTAACATTTCCAGCCTGTGTTCCTATTTGCTTTCTCTAGGTCAAGAAACATTGCCAAAGTTTTCACATAAAGATGAATAAATCATCCCATTTCTACAAATCCTTGTAATTTAGAAGTCTGTTCTGCCCTGCTTCCGATTTTTAAATATTTTCAAAAGCAAAAGAAGTTTATTCAAATATATGTCGATATACCTCTTAGAAAACATGTCTCCGTTTAAAATGCACATTCCCCAAACAACTTTCTCTCAAAACATACAATTTAAAGGATAATTCAGTGCACTGGTGGAGCTGTCTTAGAATATTTAGGGAATACAAAAGATACTGAGGCCCTAAACCGTGATCCACACATTAGTTTTGGAAGTGGAGATTATGTCTGCTTGTCTTGGCATTCACAACAATCAAAGTGCATGAGCATCCTTATTTTCACACGAAGAGTGAGACTGCCATTTGGCTTCAAGTGACTCCAGGAGTATTTGTATTGATTTAATATGGCACTGTTTATGTCAGGCTTGAGTGGCTCCAGCCACGACCCTGTATTGGGGGGAAAGAAAAAGGAATCAAGCTTAACTGATTCCAAATAATAATACTTTGATGACTTGACTATGGTGTATATGGGGAAAACATAAGAACTGGTATGTTTCTGAGCAGCGTGACCACATTTTTATTAAAAAGCCCACTGCACTCTTGTTCTTATTTCCCTTCAAGAAATGGATCCTAAAGCTCTTCCCTTAAAGACGCTCACCTGGGACCTACATTATAGTATCATTGGCAAGAAATTGATTTTTTCCTTATTCTCTGAGGCATGTTGTCTGTTTTTGATTCTTGGGCTGGTTTGTTGTTGTTTTGCTGTCTATTGCATTTGTTTTTTGTCCCATATCATTTAACTGTATGCTGCTGATTTTATCTTAGTTTCATTATGTGTGCACTTATCTATTTCGTTTTAATATGTTGCGCTTCCCATTTACCTGCAAGCTAGCCATAGAAGTCCAGTTACGAGGCAGTCCAAAAGTTTAATAAGAAAATGAAAACAAACAAACAAAAAAGCTGTCCTGGAGAATTCACTTTGGAGGAGTAAGGAGCCGGAAATAGTACACTGCAGGAGTGGACGCTAGAAGCAAGTGGTTCTATTGTTTGGAAATGATTCACCACTTCTTATTTTTTTTTATTTTAGAGTATTTTTGCCCCACCTTTCTCCTTAGAACAGGATCCAAGGCAGCTTACAATAATGGGGGATAATATACAGTCCAGTACAATTAATACATGTTCAAGTAGTGAGAACAGGGATGGAGAGAAAGGCCTCTCCTGATGATCTTAACACCGGTTCATACTGTGAGATTTGATCTTTGAGGTAGCTTGGACCCAGGTCGTACAGTGCTTCCTAGGTCAAGGTCAGCACCTTGAATTGTGCTCTGTAGCTGATTGTCAGCCAGTGGAGCTGTTTTAATAGGGATGTAATGTGATCTCTGTTCCCTGCCCCAGAAAACAGTCTGGCTGCAGCATTTTGGACCCGTTGAAGTCTCCTGAAACTTTTCATTGGTAGCCCCACATAGAGCACATTATAGTAGTTTAGCCGGAACGTCACTAGGGAATGTGTCACCGTGGCCAGAGCTGCTTTCTCAGGAAATGGGCATAACTGGCATATTAGCCTTAATTGTGCAAATGCACTCCTGGCCACAGCCATGACCTGGGCATCCAAGCTCAAGGATGAGTCTAGGAACACCCCCAACCTGCACGCCTCTTTTTTCAGTTGGAAGGTGACCCAATTCAGTACAGGCTGTGTCCTTATCCCTTGTTCTCCCTTTCGACTGAACAGAAGCACCTCTGGGTTCAGTTTCATTTTGTTCATCCTCATCCAGGTCACTACTGCAGCTAAAAACTCATGTAAATTTGACATAGGGCATTTATACATGACCCCTAAGCTGCGCTGCAAATGGCTCCCAGCTCCGGAGCGTAGAAATGTTTCCCCACCAGCTCCGGAGTTTGCAGACAATTAAGTGCGACCCCGCCCACTTTAGCGCGACCCAGCACACTTTTCTTGTACCTTCTCTCTGGAGGTGAAAAATATTTGATGCGGATAAGAGTGCCGGGCTCTCCTTGCTTGTCTGTTGTTTTTTTGCCTCCCGCCCCTTTAAGAGCCCCTTGAGAAGGAACCAGGAAGTAACGGGGCTCATGGCAACTTCGACCGGCACTGGCAGGTTAGTAAAGGCTTCTTTTGTCCTTTTTTCCCCTCCCTCCCCTCACGCCGACAGGAGCAGGAAGTGCTGAGGGGTGGGGACACAGGAACAGAAATGAACCCCCAAGATCTCTTGTCTGAATTTAAGGGACCAGCAGATCTTAGGGGTCGTGTGAAAAGGCCCATAGTAGCTCCCTTAGAATCTGGAGGTGACGAGAGGAAGAGCTGGATATCATCGGCATACTGGTGGCACTTAACCCCAAAAGTCCTGATAATCTCCCCCAGTGGTTTCATATAGGTATTAAATAACATAGGAGACAGAACAGAACCATTCTGGTGCCATTAGAACTCGTATTAGAATTCGTTGTGATGATGCCTCTTGTTGCATTGCTTGCATACCTTAAGGAAAGACCTTTGGATGGTCCACATGATGCGTGACTGAGGCAAAGTTGTCTATGGACAAATAGGAAAGTTTTGTCCCCCCAGTGAGCAATAAGCATTTATTAGATATGTACAGGCATCTCTGATGTTATAACAGTGTTTGCCCCTGTTAAGGAAAAGTGGACGGTACCTTCTCCCAGAGTCCCTAGGCTGGGCATTTTATTTCTGAAATGACAGCACTTTTCTGTATCACTGGGCACAGCAGCCGAGAGCAGGTTAGTTCTGGGCCGGTGGGTTGCCCTTCTCAGCTGCTACCGCTGAGTCGCTTCCTTCAGCTTGCACCAACTGCTGAGCTGGTATCGGTGCAGCTAAAACCTGTTCCAGGCATAGCAGACACAAGACAAGCTCAACAGCTGTGGGCATGTGCATAAATGGAAGCTGTAAGCAGCAATGACATCTCCTGTGGCATCAGTTTCCTATGAAGTGTTTCAGAGAGAACTCCCAAGCTATGGAGAAAATGGACTTAATATAGTAATAATCACCATCCCTTTGCTTCCAAAACATCACCCTTTATTACTCAGCAATCACAAACATTCTCCTCTTGTTAGGTTTAATCAGTCCGGCTCATTCTTTCGGCACTCTTCCCACAACTAGCCTGCTGCTGCTGAAATCCTCAATGGAGTTTTAAGTGGCTAAACAAGTGGGGTCGAGCAAAGTCACTGCAAAGTTCGTATCTGTTGAATGTAACTGATTGCCATTGCCTGTGATTTCTGGAACTTTGTGTGTTTACGCACTTTGAAAGTTGCTTTTCCTCCAATGAGCCAGGCAATTCAATGAAGTACTAATCATTTATCATTTGGAAACCATCACTGAGTAGATATGACTCCTCAATAGACCCTAAGCATCTCAGCTGAGGGGAAAAGATAGGTTATCCGTGTGGTTTCGAGCTATGGGAGATCAGCTGCTGCTGGTGCAGTATTAACTAAACAAAGGAGAATGAGGGATAGATGGCTATACTGTGACCAGCTGCCAGATAAGTGGTAGTCATTTCAGTAGTCCATCCACTCTAACCCCAGAGCTAATAAATGCCATGTCTGCTTCAAATAAAACCCAACTCACTCAAGATCTTACTTTGGAGAAAGGAGCAGGTCTGGCATGTACCCCAGAAACATGGCTAGGCCCCAAGGGTGGCCCACCCATCCCTCTGATATGCCCACCTGAATATTCCATCCAGCACTAGTGTAGACTAGAGGAAAGGCTAGGGGTGGGCATTGCCTATAAAAACACCTTTGAGGCTGTAAGGCTCTCAACGTTGGCAACATCCAGTTTTGAGGCCCTCTACATGTAATTTTGGAGCAGGGAAGGATTTGGGATCATGCTGGCATACTGTGCTGAGGTCCTCTGGACTTTTGATGCTGTGTGATTTCAACATACATGCTGAGGCACACATTTCTGGCCCAGCTCTAGAGTTCTTGGAAACCATGACTTCCTTGGGCATGTTCTAACTTGTGAACGGTCCCACACATGTGGCAGGCCATACACTATACCTGGTTTTCTCCAATGCATAGAGGGAATGTGGCCTGATAGCAAGCAGCCTTGTGTCAGTTCCCTTGTTGTGGTCAGACTCACTGTGGAACCCTCCCTTCGTGGGAAGCAGGGAGCCATTGCAGTGGTCTTCTCCTGCAGGCTTCTGGATCCAAATGGTTTCCAAGAGGCCATGCAGGAGGAGAGGGTTCCGCTGAACTGATTTGCATTCCTGTTGATGCCCTGGTGGATAGCTGCAGGTATACTGCATTCATCAGGGCAGCTGACATGATCGCACCCAAACACCCCCTCCAACATCGGGTCTGCCCAGCCGCTTGGTTTAACTGAGATCTGCAGGCCTTGAAGTGTAACAAGAGGAGGTTGGAGAGCACATAGAGGCATGCCCCAATGGAAAATAGTTTAAAAACCATCAAGATTGCTTCCCCAGTTTATCAAAATAAGATCAAAGCTATCAGAAGAACATACTTTGTTAACCGCTTGCTAATCAAAATATCATGGGACACTTCTTCAAAAGCTTTGCTGAAGTCAAGATATACTATGTGTACACCATTCCCTATGTCTACCAGGGAGGTTACCCAATCAAAAAATGAGATGAGATTAATCTGTCAGAATTTGTTCTTGACAAATCAATTTTGGCTTCTAGTTATTACTTAATTATTTTCTAGGTACTTTCATAGTGACTGCTTCATAATCTGTTACAGGATTTTTCCTGGATATTAATATAAGGCTGGCTGCTCTGTAGTTCCCAGGTTCCACCATTATACCCTTTTTGAAGATAGGTACAACATTAGCCCATCTCCAATCATCTCATACCTCATCCATTTCCCATAATTTTAAGAAAATAATGGGGAGTGTTTCTGAGAGTTCTTCAGCCAGTTCCTTTAATACTCTTAGATGCAGTTCATTAGGCCCCAAAGATTTGATCTCATTCAAACTACTGTATTCTTCGCTCCATGAGATGCACTGGACCATAAGACGCACCTAGTTTTAGAGGTATGTATGTGTGAAAAAATATTCACACATACATCCTGTGGTTCTGGTACATCTCCAGCCCCATTTACTGTCTAGCCATGCTGCTCTTGGGAGGCCCAGAGTGGCAAAGCTGGAGAGTAAAATGAGAAGACAAGCCACCCCCTGCCCAGGTCTCCATGCTGGGAAGCCTCTGGCCCTTATAGAGGCCTCTGGACCCAGTGCCGTTCCCAGCCCCAGCAGAAGCTTCCTGACCAGGCTGTTATTTTTTTAAAAAATCCCTTTCGTGATTGCTTTGTTCCATAGAATAGAGGAGGAAGAGTAAACAGCCCTACCGTATACCATATATATGAGATATGGTGCAGTGGTTAAATGTCTGTACTGCAGGTAAAACTATGCTCACGACCTGGGGTTCAATCCCAGGTAGCAGGCTCATGGTTGACTCCATCCTTCCATCCTTTCGAGGTTGGTAAAATTAGTACCCAACTTGGTGGGGGGGGGCAATATGTAACCTGCATACTGCAATTAAAACTGTAAACTTCCCAGAGACCACTTGAAGTGGTATGGGGTGGTATATAAGCAGAACACTTTGCTTTTATAAAAAAAATATAAATTCAGAATATGTGTGTGGTTACATTCTGCTTTGATGGAAGGAGTAGCAGTAAGGAAAACTGTGGATGAGAGTGACCAAGTTCTCTGGATGAGACATTTGGTCACTCTCATCCAGAGTTTCCCTTACTGAGAACAAAGAAAAGTGTAGCTACTTCTCCAATTTTTTTTTCTATTTTCTAGTGCAACTGGGAGGAGACAACATTTTCTAATCTGATGCAGCTCCTAAGGTGGATGGTGCTCGCATTTAAATGTGGATCTTTTTCTGCGTTTCCTATCATTTTGCCTCAACAAAGTAGAACAGATTTTACTAAGCTGTTTAGGGTCTTCCTCTTGTACTTGACACTTTCCTTTCTCATTCACTCTCTCATCCTGTTTGACAAACTGGTTGCTTATTTGTATGTTGTACAAAAGGCAGGGAGCTACCTTTTATCTGAAATTCCCAGTTGATGCATTTATATAAGCAAATCTTAACTAGAATGGTATTAGCTGGGAACCTTGTAAATGAGAGGGGAATGTGCCAGGCTTCAATTTATCCCTGTTGGGTTCACTTAAATTTCAGTGAAGAAGAGATGCTTGTTATCTTAATCTACTGCTTGGGGTTGACAGTGCAACATCATTGCTGGAAACAAGAGTCCTTAGGAATCCTGTTAATTAGATCCTCTGGGAAAGGATGCCCTAGTCTACATACACAAGCCAAAACATTGTGCTTCTGTGTACAGAACACTTGCTGTATTTAAACCTGGCCTTTCCCTACGTTTCAGTAGATATTTTACTGGAGATGAAAAAAGATAATAGTTGTACTCCTCCTAGCATCCCTGTACCTAAAGCAAAGATGACTCTGATCCAAATCCCTAATGGGAAACACTGTCCTTTGAGCAGGCTATAGGGCAACCTTTCGTCAACCAAAATCCCAATGTTTTTGTAGCATCCCAACACCCAAACTAGTGCTGCCAAGATAGCTGGCAGTGGAGTGTACAGCAGCATAGAGCAGGTGTACATCCCAGCATAAATACCACATGTGAGGGGTGAGAATTTAATCTCTGTGGGTTTTTTAAATAGATGCTTACCAACACTTCCAAAAGGCTTTGCAATTTCAATGCAAAGAACTTAGATTTTTTTAAAAAAAAATCAAATGTGGGAGAAATGGGTGACCGACTCATCCATCGAGACAGAGAGCTTTCAGTCCTGAACTCTGAAAAATCAATGTCTGAATTCTTGTGCATTCAATTGTATTTATGTTGTTGAATGAACATATCCATCTGTTCCCCTTTCCCTGCCACTTGTTCATTTTTAAAAGACAGGCACACATTGATCTTCTCCCCTTGCTGGGAATAGCTGTAACTTTATAAGCTCACTAATGCATTCTGTCCCTGTGAGGGAAGAGGGGAGAATTTCTACAATTAATAAAATGTCATCAATTGGATAGGAACTTGATTTTTTCTTTAAAAAAGGGGGGGAGCAAATGTGATAAAAATAGGACAATACTATAAGAGACTTCTCCATCCCTACTCACTCTTACAGGAAGAAAAATGTTTTTGGGATGCCCTGCCATTCATAGGAGACATAGTCTTCACATAATCCTTCCATACCGGCATAAGAATGTGCAGTCTGAAGGCAGTTGAGTACTCACTTCTAGATGTATATGGGAAATATTCATACAATTTTGGAACATTTGTTTTTGCCAATGTGAAATCCTCTTGGGGATTAAGATGAGGAGAGGATGTGGCCCCTTAAGCACCTCCTGTACAATCCAGATTAAACCCTGGATCAGACTCATTACTCTAAGAAAATTGGAGCCATCACACTCTACTGGCCAGCAATTTTGATAAGAGCACAGTGGACTGCTGCAAAGTGGCTCCTTCTTCTTTTGAGCTGATATGACAGAGTTGGTTGCCAGTGACCTTCAGGACTCTAGTATATAGTATTCTATGATTTGTTTATGCTGTTGCCAGGAATGGGCGTCCCATTAAGCAGAGTAAGGCTGACACCTCAGGCAGCATTTGAGATGCCTTGAAAGGGAACCAAATTGCCTGTTATTTAATCTGCTGTAGGTTTTACTGTTATGTCAGGGGAAGGCAGTTGAAGGTTTTTTTTTCTTACCAAAATAATTTGTGGACTCTGAGAATTACACTTTTTAATTGTGGGTGAAGGAAGGCACCACTTGTTTATAGTAAAATTTATCAAACTCTTCCTCACTGGTGTGTTTGCCCTTGTATCATGTCACTAAACCATATGCAACTACATATTCTGTGGGGAATCAGCTGTCACTTATGGCAGTGCCTGAAAGAGCACTTTATTCTTAAAATTAGACATGGGCACGACTTGGCGAAATTGTCGTTTCCGTTTTCGGATATCGTTTCCGTTACGTAATGGAAACGGTAATGACAATTAAGATGTCAGAACTTGAACTCGAACCGAAAAAAGAAAAATTGGGTCTGATTTGTCATAATTCCTGGCATCGCGCGGCACAGAAAAAAAATTTTAAAAATAAAAAAACCGATTCCCAGCCAAAAAAGCAGGTGAAAATATGCCTGCCTGAGGGCACCTACCAGAGGGGTGGTTTCTGGGGGGGGGTCCCCAGCCTCCCCCTCCTGTCCTGGGCTGCTGGGAGGGGGCATCCTCAGCATCTCCATTTGCCATGCGGTGCGGGGGGGATCCAAAATGGCGTTTGCAATATTTTTTTTGAAACCGTGGTCCAAAAAACCACCAAAGCACCACAGAAACATGCAAAAATTAGCTATTTTAAATGCTTGAATTTTTACAGTAGCAGCAGTGGGTTTTTATAGCAGTAAAAGGTCGTACTGATTTTATTTTATTTTATTTTTATTTTTATTTTTTTACACCTGCCTAATGATGGGCTGGCCATGGGATGGGACCATGCAAATTTTTGGACCCATTCTACCAATTGCATGGCCAGGTTTTGACTGACACTTCTGGATGTGCAAGAGGGCATAAAAAGCTGAGGCACTCCCAGAAGAGTCGCAGTCCGGGCTTGGATATGGGTGGGAGAGGGCTGTGTATAGCTGGCTGCTGTGCTAGACTAGTTTCGATTTCGTAGAGCCTTTAGATTTCAGTTAGGCAGGCAGGGAGGGAATTGATTCAATTGAATTTTTAGGAAATAATAATAATTCCTTTCATTCTCTGTCTGCTGTGGGGAATAGCAACGCAGTTTATTCTTTTTTATTCTCCTGCAGTTTGTTAGGATTTCTTTTCTGATAGTGCTTCAAAAGGGGGAGGTTTGAGTGGGAGGGGAGGTTTGGATTTATTTTAAAAATTTCATTTGCTTGGTGGCAAGCCAAGGTCCTTTCATACCCTGCCTGCAGCTCTGCTGTGGGTGCACTGCCCACTTTGTTTGCAATAAAAATTGCAATTGCTTTATTCGATGCAGTCTTGTGCAGCAAGTCAGTTTAAAGTGTTTTCCGCCTGCTCTGGGTCATTGCAGGACCCGCGCCCACTGCCCACATGCCCGCCCCTCCCCCCTGCCGCTGCCACCACCCGCCCATGCCCCCCCGCCACCCCGCCCACCGCCTAGGGCGCAAAAACACCTAGCGCCGGCGGGACGCCACTCGCTGGGACGTCAAATCGCGCGGAATTGCGGCGGCGGTAATGACAAACGACATGAAGAAATGACAAATGTTTTAAAAATTTCACGAAAAACGGAAACGATCTGAAACGGACCCGTCCCGAAAAACGACAACTCGGAAAAAAAATTTCTGGTCGTGCCCATCACTACTTACAATCAGTAGGTACTGGTGTGAAAACACTGTAAAAATACATGTGTTCTTCTTGCACTTCCTCAAATGATCTGAAGTAAGAGAGAATATATTCTTCCTAGCTAGGAGTGATATCTAATCATGTGCAGTTGCTTAGATCTTCTATTTCCTTATGTAGCTAACATATTTCCCTTTTCCTGGTAGCAAATCCTTGCATATTAATGGCAATTCATGAGGTTTGCCATCTGCTCCCACACCAGCATCTCTAGAGTGCTCACTTACACCTAGAAAGCAAAGGTCACCATGTTTGCTCTATTAGGGATGCACAGAGCTTTCTGATCATGTATTAGAATGGTTGGTTTCATTTTGTTAACAGCAAGCTAGATCCCCAAAGAGCAATGTAGCTCAACAATTTGAAGATCTGAGTCAGATCAGGATCATAGAAGCGTAATCATAAGGAACCAAACTCATCATGTATTCAGCAAGATATCACTATACATGCTTGGCAGGATACAACTTTTAACAGTATTTGTTTTGGGGGTGGAAATACATGTCAGTTTTTGTTTCTCCAGCATTCAGCTTTAATTATTTTTCTTTTTCTAATATGAAGATTTCACAATCTCAGTTTTGCTTTCTCCAGCATTCAGCTTTAATTTTTTTTCTTTTTCTAATATGAAGATTTCACAATCTAACAAAGTCTTTACAAATGAATTGAAACCAAGCTCATCCCTGTTGATTTCAACCATATTCAATAAATGCAGCTGTCAAACATTTTCACTAATTTTTGTGGTGTTATATACCACCTATAAAACATTTTATATACGTTTTCTTTCAAGCTAGTCGCTCTGATATACCTAATATTAACTTCCCAAAGTTGTTTCCAGTTATCTATCTCAATATTATGTCCTATATTCTGAGCCCACTTAATCATACAATCTTTAACAATTTCATCCTCGGTTTTACGCTCCAATAGATGTTTATACATTTTCCTAATAAATTTCTCTTCGCTCCCCAAAAACAATATATCAAATTCAGTTTTCTGCATATAAAAACCTTCTTTTTTATCTTTACTGAACCTTGATTGCAACTGCGATTTTGCCCACCAGTCTAATATAATATTTTGTTTTTTTAATTCTTCCTCTGTTTTTAATTCAGTCTTACTATTTAATATATCTTGATATCTACCAAAACTCGTCTCAGTCATCAAATTTGGGTATGTGAAGGCTTCTATCGGGGACACCCAACCTGGGATCTTCCTATACATTTGTTTTTAATATTCTCCCATATTCTCCATAAAGCCTTCCTAATCATATGATTGCTAAAGTTTTTCTGTTCTTTTGCCTTCTCATACCATGCAAACGCATGCCATCCCAGATTCAAATCATGGCCTTCCAATTTCCAAACTCTTGGGTTTTCTAAGAGAATCCATTCTCTTACCCATCCCAATGCACAAGATTTATAATACAAATCCCAATCAGGAGCTCCCAATCCTCCTCTGTTTACACCATCTTGTAAAGCCTTCTTCCCAATCCTCGCTTTCTTTCCCTGCCAAATAAACTTCAAAACCAATTTATCCATTTCAATAAAAATGCTCTTTTCATTATTACTGGTATCATTTGGAATAAAAACAGCACTTTAGGTAACACATTCATTTTAATGACTGCAATTCTCCCCATTATTGATAAATGCATCCTACTCCATTTTTCTAAGTCTGATCGAATACCTTTCATAGTTTCCAAATAATTATCTTGATATACTGTACTTGCTTTTTTGTTATTTTAATTCCTAAGTATGTTATGGACTTCTCTTCTTTAAAATTAGATCTTTCCAACAATATTCTTCTTTCTTCTATTCCCATATTCTTAGTTAGTATTTTTGTCTTTTCTTCATTTATTTTAAGACCAGCCATCTCTCCAAATTCCAGTACCATTTTTTTCCATAACTCTACTGAGTTGACTGGATCTTCAATATAAAAACTACATCATCTGCGTAAGCCTGTAATTTATATTCCTCTTGCTTTATTTTCAAACCTTGTATCTCCTTTTGGTCTCTTATTTTTTGATTTAATACTTCTAATGTCAATATAAATAACAAAGGTGACAGGGGGCAACCTTGTCTAGTTCCTTTTTCAATTCTAATCTCTTCTGTAAACTCAGTATTAATTTTTATTTTGGCTCTTTGCTGTGTATATATAGCTGTTATATAATCTCTAAATCTTTGGCCAATTCCTATATATTCTAGATGCTTTAACATAAAGTTCCAATTAACATTATCAAACGCTTTCTCCGCATCTAAGAATATCAAAGCTACTTGTTTTTCTGAGTGGGCCTCATAGTATTCTAATACATCCAATATTGTCCTCATATTATTACGTATCTGACGTTTTGGTAAAAACCTGTTTGATCTTGGTGTATTATTTGCACTAGAACCTTTTTTAATCTGGCTGCCAATATAGAAGCAAAGATTTTATAATCTGAGTTAAGTAATGATATTGGTCTGTAATTTTTATTTCTTTGGGGTCAGTTTTCTCTTTATGAATTATGGCTATTGTTGCCTGCGTCCATGTTACTGGGATTTCCTTCTTTTCCAATATCTCTTCTAGTAATTTTTGTATGGTAGAGTTATTGTATCTTCTAATTCCTTATAAAATTCAATTGACAAACCATCTGGGCCCGGTGCCTTGCCACTCTTCTGCCATCTTATTGCATCCACAATCTCATTATAAGCTATAGGTTCCTCCAAGGCTGCTCTTTGATTATCTGTTATTTTTAGTTTACTATTTCCTCTCAGATATTCTTCCTGTTTTTCTTTTGAAATCTCTTTTCTTAGATATAAGTTTTCATAATACTGTTTAACAATATTTTTCATCTCTCTCTCATCATATCTTTCACTCCCCTCTTTATCCCTTAATACTTGTATACTTGTCCTTTCTTTTTCTTTTCTCAGTCTATAAGCTAACCACCTCCCTGGCTTGTTTGCATTTTCGAAAAAGTTTACCCTAGCAAACTTCATATTTTTTTGCCATTTCTTCTGTCCAGAGGGTATTTAAATGATGTTGTTTCATTTTCAGCCTTGCTCTTATCTCCTCTTTGGGTTTTTTTTTTTTAAGTTCTTTCTCAAGTTCTTGTATTGCCCTTTCTAATTCTTTTTCTTCTTTTTGCTTTTCTCTTTTCTTTTTGCTGCCATCTTTAATAAGATTCCCCGTGCAACTGCCTTGGCAGTATCCCATACAGTACACATTGGCATGTCAGGAGATATGTTTTCCTTGAAATAAAAACTCATTTCTTCTTTAAGTTGTATAACTAATTTTTTATCTTTAAGTAGAGAGCTATTGAGTTTCCATTGGGGGTTTTTCCTCCGAAGTCCTATCTTGGTTAAAATGGGATTGTGATCAGCAAATGTATTTGGTAAAATTTCTATTTCTTTAAGTTCCTTCATAATACTAGTTGATATCCAACACATATCTATCCTTGACCATGATCTGTGTCTATGTGAATAAAAAGTGAAGTCTCTACCGGTGGGGTTTCTAGTTCTCCATGCATCTACTAAACCTAATTCTTCTGCTATTTGTAGAAAACTTTGAGGGATTAACTGTCTCCTACCTTCTCTTCCCTTCTCCTTTTCTGATTTTGTATCTATTTTTTTTTCCACCACTGCATTGAAATCTCCAACTATAATATGTTCATCCTGATTGGCTTTGACCAGCTCTTGTTCTAGAAGCTTATAAAAAGGATCTTGTTTTTCATTAGGTGCATATATATTTACGATTAAAGATTTTTTGCCTTCTCTCTGTATCTCTATCATTAAAATTCTAGCATTATCGGAGGCAAAGACTAATTTTGGGTTCCATTCTTTTTTAACATAAATCGCCAACCCCCTTTTTTTTTCTTTTTGGTCAGATGCTGTAAAAACTTCCCCAAGTTTTGGATATTTTAGAAGGTGTTCATCCTTTTTCCTGATATGTGTTTCCTGCAAACATATGATGTCAGCCTTTAATCTCTTTAATTGATAAAATGTCCTCTTCCGTTGTTTGGAAACGGATCTGATAAATGTTGGAAGTGTAAGGAGAAAGAAGGAACCTTCTATCACATGTGGTGGACATGCACAGTGATTAAAAATTATTGGAAAAGAGTACATGAGATGTTACAGAAAATATTGTGTTGTGTGATACCATTCAAGCCAGAAATATTTTTGTTAAATATCATGCCGGAAATTAAAGATTATAATAAGAAACATTTATTAATGTATATATTAACTATAGCTAGGATTCTGTTGGCAAAATACTGGAAAACAAAGGACTTACCGGAACAACATGAGCTTCTGGACAGATACTTGGAAACAGCAGAAATGGACATTTTGTCAGAAATACTCAAGGAGAAAGACCTACAGAAGGCAAGAGAACGCTGGAGACCTCTATATGTTTTCTATGAGAAAAAAGGTGCTAATAGACTCTGATCCATAGTAGACTGAATTTATATTTAGATTTGAGATCAAGATTGGTAATGAGGTGTATTTCTATGTAAGGTTTCCTTTTTATTTATAACAATAATAAAAATTAAAAAAAAATGCAGCTGTCCTCTGCATACTGATGAATGGAAGTAAATCACGTTAGAAATTAAAATCTGAAATTCATTTATCTCCAAATACTGCATTCTAAAGCATATTTAAGTACTTTGGGGGTCTGAATATAACAGGGATATATGAGAAGTAAAAAGAATGGCACATAACCAAAAGGGGTTATAAGATAGGCATTTAACTTGCTGGCTGGTCAACTCCAGGGGCAGGTTGGATCACTTTTTTCCCAGTGAAAACAGAACAGAATCACTGGAGCAAAACAAATCATACGGGGCTGCGGGGGGCTGCTGCAGGGTGCTGCATTGCGTCCGATAAACACTATTTCATTCAGCAGTTGGTATGTACCAACAACAGTTGGTACGTCTTACCACTAGAGATGGGCATGAAATGGCAAAATGGTGTTTCGTTTCATTTTTTGTTTCATTTTTCTTGGTTTGTTTTGTTTTCTTTTGACAAAATTTGTTTTAAGTAAAAAATCATTTTGCTTTTTTGTTTCCTTTCATGTTTTTTTTAAACACTGTCCCCCTCCCCCCGCAATTGGGCACGTTGGGAGGAAAAGGCACGGGGTTTTCAAACTGTCTTTGAGTCATTGAAACAAGAGCCGCTTGCTTTGATTGCTCAAAGACAGTGTTATAACCCCACACCATCCCCCCATTGAGCCAGATGGGGGGAGGCATGGGTTTTTTAAACTATTACCACTTGCCTCAGGGTCTCAAAGACAGTTTTAAAAACCCCATGCCTTTCCCTCCCCCCAAATCAGGCGCCTTGGGGGGAATTGCATGGTGTTAAACTGACTTTGAGCCACCAAGGCAAGCGGCAATACTGCTTGGCTCGGTGGCTCAAAGACTGTTTTAAAACCCAGTGCCTTCCCCCCATCGGGCGCACTTGAGGGAAACAAAAAACGAAGGGAAACGAACTGAAAATTTCCAGTTCGTTTTGTTTCACTTTTCTTTAAAATTAAGTTAGTTTTTCATTTCATTCTGAAACAAAATAAAAATGAAAAATGAAACAAAAAATCATTTTGTGCCCATCTCTACTTATCACCACTAGACCCCAAGCAATCCTATCTGGCCTTCAGTAGATCACTCCAAAAACACCAGTGTAAATAAGCCCCAAGCTACCTAGAAGGAACCCTATTGTACAGGACCTAAAATTCAGTATCCTGTTTTCTGTTAGAGCCAGTCTGATTGCAGTAGGAATCTCCTATGCAGGAGACAAATATGTAAGCAACCCTGAGAGTATCCACCATTTGCCAGTTTAACATGTGACACCCTTAAGTAGGCTGCAATACACATGGCACAATGTCTGCCTGGGTACCCAGGAGTTCAATTAAGATACCTGATTAATTAGAGAGCATCCTTCGATTTTCTTGCCTGAAGACCGTTTCCCTCTTTCTTTTCTCCTCAACCCACCCTAGAGGCTGACTGGGCCTGTGTGACAACAGCTATGGGCTCAGGGCTTCCTGAATATCAAAACTCTGTGTTAGTCAGTCCCTCAAGTGAGTTGCACCCCTTTCAAGACTGGAATTTCAGACTGCTTCAGGCCTTAGGGCGGAAAGAATGTCTTCCAGCAGAGAAACAGAAGATGACATTTTAATAAAGGCTTAAGGAAATATCAATGGAAGTAATGGGGTTCTGTGAACATGTTGCTTTTCTTGTGCGATTTCCCCATCATATAAGAATGAGGTAAACACAGCAAACAGTTGCTGATGTTTCAAAGACTTGAAACCCTTTGGTCACATCTTGATCCTTCGGATAAACCAGGGATGAGGTGAATTCTCTTGGATTTGCATTGTATTTGGGCTCAGCAAATGTAATCATTTGTTTAAAATTGAAAAAAATGGTTGTTTTCCCCCTTCAACCCAAGTTTCTGAACCTGACCTCTCAATACTTCTTGGATAATATCTTGTAAATGTGGAGCTTAATAGGACCTCCGTGTTATCTCTTCAGTCTGCATACACAGTGTCTTCCCCATTCACTCTCCTCAAATGATACTTTCAGGTCTGGCAAGGCAACAGGGATGACAGGCCTTGCCAAGGGCTGAAGTGCTAGCTGAAATTTCTGACAATGGCTGCTCCGCCCGGCCTCGTGCCGAGCAGGGGCACCTTTGCCGGCCGGTTGAGGGAGGCGGCTATTGGCTCCGCTACTGGCGTAGCCTACGGTAGGGGAGCGCGCCCTTTATAAGTCCTCGGCGCGCTCCCCACAGCCTGCCTCCGCAATCGCCGGTTTCTTCGTTGGAGTGAGCGGCAAGCTTTCCTGGAGCGCCTGCCTGACGCGCCGTTGCTCCGGCTTTGCTGTGCAAGCTCCTGCTTGCTATAGACTCCCGACAATCAGCTGATTGTCGGGAGCTGCTGCTTCCTGGTTGCGTCTCTCCGAGCCCCGGGTTCAGGTTCACTCACTCTGGGGACGGATCTGGGAGGCAGCTTTACTGGATGGCGGGCGCGGGCGAGTGCAACGATCCGGAGCTCTTTTAGCTCCTGTCATCTCAGCTGCTTCTCGGAGCGTTCTCGACAAGCAGCTGAGCTGGCTGATGAGTACCTTCCTTCTCCTGCTTTGGGAGGGGGAGGGTGAACTTGCTAAGCTAGGCTTCTTCTGATTGTTGGGAGAGGCCGCTCTTCGTTTGCCTCCGGCGCGTCTTCAGGAGCGCCGGTCAGACTGCTTGGGTGGAATTCTTCCTTGGCTTCATCTGGGCGAGCCGCCAGCTCGCTTCCTGCTCCTGACAATCTGCTTATCGTCGGGAGACCCCACGCCTCCGTTTGCCTCCCGAATCCTTGCCTGGTCAGGTGGAGTCGTTCTGGGGCCGGTCCGGGAGGCGGGTATACTCAGATAGGCAAGACGGAGCTATTTTTTCTCTTGTTATCTCAGCTGCTTGTCGGAGCTCTCCCGACGAGCAGCTGAGTCCCTTGAAAAGTGCTCACCCTTATTCAGCTTTCCAGTGGGAGGGGGAGCACGGACTTAGTGGGCTTTTTCAAAGGGAGGGTGCCTGATGGCCGTGAGCTGCCTATTTTGCCTTCCTTTTCAGGGGCTGGATGGGGATGTGGGCGAACCAGCTTCATAAGCTCTGCGAAGCCTCTGTGATTGCGGAGTGCCGCTGGAGGGATTGTGCCCCCACTCCTTGTTGGCTGGTGTTGCTAGCCTCGCGGTGCTGTCATCTAGACAGGATTGGGGGGGCTTAGCCCTGTGGGGTTGTTTTTGAAGCCTGCATGGGGTATCGTCTTTTTGGATCCCTTCTGCCCCCCCTTTTTTATCTTAGAACTTTTAGTTGTTCAGTCCTTTTGGGTTGGGTGGCCATTTTATGGTACAGCCCTTGGCGGCCATTTTGGGCTGTACTTTTTGGGCCCAATTTTGATCTTTTAATCTGTCCTGATCTGTTTGGCTAGGCACCCTAGGCGCCTTTAACTACACAGTTCTTAGTGGGGCCTTGTTTGGGGAGGGCTGGGCGCTCTTGTTTCTCCTCTTGACTTTATCCCGGCTTGGCCTTCATGCCTTTGTATGCACCCGGTGGGATCGCAAGGTCGGCCATTTTGATTGCCAATCTTTGGCATCCTGGTGGTTGGTGTAATCAGTATCCATCCTCCCCTTTTGTTGTTGTTCTGCTTTTGGTGCTGCTTGCTCTGGCATTACCACAGTGTGGTGCCCCTTGTTCCCTTAGGTGCTGATCTACATCCATCTGCCCGGCGGGACATAAGAACATAAGAACATAAGAAGAGCCCTGCTGGATCAGGCCAAAGGCCCATCTAGTCCAGCTTCCTGTATCTCACAGCGGCCCCACCAGATGCGTTTGGGAGTGCATGAGACTAGATCTCTGTCTCCTGGCACCACTCCCCTGCATCTGGCCCTTGAAGTACCCTGGTTTAAAGCCTAGAGATTACACATCTCCATCATGGTTTGTAACCCGTGATGGACTTTTCCTCTAGGAATCTGTCCTATCCCCTTTTGAAGGCATCCAGGCCAGATGCCATCACCACATCCTGTGGCAGGAAGTTCCATAGACATCCTGAGTGGCCCCGAACCCCTCTGTCAGTTTGTGGACTTATTTGTGGAGTCTAGTGTTTTTGTATTGTTCATCTGAAGTTAATTGGCGGTAATTTTTTCTACTTCAGTGGTGGCCTGCCTACCCACACGTTCAGCCATTTTGTGCTCATCATCTTTCAGTGTGTTTGGGGGTGGGCGTAATCCGCTTCCATCCTCTTTCTCCATTGTTGTTATACCCGTGCCACGATTTGTTTCGGCAGTCACAGACTAGGGCCATCCTTTTGATACTCTTGGAACCCATTTTGGACCCGTGCCACACCCACGTGGCTGAGTTACTTGTCCCCTGTTTTCCCCTTATGTTCTGCCACGCCATCTTGACCCCACCAGATGTGTTTGGGAGAGCATGAGACTGGATGTCTGTCCCCTGATGCCACTCCCCTGCATCTGGCTCTTGCAGTACCCTGGTTTCTACATCATGGTTTGTAACCTGTGATGGACTGTTTCTCAAGGAATCTGTCCAACCCACCTGCATTATTTTGCATGTCTCAATCATAGCCTCCCTCAAGCGCCTTCTTTCCAGACTAAAGAGGCCCAAATGTTTTGGCCTTTCTTCATGGGGGAGGTGCCCCAGCCCAGTAATCATTTCCAGGTCATTTAGGAACAGACTGAAAAGCACCGGTCCTAGGACAAAACCTGGGGCACACTGCTTTGCACTTCTTCACCATCTTCCCTGGGACAGATGTAAGGCTAACGGGCCTGTAGTTTCTTGGGTCCTCCCTCCTTCCTTTAAACAAACAAACTAACAAACAATAAACTGGTCTGACAGCTGCCATCCTCCAGTCCTCCGGCACTGTGGCCGCTTTAAGAGACAAGTTGCATATAACCATTAAGAGATCTGCAGTTTCATTTCCCAGTTCCCTAATAACCCTTGGGTGGATACCATCGGGGCCTGGTGACTTGTCAATCCTCAAATTATCGATTAGTCCTCAAACCTCCTCTCTTTTAGCCTGTATTTGATTTAATTCTTGAGTCATGAGGGGCAGCCCAGGCAGCGGAATCCGCTCAAGGTCCTCTGTCGTGAAGACAGGCGCCACTAATTGCATTGGCTGTTACACACCACCAATTGGGCCGGCTGTTACATACCAGGGCCATCCTTCTCATTCTCTTTGAATCCGTTGATTGGTTGGGGCCATGCCCACGCCGCTGAGTTAATTTGCACCTGTTTGCTCCTTATATTCTGCCATGCCGCCTAAGGAGGGAGATTCTAATGGGAAGGGTAAGAGTAAGGCCCCTGCCAAGTAAAGGCCTAATCATCAGCCCCCGCCTCCTTCATCCTCTTCGTCGGATGATGAGTCGCCTGGTCTTTTGGCAGCTTGGAAGAAGCTATTCCGTTTGGAGCGCGAGTGCACTGAATGGCAGGGGACGGCCGTGTCTTATGGGGGTAGGCTACCTACGAGCGAGGACAAGGCTCAGAGGAGGGCAGAGCGTAACCTAACGATGGCTAATGATGACATGCATTTCTTCTCTTGAGTCCGCTTTAGCAGGATCTGCCAGTACCGTTTCTGCAGGTATGCCATCTGTGACTACTGAATTAGCCGTGTCATCGCATGCTCCGCTCGCCCCCCCCCCGGTTGCTGGGTCTTCCAACGTCATCATGTTCCCGCCTGGCGCTGCAGACTCATCGCTTCCGGCCCTTGTTTCAGCCTAGGCTGTGTCTTCGCATGGTAAGTCGGTTCCAGCAGTCCAGCATCCACCCGTCATAGAGTTGCGGCACCTGGTCGTCCATTTTTGCGCAGACTGTGCTATAGTATTGTGGGACTTCGTAGTCCTCATCATAGGTGCCACATTTCGGCCGAAATTAAGGAAAATCTGTGTATCTGGCTCGAATTTTTTTTGTCCAGATTTAATGGGATTAATTTGGTTCTGAACATATGGCGGCAGCAGACTGGCAGGTACAAACCGATGCTTCGGGAGCTCTGGGCTTCGGTTTGCATTTTAGAGGTAGATGACGTGCTCCCTCGTTCCCCCCTGGGGTGGCAGCGCAGTTGTATTACCCATGACCTAACCCATTTTTGGAGTTATTCTGAGGATCCTGATCTCTCCTAATAGGTTATGTAGGCTGGCTAACGTATAGCCTCGAGTTTGTTCCACCAGTTGTGAGGTTGCCTTGTTTCAAGCTGCCACTTTGGTACCTTTTCCGCCGCCTCACGTGTTAGCGAGCTGCTTGCCCAATCCAAACCGACACCTCGCTTCTGCATTACTTTGGTTGGTTATGGCCTTTGAGCAGGAGCAGGTCTTTCTGCATATGTGTAGATCGAAGACAGACTAGCGAGGTAAGGGCTGCGCGATACACCTTTGTAGGTGTTCTGTGCTCCAAAATTGTCCTATCATAGTGTTATATAGGAATGCCCGGCTCGTTGACAATTATCGGGGGTACCTATTTCAACATGAAGATGGATCGCCTGTGACCATTACCACGTTTGGACAATTTCATGAGGGCTATGCAGGTCGCTGGCAGATTGGGCTGTATTGTGGGGACTCATTCGTTCTGGACAGGCGCTGCTTCTCCAGCGGCTGCCATTGACATCGATTTGGTTGGCATCCAACAAATCGGGTGACGGAGATCCAGACAGTTTAAATCCTACGTACGACCACTAATGGACCGGTGAAACCGGGCCAGTTGTTCTTTCTTTTCTTGTTACAGGTTCTACCTCGGGGAGCCATGCTCGAGTGTTGGTTTACGGCCACAGTTTTTGTTTACTGGGCCTCGAAGTTTCCAAGACAGTCTGGATGTGGCCGCGATCTCGGCCTGGGCCAATGGGCTGATTTCCAGTGGAAGGGCAAGAGGGGGATGCCCTTGCACGCCTTGCTTACTGTTGCTCTCAGTTGCCCCCCTGACACCTTGCCGACCATCGTGGTTGTCCATTTGGGAGGACATGACTTGACTCACAGGTCGGGCAAGTCCCTCATTCTCAAGATCATTGATGATCTGAGAGCGTCCTATCATACTCGCCCATCGGCGACTCGCATGTCGGGCGAGTCCCTTATTCTCAAGATCATTGACGGTCTGAGAGCGTTCCATCGTACTCGCCCATTGGTGGCTCGCATGGCGGGCAAGTTCCTCATTCTCAAGATCATCGTTGATCTGAGAGCGTACCATCGTACTCGCCCATTGGTGACTCGCATGGTGAGCAAGTTCCTCATTCTCAAGATCTTTGACGATCTGAGAGCGTTCCATCGTACTCGCCCATTGGTGGCTCGCATGGCGGGCAAATTCCTCATTCTCAAGATCATCGTTGATCTGAGAGCGTACCATCGTACTCGCCCATTGGTGACTCGCGTGGAGAGCAGGTTCTTTATTCTCAAGGTCATTGACGACCCGAGAGCGTTCCATCGTACTCGCCTATTGGTGGCTCGCATGGCGAGCAAGTTCTTCATTCTCAAGATCATTGACAATCCGAGAGCGTTCCATCGTACTCGCCCATTTGTGGCTCGCATGGCGGGCAAGTCCCTCATGGTGTGCATTTATTGGACAAGGGCCTGGATATCCTTATTCAGAATCTTAAGGAGGGCCTGAGGGCCGAGTTGTTCGGCTGTGGGGTAAAGAGCCGCAGTGCGCCTCTTTGTTGGCGGGTAGCGCATAAAAAGTTAACCATTTAGGTCCCGAATCTAATTACATCTTCACGTCTTCAGCAGCCTTCCATTAATAACCCAATAGGATTTAGTTAGGGAGCAAATAATAATAATAACCCAAAACCCTAGGAGGGCTGCCAACCTTTAATCAAGCGTTGATGCCAAAAGATCTCGTTGGCATCCTCACTGCGGCAGTTCAATGGGCCGCAGGAAATTGGTGGAGTAACGGGACCTAATCAATTTGTTGTTACCATTTTGATGATGCGCTACGGCTCAGGCCCTCCTAAAGTTATTGTTCATTGATAAGTAATTTAAAATTCATTACTGTAGTTAATAAAGTTGTGGCCCTTATTTAACCCAAGCGGAACGTGTGTTGCCTCTTTCTTTCAACCTGGCCCGGCAATGGCTGTGTTTCCTCAGATCTCCAAGCAAAGAGATGAATCACTGGGTAAGCAGCTCAAGAGGAAGGAAATAAGATAGTTTATCAATAAGTTTGGTTTTCTTTCTGGGAGGTTATTTTAAATCTGGACACACACCTCCGCTCATGCCCAAATACACTCAGGACCCACTGGCTTAGCATGAAAATATTTGGATAGGTACACCAGACAGTCAGGAATAATGGAAAAGGACTGGAAAGAAAAAGTTGGTGGATGCTTCCCTTTGGGCCCATTGAATCATTTGGGACAAGGCAGCAGAACACTGCTACCATGACGCCCAAAACATCTTTCTTGCACAAGCCCAGGCAGAAACAGTTGCAAGGGCACATGAGTAAGGCTAGGAATGCTCCTCGTGGGTTGAGCCTTCCACAGAACCCAAGGGCATCACAGAACCTGGAAAAATACCCCACACGCTTTATATGAGGCCAGGAGAAATGTGAGCACAAGTAGGCATCAACCTCTGTAGCTATTTGCCACATTTTGCTGCCATTCATGCTATTTTCTTTTCCATAGCTTGGAATTTCAATATCAGATGCACGCACGCACGCATGCACGCACACACACACACACACACACACACACACACACACACACACACACACAGAGAGAGAGAGAGAGAGAGAGAGAGAGAGAGAGAGAGAGAGAGAGAGCCCTGCTACAAAGTACTGTACTCAATTAAATATCTAAGGAGGTGGCAGCAGAAGCCTCTTGCAATTAAACCAACAAGTCTTAAGCCACTTTTAGAATTTTCATGTGTAAGCTCTTTTGGTGTAAGCTTTCACAGGTTAAAGCCAATTTATTTAAATGCATGCAGGAAGGCCTCAGCAGACAGACATTTGTACAGAGCTAGGGGGGACTAGGAAGGAAGATCACTGATGGGTCCAGCACAATGATGCTGTAATAAGTGGCCATTACAAATCCTTAACAGTCCCTTGGGAGGTTAATGAAAGTAAAGATTTGAATGGTAGTTGTTGAAAGTCCTCGAAAGGTCTTTAGAGATGTGAACAGAATAGATAAACAGATTAACATTTGTATGATAGAGAAAGGTTTCGTATGGGTCAAGCATAAGAAAAACCGATTTTCTAGGAAATTGCTATTTTTATGAGATTTATGAATGCAGGAATAATTTATTATGTCAAGTTCTGTTGGACTTCTCCTGAGCCTATTAGGATCTTCAATATATGTTGCATAATTAAGGTTTTACCATTGCCAACTTCCCCATTCCCGTGAGTTTCTAGTGAAATTTGAACTCAGCTCTCCTGAGTCTATCACTCTACTGGCTGTCACTGTAGTAGTAAGGTTAGGCAAATCTGTCAGATTTGACCTCTCTTTGATAAGAATTGTGTGGATTTTGAAAACAGGCATCTGAAGACATTGCTTAAGGCCTGTGGATAACCTAAGTGGCCCTTCAACAAAGCTGTGTCCTGACCCAGAAGAACAATGGATCAGTCTGAGACCCAGACCCGACAGAAGAACTTGGTCACTCCCTACATGGCTGGGGTGTCTGAAAAACCTAAAAGGAGTTTTGGCAAACACCACATTCCTGTTTAGTTCAAACCCACAAACACACTAAGGCAGCGATTCATCCGCCCACATGACCTGACACTAAAAGACAAGAGGAGCTATATAGTATATGCATTCCAGTGCAGTGAACAGTGTGCAGACCTCTACATTGGAGAAACTAAACAGACATTAAACAGCAGGATGGCCACAACAGCTCAGGACCAGAATGAGCAGTGCACCTCCATTTGAAGGACAAAGGACATTCATTTAAAGATGAGGATGTACACATATTAGACAGAGAAGATAGGTGGTTTGAGTGAGCGGTCAGGGAAGCCATTCATGTGTGTATTGAAAGCCCCTTTCTCAACAGAGGTGGGGGACTCAGACACAATCTGTCTGCCACTTATCAAGTGGCCCAGAAAAATCGAAAGCACTTCACAACTCTACCGGCAAGGCCATAGCTAACGACCCATACTTAATGGGTGTTGGGAAAGGTTCCATAGGTGAAATTTTCACACACCTTAGGCCATTGTCCACCTATCAAGCCTATTCAGGCCACTGTCCAACCTATGCGCCTATTCAAACCGGGGTGATGTGAAATGAAGGGGAACTATAAAATGGAGGACTCACCACTCACTTTCCTCTGACTGATGAAGCTGCTTGGATGAGCAGAAAAACATTTCAGTCTCTCAAGAAAAGAAGTCCAGTTGCCATGACTCAACTTCCAGATAAACCCACCTGGATGACTGAGAATCTTCACAGACATACATAAGAGAGGGAATATATGTGAAGAAAAATTAGCACTGTGCCCCCTGCTCTGGCAAAATGATCCAGTAATTCCATACCTTCGTGAGTTCATCTCCTCATCTACCAGTGAATAACACAGAGAGATGTATCAAAAAAGTTCATTATGTGGTCCAGCTCTGCCATTCTAAGCTGATAATCGTGATCATGATGAACACTAGTCCAGCTTGGTTTATGTAGACTACACTGCATGCAGCACCTTCTTTGTTGAGTACAGTACTTACATTATTCTTACCTGTAAAGGCCTGTACATTTGGTAAGAGTATATAAAACACATCTCTGTGTTGACTAGGGTTGCACTGAATAATCCCTTGTTTTTCCTTTCAGAAAACCACAATAATGTGAGTGCAATATGTTCTTTGTGTGCCTAAGTGTCCTCTGGCTACTAAGAGTATGCAAACATTTCCTCTCTAAAGTCCTAGTACATTGTTTTTTTCTTGCACTGTCCTATTCCTCATCTACTTCTAGAATGTCTTCTAAGGGTGATGTTTACCTAAAGGTGATTTTGTACTAAGTAGAATTATCTCCTGGTGCTATAGGCAGTCAGATGTAGCAATTATTAAAGGCAAGTGGTTGCAATTGAGAGGAAGGGCAATTTAAATGAATCAAAATCATAATTTAATGAGGAATGCTAGCCCAGGCACAGTGTTGGGGCTGGCAAATAAAAAAAAATTGCAAAAGCTATGGTGTAATAGTAGCTCAACCCCAGTTTAAACTAAATATTGCTGCAGTCCTGTATCTTTTTCAACTGAAATCCCAAAGCTAAGTACAGGTCCAAAGAGGTTATCTACCACTTTTTTTTTTCTTTTAGTGTAGTGGAAACTTTAATTATCTCAGTTTTAACTGCCTGTTGGTGAGAAACTACACCCTCACCCCTCCACATAATTGAACTTTCTCTGACCTTTTTATCACATGCCCTGCACATTTCCTATTAGAAACACTTGATATGTTCATTGGTGAGAATAGAGAAGGAATTGAAGAATTTCCCAGGTGGTATATTATGGCAGGAATTGTTAAAAGCTCTGCTGAGGGGATAGATGGATATCAGGTAGAGAATTACAGCATTTGAACATACGGATTATGCCACTCTTTGTTAAGCTGTGTGTTAGGAACTCATTCAGCAATGCAAAGCTTAGCAGGCTCCCCCCTAGAGCTTAGGCTGGGCACAATAGTGCAGTTGGTATTCATGCATAACAGTCTCAGATACCTTTGCAGGTGTGTTCCTTAAAGGAGATTTCTCATTTTCACCAGATTCATGGCAGAAGATAACATGGGGACCATTTTTGAGAGGTTCCTGAACCTTTTCCATTCTGTGCTATCAATGTGGTCAGCAATAACCCCATGTTCTCATGTTGCTGCAATACCCCTTCCGTTCTGTGGATAAAAGAAGATGGGAGATGCAATTCATTGAAACCTAGAGAATCACAAGTGATTTCCCCAAGTGGCCTAAGATTGAGGGAACAAGGGGCATTTCAACGTGTCTGCTTAAAATCCCCTTAGACATGCATGATAGATATAGGTATGAGTCAATTTGACCTGGTTCATTGAAATTTGTATGAGTTGCATCAGAGGGGGTCCAGCCAATGACAGCTCAGCTGGACCCTTCTGAACACAGCCAGGTCGCCACCATGGGAGACCCACGCTGGTGACCAAACCATTTTTAAAGGGGTACAGCTGAGCTGTCATCAGTTGGACCCCTTGAAAAATGGCCCAGTCGCTACTAGGGGGAATCCTCTGGTGGCAACTGGGCCAGTTTTAAAGGGTCAGCTGCCGCACTCAAAATCTGGCATATCCTGCTTGGGTCCTCCTTCCATGATGGTGCTCCAGTGTGGGAGGGACCCCTCAGACTTCTCTTCCCTGCCTCCTCCAGCAGCTGACCACTCAGATAAGGAGGCGGGGCTGGGATTCATAATATGCGACCAACGAGTGGTCGGCTGTCCAAGGAGGCAGGGAACGGAAGCTCAAGCTCCTGCCTGGACTGGAGCATCACCAGAGAAGGAGGATCTGGGTGGCATGTGCAGGATTGTGAGTGGGGTAGCCAGCCAGGAGGGGAGGGGAAGGAACATGGCTGTAGTGTCACACGTATGAATTTGGATGGCATGGAAGGAATGGATTTGTGCCCATCTGTAGCTGCAGATCAAGTGACCTATTGATCCAAATTAGACAGGCACTTATGCATCATCACCCAAAACAAGATGTCAAAATACTGTATGACATGTAATTGCAAAACATCTGTGTATGTTATGCACATTTGCACAATAATATCAGTCTAATTAATCTACATGATTATGTGCATTTAGATTACCTATACACACATCAACAGTATTACTATATTTTAAAGTAGTCCTCCATAATTTTAGTAGCTCCCTGGTGCCTTTCTTCTGCTATCTCAATTCAGTGGCACCAGTGCATGTGTGTGTGTGTGTGTGTGTGTGTGTGTGTGTGTCTGTCTGTCTGTTGGGGAGGGGAGCAAGTTTGCCTTTGGAACAAAGTATGTGTCCTGAGCAACCCTTGCCTAGAAAAAGCTTAGCACCCCTGACCTAGTGGATACAGGACTAAAGAACAGAGAGGGTCACAAAGAAAAAAAACGACACACTGTTTTGTCATTTCATTATGTAATGAAACATTATGAAACAAAACAAAATGCAAGCAAGCGTTCTGTCAAGAAACAAAACAAAATGCCATTTTGGAAATGTAACGTTTCATCTTACCTTGCCAGGACATACCAACACCATCCTAGGGAGTGAGGACAGCAGGCTGGAAATTGCAATCCTTGTTCAGAAAGATGAGGACCCAGGAATGGATGATGTACCAGTGAGATATTGTGGTCCATCTGTGGGAAGAGATGGGCCACCAGGTAGATCCATGTGGAGGATGATTTGATGGTGATTTGGGAAATATTCCATGCAAAAATCATATGAAAGCAACAGGATACGGTAAGATCCAACTTCATTTACCCATAAACCCCTTTTAGTTAAATTTAAAGAGAGAGGATTGGCAGGTGGCTACATGCCTGCTAGCATATGCTGCAGTAGCTACTATTGAGTCACTCTGTCTCATGTTAGGTCTTCCTTTCTTCTTACTGTCCCCATCACTAATATGGGGCTAATGAAAAATTACAACCAATAAAGGATGGCGTGTTTCAGGCTGGTGGGCTGTAACTGAAGAAAATGGCATAGTATGGTTAATAACTTGTGTCAATTTTTGTTTTTGAAAAAAGAGACAAGCCTGGTTTTGGAGCTGGTCATATGGACGAATGATATGTTCATGAACAATAATCAGTCCAGTTTTCTGTCCAACTGTGTGGCAGGCTTTCTTCATGCATGTGATTATGAGTGTGGGTTCAAAACAAGAGGTAAACAAGCCGGCTCCCAGATGCCCATGCAACATCTCAATGGAGCTCTGGGCAAGAGTGCAAGTGTGCAGCTTAGATGGAATTTAGCTCATGATTAATATTAACAAAGTCCTCCTTGCAGTGTGCTAAATATAAAGCTCTATTATTCTGAAATGTTGGAATGGCATTTGTGTAGATAACTGTAATGATACAACTGTGTATTTTGCTTCTGTGTATAAATCTATAAATTACCATGTAACCTCAATTTTATGCCTGAAGAAGTGAACTTGATCCATGAAAGCTCACATTAAATCATAACAGTATTTAAAGCACCACAATGGTTTTGCTTTATTGTTTTCATTAGAGATGGGCACGAAAGGAAAAATGAAGGGCTGTTTCATCATTTTGTTAGGTAACAAAATGAAATGAAACGAGGAAGCATTTTGTCTTTTCCCCCCCGTTGAAAAGAACCATTTCGTTCCATCTGTAAAAGGGGTCCCTTACCTGCTGGACTCGCAATAAGCTGCCACTGCCGCCGGAGCTCAGGAGTGGGAAGAGAAGGAACTGGGTCCCCGCAGCCACTCTGGTGCTCTCTGCTTCCTCCTCTCAGCCTAGGCTTCCAACCTACTCTCAGCTGGGAGGTGGGTGGGGGTGACTCCCCTGGGTCCTAGCAGCACTAGATTTGTTGCCAGGAAGCCATTTTCAGAGGGCTCCAGCTGAGCTATCATTGGCTGTATCCCCTTAAAAATGGCCCGGTTGCCACCAGGGAGGATCCCCTGGTGGTGACTGGGCCATTTTTAAAGGGGTCCAGCCAATGACAGCTCGGCTGGGCCCCTCTGAACATGGCCATGTTGCCACCGCGGGAATGCCATTCTGGCAACCTGGCCATTTAAAAAGGGGTACAGCTGAGCTGGCCCAGTTGCCACCGAGAGATCCCCATGGTACCAAATGGTCCATTATTAAAGGGGTACAGCTGATGACAGCTTGGATGGACGCCTTTAAAAATTGTTCCTGGGCACCAAATCCGGTGGCTCTAAGACCCAATGGAGCTGTTTCAATTCATTTTGTTTTGTAGAATTTTTTTAAAAAATCATAAAAAAACAAAATGAAATGAAATGGGGTAGGCATGAAATGAAGCAAAATGAAACATTTTTCCGTTTTGTGCCCATCTCTAGTTTTCATTTTCATTTGGTTTTGCCTGATATACTAGCACAGTCTAACATGGCTATCTTTTCAAAAACCAATTTAAGGAGTGGCTTTACACCCTTGGGGGAAGAGTGTACAAGAACAGAGTCATGGTTAGGCTTGCACAGGAAGGTTCTAAGCACAAAGTTGCCTCTGGCCAAGTCCTTGTGTCTGTAGCCATATTAAGTAACCCTTAAAATGTCTGCTACATTTACATGTACATAGAACTCAAGATTTACAAGAACACAGTGATAAGCAGCTAAAAAGGAAATGTGAAATTCTGCCATAATTCAGATGGAAAAAAGTCTCATTTCCCCCTTTTAGCTGAAAAGCCCATTGGATAACTCTGGGAAAGACAATATTTATCTCTCTGGCTAACTTATCCCCACAGGTAAGGGGTGGTGCTAAATATATATCAGTTCTTAGAAGACAGAAAGGAAAGGAATTAGTAAACCTTTTTCAACTCATTGCCTCCCTCATACTTTTCTTTCTTTCCCAAACAACCATCTTAACAGGAAGGCGTCCCATCCTCTCTCCAAACTTTTCCCCATTTAGAAAAGTAAAGGGCATTGCTCAAGAAACAAGCATAAGATACCCTACAACTATGAAGTTACACATCATGATCTGTAACAGGACTCTTTGCTCTCCATCCCCAGAATGTGGAGAACAATGCATGTATTGAGCACTTTTGCTGTGTTTGCATTGGTTGAAGTAGCAAACATCAATACATAGTACTTTGGGGTGTTTTGGGTTTGAACTGTGATATTTTTAATCACACACATATAGTTTCATCTTATGTGGCTTGGAATGTCATATATAAATGACTAGTTATTTGTAACTAAACTCATTTTGCAAAGACTAGGTAGAAATCTATCTTCATTGCACTGGCTAGTATCCTAGTTAGTATTTATGGGTGCATGCAGCTCAAACTGATGTAGCTGTCACAGTGACGTAATGAGGTGTTGATTGTGCAAACCAGGCACACAACCAGCACTTTGTCAGGTCACTATGACAATGTCAATAGATGGATCAATTAAATTAAAAGTGCTTGATAAATAAGAATATTTTGATTGATATCTGGGGGGAAATTATCAGTTTTGTATTAATAAAGAGGAAGAGTCATGCATCTAGGCAAGCCTCAGTGTAGTTTTGGAAAGGGAGCAGGGCTCCATAAATGGAGGAAAAATAGATTATGTGTCCAAATGATCTGTGTGGGCAAGGAGCATGTTATGTGCAATTTTATTGTTTATATTGTTTTGTTTTATTCATGTTTCTAGGTATATCTTGTTTGATTTTTCCCCTTTTTGTATAAATAACAATATTTTTAAAAGATGTGAATAGCTGGAGTTCCACCTGGGTAAACATAAATTAATAATAGATAACCTCACCTTTTTAGTGGTGCATCTGAAAACCTTCAGTTATTTTTATAGCTACAAGATGTAACCTTACTAAATGGGAGACAGTATCTATCACAAGGCTCAGTGCTGACAGTGGCTTGTGCTGTTGTCTCATGTCCTGCTGTAAGGGCTGAGGCCATTTGAAAGTGGATGGGAAGTCAGCAGGTTGTATCATTCCGATGTTTGCTATTGTAATTGTTTCAACTACTTTTGAGGAATGAAAAAGTGAAGAATTACTTTTTAAAATTAACTTTAATAATTCCTAACCATGGGAGGAGTTACACCTTTGGCATATCAACTTGTAGTTCAAATCTCTACCCACAGCTACTAGGCCACTACCAGTAACTCTGCTACAATGCTCATTAAGTGACCACTAGTGCTGCCTTAGTGAAGACAGACTTACTGAATCAATCATTCAGTGTTGATTCCTCATTCAATTCTTAAGCAAATCCCATTGATTTAATGGGCCTATGCAAGTGGAATTGCCAATAAGATTTTGTCCCTAGATATTTAGACTTTATAATTAAAAATGCTTGTTTATATTTAAACAAGTCTTAATACGTTACTTTAAATGTACTTATCTAATCACCTATGCTCCTAATATGTTAATAAATGCCAGTAGTCTTTGTAACTGCCACCTAGAATTGTGGGTAGGCTAATATTCCAGTCTGCCACTAACTGCCAATTTTTCCTCCCTTATGAACTCACAACTGTGCCCTTATGGATTAACAGTCATTCTGTGATTGCTTGGCAACGGTGTTGACTAAGACCACTCTCATCACTGAGGAAATCTTGGAGTAGGAAATAGTCCTTCTGGTCTGTTGACAGATACTCCAGTCTTCTCTCTCCACTCATATGTTTTCTGTGTGATCCTGGCCTGAAGTTCCAGTGGAGTCCCCACCTCTCTCTAAGGTAGAATCTTGCCAGCTTTGGCTCTTCAGTGATTTCTGCTGACCAAAATGGCAGGGGAGCTTCCTCAAGTGATTCTAGGCAACCTCCTGAAATTTGGAAAGATTTAGGGGTCAGGGAAAACATCTAATAGGAATCGGGACTACAGAAGCCAAGCCACAGACTTGGTCCTTCCATAATAACCAAGGTAGCAGAACTAAGTTCTCCATATATATTTTCTAACATCCTCGTAGGAGGAAAAGGCCATAGGTAGACATTTCTCCCAGGTTCCTCGGGTTTTTCAGAGCTCCGTCCACTTCCTGGTGTGTTCTGCATCACTTGTCATAGCCCACCCAACTTGAGAACTGTTATACTGCACAGCCACCAGGAGCCTTCCTTTACCTGCCTGCTGGGCATGTGTACAAAAACAGAAAGGGTGGGGCTAACTATTCTCTTTCAGGAGAAGCAAGACTGGTATTTTCAATTTATTTAATCTGTTTTAAATTTGTTTAAGGCCATTTGTTTTTTTTTGGGGGGGGGGTTAAATTTAAAAACTCATAACTCAAAGGCCTTTTGCCCAAGTATCCCCAGATTTGGCACATAGCAAGAGCAGATTGAGCTATCACGCAGTAATAATATGGGACGAAGGAGCTATATTGCACCCAAACTAATTGCCATGAAATTGCTGCATATTTATGGTATGAAATAGAGCTGCCTCATCAGAGCAGTCTGTGAAGAATGCAACTCAAATATTATCCATCATTATGCAGGTTGGGGGAATAGCACAAATGGGATGTGCTAGTGGTTTGCGGTCTAATGAGGATAAATGGCAGCCTCGTACTGTATTAGTCTTAGCTGGGAGTGATTGGATAAGGATCTCTCTTCTAGCTATTTATCACTGTTGGCAAACATGGAGCCTTCTTGAGAGACCCTTCCTGTGACCTTGCACTCATTAAACTGAATGGGGGTGTCAGCTGCCTAGCCAGACTGGTCTCAATTTATTTCCCACAGTTATGAATTGTCTGGTGTTTGGGCTCTGCTAACAGAACTGGAATAACAAATAGAACTTCCTCAGCTTCATGAAGTCCAGTATATTGCTGTCCAAATTCTTTACATTTGATGTAAAGGTTCCCTGAGGATTATGACATTTTTCTTTCTATTCTCCCTTCCCCTTCTTTAAAAAGTTAGCATCAATTTCCATAAGAATCACGGGAATGCAGAGGCTGAACATTTCTGTATTTTCTGTGTATGGGGATACATTCCAGTAATATAGGCCTTCCAAAACACAACAAAGACTGACGCCTCAGATGAGAATTACCCATTATGACTAGACATGGGCAAAAATTTAAAATGAATTGCAACATTCATTCAAAAATTGGTAATTTGTCAGTTTGTATTTGCATTAATTGATACCTCAAATGAATATGAATTGATGATTTTTTTTAGCAATTTTGGATTTGACTCATTGGACTATACAATGCCCCCCCAAGTACCTAGAGACACCAAATTTTCAGAGTAACTTCCTGAGACCCTTCTCTAAAATTGCTCCAAGGTTGGGGAAGATTGGATGCCTGGTGTTTGTGTTATTGATCCCCAAAGTGAGTCCCCCAGGAAAGTTCCCCCAAGATACCCGGAGACATCAAACTTGCACAGAAGGTCCCTCTGGCTCTTGTCTACAATTCCTCCAACTTGGGGGAAGACTGAATTTCCCCTAGCCAGTTGCTAAACAGTACTTTCCTAGGCTGGCCTGCTTTGTGGGTATATAACTCAGATGTTTGAAACCCAGTCGTCATCAAACATGGAGGAACTGTAGAGAAGAGTCATGGCAGAAAACTTCCCTGCAATCAGGTGTCTCTAGGTTTCTGTGGATATGTTTCTTGGAGTTCCTCTTTGGGGGTGTATAATCTAGGAATCAAACCTAGACAACACCAAACTTGCCAGGCGTGTACATAAGAGTGATGGGAAGATTCCCTGAACGTTTAGAATCTCTAGGTATTTTGGAGGCCATTTCACCAGGTTTTAAATTAAAAAAAATACAAATTGATTCATCACCTTTGTATTGTATATGGATAACTTAGTTCTGCTACCTTGGTTATAATGGAAGGACCAAGGCCGTGGCTTGGCTTCTGAAGTTTCAATTCCAATTAGATTTTTTTCTCTGACCCCTCAATCTTTCCAAATTTCAGGGTGTTTGGAGAGGTTTGTGATATGGGGGCCAATTTATTCAACTCGAAATGGGGCAACCCCAGTAAAAAAAAAGCTTTTGTAATTTTAAAGTACTTGAAAATACTTATACCAGGCACCTAGCTGCATGAAAATTGTTGTGGAACATCCTCAAACTCTCCCCTTACACCCATACCTCTCCAAGCTTGGGGTGGTTCCAGGGGAGAGTTTGAGGATGCTGCACAGCAATTTCCATGCTGCTAGCTGCCTGGGATGAGTATTTTCAGTATTTTTAACTTATATTTTTTTCCTGGGGCAGCCTGTTTGTAGTTGAATAACATGGCCCCCTGTACCCCAAACTTCTCCAAATTGGGGATAATTAAAGGGGAGAGCTTGAGAAAGCTCCACAACAATTTCTATGCTGCTGGCTGCCTGGGATCAGTATTTTCAAGCACCCAATTTGAAGTCGAATAACTCAGCCTCCCCGAATTCCAAATCTCTCCAAATTTTGAGGGCTTAAACGGGACAGTCCAAGGAAGGCGTCCACTACATTTGGTGCCTCTAAGATCCACGGAACCTGTTTTATAGAGAAATGAATTGATTTGTTTCTGTTTTATTTCATACTTTTTTTTTCAAAAATTCATTTTGAAATGAAACAAAGTGAATAAAGGGGCAACGAAACGAAACACAATTTTTCAATTTCATGCCCATCCCTAGTCTCATACACACCACGAATAGTAGTGAGCAGGAGACTATCATTCATGGTTCTGTCAAATCCATTTGCAAAGCCATCAAAATTGATGACTACCATGTGATTCAGTAGGAAATTTAATCATGTACTGTGTGGAGAAGTAGTTCTTTTTGCTTCTCTTGAGCTCTTCATTTGATTCTTCAGCAAAAGTCCAAATTTGTAGATAAATTCCTTCCTTCCTTCCTTCCTTCCTATTTACATAAAGCTCAACATGTCTCTAAAATAATTCCACCCAGAGGCAGGTCTACTATGAAACTAATGGAATTTAAGGCCCCTAATCCCAGAAGGGGCCCAGAGTGACTGTAGTTCCCCATTTTAAAAAAATAGTGATAATCTGTCATGGAGCAACCCCAATGGAGAAGAGAACAGTGGTTACTCAGATCTCATTGCTGTTTGCACAAGAGCCTCTATAACAAATCTGGGCCTCAAAAATGTACGCCTGCCACTGATTCTACCTGGTCATGCGTCGAGCATATTAGCAAAATGAAGTCACCTTGAAGAAAATTGAGCAGCCACTGATTTTGATGTGTATTTCCCTGAAGAGCGAAAGAACAAAATATGGCTTTAGGGCTCCTAATCCAGCACCATTCTTCAGCATTAAATTCTACTTAAGGGAGCAAACTAAGAAATCAGTCCTGACATTTCAGCTTAGAAACAAAATGAAAATATTCGATCTTCACCATGTGGATAAAACTCTATGCTGAGTTTTAAATAGGTGGATATTGACACAATGTGTTGGAGGATCAGGTAATTACCTTCTCCCCTGTATTCTCAATTATGGTGGTGTTTATATTTCCCTGCCTACAAAATGTTTTGTTTTCTTTAGAGTGAGCTAAGCTCCTTCTCCATCCCATCCTTCTGCTCCCAAATGTGCCCAACTGTACAGACTGTGCCCACTCCGTTTGAGCCACACCATTTAATGCTCAGTTTAGCTAATAGCTCCATTTGATTTCTGGCTCTCCCAGGGATGAGTAACAACATATATTTACTTCAGAGTTCTCCTAATCAACTGTCAACAGCACCCCAGCAGCAAGCAAATTATTATTTCTCTCTCCCCTTCTTTTAATCTCTCTCCATCTGCCATCTGAAGCCTCTTCCAGGGATGTGATGCAAAGCAGTACTTTAACCCCATGTGGAATCCTGTTATTCTCAATGTCCAGTCAATTCATTCAGCAAAGGTCTTAAGCCTCATTCTTATGTTACTGCAGCAAGAGTAGAACCATGGGCAGTCTGTAGTGGAGGTTGGAAGGACTTATCCTGTCCCTCTCAGATGATAACAGCCCTCTCTAGGTGGATCATACATTGTTACTGGGGTAAAGCCAGTCCTTGTGGTTTAGGGCCAGCTCAATATATTTAAGAACATAAGAACATAAGAACAGCCTTGCTGGAACAGGCCACAGTGTATCCAGTCCAGCATTCTGTCTCACACAGCGGCTCACCATTTGCTTCAGGTTATTCCCAAGCAGATGTCTTCACCTGCTTATGATTCCCTGCAAATGGTATTGAGAGACATCCTGCCTATCTCTCCAACCCGGAGTTTGTCCCCAGGCATCCACAATGATAGCCATTGAGACCCTTATTCTCCATGAACATGTCCAGTACTTTCTTAGAGCTGTCAAGGCTGACAGCTGTCACCACTTCTTCTGGCAGGGAGTTCCACAGAGCAGTGATCCTCTGGGTGAAAAAGTACTTTTTCTTATTTGCCTACCTGATGGAAAGAACAAAATGTCTCCTTCTGGTGCTGCACGTACAAACACAACTGGATGGGTAGTTGAAGCTTTCTGATTTGGACTTCCCTATTACTACACCTAAAGGCAGCCAGCTAGTTGTATTTGACCACCAGTCATGTCCTTTAACCAGTGATAACTGAATCATTAGCACAAGTGGAGCACCTACCCAAATAATAATTCTGTCCATTCTAAACAGCTGTGTTTATACATATTTATAAAAAGTGTCAGTTGGTTATCATGTTTATTGGGTTGCCCCAATTAAAAAGATAAAGTGCAGACATGTCAATTTGTAAGAATTATACTGGCAGAGGATAGCCCACCAAGATCAATGACAAAATGTGACAACCAGTGTGTGCATTCAAGCACAGAACAAGGGGACAAGTCTCTCAAAAATATTCATGGCTAATAGAACAGCAATATAGAAATATAAATGGATCAAACATACCCTGGAAATTAGATTTAGGATTAGCAACATCTGAAACCCAGAGAAATAGTTTATGGGAAAATCCTCTATATAAGTTTAATGAATGCAGAAGTTAGAAGACATTAAAAGTAAAGTCATACATGGATGACACTAGAGCCTAGCCATTTACCTTATTCAGTAAATCACTAATGTGTTGGATGATGTGTGGTCAAAAGGGTGCACTAATACATGTGCAGCTTGAATACCACAAAATTAATGAATACTGGGAAATGGTGCTAATTGGGGGGCAGGTTTATAATTTGTTTAAATTTTTTAAACATATATTAGTTGTTTTATTGGCTCTTTGAGGATACAAATATGTACAATATGACAGCTTTTGTACAGAAAATTTATGTAAAAGGGAATTATAGAAAAATATGTATAACTGTACACTTATAGTTGAATGAGAAAATTGACTCTAAAAACCTTTAAAAAAAGAATGATGACCAGTTTGTATGAGATATGGCTATACAGTGGATCCTTGTATAACAAACAGCTTGTATAACATAAAATATGTACAGCATAAAAAATTCCAGAGATAGGGGAAATTTGCTTAACATACTCGTCTATGGGGAAAATCCGTATAACATAAAAATGGGATTACTCCGTTTTCAATGCATTCCTATGGGAATTTGTATAAAGGAAAATTTGCTTAACATAATTTCATTTGGAACGATGAAATTCCTTTATACAAGGTACCACTGTAGATATACGATTGGTTAATATATATGCATAGTCTGAGTGCTGGAATGACTGGCAGACAAGTCATAGACTCTTGAATGTTGGACTGAATGCTGATTGGCTGATGTGTTTGAAATGTGAGGCAGGTCAGCAGTTAGATAGATGAGGAAAGTGTTTACATTTTGAATAGTCAGTGAGGAGTTCAGAAAATGTTTGGGAGAGTTGTGTGAAGTATTTATTCATTTATTTGCTATAAATATTGTTCCATTAGTGCAAGCACTACTCTGGGCACTTCACACAGGTTAAAATTCAAGACTTCACAAGACCCCACATAAGAACGTCAAACACAATAATAACACATGATTATAAAGTCTAAAATTCATACAAAAGAAAAAAGAAATAAATTACAGTCTGCCAGAGATTAAATTGTTCAAAGCCACTAAGAATTATTCAATTTTACCAATTTCCTGAATGTGAAGAGGGGAGAAGCCTGTTGTATTGCCATGGCAACTTGTTCCAGATACTTGGGTCACCACAGAAAAGGCCCACATCCTCATCATTAGTTTTTTGTCTCTCTTGGTATGGCTACTTGTAGCAACATACAGATATAGGAACAGATATAGGAACAGTTCATTTTAAAAATCAAAGCTCTGTCCCTTTTATCCATATTTCCCAAATAAATTTCCTTTTGTCTATTCCTGAGAAACACTGTCTTCATTCTTTATTTCAAAAGTATAACTCAAATTGTATTTGGTAGTCAGAGAAAATTAAAGAGTGTAACACACACACACATCCCAAATCTGCTTAGGCTACTTACAAACTTGAAGAAGAAAAAGGCAAATTATTGAAAATGTTCCACATACTAATCAAATAATATTAAAAATACCAGCTGGAGCATGAAGTAAAATGGACAACCTCAAATAATTTCTATGCCTAGATCGGGGAACAAAGAATGGATGGGTAGCAGAGATGGGCACAAATAAAAAAAATGCTGTTTCGTTTGTCATTTGTTGTTGAGAGGTCCATTTCGGTTTGTTTCCCTTTTTGTGAATTTTTTGGAAAAATTTTGTTTTCGTTTTTCCTTTTCTCCTTTTTTGTTTCTACCCACTTTTTGCGCAATTTTTAAAGCATTTCCATGCGTGGGCGTCCCCCAACACCCCAGACCAGAGGGAAAACACTAAAAAAAGTGATGCTAGCAGAGACACAGTATAGACTAGGTTCGCAGGGAGGCTGCAAAGGCAGCGTTGGGCGTTGCCCAGGGTGCAAGGCAGCCACAGAGTGACTGCACTGCGGGGCAGGGGAGGGTACTCACTGAGAGGTACGCACACACGCACACAGGGAGGCTGCAGGACTGAAGCTAGAGTCGCAGAGACAGCAATCCCACCCTAACTTCCACCGGAGACTGCAAGAAGGACGGGGGCTGCCAGAGCTTTTTATGCCCTCTGTGGCTGCCAGACCTGCCCAGTCTGCCACCTGGGCATGCTATTGGTTGAACTTGTCCAAGAATTTACATGATCCCATCACATGGCTTGCCTCCATGTTGTGGCTGGAGTGGCGACATCCATTTTGTCAAAGGGAAAAGAAAAATACATCGTGATGGGAGAAGACAAAAACAAATGTTTTAAGGATCCCAACCCCCTGGTAGGTAATAATTTCAAATAATTATCACATTATCGCTGCATTTTTATGGATGTCCAGGGCATTTTAATACCCAAGAAATCTATATTAGGCATCTGGGAGCCATTTTGGGTCGCTCTCACCTAACTCCCCTTAAAGGAAAATAATACAGCAATCTGAGAAAAGACATAAATGCACGTTTTAAGGACCCCAAACCCCCTGGTAGGTATTATCAGACAGTATAAATAATTATCGCTGGGTTTTTATGGATGTCCAGGGCGTTTTTTAACATTTAAAACAGCTCATTTCATTGCACACTGCCAGTAACGAAAATGAAACGTAACGAACACAATTTTCGTGGTTCTGTTCATTTTGTTTCATTTTCATCACAATTTTCGTTTGTCGTTTCATTACATAACAGAATGAATAATGATTAACAGAAATGAATAAATGTTCGTTTCGTGTCCATCTCTAGTGGGTAGATTTTGAGGGTGACAGGATCAGAGAGGTGCCTGTAACTATCTGAGGTGTATATAACTCACTAGAGTGATCTTAGTGAGAAGGAACACCTCCTTGGGGACACCTTGCTTCAACATTGGCTCAGGCTATTGCAGGGTCAGGAGTTAACAAAAGAAAATCTAACTGAATCAGATGAACGAAAGTAATGCCATGTTGATTTTATGCCTCTCATCTGTGCTTCATGGTGCTTTGTGAACTGTTTGAACTTTGCTGGAATGTCTGTGCCTCCACAAAAGTGAAAGAAGAGTCTGTGCAAGCAGCTCAAGGACATTGACAAGAAATGTGTAGGGTGGGTGGCACTGGGATCGCTTTAATGGGGTTAAAAGTTTTCTAAAGAATGTTGTTAACTGAGGAAGGATGCAAATTTGTTTCATGGTTTTTGCACTTGAATGTGAACCCTGCCCTTGTTGGGTATGATTCTTTCCTCCTGTACCAGCGGGGAAGATCACCATTTGCTTTATTCAGCTGTTATAAACGAATGGAAAAATTGGATCTCTGCTTGTCTCAGAAGTATTGGCTATGTTATTCTGATACAAGGAAGTCTTGTGAATAGCCCAGACTGCATACTATCCTAGCCATCCCATGCCTGGCTGCATCCTTAGTGAAGGCAGCAAGCCTGCATACATATTCTTGTTTGCTTTCCTGCCTTTATCCGTATTTTGTGTGAGTATATTAATGTATGTGTTTAAATAGGCACTTTTGCTTCTGAGGTCTGCCCACTATTGGCTGCTATAGTATCTGTACCAGCAACCAAACCACACCAGCCAATGTGGCTTCCTACATTTTACACTCATCCCTCTCTCTTTTTAAAACCCTAATGACATCTTTTACATGGTTATGGTATGTTTGGATTCCCCCCCCCCCCGCGCACACACAATAGAGTCCTTGGATGCAAATTGGGAAGCAGTTTTATAATCTGTTAAAAAGTAGACATGACTAAAATAACCCAATAGCATTGGGAAGTGGGGTTCATTGTTGCTGGGAAGATGCTAGGCATGAAATATGCACAATTTCTCTAACAGACAAGGCCTTGCGGGCACTGCAACACTTTAAACATATCTTCTGTACCAGAATATCTAATTTACATAAGAAAGAATAAGATCACATCTGGAGAATTCCCATGAAGATTTGATTATGGGAATGAAACACATTATTCTTAGAATCTTTAATGATAATATCCACTAGAATCCTGAGACTAATTTGAATCTTAACCCATTTGTCTCAGCTCCTCTACTGAGAGCTTTGTATGCAAATGATTGTATCAATTGTAATTAATGATCACTTAACATACACTGTCTTGACACATATTTTTCCTCTTATCATGTATTGGTTAATGGTCTGGTTATTTTAATTACATATTCTGAATGTACTGAATTATCAACAGTGCAGTCTTGTAATTGTGCATACTGAAATATTTATTTATTATTTATTTGCCACCTTTCTCCCTATTGGCCTCTCAAGGCAGCTCAAAATAATTAAAACCATACAATAATAGCAAGCTTAAAATACCACACAAACAATATATTTAAAAAAAAAACAGTTATACATTAGTCAAGATTTAAAAAACAAATTTAAAAGCATTTAAACATTAAAAAATATGTAAATTTCAAAAATCTCTACAGCAAGTGGGTAGAGGAGTGAAGCCTTCTGTTACAAAGAAATTAATTCTCAAAATGAATTTCTCCTCATATTTCTTAATCACTTGTTTCATTTGGGGAAAGATTTCAAAAATGATAATAATTTTGGAGATCTACCATTTGTCTTACTATCTTAAGTTAGCTATTGATTATAACCTAAGAGAAAATATGAATATGTCTGCTCCCATTATATATTACAGAGAAAGCCAGAAGGATAAATCGAGGAGCATGATTTATTATGGACATTTTCATTTTCACAAATCATTTTGGGAACATTACCAACAGTATCAGGTATGCAGTTTTCAGCACATTTCATTAAAATATTTGTTTAACATTCCTTTGCTTTCAACTGGTTCTCTCTTTTTCCTGATCATGTCATACCAAGCCCTATATCTCTTCTGCTGATGGATATGAAGAAAACTAACCAAATTCATGTATAAAGTTGTAGCAATTTGTTTATATTCCCTTTCAAAAAGTGTGACAGAAGTCCAATCAGTTAAAGTTAGAAAGCAAAAGCAAAAGTGTTATGCTTATATACCGCCCCATACCACTTCAAGCAGTCTCTGGGCGGTTTACATTTTCATTACAGTATGCAAGCTACACATTGCCAGAACTGCAAGCTGGGTACTCATTTTACCGACCTCGGAAGGATGGAAAGCTGAGTCAACCTTGAGCCTGCTACCTGGGATTGAGCCCCAGGTCATGAGTACAGTTTTACCTGCAGTACAGGCATTTAACCACTGCGCCACGAGAATCAGCCATAGGCCTCTTTCTGCAGTTCCACCCTTCTCCCACAGCCAGCACTTTATAGAAACAAACACCCAGGAGACTGTCTCCACATATAAAAATGGGAAAGAAATGTATTTACTCATTATCATTAAGCACCACAGAAGATCAGAAATTATGAGAAGAAGAACAGAACATTAAAAGTAGCCAGAGATGGATTTCTGGTATCCAGTGGCAGATAATTCCCTATGTTTTTACAGAGAAGGTATAATCTCCATCCTTATCTGGGGACATATTGGAGAAAAGCGTGACAACAACAACAACAACAACAACAACAACAACAACAACAACAACAACATGTGGAACCAGAGGGAGGTAGAGGAGGAGTTTCTTCCAGCCATGGGATTGCTGCTTAGTGATCAAACATTAAAGATCAATAGCACTTTTAGGCAAATTGAAACATAGCTTAATAAAAGTTAAAGGAGATGCAAACAGATAAAGGTATGTGTTTTAAGATCTGGTATTGTAATACAGTGGTATCTTGTATAAAGGAATTAATTCATTCCAAATGAAATTATGTTAAGCAAAATTTCCTTTATACAAATTCCCATAGGAATGCATTGAAAACGGAGTAATCCCATTTTTATGTTGTACGGATTCTCCCCATAGGTGATTATGTTAAGCAAATTTCCCCTATCTCCGGAATTTTTTATGCTGTACAGATTTTATGTTATACAAGCTGTTTGTTATACAAGGGTCCACTGTACTTAGGACACAAACAGAAACTCTTCATCTGTCAGCTGGCACTTGTAAATGAGGAGTAGCCGCATCATTGGTGTTTTAGATCTCCTTTCTCAGACTGTCAAACCATTTCAGCCTTTCCAAGTATAAATGCTGCAAGCCTGTAACATGAATATCTGGAATGTTTTTAGATAAGTTGCAACACAATAGCGTGGATGAATTCACTATCATGACAGGTCCATTGACAGATTATCCAACAGTTTGGTTGAGGAACTTTTAAACCTCAACATGGAGTCTCTGCTGATACTGAGATGTTCTATTTAAAAACGGGCTTTTTTTTTTTTTTTTCAAATGACTGCTGGTGCAAAATCTTGTGTCACTTATAAATATTTTTCTGTTTCCCCTTGCTCCACCCCTCCAGACCCATTGCTCTCCTTGTGTAGAACTAGAGGGGTGGGTGGGTTAGACTCCTCTCCTCTCTTTGCAACTACTGCAAGGAGAGAGAGAACGCCAGAAGATTGAAATCAAACTTGGCAAGCATATTCAATGTAACCGTAGTGTTTTCTCTGTACAGTCATTGCCCTAGAGGTGGCTTCAGGTAACTGATGTCAAATGCTGATTTAGAAGGTCAGTAATTTTTTATGGGAAATGCTACAATGTCGTCCTCGCCACTCCTTCCCCTCTTTTATTTGTTTGCGGAAGACAAATTGAGTTTCCAGAGACACTGATTCACGAGGACGCTGCATAAAAGGATGAGCTTCCATGCCAACAAGGAAGCACAAGGTGTTTGTTTACTTAGAGAAGCAGCATCTCAAAACCTGCTCAAACTGTGCTTCCATCTCTGCTCTGGTACCTTGATAATTAGTAATTAGGATATTTACCATGGTAACATGCAGCAAACCAGCAGACTTTTAATATACACAATGAATTTGTTTTTCTAGGAAATACATTCACCAGGAGAATATAAACAGTAAACACTTATCAGTATTATACTGAACACAACCAAAGCTGTGCTGCTTTGTACAAATACACATATTTATTTGTAGTTTATATTTAGTCAACTTTTTATATGAAACAGGATTTATTTGCCTAACTCCCTCTTCCCAACCTGGCAAGAGAGCAGTAAAATACTGGGTGTTTTCGTGAACACCAGCATAAAACCTTTCAAGTCTTGGCATTTTATTACTAAATCAGTGACTTTTGCATCTTCTGCCCACTCCTCATCTAGAATCCATTAAGACTGATCCTGTCATCCATCATTTCTGGATATCAATAAAAGCAAAGTGTTCTGCTTATATACCGCCCCATACCACTTCAAGTAGTCTCTGGGCAGTTTACAGTTTTTAATTACAGTATGCAGGCTACACATTGCCCCACCAGCTAGCTGGGTACTCATTTTACCGACCTCAGAAGGATGGAACGCTGAGTCAACCATGAGCCTGCTACCTGGAATTGAACCCCAGGTCATCAGCACAGTTTTACCTGCAGTACAGGCATTTAACCACTGCACCACTTGTCCCTAATGGAGGGACAAGATAAAGAGTTTGGTGCTTGCTCTCTAAGCTTGAAACACCCCTAAAACATGGGTGGCCAACTTGTGGCTCTCCAGATATGGTTGGACAGCTTCTCTCACCTCCTTAATCGTGTTCTACGTTGGTTAAGGCAAATGGGAGCTGCAGTCCGACAGTGCCAGCAGGCTAAAACTTGCCCACCTCTGCTACAAAACATCTTCTAGATCAAGACATAAGGGATACTTTTTATTGAACAGCATCAAATACAAACAATGGGAATAAGTCTGGGGTATATGGAGGCCCACTAAAGTCACTCACTAGTTAAGGTATCCCACTCTGCCACAAGGCACCAGATCAGTAGCAGACAGAGGCTTTCATCTGGATGCCATAAAGGCAGAATGGGAAAGAATCAGAGCACTGGAACCCATCATACCCATCAATGTTTTAGAATTCTATAGGCTTAAAAGCTACTCCTTGCTTGGCATCCTCTAAGGGGCGTGGTGGCTCAGTGGACTAAGGCTTCTGAAAACTGCCGGCTGCAAAGTCGGTAGCTCAGCGGTTCGAATCCAAGGTGCCACACAGCGGACTGAGCTCCCGCTGTTAACTCCAACTCCTGCCAACCTAGCAGTTGGAAAGCATGTAAATGCAAGTCGATAAATAGGTACCGCTGTAAAAAGTGGGAAGGTAAAAACTTGCAGCCATGCTGGCCATGTGGCCATGGACTTGCACAACACTGGCTCTTCAGCTTGAATATGGAGATCAGCACTGCCCCTAGAGTCAGACACGACTAGCACACATGTGCTGGGGAAACCAGTTTGTTTTGTTTCATTTTTCTTTAAAAATCAGTTTGTTTTTCATTTCATTCTGAAACGAAAGGAAAAACAAAAAATGAAATGAAAAAATCATTTCCTGCCCATCTCTAGTTACAACATGACCCCAATACCACTATAAATTTTTAAATTTCATATACAGTACTAATGAACACTGTTGCATATGATTGTTGTAAAAAATACTAACAGTTCTTAATGTTTTATGTCATTATTGATGTTTGCAATATAATCTTAAACACACCAAAGTAGTTTTTTGAACTTCCTACTATTTTTCCCTTTTCATGATAATGAACACTTAAATGGTGCTAATATTGTTTATTCTAGCTCACAATTCCTTGCTCTTACTTGTTCTCCATGATCCAACTCCATCAGCTGCATTCTAAATCTCAACCCCTTCCCATTCAGGATTATCCCATATCAACAGGTTATTCAGCAATTTTATTTTTTTATTATTTTATTTTATTTTTTGGCATCCTCACTCGAGACCAGATGGAAAAGGGAACAACCTCCATCTCCTTTCTGATTCACTTGAGAATTCAGAATCTTGTCACAACGCATGAAAGAGTTTCCTGGAACAAGTGCATTTAACTGTCTCATGCTGTCTTGCTCAGTTGAGTAAAAATGCACTCTAGGTGAGGCCACAGATGGGAGTTTTGAAGGGCACAATCAGTCAATCCACCATCAAGAAATGGGTTATTTTATAAGCTGCCAACTTTATTGCAACATGGAGATTTTATGGTTATTTCCAGAGGTGTAAGATAAGTAACATGTAGGATTCTGTTGTTTATTACTTCTTCGTTTATTTTCTTTCTTCCCAATGAACTGAAGGTATCATGTAAGACTCAGCTCTCTTTCTTCTGTTTCAACAACACTTGAGGTTGACTAGGCTGAGAGCGTGACGTGTATGTGATCATACAGTGAATTCATGACTGAGATGGGGTTGTAAACCAAGTCTTCTGTGTCCTAGTCCATCATTCTAACCACTGTGCAACACTGGCCGTATTGCTTGTACTGAAATCCATTATAATCAAAGCTGGAAGATATGGAGCAACAGCTTCATAAAATAAAATTATGGGATTAGTAATAATAACCATATGCTGTTAAGTCAATTCTGACTTTTGATGAGCCCTATCAGGGTTTTCTAGGTAGAGAATACTCAAAAATAGTTTACCATTGCCTTTTTCTGGAGGCACCCTAAGACAGTGATGGCGAACATTTTAGAGACCGAGAACCCAAACTGTGATTCAAAACCCACATATATTTTTGCAAAGTACCACTAGGGTAAATTAGCCTGAATACAGTAGTACCACAGGTTATAAATGCTTTGGGTGCTACCCTTCAGGAAAACGAGGATCAAAGCGCAGGCTTTTGAATTTCCCACAGCCACAGCACCCTCGCTGTGGCTGAAAAAAATTGAAAAACCTGCTCTTTAATCCTTGCTTTCCCAAAGGGTAGCACCCTTGCTCTTCGATCCTCGCTTTCCCAAATAGTAGCACCCCATCCACCTCTCTGCCCTGGGCAGAGAGGCGAATGCGTTGCTACACCATCTGGAAAGCCAGGGGGAATGGCAGTGGCTTGTGGGCTCATTCCCAGGCATAGTTTACTCTTCAGCCACGCTGCTCTGGGCATCCCAAAAGCAGTGTGGCTGGAGAGTAGACTGGGGCTACAAACGAACCCACAAGCCACTGCCTCCCCATCGCCCAGCTCTCTGCACAGAGCACACCACTGTGCTCCAAGTGGAGGGGGAAGTCCCATGACTGTGAAGGGGCGATGTCACATGCCCACAGAAAGGGCTCCATGTGCCACCTTTGGCACCCATGCCATAGGTTCACCAACACTGCCTAAAATTGTGCAGCTTGCTCACAGCCGCACAAGCTGGTTCTGCTCACAAGAGGCACACTGAGGAATTGAACTCCAAACCTCTGAATCCATATCCAGATATTTAAGCCACTGAGGTATCTAGCCCTTATGGGGTTAATCGTTGCATATTAAACTCCTGCAAGATTCCCACACGCGGGGTTATCCCAAAAGTTCTCTGTGGGAATAACTGAGCAGAAGGCAACTCGTACCCAAGGGAAACAATAAATATTCCTGCAAACTCTCCAAAACGCCCCATGCTTGTCTTGTTTTAAACAAAGGAAACCCAAAAATCGACAATGCAGGAGGTTAAAAAAATTAAATTACATTAAATGACCCTTTCCCCACCAAATGTGGTGATGCTATCTAAACTGCCAATGGAGAGAGGACAAATGGTTGCATATATTTATGGAAGATTCCATTCTGTGCCTAGTAACAAATTGTCATTGTTGTTGGTACTAGTACTGTTTTTATGGTTGTTAAGAAATGTCTGTAACAAGGAAATAGGAGCCAGACATCTCATATATAAACAACTTCCTTATGAGCTAAAGAATATAGCTAGGTAAGGTGTGTTGAATAAACATTTTGATTTCAAGGCCATGAATTACCCCCTAGCAGCAGTCTTTTGGGACCATGTGCTGGTAGTGGGGCTGAAGCTAGTGGCAGATGTATCCAGAATGCTTATCAAGTGAGCCTATCTTGGTTTTTCTCTCTCTCATCCATCTGTTCCCTTCTTCCTCATGCCCCAGGCTGAGAGGGAAGGGACCGAGTCAGTGATTTTTCCAATTTAAATAATTCTTTACCCCCATTTTGCAGCTCCTAAGGGCTTCCTATGATGGTGATTCTGTGGTATCTCCAGAACCTGACTCCAGAAATGGGAGACACTCACAGTATGACCACAGCTGATGTCACTATTGCTCTGTGGTACGCCTTATACCAACAGGATTCTGGCCTATAGGTGCTATGGAGAAAGGCACAAAGTTTAGGCTGCTGAGTTTCCACAAAAATGCAGACAATGCAGTAAAAAAGTGCTTATTGAATAATCCTCATTAATGGAAATAAGATCACAAGAATCCAGAATCCTCAACAGGGTGTCTGATAGGTTGAGTAGTATTTGTTAAAAAGAAATGAAAAATCACAAGTTGTCTCCACATCTGCAAGCAAAGCATTTCTCCATGCTACAATGGGGCAGCCAAGTATTAGCAAAGTGTTCTGCTTACTGTATATACCGTCCCATACCACTTCAAGTAGTCTCTGGGCGGTTTACAGTTTAATTACAGTATGCAGGCTACACATCCCCCCCACAAGCTGGGTACTCATTTTACTGACCTCAGAAGGATGGAAGGCTGTGTCAATCATGAGCCTGCTACCTGGGATTGAACCCCAGGTCATGAGCACAGTTTTACCTGCAGTACAGGCATTTAACCACTGTGTCACGGGCTCGTATCACACATCACTGTGTGAAAGTTGGCACGGACAGAAATCAGAAATACATTGATCTATTCATCTTTAGAGCAAATAACGGCAGAATGGTTTATTTTTAAAAAGCTTTCTTCCTCTCTTATACAGTGAATAAATTGTTGGAGGGGTTCCTGAACTGGGGTCATGAAAGTTTCCTTTGAATTTGTATTCTCTCTCCTCCTAAGTATTTCACAATGTGTGTCTACGTATGCAACACAAGCTGAGAGCTTGTCTACATTTTACTTCCCTTAATCTGGTTATATGGAAGAAGGAAGTCTGGGTAAAAATGCTGCTTTAATTGTGTTTTGCTCTTGATTTTCCTGCTTTTCTTCTTCTCACACTTCATTGGGAGAAACATCTAGATGGGGAAAAATTCTAAGAATGAAAAAGGTGTTCCTGGCAGAGAAAAAACAAGTAGCCATCCTTCCATGTGGTGTTAAATATTGGTAGGAATAAACCAGATCCTTACTTATTACAGTACAGTCACATCTCTGTATCTGCAGGATTGCATTTGAGGTTCAACTTATTCACTTAACTATTTTAATAAAAATATTTGAAGAGAAAAATCCAGAACACCTTTTTTCAGATGTATTACCAGAACATGCCACTAGAGAGATTCAAAGACCATGCTATGAATACTTGTTAGTGAAGCATACCTAACATGGTCTCTAGTGGCCAGTTCTGGTAATGCATATGGAAATATTTTTTCTGGTGTTGTTTTTTTAAAAATCTTGTTTTACTATGTTCTCTCTATATAGTGTTTGCTATTACTTGCTGTTTTCAGTATCCACTGAGCTTGGATACCAATCCTCAGTGGGTATTCTGATATTCTATCTCATTTCCTTATTATAAAGAAAAGATAATGTTCACATTTGTCTAAATTCAGTGTGGAAAACAATCTTGTTTAGAACCAGGTTCCTCACTGATGCATAATCATGGTACAATGAGTCCACTTTGCAAATTGAGTCCACGTTATTGCTACAGAGGTGCTTTCCCATTTGTAAGGTCTGCCTATGACCTGAATGCAGTTGTCAAATATTCTATGCAACAAATATATTCACCGTTTTCTAAACTTCATTTGTTCATTTCATTGTATAGGTTTTCCATGCATTAGTTATTCACAATTATTCCCTAAATAGTTTTTGTGCATAATTGCACATCTCTGCATTTTCATTTCTAACATTTGAACAGTAAAATATCATATTGTATTTTCTGGTTAGTACTAGGAGCAAGACCAGTTTAATTTAAATTTAATTTTTCTTCTTCTTCTGATTTTAGCAACATGTTTCTTATTGGGAAAATTAGTCCCTTAAATTGCTGTGTATAAGGAGGGACCTCTTGATAAAGGCTATACTCCTGTTGTGAATACACTTAGTTTTGTGCAGGCATCTTTCAGTCCCAGATGGGGACACGAAGAAAAAAAGCCATTGAAATTATAAAGAGGCTGGATGACCTTTCCCATGTCAAATCACTTGAGACTTTTTAGATTTTTTGCGGAGGAAGCATGACTTTGGGGGAATGCAATAAGCAATTATTTCCCCACCACCACCACCATTCCTTTTACATTTCTGAAGCCAAGGAAGGCCAAGGTCTTTTTGTTGCCAGAATCAGACCAGTAAGCAGCACCCTCAATCTGTCAAATCAAGCTGTGAAGTAATACAAGCCAAATGAGTGGCTTTGCCGTAACAGAGATCTAGTAACTTTTGCTGAACTAATAGTGGTTCTCATCAGCCATGATAGGGTTGTTGTTGTTGTTGTTGTTTGGAAATTAACAATTTATAATTCATACCCCCTGCCCTCCCCCCCCAAAAGTCCCAAATTTGCCATGGGATTCCTTTCTTTGTTGAAAAGCCAGTGGGGGGGGTGTCTCGGGAAGGAAGACTACTTTCATTACAAAAATCATGACAGGCAGAATGCTTTTACTGGTGGGGGTAGTTATGAGAAATAAAAGGCTCTCCCCTGTCTCTAAGGGCGTTTATACACGACCCCTAAGCTCCGCCGCAAATGGCTGCAAGGTCCGGACCTTAAAAATGTTTACCCACCAGCTCCGGACTTTGCAGACAATTAAGTGCGACCCCGCCCACTTTAGCAAGACCAAACAGCAGTTTTCTTGTACCTGCTTTTTGGAGGTGACAAATATTTGATCCGGTGTAAGGATAGTGAGTGCGGGGCTCTCCTGGCTTCCGTTTGTTCTTTTTTTTGCGCCCCGCCCCTTTAAGAGATCTGAATGCTGCCCGGAACAAAACGGAGGTAAGACGGCATGCTTTTCTTTCTCTTTTCTCCATCCCTCAGGCAGCCAGCAACCAGGAAGTGCGGAGGGGGGTGGGGACAGAGGAAGAGCAGGAACCCCTAAGATCTCTGGTCTGAATTTAAGTGGCCAGCGGATCTTAGGGGTCGTGTAAAAAGGCCCTTAATGGCTTCCCCACAGCCAAGGTAGTTCCACTGGAGTTTTGACACTTACAGGAGGAGAATGGGACTCCTTTAATTTCTGAAAAACAGCTGCAGTTTATGATGTCATCAGCCATACACAGTATATGTTATGCTGCTGGCTTTCACCTAAACCCAATGAAGTCTGTCCTGCTTCCAAGGAGTAAAACGATCCTCGTAAGCAGAACAGGTTACATCATTTTATCACATGGCAGTTCCGCTGCTTGAGGCAGCCAGCTCACTCTGCCTAATGATAGGGCTGTATCTAGACTCTGTTGCTGAAACCGGTTGGCAAAATATGCTGGACAGAGAAGAAAAAGCATTTCTTCACACCATGATTAACTTACTTGCAGAGTTTACTGCCCCAGGGTATGATATCCAGTGGCTTAGAAGGGCTTTAAAAGCAATGAGAACATAATGTCCTCTAAATATTACAATAGTGTCTGGGAAGAGAGATACTGTTTGTTGGAAACATGTTGTCTTTGCATCATAGCTATGACTTTCCCAATCCATGGGACTGATACAGGCTGATGAAATCAGAACATACTGGATTGACATTTGATTGGATTCAAAGATGTTTTAAAACTTTTTGATGGAATTCAGTGTACCAGTTCCAACACTTTTAAAAACTGTTCTGAAACACCAAGTTGGTATTTCCAAATGAATCCTACTGTTTCATTATCAGTGTAGGATTCATAATATAGTAATCCCCCACCTATCACGGGGGTTAGGGACCTGATCCGACCCGCAGTATTGGAAAATCCATGATATGTGGATGTTGGGTCGGGTTGGGACTGGGGGGGGGGGCTATCTGTGACCTCCTACACTTACCTGAGGTCTGGTGCTTCTCCAAATGGGCCTGTTTCCATAAATGGGCTTCTCAGGCCTGCTGGAGGCCCCAGAAGTGGTTTCCGGTGATCCAGAAGTCACTTCCAGAAGTCACTTCCAGTTCACCAGAAACCACTTCTGGGGCCCCTGACAGGCCTGGGAAGCCTGTCAGAGGCCCAGAAATGGTTTTGGGTGATCTGGAAGTCACTTCCGGTTTTCCAGAAGTCACTTCTGGTTTGCTGGAAACCACTTCTGAGGCCTCCAACAGGCCTGAAAAGCCCAATGGAGGTCCGTTTGGGGCAGCGCCAGGCCTGAGGTAAGTGTAGGAGGCCTGAAACAGGCCCACAAAGCTTGTCCCAAGGAGCCCTTTGTTTCATATACTGCGGTCCCATGATATATCAGGACCGCACTATATGAAACACAAAATGGCGGTGGGTGACTGTAGCATAAATGAAGTTCCCCATTGTCTCCCTCCTCCTCCTCCTCCTCCTCCTCTTATCCTCCAGAATCCATTTATTTCTTCCTTTACTTATACATACAAAGACAATAAATTGTAGTATTCTTCTCCTCATTCATACCAATGCTGAAGGATTTTCTGACACCCTGGATATATTTTTCACATTGTCAAAAAATGTGTTGTTCCAAAAGGTGAAGTTGTATGCAGAGCTGTTGATTTTACACGAAACAGAACAATTTACAAACATTTCATGAAATGTACAAATTGCCAAAAATTTGGTTGACTTTTTAAAAAGAACCTGAAGCCATAAATGGTTTGTTTACATGTTACTTGATCAGATCTCCTCTTTCTGTGTGTACTCTTTCCATGTGCTTTGCTTCCCAAAGGGAATGGATGGAAAAGATATTTCACACAAGGGAGCTCTTACTTTCAACTAGAGGCAAGAAGTCTTATGACGCTTTTCAACTCTTCCCAGAAATATCTACATTATAATGAGGAGTTTATGAGCACTCTTTCCATCTCGAATGAAAACTCTGTCTCACGCCTATGCTAGAAGTACTGGATGTTTTTATAAACAGTTTGGGCTCTAGATAGGTGGATGAAGGTGCAACTGAAACTGTGCAAAGTATTCAAAATGGCTTTGCAAAGTTCTTCATTCAACTGTGCCCCCCCCAACACCTTTTTAAATACCTTTGCTGCAACAAGAAATTTGTCCTAATTCATTGTTTGTATCTGACAACAATATTCTCATACAGCCAGTAATGAGCAACTATGTAGTGTCATGATATTTTTTGTTTGTTGTATGATTTGTTTCAAAAGGCTATCCTATATAGTTGTGAAACAAGACAGTAGTTCAGAAACAAGACAGAAACAACAAATCTAAGGGGAAAATATTCTTTAGCATCTCCAGAATATGAAAGGGGACAATGTTGTGGGGACTCCAGATATTACTTGACCACAACTCCCACTAGGCCTCACCCCTGGCAATGCTTGATGCAAGTTGCAATCCAGCCACATTTCCCAACTCTTTTCTCTCTCAGGAGGTCTAAGTCAAACTCATGGTATCTCTAAGAATTATAAATCTCCCATCAATGTATATTATCCTTTGGTGTGTTTGCAAAGGCAATCTGAGAAATACATCTCTCTCTCTCTCTCTCTCTCTCTCTCTCTCTCTCTCTCTCTCTCTCTCTCTCTCTGCCCCTGCAATTCACTTGCTCTAAAATGCACACAGCTTATCCCAATAACAGCCACACAAAACCAAACGTAGTCTCCTGGTCCATTTCCCGCCTTTAACTCTAACAAAAGAATTGTGACAGATCCATTTTCCCCTCCTGTGCCTCAGAAGCACACTCCTGGAAGTAACATCTAATATCTTCTTAGAAAACTGTAAATATCAGCAGATTAGTAATGAGATATGCAACACAGCTCAGCACCGATAGAATACAGAATCACTGCAATAAGAAAGACTTCTGCAAGGAGATGCTCTTGGTAACTATTGTGCTCCTGTTTCCTCACAAGTGTCATGGAAATTATTCATATAAAAGCTGAGTGTGCTAAAATTTGAAATTGGTATCTTTTTCTTCTTCCCCATCACATCAATGTCAGATCAGGTGACCATGTTAATGTGTAAAACGTGATAAATTGTTGGGCTACAGGTCACAGAATTCCCCAACCAGCAGGGTTACCATGTTGGATCTATAATCTGTTTGTTTTATTTATTGCACTTCTCTGCTGCCTTTCTCCCAGTGCTAGGTCTCAAAGCAGCTCAGAGGTCATTAAAATACATAAATAACAAAAATAAAAAATAAAAGAAAATACGTGAACCATTAAAAAGTTATTAGATATGGAATTATTAAAATCATCATCTTAAAACAAATTAAAAAGTGTAAAAGCATTAAAAACACATTAAAAGGGATATAATGGCAGCAAACTTAGGGCATCTAAAAGTAAAATATGAAAAGCGTGTAACTTTCCCATCTGTGATTAAGGGCCACAGTGGCCAAAATGGGACATTTCCAAGTGGCAAAAGTGAGCGTCCACATTTTATTCTGGTAGGAAGAAAATAATGTCATTGTTGGTGTAGCATTGTTTCCAATGGAATTATGGGAAGTAAACATGGTACCCATTGGCTACTGGCTGGTGGAAAAGGGAGAACTTTCTTCTGTTGTTGATAGTGTGACAAGGTAAGATAAGGTTGTTTTGTGTTTCTATTTGCTCAGCCTTTTTCAGATTTAGGCCAGACGTTATCAGCTAAGTAATCTTACCTGAGACCTAGACCATCTCTGTTCTTGTTATATGTGGGAGCATGCCAAAATAGTGGACATGTCAAGCAGTTAATACTAATAATAATCACGTGTTGTTAAGTCAATTTTGACTTAACAGGGTTCCCCCCCGGGGGGCGGGGGGGTGGACTGTGCAGCTCACCTGAGCCACACAGCAGGCATAGTGGGGAACCATGTTTTTATGGCAGGGTAGTTTTGTTTTTACAAGACTTTTGGGACTTTTTTATTTAAAAAACAAGACCCTTCCGCACAGCTTCCTGGACACATTGTAACACATCAAAGATCCTGTCTAGGGATATAAATCCTTGCTGGTTGAGTCCTTGCAGATAGTAATAAATAGCAGCTTCCCTCCCCCCCCTTGTTTTCCCTGTCAAGATAGTGAGATAACTTCTACTCATATTGACTAACTGCATAACTTAAAACAATTCATACACACTACAGAGAAGTGTACTAGGTGCTACAATTCTCCATGGGCTTTCTTCTGTGCTCACTCTATGAGTGCATGCTGTGCTTTTAAAGGGAAATGACACTAATTTTCTATGGATTGCTAGGGATCAATAAGCTTCAGAGCCTTCTAATTTAGGTCTCTCTCACAAGTATATCTTCCAAAATGGAGAACTATTGTATTTGCAGTACAGAGTATACAAAACCCCGTCCCATACCTGACAGACCCATTTTTCAAAAGAAAAGAACACAGATTCATGGACTTGTGTTGCCTTCATTCTGGAGATAGGCAGACTCATCAGGCTTGGAAAACCATTGCCAATGAGTCTCATGTTGAGACAGGCTAAATTAAATGAAACAAAATATATTTAATAAACCCTGTTCATGTTGCTTCCCCTGTCATAGACATTACAATACGATACCATTCTTTCAAGATGGGATGCAGAGGGTTTTGTCAGCTAGGTGCTGGGGGGAAAGGTGTGCCCAACAAATAGATTTAGATCTTTAACCTGGAAAATTAATGGTATTTTCTCCTCAATTTGTGTTGACCTTTGATCCCTAATTCTGGGAATCATCTTTGTCAACTTCCTGCCTGGCACTCCTTGTCGGTGTCAAGTGTTGTGTGAAATCTAGTTTTGATGCAGGGCAATTGATCCTATAGAATATAACTTCATTCTTTTCCAGACAGCTTTTAACCAGTTGAATCAGCAACTCTCTGTTGGAGTAATAGTGTTGTACCTGCCCTCAATAGAAATGAGAATGAAAAGAAACAGAGGGAAGTTCTTAAAAGTGGATGATCTACACTGAGGTCGTTTGAAAGGTCGTGTACATTATTTTGGCCTGAGTGTGCTTTATGATTAGACATTCATGACCACATAATAGCTATTGAGAAAGACCAGTGAGCAAAACTCATTTAGGTGATGTAGAGATTGGATTTTAAGATCTGATGCGGGATTCACTTTTCTGAGAAGACTTTGGAAGGCAGCCTTTCCTGCTGGGGAAGCACACATTTCTAAAATATGTCCCAAGGGATCTCCCACTGGTACCAACATTGCCTTAATATTGAAAATTTGACTTAATGGCCTCTGTATAGTTTTGACGTTTTGTTGCCTCCCTCAAGTTTGTTTGTATGCAGCCTGTTCTGTAGTTGTATCTATTACATCAAGCTTATTTACCACCCTGGTATCTATTTGGAAGGAAGGCTGCTTAAACTGCTAAAACAAATAAATAAATATGAATGATGGTGTGTTGCTATATGTTTTACTGTCTCTGCTAAATCAAATAAGATTTTAATGTATGGTCATAGATCCAGTTATTTCGTAGAAGAGTCAAAGACTACATGGCATCGCAGAAGCAAAGACACAATGTAGAGCCTTGTTAAAAGAACCAAAGGTTACGTAGCTATACAAGTAATTTGATATGTGGAAACTTATTGTAATTTGTAACATTTTGAGAATGTTTATAATGGGAAATAATTTTTTGCAACTGACTGTGTTATTGCTTGATTCACTCTGGACAACAACATCCTTAGGTTGTTGGGAGATAAACCAGTCTGTTAGCACATAAATGCGCAAAGAAAGTAGTTGCATATCTTGCTAATTATATAGATTACGCTGTAGGATAATATGGAACAGAGTCTCTATACATTCTTTCCCACAGGGACAACATCTTTCTTCTTAAGGCATGTTACTGTGCTGTGTAAATAAAGTGTTGTTCTAGTAAGATTTACTTTTGATCCTAGTAGCTCTGGCTTTCTTTGGACTTTCTCCCTTTCTGTTATGAAGACAGAGATATTCCTAATAGAAATTGTCACCCAAAATCTTGAGAGGGAAGCACAGAAAATTGACTCTATTCTTTTTATCCGTTAAAGTGATCTCTCTATATCAAGGACACATTTGCTTCTGCCACTCAATCCATATATTGTTGCTTTTGGTCAATGAAAGTAATTCTGCCTCTGGTGCTGTCATAGCAAAACATCTTTCATAAGGTATGAAGCTGAGGGGAACGGTGAGAAGATGATTAAAAAAAACACAAACACACCCAAACAATCCATTCCATCAATGGAAAGGCAAATAAATCATTTCAGAAAAACAAGGAACACCGAGCTGTCTGACGGCTGCTTTCTGCTCTCAAGATATGTATGGTATAGAGAGAATTTCCATTAGGTATCTTGACCTCAAGTGACGCAAAGGTTACATTCACCATCAGTATGCCTTGTTTCATGGAACTCAAATAATTAAGCTGTGCAGAGAAAGGGTGTATTATGCATAGCCTCAAAACCATGTCGCAAAAAAAAAAAAAAAGGAATGACAAGTCACATTGAGGGGAAGAGTGACGGGATATGCTGAGGCTAGGCATCAAGGCAATAAACTGGGGAACATCAAAACTGAAATATAATCAAAAGCTGTCAGACTAATGCTAGCATTCAGAAAGTGCCAGTCGCCAGAAAACCAAAAGGGATTTCTGTAGGTAATTATTAAAGCCAACCCTCTAAGCGTGAGGACTGGCAACATTAGCTCTAGTGCTGCTGGGAGCATTTTGGTAATCCTGGCAGAGCTTGAGAAAGAACAGTTTTGCGAATATTTAGAATTAATACAGTATCCCAGAATCAATATTCATTAGTCAATAGGAGGGGAGCTGGGAGCAATCTCAAGTTCTGTGTGGACCCTTCTCATGGAAAAATGAAATGACTCTGGTGTGAATGAAAAGATAGCTGAAGTGCGAAATAAAATACAGATGGAATCCGATCACTCCAAATTTCCCCTATCTAGTTACACCATAAGCTTGCTCAGTCTTAACCAGTTAAAAATTTAAGCTTGTAGACCAGAAAAGCTGTGACCATTGATTTCAGCAGCATAACAGAGTTGCTATTATAGCTGTTATTTTTAAAGGAAAACAAATAACAACGCACTGACATTTGAAAAAGGTGGTCAAAGCCGGGCAAAGTTCTAAAGTGTGCACAAACAAGCTTTGTTCAGTGTACATGTGCACAAAACTGCACTGATTTGAAAAGAGTAGGCAAACTTTATATATACATTTCTTTGTGGAGAAAAAAAAATCATATAAAACCAGGGAGGAATGAAGTCAGAAGTTAAAAGTTGAAGACAGCTGTAACAATCTTGGGCCTTATTGGTAGTTGCCTCTAAATTATGGAACCTATTTCCTGTGGAAATCCACAAGGTCTCCTCACTGCAAATATTCAAATACAGTGGACTCTCTTATAACAAATGGCTTGTATAACATAAAATCTGTACAACATAAAAAATTCTGGAGATAGGGGAAATTTGCTTAACAGAATCGTACAACATAATCTGTACAACATAAAAATGGTTGCGATTAGGGATTACTCTGTTTTCAATGCATTCCTACAGGAAATTTGTATAAAGGAAAATTTGCTTATCATAATTTCATTTGGAACGAATTAATTCCTTTATATAAGGTACCACTGTACCAGCTAAAGACCAGACTATATAGATTGCTTTGTGGCATGGTGGTTAAATCGCTGTACTGCACCTAATACTGTGCTCACAACCTAGGGTTCAATCCCAGGTTCACTCAGCCTTTCATCCTTCCGAGGTTGGTAAAATGAGCACCCAGTGGCAGCAATGTGCAGCCGGCAGAATAAATTGAAAACTGTCCAGCAAATTCTTCAAACACTAAGCAGAACACTTGGATTTATATACATTGGCCTTCCCTGACCACCGAGACAATTAATATGCTTGACAATGTTTTCGCTAACACCGCTTTTGGTTCTGTCTTTCTTCCCATGTTTTTCATTAGGTGTATTATTTATGCTGATGATTATGTTTTTGTGGTTTTTTTTGTTTTATTTTGGTTCATGTTATAATATTGTATCATTGTTATTTATTATTTGATTGTTTTATGATTTGTTTTTCTGGGTTTTTATGTTCACCATCCAGAGAGGACCCAGGGCTAGATGGAAGGTATATAAATCAAATCAAATCAATAAATAAACAACAGATGTGTTTCATTCCTTTCGGAGAGATGATTTTTTGATTTTTAGAACATTCACAACCAATGTTGGTGCAGTGTGTTTATTTTTTAGAATGCAAACAGGGAACAGGGTTGTAAATGTCTCAAGCCAGGCTGGGCATTTTATTCCACCCATTACCAGCTGGCACCAAGACTCACTGCTACAGCACAAAGTGTATCTCTTTGTTTTGTGCTTGTACATCAAAAAGCCAAGGGTACAGGAAAAGGACTGAAGGGAGAGATAGCGGCCACATGTACTCCACCTTGATGGGCCATTTGGCAGACAGAAGGAACCAGGTTTCCAGCATCATGGCTCACAAACCTTCTCCCTCCCATTATTAATTGTCATGCTATTTGCTAAACTGGGTTTAAACTGATTCTGGACCCATTCACTTGGCTTTCCCTTGTGCTCTTTCCAGTCAATGGGCTAAGAAGCAGTTCCAAAATTTCAACCCCTTTCCCATTACTAGGCTCTCCACCTCAGTGTTTGGTTTTCATTCTGAAAGCCTGGGCAATTGCACACTGATGATCTGGCAACTCTAGGCTCATTAAATATTGTGCTTTGGCCAAAAACAAATGATTCCTCCCAACCTTTCTTCTTTCACAGATCTGGATATACAAATCAGAGAATGATTCCATTTGAGAAATATTTGACCTGTACCCAAAAATATTATTCTGGATGAGGCAGTGGCAATGCCTGTAAGATTTTATTGAAGGACACATCAGAAGCCAATGTGAAATAAATGCTCATGTTCTGTTGTAATTAAACAGAAGTTACTGTGAACATGATACCAAGAACTAATTTAGGAGATGGTACCAATCAGAGAGAAGATATAGGAGAAGTTCCTTTTTCAGTGCATGTAATAAAACTCCCCAATCTGCATGGTCAGCAGCTATTTTGACTGGGTAAGTAAGGGAGCTGCAGTCAGAAAATTCTAATCTAAAATAGATTAGGTTTGGATGAAAGAGGAGTGCAAAGGGGAAAGTAGAAACTTCAAAAGCAGGACTACAGCTGAATATTAAGAAGATAAAAAAAGGACTGCAGAAGAATTGTGTGATTTTAACGTTGACAATGAAGAAATGAGAATTATTAAGGATTTCCTATACCAGTGGTGGCAAACCTTTTAGAGATCAGGTGTCCAAACTGCAATTCAAAACCCACTAATTTTTTGCAAAGTGTCAATACAGCAATTTAACCTGAATATTGATGGTTGTGAATGTTGGGTGCCCACAGAAAGGGCTCCGAGTGCCACCTTTAGCACCTGTGCCATAGGTTCGCCAACACTGTCCTATACCATGGTTCTATCAATCCAAATGGGAATTTGAGCAAAATAATCAGAGGACTGATATTTGGAACAGCAGCTATGAAGGAACAGGAAAATATCTTTAAATAAAAAATACATCACCAGAAGAGATAAAAGCTACAAACATAAGCTCTATGATATCCCGAATACTTTGTGCAGATGTGAAAGCTGGACGGCCGGGGGGTGGAGGGGAAGAGGCAGGGAAATAGTTGATTCATTCAAAATATGGTATTAAGGGAGAGCTTTATGTATACTATGAATTACCAGAGAGACAAATGAATGGGTGTTAAATCAAATCAAGCTTGATCTTTTTCTGGAAGAAAAATGATTCAACTAAGCTATCATACTTTGGGCATATAGTGAGAAGTCAAGCTTCACTGGAAGAGATAATAGGCTGTGAAAAGTGGAAGGCATGGGATAAATAGGAGGATCAAATAAGAGATGGATCGACTCAATGACTAAAGTCATATCCTTGAATTTTCAAGATCTAAATTGTTATTTTTAGGAGGTTTTGGAGATCAGTAATTCATGCTGTTACCATAAGTTGGAGTCAATTTGACAATACATAGAAAGTCCCCAAACTTTCCCATGCTCTGCTAGGGAATACATTGATACAAAGTAGATGCCCGGTAAATCAAAAGGGGTTGCACTGACCGAGTTCAAATGTAAAGAGAATTCCTTTTCTCTGAGACAAAATACTCCAAAACATCTCCACCTTCTGATTTACTCTTGGGTTCTTTTCAAAACAAGAGGCCACATTACTTTTCAAAAGTTGTATTTTATTTTCCATTCTTAAGATGCAAAAATAAGAATTCAAAAAAGTATCAAAAAGTATCAAACCCTTAACAGATCTCAATCATAACTGATTACATTCAAGATTTCTCCTAAGCTAACTTTTCCTAACTCTACCTAACTGAGGTGAGCTCCATTGCTCAAAGTGATTCTAAGCATAAACATGGCTTCTCTCTGTCCTCTCGTCTTCTTGCTTGAAGCTTGAAGATATCACATGACATAACTGACTAGTGGTAGCTAACCATATTCCATGCTACTAGCTTGTTATGGCTTTTCTTCCACATACCTCAGATAAAGTCTAATACAAGGCCAAAATGTGCACTTAATATTCATCTTAACAACTCACACTATGTCCCATCATGCTTACTTTCGTACAGTAGGTGCACTTACTTTTAAGTAAGCACCTAGACAATTATGCTGTGTGTCTTGCCTACTTGGAAGTTTGTCTTATGGCAGAATTCCGCCTCACCATACCAAGCCATGCCAGAAGCCACTTTAAAGCATTTCCACATATGTAAAAGACATTTATTATTTATATGGTGAAATGCTACCATGCTATTTGAGTCACTCATGATCTAACCACAACTAATATAGTCCATGTAATATAATACAATTTAGCTCTGTCTGAAATAAAGAGCAAGGCCTTATCAATCACAGTATTCCCGTAGTCATTGTGTCAAACATTTGTAAACAGTAGCAAAATTACATTGAAAAGTCAAGGTGTGGGACTTGAGCAGTCTCCTGCAGCCTTGAAGAGTAAAAATCACACTATGAATTGCTTCCTTGTGCTATTTTGCCTGGACAGCCATGATTAGGTCACCGCTAGAATCATCGATCCTGTCATTCCATGTGGACAACTAGAGAGAGAATCACTGAGCCGTGCACTGTACCAGGAACATCGATCAGTCTCTTCTGTAGGAGGTCTATATTTCTCTACAAGTAACTTCCCTGTTATTGCATTGGAACAAAATATACAGACCTCTGCCTGATACTTCATTAATGCTAGCCTTGGCAGAATAGGAAAAAAGACACAGAGACTGGAGCATACTCTAAACCGGGGTCAGATGAACTCTAGAGGTACAGAGGATGTACATACCCACTCATGGACCTTAGCTATTTGCTTCCCCTCCAGAAACCCTCCAAAATATCTCTTACTGAACTGGAGTGTTTAGCTCAAAACCAAGTTTAAAAACAGAAAGGAATAGTTTTAGACAGCATGGAAAGTAACTATGGCAAATTACACTCCCCATTCCCCCACACATCCTTAAAAGCACAGGAGGATTGTTTCAGTTCTATTTTATTCCTATTTTTAATTAAATAGCTGTAGAGATAAAGGGGGTCCATTTGGGCTCCTGGGGGCCACCGGTAACCCCAAGATGGCATGTTACCCATCTTCTAATTGGAATTACGACATCTTCTTGTGTCAATGCCCAGCTCAGACCTTCTCTGTTTAGATGTTAAATACAAGGGGAGTTCCTTGTGGCTGGCAGCAACACTTCAAGTAGGATAGTGACCTGCAGGAAACTGTGTTGCAAACATGTCTGGATTAGAGATGGGCACAACTCAAAAAAAAGGTGTTTCGTTTGTCATTTGGTCGTTTTGGTTCATTTTCGTTTTCGACACGTTTTTGCAAAAAAATTCATTTTCGTTTTGTTAGGTAACAAAACGAAAAAATGAAAGTGAAAACGAAAAATTGCTGTTTCTTTAGCATTCTTTTTAGTTCAATGCATCTGCTGCAAAGAAAATGAAAAACATGGCAAATTTGGTCATTTTGTTTTCGTTTTCATTTTGTTTTTTTAAAAAATTCATTTTGTTTTGTTGTGTAACAAAATGAAAAATGAAAACGAAAATGAAAAATCGCTCGTTTCGTGCCCATCTCTAGTCTGGATCGTAGCTGAAAGCAACAAGGCAGACACTGACCACATGTGCAGTTGCAGAAGAAATACCCATGGTATATTCATGGATTTATCAGCCTCCATCTTCTGCTAGCTGGGCAAGAAAGTATTGGATGCATCTCCTCAGAAGATGATCTCAACAATTCTTTGCTAATGCAGGCATGGGCCGGTTATGCATAAGGTTTCAATGGCTGCTGATTTTAGCACATTTTTCTCGGCAGCGCTCTCTCCTTTCACATGCTCCCTAATCTGTGGGAGAATCAAGAAATGGATGAAAAGAGAGCACGCTTCCTGAATGTTTGTGCGCTCTGGAAGGCAAAGGAGGATGCTGAACTGAACAGCCCAAATCTTACAGCTGCAGAAGAGTTAGAAAGAATTCAACTTTATTTTAAAAAGTTGGCTCTTCCAATTTCTTGTGCATGTTTTGTATGTGCTGCACACAGTCAGCCACCAGTGATAAAGTCTAGGGAAGTCAAATAAGAAATAATGCATATCCATCAACAAGCCCAAAATTTGGGGATATGCACATCTATGTGGAGAAAAGGGACACATCCACAAATGCCCCCTATTCAGCTGCTCTGAGCAGCCAGTATACACATGCACTATCTCACACAATTATCAAAGAAGGTTGGAGAAGGCGGGGCAATAATACATAATTAGATGGAAAACAGGAGCAGTGAAGACCAACTCAGACCAGGCAAGAAGAGATGGCGACAACAGGAATGCATTGATCACAACAAGCAGCTTGATTCAATCTGTCCTCACTCAGATTAAGTACTTCTTGCTTTCCAACCACCAGTTAATCCATGGGAAGGCAGGAAGTAGAACTCAGACTTATTAAAGGGGTGGGAGAGTAAAAATAGATATAACTGATACAAATTTAAATCAAATAGATACAAATTTAAATCAAATCCACCCTGCAGTCAAATGTATGTAAAATATCTTGGGCCGGTGCTGACGTGATGTCAGGGTTGTGTAAGACTGTATAACAGTTGCCCTGTTCTCTACTTAGGGGATGTTTAGCATCCCCTCAAGCTCAACTGTAATGAGTGAGTCATTCCATGAGAGATCCCCCATAGAAAATATCTCCCTGTCCTGGTTGATCAAATATTTTAAAAGCCACCTGAACTATTTAATTTACATCAGGCTTTTAAGTACTAAGCGGAACTCCCAAGGATCAGTCAACCTGACTTTGCAAGCTGTTTTTACAGAGGATGGCTCTCCCTTCTTTTAAGTGAGGTGTGTGTGTGTGTGTGTGTGTGTGTGTGTGTGTGTGTGTGTGTGTGTGTGTGTGTGTGTGTGTGTGTGTGTGTGTGTGTGTGTGTGTGTGTGTGTGTGTACTTCTATAGCTATCAAGATGCCTTAGAGAGGGAAAGGGAGGGAGTGCCACTGTAAACAGACTACTCTTTTCAACAGCCCTTTTGTGCGAACCTCACACTGAATATTTATAAGTCTTTTTAAGGTTGAGAACATGGCTAAGAAGACAGTGGATCAAACATGGGGTGTAACATAGTTCTGCAACTCCTTTTCCTGTCATTCTTTGAAGTGTGAAGAAGAAAAGAGTCTCCTTAATCTTTCTGTTTATCTTTGGAAAAGTGATAAGGAGAAATTCTGTTTTGTCCTCATTTCTAGGAGATTGAGCAACTGTTAAGTTTTTAATAGAAAGGAGCTGTTCCCGCCAGCCTGTCTCTTTATATTCCACACATATGTCCCCAGTTCTTTTTTTAAACCCCAGACCCTTGTCTTCTTTGTAGTGAGCAACATGTTCAAATTCTACAGGGAAGAGAAGAAAAAAGCCTTGGCTTACGGGAACAGCGAGCATTACAGGCATTTGATGCCAATGGGTTTTGTTCTCAGAAGCAAAACAACCAAAATGGCACCCCTATTCCTTTTCTTTACATAAAGGGCAACTCGAATTGGCAATTGAACATGGACCCAAAACTGGTGAAGGGACCATGTCCTCCACCAGACCTAAGGGTAAAAATCTAGATTAAGAGTCCTAGAGCAGTCATGTGACACACACAACTTTGTACTCCAATACTTTGCCATGTTTTTGCTCTGATTTGCCTTCTTCACATTGCCTAATGGTAGAGCCAGCCTGGTAGTCTTCCATAGGGCATAATCCAATATACAGTGGTACCTCGACTTATAAATTTAATCTGTTCCAAGTGCATGCTCTTAAGTCGAACTACTCTTACGTCAGGGTACCTATCTAAAAATGTAAAAAATAAGTTAAAACATAAAAAAATATTTGTAAGTCAAGCAGACCATATCTAAAATTTGTAAGGCAGCAGTTAAAATGCCAACAGTTTTCTGCTCTTAAGTTGAATTGCTCTTAATTCGAGCTGCTCTTAAGTCGGGATACCACTGTATAAACAAGATGCATGGAGTTCAGCCTCCAACCAATAATAACCATCTGAGCCCTGAATATGCCAGGTTTCAGATTTTGGAGTTTCAGAAATTTGCTATCCCCGGTTGCTACTGCTTAGTGACTATTTCCCTCTGCTTAATAGGAGGGCTCAAGAGAGTTGCTAGAATCTATTCCTCTTTCTTTTACTAGGAGGAAGACTTGTAGTGGGACAGGTCCTTGAACTTGCTGGCAGTGACACCACTTCAACCTGGGCTTCTATCACACTGCACATAAAAAGCACATTTTTTATTTTTTTAATTTGCATCTGGAGTACTTGTCCCCACCGTTATGCACTTCAAAAAATGCATGCCTCTGCCACACCACCTGAAGTGTGACCCACCGCATTTTCCTGATCTTTGCCCTTCTGGTAGTAATTTTTTTTATCTGCATTTTCGGAGAATTGAAGTGCACATCAAAAGGAAGTGGGGGCGTTTTTAGTGCACATTTTTGTTATTCTGCTCAATTTATTGATATTTTCTTAAAGGCCCATGGGGATGTGTGAATAGAGGTGGATGGAGCATAAAAAAATGCTACCGTGGGGATGAAAAGTGTGCATCAAATAGGATAGAGGCCCTGGGGGAAAATCCTGTGCTTCCTCTATGGAATTCCCCCATCCACCTAAAGTGTGTGCTCATTGTGCTAACCAAACCCTGGGACATTGGGATCACCTGGCTAAAGATGGCAGTCCCTCCCATTAATGACCTATGTGTATTTTTAAGGCTCCAGAGGATATAAACTACTTGTCCCACAATGTCTGGCTCTGGTATTTGCTGCTCAATTTCGTTGCTGCATGACAGATTTCATTGCTGTAGCTGCCTTGGGTCCTTTCAGAGAGAAAAGTGGGACAGAAATATTTTAATTAAACAAACAAACAGATGAGGAAGAACAAACTGAAACTAAACCCAGACAAGACAGAGGTGCTTCTGGTCAGTCAAAAAGGAGAACAAGGGATAGGGATGCAACCTGTAGTGGATGGGATTACCCCCAATTGAAGAAAGAGGTGCATAGCTTGGGGGTTCTCCTGGACTCATCCATAAGCCTAGATGCCCAGGCCACAGCTGTGGCCAGGAGGGCATTTGCAAAATTAAAACTAGTATGACAGTTATGCCCGTTTCTTGAGAAACTTGTTCTGGCCACTGTGACACATGCCTTGGTGATCTCCTGGCTAGATTATTGTAATGCACTCTATGTGGGGCTACCAATGGAAATTCAATGGGTCCAGAAAGCAGCAGACAGATTGCTGACTGGGGTGAGTTACAAAGATCACATTACACCCCTACTAAAGCAGCTCCACTGGCTTCCAATTCAAGGTGCTAGTTTTAACTTACAAAGCAGAAAATGGCCTGGGTCCAAGTTACCTCAGAGATTGAATATCGCAGTATGAACCGGCTTGGGTGCTGAGGTCATCAGGAGATGCCTTTCTCTCCATCCCGCCACCTTCACAGGTGCATCTCAGAAGAACACATGAAAGGGCCTTCTCCACTGTTGCCCCCAGACTTTGGAACTCCCTCCCACTGAAGGCCAGGACTGCCCCATCTCTGCTGCCTTTCCGGAAGCAGGCAAAGACCTTCCTCCTCAGGCAAGCTTTCCCTTAATGAGGGACTAGAGATGGGCACGGAATGAACATTTTTTCATTTCCGTTACCATTTGTCGTTTCTGTTACGTAACGAAACGACAAACAAAAATTGTGATGAAAATCAAATGAAACAAACAGAACCACGAAAACTGAGGTCGTTACGTTTCGTTTCCATTAATGGCGACGTGCAATGAAATGAGCTGTTTTAAATGTTAAAAAACACCCTGGACATCTGTAAAAACACAGTGATAATTATTTATATTGTCTGATAATACCTACCAGGGGGGTTGGGGTCCTTAAAACGTTTGTTTTTGTCTTCTCCCATCACAATGTATTTTTCTTTTCCCTTTAAAATGGATGTCGCCACCAGCCACAAAATGGAGGCAAGCCATGTGATGGGATCATGTTCAACCAATAGCATGCCCAGGTTCCAGACTGGGCGGGCAGGTGTGGCAGCCACAGAGGGCATAAAAAGCTCTGGCAGCCCCCATCCTTCTTGCAGTCTCTGGCGGGAGTTAGGGTGGGATTGCTGTCTCTGTGACTCTAGCTTCAGTCCTGCAGCCTCCCTGTGTGCGTGTGTGCTGCGTACCTCTTGGTGAGTACCCTCCCTTGCCCTGCAGTGCAGTCACTCTGCGGCTGCCTTGCACCCTGGGCAACGCCCACCGCTGCCTTTGCAGCCTCCCTGCATAGTCTATACTGTGTTTCTGCCAGCATCCATTTTTTTAGTGTTTTCCTTCTGGTCTGGGGCGTTGGGGGATTCCTGTGCATGGAAATGCTTTAAAAATCGTGCAAAAAGCAGGTAGAAACAACAAATGAAAAAAATAAAAATGGTAACGAAATTTTTCAAAAAATTCACGACAAATGGAAACGAACTGAAACAGACCTCTCAACGACAACAAAAAACCGAAATGCCATTTTTCTGTTTCATGCCCATCTCTATGATGGACTACCTACTGTGTGACTTTTATATGGATTACCATACATGATTGCATTGACTGTTTTCATAAGAATGCTAGTCTTTTCCAGGTTGCTTTTCACCCCTCATAATGGATTTTTCTTTTCTTCTTCCGTGCTCTTTGTAGCTCTAATGTTACCTTTTAATCTTCTAAGATGCCTCCACTGTTCTTAATTTGAATAGGTTAAATGTTATGCAGTGTATATTGTCCCTCATTATTGTAAGCCACCTTGGATCCTTTTCCAAGGTGAAAGGTGGGGTAAAATATTCAAAATAAAATTATATATATTATATATATATATATATATATATATATATATATATATATATATATATATATATATATATATATATATATATATATATATATATATATGCATGTTAGGGTGGATTCGGGTTTCTTCCGTGTAAAATCTGGTTGTTTTGGCGACGTTTCGGCGAGGTCTCACTCGTCATCTTCAGGCTGGTGTTCTGGCTTCTTTCTTCTTGAAGCAAAGTGTGGTCTCAGTTGAAGTCCTTCTATAAATACTGCTGGGGGTGTGGTTTGCTTGCTCTGTTGCTGATTGTAGGTTCCTTTGTTCCTTTGTTCTTTTGTGATCTGCTGTGTGGCTGAACGATCGTTAAGGGATTAACTGCTGGTGGCTGTTTAGATGGCTGTTTAGATGCTGGTGGGTTAGATGGCTGGTAGGTTCTGGCAGTATCCTGGGCTTTGGTGGAGTGGGGTCCTGTGTCTTGTGAATTCATTTTGGTCTGGCTACGTGTCTGTGGTCTCCCAATGTTTTTTTGGGGTGTGTGAGTGTGCTCCATGTGGTGACTGGAGTGGGGTGCCGCAGTAGATGGTGCAGTCGTGGTTTTGTTATTGGATGGTGGTTTCGTTTCATCTGTGGGAAGGGTCTGGGTTTGTGTTTGGTGTGGATGGAAGGTGGTGGCATCTTGTGTCCTTTTGGACCTGGTGTCAGTCTTTGTGACAGAGGCTCGTCTGTTGACCAGGGCTAGTTTCCAGATGTCAGGCAAGCGGGAGGTGTCATCACGTTTATTCATGTTGTTTGGGTGTTTCTCTATTTCAATGGCTTCCATGATTATTCGACTGTTGAAGTGTTCAGTTTTGGAGATGAGTTTGGTTCTTTCAAAGTCAATTTCATGACCTGTTGTTTTTATGTGCTGGAAGAGAGGAAGATTTTTCTTCTTTTTGACTGCGTTCTTGTGTTCTGCGATGCGTGCGCTTATTCTCCTGTTTGTCTGTCCGATGTATGTGGCTGGACAGACTTTGCATGGTATTTCGTATCCTTGGTTTTCTAGCTCAATCTTGTCTTTGGGGTTTCTTAAAATGTTGGCTATTTTTTTGGTCGGTGCAAAAGGCTGTCTTGATATTGTGTTTGTGGAGAATTTTGCTGATTTTGTCTGTGGTGCCTTTGATGTAAGGGAGGAGGGCGGTGCCGTTGTTCTCTTCTGTTTCTTGGTTCTTGGGGTGTTTCCTTTTGGATTAGTTTGGTGATGGTGTTTTTTTTGGAATCCGTTCGCAATTAAAACATTCGAGAGAGTGTGTAATTCAGTTTTTAGGTGGTCTTTGTCAGCGGGCGTTTGGTTCTGGAGATGAGGGTTTTTGCTAAGTTGATCTGTGCAGGGTGGTGGTGTGATTGTGCATTTAAGTAGCGGTTTGTATGTGTTTTTTTCTGGTAGATGGTATGTCCTTTTTTTTTGTAGATTAGGACGTCCAGGAAGGGAAGTTGGTTGTTGGCTTCTATTTCCATAGTGAATTGTATTTTTGGGGGTGTAGGCTGTTGAGATGTGTGAGGAAGTTGTTCAGTTTATCTTTCCCGTGTGGCCAGATAACAAAGGTCAATCAACATATCTGAGCCAGAGTTTGGGTTTATGTTCGGACTTCTGTAACGCGTTGGTTTCAAAGTGTTCCATATATAGGTTTGCGATGACCGGTGAAGGGGTGATCCATGGGTGCTCCTTCTATCTGTTTGTATCTTTGTCCATTGTGGATGAAGTATGTGTTGGTTAGGCAGTGGTTGGTCAGATCTAGGATGTGCTTGGGGGTTGTATTTGTTGTGGATAGCTGTCAAGGCTTCTTGAATGGGCACTTGTGTGAAGATGAAACAACATCGAAGCTCACAAACAGGTCAAGGTCTTGTTTCTTTATAATTTCTATGAAGTGGAACGAGTTTTGTACGTATGAAGTGATGGATTCTGCATAGGGCTGGAGTTGTTTGGCAACTTTTTGTAGAGGTGAGCCTATGGAGCTGACTATGGGTCTGAGAGGTGTTCCTTCTTTGTGAATCTTGGGAGGCCGTAGAGCTTGGGGCATCTGGATGATTTCTCTCTGGGGATGATGCTTGCTTACATACCTTTGAACACAGACCCCACCACCTACCTGGAAAAAACCACCAAAGCCAAAATAAAAGCCTCTCCCTTAAGTGAAAAAGAAATCAAGCCAAGCATCATCCCCAGAGAGAAATCATCCAGATGCCCCAAGCTCTACGGCCTCCCCAAGATTCACAAAGAAGGAACACCTCTCAGACCCATAGTCAGCTCCATAGGCTCACCTCTACAAAACCTCGCCAAATTTCTTGCCAAACAACTCCAGCCCTATGCAGAATCCATCACTTCATACGTACAAAACTCGTTCCACTTCATAGAAATTATAAAGAAACAAGACCTACAACCCAATGACCTACTCGTGAGCTTCGATGTTGTTTCGCTCTTCACACAAGTGCCCATTCAAGAAGCCTTGACAGCTATCCACAACAAATACAACCCCCAAAATGTCCTAGATCTGACCAACCACTGCCTAACCAACACATACTTCATCCACAATGGACAAAGATACAAACAGATAGAAGGAGCACCCATGGGATCACCCCTCTCACCGGTCATCGCAAACCTATATATGGAACACTTTGAAACCAACGCGTTACAGAAGTCCGAACATAAACCCAAACTCTGGCTCAGATATGTTGACTTTTCACACGGGAAAGATAAACTGAACAACTTCCTCACACATCTCAACAGCCTACACCCCAAAATACAATTCACTATGGAAATAGAAGCCAACAACCAACTTCCCTTCCTGGACGTCCTAATCTACAAAAAACCCGACGGCTCCTTAGGACATACCATCTACCAGAAAAAAACACATACAAACCGCTACTTAAATGCACAATCACACCACCACCCTGCACAGATCAACTCCGTAGCAAAACCCTCATCTCCAGAACCAAACGCCTCGCTGACAAAGACCACCTAAAAACTGAATTACACACTCTCTCGAATGTTTTAATTGCGAACGGATTCCAAAAAAACACCATCACCAAACTAATCCAAAAGGAAACACCCCCAAGAACCAAGAAACAGAAGAGAACAACGGCACCGCCCTCCTCCCTTACATCAAAGGCACCACAGACAAAATCAGCAAAATTCTCCACAAACACAATATCAAGACAGCCTTTTGCACCGACCAAAAAATAGCCAACATTTTAAGAAACCCCAAAGACAAGATTGAGCTAGAAAACCAAGGAGTCTACGAAATACCATGCAAAGTCTGTCCAGCCACATACATCGGACAGACAAACAGGAGAATAAGCGCACGCATCGCAGAACACAAGAACGCAGTCAAAAAAAGAAGAAAATCTTCCTCTCTCTTCCAGCACATAAAAACAACAGGTCATGAAATTGACTTTGAAAGAACCAAACTCATCTCCAAAACTGAACACTTCAACAGTCGAATAATCATGGAAGCCATTGAAATAGAGAAACACCCAAACAACATGAATAAACGTGATGACACCTCCCGCTTGCCTGACATCTGGAAACTAGCCCTGGTCAACAGACGAGCCTCTGTCACAAAGACTGACACCAGGTCCAAAAGGACACAAGATGCCACCACCTTCCATCCACACCAAACACAAACCCAGACCCTTCCCACAGATGAAACGAAACCACCATCCAATAACAAAACCACGACTGCACCATCTACTGCGGCACCCCACTCCAGTCACCACATGGAGCACACTCACACACCCCAAAAAAACATTGGGAGACCACAGACACGTAGCCAGACCAAAATGAATTCACAAGACACAGGACCCCACTCCACCAAAGCCCAGGATACTGCCAGAACCTACCAGCCATCTAACCCACCAGCATCTAAACAGCCATCTAAACAGCCACCAGCAGTTAATCCCTTAACGATCGTCTCAGCCACACAGCAGATCACAAAAGAACAAAGGAACAAAGGAACCTACAATCAGCAACAGAGCAAGCAAACCACACCCCCAGCAGTATTTATAGAAGGACTTCAACTGAGACCACACTTTGCTTCAAGAAGAAAGAAGCCAGAACACCAGCCTGAAGATGACGAGTGAGACCTCGTCGAAACGTCGCCAAAACAACCAGATTTCTACACGGGAAGAAACCCGAATCCACCCTAACATGCATATATATATATATATATATATATATATATATATATATATATATATATATATATATATATATATATATATATATATATATATATATATATATATATATATATATATATATATATATATAATTTACTGGTTTTGCACTCACCCCATCCCTTGCCATTTGGGATACCCATGGCAACTCAAATCAGGAGACACTGAGTTCTCTCTCCCCATTGACCTTGGTTATAGAACGTCTTTAGGTTTTATTTCTTAAGAAATCGCTCCAAAATGTATGAGAAATAAGTTTCATTTTCACTTCTTCCTCTAGTAAAGAAACTGGCTTTTTGCTTTCCAATCTATAGGAATAAATAGGATCTGAATAATAAAAATTGTTATTACAGATATTTGGAACGATCAACTATGGATTCAAATATATTCAAAACTATCCAAATATGCCTTTATTAGGTAAATTCTGAATTAGAGATGGGCACGACTCAAAAAATGGTGTTTCGTTTGTCATTTGGTCGTTTAGGGGTCTGTTTTGGTTCGTTTTCGTTTTCGTGATGTTTTTTGCAAAAGATTTCATTTTCATTTCATTAGGTAACGAAACGAAAAAACAAAAACAAAAACAAAAATTGCTATTTTGTTAGTATTCTTTTTAGTTCAATGCATCTGCTGCAATGAAAATGAAAAACACGGCAAATTTGGTCGTTTTGTTTTCATTTTGTTTTGTTTTTTAAAAAAATTGTTTCATTTTTGTTGCGTAACGAAATGAAAAAATGAAAATGAAAACAAAAAATTGCTCGTTTTGTGCCCATCTCTATTCTGAATATTTCTGAATCCAAATGCACTTCCTTTCTGGTAATACATCCTAGCAGAGAGGCAAAGTAAACTAAATTGACCAGTCTCTGCAGCTGCAGTGATTTGTTGCTTATTAAAAATGGGTCAAAGTGGTCATGCAAGAGGCACCCCACATTCTGGCATGCAAACAATGTAAGCAGGGAAATTGACAGGATTTCTGTGACTGTCAATGGTGATCGTTCCTGGATAATTGTAGGCAGCTTTCCCAGGCTTATGAAAATTGAAACCTCTCATGGAGCTATGTTGCTCGAGAGAGATTCATCAAGGGGTGGCATGAGATACTTGATGGCTGTCACCATCCCTGGAAAGATTCACTGTAAAATATTTATTTTGGCAATATTGACACTGTCGGCAGAAAATGTCTTCTTTCGAGGAATCAGAGGCTGAAATTCTGGAACAAAGAAGGACTATTGGTACTTTACCACCATGTTAGTACTTAATGGGAACATTTATCATAATAGAGGACCCATGGCTGTCTCTCTATCTGAAAAATATAGAGCTATCATCCCCCGTTCCTTTGACAATCGGCTTTCAGTAGGCAATAATGATTTTTCTTTATATTGTAAAATGCTTGGCTGCAAACAGACTGTGGATGGAAACATCTTCGGAGGTTTGGGTCTTAGAAGCCTACAGCTCAAGACCTGACCAGGTGAATTCAGACTGTGTGAAATTCACCATCTAAGCTTCTCACCTGGCTCTCATTGCCTCCTCAGGGTTTTCAAGCTGTAAACCTGTGGCAACTACAACTTGCGCAAGCTACAATAATCAACACATTACTCCCTGTCTGCATCTATGCCCTTCCAAACATCTGTATATTGCCTTCCTGGTGCCAGGTCCCCAATAAAGTATCATCCCAGCCTTAACGTTCTCCTTGGTTTTGTGTTCTTCCCATTATGTGCAGTGGAGGATGGTGATTTCCATTTTCCAGGGGCAGCAGATCCATCCTGAGTTTGAGTCTGAAGCTTAGGAGAGCTATCTAAACTATTTTGATAGGGTTTGGCACTTGGGTAGCTTTTCCAAAGTTCAGAATAAAATCTGGAATGGATTTCCTATCCCAGATGAACATGAAGTCCCCAGCCTCTACTGATGTCTCTAATATACCATCAGGTATTTTCTTTCCAGTCTATAATGTCCTACAACCCTTAGTGAGACTTCTGAACAGCTCTGTTTTTCCCCATGGAAAATTATTTCAACACCTCCCTCCATCACACACTTGTGTCTCTATTTCATGGCACTTTTACAGTTCTCCTGAAGCCATATTCACCACTGACTCTTTCCCTTACCTTCTTTAGCTTTCACAGTGCCTATAAGTCATCCTTCTTTAGCTCCTTGGTTTGACTGTTCAATCCTGCTACTCCTTAAATTCAAAACATTCTAAGACCCTTTTCTGATTGTCAACTATTGCTCAGAAAAGTTTTCTAGCTCTAGCCACATGTTCTTCTAATGTGTTAACATTTAGATTCATTTCCCAAACTGTCTCAACTCCCACGTAATTGCCATACTTCTCATTAAAAATATTTTTGTAAATTACTGAAATTAATCCTCTTTTTTTAAATTAAAATGATCTTCCATGCAATAGTTTCCACTCTCGTAAAAACTCTAATAGGACCTATGGTATTAAAAAACTGAATTGCAAATTTTAAAATTTGAATTAATTGGAGCCAATTAGTTCTTGTTTGATTAAGGCTTTTTTGTTTTAACTGTCCAGTTGAAACTGGTTTTCCTCTTATATAAATAACTTTCTAATATGGATTCTATCTGCTTTCCAGTGCTTAAACTGTGCATCTTTGCCTTCAAATTTAAAATTAGGATATTTCAAAAATGATATTATGAGATATGGGACAACCAAACATGTTCATATATCTACACCGTATATAAATTAATTCACTAAGGTCTCTATATAATATTTATATTTTTCAATAATTTGCATGTTTCTTAATATTAATATTTAGCTTCCAAATCATAGGCCTATTCATTGGAATATGATTAGCCCAGAGGACTTTTATTGTCACACAGACAGATGTTAGGGTCAGAGGACACCACAGCTAATAGTGATTCTAACATAAGTATATAGTCTAGCCTTCAATAATTTATATATTTCTTTAAAAAGATGTAGCATCTAATTTTAGGATTTAAGTATGTCCATCCATCAATTAAGAACATAAGAACAGCCTTGCTGGAACAGGCCACAGCCCATCCAGTCCAGCATTCTGTCTTACAAAGTGGCTCACCATTTGCTTCAGGGTGTTCCCAAGCAGATGTCTTCACCTGCTTACGATTCCCTGCAAATGGCATTGAGAGATATCCTGCCTATCTCTGCAACCCAGAGGTTGTCCTTGGCATCCATAATTAAACCTTCCTTTTTCAATAGTTTCCAATTCTTACTCTATCAGCAGACATTGCTCTGGTTTTTGTGATGTATGCCTTTTAAAATTCAAGACACAGTAACTATCTTCTTGCAAGATTATTTCTCCCCCTTGCAAACTGCCTCACCTTTCTCAAAAGAATGTGGAATATTACATGGCCACATATATAAATTGTTTAACATTATTTATTTATTTATTTATTTATTTATTTATTATTTATTTATACAGCTTATATACCACCCGTCTTCCTGAAAGGAACTCCGGGCGGTTTACAATAAATGTACAAACAACAAATTAAAACAACAACTAAAATAAGCAATAAAACAAAACGGCTGCAGCAGATGGCGGGACCAAAAAAAAAAAAAAAAAAAGGTGTCACCCAAACGCCTCCCGGAAGAGAAGGGTTTTCAGCGCCTTCCGGAAGGCAGGCAGGGACTCTGCAAGGCGCACTTCTGCTGGTAGGTGATTCCATAGGGTTGGGCCAGCCACAGAGAAGGCTCGGGTGCGGGTGGAAGTTCTCCGAGCCTCCCTAGGCGTGGCCACACGCAGCATGTGCGCCCGCGACAACCTGGTCGGACGGGCCGAAGTTGACCGCTGGTCGATCCGCTCCGTCAGGTAGCCAGGTCCTAGGCCATGGAGGGTTTTGTAAACCAAAACCAGGACCTTGAATCTAATTCGGGCTGCAACGGGCAACCAGTGCAGACGAGCCAAGACTGGGGTGATGTGCTCGAATCGACGCACACCAGCCACCAGTCTGGCTGCCGCATTTTGGACCCGCTGCAAGCGCCGAATGAGAGTCAAGGGCAACCCCATGTAGAGCGCGTTGCAATAGTCCAGTCTAGAGATCACCAGCACCTGGACCACAGTTCTGAGGGAGTCCTCATCCAGGTACGGACGAATCTGGGCAATACGCCGAAGATGGAAAAAGGCAGCCCTGGACATGGCGGACACCTGGGCTTCCAGGGTGAGCGCCGGGTCCAGGACTACGCCCAGATTTCGGACACAGTCCGATGGCCTGAGGGAAACACCCTCCAAGGTGGGATACGGGCCACCGTAGCTGAATGAGGAAGCCCCAAAGAACATGACCTCGGTCTTATCGGGGTTGAGTTTGAGCCTGTTAGCCCTGGTCCATTCCATGACTGCGCCCAGACACTGATCGAGGGTCCGGACAGCCTCATCTGCAGCGGTAGAAAAGGAGACATAGAGCTGCGTGTCATCAGCGTACTGATGGCAGCAGACTCCATGCCTCCTAATGAACTCAGCCAGCGGCCTGATGTAAATATTGAACAGCATGGGAGAGAGAGACGACCCTGTGGAACCCCGCAGGGAGTATCCAAGGGGACGACATCTCGCCCCCATGCTGAACCTGCTGGGGCGGTCCCGAGGAAGGACCGGAACCAACTGTGAACAGTGCCCCGATCCCAACCTCGGAGAGCCGATCCAGCAGGATACCGTGGTCGACGGTATCAAAGGCCGCTGACAAATCCAGGAGGACCAACAGGGAGGAGCACCCCCCGTCGGCCCTCCGGATGAGGTCATCTTGCAGAGCGACCAAGACTGTCTCGGTCCCCCGACCAGGCCTGAACCCAGACTGGAACGGATCCAGGGCATGCTCGGCCTCCAGATAGGATTGAAGCCGGATCGCGGCCACCCTCTCGATCACCTTGCCCATAAAGGAATGTTAGCGATCGGGCGAAAGTTGGATAATTCGCCCGGCGCTAAGCTCATTTCTTCAGGATGGGCTTTACCACGGTCTCCTTCAGACGGGAAGGGAAAATCCCTTCCCTGAAGGAGGCCGTGGCGATGATCGAGCCCACCCTGAGATGTTCGTGGCAACTGCTTTCATGAGCCATGAGGGGCAAGGGTCGAAGGGGGTGGACGCGGGCCGGCAATGGGCAATAGCCCTGGAGGCCTCAAGGGAGGTGACAGGCCCAAACTCAACCATGCGAGGAGACCGAGGGGCACAGCCGCCGGGGATGCCGAGAGTGGGCTATGGCAACAGGATTCAAACCGGAAACGGATGGCCTCATTTTTCGATCGAAAAAAGGCTGCAAAGTTCTCACTACTGAAATCAGTAGGAGGAGGCCTAGTCAGTCCAGGATTAGTGAGGTCGCGAACCACACGGAACAATTCCGCTTGGTGGTTCGAGGCCTCACTAATTCTCAGGGTGCAATAAGATCTTCTAGCAGCCCTGATCGCATGAACATAGCGCCTGGACTGTGCGATGACTGCAGCCTTCTTAATAGCCGTCCGGTTCTTCCTCCAGCTGCGCTCCAGCCTCCTCCGTTCATGCTTCATCGCTCGAAGCTCTTCCGTGAACCACGGTGAGGAACGAGCTCTACAGCGGATGAGGCGCCTAGGGGCGATCTGGTCGACAGCCCGGGATGTTTCATCAAACCATTGATCCACCATGGAGTCTACCAGATCGTCAGCCAGTCCGCCAGGAGGCTCCCCGAGGACTTCCCGAAACCGATCAGGGTCAAGGAGTCTACGGGGTCGGGCCCAAACAGTGGGCCGGAGGTCCCCGCGGGGTGGGGCGGCGATCGATACAGAGAAGGACAGCAGGTGGTGGTCTGACCATGACACGGGGGTGGGAACAAGGTCCCACACCCTCAGACACGAATCCTCAGATGCGGAGGAAAATACCAGATCCAGGGTGTGTCCAGATCTGTGTGTTGGGCATAAAACATGCTGGGCCAGGTTCATGGAGGCCATGGACTGCATGAATTCCAGAGCAGCACCAGACAGGTCACCGCCAGCATGCACGTTGAGATCACCCACCACCAAAAGGCGGGGGGTTCTCAACAGGGCAGTGGTGATGAACTCGGTGAGCTCTGGTAGGGATTGTGCTGGGTTGCGGGGAGCACGGTAACCGAGCACAATGCCAAACCTGTCCCGCTGCCCAACCAACAGATGAACACATTCCAACCCTGGAATCACCAACGTTGAGGCCCTGCTGATTTGAATAGTATCCCTGTACACAATGGCCTAATGTCAACGGTGACACAATGGCCTAATGTCAACGGTGCTTTTAATCTTATACTACAAAGTATTAAGGGAAATTAAATGTTTGTACTGCCACCATATACTGTGCAACAGAACTGACTGCATAATCTTTCCCTCTTTCTCCCCTGTCTCTCCCTCCCTCCCTCTCTTCAAACCTAATTGTGCATGTCCCTTCCTCCCCTTTTCCCTCTCCCCTCCCTCTCCACCCACTTGATGGCACTATAACTGTCTACCTCCAGTGCACTAAAAGGAACTGTCCGCTGTGGGTTACAATTTTCTGGGACCAAGAGCTATTGCTCCTATGGGAAGATCTCAGCAATTTAGCCTTCTTTTTGATATGTAGGATTTGGTTTTTTAAAAAAACTATTTCAATCATAACTATAGGAGCTATTTCTTAACAATATAAACACAATTCAGTTTGCAGTCCTTCCAGGACTCTTCCCCTTTTTCAATATTAGTTAGCACAGTTGTATGATATGAAAGACAGATTGCTTATCAACATCGATCAGAGATAAAGCACCAGCAGTGACCCTGAGGAACACAGGGAGTATTCAAGCAGAGAATTTACATTTTAATAAAGCTCTTTTCCCCTCTTTCTACATTCTTCAGTCATAGTTGCAATTTCCTTCAGAATTCTGATCTTGCTGAATTTTTGTTTTTTTCCGTCACAGGTAACTGAATCTTCATCTCTTTAAGAAAATCTTGGAATTGTTCCCTTGTAGTTATAACCCTAGCTTTATGTCCAAGGCATATACTGTAATCAGTTTGAAGGAAAATCCCCAGATGCACCTCATTTCTTGGTTTTGGAAAGCCTCAGTAAATGGCTTCCACTGTTTGTTCCTCTTAACTGCTCCAACAGCCAAGTTCTGGAATTTCACTCTCATCTCATATAACAACCTTTTTAATGCACAGAGTACTGCTAATTTCACTGTGTAACAGGTAGGCCTTACAACAAAATCTCTTTGCCATTCTTCCTGCACAGGACTCATGCTGTGAGCTCTTGTAAGTTCTGACACTGATTCCAAATGCTCAAACACACACACACGCATGCACACACACATGCACACATGTGCACGCACGCGCACGTGCACACACGCACACACACACTTCTGGTCAGTCCAGAAGACCGAGCCGAATATGGGGAAGTTGAAAAAGATTTTATGAAAATAGTACATTGGTCTCCTTTGGAAGCAATACCATCCTCTTATGTATGGGGTTCACCATACATTTGGCAGAGTGAGGCAGCCACTTCATCAGATTTGTGGTATTTTGAAAAGGCAATGCAATTTTAATTATTATCTCATTATTGGATTTTTTTCTTGCCAGGGGAGGAAAGAAATGCTTATGAGATTTACTCCCTCAAGTGAAAAAGAAGCAGTTTTTCTTGGGAACTACATACCATGAATCAGATGGAAATTTGATTTTCTGATTCATCTCAGGCAGGAAGATGTCTTAGGCCAGCCCTGACTCTTGTAAGAAAAAAAATCTAAAACAAAAATATGCTTTGTGGTTATTTTCCTTCACTGGTCTTCTCATGTCTAAATTGGAGTATCAAACATGTTTACGAATAGCTCCTATTTTTAATGATAGTTAAAAGGGAGGACACGTGTCCCCTCTGATTAGTGATTCCCTCCATTAGCCACTGTATTCTAATAACAGCTCTATTTTTTTTTGTCATCTGACAAGAGAGAAACATTTTACATGTTCTATAGGCTGCGCCAGCTCATGAAACTTTAATACCCAGTAGCTATTGTGCAGAGATGATCAGGTCCCCCAACAAAAAAGGAGAAGAAGGTGCACCTCTTCTGTTCTTGTTTCAAGAAATATGGAGCACTCAAATTCAACAGGCTCTTCAAAGATACTACAGTGGAACCCTGACTTATGGGATTAATCTGTCCCGAGCACATGCTCATAAGTCAGTTAGTTCGTAAATCAGGGAGTGTTTTCCCATAGGAATGCATTGAAAGTCAATTTATCCATTCCAGAGGGACGGATTTCAATGCATTCCTTTGGGAAACTGCTTTAAACAACCACAGCTCCCCCCCCTGGATTTTTGCACTTCCCCAAGCCCCACAGGCCAGCCGATTGGCACGGGGGTGGGGCAAAAAACCTTCCCCCCCATCCCAGTGCCGATCAGCTGGCATATGGGGCTTGGGGGAGGGGAAAAGTTTTTAAAGCCGAGCTTTTTAAACTTCCCCCAAGCCTTGCACACCAGCTGATCAGCACTGAGGTGGGGGAGAAACTTTTCCCCACCCCAGCACCGATCAGCAGGTGTGCAAGGCTTGGGGGGGGAAGGACCCCCACCTTTCCCCTACTATGCATCCCATTAGGGGAAAGGCTCAGGGTTTGTAAAATGTCTTTGAGCCACTGAGACAGTCTCAGTGGCTCAAAGACATTTTAAAGGACCAGCGCCTTCCCCCCAATGCAACCCGTTGGGAGGGAAAGGTGCCAGGGTTTTGAAATGTTTTTCAGCCACCTAGGCAGTATTGATGACTCAAAGACCTCTTAAAGGACCAGCACCTCCCCCCCACACGTGCCATCATTACTCAGGGGAAACCCCATTTTAATCGTAAGATGGCAGGGCAGACCGGAAGCCTGCTCATAAGTCAAGATTCTTGGTTGTCGGGGTCGTTGTAAGTTGGGGTACCACAGTATAGCATGAAGGATAAGCTTTCTCACATGCTTGTGTCCTGAGACAGTAACGGACCTGAAGATACTTGAAGATTTTCCAGCAGCTTTTTTGAGAAAAGCTGACAGATGTTTGAGTTGGGTGACATAGCAACAGTTCTAAACCAGTTTAGAATGCTGCTAGCAACTGGACACGAGGGTGATTCCATCACATAAGAAGTGTTTGACTAGAGCCATCTGATATAATCTTGGCTGACAATGACTGTAGGCACATTACCAAGTTTGTTTGCTTGTTTGTTTTATAGGCCACCTTTCTCCCAATAAGGGGACCCAAGGTGGTTCACAGTTTTAAAATGTTAGGAGCTGGTAGTCCAATACCATTTTGCCCACCATCTGGCTTGCCAAACTCTTCTCTGCCACTCTTCTTGTTGGCACCCAGGGCTTTACTTGGCTTTTAAGAAATAGGTTATTTATGACAGGTATTTCAAGAACCTGTAGGTCATTGTGCAAGTATTTGAACATGCTTTTGGACAGTCCCTTTATTTCTAAAGAGTAGGAGGTGTTACTATTAGAAGCCTAAGTCAAAAGTTTGGCTTATAAAGCACTTTTTGTAACAATCTGTATTCTGTCCAAACCAGTTTAACAAAAACAGAGCATGGTGATTGTTGAGAAAATTTTATCATCCACCGACTGATTTGCTGTGAAGACATGGGGACTTGAGGCAAATTAACTGGATATTCTCCTGTCTCTCTAGATGAGCTCCAAATATCTGCTTTGAGCACATCCAGCTGGATTTACAATTTTTTAAAAATGGATTTGAAGTGCTCAGACCTCAGCTTGTATTCCAAAAGGTTCTCAAAGTGGCTTATCAAAATAAGCCGCATAACCGACCCTGACCTCGAGGCTTATGAATGTAAATTTGAGGCAAGGGACACAAGGAGGAAGTGCTGGGAGAGAGAAGCTTAAAAACAAGTTCAGTTTATAATTCCTATAATGGTCAACTCAGTAAAATCAGTTTGGCAGACAAGCCGTGTAGTGACTCCTGCATGGCGGCAGAAAGAGAACCACAAGCAGCCAGTTCCCTGGCAGAAACTGTGGACTAAGTCAGTAATTGAAGATCTACACCCTTGGAGGGTTTACATTTCAATCTCCTGGAATTTCCACTAGCTTATACAAAGAAGTAATAGTCCAAAAGGGTTAATATTTTATGCAGGTATGACAGCAGGGATACTTTATATCAAATACAGAGGGATTGGTAAAAATCCTGTACTGTACTGTATTTAAGAGTGGGGAAATGAGCTTTGGGAATATGCTTCTATCTCTAAACTATCAGTATGTTACAGACAAAGAAGACAGACTGAATATGCATGTGATGGGGGGGGTTTGAAACTCTGATCTACTTGTATGAATAATTGTGAAATTAAGTAGAAATATTCATAGGATCTTTTGATTTTTGAAGACAGTGTTAAAATTAATTTATTACACCCTTCTTGTAAATATTCAGTGACCACTGGAACATACCAAACATATTCCACAACACTAGTTCAAAACTTCAGTTTAAACTGCCATTGAAAATAAGATAATGAAGATAAGAAAAAATGCAGCTGGCAAAGCTTGTGCTTAGGATATAGTTTTCAAGTCACTTGTGATTAATTCATGAAGTGGAAAAGGTTTGAATCATGCAGAAAGGATAGGCCACTCCAGCTGTACCTTTGGCTGCGAAACAGGCAAATAAATGTGTCTTTTGACAGAAAATGGAGGGGAAATCTCCTGAAAGCAAAGACAATACCAATGTGACAACACAAATTTCTGAGACACTTTGGTGGAGTTGAATGGAATTCAGGCAGTCAGACAAAACATCAGCACCTGCCAGCTAGTTTTGAATGCCAAAATGATGGGCAAGATGCTGGCAGAACATCCCCTCATTTCAACAGTTTAGCCAGAGGCTTATCTATGCAGCCAAATCTTTAAATATTTGGTTGAAATAAGCACGGTTGTGATCAGTGTTTTTCACAAGGAACATACATCATGGAACTGTCATTAGGCTCCAATATAATGTTTTCACGGTTCCTGTACTCCAGCGTTCGCCTCTATGAAAAATTCAAGGGAGATACATTTGATTGATGATGCACAATGGTGGCCTTAAAAACAACAACAGTGATCGCTCCCTGCCACCACCACCACCGTGCAGCTCCAAGGCCTCCCAGAGGGGGTGGGGGCAGCGGGGAGCGAATTGATCGCTCCCTGACACCCCCCACGCGGCTCCAAGGCCTCCCGGATGGGTACTGCACAGGTAAAGCGATCCCGCGATATAGTGGGACCACAGTACCTGAACCGCAAAATGGTGGGGGGTGACTGTACATTGAAATATTTTTGTATCACAGTTGGGGTCCACCAAGGTTCAGCACTTTCCCTGCTTCTTTTTATTCTACTTATGGACACAGTCACCAGATCTGCAGAATCCAGTGCCCTGGACACTCCTTTATGCTACTATCATAATAATTGCATCAGAAAGTAAGGCAGATCTTGAGTGCCAAGCCCAAGTATGGAGTGACCGTATGACAAGGTTTGTCCTGCGCCGGAATGTAAAGAAGATGGTAAATCTGACAACTGACCCAAATGAATATGGTACAATCAAAATTGATGGTATTGACCTATCAAGAACTGAGAAATTAAAATACCTTGATTCCACAATTACAGCCGACGGGAGCCTGAGTCACGAGGTGACATTGAGGATCAACAGTGCCTGGCTAAAATGGCATACAACAGGCATATCCAAACTTTGGCCCTCCATATGTTTTGGACTGCAACTCCCACAGTCCTTTGTCATTGACAATCTAAGCTTAGAATTCTGGGAGTTGTGGTCCAAAACATCAAGAGGGCTGAGGTTTGGATTATATGCACAATGATGGCATCAGAGCAAAATACAGTGTTGTTCCTATTGCCAACAAGATGTGCAAAGCCCCACTGCTTTGGTTTGGACATGTCTTGTGTGCCAGTGAGGAAATTCTGCCCAAAAAAGGGTCTCACCCTGCAGGTCAGCAGATCCCGACTGAGGGGTTGTCCAAAAAAGCACTGAATGAACACCCTTGAGAATGACATGAAGTTGTCTCGGGTTCACCCTGACCTAGCCATGACTATGCTAAGTAGAGGATGAAAACAATAATAGTGGACCCCACCACATAGTGGGACAGATAAGAAGAAGAAGAAGAAGAAGAAGAAGAAGAAGAAGAAGAAAAAGAAGAAGAAGAAGAAGAAGAAGAAGAAGAAGAAGAAGAAGAAGAAGAAGAAGAAGAAGAAGAAGAAGAAGAAGAAGAAGAAGAAGAAGAAGAAGAAGAAGAAGAAGTCTCTTGTCAGGTCTATTGCAGCAGAAATAGCTGTGGCTCTTTATTGTCTATACTTCCAGAACATTGGAGGCTTCTTCCTCGTTGGAGTTCAGCCCCACACAAGCCCAGCAAAAGGTAAGGGGTTGGTTGAATGTGTTTCTCCGGTTCCGAGTGCCACCTGGGCTCCCACATGTCATTTCAGAAGCTGGCCACTTCTGAAAAGAAAAGCTCGTCTCTAGTTCCATGTCATTTTGATGAATGTTCTCCAAAATTTGACAAAATAACCCTTCACCAAAGTGAGTCAGTGTACACTATGCTTCAACCACAACATGTCAACACAAACCCTCCATTCCTTTCCCTAAATTCATAATCTAGCTTTGGCTGGGAGAGCCCATAGAGCCTCTGTTAGCTCTAAATATGGGGTGGACATGTTTTGGTCTTCAGGTGTTTTTGGACTCCAGTTCTCTTCTGATCACCATTGGCTGCACTTGGTAGCACTAATGGAAGCAGATCTGATTTAGATGCTGTCTAAAGGATGTACAGATGAAATCCATGGAACACAGGGAACCAGAGAAAACAAAATTTTCATGCTTCTCAATGTGACTGGATGCTGCTCCAAGTATGCACAGCATATGTCGAGGCAATTGGAGGTATGTACTTCCTGTGGTTCGTGTTTTCTCTCATGACCAGTGTCACATTGAAGAAGATCAGGATATCTTCATGACAGTTGTATCACCTTGACTCTCAGCTTTCTTGTTTTTGTGAACTAGAATCCAGGAAAGCTGAAGCTAAAATAAATGTGTTTGTCTTAGAGATGTCACAACCCTCTCCTTCTCCTCCAAGTTGTCAAGTCACTTCCCACTTATGATGACCCTGTGAGTTCATGCAAGCGTACCAATGGCCCTGCTCAGTTCCTGCAAGCGTACTACCATCATGTCCTTTATACAACCAATTCATCTTTTATTTCGTTTTCCTCTTTTCCCACTGCCTTCCGCTTTTCCCAGCCGTTACAACAAGATTTTTTTCTTCCTCTCTCAATCTGGAACAACCTAATATGGCTATCTTTCTGATCCACCCCCAAAAAAAAAAATTTCCCACATCCATGCCCTTAGTCAAAATACCCAGTCTTTGGTCAACAACTCATTATTAGTCCTGAAGTAAAAATGTATGTGCGTGTGTTGAAGATGTAAGGTACATCACAGTGGAAAAAGCAAGTTGTTTCATGTTTTAAAAAGAAAGATGTTTTAAAGATCACTGGGAGCCTGATTCCACTCACATACACACACACAAAAAACACCCCAAACACCTGCTGTTGTAACAGGTTCTTAAAAATACATGAATTCAATTAGTGTACACCCAAGGCACATGCAGATGTGGATTGCTATGCCAGGATGGGAGTGTTTCTGCTTCTGTGGCAGAGGTCCATTTATTTTGCAGTGGGTGTGAAAGTGATTCCACATTCGTGAACACCTCTGCCACTTGTTAAAAGGTTATTCTTATCTGATCTTATCATAATACCAAATAGCAGGAATTTAAAAATAAATAAATAAAAGCACTGCTCATTCTCTGCTCCCCTGACTGATGACTTACCCACCCATTCATCCCTCAGTCACCTGTTCCCAAGCAGCCAGAGGGCCCACCGCCAGCTGTTCAGCGCTGCCTTGGGAGCCACGAGAAGCTGCGGAGCCAAATCCCATAGCTGGGATTGCAGAGGGGACTTCCTCTCAGTTAAACCCCATTGCTTCTCATGGCTTCCTGGACAGCCCCAAACAGCTGATGGTCAACCTTGTTTGATGGGAATGCATACGGAAATTCAAAATGACATGGCCATCACGTGGTTTTGAATTGCTCTCATTTGCATTGCTGTAGACCAGGACTGTCCAACTTTGAACAGACCAAGGTCTACTTTTTCCAGCCCAAAGTTTCTGAGGGCTACTACACTAAAACCTCTACTTATGAAGTTTATCTGTTCCGAGCAAATGCTAATAAGTAAAAAAAAATGTAAGTAGAGCAGCGGTTTCCCATAGGAACGCATTGAAAATCAATTAATCCTTTCTGGAGGAAACATAATCCATTGCATTCCTATGGTAAGGCTGACCATACACGCGCTTCCCTTACACCCACTCGAGCCGGTGTGGATGGGTGCGAGGGAGGTGCGTGTTTGCTTGTGCAGATTGCCCCTTCCGCTTGCCCGGTCTGCTGGAAGACTTTTTTAAAAAGGTGCACTTTCCCTCCCAACCCGTCCAAGGCCTGACTTGACTCTACTTCTCCTCCTGTTTTCCCCCTTCTCCCTTCCAGCTCCCTCGCTGCCACTGCTGCTGCCGCCCATTGCTCTCACTCACTTCTGCCATGTTCTCTGTGCAGCTGGGATGGGCCAAGCCAGCAGCGAGGCAATCACACTGCAATGGCGGCGCAAGGAGGAGGGAATTGCTTAGAAGGGGAGGAGGAGGAGGGGCAGGTCACAGTCTCTGTGAGGCAGCTCTGGGGGTGGGAGGAGGAGGAGGAGGAGGAGGAGGAGGAGGAGGAGGAGGAGGATGGGAGGAAGGAATTCTCTGGGGGGGAGAAGAGGGGGATGTTACCATGCAAATGAGGTGGGCACGCCAATGACCCCGCCCCTCACTGTCCCCTCCACTCCCCTTCCTCCGCTCTGCACCAACAACTCAATTGGTCAGGAGACAGTGGCACGCCAATCATCTGGCTGGTAGGGAGGGCAGGGGACTCTGTCATGTCCCTTGAACTGCCCTGCTCAGCTGAGACAGTGGGCTGGCAGACCCAGAGCTTTGCTGGGGCAGTGGTGGTCCTTGGGGTGGGGGAGGTAGCGGTGGAGGACTTATCCCCTCACATTTTTATTGATAGCTGGCAGGCTACTTTCAAACTCTTCACGGGCTACTGGTAGCCCCCGATCTACCTGTTGGGCAGGCCTGCTGTAGACAGTCATGCAAGTGGTTGCTGCATATTTGAAGAATGCTGCTTATGTTGTTTACCTGTGTGCCTCAAAAGGCTGAGGTATATCTTTAAGTGGGGAAGTATTATCCAAAGCAACCATATTTTCACAGGGACAAAAACACCAGTTCATGGTCCAATGATCTTTCCACCCACCGCTTCCTTAGGTTTTTTTTAAATGTGAACACACACACACCTCTTTCACCTACTCATCAGTTCACATAATAAAAGTTAAAGTCCCCCCACATGTGTGCTAGTTGTGTCCAACTTGAGGGGCAGTGCTCATATCCGTATTCAAGCTGAAGAGTCAGTGTTGTGCAAGTCTGTGGCCATGCGGCCAGCATGGCTGCAAGGAAACACTGTTTTACCTTCTCACTTTTTACAGCAGTACCTATTTATCTACTTGCATTTATATGCTTTCGAACTGCTAGGTTGGCAGGAGCTTGGGTTAGCAGAGGGAGCTCACTCCACTGTGTGTGGCACCTGGGATTTGAACCGCTGAGCTGCTGACATTGTAGCTGACAGTTTTCAGTACTCTAGCCCGCTGAGCCACCACACCCTGTTTAATTCACATAATACTCTGTACTATGTTCACATAATACTCTGTACAAATTATTTCCCCTCACCCAGTGCACCTCTTTCCTTTTGCACATACACCACACTCTCCTCTACTGCTTGGACTCTGGAGGAGTATTTTTCCAGTACCTAGATGGCTCTAGAGAGAGAAAGATAGAAATGGAGGGTCTGCTTCCTCTTTCCTGTTTCTGAACTCCACCATTTCATTAACTCTTCCATCAAAACTGTTCCTCTTGTTTATTATTTATAGCATTAATTTTTAGCGCTCCCAAGAATATTAGAAATGCCAATCAATTTTTCAAAAAGTTCATTTGCTGGCTTAAGCCTATTTGAGAAATTCTTTAAGGCCAATTAATTGTGTTGTGTTGTTGAAAATGTTTTCTCCATGCCAAAATTTCAGTAGTGAAATGAATGGTAAAAAGCAGGCTCACTCAAGAGTAAAAGGCTGGATATGTGGATAAACATTGTAATTACAGGTGGACAACCTGAAGTATTCACCAGTAATTAGATGGAACAATTTCAAGTCAAATGCTACATGGAAATATTGCTACAGTTGCAGTTTGGAAAATAAAATAGATAAAATGTTTGCAAGAAAGTTTGTTTTTTGAATCACTTTGTACAACCTTTTCCAGATCGACACATATTCACTAACTCAGAAAGACATACAAACAGTGAACTATTTGGGACTATTTGAATGAGAATTAGAGATGGGCACGAATCAAAAAAATTACGTTTCATTTGTCGTTTGTCGTTTGGAGGGTCCATTTCCATTTGTTTCCGTTTTTCGTGAATGTTTGCAAAAAATTCATTTTTGTTTTTGTTCATTTCATTACCGTTTTGTTACCATTTATTTCAATTATTGTGATTTTTTTAGCATTTAAAGCAGTTCACTGCACTGCAGTAACAAAAACGAAATGCACGAAAAATTTTCCAGTGTTTCTGTTTGTTTCATTTCATTTTGGAGACAAAATTCATTTGTCGTTTTGTTGCATAACAAAATGAAAAAACAAAAATGGAAACGAAAAATTGTTCGTTTTGTGCCCATCTCTAATGAAAATATATAGGGACTGGCAGGCTTCCTTGTGAAATAGTGCAGGTCCCCAAAAACCTGCAGGGATGCCCACAGCTCCCCTGAAAAAATACCGCTAGCACATAGGCCATAGCTAACGACCGATTCTTGATAGGTTTCAGCACCTTAAGCCATTGTTCACCTTAAGGCTATGGATACTATTGTCTACCCAACGAGCCTGTTCAGGCCATTGTTCATCTTATGAGCCTAAGGACTCACACTAGCTGTATTCAGACTGATGAAGCTGTTTGGATGAGCAGCAAAACGTTTCTATCTCTCAAAAAAGAAGTCCAGTAGCCATGACTCAACTTCCAGATACTGCTAGCACATGAAAAATTACTTTTTTTGAAATCCTATGGATTTGTCGTCTTCTTCTGACAACTCCCAACACATGTTGTGAATTAGGACAGAGCTCAAAAGCTCACTCCCCCTCCCACCTCCATCATGTTCTGCATAATGACAGCCAGCAAGGCAAAATAAAAGGAAATATGTTTCTAGCAGCAGAAGAAGACTACTGAAAATATTTCCCAGGCATGGGGTAACCTAGACAAACAGATTCAGCATTTTTAGTGGTATCCTCTCGGTTTGATTTGGCTGCCTCTGGAAACAGCTACAGTCATGCCAGCGGACGCCACCAGTTTCCCTCCCACAACACTTTATTAAGTTGAGTACTATAACCCTATCTACACACTATAGCAGTGATGGCAAACCTTCGGCACTCCAGATGTTTTGGACCACAACTCCCAGAATTCTAAGCCTGTTTTGCCAATGACAAAGGACTGTGGGAATTGTGGTCCAAAACATCTGGACTGCCGATGGTTCGCCGCCACTGCACTATAGCTTTTGGGTTTCTCCACATGCTTGGGATTTGGGTTCTTAGACTCTCCCAGTCTTCCCTTTGATCACATGAGCAGTAATGCTCTGGAAAGGAAAAGCATCCTGTTTACATGCAGTATACAGTGGCACCTCTTAAGACAAATGCCTTGTAAGACAAAAAGCACGTAGGAAGAAAAAAATATATCCGGCAATAGGCATGGTTTGCATGACAAAAATTTGCAAGACAAAAAACTGTTGCACATGTACCCAGGGGGACAGACAGTTATTTTTGTCTTTTTTCTAACCTCTGAAACAGATTAATCTGGTCCCGTGTTTTGTAAGACAAAATTTTCATAAAACGAAACCACCCATAGCCTCTGGAATGGATTAATCTATTTTCAATGCATTCCTATGGGAAACCACGTTTCGTAAGACAAATTTTTCTTAAAACAAATTGGCCCGTAGAATCAAATTTGTTTTAAGAGGTACAACTGTATGTTCTAGATTTCCCAGGGTTCTTGCCCATGCATTGATATACATTCCCAGTAATACAACATTACTGGCTTCTGCTGTTACGGGGGGCCAAAAACACAATTGAGATTAAATATAGCAAAAGAAATTGAGTTCTTTATAACATTATGTCCATAATTCAGACCATCTTTAAATCAAAGTTCTATTTGTATACATCAAAGTGACATGTTTTAGATCTTTACTAATGTATATTCTCAAAAAAAGACAGCTAGATTAAAAACAATTCTCATATTTGTAATTGCTCGCTATCATTGTTGCCTATGATTTTCTGTGGAAATTAACACTCACAATTGATTGTGCTGCTGATAAATATGGATTCTCTTCCTCTTCTTTTACAGTAAGATAATTTCCAATAAAGTGGAACCCACATATTTAGGAGATCTTAAGTTGTACGATCATTATGAGTTGTGAACTAAAAGGACATGTAAATGTCAGGCAGGCTTCACTTAATTTTTGTTTAGTTTTGTTGACCTTTCCATTAGTTGATCTAGCACATCTTTAGAGCAAATATTGTCAGTCAGTTCCAGATTAGCCTATTAAGTTCATTGCAAAAAAGCCATGCAGGAACATGCGGAAGGCCCACTCAGCAAAACAAAAGATCTGTCTGGTTCAGGATCTTTTCCCATCTGTGACCTGCTAGCATTTATAAACTTGATTGTTGACATCAAATCCTTAAAAGGCTTGCAGTCTAGGGACACAAGTGGTGGCAGGATGAACAATGACATCTGCTTTGGGATTTTCCCCCTATTTTCATCAACACCGGGTGTTCATGGCATGAAATCATAAAAACTTTCTTGGAAGGCGAGCTAGCATTTCTACCACAAATGATATGGATGTCACCATGAGATTATGGCTTCAAGAAGCAGCTGCTGATCCATGGGAATAAATGGCACCGTTTCCATCCAAATGGTCACACCGATCAGGTTGCATTGGGGAAGGAAATGTAATATATGATAGGCTTTTCTAAACCTGCAGTGACATACACACCGATAGGTCCACCTTCCCCAAGGCGATCCTGGCTAGGTGTCCATGGCCATTGACGGTTTATGGGAATGACAATGAAGATGGCTAGATAGATCAATGGTTTAAGTATCTGGCTGAGGAGCCAGAGGCTAGGACTTCCCCACTGTGCCTCTAGGATTTCACACTGTGCCTCTAGGAAGTAGAACCGGCTTGTATGGCATTGGACAAGCTGTGCAGTCCCCGAGCATGCCTTAGTATTCTCTACTGAAAACCCCAATAATTTAGAACTGACATGATGGCACATGATAGCAATGATGGTGATGCATTTTGAAGGTAGCAGGGGGAGAAGTTCCATTTCCCTGTTGAAAGTATTTTGCATCTGTTTTTAAAAGAATACATGTAGTGCAGCTTCCTCACAGATGTTTATCAGTCACACTTTACATGTCCTCAGAGGGATGCATCACCCAAAGAAACAAGGACATATTTAGGGGCATTTCTTGGGTCACATCTGTTTAACTGGCAGCAGCTGTGCTGGAGCAAAGGGGCCGATTTCCTTTTGATGTAAACAGAATCAGCCTCCCTTGAAACCTTCGGGTGGAAAAATTGCCAAAATTAATTGTTGAGTGTATTTTTGGTTTAAAATGGAAATGACATAAATTGGTTTTATAAGCATGAACAGCTTTGTGAATTCAGCTCTCCAATAGTACAAGCCTGTCAAATTTTGAACTGAAGCTCCTATTTAATAGCAAAGCCAATGAAGCAGCCAAAAGCAAGATGGAGATGGAAGAATAAAAGTAGGTCAGATGGGTGAAAGTAGGTAGCAAGTGAGGTGTGTGTGTGTTTTATAAATAACTCTGAGAATCTGCACTACATACTAGCTAAAATAATAGTTACTTAACATAGTAAATCACACTAGAACAAGCATGTTGAATCTGTGGGGATATGGTGACTAAATCCCTTTGAATGTTTCATTGATTCAAATGGGCGTACATTAGTTATAACCTAGGAGCCCAATTGGTGCAGTGGTTAAATGCTTGTCCTGCAGGTAAAACTGTGCTCATGACCTGGGGTTCAATGAGCTGAAATCCTGTTGCTTAGCATACAAAGTTGCAACAGCTCATTGGTTCGTTGGAACGTATAAAGGAGTCGGCTCACCAACTCGCCAATGATTCAATGTACTATGCTAAGTAACAGGATTCTGGCCATTCTCTCCTAGAAGGATAAGTCCCCTTTCTCTCTTCTTTCCCACCCAGGTGCTCTTTTTCACCTATTAGCCTTGTGGCACAGTGGTTAAATGGCTATACTGAAGCTAAAACTGTGCTCACAACCTGGGGTTCAATCCCAGGTAGCAGGCTTATGGTTGACTCAGCCTTCCATCCTTCCGAGGTCAGTGAAATGAGTACCCAGCTTGCTGGGGGGAGGGCATTGTGCAGCCTGCATACTGTAATTAAACTATAAACCACCCAGAAACTACTTGAAGTGGTATGGGGTAGTATATAAGCAGAACACTTTATATAAGCAGAACACTTGTGAAATCAATTTACAGTAGGACCCCCGTATCCACTGATTCATTATCCACTGAATCAGTTATCCACAGTTGGCAGAGGAAAAATAAAAAAAATAATTAAGCAGCCACAAAGCAAGCTATTGTCACAAATAGCACCTGTAAACAAGTTATTGTCATAAACAGCATCTGTAAAGCTAACTACTATCACAAACAGGAGCCATAAAGCAAGCTACTGTCTCAAAACAGCAGTCATAAAGCAAGCTACGGTCAGGAAACAGCAGTTTGGAGGTGGGTGGGCAGATGTTCTCTCTTATCCACAGTTTTCATTATCCACTGGAAGGCCTGGAACCAATCCCCAGCGGATACTGGGGTCCTACTGTATTATGGATCGCTTTAGCATATGTGAATGAGTCTATCAGAATAAATTGTGTCTATGGGGTTTGTCAGAGGTCGAATGTCAGGGATAATGGGTTGCAGGCTGCAGAGTAGTAGGGGATGGTGTAAATGTATTCAAGAAATTAAAAAAAATTAAGTGGCACATCACATAAGTACTTATACAATGCAGCAGTATATTTGAAGTATTTTTTTAAAAAAAAAAATTCCCATGCTATCACACTAACCCCATAGCAGCTGTGCTATCACATGAAAGAGAAGAACAGGAGGTTGGTGTCACATTAAAATTTTACTGAAAGAGGAGCGTCTATCTGGCTTCTAATTGCTTGTGAAAACAAAGAGGAGGAAAGAGGAAAGAGATACATCTTCTCAGCTATCATCTTCCTCCCCCTCCCATCCTGCTTCAGTTCAACAGGAACACCTGTCTGGTGTGGGGTGCTGCAAGAAAGAGAGGGGGAAAGAGAGAAGGAAATCCCACAGAAGGAAATAAAAGGCTCCAAGAAGCAAGACAGAGAGGGAAGAAGGGAATCAGCAGCTGGGCTAGCAAGAGAGAAGGCACACAGGCACAATTTACTGCTGGTTCACTTGCTTTCTTTCCTTCTCTACTGTGTGTGTATGTGTTTGTGTTTTTGGATGGACAGTATGGGCCCACCTGCCTGTCATTGTGTGTGTCCAGTTGCACTGAAAACTTGCAGTCTCATCTGTTTTGGGTTGTTTTTTTTCTGTCTGTCACACTAGTTCTATGCCAGATTGCAAAAAATGATTTTTTTAAAAGAATAATACCACTGCAGCAGTCGCTAATCACTGCTAGTGGCAGGCAATGTGAGTGCAGGCCAAATCCTCAAATGCAATACAGTAGTACCTCCAATTTTGTAATTAATCCATTCCAATGGTATCTTCTTAACTTGAAAATTTCATATCTTGAAACAGGGTTTCCCACAGAAATGCACTAGAAATGGATTAATTCATTCCAAGTGGAATATCACCCCTCCCAGAATTCAAAAAGCACATTAACAGGCATGCAGCTCCCTACCTTTAAAAGTCCCCCAAACAATGCCAAATAGTTCCAGAATGGCTCCAAAATGGGCACCTTGTGCAGGTCAATGAAAAACAAGCCTAGGTTCTCAGCTTGCCTTTTCAAACTTTATTTATTTATTTTGAATATTTTCACCCTGCCTTTCTCCTTCAAAAAGGACTCAAGCTGGCTTCTTTCCAATTGCATCACTGAAGTGGAGTGGGAGGACCAAAAGATGGCATATTGCCATTGCAAACAAGTAGGAGCCATTTTGAAAAGGAACCTTGTATTTTCTGTTTCCCTTTCATAATTTCAAAAAAGGGCTAAATTTTCTTAACTTGAAGCATCTCCATTCCCATGTCTTTCTCTTCATTAAGTTGAATTTTTTGTAACTAGGGGCATTTGTAACTTGAAACACCACTGTAATTTTAAAAGCTCATGTAGCCCCTTAAAACAACATCTAATACAGTTTTAAAATAAATCAAAAGTTTTCTAAAGAGCATGCACAAGCCAACCCTCAAAAATGTGACTACCACATGATTATTTTAAATAACCCAGTCCCTCTTCTAATTAATTTTCATAATGTAACCACATCCTGAGTCATCATCTACTATGAGCTGTTGGAGACTATATCACCTCGTTAGAGGCCAGAGCAATCCTGGTCCTAGTTCAAATTCTCTGTTATCTTTTTTTAAGCCAAGTCTTGTTTTTGTGTTCCAAGAGATTTTAATAAATGTTTGTTGAACAGAGTGGTTGAATAGACAGTGTGCTTTTTTCGCATTGAATAGTGCCTTTCCCCAGGCATGTCCAAAGTTACACACAGCCTCACAACAGTTCTGTTCAGGGGGACATTGTGCTGGCAAGTTCACGCTGCAATTTTAAATCTCTAAGGCCCTTTGTACACGACCCCTAAACTCCGCAGCAAATGGCTGCCAGCTCCGGAGCTTACAATTGTTTCCCCACCAGCTCCGGAGTTTGCAGGAAATTAAGTGTGACCATGCCCACCTAAGCGCGTCCCAGCGCATTTTTCTTGTACCTGCTTTAGAAGGGTGGAAATCCCCAGGTCCGGATTTAATCTGGTGAGTGCGGGGCTCTCCTCGCTTCTGTTTGGTTTTTTTGCCTCCCGCCACTTTAAGAGAAGGGGCGGGAGGCAAAAAAAAAACCATAAGAGAAGGAATCAGGACGACGGGGCTTCGACCGGCTTCGGAGGTGAGCCTGCATTTTTTTCCTCTCTTTCTTCCTCCCTCCCCTCACGCAGACAGGATCAAGGAAGTGCGGAGGGGTGAGGACGCAGGAAGAGCAATGAACCCCCAAGATCCCTGGTCCAAATTTAAGTGGCCAGCGGATCTTAGGGGTCGTGTGAAAAGGCCCTAAGAAAATGTGATGTCACTCACACTTGTGATTTTGCTTATTGTCTAAACCGAGTGAAAGGCAATATTAGGACTGTTTCAGTAGAGAAGTACCTGCATGTGTTATCTTATACCTCAACTTCTACAGGAAAAACCCTAGGTATTCAGGTTAGGAGAAAAATGAGAAAAGGCTGTGATTGCTGGCCTGGCAATTGTGTTAATGGGTACTATGTGACATGACTAAATCAAGGTGAAACCTAGTCAAGTGTCCAAAATGACAACTACAACTTCCATTCTTTTTATTTCACATTTTCTTTCCATGTCAAACAGCAGAACCTGCAATTCTTAGGCATTTGCACACTCATGTACTGTCTAGAGCTGGCAACTAGAGACACACATTTGGAGTCAGAAACATTTAAGGTTTGCTGGGGCATTTGTCTACTTTCAGAAGTGAAAAAAGCCAAAAGTAGACACTGGCGGGAATCAGGAAAAAAGGCAATTCATTTTGATTTGTGATAAAGATTTATAAATAATGGATAACAAGTTTATTTTTTCCTGATAAATCAACAAATCAATTCATCCCTAGGCAGCTAGAGACACAAAAATTGCAGAGAAGTTTCTCCAACATTCCTCTACAATCTCTGCAAGTTTGGTGAAGTCTGTTTTCAGACATTTGCGTTATGTCGTCCCACAAAGAGCCCCACACATACTCAGGAAAGTGCTCCTCAGCCACTCAGAGGCAACAGAATCACACAGAAGTGTTTCTGAATTCTCTTCCAAAATTCTACCAAGTTTGGTGAAGATTGGGTATTGGACATCCGAGTTATACAGGCACAAAATTGGAGGGTGGGGGAGGATGATCTTCACAAAACTTGGAGGAATTGTAGAGGAGTGTTGGGAAAACCTCTCTGTAATTTGGTGTCTCTAGGTGCCCAGGAGCCATTTTATAGCCCAACAAATTGGTGAATTAAAAATACCTAAAAATTCATAAATTCGTATTTGTTGGGGAAGAATATGAATATGAATTTGAAGTGATGAATAGAGATGGGCACGACCAGGAAAAACGACCAGGAAAAATTACGTTTCGAGTTGTCATGTGTCGGAGCCGGCCCGTTTTGGCTCGTTTCTGTTTTTTGCGAAATTTTCCAAAAATGTGTTGTTTAGTTTGTCGGATTTTTGTCTGTCGTTAGTACTGGTTTTGGGGGGGCGGGCTCCTGGAGGCAACTCTCTGGGGTGGGTGCCTCCTCTGGCCTGCCATGAAGGGAAAGCGGGCTCCTGGAGGCACCTCTCTGGGGTGGGTGCCTCCTCTGGCCCGCTACAAAATGGCATGCATAGCCAATTGGATATGCATACCATTAAGTTGCAGTTGCAGCAGGCAGAGGCACCTCTCTTTCGGGCGCCTCTGTGACTCACTGCCTGCAGTGCACTTGGGCTGCGGAACGAAGTGAGAGAGGACCCCTACGGGCACCCGCTGTGACTCACTAAGAAGGGAAGTGTACTTGCTGTAGTGCAATGCGAGTACACAGATCTGGCTTGGGGTTAGGGGTTAGCGCAAGGGCTAGGGTTAGGGTTACTGGTAAGGTTAGGGTGAGTTACTGGGGTGCACCTCTGGGTGCCTCTCTGACCCACTAAGAAGGACAGTGTACTGACGTATGGGTTAGGGTTCGGGTTCGGGCTAGGGTTAGTGGCTTTTTATGCCCGACTGGCACATCCCAGAAGTCTCGGTCAAAACCTGGCCAAGTGGCCATGCAATTGGTGGAATGGCTCCAAAAATTTGCATGGCCCACTCCCATTGCCAGCCCATCATTGCGCAGGTGTAAAAAAATAAAAATAAAAATAAAATAAAATAAAATAAATGGAGACGTTTTGTTGCAAGAAAAACCCACAGCTGCTACTGTAAAAATTCAGGCGGTTTTAAAATAGCTATTTTTGCATGTTTCTGTGGTGCTTTGGTGTGTTTTTGGACCACACAATTTCAAAATAAATATTGCGGTCGCCCCATTTTGGATCCCCCGCCCGCACCACATGGCATGGCGAATTGGCGAGACGACAAGGATGCACAGCCCAGGAGAGGAGGGGGGAGGCTGGGGACCCCCCCCAGAAACCACCCTTCTGGTAGGTGCCCTCACTGAGGCAGGCATATCTTTGCCTGCTTTTTTGGCAGGGAGTCGGGTTTTTTTATTTTTAAAACTTTTTTCTGTGCCGCGCCGCTTGGCGAGTTGGTGTGGCGACTCGACGAGGATGCGCACTTTGCGCAGCCCAGGAGAGGAGGGGGGAGGCCGGGGACCCCCCCCAGAAACCACCCCTCTGGTAGGTGCCCTCACTGAGGAAGGCATATTTTCGCCTACTTTTTTGGCCGGGAATCGGGTTTTTTTTATTACTTTAAAACTTTTTTTCTCTGCCGCGCCACTTGGCGAGTTGCGACCCGACGAGGAGGTGCACTTTGCGCAGCCCAGGAGAGGAGAGGGGGGAGGCCAGGGACAACCCCCAGAAACCACCCCTCTGGTAGGTGCCCTCAGGCAGGCATATTTTCGCCTCATTTTTGGCCGGGAATCGGGTTTTTTTAATTTTTAAAACTTTTTTCCTGTGCCGCTTGGCATCGCGCGATCGCTGCGATGACAGGAACGACAACGACAAATCAGACCCAATTTTTCTTTAGACGGTTCAAGTTCGAGTTCTGGCGGAGTAATTGTCGTTATCATTTCCGTTACGTAATGGAAACGAGGAACGGAAACGGAAACGAGAATTTCGCCAAGTCGTGCCCATGTCTAGTGATGAATTAACAATTTTAAATTATTTCTTTCTTTTTAAATTTGTGCCCATCTCTAGTCAGAAGAAATAATTTCTGGTCCTGCTCTGCCCCATCAAGAAGCAGGTAAAAGCATCTGGATCAAACCTCAAACTTCTTCCTATTGACAAAGCCTTACACTTACTTCCAAGGGAAGTCTCATACTCCCAAGGAGTCTATATCTGCCACCTAGTGATGGAGGTCGCACTGCAGGCTGGGAAATGATTTCATTGAATCAAATTATATTAATCTGCTTTAGAAATAATGCTGTATAATTAGAGATGCACACTGTCATGTTCCCCTTAATATCCTTGACAAGTTTCAAGAATCTAGAATCTATGACCTGGGAACTATTCTTCTTCTTCAAGTGCCGTGTCCTCATAGAACATTGGTGATCAGTAGCCTGAACTGGTTTCTATCTAAGGTTATTCTAAACATAGCAGTTTTGCTCAAAATGGAGCATTGGCTTACGTTCTTAAGCCAGAGTGTTCTTCTACACCCTGGGCCACACTACCCCTCTATTTTTCCTTGAAGGATAACTTGAAGCAGGTGGTATTTCTTTACATGCCAAAAATATTGAAATTTTCTTCTCTTTACAGTATTGAGGATTTCTAACTTTTTATTTATGTGTTGTAATACAGTTACATTAGTGACTCTGGCTGTCCAAAGTATCTTCAGAATTTTTCTGTACGTCCACATTTTGAATGCTTTCAGCTTCCTGCATAATGTGTCTGTTAAGGGTCCAGGTTTCAACACCATTGAGAAGTATGCTGAATACATAGGATCGAAGTATTCAAGTATGATGTCTGATAGATAAGTCCCATTTTCTCAAGACTTTCCTCATTTTCTGGAAGTAATTTCTAGCTTGTTCAATTCTACAACAAATTTCACATAAAGGATCCCAGTTATCTTTGACAAAGCATCCCAAGTATTTATAAGATGATACTCTCAATTACATCACTGCCAATCTTGAGAAAGTTCTGTGAACCATTTTGTTTTTTACTGATAACCATCCATTTTGTCATCTTCACATTAAGTCGCAATCCCATGGCACTGCTTTCTGCAGCAACAGAATCCAATAATCCTTGCAAATCTGCCAGATTTGTTGCAAGTAGGACAGTATCATCAGCATATCTCATGTTATCCTGGAAAATTATTTCTGAATATATATTAAAAAGTAGAGGTGAGAGAATACAACCTTGATGAACACTTTCATAATTGACACTTCTTCTGATATCTGACCATCAATCCAGACATCAGCATACTGATTCCAATACAAATTCCCAATCAATCTGATATCATGACTGTCCAAGCCCAGTTCTTTAAAATATTAATAAGTTTATCATGTTTAACTGACTTGTTTTTCATAATCAATGAAGCAAACAAAACATTGACATTGACATCAAGACATCACTGAATTAGTATTTGAAGACAAAATAATGCCTCTTGAGTTCCAAATCCATTCCTGAATCCAAATTGGGTATCTCCAATGCTCTCTTCACAAATCAAATATATTCTTAAATGCAGGACTTTTAAAAACAACTTCAGGATGTGACTCATAAAACTGATTGTCTGATATTCATTACAACTTTTTGCACTACATTTCCTTGAAAGTAGGTGTAAAAGTGGATCTGAGTCAGTCATGTGAGATGGTTCCACTTCTATAGATGCTGTTGTATAAATTGACTAGAAAGGAAAGTGATTGTTCTTCCTTAAGCAATTTCAAAATTTCCATATATATTCCATCAGGTCATGAGACTTTGCCACACTTCAATACTTTAATGGCATATTCTACCTCTTCCCTCATGATATCTGCACCATCATCTAACTTGACACCATGGTCAATACTTGTTAACCTCAAAGAGATGTTCTATGTATTCCTTCTAGTCCTGTACTGTAGTTTCTCTTCAGTGCTTTTCAAGGTACTACTGTTCTTGCCAATACGAGATTCACTTCATCTACAGTTATACACACCTGCTGCTTGCCTTATTTTCTTTTACATATTAAATGAATCATGCTTAGCATCCAATTCTTCAATTTCACTACATTCCTTTGAAAGTTTTTCTTCCTTGGCCATTCTTATTTTCTGCCGTATTTCTTTCTGCAATTGTTTATATATTACAGGATCTCTATTTTTCATCTCTTTTCTATAATCTATGAGGTCCAGAATTTCATCTGTCATCCAAGGTTTGATCTTCTTGCTCTGGACCATGTTTAATTTAATTTGGCTCCAGGTGTTTTCAACTTCATTTACATCTGCTGTCTCCTTGATGGTTTTGAAATTTTGTACTCAGGATCTATTGAACTTCAGTTCTTCATGCTGGATCCTGAAGTTTAGAAATTGCACTTCAACTATTTGTCACCTTTGACTGACATATCTTCAACTTAAGGTTCACTGTTGCTAATAAAAGATTATGATCTGAATTAATATCTGCACTAGGGTATGTTTTCACACATTTAATTGAATTCCTAAAACATTTATTAATCAAGACGTAATCAATCTGATTCCTGATATTCCTGTCAAGATTTGAAGTCCATGTATAAAGGAGGCACGGTGGCATCTGGAAATACATATTTGCTATTAGAGATGGCCACGGAACGAACATTTTTTCGTTTCCGTTACCATTTGTTGTCTCCGTTACGCAACGAAATGACAAACGGAAATTGTGATGAAAATGCAACGAAATGAACAGAACTTCAAAAATTGTGGTTGTTACGTTTTGTTTCTGTTAATGGCGACGCGCAATGAAATGAGCTGTTTTAAATGTTAAAAAAACGCCCTGGACATCCATAAAAATGCAGCAATAATTATTTATATTGTCTGATAACCTACCAGGGGGTTGGGGTCCTTAAAACGTTTGTTTTAGTCTTCTCCCATCGCGATGTATTATTCTTTTCCCTTTAAAATGGATGTCACCACCAGCCACAAAATGGAGGCAAGCCATGTGATGGGATCATGTTCAAACAATAGCATGCCCAGGTTGCAGACTGGGTGGGCAGGTCTGGCAGCCAGAGGGCATAAAAAGCTCTGGCAGCCCCCATCCTTCTTGCAGTCTCTGGCGGGAGTTAGGGTGGGACTGCTATCTCTGTGACTCTAGCTTCAGTCCTGCAGCCTCCCTGTGTGTGTGCATGCTGCATACCTCTCGGTGAGTACCCTCCCTTGCCCCACAGTGCAGTCACTCTGCGGCTGCCTTGCACCCTGGGCAATGCCCGCCGCTGCCTTTGCAGCCTCCCTGCATACCTAGTCTATACTGTGTCTCTGCCAGCATCCATTTTTTTTAGTGTTTTCCATCTGGTCTGGGGCATTGGGGGATGCCTGCGCATGGAACTGCTTTAAAAATTGCGCAAAAAGCAGGTAGAAACGACAAACGAAAAAATGAAAAACGGTAACAAAATTTTTCAAAAAATTCCCGACAAACGGAAACGAACCAAAACAGACCTCTCAACGACAAACGAAAAACCAAAACACATTTTTTCTGTTTTGTGCCCATCTCTATTTGCTATTATAAATTCCTCTTCTTGACCTAGTCAGTCACCTCGTTCATTGGCAAATCCTAATCCATATTTACCTACTGCTTCAGCCTGTTGGCCTTGTCCTACCTTTGCATTGAAATCACCCATAACTATGGTCACTTCCATTGATTTGTTTATTGAGTATAAGGGCCTTTATACCCGACCCCTAAACTCCGGAGCAAATGGCTGCAAATTCCGGACCTTACATGTGTTTTCCCACCAGCTCCGGAGTTTGCAGGAAATTAAGTGCGACCCCGACCACCTAAGCGCGACCCAGCTGCACTTTCTTGTACCTGCTTGAGGTGGGTGAAAATCCCCAGGTCCGGATTTAATCTGGTCAGTGCGGGGCTCTCCTGGCTTCTGCTTGTGGTTTTTTTTTGCCTCCCACCCCTTTAAGAGAAGAGGTGGGAGGAAAAAAAGCAAGCAGAAGAGAAACGGAAGAGAAACGGAGCTCCAGGAAGCTCTTCCAGGTGAGCTGCATTTTTTCCTCTCTTTCTCTGGTGGGGAGGAAGGAAGAGCAACGAACCCCTAAGATCTTTGGTCCGAATTTAAGGGGCCAGCGGATCTTAGGGGTCGTGTGAAAAGGCCCTAAAATTCTTCTATATCATCATCTGATGCATGACATGTTGGTGCATACACCTGGATAACATTTAGTAAAACAGGTTATGCATTAATTTGGAGAAAAATGACTCTGTCTGACACTGGCACAGACTTACTGACAGTCTTACTGATATTGCCCCCCACTCGAAATGACTAGGCGAGACAGTGTGTTGGGGGTAAATGGGCCACACTTTATTAACACATATAACCAAACATCATCAGCAACAACAGGAGGGGCCAGGCATCCATAGCTTGGTTGGAACCCCGGGGTCTCCCGGGACCCCTCCAACCGGGCAGCGTCGGGCGAGCCACGAACCCCCAGGTGGTGCAGTCTTCCGCCAGCAGCACCCCCCAGGCCGGTTCTTTTATTTGATCCTCCGTGCCCCTTCTTTCCCCCATCTGGGATCTTCCCAGGGCAGGGAGGCGTTTTCTCTCTCCCACCCCAGCACCGAGACCTCTTGGCCCGCGGTGCTGGGATGAGGAGGTTTGTGTTCAGATGTTAATTCTATGCTCCCCGCTGCCCTTCCTCAGCTTTAGCCGCCATAGTGTGACCAATGTGTAAATGACTCAAACTTTTAACTCCAAGGCACCAGTGTGGGATAGGCGAAAAATCCCCGCCCTCAATAGCCAATCCAGAGAGCGGGTCAAAAATTCCTATCCGGCCCCAAAACTTGGCGACCAGTCAGACTCACACTAGTCCTAACGCGGAGGGTGGGTGGGGAACTGCTCAGGCTAGGTCCCGACCGGGGAGCGGAGCCTAGCTGCCTGTGCTGCCGCCGCTGCGGCCTTTTACATGGCGCCCGCCTCGTGGCGCCCAGCGCGCAGCCAGCGTTCGTGGTCTTCTCCCCCGAACGCCGGCAAAGACTGGCTGGTACTTGGGGGGAGGAGCCGCCCTCTATGTGGCGCTCCTCCCCCCCTCGTTCCCAGGACATCCAAGTCCTGTCTCGCCCCTCGCCATTCTCGCGAGGGGCAAATCAGCTCCACGGGCAGACAAGCCACCCGCGGAGCGTGCATTGCCCCCCCACTCGAAATGACTAGGCGAGACAGTGTGTTGGGGGTAAATGGGCCACACTTTATTAACACATATAACCAAACATCATCAGCAACAACAGGAGGGGCCAGGCATCCATAGCTTGGTTGGAACCCCGGGGTCTCCCGGGACCCCTCCAACCGGGCAGCGTCGGGCGAGCCACGAACCCCCAGGTGGTGCAGTCTTCTGCCAGCAGCACCCCCCAGGCCGGTTCTTTTATTTGATCCTCCGTGCCCCTTCTTTCCCCCATCTGGGATCTTCCCAGGGCAGGGAGGCGTTTTCTCTCTCCCACCCCAGCACCGAGACCTCTTGGCCCGCGGTGCTGGGATGAGGAGGTTTGTGTTCAGATGTTAATTCTATGCTCCCCGCTGCCCTTCCTCAGCTTTAGCCGCCACTGCCGAGGGCCTAGCCTTGCTATGGCCCCGGCCACCCCACCAAGCCACATCCATAGCCAGGCCCCTCCTCCACTCCGGCAGGAACACCTCGGTGCCCATGTCCGTCATGTGTTCACCGTCCAGCCCGCACGGCTCCTTCCTGCACCCATCGATCTCCGTGTGGCCCATCACTGCCCCACCATCCCGGCAGTCCGCCCGACAAACCTCTTGGTTCATCCCCTTTTCAGGGGTGGTTCCGCTTTGCGTGGGTCACAGTATGGTCTCCCAACCTGGCGTGCAGTCTGCATTAAGCAAAGCACCCTGCCGGCCGCGCACCAGGCCATTTCCGACGCCAGGTCGCCCGATTTTGCGAATTAGGACTTGCCAGTTCGCCTGGTCAAATCCTTTCCCCCCAAGTGCGTCCAGGGCATGTCTGTCGAGGTGCCCCTCGCCGCGGCCGTAGCTACTCCGGGACACTCCAGGCACCCCGCTCCCCTTGTTCCCCACCACTCCATGGTAGCCCGTTTGTCCTACATGTGCCTTTCCCGGCCTGCTATACATAGCTGTGACCCACCATACTAGTTCACGCATGCCATGGGCAGCCAACCGATCCTGGGGAAACAAAACAACACGTTAAAGCACCGGCAACGGCCGCACACATCCGTCCATGACTGAGAGGCCCCCCTCCCTGCCGGCAAGTTGGGACAGATCATGACCCTCCACAGCCGCCGTGAGCAGCCAACTACTCCTTCAAGGAGCACGGAGCCGGTCCCCCATGATGCGGGTAGACCAGGAATCGCTGAAGGCGCCCTGCGTGCAGGGGGGGGAAACGTTCGCCCAGACCTCGGGCATCCCTAGAGGGCGACGCCATGGCTGCGGGGCCCCGTACGCCTGGGCCCCGGGGTAACTCTCTATGCCCTGGAAGGGGAGCACCTGACTGGGCCCTTCGGTCTTTTCATCGACTCACGGGTAGCCGCGGCTCGCGGGCCGGTGTGCGGAACTGATCCCACGGGGCCCTGCCCCCACCGGAGCCGCTGAGTCCCCAGAGCCGGTGATATCTCGTCCTCCGTAGATACCCCACTGGGGTGGGTGGGTGGTGGAGTACCTGGAACTCCCCTGGAAATACCTTTGTCCCCCGTCAATCGGGGACACTTGCAGATATAGAACTGGTGGCTCCTAGCAGGATCTACGAACCCGCCCCCCCAGACTTTCTTGGGGATGCCGTCCTCTGCCCCCCTTACCGCCATATCCTGGGGTTACCATTGCTTGCTAACCAAGGTATGCGGGCCTCCTCCCACGGACGACAGCACCCTGACTCAACGTCCTGCCCTAGGCAACGTGCCGCTGCCGCAATGGGGTTTACTGCCGACCATCGCCGCAATCCCTCCAGCCTAATCGGGCTGGGCCCTTTTACCAGGGGGGTCCCTCTGTACCTCACACATTCTGGGCCCTCCCCCCCCACCGTGGGCCATCCTTGCTGGGATGGGCTCTGCTGCAAGCGGTCGTGATCTGCGCCGCAACCAAACGCTCTTGCTTAAAACAGCAGGGTTTCCTATCCTAGCCTCCCTGACCACTGTCACCCCGGCAGACCAGCAAACCCGCCCGGGCCGGCCTGCAGCGCGGGCAGGCGTGTCGGCCGGCCCCGTCCCTATGGTGTGGCCACTGGCGTATCTTTCCCCCCGTATCGGCCTACTGGGGTCATGAACTGCGACAAATGGGTGGCAGCGGCCCATGCCGACAGAGGTAAGGGTCCAGAGCCACCCCGACGAAATCCCTTGTCGTATTGGGAGCCATGTATGGCCTGGGGAATCCCTGACGGCCTTGCATAATATCTAGATACTTAAGCATCGCCTGGCCCCCCCCCATGGGTGGGCCTGCGAGGTCGAAGCACTAAAATTCGGGCATGCTGGCCGCCCTATTGCCCCGTGGCGAGCTACTTTTCCCTGAGCCTGCACTCCCCACCATGTGGGTCCTCCCCGCCCAAGTCCTCGAAATCCAACACCCAATCGAGCAAGCCAATGCCGCCCCCGTGGGGACACGTAGCCGCCCTAAGGCATGGCGGCCGCTGCCACCCCCGGGTAGCCTGGGTCCGCACCCATCCCCAGCCCTGGTGCCAGCCGTCCCTCGCGCCGGGGCCGCTACCCCAGCCTGGCCACTACCTCCCGGCCAAGTCCGAATAATTGTGGGCGCAGTCTCGGGTGCGCACCAACTCACGGGGGGTTGGGCTCTCCATTGCAGGCAGCGGGGGCTGTTCTCCTGCCCCTGGTTCCGCCGCCAGAGCTTCGTCCTCCTCTGCATTCTGCGGGATCAGTCGTGGTCACTTGACAGAGGCTGGGGCCTCACTGTGCCCCGTGGTCTGTTCCGGTTCCGCTGCCATCTGCTCGAACGCTGTTGTCATCCCGCGCCCACTGCGTAAAAGAGCAATATGGTATATGTCATCCCATGCAGTAAGGAGTGGTCAGCCCTCCATTGTAGGAACTAAACAGCCATGCAACAGCAGAATGGCCCCACCCGGGAGGGGCAACGGCACAGGGCCGAATCAGCAATACCTCCTTCTGAAGGACAAAGGCCACCCTTCCAAGGATGAGGATGTACCCGTAGCAGACGAAGAAGGTAGGTGGTTTGAGAGAGGGATAGGGGAAGCCCCTCATGCTAGCATTGAAAACCCCTCCCTCAACAGAGGTGGTGTGCTCCCGCATAGTCTATCTGCTACCTATCAGGCTGTACCCTCTAATGTACCCAGGCGAATCAAGGATCTGACGCCCCCAGGTCACGGTTAACGGCCCCTTCCTGGTAAGTTTCCGCCCCTCAGGCCAATGTTTACCTCCAGGCCATGGGCACTACCGTCCGCCTACCGAGCCTATTCGGCCCTTGTTCATCCCCATGGGCAACAGACCAGGGAACAAAGGGGGGGCAATCTGAGTATACAAACGTCTACTCGCACTAGCTGTATTCGAACTGATGCAGCTGTTTGGAGGAACAGCAAAACATTTCTATTTCAAACAGACAAAGGAAAAAATATGAAGTCCAGTAGCCATGACGCCTCCTGGCTAATGCACCTGGATGACTGAGGATCCTCCCAAACGTACCCCCTGCCTTGGCCAAATGGGCCCCTGGCTCAGGTTGGTCCGGGCCCTGGCGGCTCGGCCGTGGATGAGGGCGGGTGTGGGCCTGCGCTACGGGGCTAAGTGGTGAAGCGCAGGCTGTACCCGCGCTTCCCGGAATCCAGAGAGCCCGCCCGCCCTCCGGCCGCTTTTCCCGCCCCATTCGGGGGCTACTTTCCCATTCGGGCCTTCGCGGCCTGGGAAGTCACAGGCCCTGCGGTGGCTGTTGCCCCTCCTAGCAGGGCCATGCCCGCAGACCCGCCGGTGCAGCTAGCCCCGCCGAAGCGCGAGCTCGGTCCACAAGTCCCGCGGGCCACAGGTTGGGGCCCACGGCGCTCTCCTGCCGCCGTGTGGGCGATCACTCCCCAGGGCGCTGGGTGGGGCTGACGCGTGGGCCTCCTGCTGACCCGCCTCCCAGATGGCGCGTTCCCCCCAAGGGCCCTGTTTGGGGCCTATTTGCGGCCCCCACACTCCCCCGCCCCTTCTGCCGGTTGGGTGGGGAGGATTGAAGGCCGCCCCCCGGTAGGCCGCACAGCCGGCCCAGCCCTGTGTGGCGCTGACTGGGGCCTGTTTGCAGGCCCAAACTCCCCCGCCACCCCTCGAGCTCGTCCTTCCGCCAGGTATGTGGGTAGGGCTGAAGGGCGCCTCTCCGACCTGACGCCCAGCCAGCCCAGCCTGGTCCAGCGCGGATTGGGGCCTGTTTGCGGGCCCAAAACTCCCCCACCGCCCCTCGGGCTCTCCCTTCTGCCGGGTGTGTGGGTAGGGCCGAAGGCCGCCCACCCGGGAGGACGTGCGGCTGGCCTAGCCCGGTCCAGAGCCGGTTGCGGCCTGTTCGCAGACCCAACACTCCCTGACCGCCCCTCGGGCTCTTCCTTCCGTCGTGTGAGTAAGTGGGGCCAAAGTCCTGGGCGGGGGCAAAGGCCATCCGCCCGGCAGGACGCGCTGCCGGCCCAGCTCGGTCCCAGCCGCCCACCCGATCCCCAGGCCTCAGCTAGCCCTGCTGCTCCCTGGTCCCCCTCCCTTTGGGGGCTCCCCTGCTTTCCCTTCTGCCGGGTCCGTTCAGTGGGGGTGGGTGGGGTGATGGACACACGCTGGCCGCCGACACCCGCCCGGATACCTCCTGGACGCCCGCGGTCTGGCCGCCCTCCCGGCTCCCGGGGCTGGCCCCGAGTCCCCTGGCCCCCTTGGCCCCAATGGGACGGAGCCCGGCGGCCGGCTCTGTCGCACGCCGCCCGGGCTCAACACCCCCGCTCACCCTGGGGGGAAGGGCCGATGCCGCTCCCCCTAGTCCGTTGTCCTACCGGTGCCGCTATCCGGCTGCGCCGCCCGGCCGCCGCCCTCGCCGGAGCGCGCCTCCGGTGATGGACCCAGCCCCGCAGGACTGGGCCCAGCCACCTGCTCCAGCTGCCCGACAGCCAGGGAGCGGAGCCGCGCCAACCGCCCGGGGGTGAGGCGCAGCCGGGATGGAGCCGCCGAAGCGCTGCCAGGCTCCCCCGCCCATCAGCTGTCCTGCGCGGTAGCGCAGCAGCAGCGGCCGGGAGCCTGGAAAAAACAGGAGCCGCAGAGGCGCGGCAAAGCTCCCCCGGCCGTCAGCTGTGCTGCGCGGTAGCGCAGCAGCAGCGGCCGGGAGCCTGGAAAAAACAGGAGCCGCAGAGGCGCGGCAAAGCTCCCCCGGCCGTCAGCTGTGCTGCGCGGTAGCGCAGCAGCAGCGGCCGGGAGCCTGGAAAAAACAGGAGCCGCAGAGGCGCGGCAAAGCTCCCCCGGCCGTCAGCTGTGCTGCGCGGTAGCGCAGCAGCAGCGGCCGGGAGCCTGGAAAAAACAGGAGCCACAGAGGCGCGGCAAAGCTCCCCCGACCGTCAGCTGTGCTGCGCAGTAGCGCAGCAGCAACGGTCGGTAGGGAGCCGGTCGGGCCCCGCTGAAGGGGCAGCCGCTCCGGCACTGCACATGGCGCCGGTCACGCGGTGCTGGCAAGGCCATGCAGCGCCGGGACTCCCCCGCCGGGCTCCACTCGCGCCGGTCCGGGCCAAGCCGAACTGCTCAGGCTAGGTCCCGACCGGGGAGCGGAGCCTAGCTGCCTGTGCTGCCGCCGCTGCGGCCTTTTACATGGCGCCCGCCTCGTGGCGCCCAGCGCGCAGCCAGCGTTCGTGGTCTTCTCCCCCGAACGCCGGCAAAGACTGGCTGGTACTTGGGGGGAGGAGCCGCCCTCTATGTGGCGCTCCTCCCCCCCTCGTTCCCAGGACATCCAAGTCCTGTCTCGCCCCTCGCCATTCTCGCGAGGGGCAAATCAGCTCCACGGGCAGACAAGCCACCCGCGGAGCGTGCATTTGGATGGACTATGAATCTCACTCCATTAAAATGATGAGGTTTGTTGTTACCAGCATAGTACACATGGTATCATCAATGCATCTCACTAATACCAAGGATATCAATATTAAGCCTTTCCATTCCCCTGATGGCTTTGTGGGTTTTCCCTTTGAAATAAGCTGCAAACATTCCAGGAAGCTATCCATGGCTGGCCCGGAGATTCTTAGCACCCCCTGTCCACTGTAGGGCTGCCAGGGACTGGGGGCCATGTCTTTAGGTTTTCCAGTAATGCTAAATATTTGCCTGGGGAAGTTAGCTTAAGTGAAGTGGTTTCCCTCTTGCCTTCTTCACTGCCATTACTAGCCATTTTGTCATCCACCCATTATGGATCAGACGCTGTTTGAAGCCACCTACTCTGGATCAGATGCTTCGGGGGTGGACACCGTTAGTCTGGTCCCTCCACTGAGACCTGTCTGGCTTGGGAGAACCTTCTGGTAGCAGTGCTACCGCCAGCATAGCTGTCAATTTCACTGAAATAGGCAAGCCCCTTCACCTTGTCAAGGCCTGTATCCATGGAGCAGCTATGGGAACTATGGGAGAGAAACACACACGCACACGTGCGCACACACACACACACACACACACACACACACACACACACACACACACACACACACACAGAGAGAGAGAGAGAGAGAGAGAGAGAGAGAGAGAGATACACATATGAAATTATTATCAATTTGGGTGAGTGAGATATTTCTTAATATTTTCTACCCAAAGTAACTATGTACTTATGTCAATCTATGTGGCAAAAATGTAATACCTATGCACCAGAAGAAATTTTCTATGACAAACAAATGTAGTGTGTCTTAAAGTTGCCACAAGAAATTATGTGCATGCTCTTCCATTGGAAGGGGGTGGTTCCTGTCCATGACTTTTAGTGATCAGTGTCAAAGTATGAGCTAAGACTATGTGGAATCAACTCTAGAAATGTCATTGTTGTTTCTGCACAAATGTAGAATTCTGTGTAATTTCTCCCTCCTTAGATATAAAGCTGAATACAATGTGTTGTTAGAGAATTCTGCATTCTGATAATATACATTTGTATAGAAAATTGATGGACAAACAAAAACAGATATACACTGATTACATTACTCTCTGAGGAAGTACATAACAATCACAAAAACACTTTTTGCTTCCTTTAAAAGCTGTGCTGCTTACATATTACATATTGCATACTGCTTACATAATGCATACTTCAACTACTGTACTTGTACAGTTTGTTTTAAAGCATGTTTATACTAGTCAGGCCTGGTCTCTTCTAACGAACTGTCATAGTTATTTATAATACATGTCTTTTTGGGGATATTTTTCCAGAAAGAAAAACATGAGTCCAGAAAAAGCTCTTTAAAGCACGATGCTATTTGTCAAACCATTTGCAAAGACTGGCTTAGCAGTTTAAAGAGTGTTAGGCTATATGATATGCAATTAGGTTTTGCTAGATTTTGCTATCATAGGAAGCAAAAATCATCAAGGGGCCAATGAAAATATGGTGTGTGTGTGGGGGGGGGAAGCTTGTTAGAATTATTAATAATGAAAAGGCCATCAGCTTATCAGACGTTAATTAATAAGAACACAGCCAGTTACATCAGTAAAGAACAGATGATTTGTTAGTGAACCAGACAACAGAAGCCAAAGCATCAACCATGGAGAACTGTAGTAAATAGAGGGGGCATGAAATGGAAATATAGTGTTTTGTTTAGTTTCTTTAGTAGTTTTGTTTTGTTTCATTTCTTACAAAAAAATTACATAGTTTTCATGAAATGAAATGAAACACTATGCTCCCCTGGGTTCTAGAAGTGCCAAAAATGGCAGGGGAGCTTCCCCAAGCTCTTCTCTGTAATCCCCCAAAATTTGCTTCAAAGGGGGTACCCCTGAAAAAAAAATCATTCTATTGAATTGGGAAGCTGCAGTAGCCCCTCACAGGTTATCAATTAGCGCCATCACAGTTTGTCTTCCAAATCCTGATTCAATCAATTAGGAAGATTTTTTCCTAGGTCACCCCCTTTGTAGCTTAATACCTCACCCCAACCCCCAAAATTCTCCAAATTTGGGGGGCTTACCTAGAATAACTTGAGGAAACTACCTGCCATTTCCACGCTGAAACATTGCTGTGATCTATATTTTTTGTACATAATGTTTTGTTATGTCTTTGTACTCAAAAATATGGATCACAGCCATGTATTGGCACCAAAACCGCTGGGGATAGGATTAAAGTGGTAAATATCATCTTTTGCTTTTTGCAGGTGGGAAGGCTGTGTGTTATTCCTCCTCTCAGTGGTTTTGATAGGCACAAAACATGAGCATTCGTTGGAAGAGCAAAATGGAAGCATTCTGCTTTTGTCCCCATAAAATGTTCTCTTTTTTGGAAAAAAAAAGAAGCAAGGATGCTATATGCAGTGCCCTCACTATGATCAGTAAGCTGCCAGTGGCATTGTGCACTTTCCCTCTCCTTAGCCAGGAACTAAATGGTGAAGTGACGGAGAAAGTGTCCAATGGCTGTTTTTAAAAAAAATCAGATTACTGTATTAAAGAATGTTCCTGGTTTGCATCTGCACTCCAGACTAGGTAAAAATAAGATGCTCACTAGGCATTCCCCCACCATGTTGACTTAGAAGCAAATCCTATTTATTTCAATGAAAGTTACATTAAAGAAAAAAATGCTTAGGGCTGCAGTTCAAGAAAGATTGTCTTTAATTTCACAGACTTCTGCCATTGGTACCTCCCATCTTATTTCCATTCTGTCTCCCTACACTTTTGAAGGTGTTGAATGTTTGGTGATAACTGCTGACCTAAATACTGCTAACACTCTGCAGGGGGTTCTCCCCAGGTAGGATTCTGACCTACTTCTTGCTTTTGATCCTGGGCTTGATTCTTCTTAAATTCCTAGAACCTTGCCCTGAGTTTCATTCCAATAAGGACCCTAACCAGCTTAGCTCCCTAGCTCATTTCTCCTCTTTTGCTGCCTCAATTCTCTTCCAACTCTCCCTCTGCCTGGTTCTCCCGTAGTCTTCTTTGTAGGTTTCTCTTTCCCTCTTTGTCACTTCCTCTTCTAGATTCCCATTTGGCCAGGAAGTTCCTTGCCTGGGAATTTTCCCACCCCTTTCACCCTCCCACATTCTTACATAATAATAATAGTACAGGAACCCCCCGCCTATCGCGAGGGTTAGGGACCCACCCGACCCACGATGGCTGAAAATCCACAATATACGGATGCAGGTCGGATGGGGCCTGGGGGAGCAGCAGCCCATGTAAGACCATGCAGTGAGGATCATGGAGTGTGCATGTGTGTGTGTGTGGAACTTGCCCAGTTCTGGTAGTGCATCCAGAGTAGTCCTGTGGCCAATATATGGAGTGGAATGAATGAATAAATGAAAATTGGGGGAAGCAGTATTTTCATTAGATTTGTTTAGTGTGTGAGCCTGGGAGATAGGCATTGTGACTCTGCTAGTGTGTCACTTGAATGTGTAGGTTATTATGTCATAGTGGTCATTTTGGCACACCCTGGGGCATTTCTCTCTTGTTCCTCATGTTGTACTGCTGTTCATTGCTTTGGTGTGGAGGTATTTTAAGGAGTACCTCTATCTCCTGATTGCTGGGGTTGGTTGAAGACTTTGACCTGCTCTGTTTTCAGGACTGCAACCCTATTTATTAACAGGAGGGAAACACAGCCAAGCTATGAATGGGGCCATTATTCAGACCCTTAGCTCGGTAACCCATCCACTCAAAGCACGTGTAACTATCACTTTTCCACAACCACATTCAATTTTAATAGTGAAATGCTTCACTACCCCAGAACACAGAGAGAAACTCTGGGCTGCGTATATGGGCCGAAAATGCGTATCCTGATGCTTTTAAAATTATTTTAGGTGATTTTAATCAAGCTGATTTAAGGAAGGAGTTACCAAAGTACTTCCACCATGTTAAATGCCCTACTAGAGGGGAAAATATTTTGGATCATTGTTATACAACTTTAAAGAATGCTTATCACTCTTTATCACGCTCAGCTGTGGGACACTCTGATCACTGTATGGTTCACCTTGTACCTGTTTACAAACAAAAGCTTAAAACCTTAAAACCAACAATTAAAACAGTGAAAACTTGGACTAAAGAAGCAAAGTTAAAGTTGCAAGCATATTTTGACTGCACTGATTGGGACCTATTTGAAAACACTTCTGCTGATTTGGATGAGCTCACAGACACTATAACATCATATGTCAGCTTTTGTGAGGACTTATGTGTGCCATCTAAGAATGTGAAAATTTACAGTAACAACAAACCGTGGTTTACAACTAAACTCAAACAGCTAAGTCATAACAAAGAGGAAGGCTACAAAAAGGGTGATAGAATATTGTACAACCAGGCTAGGAATATATTGACCAGAGAAATTAGAGCAGCAAAAAGGAACTACACTGAAAAGTTAAAGAACCAGTTTTCAACAAATGAATCAGCAAATATGTGGAAAACTCTTAAAACCATTACTGGTCATAGTAAACCTCCTCTCCATGTTGAAGGAAATCATCAACTGGTGAATGACTTGAATAAGTTTTACTGCAGGTTTGAGAGGAAACTGCAACCATCTATTCCTACAATTTCCATCTCAGATTTAACAACAACTGAGCCTGTGGAAATTTACCCCATGTCATCGGATCCTCCATCTTTGGTGATCACAGAGAAGGAGGTGCAAAGTCTGTTTTACAGACAGAAGTTAAGGAAAGCACCAGGTTCAGATAAAATCACTTCTTCTTGTTTAAGAGTTTGTTCTGAACAACTGGCTCCTATTTTTACCCGCATCTTTAATAGATCACTGGAGATGTGTTATGTCCCTTCTTGCTTCAAACATTCCTTGATTATTCCAGTACAAAAAAAATCTTCTGTCAAGGAATTGAATGATTATAGACCAGTTGCTTTAACTTCTGTGGTCATGAAAACTTTAGAGAGACTAGTGTTGGCTCACCTGAAATCTATCACGGATTTATCATTAGATCCATTGCAATTTGCTTATTGTGCAAATAGATCAATAGATGATGCTATTAATATGTCCTTACATTATATATTGCAACATCTTGAATCTCCAAAATCTTATGCAAGGGTTCTTTTTGTTGATTTTAGTTCTGCATTTAACACTATTATTCCGGATATCCTTATGACTAAATTAAAACAGCTGTCTGTACCTGATTACATTTGTAAATGGATTGTAAGTTTCCTAACAGACAGAAAGCAGCAGGTGAAGTTAGGTAAAATTATATCAGATATTAGCAAGATTAGCATAGGAGCCCCTCAGGGCTGTGTGCTTTCTCCATTTCTTTTTTCTTTATATACTAATGATTGTACCTCAAAGGATTCCTCTGTTAAAACAGTGAAGTTTGCAGGTGACACTAGAGTGATTGGCCTCATTCGAGACAATGATGAATCTGCCTATAGGCAAGAGATTGAACAACTAGTTTATGGTGTACTCAAAATAATCTTGAATTAAACACATGCAAAACTGTTGAAATGGTGGTGGATTTTAGGAGGACTCGTTCTATACAGCCACCTCTTATGATATTAAATAACTTAGTGTCATGAACATCTGAACCTCAATACACAATGCACACTGGGTGAGGTTTTTTTCCAACTGTGGCATTGGCATCTCTTAAGAGAAATGTCATCACTTAATGCCACTTAACTTACTTAATAATCACTTCACTTAATGCCATCACTGCTACTTTCCACCAACCTTCAAAAAACTGGTTGATCTGAAAGGATTTGTGAATGTATTAAATAGAATGATGATTTTTTGCTAAAAGCCTATTGACCAACCTACAGTTATCTTCTCCTCCTCCTCCTTCTTCTGTTGTTGTTGTTATGGTGGTGGTGGCGGCTGGCTGGCTAGCTGGCTGACTTGGGGTGCAGCTGCCAATTACAAAAGAGGATAGAGCTCTTGCAGCTGGCTATTAATTAGAAGGAATTCCAAAAGTTCAAAACTGTTTGTTATGTGATGCCAAGTTAGAACCAGTTTATAACAACCCTAATATGGATTTAAAGGTAAGTGAGAGACTTATGGGCTAATTTTAGCAGTTCCCACCACTGACCCAATGAGTTTCCATGGCCCAGCAGGGGTTCAAATGCAGAACTCCCATGTCCCAGTCCATTACTCTACCCGCTATACTACCCTCAATATATCAGCTACAGATTCTGAATTTTCCCCTTCTTTCTACACACCTATTAAAGCTCTGTCTTCTTCTTCTTCTTCTTCTTCTTCTTCTTCTTCTTCTTCTTCTTCTTCTTCTTCTTCTTCTTCTTCTTCTTATTATTATTATTATTATTATTATTATTATTATTATTATTATTATTATTAGTAGTAGTAGTAGTAGTAGTAGTAGTAGTAGTAGTCGTCCCCTTTCCTCCAGCTTTTGGTCAATGTAAAGAAGAATCAGACATGTTGACTAAATAAACACACACAGAGGTACAGCTGCCACAGTAAAGGACAACAGCAGTGGTTAATATTTCCTGCTTTCCTGACTATGGAGTTGTATCTGCTCAACAATAGGGCAGCCACATGTTTTCCAAACACAGTCTGTGTATCCTATTGTTTGGGGGAAGCGAAGAGACATTTTAATTGTTGCATGCCGTTAAGACCGTATTTTATGGGCACTTTCCTTCACATTGCTGGTGATGAGTTTGTTCTTTCACAGCTTGCCTCGCCTTATTGTTCATGTCTTCAGCCAGACGGCCAGTGCTGAGAAGACAGCTGAGAGGAAAGAGGAAAGGAATTGCAAAGAAGAATATGGATGCACTTGTACATGGATACAGGGCCAGCTAATAGAAGCAGATCCAAGAGTTAATACGATGGCCAAGCTTTAATTGCTTGGTTCTCTCTGCCTCTTAATTGATGCAGCACCACCGGGATGCTCGTGAAGGATGGATAGATTCCATCATATTTTAGAGGTTATAAAGTTCAAAAAGAGAGTTGTGCTCATATGAAAACTCACTTTCAAAAGCTATGAATATTCACAGCATTAGGCTTTTCCTTTTCCTTTTTTTCCTTCCTTTCTTTCTCTTTTGATTACTGGGCTGAGCATCACTTGCTCGGCTGACCATTTTTTCAGGCAATCGACATCTTAATTTTTATGGGAAGCCATTAAGCTTATGCTAATGGTGACAAGGAACGTTAAAAATAAATGTAAATTAAAAGTCATATAGATTATATAACACCGTACTGATAAAAAAATCATTGGCTCCTATTTGGTTAGTTATCATATTCATGAGACATTTATTGCTGCAGCGATCAAGATGTATTTTGTCATTCTGGAGCCACCTTGTTGGTCAGGCAAAGTTAAGGCTTTACTTTGTCTATTTGACATTCCACTTTCTTTCTACATCTACATCTCTCCCCTTTTCTTCAGTAGCATTAAGCAATACAACACAGGAATGGCATTTGGCATTTAAGAATTTGCTTCAGATATTTGACCCAGAATTTGCAGGGGCAATGAACCTTTTTAACCTGAGCTTCACAGAAGCCATCCAAGGTGATGAACCATATCCCCCAAATGGGTTGAACATGTTAGATGGCTCCTGGAAAATCAGATTCGATCAACTTCCCTATGAAACTGGAGTCATCAGCTTTATTCTTCCCAAAGAAGCATAACAGAGGGAGGGGTTTTCTCAGAATAGTTAACAAGATGAGACAATCATCAGGCCCTCCCTACCATTAAGCAGAATGAGGTGGCAGCTCTTTGGCTCTTGTTCCTGAATGGTTCCCTCTGTAGCCTGAGATCCTGAGGAGTGGTGCAGGATCATATCCCCATTACCAGATGTGAGGTTTCAACAGCCAGTTCAGTCAGCTTCCATACATAGAATGTAGTGAGATTCCACCCTGCCTACCAATGAAAAATCTCAGGAAACTTCAATGGGTCCAAAATGCAGCAGCCAGATTGTTGACTGGGGCAGGGTACAGAGACCACATTACACCCCTATTAAAACAGCTCCACTGGCTGCCAATCAGCTATCAGGCACAATTCAAGGTGCTGACCTTGATCTACAAAGCACTGTATGAACTGGGTCGTTGCTACCTCAAAGATCGAACATCATAATATGAACCAACTTGGGCGTTAAGGTCATCAGGAGAGGCCCTTCCCTCCATCCCACCACCCTCACAGGTACATCTCGTGGGAACCCATGAATGGGCCTTCTCGACTGCTGCACCCAGACTCTGGAACTCCCTCCCACTATAGAGGCCATGGGTGCCTCATCTCGGTTGTCCTTCCGGAAACAGGCAAAGACCTTTCTCTTCAGGCAAGCTTTTCCTGAATGATGGTCTACCATTATGTGTCTTTTATATGAATCTATAAGTTCATAGATCCTAACTGCCCACTCGCCCGCCCTCCTGCGCCACCACCCGCCTGCGGCCCGCGCCGCCACTCACCCGCCCGTGGCCGCCGCCTGCCCGCTCACCCGCCCATGCCTCCCCCTGCCGCTGTCACCACCTGCCCTTGGCCCCCCGCCACCGCTGCCCACCCGCACCTCCCCCTGCCGCCCGCCCCACCCCACCCTGCCCGCCACCTAGAGTGCAAAAACACCTAGCGTTGGCCCTAATTGCGGGATGCCCCTATGCTCTGGGAAGTCAAATCATGCTAAATCACGGTGGAAATGACAAACGACAAACAAAACAACAAATTTTTGAAAAAATTCGCTACAAACGGAAACGACCCGAAACGGACCCATTCCGACAAACAAAAACTCGAAACGTCATTTTTTCTGGTCGTGCCCATGTCTAGCCATGAGTAAGAGTTTCTTTTTTTCTCAGCTTTACCCCATCAGTCTACAAGAGAGATATCTTGGTGAAACCCTGGTTCCTTCTTCAATAAGCTTTAATACAGAAGTGACTTTTCTGATTACTGCACCATGGATTTATTTGCTTTCAGTATTTTCAACTGGTAAATCACTGTGAAGGGGGGGGGGAAGGCTTCCTTTTACAATATAAAACTCCTTTCATATACAGAGAGAACGTGAATGGCAAAACAGCGGTCTCTGGACTTGGATAGTCTAAATGCTTAATGTTTTCTAAACATTCTTAGATATCACAGTTGGAACATTTTTTCCATCTCCTTCCCTGCTTTTTCTCCTACAGCCCTCCCTCCTTGAAGATCAGTAGAACTGAATGATTAACCCTTTGAAGGGGTCTATAACTGATCAGAAGTACCAATGACAGATCAGCAAATTGCAGGTTTGCACCTCCCAATGCAATAAATATTAGACTTTTTACAAACTGAGCTTTCTTCTGAACTTGCTTTTGAATGGAACTGGGGGTAAGATCAGCACTAATCCCAATTCCAAAGTTTATGATTGACAGAGCAGCACTGTGGGAGACATTCAGGAGGGGTATTTGGAGGAGGTGGAGAGTATGGAGTTTGGCCTTGCTTCAGAGACTGAGCTTTCTCTTGAACCTGATAAAGAGTCAGAGGAGAGCCTCAAAATTGGGTTTTGTTTGGAACATGAAACTGGAGCAGAGCATTGAAACTTTGGAGAGGAGTGTGCAATCTAGCCTTACTGGGGAAATGTCTACTTCACGAGAAGGATGTCTCGATAGGTCAAATGTCAAGAGGATGGGAATGGACAGATCTGCACAGTTCATGAGGGCAATGAATCTATAAAATCTAACACAGAGACCTTCAATTTTCAAAAAGGCAATTTCCCAAAGATGAGAAAACTAGTAAAAAGAAGCTGAAAGGGAAAACTGAGAGAATCCAAACATTCCAAGAGGCATGGAGGCTGTTCACAAAAATGATAACAGAGGCCCAATTGGAATGCATACCCCAAAGAAAAAAGGGCACTGCTAGGTCCAAGAGGACTCCAATGTGGCTTACAGGAGCTGTTCGGGACATGATCAAAAGCAAGAAAAGCTCATTTAGAAGATGGAAGGCTTGTCCAACTGAGGACAATAGGCAGAAACAAGTTCTGGCAGAAAAAATGCAAGGCAACAATCAGGAAAGCAAAGCAATACTTGGAGGAGTGTATAGCTAAAAACACTCAAATAAATAACAAGAAGTTCTTTAAGTATATTAGAAGTAAGAACCCAACTAGCAAGGCCATTGGACCATTAGATGATAATGGAAGGCAAGGGATTATTAAAGAGGAAACAGATTGGCAGTCTATGATTAAATTAAAAGTAATTGTATTGTGGTCACTGTTCCCTATTAGATCAGCCACATTAACATTTTGCACCAGATCCTGTGTAATAATCAAGATCCTATGTATTACACACATGATCCTATGTATTACTCGGGATCAAGTCAGGGATTCTTGTATCTCTAGTTGAATTTTCAACCATTTGTTTGAGGGGGAAAATCATTTAACATATCTAGGAACTTTATTTCTTTATCATTTGTTTTGAACAACAGTTCACCCAGTCTATATGAGGGCAATTGAAGTCCCCCATTATAACCAAGCTTCCCTTCTTAGATGTCTCCTTTACAACATTCTCCAACTGCCAGTCTCCCTCAGGGGCTTGGGTTGAGGGCCAGTAGCATATGCCAACTGTTAGAGCATCGTTGTGGCCTGACATCTTACCCACAGAGTTGCTAATGGTGACTCCAAATCACCTGGATATTTTTTCTACTTCTTCAGATCTTGATCAGAAAGGAAGCAGAAGACACAGAAGGACAGTGTGGAAAAAATAATGCTTTATTACTCTTGTAATCTAGTTAGTTTAAGGGCTATGACCTTTTGTATTGCTCGCAAACCTCAGTACTTTTTTAGATATAAGACAGAAAAGAGGATACGGGAATTCTTCTTGTGAAAGACATATGATAAAGAACTCTTTCACATCTTTATAAGTACAATAAAATAGTGCATAACAGGAAATCTGGGAAAGATATACTAAGTATAATTTAATGAAAGGATGTGCCTATATGCTAAATATGTGGTTTTCATTTGTTTAAGGATGTCACACCTCCTGGAGTGTTCCATCAAACCTGGAATCTATGTAGACCCCCGACTGCTAATGATCCCTCTTTATGTTACCTGGTATAAACTATGTAGGTCATACCATAAAACTCTCTGTTGGAGTGAGCAAATTTTGTCTGCACTAGTATACTGAGCATTTTGCTAACAAGACAATTTAACAACACACACACACACACACACACACACACACACACACACACATATATATATATATATGCATGTTAGGGTGGATTCGGGTTTCTTCCCGTGTAGAAATCTGGTTGTTTTGGCGACGTTTCGACGAGGTCTCACTCGTCATCTTCAGGCTGGTGTTCTGGCTTCTTTCTTCTTGAAGCAAAGCGTGGTCTCAGTTGAAGTCCTTCTATAAATACTGCTGGGGGGTGTGTGGTTTGCTTGCTTTGTTGCTGATTGCAGGTTCCTTTGTTCCTTTGTTCTTTTGTGATCTGCTGTGTGGCTGAGGCGATCGTTAAGGGATTAACTGCTGGTGGCTGTTTAGATGGCTGTTTAGATGCTGGTGGGTTAGATGGCTGGTGGGTTCTGGCAGTATCCTGGGCTTTGGTGGAGTGGGGTCCTGTGTCTTGTGAATTCATTTTGGTCTGGCTACGTGTCTGTGGTCTCCCAATGTTTTTTTGGGGTGTGTGAGTGTGCTCCATGTGGTGACTGGAGTGGGGTGCCGCAGTAGATGGTGCAGTCGTGGTTTTGTTATTGGATGGTGGTTTCGTTTCATCTGTGGGAAGGGTCTGGGTTTGTGTTTGGTGTGGATGGAAGGTGGTGGCATCTTGTGTCCTTTTGGACCTGGTTTCAGTCTTTGTGACAGAGGCTCGTCTGTTGACCAGGGCTAGTTTCCAGATGTCAGGCAAGCGGGAGGTGTCATCACGTTTATTCATGTTGTTTGGGTGTTTCTCTATTTCAATGGCTTCCATGATTATTCGACTGTTGAAGTGTTCAGTTTTGGAGATGAGTTTGGTTCTTTCAAAGTCAATTTCATGACCTGTTGTTTTTATGTGCTGGAAGAGAGAGGAAGATTTTTCTTCTTTTTTGACTGCGTTCTTGTGTTCTGCGATGCGTGCGCTTATTCTCCTGTTTTTCTGTCCGATGTATGTGGCTGGACAGACTTTGCATGGTATTTCGTAGACTCCTTGGTTTTCTAGCTCAATCTTGTCTTTGGGGTTTCTTAAAATGTTGGCTATTTTTTGGTCGGTGCAAAAGGCTGTCTTGATATTGTGTTTGTGGAGAATTTTGCTGATTTTGTCTGTGGTGCCTTTGATGTAAGGGAGGAGGGCGGTGCCGTTGTTCTCTTCTGTTTCTTGGTTCTTGGGGGGTGTTTCCTTTTGGATTAGTTTGGTGATGGTGTTTTTTTGGAATCCGTTTCTGCAATTAAAACATTTGAGAGAGTGTGTAATTCAGTTTTTAGGTGGTCTTTGTCAGCGAGGCGTTTGGTTCTGGAGATGAGGGTTTTTGCTACGGAGTTGATCTGTGCAGGGTGGTGGTGTGATTGTGCATTTAAGTAGCGGTTTGTATGTGTTTTTTTCTGGTAGATGGTATGTCCTAAGGAGCCGTCGGGTTTTTTGTAGATTAGGACGTCCAGGAAGGGGAGTTGGTTGTTGGCTTCTATTTCCATAGTGAATTGTATTTTGGGGTGTAGGCTGTTGAGATGTGTGAGGAAGTTGTTCAGTTTATCTTTCCCGTGTGGCCAGATAACAAAGGTGTCGTCAACATATCTGAGCCAGAGTTTGGATTTATGTTCGGACTTCTGTAACGCATTGGTTTCAAAGTGTTCCATATATAGGTTTGCGATGACCGGTGAGAGGGGTGATCCCATGGGTGCTCCTTCTATCTGTTTGTATCTTTGTCCATTGTGGATGAAGTATGTGTTGGTTAGGCAGTGGTTGGTCAGATCTAGGATGTGCTTGGGGGGGTTGTATTTGTTGTGGATAGCTGTCAAGGCTTCTTGAATGGGCACTTGTGTGAAGAGCGAAACAACATCGAAGCTCACGAGTAGGTCATTGGGTTGTAGGTCTTGTTTCTTTATAATTTCTATGAAGTGGAACAAGTTTTGTACGTATGAAGTGATGGATTCTGCATAGGGCTGGAGTTGTTTGGCAAGAAATTTGGCGAGGTTTTGTAGAGGTGAGCCTATGGAGCTGACTATGGGTCTGAGAGGTGTTCCTTCTTTGTGAATCTTGGGGAGGCCGTAGAGCTTGGGGCATCTGGATGATTTCTCTCTGGGGATGATGCTTGGCTTGATTTCTTCACTTAAGGGAGAGGCTTTTATTTTGGCTTTTATTTTGGCTATATATATATCTTTTTCTAAGCCCCTTTGTCCTGTTTCTCTAGGAAAATATGACCAGATACCTGGGAAGCCTTGTGTGGGTAAGTAATAGAAGACAAAAGTGTAAAGTCCAGTTCTCCTAACCATACATGTGCTGTTTCTCCAGGTACAGTTCAGCTACAGTAGATGGCAGAGATCTATGGAAGCCTATTGGAGTAACAAACAGAAGATGGGCATGTAACAATTCTTCCCAACCCTGTCTGTTCTGCTTCTCTAGGAACAAAATATCAGTTAGCTGTAAGAGAACCTGGGAAGCCTTGTGGAGGTAAGAAGCAGAGTACTAGAGTATAAAGTCAGTCTCTCTTAACTATATCTGTGTTGTTTCTTCAAGTACAGACCAACTAGATGGCAGAGACCCATGGAAGCCTGATGTAAGAAACAGCAGACTTGCATGTGAAAACAACTTCATGTTTTAAGTGGTCTTCCCAGTCCTTGCTTACATTTTGAACAAATCAGACAATCGTTTTCGAGGGTTTTTCAAGAATGAAACTACTTGAATTGACAAAGGCCAGGAAATTTACTGGGTATTATTTCTGCTTCTACATGGCAACTCAAGTAAAAGAACCAGACACCCTTCCTGTTTCATTCATGAATAGAGATGGGCACGACTAGGGAAAATGACGTTTTCGAGTTGTCGTGTGTCGGAGGCGGCCTATGTCGGCTCGTTTCCGTTTTTCGCGAAACTTCGCAAAAATTTGTCATTTCATTTTTCGTTTTTTCATCTGTCGTTAAACTGGTTTGGGGGGTAGCGGGCTCCTGGAGGCACCTCTTTTTTGGGGGGTGGGTGCCTCCTATCCTCACCCGCTAGGGAAAGCAGGCTCCTGGAGACCCCTCATACATGGGGGTCTCCTCTCCTCACCTGCTGCAAAATGGCATGCATGCATAGCCATATGGCTATGATTGCATACCCAGTTGCATGCAGAGACACAGCAGACTGGCAGAGGCACCCCTCTTTTTGGGGTGCCTTCCCTGCATCAGTCAGGCCTCAGGGGCATGGTTTGCATGATGTCACACATGCTGCCTGCTGAGCCAAGCCTGCAGGAGTCACCCAGAGCCACAAGTGGCGGACTGGCAGACTCTCTGCACCCGCTGTGTCTCACTAAGAAGGGAATTGTACTTGCTATAGTGCAATGCAATATGCAAGTACAGATCTGTCTTAGGCAACAGGGTTAGCGCAAGGGCTAGGGTTAGGCTAGTTACGGGTGAGGTTAGGGTGAGTATTGGGGTGCACCTCTGGGGGCCTCTCTGACCCACTTAGAAGGACAGTGTACCGGCGTATGGGTTAGGGTTAGGGTTAGGGTTAGGGCTACGGTTAGTGGGCTGTTTATGCCCGGTTGGCACATCCCAGAAGTCTCTGTGGTCAACCTGGCCAAGTGGCCATGCGATTGGTGGAATGGCTCCAAAAATTTGCATGGTCACTCCCATGGCCAGCCCATCATTGCGCAGGTGTAAAAAAAATAAAATAAAATAAAATAAAATAAAATAAAATAAAATCAATGGAGAGAGGAAAGAGGAGACATTTTGTTGCAAGAAAAACCCACTGCTACTGTAAAAATTCTGGCAGTTTTAAAATAGCAATTTTCGCATGTTTCTGTGTGGTGCTTGTGTATTTTTGGACCACGATTTCAAAAAAAAATTGCAGTCACCACCCCATTTTGGATCCCCTGCCCACACTGCATGGCATGGCGAGTCCGCGACTCGAGTCCGGCTGCCCAGGACAGGAGAGGGGGAGGCCACCCCCCAGAAACCACCCCTCTGGTAGGTGCACTCTGCACTGCAGGCATATTTTCGCCAGCTTTTTGGCCCGGGAATGGGGGGGGAGTTTAAAACTTTTTTTCTGTGCCGCTTCCGTTTGAATTGTGGCGGCCGGCGGCGAGTCCGGTGCTTTGCGAGCGACTACGACGAGGATTTCCCCCACCACCAGAGCAGCCCAGGACAGGAGAGGGGGGGTCAACCACCCCTCTGGTAGGTGCCCTGAGCCTTCACTCAGGCAGGCATATTTCCGCCTGCTTTTTGGACGGGAATCGGTTTTTTTTTTTACTTTTAAAAACTTTTTTTCTGTGCCGCTTGGCATCGCGGGATCGCCGCGATGCCAGGAATGACCACGACAAATCAGACCCAATTATTCTTTAGTCGGTTCGAGTTCGAGTTCTGGCGGAGTAATTCCCGTTACCGTTTCCGTTGTGTAACGGAAACAAGAAACGGAAACGGAAACGGGAATTCCGCCAAGTCGTGCCCATCTTTATTCATGAACAACACCCTTGTACTTCATGAAGAGAAATGGAAGCACAGCCCTATTGTTTTCCTCTTGCAGATGCCCCATATTCTAAAAGCAAGAGCTATAGCTGATGTGTGTGTGAGTGTGTGAACATTTGTGCACATCCTTAATAAAAATATGTGTTAGCTATATATTCATTTCACTGAAGGCCTCAGGAGGAAGGCAGCAGAATGCAATTTTGCCGGACAAGCCCGACAAATAAGAGTAAATTTGTTTTTAAAGTGGAAAGAATGGCAGAGATTGAAAATATTTGTGTTTCTGGATATATAAATTATTGATTTTTAATCAGTGTGTTTGGCAAGCTCCTTGGATAGATGTAGCTAGTACAGAGCAAGCAAAATCCCCACTAATAGGAGTTTCATCTCTGGTTCTCAGCACCCTTTAAAGAACAGCTGCTGCCCTGGATAATTTCATGCTGCAGGCAGAAGGGTGTCATATCTGAATGCTAAGGGATAGAGACAATGCACAAACTGAATTCGTCAGGGCCTATCTAATTAAGGCCATGCATAAATACAACCCACCAAAATCACAGGAGGCAATGTCAAAAAGTAATGCACTTTCATCTGGCTCATTTTTTCAGCATTAAGCCTACAAGTCACAGTTGTAAAAAGGTGACTTCAATGAAAATGTGCCACACGATAAAGATAAAAATAAATCCAAAACCAAATGTTGTTTACAAAGGTAGGTCAGCATACATCACTTCTCTTCTCTCCTACCCCACCCCCCACAACACACCTCAGTGGAAATATGCAATATAGTAACAAATTCAAGGATAAAAGTAAAGGGAGGCCAGCTTTAAAAAAATAAGCCTATTCTTTTTGACAGTACGTTTTCATGTGTGGACTACTAGCTGGCTAGAAAGCTAATACAAAATAGAACTGCCGAGACAGGAAACTGGAATTGCAAATACGAACAATAAGCATTAGCCTAGAAGGCAAAAACAATTCAGAGCAGCCAGCCCAAAATGTTTCCGACCATTAGGGTGGAAGGACAGGCAACATCAAATTGTGGAAAGGTCTGGTCTGGATTGACACCGGCTTGCTCTTCCCCTACTGCCTGTCATGACACCATCTCACAAAGGAATGCACATCCCACTGAGCTTTAGTAGAGTGACCATGCCATCAGAAGGCCTTGCATTGCCACTGGCAAGCCAGCGGCATATTAACAGAGGGAGGTCATAGTTAAAAAGGAATTCCTTGCAAATACTGTGGTGTAGATTGCCTTGAAGCAGTATTTCTGATTCAGTCACAAAGTAACATACTGACCCCTGCTGCAGTTGTTACTTGAGCGTGCACTGACTTTGGAAAAGAAACATCCAAATGTAGCCAAACGGAGTCATTACGATATTACCAAAACTCATACAGGCATACAAAATGTCTCCCGTCGCACTTGCCTCCACTAGCATGAGAAGAGTAGGGCCTAGAGGTGGAGCCCTCATATTTGTTTCCCCTAGGGAAACAAACACAAACCACAGTACCACAGATGCCATAGTGGCCTAATCCTGCACACACACACACATACATCAAAAAACCTGGCAGGTCCACTTACTGAGCTTCACACAGTGCAAGGCTGAGTCATTATTCTCATACCAATCCTGGAAAGAACCTGGCTGGCCCTTCCCTGCCTCTCCACACAGCTAACCACTCATTGGCTGAGTGGGGAGACTCCCTATCCTGCCTCTGCCCAAACAAGCCCAGCTGTACGTGGAAGTGGGGAAGGGAAATGAATGCAAAATGATAACTTGTACACAGGACCCTGGAAATCACTGAACATTGAGGAGGAGAGTTGGAATGCTGAAAATTTGAACCAGAACTATTTGGGGACAGTTGCTGAAGCAAACAGAGAAAATATCTAAACAGACGATTGACAGCTGAAACCCCAGCGGAAGCTAAAATGTTTTCCTGAAACTCCAGTCATTAAGCTGTGCAGGAGGCTCAGACTGAATCTCACCAGACTCAAGTTATGAAATATGCACTTGACGGAGCCATTTTGCATCCAGACAAAGCAAGCGGAATGGGTTGTTTATCAGACTGGCAGTATTTTAGTATGTTTTAGGCCGTTACGTCACATCCCTCTCATCCCCCTTTGTTGTCCCGCTTGGGGCCAGTACAAAAAAAGGTTACTTCACATCCAATAAACCCTCCCCAGCCAATGAACCCTCTCAAATCAGCTGGGTCGAAGCAGCCTTTGAACTATACGGATGCAGGTGCTGAAGTTTTCCATCAAGTCGCCTGCAGGACTTCGACAATGACCAGATGCAAAGAACAGTGAGGGTGAATGCTTCCCTGGGAATTTCACTGATTTAATTAGTCAATCAACCCCAGAGAGTGTAGAAGGCTCGGCATCTTCTCCAGGCAAATTTTTGAGCCCACAAGAAGGGGGAGATTCCTGGCCTCAAACATTAGTCTAACACTGCCTCCTTATCTATGTGAAAGGACTCAGCAGAATTTATGCACATGCCCAGGGGCTGCTAGTACACCACAGATTAATCAGCAAAGCTTAATCAGCAAAGGCTAACCTCTAATCAATTAGCTGTCTGGGCATGGTTTACCCACAGGGAAGGACCTTTCCCTTTTGATTGTAAAGATAGTGCTACTAGTTCATCCATCATTGTGGATGAGCCAAACCTTAAATGGCAGCCAAAGCTCACACCACCACCACAGCCGCAGGGAGCTACTCAGTTAGGGAGATACTTGGAAGCAAGAAGCTTCCTCAGACAGAATGAGAGAATTGAATAATTGTGTATAAAAGAGCTGGAGATTAAGGAAAGAAAACTCCAGGGATTAATTAAAGCCCAGAAACTGAAAGAGAAGGACAGACTGATGAGGCAGGAAGTTGCTACTTCATTGTCAGGGATTGATCATAGAAGTCTTCCTGTGCTATGAGATGATTAAGATATTTTGTTGTTTTCTAGAAAATGTTGAACTGTGTGCTAAAGAATTAGAAGTTGATGAAACTCTGGCTTAGTTTATTTCACACTCAGGTCAGTGGGCCTTTGTCCAAGTTAGTCCTTGAATGTAAAAGCAAAACATGGGAGGCATTTAAAGAGCTAGTGATTAAAATATGTACTTATACACCAGAGGGCTTATGTTTGAAACTCAGGAATGTGAAATGGGATCAGAAGAAGTCTATCTGCCGCCTCTTCAATAACATTAAAACTTTAATAAGGCAATGGTTGACAGTTGCTGAGGCTGACACAAAAGAAGAAATTATAAATCTTCTGCTACTGAGCAATTAAGCTATCACCCCCAACCGCCTATTGATGTCTTGGCCATGAACCAGATGGTGCGATGTCATTTGCGCTGACAGCAAATGAACTTTTGCGCTTTTAAAAATATTGTTTTCCCAAGACTCCACACCCATCCACAAGGCCTGGCCACCCTTCCCAGAAGCCAGAGATTGAGTATAAAAAGTGGGAGTCAAGAGAAGCAAGGTCCCAAAACAGCCTCAAGATATCAGGTCCCCTAGAAAGCCTCATACCACTCTTGATTTAGAAGATATTCTCTGTTTCAAATGTAAACAAAAAGGACATTTCAGCTATCAGTGTGAGAAAGGGTCGAATGAACTCCCAAAGACACCCTCCAGGCCAGCTAAAACACCAGTCAAGCAGCCCAGAAAAGTGCTGTACCTTCCCAATTGCAGCCAAACATGTAAGGTATTATTATTGAGCAACCTGAAATGGGGTGTCCTGATGTTGAGAAGGAACTGGAACTTTCTCCTGCATCTGCAGGATGGTATGATCATAAGTGACCCGGATGAGTTCATTACACCTCAACAGCATCAATGGTTACAACAATCTTTTACTCAGTATGTTATTGTTAAAATGGGATATAAGAATGTTTTGGTACCCACTTTTACTGACACAGGGACGGATATCTGTTCTATCAGTTCTGAATTTGTTGATGAGAGTTGTCTTTTGTCCATACCATTCTAAACAAAGATGCACATATCTTGCTCCTATTGCTAAAATTCATGTGAAATATAAACAATTTGAGGGGGAGATTTTTGCTCTTGTTATGATCATTAATCTTCATCAATACAATTTATAATCGGCACAAATCTACTCTACAGTAACCACTTAGCTGAATTGCAAAAAGTACAATCAGCTGCTTTAAGTCAAATGAAACCTGTTCATACCAGGTCTCAGACAAAGCTCAAGCTAAAGGTGATCACATACAGGTGCCAGCTGTGATGCTTGAATTGTCAAATGATGATGATGTTTTGCCTTCGCCTGATGAAAATGTTGTTACTGATGTTGCAAATGTTGAAGATCCTCAGTCTGATGCTATTATAAGTCAGTCAGGTGTGCCTATTGTTATCCAGGATGTCACTGATGTGAATGATGACTCTAAGGAAGTTGAATTTTCATGGATCAAACCTAATGCTGAATTTAGGCAACATAAATTGTCATGTTCTACATTAGTTGATGCCAGACATCTTGGTGACATGGATCTGCCTTTAGGTCCAGGTAGACAAGCCAGATTTTGCTGCAAGGGTACAGAAGGCCAGAAGTTACTCTACAGAGAAAAGGTAAATGACACTAACACTACAGTGGCTCCACATTTGCAGTTGGTAGTTCCAAAACACTACCGGGAAGAAGTTTTGAAAATGGCACATGGTTATGTATCTGGTCACATAGGGACCAGATACAGTACATATTAATCTCAGATCAAGCTAAAAGTTTCACTGGTGAGCTAATGACAAAGCTTTGTGAGTTACCTGGGACACGGCAACATTTTAGCGTCACATACCATGCACAGTCCCATGGTGCAGTGGAAAGGATGCAGCAAACTCTGTACAAGATGTTGAAAGCTTTCATTCAAGAAAATCAGAAAACATGGTCTGATGCTTTACCTTACATTCTTTACACTTACAGAATTACCCTCCATGAATCTCTAGGATGGTATATACCAAGTGATGTAATTCTTGGAAGAAATTTGAGAGGTGCATTGGAGCTACTTAGAGCCCAGTGGGAAGGATCCGTAACTGATACTTCGGTTCCAGTGGCTAAGTTCATCAGAGAATTGCAGAAGAGGTTGCAAGATATAGTGGACCCTCGTATAGCGTACGGCTCATATAACGGAAAATCTGTACAATGGAAAAAAATCCATCACCACTCCCCCTCCTCCTCCCTCTCCAACATGGGCACAGGCAGTCTGTGGGGCTCTTTACCGGAGATGCAACCTGGCAATGGAGGAGGAGGAGGAGGCCCAGGCCAGCCCACTCAGCCCGGCTGGGCACCCGCAGCAACGGTGGCTTTGACAGTGATGGAGGAGGGCTAGGTCAGCCCGCTCGGCTTGGCTGGGCACCCACAGCAAAGCTTCCTCAGGGATGCCCACTCATCTCTTTTCCTTCCCCCTTTCCTTCTCTCTTTCTCTCCCCCCCACAACTGTACCTCATCCCCTCCCATACCACCCGTGTGCCCGGCGGCTGCGCCCGGTGAGCCCGAGCCATGCAGCGCAGCACAAGAGAGCCAAGGCCACCCGATGGTGCTGTGGATCCGTGTGCCAGCACTGGTGGAGGAGGTGGTGGCATGCGCCCCGGGCGGGTGGTGCAGTTGGCCCGTTCATGAAGCCTGTGCCTCTGGCTGCTGCTGCTGTTGCTGGCCATGCCCTGGCCACTCTGCACCGCTGCATCACACTCAGTCCTGCAGGCGGGTTCACTTTCCCCCTAAGCAGCAACAGCAGAAGCTCCTCTGCCATCCCTTCCTCCTATGTCTTTCTCCCAGCCCCTCATTCATGAGTTGGAGCCTCTGCTTTGCAGGCTTCACCTCACACGTTCCTCTCCCTTGCTGGCCTTTGGAGCCCTGGTGCCACACTCAGGCCAGGTGCGGTGTGGGTGTGCATGCAGGGAAGGAGGAGATGATAGAGGATGGTTCCTAGGCTCGGCCTGCTCCCTGGCTGCTGTGCAACACCTCCCTGCGCTGCTTGTGCAGTGGTATGAAACAGAATATTTGAATGCCTTTCTTTCATCCTCCTCCTCCTCCTCGTCTTGCGAGCCCAGAAGAATTAACCCTTGTGCTGCTGCACTCTGCCCAAAATCAGTGTGTGTGGGTGGGTGCCTGCTTGCATTTTCGCATTTCTGTTCCCCAGTATTATACCTGTACTGTTCCCCAATATTATACAGAGCCCAGTGGTGCAGTGGTTAAATGCCTGTACAGCAGGTAAAACTGTGCTCACGACCTGGGGTTCAATCCCAGGTAGCAGGCTCAAGGTTCACTCAGCCTTCCATCCTTCCGAGGTCGGTAAAATGAGTACCCAGCTTGCTGGGGGGGGCAATGTGTAGCCTGCACACTGTAATTAAAATTTGTAAACTGCCCAGAGACTACTTGTAGTGGTATGGAGCGGTATATAAGCAGAACACTTTACTGTAGTTTGTGTCATTTTCTCTGCATTGGAATGGATTACTCCATTTTCAATGCATTCCTATGGGAAATTGCAATTTGTATATAGGAAAATTTGTTTAACACAATTTCATTTGGAACAAATTAATTCCTTTATACCAGGTACCACTGAATTCAAGACCTCACAGCAAAACATCTAGAAGAAGCCCAGAAGAAATACAAGGCCTATCATGATGCCAAAGCAAGACTACGTTCATTCCAAGTTAGAGATTCAGTACTGGTTTTGGATCCATAAAACACAATAAACTGCAAGTGCATTGGTTATGCCCAGGAATCATTGAACAGAGGCTGGGAAATGGCAACTATGTTGTCAGGATGGCTTCTTTTCAAACATGAAAACAAGCCAAAAGTCTACCAATGCAATTGACTGAAGTCTTATGTAAAGAGACAAGCAAATTTGTTGAGAGTGAAGCTAGATTCGCCTGAAACTCTAATAAACACCAACCCTGATTTGCTTCAAGAATTTAGAGAAGCAGGTGATTTGTCTGAAGTGTACTTGGATTCTGATGTTCCTGCATATCAGCAACAAGGAATGTATGAAGTCTTGAAAGAGGAAGCTTCTATCTTTGCTAATACTCCAGAACTGCAGCAGTCAAGCACAAGATCAATGTGAAAGATGACACGCCCATCTAGTCCCCACCATACATAGCTACTGGTGAACATGCTAAGCAAACTGAGGAAGAAATTCAAGATATGTTTGATTTTGGGATCATCCAACCTAGTGAATCCCCATGGGCTAGTCATAATACCGAAGAAGACACCAGATGGTCAAATACAACCCAAAGTTTGTTTTTTTGTGGATTACAGGAATCTGAATCAAGTCACAGTCTCAGATCCTTATCCAATGCCTAGAGCTGAAGACTTAATCGAGAAGATCGAGAAGATCGCAAAAGAAAATTTCTTATCTTGTCTGGATCTATCCTTAGGTTACTGGCAAATTGAACTTGACCCCGAGTCACGCCAGAAAAGTGTTTTCATCATGCAATAAGGAACTTATGAATTCCTCCGAATGTCATCTGGATTAAGTAATGCAGGTACTTCATTTCAAAGGCTCATGGATATTGTTCTACAAGGCTTGTCATTTGCTCATGCTTATCGTGATTTTCTTAGACACCTTTGAAGATCACCTGGAATGTGTCAAGATTGTGCTACTACGTCTGCAAGATGCAGGGTTAACTGTTAAAGCTTCAAAATGTCAGTGGTTAAAAGGGAAAGTTATGTATTTGGGTCATTGGGTTGGTAGTGGAACGATTGAACTTTTTGCAAGCTAACATCAAGAGTGTTAAAAATTGGCCAATTCCAGAAAGCAAAAAGCAAGTTCAATCATTCCTTGGTTTGGTTGGTTATTACAGAAAGTTCATTCATCATCTTAGTCAGCAAGCCACAACTTATTAACACATAAAAGAATGCCTGTCAAAGTAGTGTGGACAGGTGAATGTCAATATGTGTTTGATGTTGTGAAAAGCTGTCTAATTCAATATCCTATCTTGATTCCACCTGATTTTGATAAGCCCTTTTGTTTTACAAATTTGGTCTAGGTTGTGTTTTATTACAGGAAAAAGGTCTACTCCATCCAGTATACTTCTTCAGTAAAAAGCTACTGCTCAGAGAAAGAAATTACTCTGTACCTGAGAAAGAGTGCCTCAGTATTCTATGGACCCTAAACAAGTTGTGACCCTAGCTTTGGGGAAGAAACTTTGTTCTGCAAACGGATCATCAAACTTTGAAGTCGTTGAATCATTTGAGAGCAAGTAGCCAACACCTACCTAGATGGAGTTTGGCACTGCAAGATTTTGAGTATGAGTTTCAGTATATTCCAGTCTCTAAGAATATTTTAGCTGACAGCCTTTCTAGGATGTCTTTTGGTGTTGAAAATTCTCCTGAAGAAGATACCATTGTTCTAGAGTAGTGTTGTTATTATTTCTTGATAAGTCTGTTACTCAGTATAACCATTGTGTTTCTTATTGTTAGGCATATGTGATAAGTTCTAATCTCTCTCTCTCTTTTTCAGAAGTTTCAAGCCTGCACACATTCCAGTTATCCAATATTTGGCTATATGTACATGTAGAGAACATATATTCCATTATTAGTGCTACCTCTTATGATTGCTTTCTATTGCACATGTTATAATTTCTTTTGCACTTTGATTTTAATGTACCTCTTTCTTATTAATATGTAATACTGTTTACATTTTTCCTTATTGTAATTGTAGTTACAAATACTGAATATTTACCTAGAATTTTTTAATTTGCAAGGAAAGGCATGTAACATAATTTAGAGTAGTGAAGTGTTTTTTTCTAGTCTTAAAAGAAACTGTGAATTCTAAGGTGTTACTGGGCTTCCGTTTTAGATTTATAATCTTTAAAGAATGTAAACATAGCTAGAGCAGTCCAGCAAGTGAACTCAGATTGGACTGAGAAGACATGTGACTGCCTTTTCCAGGCTGTGAACTGTTGGAGCTGCGCAGAGAGGGAGGAGAGAACTTTTCCATCAGAATGATTCTGCCTGGTATTTTCCCTTGGTCATTTTAACAATGTAGAAATTAGAAGTAGGGACAGACTTAGCCTCTTAGTAAAACATATGTAACTAAGGAGCGAAACATGTTTATTATTTTTAAGTCAGAGAAATATTTCTGTGAAATCTTTGTAGTTAAATAAATGTCTTAGTTAATATTCAAGCCAAGGTGCCTGTTGCCTGTTTAATAACTGTTTTGGTAAATGAGACTTTTTCTTCACAGGCTGGGGGACGTGAAAGAACTCTATTCTTATAAGGGGTTTCAAGTCTCCAGGATCTTGCTTTACAATCAGCTGTGGGTTGATTTATTGCATATAGATGCCTAGATAGAGACTGATCCCCTCTATTCCATTGCAGGAGGTTTAAGAATGCACCTCAGACATTTTTAAATCAAAGGAACTAGAAAAACCAATTCCACAGCTCATACCCTACCTTTCTGGAACAATACTATTGTATATCTGACACTACCATTATATACCCACTTTTTGAGGTTCTGGTGCTGCTTGGGAACCCACAATGGCACAAGATCTTGTCTCTTGTAACACTCCTTAGAATAATGGTTCTCTCCTAGTCTCTTCTCTCTTGGCAGGACAATAGGTAGCCAACATGAGAGATGCTTCCTGGAGATGCTGCTACAAAACTTTGAGTTCATTTTATCACATGCTGCCAAAAGAAGAAGTAGATAAAGAAGAGGGGATCAGTTAAGGAACTTGTTTTAATCAGGGCTTCAGAAGTTTTTTTGCTGCAGCAGTCTTCAAAATAGTCTCCTTCACACCCCCACACACCCCACAAAGGAGGGCACTAGAGAATCCACATGAGGGGTCCCTCATGTGTGATGAGTGATTACTATGGGAGGTCTTTGGCTTTTATATTGGTTTTATATTGGTTTTTAAAGAATGTTTTCTTATATTTGGGTTTTATGTGTCTTTTATCATTACTCGTAAGGCTTCAATAAACAGAAAGGGAAATTCAAAATACAGCAAACAAGCAATATGCAGGAAATTGGTAAGAACAGAGTATATGTTGTAGGAGGGAAGGCTGTATATGAACATAGAAGTTCTTTATCAGACAGTTGTACTATAGGGCAGAGCATCTGACACTAGGACAGAACCCAGAGTGAAACCTGATTCACTGTATGATTTAGGCTTTTATCTCTGTCCAGGTAACATGTGAAAAGACCATAGTGACTGTCTAGAGAAAATTATTTAGAGTATATTTATCTCACCTTTCTCCTTGGAAAAGGACCCAAGGTAGCTTACAGTAATGAGGGATAATATACAGTTCAATACAATTAGGACATGTTCAAGTACAGTGAACCCTTGTATAACAAACAGCTTGCATAACATAAAATTTGTATAACATAAAAATTCCAGAGATAGGGGAAATTTGCTTAACATAATTGCCTATGGGGATAATCCATACAACATAAAAATGGGACTACTCCATTTTCAATGCATTCCTATGGGAATTTGTATAAAGGAAAATTTGCTTAACATAATTTCATTTGGAACAAATTAATTCCTTTATACAAGGTGCCACTGTATTGAGAACAGGGAATTGAGGAACATTACATGAAAGCTACAAGTGAATGCAAGCAGTTAAAAGGAGAGTAAAAATCCATGTAAAGTTATGAGTGATGAAAACGAATGTTGAAAACATAGTGTCAATGTAATCATACACGGTTATAAGTGGTTATATACCCAAAGTCTATGTGGTCCTATAGATTCATATGAAAGACACATAATAAGTGGTCCATCATTCAGGGAACACTTGTCTGAAGAGAAAGGTCCTTACCAGTTTCTGGAAAGACAATAGAGATGGGGCAGTCCTGGCCTCTAGTGGAAGGGAATTTCAGAGTCTGGGTGTCACAGCCGAGAAGACCCTTTCATGTGTTCCCCCCTGTGAGGGTGGCAGGATAGAGAGAAAGGCCTCTCCTGATGACTTTAACATCTTATCTAATACGAGAGATTCAATCTTTTAGGTAGCTCGGACCCAGGTGATACAGTGCTTTGTAAGTCAAGGTCATCACCTTGATTTGTGCCTGATAGCTGATTGGCAGCCAGTGGAGCTGCTTTAACAGGGGTGTAATGTGATCACTGTATCCAGCCCCAGTCAGCAATCTGGCTGTTGCAATTTGGACCCATTGAAGTTTCCTAAACCTTTTCTTCAGTAGCCCCACATAGATCTTATTACAGTAGTCTAGCTGGGGTGTCACTAGGGAATGTGTCACTGTGGTCAGAGCTGGTTTCTCAAGAAACGGGCACAACTGGCGTACTAACCTTAATTGTGCAAATGCGCTCCTGGCCACAGCCGTGACCTGGGCATCCAAGCTCAAGGATGAGTCCAAGACCACCCCAAAGCTGTGCACCTCTTTTTTCAGTTGGAGGGTGACCCCATCCAATACAGGTTGTATCCCTATCCCCAGGGCCGGAGCGTCCATTAAGGCGAACTAGGCAGTTTCCTAGGGTGCCAAAATGGAGAGGGGGCGCTGGCCAGCCTGCTGCCCCCCCGCTGCCCACCCCCCACCCCTGGCCACTGCTGCCTGCCCCCGCCACCCGCCGCCGTCTGCTGTCCGCCCCCGCACCCATCGCCGCCCACCCCCCGTGCCCGTCACCATCCGACCCCCACGCCCGTCACCTTCCCCCGTCATCCGTCGACCCCTGCCACGTCGCCACGCCACCCTGCCCCCCACCCTACCCTCGCCCCTCGCCTAGGGTGCAAAAAAACCTAGCGCCGGCCCTGCCTATCCCTTGTTTTCCCTTTCAACTGACCAGAAGCACCTCTGTCTTGTCTCGGTTTAGTTTTATTTTTTTTATTTTTCATCCTCCTCCAGTTCATTTCTGCAGCTAAACATTCATGTAAAGTTGAGATAGTAACTCCCTTAGAATCCGGAGGTGATGGGAGATAGAGCTGGGTATCATTGGCATACTGGTGGCAATCAATCAATCAATCAATATAAAGTTTATTGTCTTGGCTACAAGCCGTCACAATCAGAGATTACAGAAAAAATAAATAGATAAAACAATCATGGCATTAAAAGGAGAAGAAAAGAAAAAAAGGAAGCCATATAAATAGGGTTCTCTTGAGTTGACCTCCCTTGCCAGACAGGAGGGGGTAGAAGAGAGCACTGATACCACCTCATATCAGGGAGTCCCCTACACAGCTCACCGCAATTGTGCTCAAAAAGTTGGCACGAATTTTTCTAGCAGCTTTGGCAAACCTAGCAACTCTATAAGTGATGGAAGGGTCATAGTCTGAAAGCAGCCTACCTACTTTAACCAGGGGACTCTCCACCTGCAAAGGGGCCAAGATGTTTCCTAGAAGGTTGGCCCTTGGGTTGTGGTAGAGTTGGCAATTTAAAAGATAGTGAGCCACATCCTCTATCTCAGCTGTGCCACAGATACAAAGTCTTAGATGTCTGGGTACATTACTGTACCTTCCATCCAAGACAGCAGTTGGCATAGTTTGGAAGCGGAGTTCAGTAAAGGCTGTTCTCAAAGAGGGAATAGTAAGTGAATGTAAATAATGTGCCCTTGAATGATTGGTTTTCCATAGATGGTACCACTGGGAGAAGCCTGAAGAACTGATTAGGGCAAGGTCCTGATCATTGTTGTGTTTATATGTCCACTCCTTCAGCATACTTTTAACTCCTGGGAAAACATAAATATCAGTGGAAAGAGATTTAGATTTCAAAAGGTTTTGTACCAAAGTGGCCCATCCACCACCCTTCCACTGCTCCATCAGACAACGTTTGGGGAGACGATGGTCAGGCATGTCCAATATTCTCTTATAATAACAGAATATGGCAAGAGTTGCCCTAGCTTTGATGGAGACCATGTCTGTTTCTACTCTGAGGAAGGCTGCTGGGGTCCCTTGTGGTACCGCTAGGATGTGCCTCAGGAATTTATTCTGCTCTACTTCAAGTGTATGTAGGATGTTTGGATCCAAACCCCAGATCTCAATTCCGTATTGCATTTGTGCAATCACTCTTCCTGAGAAGTCCTTTAAAGCTGGGAGTACCAATTTGCCGCCCATGGAGTGAAAAAATTTAATTAGAGCATGACTAGATTTCTGAGCTGAGATTTTAACAGCCTTGACCTGTGTTTTCCAGCAGTTTCTCTCATCAAAATGCACTCCCAAATATTTGAAGGTGTGTACTTGTTCTATCCTGTCCTCACTAATACACCAGTTGAATTTGGGGGATTGCCTTCTGAAGATCAAGACTTTCGACTTTGCGTGGCAACTAACCCCCAAAATCCTGATAATCTTCCCCAGTGGTTTCATATAAAAGTTATATAACATAGGAAACAGAACAGCACCCTGGGGGACTCCACCGGTCAGCAGCCATGGTGTCGAATATGAATCACCTAATACCACTTTCTGCATTCTTTCCTGCAGGAAGGACAGGAGCCACTTTAATGCTGTGCCTCCAATTCCCATTTCAGAGAGACGAGTCAGGAGGCTGTCACGGTCTATAGTGTCAAAAGCAGCTGAGAGGTCTAGTAAAACCAAAAGGGTCACAAATCCCCTATCCATTTCTCTGCATAAGTAGTTTACCAATGCATTCAGTGCTGTTTCAGTCCTATAGCCAGGCCTGAAGCCAGATTAACATAACTCACAGAATCATGGAGTTGGAAGGGGCCTATAGAACCATCAGTCCCCTGTTCAAGGCAGGAATACAAATCATAGGATATCTGCAAGTTGATTGTCTAAAATTTCTCTTTAATGCCTTCGGTGTTGGAGCACTCATGGCAATTGGCAGCAAATGGCCAAATCACCTACTTTAGTACAACTTACTACAGTATGCAACAGGATGTTAGACAATTTTTATTCTATTTATATTTTATTTATACTTCTTGGTTACACATTATTCTACTGTAGATACTTATGATAATGTTTTCCATTTGTTTTTTGAACAGCACTGTGCATAATTAGAAAGTGGGGAAAGAAAAACTGACATGTCTGCCCTTTTAGAGCTTAAGAAATAAGAATCATTTTTCAAGAATGGCATCCAGTCACATCTCTCTTTAGCATTCTTCTAATGTGTTGAAGTAGCCATTGTGACTGTTTCCTGGATCTCTTTATAGCAGTCCATTGGCCATAGACCTTTCCTATCATGGGGGAATATAGATTTTTCACTCTGGCTGTTTAAACACCTGTGGCTGATAATCTCTATTTGATTTGGTGGTTATGCTGTTTTGTCAAGTGAGACTGTAACAGAGCCACGTTGCAAAATGTATTTTATTTTCATTCCGGAAAGTGTGGCCCTTGCTGTTGTTGCCATGGAAACAAGGATGCTGGGAGCAGGGACAGTTGGGAAATGATTGGAAGATTCCTGGCAGTTGGAGAGAGAGAATAAAAGAGTGTGGGGGGGCACATACACTTAAAAGAAAAACAAACAGGATAAGCAGCAGGAGATCGAGCAGCAGTAAGTGCGGGGAAGGGGTGGAGCTAGAAGCCTGTTACAAAAGAGTTGAGCTGCTGCTTTTCTTTTGTTCAATTTATTTGTTTATATTTATTTTTTGCATTTTTAGACTGCGGCAACTTTCCCTCAGGAACTTTGTTTATGTTGTTTTGTCCCCACCCACCACCCCACTTTCCAGTCTGTTGCTTATCTTTAATATTTCAAGCAACCCCTGGTCCTCTCGAGGAGAAAGGTGGGGTATAAATATTAAAATAAGCATACGTCAAGGACTGTACTGTCATACATCACTGAATACACTTTAAGAAGAGTACCAACAAACTGGAGCAAATTCAGAGGAGGGCAATAGGAATGATCAGTGGACTAGAAGCCAAGTCCTATAAGGAAGGACTGGAAGAACCAAACATGTTTAGTCTTAAGAAACAACACTGAGGGGAGATATGATAGCACTCTTGAGATACCTGAAATATTATCACACAGAGGAGGGGCCACATCTGTTCTCCATCGTCTCAGAGTGCAGGGCATAATAATGGGCTCCAGTTTCAAGGATTCGGATTTAGGCTGAATATCAGTAATAACTTCTTAACTGTCTGAGCAATGCAGTGATGGAACCAATTACCTCAGGAGGTGGTGAGATCTCCAACGCTGGAGGCATTCAAGAGAAAATTGGACAACCATCTGTCAGATTTGCTTTTGATTTGGATTCCTGCGCTGAGTGTGATGTTGGACTTGATTGCCTTTTCGGCCACTTCCAATTCCACTATCCTACAGTTCTAAAATTACAAAATGCAGAAAAGGCAGTAACTCGAAGGCAGCAGGAAAAAATGGACACCATACTATATTTGAGATGACTTCATTCTATCTCGAGTCTATAAAGGAAGCCACAGCCCTGCATTTGCAATTGCTGAGCAGGGCTCTTGAGGGCAGGAAAATTTGAAGATCATTAATTCATAGGGTCACCATAAATCGCAGCTGACTCGGTGGTATATAACAACAAAAACAAAGGGATGGAAGGACTGTATGGTTTTGTTGGCTTTACTAAAGGAAAGTGAGTGTGTGTGGCAGTATAACGACTACTACACAGAGAAAGGTTATGCCTTTACATTAATTAAAACTTTGTTTGACAATGAGAGTTCACCAGGGATTTCAAATTCTCATTTACCATGTTATAAGGGTGTGGATCTTCACATACACCCCACATAGCATCAAGTCAAGATGGCTGCCTTTTTGTGCAGTGAACTCCCAAATAACTCAAGTCCCCATCCCTGGTAACTTCAGACTGACATGTCTGGATGAGATGAGTAGAGATGGGCACTAAACGAGCGATTTTTCGTTTTTGTTTTCATTTTTCAATTTTTTTAAACAATTTTTTTAAAAACAAAACGAAAACGAAAACGAAATGACCAAATTTGCCGTGTTTTTCGTTTTTGTTGCAGCAGATGCATTGAACTAAAAAGAATGCTAACGAAACAGCAATTGTTCATTTTCATTTTCGTTTTTTTGTTTTGTTACCTAACGAAATGAAAATGAATTTTTTTGCAAAAACGTCAATGAAAACGAAAACGAACTGAAATGGACCCCTAAATGACCAAACGACAAACGAAACACCATTTTTTTGAGTCGTGCCCATCTCTAGAGATGAGGCATTGGTGAACGAACAGATGCCTTGTCCTGACAGATCCAGAAGTAGGAGTTCAAAGTGCATCAGAATGGGGCTTAAGATGCAGTTTTATAGTCCAAGCATAATGCTGAACTGAATATTTTCCATGAGACATCTAACCTGGCCATGCTGACACATGCATGCACCAGTTACATTTTGGAACACAACTGGAAGTCCTTCTAAAAGTGGCTGCCTTTACACAATATTTATGATAATCAACTCTTCCATAAATACAATAACCAGACTGCAGACTGCGTTCAGGGACAAACAGCATGCAACTTATTACAAGTGTTTAACTGGTTATGTGTCCATTTCTAGGAAAAAAATCCAGGCTGATCTACAAAGCTGTCTATGACTTGAGAATAGGCATTCTGAAATACTTTATCCCACACAAGGTTGTCTAGGTTATAAAATCTTCAGCCCAGACTCTTCCCATAGTCTCCCCTAGAGATGGGCACAACCAGGAAAAATGACGTTTCGAGTTGTCGTGTGTCGGAGCCGGCCCGTTTCGGCTCGTTTCCGTTTGTCGTGAAATTTCTCAAAAATTTGTCGTTTCATTTGTCTTTTTTTGTCTGTTGTTAGTACTGTTTGGGGGGGGTAGCGGGCTCCTGGAGGCACCTCTCTGGGGTGGGTGCCTCCTCTGGCCCGCTATGAAGGGAAAGTGGGCTCCTGGAGGCACCTGGGGTGGGTGCCTCCTCTGGCCTGCTATGAAGGGAAAGCGGCCTCCTGGAGGCACCTCTCTGGGGTGGGTGCCTCCTCTGGCCCGCTACAAAAGGGTACACATAGCCAATTGGATATGCATACCAAGTTGCAGTGGCAGGCAGAGGCACCTCTTTTTGGGGGGTGCCTCTGTTACTCACTACTGGCATACTGGTGTACGGTGCACTTGAGCTGGGGATGGGGAGGAACAAAGTGAGAAAGGACCCCTATGGGCGCCCTCTGGCTCACTAAGAAGAGAAGTGTACTTGCGTGTAGTGCAATGCGAGTACACAGATCTGGCTTAGGGTTAGGTTTAGCGCAAGGGCTAGGGTTAGGGTTACGGGTAAGGTTAGGGTGAGTTAGTGGGGTGCACCTCTGGGTGCCTCTCTGACCCACTAAGAAGGACAGTGTACTGGCGTATGGGTTAGGGTTAGGGTTAGGGTTAGGGTTCAGGTTCGGGCTAGGGTTAGTGGGCTTTTTATGCCCGACTGGCACATCCCAGAAGTCTCGGTCAAAACCAGGCCAAGTGGCCATGCAATTGGTGGAATGGCTCCAAAATTTGCATGGTCCACTCCCATGGCCAGCCCATCATTGCACAGGTGTAAAAAAATAAAAATAAAAATAAAATAAAATAAAATCAATGGAGACGTTTTGTTGCAAGAAAAACCCACTGCTGCTACTGTAAAAATTCAGGCAGTTTTAAAATAGCTATTTTCGCATGTTTCTGTGGTGCTTTGGTGTGTTTTTGGACAACGATTTCAAAATAAATATTGCGGTCCACTTTGGATCCCCCGCCTGCACTCCATGGCATGGCGAGTTGGCGAGATGACGAGGATGCCCCCACCAGAGCAGCCCAGGACAGGAGAGGGGGGGGAGGCCAGGGACCCCTCCCCCAGAAACCACCCATCTGGTAGGTGCCCTCACTCAGGCAGGCATATTTTCGCCTGCTTTTTTTGGCCGGGAATCGGGTTTTTTTATTTTTAAAACTTTTTTTCTGTGCCGCTTGGCATCGCGTGATCGCTGCGATGCCAGGAACGACAATGACAAATCAGACCCAAATTTTCTTTTTTCGGTTCGAGTTTGAGTTCTGACAGCTTAATTGTCGTTTCCGTTTCCGTTGCGTAACGGAAACGAGGAACGAAAATGGAAACGAGAATTTCGCCAAGTCGTGCCCATGTCTAGTCTCCCCTACCACTGGAAGAATGTTTTGAGATGCCTGTTACCAAGCTCTAGAACTCCATGAGAACAGAGACTAGGTTCCTCCCTTCTAGCCATCAACGTTGTTGTCTGTTGGTGGGCTAAGATATTTTCATTTAGGCACTGAGTGTTGCCTCCCATGAATACCCCCACTGAAAAGCCAGGTGGATCCTAGTAATGCTCTGTTTTGAAGGGCAGGATCTAATTATGATATACCACACACCCCAACCCCTATGGAGTTCCAATAATCAAGAACCTATGTTAACCCTGAATAAAACCCTAAAGAGCAGCATAGTATACATTCAACTGGCCATCATTAAAAAGCATTAGGTCTTTCTTCTCAGAGCTTCAGCTCCACAGTAGCACTGGTACTGGGACCCTGTTCTCTGAACATCTGAGAATTTTATATAAAAAGAAAAAAATTAAAAGAGAAAGAGTGTAGAAAAATGATAAAGTATGTGATTTTGCTGTTGTGTTTTGAGATGTGATGTAGTAAGATGCAAAAGTACTCCAATTATCAGTAACCAGATCTATATCTTTAAAAATAAATACTGTACATCCTCATAAAAATTCACCAGGCATTGTTCCCTTGTAACACAGCTTCACATTCCAGCTACTGAGAGAGCTCCACAGTGAAATAGGTAAAAATGTTCTAAGAAATATTAGAAGAAAGAAGGAGATGGAGAAAGAAGTCTCTTTTTTTGCCCCCCACACACATTTGGCAGAAATCATGCGAAGATGAAGAATGTTAACATGAGAACAGTGCCAGAATTTTGAAAGATTAGCCCCGGAGCAAAAAGATGTTACTGCTGAATGCACAAGTCCTGCTGCTTTCCCAGGTTATCCACAGAACAGCAAACAAATTCAGTTTTCATTTTATTTTTGATTGCAGTAGGTAAAGGAAAATAACCATCCTGCAAGCCTGGCTGAATAGAATTATTAGTTTAAGCAGAAGCTTCTCAAACTTTTGAAATGGCAGCTGTGCAGCACATTAATTCCTAAATAATGTGCTACTGGGACATATCAGCACTTCTCAGGACAACTCCAAGTATGTCACAAAAACCACAAGGCTATTATTGTGAGCACAGCTTGTCCTTAGAGAAGGCTGTCAATCAGCTCTCTTGAAGCACATCTCTGTCATGCTTTGCCTCAGTCCTGAACTTCAATCCAGACCAGATACAATTTATTGGTGGCCTCTGTGATCTTGTCCATAGCCCTTAATATTTCTTGCAGCAGCAAATAATACAATTTGACCATGAATTATGTTGGGAAATGTTACTTTTTCACTCACATTTGGCATAACTGAATGGCAGTACATTTTGGTTCACAATCTTCTTTATAGTGCTTGTTTATGTCTTCATGCCTAGCCATTATTATTCATGGCTGCCTGGCTGGTGTATTTGCCTACTCTTCTCTTTCCTGGATTATAATTTCTGAATTGTTTTATGCTCTGAATGCTTTTCCGCACAATGGGATAGGGTTGCAAAATAGGGTTGCCAGCTCAGAAATATCCCATTCCCTGACATTTTATAGCCAAAATCTGAGCTCCAGAGGCAGGGTTTTGTGATGGGACAATTGATGAGCCTTTATGAAACCAGGTGGAGGCTCTTGAGCCACAATGGCAAAATGTGAAAAAAGAAAAGGAAAAGGAAAAAGTTGCAGAATTTTGAAGACTAATTGCTATATTTTAATGTGATCTGTTGATCAAGTCCATTTCCTGACAATTCTTCTTCTTCTTCTTCTTCTTCTTCTTCTTCTTCTTCTTCTTCTTCTTCTTCTTCTTCTTCTTCTTCTTCTTCTTCTTCTTCTTCTTCTTCTCATTTGTCCCATTTGGTGGTGGGGTCCACTAACCAAACTGTCTAATAAAATATGGGAAATACCTGGTTCTTCTTCTTCTTCTTCTCATTTGTCCCATTTGGTGGTGGGGTCCACTAACCAAACCGTCTAATAAAATATGGGAAATACCTGGTTCTTCTTCTTCTTCTTTTCATTTGTCCCATTTGGTGGTGGGGTCCACTAACCAAACCGTCTAATAAAATATGGGAAATACCTGGTTCTTCTTCTTCTTCTTCTCATTTGTCCCATTTGGTGGTGGGGTCCACTAACCAAACCGTCTAATAAAATATGGGAAATACCTGGTTCTTCTTCTTCTTTTCATTTGTCCCATTTGGTGGTGGGGTCCACTAACCAAACTGTCTAATAAAATATGGGAAATACCTGGTTCAGCAATACTACGAGCAAGAAGGATCTTGCTGTGGCTTCAAAAAAAAAAAAAAAAAAAAAAAGGAAAATGCTACTTTATGCTGCATTGACAGAATAATATTCTCCAAACCCCTTGAAGGGTTCTCTGTTCCTCTATTTGGCAGTGGTTAGGCTTCATCTTGAGTTCTATGTCCAGTTCTGGACACCACACATCAAGAAAGATGCCAACAATGGAGCATGTTCAGAGGAGGGCAAAAAAGATGGTTAGTGGACTGATGTCCAAGCCCTATGATGAAAGACTGAAAGAACTGCCCTTCTTAAGGAAAGAAGACTCAGGAGAAATATAATGGCACTCTTAAAATACTTGAAAGATAGTTATACAGAAGAGGAGCCAGATCTGTTTTCAGTCATCCCAGAGTGTGGGACACATAATCATAGAATAGTGAAATTGGAAATGGAGTAAAAGGTCATCAAGTCCAACCCCCTGCTCCATGCAGGAATAGAAAATTAAAATATATCTGCCAGGTGGTTGTCCAAACTTTTATTGAATGCCTCCAGCGTTGGAGCACTCACCACCTCTTGAGGTCATTGGTTCCACTGCTGTACTGCTCTAACAGTTAGGATGTTTTTCATGACTGTGAGAGGAGTGACAGCGGCAGAGAATAGACTAAGAGTGTGCCGTCCTCTACAGAAGGACTCAGTGCTGAAATTAGTGGAGAGAAAGATGTGGCGATGGGGGTGAAAGAAATAAAAATGGGAGATGTAACGATCAGGGAGAAAGAAGTGCAAATGACTGAAGGGGCTGAAGGAGAGACAGAGAAGGCAGGACTTCAGGCTAAGAAGTGTGGTCCAATAGTAGAAGTTTTTCTTATGACAGAAGGGATAGCAAGCAAATGGCAGGAGGTGTGGGGGAACAGAAGAAGAGAAACTCAGGAGATAGAAACTCAGACTGAGTGGGGCATGGAACCATTGATGCCTATAGAGTGGACTGTTCAGGTCTTTCCTAGTGAAGAGAAGCCACGTCAAAGGGAATGCCAATCCATGTGGATCCCTGGGCAGAGAGAGGAGAATATGCAAGCATGGTTCCAGGCACCCATGCTGTGTCATAATATGCTCTGGACAGGGCGGTCTGATGCAGTCTAGTTATATGAGAGGGAGACATGTGAAATATCCTTATTAAAACGTTTCTTATTTTGTTCAGGAAGATAAGACTTTTATGTTAGTTGAAGAAATGAACAAAGCCGAAAGTGAGTGCAACAAACATAATGTTGATAAAAGTTAATAAAAGTTTATTGAGTTTTGATATAAATCCTGCCTCACAAGTGCCTTCAGTGACAGAACCATTACCAGAAAATAATGAAGCCTCACACTGACATTCAGCCAAAATCTTGGTTCTCTTAATTTGAGCCCCTTGTTCTGCTTCTCACACTCTGGGATGATCAAGAACAGATCTTGTCCCTCCTTTGTATGACAGCACTTCAAATATTTGAAAAGTGCTATCATTTCACCCCTCAGTCTTCTTTTCTCTAGGCTAAACATCCCACTCTTTCAGTCTTTCCTCATAGGGCTTTGTTCCAGCCCCTGATCATCCGCATGAAAATAAGTTACAGGTGATACATTTATGGCCATTATTATTTTTAAAAAAGCATCTCTGGCCCAAATTCTGAGAAATAGCGCCCCTGTCATGCACTTTCTTGTTTCCTTAGCTGATGCTTGCTTCCCAAGCTTCCTGTTTTGGTGTGTGTGTGTTTGTGTTTGTGTGTGTGTGTACAGTACAGTAACCCCCTCTGATCAATGGGGTTAGGGACCCACCCCACCCGCGATCCATGAAAATCCGTGATATGCGGAAGCAGGTGGGGGCCTGGGGGCAGGGCAATCACACACCTGTCCGAGAAGTCTTAGGGCGGCGTGCGCTGGCAGTGGCAGGGGTATCTGACCTCCCACCGCCACCCACCCACGCCGCCCGAGACTTGTCCGGGCCATCTCCATTGAAATGCATTGCCAATGCACTTCAATGGAGAAAATTTTCCCCATTGGAAAACATTGGCTCAATGCTTTCCAATGGGGAAAATTTCTCCATTGAAATCCATTGACTCAATGTATTTCAATGGAGATTGCGCCCTGCTGCACCCCGCACACACCCCAGACTTCTCGGAGAGGCCTGGAGGGTGGCGTGGAGCGACCTGATCACCCCCCGCCGCCCTCCCACACACCCCCGAGGCTTCTCGGAGGGGGCAGGAGGAGGCGGGGATCAACTCGATCGCTCCCTGCCGCCCCCCTGCACAGCTCTGAGGCTTCTCAGAGGGGCCCAGGAGGGTGGCGGGGAGCAATGTGATCACTCCCCACCACCCCCCTGGGCGGCTCCGAGGCTTCTCGGAGGGGCCCACAAGGGTGGCGGGGAGCTATTGCGATCGCCCCCGCTGCCCCCCTGCATGGCTCTGAGGCTTCTCGGAGGGGCCCGTGAGGGTGGCGCAGAGCAACCCGATCACCCCCCCGCCGCCCCCCTGCACGGCTCCAAGGCTTCTCAGAGGGGGCGGGAGGGGGCAGGAAGCGATGCGATCCCCCCGCATGGCTCCAAAGCTTCTCGGAGGTATGGGGGCGGCACAGAGTGACCCAATTGTCCCCGCCCCCACCACCCCTCCGCAGAGCAGGTACTGCAATCCCACGATGTAGTGGGACCGCAGTACCTGAACCGCGAAATGGTGGGGGGTGACTGTATATAAAATTTCTTGTTGAAGCTTTTCACAGACACCTTGTAATGAATATACACTTAGATTGAAGGTCCTTAATAAATTTCAAAGTGCCATAGCAATAAAATAGTGTGTGTTTGTATGTATCTGAGAATGTTAACAAGGAAGATTGTTGAAAGGAAAATGTCTGGGTCTCCAGATGAATCATCTAAATAATTCCAATACCCAAGGAAGCTACAGGGCAAATTAGTTTGGAAGGTTAAATCCTGAGGCTAGAAACTAACTCAAAGTTAATCTTGTGATCTGGCAGTTCTGCCATATAATGATGGTGTAAAATATTCAACTCTCCACATGCTTGTCAGAAGTTTGTCTCTGTCTTCATTTCTACCTCCAAACCTGGGATCCTACATGAAGGGCCTTATGAAGCTCTACTGGATTTCATTGTATCAATGCTTTAATTGACTATTTGCATTAGGAACCACTTCAATGCTCTTATTTCTCTTCAAAGATGTAAATGGAACTTTTACAGACTCAAACAATATTTCTGTCTTACTTAAATCCTGTTTTACAGAGATTGGGGCTAAGTATAAGAGGTGCCTAGTGACCAGAAACAAAGCAAAGCAAAACAACCCCCCAAACCATTTTTTTTCTGGAGGCAAACTTGCCAAGTGCAGATACTACCATCACTTTTAAAAACTGTGTTCATATGAACAGATGTGTGTGCCTGGAGTCCAACGCAGGATACAAACACCCTAGATTATTGAATTCTGCCCCCTGAGTCCATTCTCTGGTCTAGAAGACTAGGTTCTAGAGAGAGGGGCTGCTAATATGTAAGCCAAACTGTCCCTCGTGATTCAGGACATCTTAAAGTTCCAGAAGGAATCACAGTGAGTCCCATAAAGTCTAGCTAGACTTATGTATTGTAGCTTCTTTGTGGTTTTGTGGTACCTGCAATAAGCAAGTACAAGTTATGTCACTGTGGGTGGGCTCTGGAAGAACTGCTGCATAGTTTTGTGGGGTGCAGAAGAACTGTCGCACAATTTAAATTAAAACAATAGAAGCCCTCTGGAAGCCTTCTGGCAGTAGCACTCTTTCAGCTTGCATTGGTCCTGCTTAAGAGTTAATTTTAGAAGTTTGTGTCTTAAAATTTAAAGACATCTAAAAACCTTTTAGGAGCATATGGGCAAAAGATTTCATGACATTTTTTACTTAGTACTAAAATGAAGAAAAGATTAATGTCCATGTTGGCTGGAGGATCTGGGAGACTGTATACAGACAAAGTAACTTTTCCAAGCATTGTCGTCAACATCCCCCCCCACCCCCCCACCCCAAAAAACATATGCAACAACACATGGAAAGCTCAGGTTCACCTTATGGCTTCCTGGAGCAATTTTACATGAAAGGAAAGGTCTTTTATAATACCTTGGTATTCCTGCTCTCACACTTAGGACTACTAAAATACAAAACTGGTGCCAAGCTCCCTTTAATGGGGGTGACAAACTTTCCGGATATTGCCTATGCAGTCTGCTTAAAATTGATTTTTCTCTGAAGTCCCAAGTTTCAATCTAAGATAAATGGAATTTTAGTATAAAAAGTTGTCTCAGTGGTGGAATATGTACTCTCTCTCTGCCATAAATATTCACCATGCTGTTAAATATTAGTAGCACAAATGAAATGATATACCCTTCCTTTTTATACCCTTTTTCTTAAACTAGTTTCTTCTGACAAAAGCTGATGTTACGGTAGACAGTCCGGGAGAGAATATTAAAGAGTAATTTTATTTTCTACTTCCTCTCATGAGTGAAAAGCCATAGAAGCCCTGTTTCAGGTCATTGCATAGCTTGAGCTTCAGCAATGATTTTAGGGGCCAAGCTTCAGTGAGATCATAAAGGCTGCCAAGTTCCCCCTTGTTATTATAGAAGAATGGGGTAGTAAAAGTTATGAAAATGTGAACCAGTGTACAGGAACATGGAAATCATGTATCTGTTTGCCTATGTAGGGGGAATACAAATGTTCTCTTGTAGTTTTAGACCTCTTGCACGAAAACTGCGGCAACAAATGAGTTTCTGGTATAACTCCACTAAAATAATTTTGATCCCCCCATTGCATTGTCTAAAGTACTTATGAGTATCAGAGCACAATCATGCTTTCCTGCCTCATCATGGGATGCAGGTGCCCCTGGGATCATAAAGCATTTCTGTTTTTCTAGGAAGTCCTAAATCAGAACTACTTACTGTATTAAAGAAACACAATGAGGATTCATTCACAGCCAGTTAAAAATCACCGAAAGTCAGCAGTGTGATGCGACGGCCAGGAAAGCCAATTCGATTCTTGGTTGTATCAACAGAACCATAGTGTCTAAATCAAGGGAAGTGATAGTACCACTCTATTCTGCTCTTGTCAGACCCCACCTGGAGTACTGTGTCCAGTTCTGTGCCCCTCAATTTAAAAAGGATGTTGACAACCTCAAGCGGGTGCAGAGGAGGGCTACCAGGATGGTTGAGGGTCTGGAGGAAATGTCTTATGAGGAACGGCTTAGGGAAGTGGGAATATTTAGCCTCTCTAAAAGAAGACTGAGAGGGGATATGATAGCTATGTTTCAATATTTGAAAGGATGTCATATTGAAGAGGGAACAGGTTTGTTTTCCATGGCTTCAGAGACTAGGACTCGGGGCAATGGTTTCAAACTACAGGAAAAGAGATTCCATTTGAACATTAGGAAGAACTTCATGACAGTTAGAGCTATTCGGCAGTGGAATATGCTGCCGTGGAGGGTGGTTGAGTCTCCTTCTTTGGAGGTTTTTAAGCAGAGGCTGGATGGCCATCTGTCAGAAATATTGTGATGGGGGTTCCTGCATGGCAGGGGGTTGGACTAGATGGCCCTTGAGGTCTCTTCCAACTCTATGATTCTATGATTCTATGATTCTATAAGTTAAGCTTTTACATACATTTAACTAAACAATGGGTTTTGGGCCTTAAGTTGTTTTAAATGTCTCATATGTTTTAAATAGTTTTATGTTGTTTTTAGTTGCTTTTGTTGCACCTTGCCCTGATATCCCTTGCCACAAGAGAGGATAGCAATAATCTAAATAAGCAAACAATAAATAAATGAATAAATGTGAAATTTGTCTGTGAGCCATATGGGCCAATATGTTTTAAAATTTGTCATTGGGCTTGGTCACTGTGCACAGACAAATGAGGCAACAAGTAGGGCAGAACCAACAAATATATAAGGGCACTGTGAGCAACAACCATGTGTAGCATCTAGGCAAATCCTACTGCTATCTCTTCAATATCTTGTTCATATCCGAAATGGTTTCTGGCTTAGATGAGTGGGGAGAGGTCTTATCAGGATGGGAGGCAGCTTGGTTTTGTTTCTCTCCATTTCTGCTGCCGCTGAAGAGGGGATTTGGGGAGTGGGGTGGTAGAAGGAGGGACAGCCTCCCACAAGGCCAGGAGGAAGAAGGGGTAGGGTGAAAGGGAAACATAGGGTGGGTCTTGAGCTGACTTGGCATTAGAGCAGTTTTTAAAAAGAGAGAGAGAGAAGAAGAGAGAGAAGGGAAGGCAAGTGGTTGTGGGCTTCCGTGGGCTCAGCCTTTTTCTTTGTCCGTGTATTTTCTGGGCACATATTGCCCCACCCCACCTCTCTCTACCTGTTGAAGGAGGTCGGCTGGGGGTTAGCATTAGGGGACCCCTTATTGCTGCTCCATTGGGTTGCTTTAGAGACAGTTACTCCAGGGTTCACTTGGGGAGTTGATTAGCTTACCCTAGTTCAGAGTTAAGGAAAAAAATAAAATAAATCAGAATAAAATAAAATAAAATAAAAATTCAAAGAAATAATAATAGTAAAAAATTAGGAAAAATAAATTGCACCAAAATAAACCATTTCTACGTATAAGCACAGACATTATAGTAATTTTGGCAAGGGAATACGTGTAATTAAAAATTTTACAAGGCAAGGTGTAACCCCCTTTTTTGCTTCAGCCATTTTCGCAATGGCCCCCAAGAAGCAAAAACCTGGTGGGAAAGGGGAAGCAACCAGCCAAAGACAATGAAGACTATCCAGAAGTTGAGTGCTTTGGAGAAGAAGAGGGCCAAAGAGAAGGGTATGGCTTAATCTTTTGGGCCCAGGCAGTCTAGAAAGGAGTTCAAGGCCAAGAAGATGGCAGAATTAAAAATGATGGGGGAATTGATGTTCCCTTGTATCGCTTTGTTAGAGGGTGATCGTGCTGGGGGCCCCAGACGTCAAGAGGCAGCAGCACATGAAGAAGTTATGAGTTTCCAAGCCTCTACCCTTCAGAGTGATCTGGAGGAGCAGCTCGAAGAACCTGCGCAGGCACGACAGCCCTTGGTTGAAGCTGCTTCAGCATCTGCAGAAGGGTGCTCAGTTATCCTTGACCTTTCAAGGGCTTGGTGTTCAAAGGTCCCTTGCACCACGGCACAAGGTGAAGCTATTTTAACCTATAATACTGCTCAGATGGGATATTGGCTGTGGATTACTGGGTGCCAGTCGGTACCTGTTCCTTCGGCCTTGTCCCCTGACATGCACTCAACACAGAGCCTATTAGTCGAGTCAGCCACACAAACCATGCCGGAACCAGTGGAGCCCTCATCAGTAGAGACTCAGACAGATGGGGGACAGTTGGAGAAGTCAGCGGGTGTGGGCTCAGGTCCTGGCACTAATGCCAGCAAGTTGTTGTATGCAGATTTACCTGATGGGGATGAGTCTTTACCATTGGGTGACCATTTGTCTCCTGCTACCATAGAAAAGATCTTGAGGGTAGACTATATTGATGTTTTTGAGCTGTTGAACAGAGAGGTAGGAGAGCAGAAATACGATAAGCTCGATGGCAAGGAGGAATTGGTTTCCTTCATTTTCTAATTTATGCTGGTGTTATTGTCTGAGCTCACATCGAACGGGCATTTGGGTTGATCCAGTATATGGATCTTATTTACAGGGCCCACTCCTTGGAAAAGTTGCTGGTGTTGGGAAAGATTGAAGGCAAAAGGAAAAGGGGACGACAGAGAAAGAGGTGGCTAGACAGTGTCATCGATGCAACCAATATGGATTTGACCAAACTCCGGGAGGCAGTGGAAAACAGGAAGGCCTGGCGAGCTCTGGTCCATGAGGTCACGAAGAGTCAGACACGAATGAACAACAACAACAGGGATCTCACTAAGGCTCATCTGGGATTAGGATCTCTTAAGAGAGTAAAAGATCCTAACCTATTGCACTACATAGGCTCCCTTATCTCTGCATAGTTTCATAAGATTTTAATAAAGTTGAGGCCCTTGTTTAACCCAAAAGCAGTTGTCTTGCTTCTTTATTTCAGGTGGTGTGTGGGGGGCAAAGCCCATAGTAAAAATAAGCCCTCTAAAGGGCATCTGTAAATATTGCATTTTATTATTTAGACTGGAGGAGGAAGAACCAGTATCAGAAAGGCAAAACTGTTCTTTCATGGCTTAACTTTGTGGCAAAATTACTTCTAGAGAAAATGAAGCAGAAAGGTTTTCAGGTAGGTGTTTTCACTCTTAGAAGATGTGTGTTTTCCTAGCAAAACCTTAAAAGGTTTAGAAAGGGTGCTGGATGAAAATGTACTTTATCATATCTCAACAGACATATCCTTTGGGGAAAATATAGTAGCTCATCCCCTACCTGAACAAGCTATAAGTGAATAGCCCTAATTCATTTTCCACATGATTATGCACATTCCATTTCACAGACAAAATTAAATAAAAGTACCATTATGAGACCTCTCCACCCCGCCACCAGCCTCCGATACCGAAAAATAAAACAAATTAAACCAATCAGACAAAGCTGCTTTTCCTCCTTCCTCAACGTTTGAAAGCAGTTGACTTGCATATTCATAGCACAGCGGATGGAATTCTGTCATGTTTACCATTCCCTGCTATTGACCCACCTGGATTCTAAAATCATAATCTGGTAGAAAAGGGAGATATTAGTCTTGCCCCAAGTAAACATTCAACCAAACAGAAAGAACCTGCTTACAAATTACATCAAAATTACAATTGAAGACTGCAGTCACTAACAAAGATCTTGCAGCTTATTTTGATGTAGGGAAGGAAAGATTTTCATTGGATTTTTCCATTGTAATGAAAGTGGTGGTTCTGCACCCCCTGAAGAAACATGCCTTATCTCAAGAATGCACATATCTGCAATCTTTAAAGAAAGATTCAGAGACTTATAGTGGGGGGAAACTATGGGTGCATTTTAAAATGTGATTGTGAACATTTAAAATGTTGCTCCAATTGAACAAATGGAGCAACATTAATGCAATTCATAAATGTTTAAATTAAGTAGAGGCATGAAGAAATAAGCTCATTGGATAGAAAATAAAAATAAATGTAGTTTTGGCCACAACCATAAACGCCATATGAAAGAAATACAGGCCAACCTAGGATTGTATAAATTGCATAACAAACCTTATAAAGATGTGTGTGAAGAATTGTTTCCAGTCTGTGGCCCCCTCCAAATGTGACAGAACTCCCCAAAGGGGTCATATGGTCCTCAATGAGAAAGGCTGCTCAAATGTCTGTCACAATTCCCTGCTCATTGGAGAGAAAAATAAAGTTCCTTTGCTCTAAACTAGAGAAAGGCCACCAGTGGCCTTGCTGGATGAGAGGTTCAGGGGGGTCATAATGTTTTTTAAAAGGAGGAGAGAATCCCAAGTCTGGTATGCAGTATATCTTTTTTTATTGGTTCCTAAAGAATCTGAGGTTGATGGAGAATAACTACTTTGATTTTCATTATACTCTCCAAATTGAACAGCTGCTCTTTCACTTAAATATATGCTTTTTGTTCCTCGGAAACATGGTATCCTTCAGTCCTTCAGTCAAAGCAACTGTTATTAAAACTTCCTTTCAATTCTGCCAAAAATATTTGCTAAGTCATTGTGTTCCTTCTTTTGCAAAAATTAAACCTGAATGGTGCACAGCACAAAATCTCCTGTACTTATTTTTCTGACATTTGGGATGATTGATACCCACCTGAGCAACTACTTTGTCTGCCAATATAATCCAGTTCTGATGAAGGAAAGAGGGAAGAGCAATGATACATCTCTCTCTCTCTCTCTCTCTCTCTCTCTCTCTCTCTCTCTCTCTCTCTCTCTCTCTCTCTCTCTCTTCATTTCCAGTGATAGTCAACAGAGGCTCAGCTCTGTTGGGATCTTAAACCTTGACTTAAGAAGGATCTAAATTATTTCCTTATCAGTTTGAGACAAAATGGGTTGCTTCCCAAAACAATTTATTTGGAGCTAGATCTAATTCTTGGTTATGAGATTGAGGCCCATGAAACATCTGGGTGGACTATACAGGGTTTTTTCCACGTGTCAGCTCTCGCCCGTGGACTGTAGATTTCTATTCCTGATCACCTCACATTTAATTAGTGTCACTGAAGGGAAGGGATGAACTAATTCCATTAGTGTGTGTAAACTGATGTATCTGTTCTTTTCCTTCCACCCACCAGATATAACAAAATGTACTTAGAATAGCCTTGTGGCACAATGGTTAAACTTGAGCACTGCAGTGAAGACTCTGCTCGCAGCTCAGGTTCTATCCAGGGCTTAGATAGCCACCTTGAAGTGGTCTCAGCTTTCCATCTTTCTGAGACTTGTAAACCAAGTACAGTAACCCCCCACCTATCGCGGGGGTTAAGGACCCAACCTGACCAGTGATAATTGAAAATCCACGATATGCAGATGCAGGTTGTGTCAGGCCTGGGGGGCCTAGCTAGGGGCTCTTGTACTTACCCCCAGCCTGGCACTGCCACGAACGGGCCTGTGAGGGCCTTCCCGGCCCTGTTGGAGGCTACAAATGGGCTTCCCTGTGAACCGGAAGCGGCTTCCAGGGGGACTCAGAAATGCTTTTCTGTGAACTGCAAAGATACTGAGCCACCCAGAGAGTGTTCAGTATTTGGAGTTGTGAGCTTAAATATTTTATCCTATAGCAGGTTTAGGGAGGTTATAGAAACTGGTTATATGCTCAATGAAGAAGTATCACATTTTGGTCTGTATGCACCATTCATTGGCTTTTTGGAGGTGCTCCAAGATGCTGTCACTTCTCTCTTCCCACCCATCAGTTCCCACTGAGTTTCCTGTCATTGTTCAGATGTCCCATTCTTGACATGGGCCATGGAGTCAGATATAGAAATCTGAAAATCACATCATTGTAACATTCCTCTGTCAGTATATGTAGCAGAAAAAGTTTATGAAACGTATGTATCTGGCAGCTTCTTAGCAGTAGGGTTTCTACTTTGCCACTGTGTTGATGCTCATTTGGGCTTTGCAACGTTCAGCTTTTTCATGTCAGCACAGACATTAGACTTGACACAGCACTGAAGCAGAAGTGTAGATGTGTTGAAACTGCTGACCAGATACAGCAAACCCCTCTTCTTTTAAAGTGCACTTGCTTGAGAATATGCAAGTGGTTTGGAATTGCAGCCCAGATGTTCTTCTTTTTCCTTTAGTTTTTTTCAGTGCTGTTTAATTATCCCTGTTTGCTTTAATAAGAAACAGAAGCCAACCAGAATCATCCTAGGCAAAGGGTGAGCAATGTCCTCCAGATATTGTCAGCCTTCACCTCCTAATGACCCTAGTGAGGATATTCAACTATTTCCTCATTCATCTTTCCTTAATGTCCTTGATCCATTTTTCTTCAGGCCACTTCCACTCAAATACTCATTTCTCAGCTCCCTGTTTCTCATTTTGTAGCCATTCGGCTCCCTTCCTTAGGCATCTTGGTGATTGCTTTGTTCAGCAAAAGAAAAAATAACAGATTGCTGTCCAAAGCTGCTTGTGAGTAACAAGCTCATGTGCATGTAGGAATAAAACTTCCTTTGTATCAAAGGAAAAAAGTAAGTGTGCAAGTAGGCTGCTTATTAGAGATGGGCACAAAATGAGCAATTTTTCATTTTCGATTTCGTTTTTTCATTTCGTTACGTAACGAAACAAAAACAAATTTTGTCTCCAAAATCAAATGAAATGAAACGAAACAACAGAAATTTTGTCGTGCGTTTCATTTTCGTTGCGGCAAATACATTGAACTCTAATGAATGCTAACGAAACAGCAATTTTTTGTTTTCGTTTTCATTTTTTGTTTCGTTACGTAATGAAACAAAAACAATTTTTTTGCAAAAAATTCACGAAAAGCGAAAACGAACTGAAACGGACCCCCTAAATGACAAATGACAAATGAAACACCATTTTTTGAGTCGTGCCCATCGCTACTGCTTATATACTGCCCCATAGAGCTTCAAGCACTCTCTTGGTGGACTGCAAATTAATTATGCAGAGTACACATTTTATATGTTGATTATGCAGAGGACACTCACAGTCAGTGAGCTGGATACTCATTTTATTAACCTCAGAAAGATGGAAGGCTGGGTGAACCTTGAACCGGCTATCTGGGAATTGAACCCCAGGTCAACGGTTTTAGCTTTAGTATAGCAGTTTAACTGCATCATGAGGTTCCTTGTTTAGTTAGTTACATATCAAGTTTTTTTAATGGTCACAGATCTGAAATAAACACATTTTACAATATAGATCATCTATATTTTTATGGGCCACGTCCAAACTAAAAACATTATACAATTTAAGATTAGATGTCATTTCATTTTACTTTTTTGTCAATTTTGAACAAGAAAAAGGACATCTAGACCATATAGTATATAGACGGGGAAAGGGGATAACACCCAATGTAATGTCTAAAGAAAACTAGAGCAAAGACTCGTGAAGTATGTGACTTTCTATATATTCATCATAGGAGTATTAACCCTAATTATTAATGATAATCTTTGCAGTAAATAAAATAAAATAAAATAAAATAAAATAAAAATAAAAATAAAAATAAAAATAAAATAAAAAGGAGCACCAACCCCCCAGCCCCAGGTTGGTGCTCTAAAATGGGGGTGGGGGAGAGACACATAAAAATAAAACAAGCACTGACCCATCCCCATGGGCCACACAGTCGGTGCTTGAGAATTTTTTTTAAAAAAAGGAGCACTGCCCCGGCCCCAGGGTTAGCCGGGTCAACACTCTAAAATAAAGAAAATAATTAAAAAAGAACTGTTGACCTGGCCCCAGGGGCTGCGCAGTCGGCAGTTGAAGAAGAAAAAAAGACGTGCTGGCCCCAAGCCACCACCTCAAAAAGCCCCTGCCACAGGAACCAGGATCAGCTGCCGCCACCACTGCCCGGTAAGGACCCAAACCGGTTTGGATTGGTTCAGGTTCATACAATTTTTTAAAAGATTCGTATGAACCCAAACCCAAACCGAACCGAACCAAGGATGAGCCCGAAACAGATGAACCTGAACCATGGGTTTTCTGTTTTGTGCCCACCTCTAATTGTGAAATACAATGGAAATATCTGTATTTTTTCAATGAAACTGTAGTTATGTTGGAAAATAAAATTAGGTATACATACAAATTCTTCTCTCTTCTTTCAGCAACACTGTCTCTGAGCTTCCTGACCAAAAGCTCTTGCATTTTGCTCTCTGTGATGTCACTGATGGTCCATGACATCAGTGCTGTCCAATCAGTTGCTGCCAGAGCCTTCATTCATGCAAATTACACTGTTCTTGAGCAGAAGCTTTGAAGAAGTGGGTAACTGAAAGATGTAGTTGGGGGGAACTGAAGGCAAAGGAAGAATGTAACAACTTCCTCTGTCCAGGTTTTCAGACAATCAGAAAAAAGCCACTCACAGGGGCACCAGAGTGAAATAACAATGCCTTCCAAGTGAGTAGCTTGTCAGTTCAGCAGCCTGAATCACCTTCTAGCAGATGAGTGAGTGTATGAAGAAAAGGCAGAAACTGAGAAGAAAGGAGGACTGCTGATTTCTTTGTGAGTTGCTAAATTTCTTCCATTGATACAATCAATGGATAACCTCAAGAAATGCTAAGTTAGCAATTGAGACATGAACTGCAGAAGGAAGCTAATCTTTTCTTTGATATAGATCTTTTTTAATTGGGGAAGAAACAAGCTGCTCTACAATACAAGAGGTGTCTTGTCTTTGATTGCAGCAGGAACTGCCATAGTAAAATTGACATCTCCACAAAATGATTTTTTTTTCAAAACTAGAAGTGGACTTCTGACCCCTTTCCTGTTCACTATGTATTTGGGAAGATGTTTGGTCATCTGTGCACCTCCATGAAGTAATGTGGTCAGAAAATTACTCCTCTGGACAAATAAAGTTATCCACCATGGTGCAAATACTAATGGAACATTTTATTCCATTCACTGCTGAAAGAAAAGCAGCAATGAGTTCACCGGTTTCTTTAAAAACAACATGGAAAGAATATGTGATTAAAAAACAAAAAATGCATATGGAAGGAAGTGAAGCTGACTAATCTGTTTATGAAGGCAAGAGGAGCCCTGCCGTTTGGTAGGTGAAGCAAGCACAACAGGCAGCAACTGGATAACATAAAATGGCAGCAAATGTTCATTAATTTAACCCATTAGTCTTTTATTTGCAGTGCTAAACATAGAGAGTGATGCTTCGGGAATTTTCTGCTCACCCAGCATTACAAGTTGACACTTTGTAAACTGCCCAGAGTGGCACTAGTACCAGATCGTGTGGTATATAAGTCAAATAAATAAATAATAAATAATATGATAATGGAATCAATTACCTCCGGAGGTGGTGAGCATTTCAACACTAGGGACATTCAAGAGAAAATTTGACAACAATCTGTCAGATATCTTTTAATTTTGATTTCTGCATTGAACAAGGCGTTGCATTTGATGGCTTTACAGAGCTCTTCCAACTCCATTATTCTATGGTTCTTTGATTATTTAACTCTATATTGTATCAAGTAGTAAAGTGTTCGGGACAAAACCTGATCCAGACAGAAAGCTCTCTTTCTTCAGACACTTTATTTACTTGTCTCTATGACCATATGTTTGATGCTAAGTTAAAACTAGAATCCCTCTCTCTTCATCTTTGACTACTGTATGAAAGCCAGGTGAAACATCCTGGCAAAAACTGTATCCCTCATATTTGGGTGGAGCCAAAGATTGAAAATTGGTTCAGTTTTGATCAAGAAGCTACCAAAATTTTACAAATATATTAAAAATGGGATGGGAAGAATTTCAGAATTCAAACAATAACAACAACGTCCTTCAGGGATCTTCCCCACCTTAAGAACTGGGAACAACCAGCTCTGTGCTAGGAAATACTTCTCTCTAGCAGACTTGGCTTCTGATATTTCATACTGTTTGCCAGCCATGGCCCAGGGGCGTTCTGACCTCCAAATGTTAAAGCTATTAGGAGAATATTCTATAAAAACTGGGAGAACAGTGATGGCAATTTTCAGCAGATTGTGGATCAGGAGCTATCCTGGAAAGGGCACTGACTCGGGAGGAGATTGTTCCCCTATACTCCCATAATCCTTCTCAGTCCAAGTTAGGGACTGTGCTAGATGTAGGGGTATGTGACAAAGATGGAAAGACCTCAAATAACCTGAGCAGTTATTTTATCCAGCATCTGATCGTGTCCCAAATCACCCTAGGGGGTCACAGACAATCCCATAAATAAAGGGAAGTGATCAAAAGTGGTCAAGGAAATGGAAGGCACTCACTTCCATGAGCAAAATGCTGAGAAGGGAGATGCTCCAAATTGATTTTAAAACTGTTGAATACTTACCCTGCCCATGTGGTGTGACAAGGTTATGGATGGACTTCCATAGCCTAACAATATCCCTTATGCTTTTCTGGATGAGGAGATTTCTAAGTTCCTCTTCCATAGTTTCCAAAAGAGTCTTCTCTGAGGTAGAACACATGGCAAGACATGCTCAATCAATCATCGGGATTCAGAAAGCACCTTGTTTGTGTCCATTGACAACAAGGTCATTACGACTTGGAGAGCAGCCAAGACCTAACACTATCAAAAAAAGCCTCCTCCTAGGACCTATCAGCAAAAGACTAAACGTTGCCTGACAGTTGGAAATAATCATGAACTGGAGGCTACCCCAGTTTTGCAAACCTCAGCAGCGAAGGCTCGGGTACCAGGCAGTCCAGCAGCTCTGACACTTTCAGAGCCTCAGCACACATTCAGCAGTGTACCACAAGACTTATTTGAATTATCTGATGCTCCACCTGAGGCAGACACACAAATGGAGCTAATATTGGAAGGGCCCCATTCAAGCAGGGTGGGTGCCCCTGCACAGGAACAACTACTTCCAGGAGAATGCCCTCAGAGAGCACACTTTCTCTCACAGCCCTTTAAACCAAGTGACTCCATTGATCCTGTCCTATGGGAAATCTCATTACAGATGGATCTTGACAATGAAGCCTTGTCAATGGAAGACCTCAAAGTGGTCAAAGCACTTTCTGATGAAAAACAGAGATTGCTGCTCAAAAGACTGGAAATACTCAGGCAGGAATTAATATTATTAGGGGTCACCTCTACTCAAGCCCTCATCAGAGGGTGTTTCTTTCACACAGACCCAAAACACTCCCAAGGCTCCAACCTTCAGTGGGAGCATCAGCTGGAGCAACACTGACCAGTGTACAATGCTGGCTGCTCAGTCTGAGGTTCACCCCCATGCCACCTGTTTCCTCTTCCTCTCTACTGCCCTCTCTTCCTCCCCTAGGTGATTGTCCACTGACTCATATTTATGAGAAGAAACTTCCAAGCTCTAAGGGCCTGGTGATCACTCCACCTAAAAACTCTTTTGCTGCACCTGAATATATCAGGCTGTGGCATAACTCAATATCCTGTGAGGAAGCATTTACTCTGTCCTTTTTCCCTCAACTTCTACTCCCACTGAAACAATCTTCAACAGAGCTATCCTGTTACCAATTTACAACAGCTGATGTTCCCGATGAAGGACCCAACCAAGCAGGGCAGCCACCTGCAACACAGATTGTTAGGCCTACCCATCCATCTGCAAGACTATGTGCCCCACCGTCTCTTCCTTCCCCTTCCCTTAAGCAAAGGAAGGTTGTCCTGCACTTGGACAGTACTGGATCTCAGCCCTTTCAGCCCATCAATGCACTATTGGCACTACTGCAAACTTCTAGACCAGTGATGGCAAACCTATGGCACGGGTGCCAATGGTTGCACTCGGAGCCCTTTCTGTGGGCACCCAACATCGCCCCTTCACAGCCACCTGTATACAGGTTAAATTACTGTATTGGCACTTTGCAAAGAAATTAGTGGGTTTTGAATTGCAGTTTGGGCACTCAGTCTCCAAAAGGTTCACCACACTGTTCTAGACCCATTTCAAACCAGCCTAACATGTGCTTGGACATTCACAACCATGAGATTCCTAGCAGGTGTCTCATGGACTTACAGTAATTGTTAGAACCTTTAGCTACTCCTACCATAAGCCATCTACTTGGGGCTGACTCTTATGGAATGGACCTCCCATCGTATCCAATGGATTGTGCTCTAGTTATTCCTCCTGAATGATGCACTGCCCACTCCTCCAATGGCAACTTCCGTGAAGCCTAAGACTGACCTCATGGATGTGGCTGGGTGGTATAGAAAGTTCTCACTACTTTTAGTCACACCTGTGTCAACCCATCTGGTATTATGCCTAAAGTATGGACATGGGCATAAGTTTTCCCCACCCATAAGAAGGGTGAGAAGAAATCTCCACGCCAACTACAGGCCAATAAGCCTTCTTGCCATCACTGGGAAGTTGTATGCCAGCCATCTTCTACAATAATAACCAGACTGGCTCCAAGACCATGACATTCTGGGTCCTGAACTAGTGGGTTTCCATAGAGGTCTGGAAAGTCCACATTAGATCGTTGCTTGCTCCTCTAACATCTGATTTCCAAATATGCTTCACAAAGTAACACCTCTTTGCAGCTTTTTTGGACCTAAAAGGGGCTTTTGACTCTGTTGATAGAGATATCTTATGGCTGAAGCTCTCCAGACTGGGCATTGATAGGAGGCTGCTTCTTTTGATTTAAAAACTTAGTGTAGGCTCTTCTTGTTGCATAAAAATCTCAATAAAGGGTGCCCTTTCCAGTCAGATTCTCTCTAAAAGAGGAGTAAGTCAAGGCTGTGTCATGGCACCAACTCTGTTTAACCTATTCATTCATGGTATTGTTCCACTCTTACACAGTATCAACAGCCACCATCCCAAATTGGGCTCTATACAAATTCCAGTCACACTATATGCAGGTGACATGTTTCTTCTGTTCCACACTAGGATCAGACTAAAATGATTAGTGTGCAGTTGCCATGGTTACTTGCTATCCAACAAACTTCAATTAAACTTTTCCAAATCCAAACTTATAGTGTTTGGCAAGTCATGGAAGCCCTTTCTCTGGTCCTTTACTGGTAATACCATCCAGCAAGTGAAAGAGTTCAAATATTTGGGTTTCTTTTTTCATTAAAGACACACCTGGGCAACACATTGACAGTCAGTGGTTAAGCCAGCTAAGCTCTCAATGCAGGCTTTCCTACATTTTCACCATACTTGGGGGCAACTCATACATTCCAGCTGCATTGAAGATTTTCAATACTAAATCAGCAGCAGAGCTTCTTTGTGGTGTCCCCATTCGGATGCCTAGATTCCACAGCTCTGTGAAAAGGGTTCAATCAATGTTTCTGAATAAAATCTTTGGTCTGCCTCACTGTGTTCCATATGCAACCTGATGCCTTGAAAACAGCCAATATAGGCTTGAGGCCCTGGCCTGGCTAGATTCCTCAAATTCTGGGTCAGAATTTGTTTCTTTGTGATCCAGGATAACTTGTTCCAAGTGTTGCTTTCTGACAACATGCTCAGGAAAGGGATGGCCCTATTTATTAAGAAGATCAAGGCTCTGGGGCTGTCCCCAAATTTGTTGGGTTTGATACCTTTATCTCAGGTATTCCATAACAATCAAAACTACAGTTTTGGATATAAAGGGGCAAGCCCTGTCTAGTGCTGCATCCAAGGCGTGCTCCCCACTATATTTCCATCTGCCTCTCTCCCATGGCAAAAGACCTGCTTATCTTCATCTTTTTGAATATCCCCAGGATCACTGGGCATTCACTCTTGCCTGGTATGATGATGTGCCTTCCAATTTGGTGCAGGGTAGATTCAGAATATTACCCACAGAGCTGAGCGTGTGCCCCTGTGGCCAGGGAGAGGTTGAATCGTTGCAGCATATGATGTTTCATTGCATCTGGTACCAGGATATCCACCTGTGTCACTTAATTACTTTTCTGGTTTCTCACCCTATTTGGGACAACCTTGCCAAAATTGGCAGCACTAATGTGGAACTTACTGCAACAATTACCAGATACATCCATCTCATCATTCAGAGGTGTCACATTAGATTGCCACACACTACTGAGATCTAACAATGTCCCCCAGGTATCCTCCAATATATGCTTACTGATATATGTTTATTTGTAATGTTTTTTGTGCCGATAAAGGTTCTGAAACTGAAATTGAAGCATATAATTATTCTAAATATTATGAGTTCTGGATAGCAACAATATTATATATTTTTTATATTCAGCCTGGTTTTGTACTAAAAAATCTCTCCCTGGCTTTGTCTAAGAAACTAAGAATGATAGTAGCTTGTGGGGTTTTGTTTTGTTTGTTCAGCAGAGGAACTTTGAGCACCTGTGGGCCCCAGACATCATGTCACAAACTGATGTTCAAAAGACCTGATATGTTTCATCTCATCTTTCTCCACCTTATGTACCCAGGCAATGGTTGTAGCTTTTCTGAGGCATAGCACTCCATGGAGACTTCAGGGTCTTAACCTTGACATTGTCAGCCCTACTTACTTTTGATACAGTCGGAGAGATAAGCTAAAAAGCTCTGAAGTATTTCTTCCTTGTCTCTGAATTTCTGGGGATGAAAAGGAGTTTTGGCAAGATGGAACAGTAGCCCTACAAAGCAGTTCCCTGTAACAGGAGCAGGGCAAGAGGGAAGATGCAAGTGACTGCACAAGCCTTGCCTCTAACCTTCTTGAACTGTTGCCTACCCTAGAGGTCTTTGTGCATTTGAGACAATGAACTGGGAAGGGTTTGATACATTCAGCATAGCTTACAAAATTCCTGCAGTTGGAGATGCTAAAAAGCGTCAAATTAACAAAAGTCTTTCTAAAACTTTATACTGAACAGGTAGAGATGTTAAGGCAGTCAGGTATATATATGGGATACTGGACCAGAGGGCTTGCACATACAAGCACTTTCCTTTCCCACATCTGACATACTTGCATTACAGACAAGCATATATACTGTATAGACATGGGCACGACTTGGCAAAATTCTCGTTTCCATTTCCGTTCCTCGTTTCCATTACGCAACGGAAACGGTAACTACTATTAAGCCGTCAGAACTCGAACTTGAACCGATAAAAGAAAAATTGGGTCTGATTTGTCGTTGTTGTTCATGGCATCGCGGCGATCGCGGGATGCCAAGCGGCACAGAAAAAAAGTAAAAAAAAAACCCTGATTCCCGGGCAAAAAAGCAGGCGAAAATATGCCTGCCTGAGTGAGGGCACCTACCAGAGGGGTGGTTTCTGGGGGGGGTCCCCAGCCTCCCCCCCTCTCCTGTCCTGGGCTGCTCTGGTCGGGGGCATCCTCGTCGTCTCGCCATGCCATGCGGTGCAGGGGGATCCAAAATGGCGACTGCAATATTTTTTTTGAAATCGTGGTCCAAAAACCCACCAAAGCACCACACAGAAACATGCGAAAATTAGGTATTTTAACTGCCTGAATTTTTACAGTAGCAGCAGTGGGTTTTTCTTGCAATAAACGTCTGTCTCCAATCCCATTGATTTTATTTTATTTTATTTTTATTTTTTTACACCTGTGCAATGATGGGCTGGCCATGGGATGGGACCATGCAATTTTTTGGAGCCATTCCACCAATCGCATGGCCACTTGGCCAGGTTTTGACTGAGACTTCTGGGATGTGCCAGTCGGGCATAAAAAGCCCACTATAACCCTAACCCTAACCCTAACCCTAACCCATACGCCAGTACACTGTTCTTCTTAGTGGGTCAGAGGCACCCAGAGGTGCAGCCCACTAACTCACCCTAACCTTACCCGTAATAACCCTAAGCCTAGCCCTTGCCCTAGCCCCAACCCTAAGCCAGATCTGTACTCACATTGCACTACATGCAAGTACACTGTCCTTCTTAGTGAGTCAGAGGGCACCCAGCAGAGACATTCTTCTCTCACCTCGCTCACAGTCCAAACTTCCAAAAATCTCCAAACCTGTACGCCAGTATGCTGTCCTTCTTAGTGAGCTAGAGGCACCCAAAAGAGAGGTGCCTCTGCCACTGCCACTTGGTACGCAATGGCTACACGGTCATGTACCCTTCCTTTTCCCTTTGTAGCGGGCCAGAGGAGGCATCCACCCCAGAGAGGTGCCTCCAGGAGCCTGGTAAATGCCTTCCCTTCGTAGCGGGCCAGAGGAGGCACCCACCCCAGAGAGGTGCCTCCAGGAGCCTGCTACCCTACCCCCCCAAACCAGTACTAATGACAGACGACAAACAAAATGACAAATTTTTGAAAAATTTCATGACAAATGGAAACGAGCCGAAACGGGCTGGCTCCGACACATGACAACTCGAAACATCATTTTTCCTGGTCGTGCCCATCTCTAATACTGTACATAAATAGCTTTAAAATCAGTCACTTGTGCTAGATATTGTTGAAATCCTGTTGTAGCAGGTTGCACTAAACCAGGTCCATTGAATCAATGGGACTTTGGTATCCCATCTAATCTGTATGTTGCATTGACTCAAATAGGTCTACTCTAGTTGTGACTTTAGGTTATTGAGTTGTGACTTACGAAACTAAAGTAAGTCACAACTTGAGAAGGCCATTTGAACAACTGAACTTATAGAACAGTCGATTCACCAAATCCCCACTTATTCCATGGGCCTATTTTACTGTGACTTAGTACACTTAGTAATAGATTTTCAATGACTGTCCTAGGAATCTGTACCCTTAAACCATTGGGGAGCTCTATCATGTTGCATAAAGTGAAACTCAAGGAAAATTTGAAGTGTTCTGGTTGAAAATCCTATGGAAAGTTGATAGGAAACTGACAGGAGGAATTAATAAAATTATGGTGATGGTTTATTTCTTTATGAATTCTTATGAAATATTTATGATGAAATTAGAAAATTACACAGGAGTACATGTGCATTCTTGCACACACTGAGATGGGCATTTTGCTGTGTGTGTGTGTGTGTGTGTGTGTGTGTGTGTGTGTGTGTGTGTGTGTGTGTGTGTGTGTTGCATCATTACATTACTTCATGAACCCATGTCCATGGAGTTTTCTTGGCAGGAATACTGTAGTGATTTATCAGTTCCTACTCCAGGCGCCTACAGCACCTGGTATTCCCTGGTGGTCGCCCATCCAAGTAATAACCAGGGCCGATCCTGCTTAGCTTCTGAAATCAGGTGAGATTGGATGTGCGTAGGGCATTTAGCACCTAGTCGGGCACTTTGCTACTGTGATGTATTTGTCCTTCTTGTCCAAAGTTCTTGTAGTTAGAAGAGATTGGGGGATAATTGTTATGGAGAGCCAGGAGGCATAAGATATGTCTGTGGTTTGCTATGCAATCAAATTGATCTAAAGAAATTGCCCGAGGAAAGAAGAGTTGATAGCAATTGGTACCATGGGAGTGTCATGCAGACAAGAACAGAAGTCTGTGTCTCTCATGGTTTATAACGTATGCAGGACTAAAGTGAGTAAGAATTGGATTTTAATAGCTGTTGCCAAATCCAAAGCCCTGAATGATCCCATGCCCTTGAATAATAACGAGATGCAATGGTAATTAGGAGAGCAATTTAGTAATTAACTCCGTTCTTGCTAAAATATGGCTGGATGGGCTGAAATGAACCAGTGTATTAATACAGAACGAAGAGATACAAACTTCATCCATCTCTGTCAGGTAAATGCTCTAGAAAAGTTATCTTTATGTAATTTGGATGTGTCCTCACAGGTGCATTAGTGTGCCTCCACATTTTTATCCCGGGATTTTACAGCTAGAATGTAATGAGAAGGTACTGGGTGCCTCCTTTCCTGCATTTGCTTTTGTCAAATGAAATTCCTTTCTGTAATCAATTTTGCCTCCTTTTAAAACATTGTCAAAGGATGAGTTTTGCTACTTCTCAGTATTCCTTGTGTTGTGGATAAGTGACTGATGATGGTGGTATTGGGGGCTGTGGGTATGTATGCATATACAAAGAATTTGGTGTCATGTGGGGAGAACACATGATTGAACTATTTTCTGATAGCACCCCAGTTGTGAAGCACCATCTCAAAGGGCACATGACTCCCAAATCAAAGCAAAGTGTGCTGTATATATATCCTCCATAGTTCTTAAAGAACTCTCTGAATACTTACAGTTTAATCATGCAGGCTACAAACTGCCCCCTACCTCCAAACAAGCTGTGTACTCAGTTTACTGATTTTGGAAGGATGGAAGGCTGAGTCAACCTCAGTCCTTACCTGAACCCATCAGGATCAAACTCAGCTTCACGAACAGAGTCTTAAAAGCAGTACTGCAGTTTAATTACTGCACCACAAGGCTCCTATTTTAGGTGGCCTTTGAGTGAGTAGTGAAAACATTATTGTCTTCATTTGTAACATTTTGAAACACATGATCAAGGTTTTAACTCTTTTCCTTTCATCATTAAAGAAGTGCCTTCTACTGAGTAAGAACCTTGTCCCATCTAGTTCAGTACCATTAGTTCTGGTGGTGGTCTTCCACTCCATAATTCAACCAGAAATGCCTAGTATTCCTGGGTAGTCTTCTACCAAAATACTAAGTAGACTGTCCTGACACAGTTTCCAAATTCTGGCAAAACCAGGTGTTTCTGTGGTGATACATGGGACAAGATGGTCTTAGTTTTTATTTTTCTCATTATTCGATGGTGTTCTCTTCTCCCTCTCACAAAATACCAGAACTAGGGGGACATCCACTCAAATTGAAGGTTGGGAGAATGAGAACAGACAAAATAAAATACTTCTTTACATAGCATGTTGTTAGTCTGTAGAACTCCATCTGGCCTGGATGCCTTCAAAGTGGAATTGGACAGATTCCTGGAGGAAAATGTCATCACAGGTTACAAGCCATGATGGGGATATGTAATCCCCAGGCTTAAGAATAGGGCACATCAAAGGCCAGATGCAGGGGAGTGGTATCAGGAGATAGATATCTAGTCTCGTGTGCTCCCAGAGGCATTTGGCAGTGCCACTGAGACATACAGGAAACTGGACTAGATGGGCCCTTGGCCTGATCTAGCATGGCTCTTCTTATGCTCTTATGCTTTGTTATGAAAATCACCTTGGGGGTCTCTGCCAGGGACTTTTGAGAGAACTCAGAAAAGTTCCAAGATAACCAAGATAAATATAAATAGTGAAAATTCTGTCCAAGTTTGAAATATTGACCCTACTGAAGATAATTATAGGGACACAGTCAATGACTGAGTTAGAGTCTCTGCTATATGTTTTTGGGGGCAGCCATAGCGGTATCCTCTGTCTCTGTCATTCATTAAGGTTTAAATAAAATAGCTATTCATTCTATGGTATTTCATTAGAGCAAGCAAAATCTACAGTCAGTCAGTCAGTCAGTCAATCAATCAATCAATACACAGAACTCAGTATTTTGAAAATCATTAAAATATAGGAGGGAAGGAGGGAACACAGTTTAATTATTAAACTGGAAATACGCAGATCTACAACTTGTGCAAAAAATGGTTTCAGTAATTGAAGCAAACAATTCAGTTTTGTACATCAGTGTCCAAAGTAAATGAAGTCCCACCAAATACAGTACTGTGAAACTGGATCCCAGCTAGGTGTATATTCTCCCCTAGGAGAAAGCTTCATTCAACTCAGAAGTGCTTTGCTGTGCATAGATAGGTACCATCTTGGCCATTTCTGCATCCCTAAGTGAAACATCAAGGAAGAAAATATTTCTGTATCCTAATGCAAAGTTGTAACAAGCCATCTGTGTTGAATCCACACCGCCTAGTAGGTTTCTTGGACAGCTCAATGGCAGGGCAGTCTGTAGGTTCAGGAGGTACAAGCTAGGCCCGAGGAGGAAATGAGGAGACAGTTAATCACATCTACAGCATGAAGTAGCAGCTGGACTTGAAGGAGGAGGATGAAGAGGGGGGAACTTATCACAACAGACTCTGAAGGGACTTGGCAGAGGATTTGGAGGAGCCCTCTTCCATATGGCCACTTCTACTTTAGGAGTATTGTATGGGCAGAAGGTCCACTTTTTTGTGAGTAAAAGATACGGGGAACAGTGCAGGTGGTGGCCCAGCTGACTCCTCCCTATCAATGGCACAGGTGCCCAGCTGAGGCCAATCCATGGGTAACTGCTTGACTCATAAACAGCACTGGTGGAGGAATCACCACAGCGAGCATCTATAGCAGATTCTCCAGAGTCAGGACAAATTGTAGGGACTTGGTTACTTTCATTGGCTCAGAACTTCCCAGATCCAGACTGGAAAATCTGGGAGCCCAGCGAGCTGAACTTAGGACTGGCAGAGGCCTGAGATTAATGAAGGGCTAGTTGGGGCAAATAAGTTCTCTGGTGGATTCTTGGGATGGAAAGGCTTGGATGCTCCTTTACATTGCTCTTTTAAAAACCATTTATAGCAGAGTCTGGGGTTCATGGAGCCTATGGTCAAGGAGCAGTAGTCACAGAATTACTATTCCAAAATTAAATTTTAAAATTGTTTATAGAAGGCAATTCATGCAGGAGATATATATATACAAAATGTATGTTCTTGGTTTTCCAAATGTGTTCCTCATTAAACATTCTCCAATAGAGATGGGCACAACAAAATAATAGCATTGTATTTTGTTTCCTTTGTTGTTTCATTTTGTTATTTAAGGATTTTTTTAAAAACTGTGACAAAACAATATGAAATAATTCACTATACTACATGAGTCTGCTCCCCTGGGTCCTAGAAGTACCCAATTTATTGGGTGCCTCAAAAGTTGGGGCAGCAGGATAGAAATTGCAATCTGTGTGCAGAGAGATGGAACCTAGGAATGGATGATGTACCATAAGATATTGTGGTATATTGCCTCCTTTCTCTTTAAATATAAATAAAAGAGGTTTATGGGTAAAAGAAGCTGGCTCTTACCAAATCCTCTTGATTTCATATGATTTTTGCATGAGATCTTTCCCAATCACCATCAAATCATCCTCCGCACTGATCTGTCTGGTGGCCCATCTCTCCCCAGACAGACCAAAATATCTTACTGGTACATCATCCATTCCTAGGCCCCATCTTTTTGCACATAGATTGCAATTTCCAGCTTGCAAACCTGCTTCCCTAGGATGGTATTGGTGTGTTCTGACATGGTAGTATGAAATGTTTCATTTCTAAAATGGAAAATGGCATTTTGTTACTTGATAAAACACTTGCTTTTGTGGGTTTTTTTTTCAGTTTGTAACATTTCATTATGCAATGACATGATGAAAGACTATGTATTTTTCATTTTGTGCCCATCTCTATTTTCCAGTTAGTTTCTTTGCTGTTCCATTCTCTCAGTGAAGAAGTAACATCTTGTGTAATCATTTGATTGGAATCCTGAATGAGAAAGGGATGGAAATTTAGAAAGCATCTCTTTCTCCTTCTGTTCCCTTGTGGTGTCCACAGTTTCCTTGGAGGAGGGAAGTCTCTTTCCCCCCAGCTGTTGGCTTTTACAGCTCATTAGGTATTTTTCCTACTGTTATTTTCCCCCTTTCTTCCCCTCCCCTTTTATGGCTTTACCTCATTTATTTAACCAAAAGAAGGTACTGTTTCTGGATGCATTGTCTTCCCCGCTTTCAGTCAGACGTGCTTGTGTGCCTTCTTAAATTAAACACCACCAGAAATCCTGTTGCACAGCTAAGTGTCCATCACACAAAGCCGTGGGAGCAGTATACAATCTTTTGGCTAAAAATATGGACAATCTTTTGGAAGCTATATCCACAAAGCACTTCCACAGGTATGTTGCAGAGTGGTCGCCATAGGAATTGTGCAATTGGTTACACAACCACAATGTGAATCATTGTGGTTGTGTTGTCCACTTTATGATCCACTTTATGATCATGAGCTACACAATCAATTGGGCAAGCTCAGTAATTACAAAAACATAATGCAAACCTCATGATTCACTGCACAATACTGTCTTTCTGAGCATAAACCCTGGCATAATTCCTTTATTGCACTACTGTAAGGGTTCGATCCTCTCAAGTACTGGTTCCGATCCATAAACGAGTCCTGAATCCATTCTCAAATATATTTCAGAAGGATTTTTATTTAAATTAACATTAACAGAACTGGAACATAAGTTATTTTCAGGCACTTGTGGTACATCTCTTGACTTAGTTTCTTCATCATTATTAAACACTGGTTCTTCTAACAATAACTGAAATGGAGTACCTTCTTTTGAGGTAGGATTTAGAAATAAGGGCTATGGTGCATCCCCCTCCCCATACACTGTGTGCCGCAGCATGGGTGTTTGGCCCATTGGGCTACTGGATTGTCCGGCTTGCCTCGACTCCATCCCGGATTAAACCTCTCCAGATTGCCTGGCCACTTTACCGGCTTTACATTAACAGACCATGTAAATTTGTCAGTCTCCTTTACTCTAAATCGCCCCCCTAATATTTCCTCTCCCTCTCCTCCGTTTGCGTGCCTATCTCTCTCAACGACTTCTTCCAACTGTCAACTTTATTCTCGTGTTCTTCCTCCTCTGCCCACGACTCCATGTGCCCAATCCAAACCTCTTCATCCTCCTCTGACACCCATAATGCTTCTCTCTCTATTTCTCCTGTTACTAAACCCGACACTTTATCTAACTCTTTTCCCGGTTCTGCTAACTCTAATTTCTCCACGTTTGCTGATAAAATATTAACATCACCCTTCTCCATCTTGTCTTCCTTGCAATGTTTCAGACCAGACAGCTCACTTTTACTCTCTCCTTCACAATTACATAATTACTTTATGTAATGCCACCTTGAACAGGATTTCAGCTATAGGTACAAATACCAGACAGGAATTCCTTATTTCTGCAGAAAAACACCAGAGATGTCTCAACAGTCCAATTTTTTCAACCTTCCATCAAACAGCCAGTGGCTGAGCAGGGACAATGTGCACACAGACTTCTCATTTGTTAGAGAGCAGTGAGTGCATGGAGAAGTCCTTCAGCCCTGAAATATTCTGAAAATGGTTCAACAGCCAGTTTAAAGGGGAGGAAATGATACAACTGTGGCATTCATTCACTGAGCCTAATTCTGTCTCCCAAGTACTGTTTCGAGTTATAGAATGTGGAAACAAATTGGGTTTGTAGATGAAACATCTACTGGTGCCAATTACAAACTAAAATTTGTGCTCCAAGTGTGGATGTTATTGACCAACAATACTCACTAGTCCATTTCTGAAAACAATGTCAAATACTCTTTTTGATTGATAATGCCCCATGTGCCTTGAATCCATGTTAGCTGAAAGACTGTCTCATGGAACAGTGGTTAAATTGCAGTACTACTACTGTAATGCAAATTTTGCTCACAACCTGGGGTTCAATCCCAGATGGCTTAAGGTTCACTCAGCCTTTCACCCTTCCATGGTCAATAAATTGAGTACCTAGTTTGCTGGGGGTGGTAGTGGTGGACTAAGGACAGAGATGGCAATTTCCCTCAGGGTGAGAGTTGCTTAATCAGTTTGTTAAGTAAGTGTTCGCATATCCAAGTACACACATCACATATACATACTGCTGCAGATACCCAGAGGCCTTTCATGAAGAATGTTGCTTTTGACTGGGGTTAGGATAAACTTTTTTAATTGTTCACACTCATTTTTTTTCAAAGGTTAGAAATTCCATCCCCCTCCAGTTGCTCTTTCGCACATTCTTGAATTTTCCCCTTGCCTCAAACTTGATCCTAATTTAGCCCTTTTCTCTGCTTATTCTCCTTCCCTGCCCCTAACCAGTCAATACCTGCTCTCTGTCCTAGTGTTTCCCTCTCTGAAAAGTGCCAGGACTCTGCTGGGGGGAAACATGATATAGCAGTGCTTATACCTCCTCTGAAGAATTGTGTTTCTCCACCTTCACCTCTGCAAAAGATTGGTTCTGTTTCTCTACCTCCTGTTTTCCCTTCCTCCTTCTGTGCTCACTAATCTTTCTGCCTACGCACTCCCATGCTCATTCAGCTATTCCAGCTACTTGGTCTCCCTGCCTTTTCTTACAAGATGCAAAGGATTTAATTTATTTATTTCTCTATTTCCTGTGTTTGGACCATTGGAGGTTCCTGCAGAGAGAAGCAACACACAGCAAGGAGGCAAGGGACCTTGTGAAGAAATTAACACCTCTGAGCCTGTTTGCATCATTGTCTCTAGGGGAGGTTAGTGAGACTTGTGGCACCATTCTTAAAGATGGAACTGCTAACTACAAATACATATTAATTATGTAAACCTCAATCATGATTTTCAAAATATAATCTTGAGATGCCTGATATTATCTTCTCCTTTATCAACCATATCACATTTCAGATGGCTAGGTTAGATGGAAATGAATGGACATACAAATAGACTCTGTCTCTTCTGTTTATATAGATATTTGTTTTCCTATGTGTCATACAATTCAACTTTTAAAAAGTTACAATAAAAAGTACAATAATATAAGATGATACAACCCAGCACTGTGAATTTGAAAGCCAATTTTCCTCCTCCTCCTGTGAAATGTTCACAAATCCTTGTTTCTATTTACTAATAAATGGTCTCTCAGCATGTTGTTTGTTTGTTTGCATATGTATTTTAAGCAGTTGCTCATATTTCATTAGCTGGAAATCCTCTGAAATGGGTGATGGCAAGAAAATGTGTTTTATTTAGCAATCTCCCTTTATTGTTTTCTCACTCTTTCTTTGCTCCCCCCCACACACAACTCCAAAATTCACTTTGCATTAGTGTTTCTCTCCCTGTATCCCCACTTTATTGCTAGCTGGCACATCAACAGGAAGCTTGAGGCCCTCATAGCAATCTGTGCTGTGCATGAATCTGACAGAAGTATTGTCTGCTAAAATATGGTGGAAGCTGCCTTATTCACTGAGGAGTTAACATGCAATGAGGTAGGGTGAGGAGGCAGAAGAACTGTGGAGCCTATCATTTTAGAACAGTGTTGAGGAGGACTTATAAAGTTGAGTGCTCATGGGTGCCTGTCACAGGGCTGCCAGAGGAATAGAGAAAACATCTGAACAAACTGCTTGTTGAGGATTACAGCTTTTGGAACACCGGTCATAGGCTATGCAGGTTCTGGCTGTTCTCACCCAAAAAAGCAGTTTTTTTTTCCAGAGCACAGCCCTCACACATTCAGAGAGTATCTACATTCAGGGCCGGCGCTAGGTTTTTTTGCGCCCTAGGAGAGGGGTGGGGTGGGGGGGCGGGGGGCGGGGCAGGGGGCGGCAGCAGGGGCGGAGGATGGTGGGGGACGACGACGGGCACAGGGGGCGGCGATGGCGCAGGGGCGGCAGGCGGCTGGCAACGGGCGGCCGGGCGGCAGTGGCCAGCCTTGGGGGGGGGCGGCAGGGGGCAGCAGGCTGGCCAGTGCCCCCTCTCCATTTTGGCGCCCTAGGCAACTGCCTAGTTCACCTTAATGGACACGCCAGCCCTGTCTACATTGCACAATTACAGATGTTTGTCATCCCTGTGATTCCCAAAGCTTGATGCTTTGGGATCCTGGGACCAGTTGTTTGATGAGTCCCCTCTGTGGGAATAGGGTGGTAAACAAGTGTGAATAATAAATAAATAAATAAATAAATAAATAAATAAATAAATAAATAAATGAGCCCAGTTCAACTTCTTATACAGAGAGCTCTGCTGGGCTTCCCTGAACTACAGTAGAAAGTTCTAAGTATCTCAGGATTCCATAGGATGGAAGCATGGCAGTTAAAGTGCCCTAACTATGTCATGTAGATACAACCTTAGATACTGGTGTGATTGGCACTTAAACCCTTCTGTAGCATCCTCATGGAATACAGTCCTCTGCCATATCCGAGGACAAGAGGCTAAGTTATGGGATGGAGGATGGGTTGCTTAGCACTGCCAGTTTTACCCTCCCAAAGAGGGGACTCTTGCAGGCCCAAAAGAAATGGCTGAGAAGTGGGCCCACTAGAGATGGGAACAAAACAACAAATGACATGCTGTTTCATTGTTTCATAATGTTACAAAACAATTTGTAATGCAACAACACGGCAGACCACGTGTCATCACAAAATGAAATGAATAGCTTTTTTTCTGTTCGGAAACCGAACCAGGGAGCCACCGGATCTTGCTTCAGGCAAAGGGCTGCAGCCATGATCACAGGTGCCACCAGCCCTCCTTCACCCAGGTCTCTGTGGGTGGCATTGATCCTGGCTTTCTGGTTCTGAGCCTTACTTGGCTTTCTGGTTGTAAGACAGGTAAGGCTTAGGATCAGAAAGCCGGGATCAAAGCCGCTGCCACTTCCCCTTCACCCGCAGAGACCCGGGCAAAGGAGGGATGGCTGCAGCTGTGACCTTGGCTTTAGGATCAAAGCTGCCACTACCCCTCCTTCACTCGGGTCTCTGTGGGCAAAGGAGGTGTGGTGGCGCCTTCAATCCTGGCTCAGGACTGGAGAGCAGAGGAGGCTGTTGAATTTCACGCTGCACCAGCAAGGGTGCTAGAGCGGTGTGAAATTTAAAAGCCTGCTTTGCTCTCCCATTCTGAGCCAGGATTGAAACTGCTACCCCCGCCTTAGCCCAGTTCTCTGTGGGTGAAGAAAAGGTGGCAGCGGCTTCAATCCTCGCTTTCCAGATTGAGCTAGCTGGCTGCCTTTCCCCTAGGGCAGGGAGGGGGCCTGCTAGTCCTCCCACCACCCGCTCTCCCCTTACAGCCATCACAACTGGCACCCAGGTGCTTTTTTTGACAGGTTGGGCTGTGGGCCCCCCTCCCCACCACCCAATCTGTCAAAAACATCCAGCTAGTTGCCAGTAGACATGGGCACGACTTGGCGAAATTCTCGTTTCCGTTTCTGTTTCTCATTTCCGTTACGTAACAGAAACGGTAATGTCAACTACTCCGCCAGAACTCGAACTCGAACCGACTAAAGAAAAATTGGGTCTGATTTGTCGTTGTCATTCCTGGCATCGCAGCGATCATGTGATGCCAAGCGGCACAGGAAAAAAGTTTTAAAAATAAAAAAAAAACGATTCCCGGCCAAAAAAGCAGGCGGAAATATGCCTGCCTCAGTGAGGGCACCTACCAAAGGGGTGGTTTCTGGGGTCCACGGTCCACTCCTCTCCTGGGCTGCACAAAGTGCCATCCTCCCCACTCCCCACCCAACTCTCCCCAGGCTGCAGGCAAAATATGCCTGCCTCAGTGAGGGCATCCTGGTTTCTGGGGGAGTCCCCGAGGGCTGCGCAAAGTGCGCATCCTTGTCGTCGAGTCGCACTCGCCCACGTCAACTCGCCAAGCGGTGCGGCACAGGAAAAAAGTTTTAAATAAAACCCGATTCCCGGGCAAAAAAGCAGGCGAAAATATGCCTGCCTCAGTGAGGGCACCTACCAGAGGGGTGGTTTCTGGGGGGGGGTCCCTGGCCTCCCCCCTCCTCTCCTGGGCTGCGCAAAGTGCGCATCCTTGTCGAGTCTCCAACTCGCCAAGCGGCGCGGCACAGAAAAAAAGTTTTAAAAATAAAAAAACCCCGATTCCCGGCCAAAAAAGCAGGCGAAAATATGCCTGCGGCCTGCCTCAGTGAGGGCACCTACCAGAAGGGTGGTTTCTGGGGGGTGGGGGTCCCCGGCCTCCCCCGTCTCCTCTCCTGGGCTGCGCATCCTCGTCGTCTCGCCAACTCACCATGCCATGCGGTGCGGGCGGGGGATCCAAAATGGGGCGACCGCAATATTTATTTTGAAATCGGGGTCCAAAAACACACCAAAGCACCACAGAAACATGCGAAAATAGCTATTTTAAAACTGCCTGAATTTTTTCAGTAGCAGCAGTGGGTTTTTCTTGTAACAAAACCTCTCCATTGATTTTATTTTATTTTATTTTATTTTGTATTTTTTTACACCTGCGCAATGGGCTGTCCATGGGAGTGGACCATGCAAATTTTTGGAGCCATTCCACCAATTGCATGGCCACTTGACCAGGTTTTGACCGAGATTTCTGGGATGTGCCAGTCGGGCATAAAAAGCCACTAACCCTAGCCCGAGCCCAAGCCCTAACCCTAACCCTAACCCATACGCCAGTACACTGTCCTTCTTAGTGGGTCAGAGAGGCACCCAGAGGTGCACCCCAGTAACTCACCCTAACCTTACCAGTAACCCTAAGCCTAGCCCTTGCGCTAACCCCTAACCCCAAGCCAGATCTGTGTACTCGCATTGCACTATACAGCAAGTACACTTCCCTTCTTAGTGAGTCACAGCGGGCGCCCGTAGGGGTCCTCTGTCACTTCGCTCTCCAGCCCAAGCGCATTGCAGGCAGTGAGTCACAGAGGCACCCGAAAGAGAGGTGCCTCTGCCTGCTACAACTGCAACTTAATGGTATGCATATCCAATTGGCTATGCATGCCATTTTGTAGCGGGTGAGGAGAGGAGGCACCCACGAGGTGCCTCCAGGAGCCCGCTTTCCCTTCATGGCGGGCCAGAGGAGGCACCCACCCCAGAGAGGTGCCTCCAGGAGCCCCCCAAAAAAACCAATACTAACGACAGATGAAAAACCGACAAACGAAACAACAAATTTTTGGAAAATTTCGTGAAAAATGGAAACGAGCCAAAATGGGCCGGCTCCGACACACGACAACTCGAAATGTAATTTTTCCTGGTCGTGCCCATCTCTAGTTGCCAGTGGTAGCAACAGAAGAGCAGAGCAGGTGGCGTCAAATTTAAAACCCTGCTATGCTCTCCTGCTATTGCCACCACCACCCAGCTGGTTTTGACAGCTCGGGCTGTGGGGAGGGGGCCTCCTAAAACCATGCCCCCTCTCCCTACAACCTAAGTTGTCTAAATCAGCTCGCTGGTGCCAATTTCCATTTCACTACTCATTTTGCTTAATTACATTTTTTTAAAAAAAAAAGATCATTAATTGTGAGAGGAAACAAAACACTATTTTTCCATTTCGTGCCCATCTGTAGGGCCCACCCATCTGTCACCAGGCTCTTCTGCTTCAGGTCTATGTCTCCCTCTTCTTCGGACTGGCCTTGTCTCTGTATGACATAAACAAGCACATAAGTGAGAAGGCACGGCTCCGTCAAAAGGCTCTGAAGGGCGGAGCCACTTTGCTCTACCAGCGAAGTAGCACGAGACCTCCAGGAGGCTCGTGAGAATTCAGGCTGGGGAAGGGAAGCCCTGTATAAAGCAGGGCTCCTAGCAGGCCAAAACCTCTTTCGCCATGGATCATTAGTCACCCTCCCACAGCTTGTTTTCTGTACTAGTGTGAGTCTAACTGGTCGCTGTATGGAGCCTGGATAGGAATTTTTGACCCATTCCCAGAATTGGCTGAGAGTGAGTGGTGATTTTTCATCTATCCCACACTGGTGCGTGGTGGTGAGGGGTTATTTAGGGCATCCAGTTAATGGCCACACTGGCAGTAGTGCGGTAGGGTTAAGGCACTCGGTGGGTAAAATTCTAGCATTATCTTCTCACCCATCTAACTTCTGGGTGCTGTGGATCAGGAGATTACAGTGCCAGGGGAAGGATGCAGTTGGAGGCCACCCTGGACCATTAGTGACCAACAGCGGGGCTCGTGGACCTGGGAAGTGGTAAATGTAATTTATTGGCCTTGGGTGCGCAGTCCAGGGGACTGGGTACACAGGGGTTGTGACTCACCCAATAGTTTGCCAGTTGGAGGGGTCCTGGGAGACCCTGGGATTCCAATTTTAGTCCACACTACTGCAGGCCCATCTGCAAGTTACTGTTGGTTTAACTGATGTTGATGAGTTAATAAAGTGTGACTCAAGTTTATATCCCAACACAATTGTCTCGCCGTGGGGGGCGCGCAAAGGAGCATAGCAGGGATTTCTCTCCTCTGCTAGGTTATTAATGCAATGAGCTTTTAGAGGACTCTTTCTAAATGTGATTGCAGTCCTCAGTTTGACTGTCTCCTTGGGTGTGGTGTGGCAACTTCACACCAATGTCAGCCTAGTCCGTGCCTTTCAAAATATATTATGGAAGATGTGATGCTAGCTGCCCCAAATGCTTTTAATCTTGCCCATTTGGGGGTGAGAACTTCCTGATGTATTTATTTACTGCGGTCTTTCCAAGGCAAAGAAAGAAAGAGTGACCCAGAAACCACTGACTCATCTTTCTTGTGGCCCATGTTCCCTGCAAAACTTCCCTTCCACAATATATGGCAAAGGAATTCATTTGTTTCTTAGTAATCTCAAATATGCCATGGCCAGAGTTTTTGTAATCATCACATGGATTGTGTTGTGGCTGATTTTTCAATTCATTCCACTGAATGCAGAGTCAGTGTTAGGGTAACACAGAGGGCTACAGCAGTTCTGCCTGGCCTTTCTCCTTCAGTACGATACTGACATCTTGTGGCCCTTAACCTCGGTAATGCGGGAGTGAGAGAGAGAGAGCCAAGGATTCTTCAGAAAAAGGAGGAAAACTTAACCACCTGGGCATGAGCTGCATCGATTCTCCTTCACTTTCATTTCCTCATATTTTTGCCAGAGGCATGCTCCAGTGCTCTGGGTGACCCATTTTGCTAACAAACAATTCTGTTTGTAATCATACTCCCTTTACTGTGATCCAGACTCCAGAGGTAGCTATTAGGAACTTGTGACAACAGCAGCCCAGCATGGCAGTGATGGATAAATTCCCTATCAAGGAATGGACTATTTCTGAATGGAACATGGAGAGGAATACAAAACACCAGATATATCCACAGTCAAAGCAGCCTATGCTTTGATTTTTTTTCAAGCTCTAATTGTGTGGCTTGGCCAAGGAAAGGAACAGTGATTTGTGCAGGAAATTTCTTCTCAAGCTGGATAGGAATGCAAGGAAATCCTCACTCGAGGTATTTCAGACATTGTTTAATCCTGCTCTTCAGCCAGAATTATCTCCCAGAGTGGTTTAGAGATCAATAAAAAGAAAAAGAAAAGAAGGCTGCTCAGTGTTATAATGACAATGTTCTGGGGAAGGAAAAGATATAATAGATCTGAATTCTTGTATTCTGGTTTTTCTAATTAATGAGCATTGTAATGCATTATAAGGTTAGCGTGACAGTACTGCCACTAGGTAGTGTTGGTCTTCTTAATGTAACTGACTAGTTACATTAGGAAGCACATCAAACAGAGGATCCAGAAATTGCTTGTTTTTCTACTGGGCAATGGTTTCTTTTTCCTTTTGGGTTCTTCCAGAGGTAGGCTTTTGTTACAGGCATTGTCACCCTTGTAAGCCTTCCATACTAGAGTTTTAGTTCCTGATATACTCTCCTGTGAGCCCCCATCAACATTTGTGTGTGTTGCACTGTATAAAACAACTTAAGTGACACTCCACATCTTCTCCCACCCTCCATTTTTCTTGAAGTTCATAACATCTGGAGCAGATGTGTAGGACTGCATTGTCAACTCCCCTCCTTTTCCCTTGGGAAAGAAACAGGATGGGAACTAAGTCACTCTCACACACCCTTTTAAAAAAGCATTTTCACATAATTTCACCCTTTCACCATACTCATAGGGCAGTGCTTCTAAACTTTGTGTTTGGACAAGGCAGCAACTGCTTTTGAAACATATGATGATTGTCAATTTTACCTTCACTGAGGAAGTCTTCATCCCAACTTAGAATCTACGTTCACTTGTATTTTCCTTTAATTAGTTCCTCCTCATCTGGCATCTCTCTCTATTTCTTCATAGATGATGATTTCCACTAGGACTAGCACTAATTATTAATAATAACATGCCATTTGTTTAATTCTGACTTATGGCAACATTTTCTAGAGATTTCTAAGTACAGTAGTTGTAGAAGTAGGTCACCATCTCCTTCTGAGATTGTCCTGCTTGCCCAAGGCTACACAGGATGTTTTTTTTCTCTTAAGAGACACAATGGGGGATCAAATTTCCACCTGTGGCTCCACAGCCAGGAAATCAACTCAACGAGCTATCCAGCTAGCACTACCTGTAGGCCAAGTGAGACGGCACACTCTCAGAAATGGCATATTGCACCTTTCCGCCCATGGAAACAGCTTCAGGCTCACCATCTCATCCTCCACCCAAGTCGCCTACTTCTCTCATTGTGTCATGACTCCATTCCCTTCCTTCTTTACTTGCAGTGGAAAGGAGCTGCAAGTACCTTACCACTGTTGCCTCATCCTCATTCACAATTGTCCACTTCATTTAACACCACACCCTGCTTTCCACCTCCCCTCTCTCCTCTCCTCCCTCACTTCTTGTGCCTGCACAAGCATCTCCAGTTTCTTCTCACAATTCACCCGGTAGACGATCATGTCTCAGATAACTCTGCAGACAGGTCAAAGGAGGTTTTGATTATGAAGTGTTTTAGCCAAGTCGGAATACCTGTCGGAGCGTATCTCCCAAAGATCAACTGAGGCCCGGCCCACTGGAATGTCGCAGGCGCTCTCACTCCGAGTGGCCACGCCCAGGGAGGCGCGGAAATCAGCTACCTGTAACAGCACCTTCTCTGTGGCTGGCCCCTCGCTCTGGAACCATCTTCTGAGTGAGTTGCGCTTTGCACAGTCCCTGCCTGCCTTCAAAAAAGCATTAAAACCTTGCTTTTTAGGGAGGCATTTGGCAACCTGGATTAGGGTTGGGTTTTTTTTTTTTTTGCCATCTTGCCGATGAGTTTTCGACTCCCTTGTTGAGCTGTTTTATACCATATACTATATATTTTTCCTTTTATATACCATTTTTATTTTGTCTCGATTGCTGTATTGTTCCTTTTGGGTCTGTCTTGCCCTCTTTGTTGACCGCCCGGAGTTCTTTTGGGAAGACGGGTGGTATTAAAATGGATAAATAAATAAAATAAGTGATATCATTCCACAGTGACTCCTCAAGTGTAAAGAAGAACTTGATAAGTATGGTATAAGTAACTGTGAAAATAGGAGTAGAAGAATGGCCAAAATGAAAGCAAAAATGTAGCCACCTTTCTGGACTTTAGGGCTTCATAACTGTGACAACAAAGTTACTGGGGCACAAAACCCCCACAGGCCCAAGTGCTCCTTCCATGACCACTGTCCCCTTATTTACAACTGCCTCCCTGTTGCCTGCCCATTCTACCAGTGCCTTTTACAAGCATGGTGGTGGTGAGGCAGAACAGTCACAGCGGTGAAACAGTGGCAACAGCAGCACAACAAAAGCGGGTAGATCATCTCTACTGGGCACAAACTGGTTGATTCATGGTAGTTCATGGTTTGTGGCTAACCATGAACCATCACGAACCACCCTTTTTCAAGTTTGTGCCTATCTCTAATCTTAGGCCCTTCCCATTTGTGTTCCTTAACATTCAGGTTGCTCCCTGTTCCTGCTAGCAGTGCAGGCACATTATTGTGATGCAATCTCCTAGTATTTTGAATTGCGTATATACCATCTCCCATTATTAAAAATAACTGAATGTACGTACCACACTATAACCTCAGACTGAGCCTTTGGTGGTGACTCACTGGTTGAGGTTCCCGGGGGAGGTCTTGTCACTCACTTTCTCCTTTGAGACACTTTGGGCCTTCACCTGTTTTCCTGCCCTTGATCCCTCAAGCTGAGGCATGCCATCTCAGCCTTCCTCCACCAAGGAAGACTTTGGCAGGTGGGTCATGATGACATGAGGAAAAAACATAAAACAAGGGCCATGGGGGTGTTTGTATGTGTCATGCAGTTGATCCATGTAGAAAGGAACCAACCTGGATGTCATCCCAGGAAGGAGAAGCTTCAGAAATTTTAGTTCCACTACTCCAGTCACCCCACCATAGACACAATATTCATCACCAACTGTCACTTATAACTGCCAGTTGTTCTTGGAGTGCAGAATTTAATGGAAATACTATCTGCCCTATCCTTTGGCTTGAAGTCTAAGTCTGAGCTAACTGTGGCCCTCCAAGTATTGGTAAACTACTACTCCCATCACCCTTCAACGCTGGCCACAGTGGCCAGTCTAGTTGGGAATGATGGGAACCTGAGGCCAATAACATCCAGAAAGTAAACTTCCAACAGATGAATGTTGGATTGTATGAGTTTTTACAATATTACAGATTATCGGCCACCATGAGGATTGCTTCACTAAAGTGGAAGTGGTGAGCCTTCAAAATAAATATGTGATAGATTTGAGCAGCACAATGAAAGAAGAATAGGATAATATTAAAATCAGCTTTAGGGAAAGAGTAATCATTAACCACGCTGCTGTTTATGCCACCATGTCAGAACTGACTCCAGTGGGGAGGGGTTGTAGTGGAGAAAGACAGAAAAACAGTAAGAAAGAAAGGCACAGAAAAGAAAAAGGCAGCCCTGTTACCCCAGAAAGTCTCAATTTTCTTCTGCATCAATCTTCAAGCACTTACTTATATGCCTGCCAGAACCTCCCTAACATTCCTGTCAGGGCTCTCTTTTATGCTGATGACTGTTTGAATTCCTGCAAAGAAATTACAGTCTGTTAGAGCTTGTTTCTTTGCAATGGGTTTCTTTTGTGTATGTTGAACTGTGATCAAATTTGTCAATGGTTTCAATAGGGGGAAAAGAGGAAGGAAGGAGGCAGTGGGGGAAGAGAGTGATGGAAGCTGCAGGCAGTGACTGGAGAGCCATATTAGTATATTTGAAATTGTGTGTGCTCAGTAATATGAAATAAACAAAATGGATGTGGATTATGGAGGAGAAAAAGGAGTGCAATGAAAATAGGCACAAAAATAAATGGCATCATCTACTGTTAACTATATCAAGGAAGGCCAGGATTTTGCAGAATAGCAGAACGAATCTCTATCAAAGAAAGGGAAAGGGAAAGGAAAGGAGTGTGAGAGAGAGAACTTCAAATCAGGAATATGAAAAAATTGTATGGAAAGCCATACTAGGACAAAGAGAGACTTTAGGGGGCAAAACATGGTTAGGCATAAGTTTTATTTCCACCACATAAAACAAATTATTTCAGCCCATAGGTTGTGTAGTTAGCTTAATTACACATATAACTACACATAAAGGTCAACCTTATTGCATTAAAATCGAAAAGAGGAAAAGGACTGTGTTCAGCAAGACTTCATTGCCTGGAAAATTAGGACAGTGTGGGATGGGGACCATAGCTATCCACACCTCACTGGGATGGAGAAGAAATACATTAAATTTCAATTCTGAAATGCCCATTCTGCACCCAGGAGACTGACAGAGAAATGGAACACATCTTGTGACAGAAATCAATGCTTTTTCAAAGCCTGGAAGCTGTTTTGTTGGGGGGAGGGAACTATGCATACGAGCCATACATAGTTTCAAAAATGTTGTCAAACAAATCTGTGTATACCTAAAATAAATATAAATAAAACATGATGAGTTGGTATAAAAATCCTTAATAAAATGAATCAGTGTTGTCAGTTATGCACAATATCACATACTGTACAAAGTTTTTGGGGGAGGGGGAGGTCTTGCATTCCAATAAGAAATGTGAACAGAAGGAAATAAAGATGCAGTTGGGAATCTAAGGAACTCAAGAAGAATTAGACTAAGAGATCTTTGCATGACTACACAATTAATCCTTTAACATGGTTGTCTTGAGAGCAAAAACTTGCCTTGCAAATGAATGACTAAACTATTGCTGTAGAGCTGGATCCCAGGTAGCTTAATTAGGGCGTTTATACATGACCCCTAAGCTGCGCTGCAAATGGCTCCCAGCTCCGGAGCTTAGAAATGTTTTCCCACCAGCTCCGGAGTTTGGAGACAATTAAGTGCAACCCCGCCCACTTTACCGCGACCCAGCGCACTTTTCTTGTACCTTGTCTTTGGAGGTGAAAAAAATTTGATGCGGATAAGAGTGCCGGGCTCTCCTAGCTTGTCTGTTGTTTTTTTGCCTCCCGCCCCTTTAAGAGCTCCTTGAGACGGAACCAGGAAGTAACGGGGCTCGTGGCAAGTTCGACCGGCATGGGCAGGTTAGTAAAGGCTTCTTTTGTCCTTTTTTCCCCTCTCCCCCCTCACACCGACAGGAGCAGGAAGTGCTGAGGGGTGGGGACACAGGAACAGAAACAAACCCCCAAGGTCTCTGGTCCGAATTTAAGGGACCAGCGGATCTTAGGGATTGTGTGAAAAGGCCCTTAGTGAGCAGCTGATATAGTTGCATCACCACACCACTCTATGAATAACCCAAAACATCCAGAGTTTGTTCAGAAGGTATGGCTCACCTTTGTATCAAGTGAGAACACTGGTCTTAACATTACCCAAGCCACTTATTTTCTGTTGATAGCAACATTGCCATAGGGGGTACACTGCTGGAAGCTGCATTCCATCGGTAGGCAGAGTATAAAAACAAGTGGTAAATGTAGACAGGGCCCAAAATTGTTAATTGTTGTGCCAGCCCATGTTCTCTTCTTCTTCTTCTTCTTCTTCTTCTTCTTCTTCTTCTTCTTCTTCTTCTTCTTCTTCTTCTTCTTCTTCTTCTTCTTCTTCTTCTTCTTCTTCTTCTTTGGTGATTCCCGCCCCCTTCAAATTAACCTCTTTCCCCCATCAAATGGCAGGCAGGGCTTGGGGGAGGGAAAAAGGTTTTTTTAAAAAAAGCCTGAGGCTTTAATCATCCTCCAAATAGGCCACTAGACTTCTCCCAATCTTCCTGGAAATGATACAGTAGTGTAGTCCCAGATAAATATTTGCCTTACAATGGTTCTAGAGGGTGTTCTCCTAGTAGTACAGTAATGAACCCCTAAACTTTAATTTTTGCACTTCTAAATTAACTTTTGCAAGTCAAAAATTCTACTCTGTGCTAGAAGTCCCTATAGATTCTGATACTTTGAAAAACCCCAAAGGACCGGCTCTATTGTGTTTTTGTTTTTGTTTTCTTTTTTGTTTTGTTTTGTTTTTTTAGGTTTCCCATTCAGGGTTCTGGTGTTAAAAATGTAGGAAAGGCTTGGTGAAGGAAAGAGAAGAGCTGCAGAAATGAGGCAATGAGAGGACCCAGGGTGGGGAGAGCTGGCACTGCCTCTCAACTGGGATTTGCCTCTCTGCTGAATCTCTCTTGTTGTTGTCTAGTTCTAGTTAGGGACAAGACTTTAGGGTTAATTTGAATGGGGGGAATTACCAAAGAACCTTTTGTTGTTGTTGTTCAGCTCCCTCCACACAAGTGCCTGCCGGAGCCAGCCTGGAGAAGGAGGAGGAGGAGGAGGAGAATGACGACAATAAAGTAGGGAGACAACAGGGGGCAGTGGGAAGGGAGCCTGAATGGCAAGTTGTGGGGAGGAAGCTGCACTTTCTTTAGACAGCCATAGGGCTTTCTAAACACACACACACACAAACACCCCAATCAGTTCATCAGTTCGTGGTGGGGAAGATATGTGGTTCCTCAACTTTGATGAATCATGACCCACAATGGCCTGCCATTTTAGTGATTTGTCCCCACCTCTAGTTTATATATAAGGGTCAGATACAGATAAGCTAATGGATGAACTCTGTCCATATTTTTGGCACCCTTTCTTTTGGAATCCAGAACCTTACAGATTTCAGATTCTTTCAAATGGGATAAGCAAGGAAATAAACACTCAAAGGAGTCTCTTTTGGGTTTTTTTTTTTTTTTTGTATTCAAATTAACCCTAAACTCTTGTCTCTAACTAAAGCTAGTCATTTTATCAGTAACAAAATAGATTTTTTTTACATTGCCTCCGAAAAGGCATATATGGCTCCTTCTTCAAGTTCCCAACTCACCACAGTAAGTAGCACTATCTATTCTACCACCTTGTTTCTTCCATGTGTGTAGAGAACAAAAGCCTTGTTCAGAGAGTAAGAAAATGGTTGAATATGCAAGGAAGACTAAATGCCTAGGCTTGATTGCCTCTCACCTTCACCGTTGCAATGTAAGAGTCCGAAGACAAAACTCTCTGGTAGACATTGAGCCTATTGATGGATTCGGGGAACCTGAAAAAATCAGAGTCCCTAAATAGTAATTTCTCAGCCTTTATCTTATTAAAAGTAATTGGAATGTTGTTATCATTTCTTTTCTAATTAAAAAAATATCAGGACTCTACATGCTGCTGGTTTATAGTATGAAGCAGACTTACAGTACAGTGTGTACTGAAGTGAGGCTATAATCCTCTACTACTAAAACAAAAACATTCAAAAGCAACCAAAAAAAAGTAATTAAAATAACTACTATTGCACTACCACAGGCATTATATTTAATTATCAAGTCGTTATGGCTTAGTTGTGACATAAATTTATAAGCTTTAGAAGCATGTGTCATTGGTTCCAGGGGCATTTTTTCCATGCCATCTTGACCCTTCTGTAGGGAAGGTGCCTCAAATAGCAGATTTCAAAAGTCACAGAATGATAGCAAAACATTAGTTGCATTTTTACAGCTAAGTCAAGGAAGAGGCATTAATCAGCCATTCTATCTCAGGTACCAAAATCACCTCACTTTTTGTATCACACATCCTGATTTGGGAAAGTGGCCGGGGTTTTTTTCCTCAGGGAACAAAACATCTTGGATTGGGTCTATTTCTAATCTCATCACATTTTGACACTACACGTTCTGGACATGTCCTCAAAAGCAGAAATGTGGTTCCCCACCCCCACCCCCAAAAAAGATTTGAATGGCTATTCTATATTAAATGCAGATTACTGCCTGCAGTCGTACTTCATGTTCCGTACTCAAAAGCACAGATAACACAAAAGATCTGAATCATTCCTACCAGTATCATGCAAATTCCAGCACACAACCATCAGGAAAAATTAATGCAGATTGGAATTGCTGTCTTGCATCACATCTCCATTTGTGTTTGATGATCAGTACCTTGCACAATTAAGGAGCTGTCTTTTTCCTGAGGATCTGGTGATGATAATAACAGACTTTCTGCTCCTTTCAGTGAATAAGATTGGATTATTCTAGAAACTAAGGTCAATGATTTTTGTAATATCTATATGCTAAAATGTTTCTTCATTTGTTAAAGAAAGGAGAGGAGGATGAACGAAATCATAAGCATTTAAATATATACATACAGTACATGAATACACACATCACAGCACAGCCAGTGTCCTAAAAATACATCACTCTTCCTAGTGTTGAGTCACAATTGGACATAATGAAATTCTCAGAGATGCTTTTGGGGTCCCCTGAGACCCCTCCCAAAACATTTCTTGTTGGGCCAGGATAAAATAATTCATTTCCAGGACATTTAAAAGAGCCAGACACACAACTCAGGCTAATTCTCCTGGGTTGACAGTCTATATCCACTGTGGTCTCAGGCTCGGGGGGGGGGCAGTCACAGGTGACCATCTCCACACCCCAGGACACCCCTCACACCTCAAAATAATTACAACCCTCTTACCTGTATGAACATATTGAGTCTTAGCCTCCTTCCTAGTTCCCCTTCCCTCCTTCTTTTTCTCTGATCTGCTGCTTCTGGGGGCTCTCTCTCTCTCTCTCTCTCCCTTTCCCTCCCCCCCTCTCTCACACTCTCTAAACCACCCTCCCTGGGTCTGCTTAAAATGTGCTCCTACACTGCTTCCTACCTCCCCCTTGGGGCACCATTTTGGGCACAGGATCATGGCATAAGGAGAAGGAGAACATGGTGACTCCTGAGGATGGTTGTGCCTTCCAGAAAGAACTCCAATCATCAATGGAATAAGGACATGGGCCCCTGCCCGTACACAGATTATCTCCAGCCAGAAGGCTTCCATTGTCTCACCTCCACATTAACCAGGAAGTTCCATCTCACAGCTCAAGATTCCTTTGTTGACTCTCCAAGCCACCTATTGAGTTGATAATTACACAATTACACGGACTCTTGAACAATGCTTTCTCCCCTTCCCTTATTCTCACACTTCGAATGGCCCATCAAAGAACACAGAAGGCCTGGCCACACCTGGCAAACAGGTTAATCTGGCATCCTGCTACAGGACCTGGGAATGCCTCGAGACCTCCCCCAGGAGACCCTCTGGGCTGTCCCCTTTGGATGCCTCCTGAGGACCACCCCTTGCCCGGCCCAGGGGAGGTGAGCACCCTGTGGGAGGGAAGGGGGAAAGGTATAAAAATCTGTTACCATTTTTTTTGGGGGTGACCATCTTGCACGGCCTTGTTGTGGGTTAGACATGGGCACGACTTGCCGAAATTCTCGTTTCCATTTCCATTCCTTGTTTCCATTACGCAATGGAAACGGAAACGACAATTACTCCGCCAGAACTCGAAATTGAACCGAAAAAAGAAAAATTGGGTCTGATCTGTCATTGTCGTTCCTGGCATTGCAGCGGTCGCACGATGCCAAGCGGCACAGAAAAAAACTTTTAAAAATAAAAAACCCGATTCCCGGCCAAAAAAGCAGGCGAAAATATGCCTGCCTGAGTGAGGGCATCTACCAGAGGGGTGGTTTCTGGGGGGGGGGTCCCCAGCCTACCCCCCTCTCCTGTCCTGGGCTGCTCTGGTGGGGGGCATCCTCGTCGTCTCGCCAACTCGCCATGCCATGCGGTGCGGGCGGGGGATCCAAAATGGGGTGACCGCAATATTTATTTTGAAATCGTGGTCCAAAAACACACCAAAGCACCACAGAAACATGTGAAAATAGCTATTTTAAAACTGCCTGAATTTTTACAGTAGCAGCAGTGGGTTTTTCTTGCAACAAAACGTCTCCATTGATTTTATTTTATTTTCTTTTTATTTTTTATTTTTTTACACCTGCACAATGATGGGCTGGCCATGGGAGTGGACCATGCAAATTTTTGGAGCCATTCCACCAATTGCATGGCCACTTGGCCAGGTTTTGACCGAGACTTCTGGGATGTGCCAGTAGGGCATAAAAAGCCCACTAACCCTAACCCTAAACCTAACCCATACGCCAGTACACTGTCCTTCTTAGTGGGTAAGAGAGGCACCCAGAGGTGCACCCCACTAACTCACCCTAACCTTACCCGTAACCCTAAGCCGAGCCCTTGTGCTAACCCTAGCCCAAGCCAGATCTGTGTACTTGCATTGCACTACAGCAAGTACACTTTCCTTCTTAGGGCCTTTTTACATGACCCCTAAGATCCGCTGGTCCCTTAAATTCGGACCAGAGATCTTAGGGGTTCGTCGCTCTTCCTCTGTCCCCACCCCCCTCCGCACTTCCTGGTTGCTGGCTGTGTGAGGGAGGGAGAAAAAAGAAAGAAAAGAATGCCGTCTTACCTCCGTTTTGTTCCCGGCAGCATTCAGATCTCTTAAAGGGGCGAGACACAAAAAAAGAACAAACTGAAGCCAGGAGAGCCCCGCACTCACTATCCTTACACCGGATCAAATATTTGTCACATCCAAAAAGCAGGTACCTGAAAGCTGCGCTGGGACGCGCTAAAGTGGGCAGGGTCGCACTTAATTTCCTGTTAACTCTGGAGCTGGTGGGTAAACATTTTTAATCTCTGGAGCTGGGAGCCATTTGCCCTGGAGTTTAGGGGTCGTGTATAAACGCCCTTAGTGAGTCAGAGGGCGCCCATAGGGGTCCTCTCTCACTTTGTTCCTCCCCAGCCCCAGCCCAAGTGCACCGTATGCCAGTGAGTCACAGTAGATGCACCCAAAAGAAAGAGAGGTGCCTCTGCCTGCCACTGCAACTTGGTATGCATATCCAATTGGCTACGCGTACCCTTTTGTAGCGGGCCAGAGGAGGCACCCACCCCAGAGAGGTGCCTCCAGGAGCCCGCTACCACCCCCCAAACCAGTACTAATGACAGACAAAAAATGACAAACGAAATGACAGATTTTTGAAAAATTTCACGACAAACGGAAACAAGCCGAAACGGGCCGGCTCCGACACACGAAAACTCGAAATGTCATTTTTGCTGGTCATGCCCATCTCTATTGTGGGTTCGTTGGCCTTACCGTTCTTTATTGAGCCCAATAAACCGGTAATTCTCTGGACCTCTCTCATGCTAGATTTCTTTCATTGGGTACTCGGGGAATCTAGCAGCCTTTAGCTTGGGCTAGCCAAGCTGGGAAAAAATACTGAACATAGCACATTGCCTTATAAGACATATTGTGGAAAATGCAGTATGGTGGTCAAGCTGACAGAACTCTTGCTGATTCCAAAAATTGCCACAATAAGAAAGAAAGAAAGAAAGAAAGAAAGAAAGAAAGAAAGAAAGAAAGAAAGAAAGAAAGAAAGAAAGAAAGAAAGAAAGAAAGAAAGAAAGAAAGAAGTGCTACTCATGTTGCAGTGGTTATACTCAGTACTGCAGCCAAAACTGCTCATGATCTAGGGCCCAATCCCAGGTAGCTGGCTCAAGATTCACTCAGCCTTCCATCCTTCTGAGGTCAGTAAACTGAGTACCCAGCTCACTGGGGGGTTCGGGTTTGGGTTTGGGTTAGAAAATACTTTAAGTGCTATGGTGCAATATATAAAGAGTAAGCTTAGCACTGCTTTCTTCTTTTTACTACTACCACTACAAATGCAGGATCCTTTTTGAGAATTGGCTAGGGACTTTATCCCCCAAGTAGATACATATGATGAAATCCTCCCCTTACTCCCATTATCTAGTTGCAGATAAGCTGGCAAATTAAGAGAGGCCATTAATAAGAAGCTGAGATGTTTGCTGTGGCCTGCACTTCTTAAGGAAAACACACTGAATTAAATGCAAATGATTTGGAGCAGTGAGCCAAATCAGATTGTAAAGAGGATGATAGAAAATTAGATGGGGGAGAAACCACAGCTGACCAATTTATATATCTAGTCACTGCACTTTCTACTCTTAGCTTTTGAAAGCTGGGCTTTGAATCCTTGTGCACTCAAGTACATTACTGCTGAATTAGGGCTAGCAACTTTCCCCTGAAAGACTTCTGAATTGCAACATCCATTTATGGCAGGCAGGAAGGCAATGAATTATGTTCTCCATGCAGGGTATCACTCTACCTATTGGATTTGGCAAATGCAAGTGTATTTCATTTCAGTTTGCTTTCATTTGCTTGTAAACTGCATATTCAGAATGGAATATATTGATTTTTTTAAAAGGAATGCAGAAAAAAGAAGAAAACCCTTGTAGATTTCCCAGATATTACAAACAAAATAAAGTAACAAACTTTTTTCCATTCAGCACTTCAATGCCAGGTCGCTGTCTCTCAAAATGGCAGCAGCTGAGGAGAAAGAAGAGGCAGCAAGACCAGGAAGAGAAGTGATGGGGGCAGTTGGTGGTCAGGTGGCAGAGAGGATGGAGGCATTAGGTTCTGCTCCCCTGCAAACACAAACTGGAAAAATGAAACATGAACTGATTCAGTTTCTGGGATTCCCAGGTGGTTCATGGGTAGCCACAACCACACTAATTTGTTGTTTTTCCAGTTCATGCCGATCTTTATTTCCAAAGCTTTTTAACCTATTTTGGTACCTGGGGTACAGAATCCTACAAAGGACAATTTATTGAATAAACTTGACAAAAAGCCCAGTTTAAATAACATTTGTTTTGAAGTAAAATATCTTTTTTTTTGGGGGGGGGGTTGTTTACATTTTGAAATTATTGATTTCTATCCACTCAGGATAAGATTGTCCCTGCACAGGATTAAGTTATATAAATGCCATGTAAATGATAAATAAATGACTACACTGAAGGCTTCAAAGAACTTTCGAAGAAACTAATTTGATACTTCTTCACAGGAAATACCAATATCCAAAATATATAATACAAGCATCAACATAGAAATCTCTTGTATAATAATGGAACTGCACTCTGCAATCATTATAGCAATGGTACCTCATAATTAATATATCGATAGAAGTCCAACTGTAACATAATCCACTTAACTAACATCTGAAGAAAAAGGCGGAATGCAACATTCAGAGTTTCCTTTCAATGAATCCTCTTACAAACCCACCCACTCCAGAGTAAATTTGATAGTGTAAACCGTTAAGTCAGCATGGATAGTATCCACTGCAGACTGAGTAGTGCAATTCAATTTAACTTGATGCCAGCATAACTATAGATGATGATTTAGGGCAGTGGCAAATTGCCAATAGTTAAGAAGTAAGGGGTTATATTTCTTGTTGAACTCCAGTCATGTGATTTGGTGTGGGACAAGAAATGTGTCTGCATGACTGGATGATGTCATTGGGTTCCCTGCTGATGCTGCCTTGTTGCAAGAGAGAGACTGACCATTGCGACCTTAGGTTGGTGCTGACTGGTTGAAGGAAAGAGATAGGTCATTGTGACTCATGATGTTCCATTGTGACCTTTGGTTGATTCTGTCTGCTTCAGGAAGAGGCACAGAGTAGTCACTGTGATCCTATGCCAGTGCTGCCCGCTTGAAGGAAAGGGACACACCAGGATTGTCATTGACCATTCAAAGAAAGATCTGAAACTTTTATCAAGATCAAGGTATTTTGATCGAACAACTTTCTTGGGGTGTTTTGTTTTTTTAGTTCTACTTAGAATCAGGTTGTTGTTGGTTTGTTTGTTTTGGAAAAGCAATAAATCAGAAAGCTTCTGGCTGGCTGGTAAATCAGTGAAACTCTGTAGTCTTAAACAATGAGAGAAAATCCTGGTTACGCCACTGTCTTCTTTTTTTATACCAGGGTACGGAAGTGGTTCTTAAATAAAACAGAATGTTGTTCCCTTAGACAGGACTCATCAGAGCGCAATGACTATATGGGATATGAGCAGAATCAATTCGCAGTTTGCACATGCTGCCCTGCCCTGCCCATGTGGTTTAACCTTGACCTACAACTGAGGCCAACTCAAGCAATAAGAAGGCAATTCACAGCAGGTGATTATTCATCCCTCATTGCCCTGCTGGGACTCCAGGCTACGGTACCAATTAGAGAGGATTTCTCAACAGCTCAGTTGAAAATCCTCCAGCTCTTTCTGCTTCAAGGTTTTACAATAACTTACCACAAGGAGAACTGGAAACTAAATATAAGGAAGCACCCCAAAGGAAAATCTTGCCCACTAGGTTGCAGAAAGAAAGAAAGAAAGAAAGAAAGAAAGAAAGAAAGAAAGAAAGAAAGAAAGAAAGAAAGAAAGAAAGAAAGAAAGAAAGAAAGAAAGAAAATGAAAGGCTAAGGCTGTATTAAGCCTTCTTCAGAAATGTTTTGCCATCTTATCAAACTTCCAACTCCTCTTGCAAATGCCACAAATGTTTTGTCTTTTCTGAAGCTCTGACATGACCTTGAACATGACTTTGAGAAATGCCAGCAGGTCCTTTCACACCCCCCCAATATTCTTACCAGTCTTTCCCTTACGTATGACAGTCTAAATCAGTGGTTCTCAACATGTGGGTCCCCAGATGTTCTTGGACTGCAACTCCCAGGAGCCTCCACCACTTGCTGTGCTGGAAGGGGTTTCTGGGAGTTGTAGTCCAGGAACATCTGGGGACCCACAGGTTGAGAACCCCTGGTCTAAATCAAGATGGGACTATATTTGGCCCTTCAAATGCATTAGACTTCACCTCCCCATATGCCCCATGGTGGCGAGAGAGGAGGTTGCAGTATAAAAATGTTTGACAGCATTCCTTGAAATCAATCCAGTAATGCAGCTTGCATGTGGTGACCCGTCAGTGCAAGATGCTCACCCACCCCCAGGTACACAGCCTCTATTTTTGCAGCCTTGGTTTGGAAACACAAAATGCTTCTGATACAAGCCAGGATTGGTGGAGGGGTTCCTGTACACCTCTAGGGATCTCAGAAGAGCTTCCTCTCTAGTTTTGATGACCTAAGGATCATTTAAAATAAAAAAATGAAAAGGAATATAAGAGTTGGAGTGGATTTATGAAACTCTAGGAAACACTGATGCTGTGAAACTTGGAAGAATTGGATTTTATCATGAATTATAAAGCACTGTGTTGGATCAGAGCAAAAGTCTAAGTTATCTAGTGGCCCCTTCATATGACAGCCCACAGCCTGCCTATGAAACACCTCTATGAATAACAAGGGAATAATAGTTTCTTTTGTCCTCTCTTGGCTGCTCTGCAAATGGAAGAGCTAATAAAGGCCTAGAATCTTTGTTTCATAAACACCATGGTGAATTTTTGAGTTGCTCTTCCCCACCACCACACACACACACACACAGTGATATGGCTCAAATGAATAATATGCAGGTCCTGATCTATCATGATATACTGTACATGACATTTTCTTGCAGTTAATGTTGACCGTACAGATATTTGGCCCCTCTGCACTGCTTGGCATTTGGAAGGGCCAATTAAAAATACTAAAAAGCTTAGTTTTAGATTATCTTGCTCTGAAATAATACAGAGTATTACAACATACACTTTTAACAGGTTATATCAATATACAGTGGTACTTCAATTTATGAATTTAATCCATTCCGAATGCATGCTCTTAAGTCGAACTACTCTTATGTGGGGGTACCTATCTAAAAATTGAAAAAATAAGTTAAAAATTGAAAAAATGAAAAAAATTGTAAGTTGAGCAGACCATATCTAAAATTTGTAACGCAGTAGTTAAAACGCAAACATCTTTCCGCTCTTAAGTCGAATTGCTCTTAAGTCAAGCTGCTCTTAAGTCAGTGTACCACTGTATGTATAACTTGACATATTAATACATGTTTCTCTCTTCACACAATCATACAATCATACAATCATACAATCATACATACATACATACATACATACATACATACATACATAGTAATAAGTCACTTTTTCCCTAAAAAAATTTTTTTCCACAGCAGTTTACCAAAATATCACTTAGCCTATGCCTTCCCTATTGTACTCGTCATCCTCTGTTTTGTGTGGTTTATGGTTAATTTTTTTCTCCCTAGTTTTTCAACAGCTAATTTAATATTACCCTACATTTATCTAGTGACATCACCAGGTGGCACATTGACAAACAGTTGGAAGTGACTGGAAAATGGCATGCATATACCACTTTAGCAATATGCACACACACACACACACACACACACACACACACACACACACACACACACACACACACACACACACACACACACACACACACACACACACACACACACACACACACACACAATGAGGCATCACATGTAGCTTACAGAACCAGAACAAATGCAGTAGTGCCTCATAAGGCAAATTTAATTTGTTCTACAGGTTTTTTCATCTTATGAAAAATTTGTCTTAAGAGGCACGATTTCCCATAGGAATGCACTGAAAACCAATTAATCTGTTTTGGGGGAACAGATTAATAGGTTTTCAATGCATTCCTATGGGAAGGCTGTCTAAAAACCCCTCAATCAAGGGACAATGGAAGGCTGTTCCCTCCCGCAGCTGACAGATAACCTGATTTTTACAACTCAGAGCTGTCAAAATCAGGTGTCTGTCTTGGTTGTGTGGAAGAGCCTTTGGCTGCCAGTGACTGAAGGGCAGCCACCTCCTCTTCACCCATGTCTCTGCCACTGCCACTTCCCTTGCAATTGGGTGGGCATAACAGGGACCCAGCAAGGGAAGCGGTGGCCGCTGTGATCCGCCGCCGCTTCCCTTGCAAACAGCCCTGGCTGAGCAAGGGTCAATGGTACCTTGTAAGATGAATTGAACCCATAGGGAAAAATTTGTCTGATGAGTTTTTCCTATTTCTGGAAATTCCATTTGTCTTACAAGTTTTTCGTCTTATGGATCATTCTTCTTAATGGATACCACTATAGCAAGAAATCTATTGACTGAACTGACAGTAAAGTGAATGGGCCCAGCTGTACATATACCATGCAACTATACATACAAATATATCAATATAAAAAGGAGGAAAAAGAAATGATTCAAATGGTTTGTATGATTAGGCCCTTCATTTTTTTATGTTTTAGTCCATATTAATTTAGATGGCTTTTGCCATTATATGTCTAATAAGCAGTTACACTTCGTTTCCTTAACTCACTAGCTTTTTGTTGTCAGTGCATTAATTAAAGGTGAGATGACAGATTTATAATAACTGACTTCACTTGACACTAGGGAAGGACTTTGGGATAATTAAAAGATTGGTCCCAATTAAAAGAGAGAGATTATAGAAGGAGCTAACATTTTGATCCAGTCATTAGCAGTATTGTCCAGTATCCTGTTCAGTACTGATGTGCGTTCAGAGCCCTTATTGTGGAAACTGTCATAGTGATCCATTAAAGTGTTGGTCATATACAATCTGGCACATGCCTGCTCTGCTACCTTACAGATCACCATGGCAGCTTCCAGAACTGGATCTCTTCACACACAAATACTGAAGAGAATACTATCTGGACAATCAGTTCCAACTGAAATACAATATCCAACCATCATAAAAAAAAAGTTTAGGGGCATTCATTCAGCTGTGTATGAAATCCAGTAGCAGTCATTACCAGAGCAGGCTTCTTAGGTCTATGGAACTTATATAGGTGTTAATTGTCAATATCCTCAACAATTCAATAGGCCTACTCCAGCTGTGACTTAATACTAGACTTTGCCATAGAATATTTACTTGGAATAGGTTGCTGGGTGTTAGCTTTTGTTTTGTTTTTTATGCTGGACCTTATTATTTTATTTTCTTCATTTTTCCTAAATTGTGTGATTTAATTTTTCTTACTTGTAATACATTTGACTGGATAATACTTTTTAAGCTTTTTGAAAAAAAAAGGTTTGGTAGCTTTTTACTGCATTTAAGAATCTTGAACTCGCCTTTGGTAATACACCTTTCCTCTTTTTCTGGGAATTTAGAATTCTTATGGTAGCTGGAGTGGAGAGGATATAATGGCCTTTAACATTTACTACATGCTTTCTTGCATCCTGTTTAAGAAAATTGTACTAGAGGATGTCTTAGGAAATCTTGATTCTTACTTTGCTTTCTTTAGTGGTACTACGTATCTTTCACATTGGTTAATATATTGTTACAGTGCTTTAATTATTTTGTAATACTTCATGTATTACTTGTTCATTGACATTAATGATCACATTATAACTGCTTCATTTGCTATGATTTAAACATTAATGTTACTCCTGTATTTGCAATAATTTCTTTGCTTTTACTTTTGTATTAATACCTACAACCTTTTTACCATTGTGTCTGTAATTTTAATACATTTTGTATTGGATTGATTCTCTGTGTAGCACTTGTTTAATGAATTCCAGTGTGGTGTAGTGGATAGGAGTGACTGGACTCTGGAGAACAGAGTTTGAATCTCCATTTGGCCATGGAAATTCACTGGAGGAGAGGAACTGATTTGAGCAGAGCACTATGACTGAAAAATGCAGCTTTATTTGATGCCAGTGGAGCCCTCAAATCACCATAGGTCATTGATGAGCAGAATTTAGGGTCAATGACACGAGTGTGTTTAATGTATGTCACATCATGAATAACACCAAAGCCCACTGAAAATAATAATATAGTTGCAAAGAGAAGAACAGAAGAATCATGGCTGTGAAGTGGCAAGGGAAATACACGAAGAGAAACGGCAATGTTCATGTGAACACTGATTACTAGACATGGGCACGACTTGGCGAAATTCTCGTTTCTGTTTCCGTTTCTCGTTTCCGTTACGTAACGGAAACGGTAACGACAATTACTCCGCCAGAACTTGAACTCGAACCGACTAAAGAAAAATCGGGTCTGATTTGTCGTGGTCGTTCCTGGCATCGCAGCGATCTCACGATGCCAAGCGGCACAGGAAAAAAGTTTTAAAAATAAAAAAACCCAATTCCCTGGCAAAAATGAGGCGAAAATATGCCTGCCTGAGGGCACCTACCAGAGGGGTGGTTTCTGGGGGGGGTCCCCTCCTCTCCTGGGCTGCGCAAAGTGAGCATCCTCGTCGAGTCGCACTCGCCACGCCAACTCGCCAAGCGGCATGGCAGAGAAAAAAGTTTTAAAAATTAAAAAAAAAAAAATTCCCGGCCAAAAAAGCAGGCGAAAATATGCCTGCCTCAGTGAGGGTGAGGGCACTTACCAGAGGGGTGGTTTCTGGGGGGGTCCCCGGCCTCCCCCCTCCTCTCCTGGGCTGCGCAAAGTGCGCATCCTTGTCAAGTCGCACTCGCCACGCCAGCTCGCCAAGCAGCGCGGCAGAGAAAAAAAGTTTTAAAAATAAAAAAAACCAGATTCCTGGCCAAAAAAGCAGGCGAAAATATGCCTGCCTCAGTGAGGGCACCTACCAGAGGGGTGGTTTCTGGGGGGGTCCCCAGCCTCCCCCCTCTCCTCTCCTGGGCTGCGCATCCTCGTCATCTCACCAACTCGCCATGCCATGCGGTGCAGGCGGGGGATCCAAAATGGGGCAACCGCAATATTTATTTTGAAATCGCGTGGTCCAAAAGCACACCAAAGCACCACAGAAACATGTGAAAATAGCTATTTTAAAACTGCCTGAATTTTTACAGTAGCAGCAGTGGGTTTTTCTTGCAACAAAACGTCTCCATTGATTTTATTTTATTTTATTTTATCTTTATTTTTTTACACCTGCGCAATGATGGGCTGGCCATGGGAGTGGACCATGCAGATTTTGGAGCCATTCCATCAATTGCATGGCCACTTGGCCAGGTTTTGACCGAGACTTCTGGGATGTGCCAGTCGGGCATAAAAAGCCACTAACCGTTGCCCGAACCCGAACCCGAACCCGAACCCGAACCCATACGCCAGTATACTGTCCTTCTTAGTGGGTCAGAGAGGCACCCAGAGTTCAAAGACACCATAGGAGTGTTTGCTGGCTCATGTCCGGGTTTTGAAGGCCTAGAGGACTCTGAGAGGTGGGAGAAGGCGAAGGTCCCATAGGTAGCTATTGGCCAGAGGGGGGCTTCTGGAGGTCGTCACCTCGTGGTGACACTAATTTATTATTCGTTGAATTCCTTTCAGGCCTGGGTCTGGGGCGAGGCCGGCTCCAGGCCCAAAATATTCTTCCACCTTACTGTAAGCCCCCCATTGTTAGGGGCAGTAAAGTGTTATATGTTAATAAAGTGTGGCCCATGTTTTCATCCACTTATCCGTGTCTCGCCTTGTTTCTCTGGGATGATTGGTCAAAATGTTTGAAGTTAGTTTGATCCTAAATGGATAAGTACAAGCTTTTAGTTTAAGAAACTGCCTGTTCCTGGTGGAAACAAACAAACAAACAAACAAAAAACATTCTAGAATGCACTTGTTGCCAGCGCTTTGGAATGTCCTTGCAAGAAGGTGGCTACAGAGATGGTTGTGATGAGCACCTGCACATCCCTAACTACCACTACACCACTGGATAGCATTCAGAGATACTGTAGCTCTACCATCTCATTTGTTGTGTAGGTGAACAAACATCAAGATAAGTATTTATGGTAAACATCCAAAATCCCTCTTAGAATGAACAGGAGGCTCCCCCACAATGCAGCAGGATGAATATAACCCACTTTGAACTAAATGAAAAGTACTCAGTCACCTTTTAACAGGATATTCCCTTAAGGCTATTAAGTCCTGAGCCTAAAGTTATTACACCAATGACAACAAGGAATATCTGGAATCTTATACAGTGTCGTATGCTACAGCTAATTGCAGCTAACTGACAAGACACTGGAACACAACTTGATTGTGCACCTTGTCATTTTGCTGTGACAAAAACCTTGTATGAGCACTAATAGGATTCTGACTTTTGTCTCTTCAGCTGCTTCTTGCTTGCGCAGCAAGAGAAAAAGCCCTTTTGTCTGCTGAAGTTGGTGGAAAACATGGGGCCACCTCGCAAAACTGCATCCTTCTTTCAACTTTGTTTAGACCTGTTGCAATCTGTACTTGCACATTTGCCTGCCTCTCAGCTGGTGAATGAATGAACCCAACAAATCAATTGAGTTGGGAAAAATTTGAGATCATGTATATTGTACAAGGTATTATGAAGAATCTTGACAGAATTTGGAACAGTTTCTTTACCTTCTGCAGTACAGAGGTGCCATTCTTTTCTGGCACTGGGTTCTGCCTGCAGCTGGTTATATGGTACAGAGGTGGACAACTTGTAACTCTCCATATATTATTGGACTCCAATTCCCATCATTCTTTATCATTAGCTATAGGGCCAGGGCTGACAGGAGTTGCTGCAAAACAACAACTAGATGGCCTGTTCTTGATTCAACAGGTGAATGGTTTGTAACCAGCTCACAGAAAATGACTTTGGAAAACTGGTAATGAAGAACTTTTCAAAGCTTTCCATAGGATTTGCAAAATAAACAGTGGTTAAATTCTTTTTTATATTGCTACAGCTTGAATGATGTGAACTTGTTTCTTAAAAAATGTAATAAGAAAATTTCATTCATGCCAGGTCACACTTACTTTTTATACATTTCAGTAAAGAGCAGTGCCAAGAAGTTCTAGGAAGAACTCAAGCTGTAACACTCTAGTTCATTTTGCTGTTCTTTTCTTTAATTTAGAGTTGATTATAAAGCATAAAAAAGACAGTTCCAATTAAATTTATACCATATTTCAGTTGCCAATGGCAGATTAAAAATGCAATAATCTCTATGAAAGATTGCAAAAATCCTCACACTTTATATTTTCCCCCAACCAAGCATCAGTAACAGACTCAGGCACAACAAACCTAGAATGATGGATCACATACTTTTGTCAAAGATAATATTCCTTATTAGAATGACCAGAATAAGCAAGAGATACTATTTCAATGTTCTTCATCAAAATGAGGAAAATAAAGAATAGGTAGGTTGCCTGTAAACCCTTTCCACTAAAAGAAAGCAAAAAGTGTTCTGCTTATATACCACCCCATACCAATTCAAGTAGTCTCTGGGTGGTTTATAGTTTTTAATAACATTATGCAGGCTACGCATTGCCCCCCCCAACAAGCTGGGTACTCATTTTACCGACCTCAGAAGGATGGAAGGCTGAGTCAACCATCAGCCTGCTACCGGGGATTGAACCCCAGCTCGTGAGCACAGTTAACCACTGTTCCACAAGGCTTTTAAATTCACTTTTAAAGACTTTTAAATTCACTCCCAAACAATCAAACTTCATTTCCATATTTTTATTTGGTCAAGTAAAGCAACATTTCCTTCAATTTTGTTAAAAATAAAACCCAAATAAGTGGGTGCAGATAGTCTTCACTGAGAATGTCTCAAGGAAATCCAACTTAGATGATGGGATTGGAAAAAGGATTATTTGAGCTATGAACTCGGAAGTGAAAATGCCTACAGCTTATTAAATAATAGGATCCTTTCAATCAGGGGTGTCCTTCGACTAAATCTGGTTCTTTGAAGTTCTCCAGATGGTCATACTCCATACCTAATGATTTATTTTTTTAATTTGGTAGTTACCCATATTCACTGTATGTGTATGTGTGTTCATTATGGAAGACTGAAATTTCTCTTTTAAGGCTTTACTACTTGCAGTAAGTTTTAAGCTAAATATATATTGCCATTTTTGGACCTGCAGGCTTCACCCATCACTGGAATGTGTGCCTAAAAACTGAATCTAGCCTTTGGGCTTTAAAGAATTTTACTTTAAATTGTATATTAACAAATCACTCCATTCCCCTAGTGTGGAAAGCTACTATCTGTGGATGATCCTGTAATGGGAACTTATTTATCATCTCATCCTGCTTGTCCTATGCAGATTCTGAGGCACAGAATAATTTCAAGTGCCTTTCTGTGCCAAAGCCACCTCACCTACATTAGTGACATGAGCAACTATCCCGTCTGGGGAATTTAACGCTTCACTCCATTTTCTTTGATTTTTTTAAAAAATCCATAGTTTGTGCCTACAAGCACAAAACAATAATAGCACAAATCCCATTCATGTGATGTGGTCCAGTAAAAAGGGAATACAATTGGCAGAAGATCACACGTTCAAATTGAATCTTATGTCACATCCCACTTAGGTCTACATACCATCTTGTGCATTGCCTTGGTCACTTGGCCATGCTAGAGAACCAACTAAGCAACCAACCCCCAATCCTTACAAAGATGTCTGCCTAGTGCCTACTATTTTGAAGATAGATTCATATTTTTCGTCTGTGAAAGTTTAATCCACAACGAAAGTACTGTAATGTTGTGAGTGTAATGATCTAACGGATAGTAGATAAAAGGTGATGGGGGAGGGGAAGAGGCGAGTGAGCAAGCAGTGGGTGGAGGGGGAGGGGATCTCAGAATTTGCACCTACCTACTCTGACTGGGAAGGTCACCGAGGCGTCCACAATATCACGGATTTTCCTTTATTGCATGTGGTTAGAGAAACTAAACCCTGCGATAAACAGGGAGCTACTGTATTCTACCTCCAAAACAGAACATCATTGATTTGATGACAAATAAAAGTACCCTGCAGATACTTCAGCAATCAAATACCACCTGAGATCAGAACTACATATATTCCCTCCAAAAACAGGGCAACTTTCTAGGGCATCAGAGAGGTCATTCCAGACTTTAGAATCTAGACAGGCATTGTGGAATTACAGGATTTATTGTCTGTGTTTTGAAGCCCAGATTTTGTAGCAACTGAAATGCCCTGATACCTAACAATAGAAACGAAAAGAGAATTGCAGGCATAAACCATGTCCTGTTCTTTTCTTATATCTTGTATCAGTAGGGATCTCCATAGATGTCACCAGTTCTTATCTGCAGTAACGTTTCATTTATAAATCTGCTTTAGTTCAGTACCGAAGTTAGCTATCTGTTCCTGCTGTCTTATCAAACTTCTGATGTCAAAGCCAGTACCTCTCAATCGCTGTGCTTTCTCTAGGTTCAGAATAATTCCAGCTGCCTTTAAAGCTCCTGGAAAGGCTTCTCATACTGTTATATATAAACGACATCCTTCCCTCCCCTCCTTCCCCTCCACAACCCATGAGTAATGGATTTCAGCTCTCTAATTTATCCAGCTGCACATATCTCGGCTTCCGAAATGCCCAATTTCCTTCTCCCAACAGCACATTTTCTGTCCTGTTCTACATTTTAAAAACATGTGGCCATGCAGACAGGAACCCCCCCCCCCTCAGCCTTAGCCAGCACAGCCAATGGTGAGAGATGGTGTTGTTTGCAGTATAAATATTTAGAAGGTCAAGTTGTCATTTTCCCCCTCAGAGTTTAGAATTTCTTTTAAAATTTCTTTTTGCCATATAATAGAAATAGAGAGAAAATGGAGAGATTATCAGGAGAATAGCTGCAAATTCCCCAGAGTTCACTTTCCCATTAACTGGCACTAAAGTCTCAGTAACTTACCCTGAGACATTTTGTAGGAGAAGGAATAAAATCATTTCTTTTCTTGGAGTTGCTTGGCATTACAAACATGTACTGTATATAGTATACAGTACTGTTTTCTTTACTGCAGGCATGCTTAGCAATCAACTAAACTGTTCAGACGAAACATCTGATTTCAACAGACAAAAAAGTGTGAAAAAACCAGCAGAGAAGTGAGGCTCTCTTTGAGGAGAAAGGGTCCCTTTGGGGAGAAAGGCGGCATAAAAATAAAGTTATTATTATTATTATTATTATTATTATTATTATTATTATTATTATTATTATTATTATTATTATTATTATTATTATTAATTCAAATGTTGATTAGTGCTGGATGGATAATCAGATAATCACCCCAGCCCAGAAAACTCCCTACGATTCACACAAACTACAGGCAGCATGCAAGGTTGCAAATGAAACTCCAATATTTCCTGTATTCACAGCTGCATGAAGATCCAAGAAACTGACATGTTAAAATTTGATGGCAATGATTCTGCTGAATTGCACTGGCATACAGATGAAAGTCATAAAAGCAACCATTGACTTTACCTTTTACAGTATATGCTTCTGGAGGGGGATCTCATTAATGGAAAGGACATGCAGGCTTTTAGGATCAGTGTTCTTTCAAGAATGTACAGTAGGACCCCACTAATTCATTATCCACTGATTCAGTTATCCACGGTTGGCAGAGGAAAATAAATAAATAATTCAGCAGCCACAAATCAAGCTATTATCACAAATAGCATCTGTAAAGCAAGCTACTGTCACAAACAGAAGCCATAAAGCAAGCTACTGTCTCAAAACAGCAGTCATAAAGCAATCTACTGTCAGGAAACAGCAGTTTGGAGATGGGTGGGCAGGCATCCTCTCTTATCCACAATTTTCATTATCCACGGGAAGGCCTGGAAGCAATCCCCAGCGGATACCGGGGTCCTACGGTAACTCTCTTAACTATGCAGGCCTGCAGGGCTTTAGCAGCAAGCATCAATAACTTAGACTACAGCTAACAGGTCCACTCAAAACATATTAAAACCAAGGCAGAGGGACATTCAGGACCAGACACAGCTTTCCACTTAAGTTTGAAGGATGTTATTGTCTTTTCTAGACCAGGGCATGGAAGAAACAGCTCAATACAAGCATTGTAGAAACAAAGGAACCTGCATCTGGTGGTAGTAAAGACACAGCCACTTTCTTTGGACTCATGGTGTTCATGCTTGAATAAAGGAACTTCAGATATGCCAGTGGTTCCCAACCTGGGGGTCAGGAACCCTTTAGGGGGTCAAATGATCATTTCACAGGGGTTGCCATGAGCCAGTGAAGAAAAAGGCAAAAATGGTTTGGGTCTGGAGGATGAGGGGGAGGAAGGGGAAATAGAGTGAGTTACAGCTTGATAGGTTGGAGGGGATGCCAGTCAATGGCACCGGAGGCTGTGATTGGCTGAGGGTGCCTGTAGAGGGAAGTTCTCTATGGCACCTGCGGCAGTGGCCTGCCAACGGGGGCTTGTGGCCTCTTCCAAACAGGGCAAGGGGTCACCACAACATGAGGAACTGTATTAAAGGGTCACGGCATTAGGAAGTTTGAGAACCACTGAGATATGCTGTGTTTTAGAGTGCAATGACAAGATTAAAAACATGGGATTTGTTCTGGTTCTTAAACATGTGAGTTTGAAATATTTTTTACTGACCACTTGATGCAAAGGCTGAACTGAAATAGTCTAGCCTTTTTTGCTCCCAATGTGCCTCCCCCCTCCACCACTGAATCCATGGAGATTCTCAGTCATCCACGTGACGTAATCTGGGAGTTGAGTCATAGCAACTGGACTTCTTTTCTTGTGATATTGAAATGTTTCATTATCCAAGTATCTTCGTCAGTCTGAGGGAAGTTGGTGTGAGGCTTCTGACTTTTAGTACTTGGATGAGTAGCAAAATGTTTTGATCTCACAAGAAAATAAAAGCTTTGGAGAAGGTAGCTGTGTTAGTCTGTGGAAGAATTCCAGGCAAAAATCAAAGAAAAACAAAACAAAACATGTGGCACCTTAAAGATTAACTTTCATATTTTAATGTAACATTTCGTGGACATATCCACTTCTTCAGACATATAGCAGCAGAATGAGGTGTGCCATATAACCTGCAGTGGAATATACGTTTCATGCCAAATATTCATTGCCTATTGTTTGTAGTTGCATGCAAGGCGTGTTGTATGTTGCATGTAACCCCGCTGCCCGATCTGATCTCATGTCTGTTTTTTGTCCTTTGAGGGATTTTTACCACAGAGCCATAAAACAACACCAACCCTATCAACAAACCCAACTTACACTACAAGATCCTAGGCAAAAACTGCTTGCAACTCCCTTTTTTCCCATCATCTCTAAAACTAACCAATTCCCCCTTCCTCTTCCCCCTCCCATACCCATCCTCACCCAGCTCTGTCTCTATAGGAATTTTTATAAGAGGGCTTGCATGCAAATACACCTACAAACAACAGCCAATGGATATTATTTATTTATTTATTTATTTATTTATTTATTTATTTATTTATTTATTTATTTATTTACCACACTGTCTTCCCAAAGTAACTCTGGGTGGTGAACAGCATAACAATAAAACAGATATTGAATACATCAAACCATCAATAAACAAAACAAAAACAAAAACAAAAAACAAGTAACAATACTCAGCAAGATGGCAGCATAAAAATGAAACATATATTTCATTATATATTATATTGCACACATTCTGCTGCTATATGAATGAAGAAGCGGACGTGTCCACGAAACGTTACATTAAAATATGAAAGTTAGTCTTTAAGATGCCATGTTTTTGTCTTTTGTTTTTTTTTTTTTTTTATTCTTACAAGAAAACAAGTTGCCATGACTCAGCTTCTGGACTCTGCCATTGAGGGGCTTTTACTTTTTTCAATTCAGAAGGAGACAAACAGATATTTCTCTGAGTGGTTAATTATGATATGTCCTTATAAAGACCAGGGTGTATCTCTGTACACAGTGTCTTGATGACACAGGTAATTTAGGTATGATGTTCAGGTTTAAGGTGAGGTGAATGAGCAAAAACGAAAGCATTGTGAGCATGAATTGCTATGAAGCTGCTTTCTCATTTAAATCTTCTCAGACTACTACATTTCTAAAAAATATTCTTGTAGAAAAATAATATGGTAAGGCACCTCATATTCTCAGAATGGAGAACATCAAAGGTCTGAACAATAATTTTGTAAAATAAAAAATGATTCACAATTCAGAATGACCATACAGAGTCATCATTTCCCACCATCAATTGGTCATTCCTTTTCCTTACTTCCAAATACAGCATGTAGGAATTACTGATCTCTGGAGGCATAGACTAGTTAAACTAGTTTTAAACCAACTATCCAAATATGGCATCAATATAAGGTAGGACTGTGCATTGGACAAACATTGTGTTTACAGCTATAGCATAGAAAAATTGTATACGGACGAAAGTAGAAATGTACATTTATTGCTTCAGGAAATCTGTTCAGAAGTAATGTAGGTGTCATTTTATACCCGGTTTGCCTTGAGCTAACTTCTGTTTATGGATGTATGATGGTAGTGCTTATGAACACACCACACCCACACACACACACACACACCACACACACACACACACACACACACACACACACACACACACACACACACACAGAGAGAGAGAGAGAGAGAGAGAGAGAGAGAGAGCAATTTAAGTAAAGGAAGAAAGCAGAAGTATAATAATTTACATATCACTGAACCAAGACCTAAGATAACCATGTGCAAATGTCTATCTGTTCCCACACATCACCTCAGCAAGTAGGGTTGCTTATTACATATATTGGTGCCCATATCCATTTACGAGTGCCCAATTTCACTTGATGGGACATACTTCTGAACTGTAAAGCATAGGAAAAACCTCATTCCAGTTCCTCATGCAGGGAAAGTGCAATTATCTTGTTTCCATGTAGAAATCCATCCAGAAACCCCTTTTCAAAAAACAGATTCACAAATACATCAGTGACATCTCTGACTATATTGCTGCAATTTCTGTGTTTTTCTAATAGATTAGAATCTTTTAGGAGAGCTGCTCTAGCAATGTGAAATATCAAAGGAGAACATGTTGACTGAGGAAACCATCCGTTTAAAAAAAAAAAAACCTTGTAATGTTTCCTTTGAATCTCATGATGGGAAAAGTCTTCAATGTAGGATAAGCCATCAAGCCATTGCTTCACTCCCCCAAATTATCCAGAAATTATAAAAGATTTCCATGAGCTCCTGTTCTGACTGCTGTTCTGTTCTGCTACGCCCAGTTCACAATGCATCACAAGAAGAGATAACTTACAGAGCAGCTTGAAGGTACTGTATATATACACAGATAAGATGGACTTGGTTAAATCAGCTTCCTTGTCTGTGGCTTCTTCCCAATATCATTGTCTGACAAGCATCGCTCCATCTTCAAGAAGCCTGGGGGAGATTGGGCAGATTAGTTGAGATTTAGTCTCAGGGAAGACCCTAATATGTTTCATTTCAAAAATCATAATTTTCCTCTCTTCCCGCCCCCTTCTTTATTCCTTTTTGACTGCTCAGCGTGACAATAGTAGCTTAGTGTCAGATACACTGACTGAGGAGTGGCTCTGCAATTTGGAGAGAGCAGAAGCACCCCTTGAGCTGTGAAGCTTTTAATAAAAGAACTCCCAAATTATGAGAGAATAGATCTGTAAATGGCTCCTCCCTGGCATGAGTGATAAAGGGATTGCTTTGAGTTTGCTTCACACATTATATATCATTCATGTAAAATACTAAACCTGAAACAATATCTCAGTTACTTTAAAAATTAAGCTACAAACAGTATCTCATTAAGAGCTAGTTCCCTCCAGCTCAATCAGGGCCAGGCCAAGACAATTTTGCCCCTCTATAGAAGGATAAAAACCTGCATTCCACATTTCATGTTCAGAGAAGCTAACTGACATAGGTTCTTTTCATACAACCCCTAAAGTCCCCGGCAAATGGCTCCCAGATCCGGAGCTTAAAATTGTTTCCCCACCAGTTCCGGAGTTTACAAAAATTAAGTGCGACCACGCCCACCTAAGTGCGTCCCAGCACACTTTTCAAGTACCTGCTCTCCAGGGGTGGAAAATTCCTGATGCGGATGTAATGTAGTGAGTGCTGAGCTTTCCTCACTTCTGTTTGATTTTTTTTGCCCCCCGCCCCTTTAAGAAATACTAAGAGGCTGGAATGCTGCCGGGAGCTGAGCGAGACGGCAGAATGGAGGTGAGCCAGCATTCTTTTCTTCCTTTTTTTCTCCCTCCCCTCACACAGACAGCAGCCAGGAGTGCGGAGGGGGTGGGAACACAGGAACAGCGACAAACCCCCAAGATCTCTGGTCCAAATTTAAGCGGCCAGCAGATCTTAGGGGTCATGTGAAAAGGCCCATAATGGCTGGGCCTTATTTGCTGACTGGCCTACATGAGCAACAGGTTAGTTTGTGGGGGTCCAGGACAGGCCTCATGGTCTATACAGCTCAAAAAAGAGGGAGACAGGCACAGCTCCTGCTCTTGCCTCCTCACATTCTGCTCTCAGAGGCAACCACCCATGCACTCTGTCTAGGATTAACACTCAAACCCTTCACAAATTCTTCACTCTTTCCAGTCACATTTCATACTTACAGTATCTGAAACCCTCCACACAGGTCCTAAGTACTGTATCACACTCTCTTCACTGGCCCTCTGTGAACACTTAACTGAATGTGGTTCTTATTTGAAAGCAGATTGTCCTTGTAATGTAAGAGAGGGCAACATATGTCCTCCAGAACCCCAAATGTATTTCCCCAAGTTTTAATTGATAAAATTGAAGAAAAATATCACCTTTTTGTTCCCTTCAGGAGAATGGGAGATTTCCCCTTCCCCATATTTTAAAGGCTCCCCGTCACCTTGACGCCCTCTACACATCTATAACTAGACATGGGCACGACCAGAAAAAATGACGTTTTGAGTTTTCTTTTTTCGGAATGGGTCCATTTCGGGTGGTTTCTGTTTGTCGCGAAAGGTTTCAAAAATTTGTCATTTCGTTTGTCGTTTGTCATTTGTCGTTTCCACTGCGATTTAGCACGATTTGACTTCCCAGAGCATAGGAGCGTCCCGCAATCAGGGCCAATGCTAGGTGTTTTTGCGCCCTAGGTGGCGGGTGGGGCAGGGTGGCAGGTGGTGGGGGGAGGTGTGGGCGGGCGGCGGTGGCGGAGGGCCATGGGCAGGCAGCAGCCGCAGGCAGGCGAGTGGATGGGTGGCGGTGCGGGCCGCAGGCAGGTGGTGGCGCAGGCGGACGGGTGAGTGGGCAGTTAGGATATCACTTAGGATAGAGGTTCTGTTCTTGGCTTGCACCCCAAATGTGTGTGTGTGCAAGCAAATTGAAGTTGGGAAAATAGAAAATAAATGGTAGTATATAATATATTTTTAAAATAAATCCACACCTCCCACTCCCAGTTGAACCTCCCCCTTTATCCAATGTCAGAAAAAAATCCTCACAAACTGCCAGAGAAGAAATAAAGAATAAACTGCTATTCCCTTCAGCAGACAAAGCTGCAGGGAATCAAAGAAATTATTTTCTAAATTCAATTCCCTCCCTGCCTGCCTAACTTAAATCCTAAAGCCTCCCTCCTCCCTCCTCAATCTCAATCAGATCACACCAGCCCCAGCAGCCAGCCCTCCTCCCTCAACCACATCCATACACCCGACTGCGATTTCTGGAAGGTGCCTCGGCTTTTTATGCCCTCCGAGACATCCAGAAGTGTCAGTCAAAAACCTGGCAATGCCATTGGTGGAATGGTTCAAAAAAAATTGCATGGTCCCATCCCATGCCCAGCCGAAATGGGCAGGCCTAAAATAAAATAAAATAAAATAAAATAAAATAAAATAAAATAAAATAAAATAAAATCAATACGATGTTTTATTGCTATTAAAAACCCACTGCTGCTAGTATTAAAATCCAGGCATTTAAAATAAATAAATTTCACAAGTTTCTGTGGTGATTTGGTGTGTTTTTTGACCACGATTTCAAAAGAAAAATTGCGGTCGCCGTTTTGGATCCCCCCCCCGCATGGGCATGGCGAGATGATGAGGATGACCCCCCCCAGCCTGGTGCAAGCAGCCCAGGACAGGAGAAGAGGGGGGAAAGCCTGGGGATCCCCCAGAAACCATCCCTCTGGTAGGTGGCAAAGCCTCAGGCAGGCATTTTTTCGCCTGCTTTTTTGGCCAGGAGTCGGGGTTTTTAAAAAAACTTTTAAAAACCTTTTCTGTGCTTCACATTGCGCGATTGCCATGATGCCACAAACGGAAACAAAAAAACCAACCAAATTTTTCTTTTTTTGGTTCGAGTTCAGGTTCTGATGGCTTAATTATCGTTACCGTTTCCATTACAAAACGGAAACGATAACCAAAAACGGAAACGACAATTTCGCCAAGTCGTGCCCATGTCTATCTATAACACTTGTGGTTTTTGTTTTATTTTTTTAAAAGCTCTCCTCTCTGCTCTATGGAAGAAGGGGACTTTTTCCATTTAAAGAAAGACCCAGTTTTTGTAGCAAACTAAACTTTAGGGTGAGGGGAAACAGAGTGGGAGCAAGTGGTCCTCCAAGGCCAAGGTATGGAGGCATACAGCCCACAAATCTTCTAGAAAATGGCCACCTCAGTTCTTAATGGATTAGGGGTTTTGAAGACAAGGGAACACCTCCACCTCCATGTTTGTGCCCTGCTGTAGGTGCCTGGAGTAGGAACTGGAAAGCCACTCCAGTATTCCTGCCAAGAAAACTCCATGGACATGGGGTCATGAAGAGTCGGTCACAACTGTAATGACACAACACACACACACACACACATTTTAAATAGAATGAGAGGATTTGTCTTGGTAGAAATAATATAATGGTTAGATTATTCAGTATTAATCTGTGTAGGGTGAAGATTAACATAATAGTTAATATTTTACTTAATCTAGGGATATGTGACCCTACTCTGTTCATCACTGGACTGCAAGTCCCATCAGCCCTAACCAGTAGAGCCAACAATAAGGAATGTTGACAGCAGCTGCTCAGCAACACCTGTAGGGCTATGCTTTGGAAATCCTTAGTGCAGACAGTATGCTTTGGCTAAGTCACTGGTGTGCCTCAGTACCAGGCAGCTTCCTGTATTCCTAAAGATGTAGAGTCTTGCCTTACTTTCCCACACCTGCTAAAGTCACCACGTCCCTTTGAATCCCCGCTTCCTCTCAGACAATGACAGAGGCAAAATTAAAGCTATATTTCATCTGTTATCAATTCAGCCACAGCAAATATAATCATGAAAAATTAATTGACTCATTTCATTTTCAACAGAGTAGCAACTAAAACTATATGCAGACACATCTTGCTGGTGGTGACTTCATCAGTGCAGGCCTTATGAGGACATCAGCGACAAGATCAAACTCCATTTCACAACTGCTCCAAGGTGGTTACCACAAACCCAGCAAAAATTGGTGCCATTTACCATAATTTGAAATTTATCTCTCAGTCCAGTCCTAGCTATTTTCCTAGCTATGTCAGCCAGAAGTTGGTGATATGCAAACCAGCTTCTATGTCAGAGTACAGAACTGTAGAAGAGTGTGAATTACTTTCTTAAGAGCATGAGATAATGGGAATCTCAGTTCTTATACATCATGCCCCTGTACTCAATTAAACTTCAGCAGCTTTCAGTAGCTTCAGTATAAAAAGTCTGTACCCAAGCGCCTAGACTCTAGTGAGAAAGTGTGAGGTTAAAAATTATAATAAACTTGAACTGAATATATTATATTTTCAGGGATTTGGGAATTGAATCCTATCCATAAATAGCTATGTAATTTCATGTACACAATCCAAACCTCAGGGCAAGCACATTCCCTTCCAGAGTAAATATCCTTAAGAGAAATAGAGAAAATGTGCTTACATTATACTTGTAGAAGAAGGTAGAAATTGACATCCAGAATGGGGAGAAGCAGGACATCCCTTTATTAAAGCACACTAATAACTGAACTGGATTAGTGAGGGTTTTAGTAGACCACTGACCAATTAAGCAAATCCTTTCCTACATTTTTGGTTCCTTATTATGCCACTGCAGGCAGAAGACTTGGCAGGGCCAGGGCTCCTACTAGAACTTGGACAGGATTAAGAAATGGTGGAGTTCAAAGGGACCCATAGAGCCAAGCATGCTGCTTCCCTCAGAAACTCTGGGAAATTAAAGGAAAGAAAGAAACAATTAATTAAAACTATGGGTGTGAGGCTCCAGAAACAGCTAGTTATCATTTTGTCTACCATTTTCTAATTTAAAATAATCCTACGTTCTTCTTTGTGGTCTCTGTGATTCACACACACGAGTTCCTCTGCTCCTGCACACACAGTAGCAGATGAACTCTGTTTGAGAGGATTTCAGAGTTTCAAAGATCTTACACCACCACCTTAGTATGCATGCTTCATTCAACAGTCGCTGCTCATATCCCCCCTTAACTGCTACTGAGGCCGGACCCTGGGAACATTCCAGCGCAGTTGTTTTTCTATTCCACATCTTTGGGATCTATAAATAGTTTGTTTTCTTACTTTTATCTGCCTTCCTCTATTTACCTAATTTTTTTAAAACCATCATTTACAGTTTTCCTCACTTATTATGGCCCCAAGGGCCTCTTTGTATACTCTCTGTGGTGTAATGGATAGAACAGTGGGCTAGGACTCAGGAGACTTGGGGGTCAAACTGATAAAACAGCTCCTTGAATGCCTCACTTTGAAATATATAGTAGGGTCTCAATAAGTCTCTTATATAACCTGACAGCACAGAAGAAGAGACCCAACAGTATGTTTCTTGTGACAAGGTCCCTCTTTTAGTTAGGCATAAAACCTGTCTTGACTTCTTGGGTGAAGGGCACCAAACCCAGCAGTTTGAAATTGGCTGGAAGTTTACCAGAGTGGCAGTTAGGAATAGACAGTTCCATTTGAAAAGGTACATGTGGTAAAGGTCAGTACAAGCTGTTGGGACCATATCAAAACAACCCTCATCAATGGCAGCATCTATTTGCCAAATTCTTTCTAAAAGATTCCTTGTGGAGGCAATCTACTCTGACAAACCAACAACCACACAAAAGAATACGAGTCCACCCCAGACTCAACAAGACACCAATGTCAAATATACCAGTACTTAGAAATTTTGTCAAATTCTTTCCAAAATATTCCTTGTGGAGGCATTCTACTCTGAAAAGCCAACAACTGCACACAAAAAATATGAGTTCACCTCAGACTCAACAAGTCACTGATGTCAAAGATACCAGTACCTACATGATTCATATTATCAAGAAATTTGGAAATCAACAGCCTTAGGGCCAATAAAAGAGGGAAAAGGTATCTTTCTAATTGGAATCAATCAGAACTTTGGAGGCCAAGTTGTGGGCGAGCTGTGTGGCTTGGTTTCCAATTCCAATAGAAAGACTTTTTTTCCTAGGGGCACCCACTTTGGAGCTTCATAACTCAGCTCCCTGACCCCAAAACCTTTCCAAATTTCAGGGGGTTACCTAGAATCGCTCGAGGAAGGTACCTGTGCCACTTCAGTGTGGAAACATGGCTGGGATCTGTATTTTTGAAAATACTTATCCCTTGAAAATACTGATCCCAGCCAAAGGAAGGATTGCCACCCTGCTTGATTGCAGTGTAACTTTTTAATCCCTCCGCATCACAATACTATGAGTAACACCTACTCTCCTGAATAGGACCAGTTTACCCTTTCCCACAACTTTAAAAACCCACAATCTCACTCTTTCTATACCCCAGAGCACATAGAGAATGACTAGTTCCCTGAGCATCTTGCCCTCTGAAAATGGCAGCCACAGAGTTTGGCGAAATGTTAGGAAGAAAAAACATCCAGAACACAAACAGCCCCAAAAATGCACAAGAGCTAAACAAGAAGACGGATATATGTTCAGGGAAGAAACAGAAAATGAAGATTATATCTGGAAGATGAAACTCTCCTATATTGGGGAGTGGGTCAGATTTCATATTCCCTAGAGAAAGGCTGAAAGGGAATGTTTACAGTAAACTCAAACCATTCAACTGGTGTGTGTGTGCAGAAAGAACATGTACATTGAGAGAGAGAGAGAGAGATGGAGAGAGGATGGAGAGAAAAGAGGCAGAGAAAAATATCATTGGGGTGCAGGAAGAAAGGCAGAGAGACCTAAGAAAGGAAGGCATGAGTAACCCCAGACCATGGAGTGGGAACCCTTGGAGATCCTGGTTTCCACAAGTATATCCCCTTTTGATATATTTGCCCCAGGCAAAAAGAAATGATCAGGAGGGAAACAAAAAAGTCACCCACATTAAAAGTTGAAGGAGCACAGAGAAATTGACAAGGATACTGTGGCTGAAAAGGGAACATCCGGAGTATAGGATTTCTTACTAATGTCCATTGATGTTTTGCCGTTTACACCCAGTTTAAATGTTCAGTCAGAAACAGAGTCTGAAAGTTTTGCCGACTCTGAAGAAGTGATCGTTGATGGTTAATGTTATTATGGAACTAAAAAGGGAACAACTGAGCTAAAAGAAAGATGTACCATGCAATTCTTTGGGGTGAACGTCTACGGAGGGTTAACCGGAAAGCACTTCACAGTCCAGGAAACAATCTACAAGGTGATGCCATTATTACATATAGAATAAGTTTGTTCAATTTACTGAATCACTGGGCCATCCATTTCATCCAGCAACCAATATTTTATGTTTCATCTTGCATCTGAAGGGGAAAAGCCTTTCACAGCCATCATTGAAGGTTTATTTGGCAGCAGTCATATCCAACCAACCTGCAGGTTCTCAGTTGTCAATATTTTTTTTCTAATATGGTGGTTAAAATATCCCTGAAAGTATTTAATGATCTTTATCCAAAGATAAAGCTTCCATGACCTCAGTGGCCATTGTCTGGAGTGCTTATAATGCTTCCATTTGAATCCTGAGCTACCAGTCACTTACCTCTTTTTTTCTTTATATGACTTCATTCTTGGTGGCAATTACAGCAGAAAGAAGAGCAAGTACATGTTAGTCACACTCTTAAAATTATGAAATGAAGTCCTCTAGGGGCACAAAAGGACTCTGTGTGCTTTCAGGGGGAAAAGAAAGGACAGCAGGTGTTATGTCAACATCTGTCAACATGGGTCATTTGAGAAATTATTGTTTCTTATGAACTGGCTCAACATCCCATAGCTCATTCCTGAGAGGTCACTTGATGAGACTAGTAACGGCATCAACTTTTCTGAATGAACAGTGTTCAGTTGTAAATTGTTTGTAAGGCTGCAACTTGCCACAGCCCATAATTTGTGTAAATAATTGCAAGCTGTCAGAATAACTGGGTACATGAGCTTCATTATCATCTGTGTTGAAATGACAAGCCACGGTCCAGTAAGTGAGCTTGGTAGTCACCCATGTATGTGAATCACAATTTGGGACCACATTATCTGCCAGAGCATCTTTCCTCAATGTCAGCTGCCCAACCTACCAGATCATCTCAAGCCAAATACCTACAGGTAGTCACTAAGGGTCATTTATCCGGGGTAGGGCCTTCTCAGTGACGGCACCAAAACTATGGGATCACCTCCCAGAGGAGCTATGCCTAGGCCCCTTCTGGCATTTTTATGAGGCAGCTGAACACACTTCTTTTCAGAGAGGCTTTTCAATCTGACCCTGGTAGAGCATTTTGTCTCCAGCTCTTCTTTTCTGTGATAATTTGCTGGTGTCACTGTTTTTTATTTTATTTTAATGCTCTTGCCACATTACTGCTAGTAGTGTTATATTTTCATGTTTTGTTGTGATATTTTGTTTTAATCCTTTGTAAACTACCCAGAATAGTGCTTTAACACTTATGGGGCAGTAAGTAAGTAAGTAAGTAAGTAAGTAAGTAAGTAAGTAAGTAAGTAAGTAAGTAACAGAAAGCATAAAGAAGGATAGGATGCTTAGCTGTATTTATGGATGTTTGGGTGAATGTTTGTGAATCCTTACAACCCACTTAATCTCCACTCTGTCTGTCAATTTGGATCATCATTACATTGAAGTCAGCAGCAGATCTAGGGAAATGCTGAATGGCTTTTGGGTGGAGCACATACTAGGATAGTGGAGTGCAGCCTTTGAAGCTCTGGAATATTCTCAAATTGTGTCTCTGGAAAGTTTGTGTGTGCAAATTCACAAATTCACTACTAGGAGATCCACAGTTAGTATGCTTAAGTGACCTATCCTTCCTGTCCACAGCTAATTAAAACTGTTAGTTTAACAACATATACCTGAGTGTCACAAGCTTCTTGTCCTATTAGAAAGAAAAACTTTTAGCTCACCATCACCAGCCAAAGAAGGTGAAACAGTAGCACAAGGCATAGCATCCAGACTTTAGTTTTATGCTTCTGCATAATTGAAACAGCACACCTAAAACTATAAAAGTGACAAAGAGTATACAACAAAAGGAGTGAAATTATCCCCCACTAAGTTGAAGCTATAATATAATTTGATTACAGGGGCAAATAAGCTAATTGAAAGTAACTTCTCTTTCTTTCTTACTTTCTTTGATTTTATACTGCCCATCTAGCCTGAAGGCTACTTGTTGCTCCACGTTCTTCATTAATTTTAACTAACTACTTCCAAGTGCACTATTCTTGGCATCAGTGCTCTGAAATCTGACTTCTCATCCCTATCAACAAAAAAATAAGGGATTATGAAAAATGTTAACACACATGTGTGTGTAGCAGAGAAAAAATATGAGCTTAGCAGCAGTAGCATGTAGATAAAGTGTAGTTAACTGTTATAAGTAGAGATGGGTACAAAACAGAAAAATGGCATTTTGGTTTTTCATTTGTCGTTGAGAGGTCTGTTTCGGTTCGTTTCCATTTGTCGTGAATTTTTTGAAAAATTTCGTTACTGTTTTTCGTTTTTTCGTTTGTCATTTCTACCTGCTTTTTGCGTGAATTTTAAAGCATTTCCATGTCCAAGCATCCCCCAATGCCCCAAACCAGAGGTAAAACACTAAAAAAAATGGATGCTGGCAGAGACATAGTATAGACTAGGTATGCAGGGAGGCTGCAAAGGCAGCGGCAGGCGTTGCCCAGGGTGCAAGGCAGCTGCAGAGTGACTGCACTGCAGGGCAGGGGAGGGTACTCACTGAGAGGTACACAGCACGCACACACACAGGGAGGCTGCAGGACTGAAGCTAGAGGCGCAGCAGAGACAGCAATCCCACCCTAACTCCCACCAGAGACTGCAAGGAGGACTGGGGCTTCCAGAGCTTTTTATGCCCTCTGTGGCTGCCAGACCTGTCCACCCAGTCTGCAACCTGGGCATGCTATTGGTTGAACATGATCCCACATCACATGGCTTGCCTCCATTTTGTGGCTGGTGGTGACATCATTTTAAAGGGAAAAGAAAAATACATTGCGATGGGAGAAGACAAAAACAAACATTTTAAGGACCCCAACCCCCCTGGTAGGTATTATCAGACAATATAAATAATTATCGCTGCGTTTTTACAGATGTCCATGGCGTTTTTTAACATTTAAAACAGCTCATTTCATTGCATGTCACCATTAACGGAAACGAAACATAACGACCACAATTTGCGTGGTTCTGTTCGTTTTGTTTCATTTTCATCACAATTTTCGTTTGTCGTTTCATTACGTAACAGAAACGACAAACAGTAACGGAAACAAAAAAATGTTCGTTCTGTGCCCATCTCTAGTTATAAGTATCATCAGAACCCAGAAATGGAGAGACAAAGAAACATGACTTAGAATAAAAACTCTTATATTGAATATATACAGCAAATATACAACAGCATAACACCAAGCAATATCACATATACAAATCAACAGAGTGTGGGTTACTGTTTTCTCACCATAAACAGTCCCAATTTAACATTATACAAGCCTGTTCTTATATACACATTTAGACCTCATCAGACATGATTTTAACCAAACGCATTCTGACACACCATGATGTCATTAACTATTCCACTTGTGCTAAATCACTTAACCTGCTGGTGATTTCTAATTCCTTGCACTTGCGACTAACATCATGACACTGCATTTTTGAGTGACTCCATTTTACAATTCTCTTTTCACTCTGTTAAATATACAATACATACATTTTGTCAATTCTACATATTATAACTTTGATTTTATACTGCCCATCTAGCCTGAAGGCTACTTGTTGCTCCACGTTCTTCATTAATTTTAACTAACTACTTCCAAGTGCACTATTCTTGGCATCAGTGCTCTGAAATCTGACCTCTCATCCCAAATGCTGGGAGAAAACTCTATGGAAGATTTGTGGTCATAAGTACTAGTGGCAAGAAAGGATTTAAACATTTGCCCTCTAGACTCGAGCATCAAAATATCAGAGACTTACCAGGGCAAAGGAATGATATAGGGCTGCTTTATTCTGGAAAGTTGTCAGTAACACAGCAGAATAAAGCCTTGTCAGCATACTGCTGAGAAAAGGAAACCTCCATTGGGACTTGTTCCAGGGCAGGGTAATTTTGCCCACCCAGAGGCTTGGTGGGAAAAAGCCCACGCATTTTGGAGGGCAATGCAGCTGGGGGGGGAGCCTATTTAAGGGGCTTTCCTGCTGTGCTCATCCTCCTTTCTCCTTAAGCAATTTGCAGGAGCGTCGGAGGCTGCGAGGAGATTGGTTTCGTTTTTATCACAAGGGATGAGCCTAGAGTTCCACTGGGCTTCTGGGTTTGGCTGGTTTAGCAGTGTTCCATTTCATTTTATTTCTCTTTTATTTGTTAAGGCTAAACCCTCTGTGGTTTTATTTTAATTTAGGGATACAGCAGGGAGAGGGTTTGCTGGATCTTCAGGGTTGGGGGGGGTTCAAGAAAGCCTCAGGCAAGGTTACTGAGAGAGGGGAGGGGAGGGGAAAATAATAATATATACAATATTTAAAAAGAATACAATTTGAGTTATGGATTTGGTTATCATTATTATTTGGTTTTTAGTATTTGTGTGGGGGTGTATTTGATAGGGAGGTTAACTTGGAAAAAGAGTATATAATTGGGAGTATTGCTAATTGCATATGTTTTGGTTGATTGAATCAGTGGTAGGTTAAGCAGTAGTTGAAGGATATTAATATAAGATTTATTTTATAGATATATGGATGATGATGGTGGTGGTGGTGATGATGATGATGATGATGATGATGATGATGATGATGATGATGATGATGATGATGATGATGATAATAATAATAATAATAATAATAATAATAATAATAATAATAATAATAATAATAATAATAATAATAATAATAATAATAAACAGATATATGGGGGAAAGTTATATGGGGGAAAGTTGCTGATTAGGTTGGGGAGATCAAACACTGATCAGAGTGCAAAGGGGCAGTATACTGAGTTTAGGCAAATGTAGTCAGGAAGATATTTGCCCTGTTAAGGCAGTGAGGGCTTATGTGGATTCCAGAGGAGATGCTCCTGGACACCTATTTCAATACGAGAATAGGGTGACTGAGTAATACCTGTTTTGGGCCATTATATCCCAAGCCTTAGGCAAGGCCAGAATACAAGAATGGCATTTTGGGACCCATTCTTTAGAATAGAATAGAATAGAATAGAATAGAATAGAATAGAATAGAATACATTTATTGGCCAAGTGGGGTTAGACACACCCAGAATTTGTTTTGGTAAAAATGCTCTCTCTATATAAAAGGAAATATAAGAATCATATAGTCAACAATAAAAACACAGTACAATACTACAATATAACCTATTATTTAAAAAGGAAGAAGAAATGTAAAAATTAATTATTCAACAGTTTGATAGCACTTGGAAAGAAACTATCTCTATATCTAGTTGTCCTAGTATGCAATGCCCTAAAACGTCGACCTGAGGGTAAAAATTGAAACAGATTATGTCCAGGATGTGTGGAATCTGTATATATTTTCATCGCCCTCTTTTTAGCTCGTGTGGTATACAATTCTACAATAGATGGCAAATTAGTAGCAATAATTTTTTTCTGCAGTTCCAATTATCCTTTGAAGTCTATATCTATCGTATTGGTGCAGCCTCCACTGCAGTTGCCATGGGATATAGCAGAGCCAACATTCAAAAACTAGGAAGATGGAAATCTTTGAAGTATTGGACCTGTGTGAGGTCATTGCCAGATGCACTGGAATACAGAGAAGGGGGCGGGGGGACAACCTCTACCCGGGTTATACTGCAATAAAACAACTTTCAGCTGATTGTTAAAGCAGACACCCAAAGATTTATAACCCTTTCTCGAACTTAGTGAGTTCTTTTCACATTCTCCCAGCCTGTCTATGAATTAAAATCACTTACCAAAACAGAAAATAAAACAGGTAACAGATAACAGGCACCTTCGCTTTTAAGGCTTTAAGGCATTTATTTCACTACACAGATTTCCCAGCAGTATTCTCTACATTGATAATAATAAAGATGAATCCCTTTCTAGTTACATATTGCTTCTCTAAGAATCTAAGAGGCTTTGCCTCTCCCTACCATTCAACTTAATTTTTAGTCAAAGGAAAATACCCGCCAACAGCATTCAGATGGAAAAATCCTCTCTCTTTTCTTCATCTCTCTCAGCGTAGATCAGACAGTTCACAGCCTGGGAAAAGGCAATCACATGAGTTCTTAAACCAATCAGAGTCCACTTGCCGGTTCTAATCTGGCCATATTTACATTCTTTAAAGATTACAGATCTACAATGGAAGTCCTCTAGCCCTTTAGAAATCACAGTTTTGTTTAAGCTTAGAAAAAACATTTCACTACTCTAAATTATGATACATGTCCCTCTCTGGAAAAATTTAAAAAATTCTAAATAAACATTAGCATTTTTAAACTACAACTACAATAAGGATAAATGTAAACAGTAGAGATGGGCACGAAATGAACAATTTTTTGTTTCCGTTTCCGTTTTTCCATTTCGTTACGTAACGAAACAACAAACAAATTTTGTCTCTAAAATGAAACTAAATGAACAGAAACAACTGAAATTTTGTCGTGCGTTTCATTTCTGTTACTGCAATATGAGTGAATTGCTTAAAATCCTAAAAAAAATCACAAAAAATTGAAATAAATGGTAACAAAATGGTAACGAAACGAATGAAAATGAAAACAATTTTTTTGCAAAAATTCACAAAAACAGAAATGAAATGAAACGGTCCCTCCAAATGACAAACGACAAAAGAAATCCATTTTTTTATTATTTGTGCCCATCTCTAGTAAACAGTATCACATATTACTAATAGGTAAATTAAAAACAAAGTGCAAAAGAAATTATAACATCTGCAATAGAAAGCAATTATAAGAGGTAGCACTAATGATGGGATTTTTTGCAAAAAAATGTCATGAAAATGAAAACGAACCAAAACGGACCTCTAAACGACCAAACGACAAACGAAACACCATTTTTTTGAGTCGTGCCCATCTCTACTCTCGGCAGTTAAAACCTGCAGAGAAGAATTATACTATCTGGGAGCGTGAACTGCTGGCCATCGAGATGGCTTTTGACATATGGAGGCATTACCTTGAGGGAGCTTGACACCCTGTTCAAGTATTGACTGATCATCGAAACCTTGAACATCTACAAACAGCCCGGCGATTGACTCAGTGACAAATCCAGTGGTCATTATTCTTTTCCCGGTTCAATTTCCGGATCAAGTACATTCCTGAGGCTCAGAATAAAAAAGCTGATGCGTTATCCAGAAAACCTGAGTATGCAGCACCTGTGAAAGAGACATTAGTGGCTCCCATCTTGCCTCCCTCTGTATTCGCGGCCACGAATCCATGTCTCAGCTTGGCAGAAGAAATCCGTGAATCTCAAGCTCACAATTCATGGACTCAGCAACGTCTTCAGGAACTCCAGAATGGGAATCATGGAGAGTTTTCTGCACAGCAAGGGTTATTACTACATCGAGGGCAGTTACATGTTCCTGCTGGTCCTCTTCGTAACCAGGTGTTGCATTTCTCACATGACTCTTTACCTGCTGGACACTTTGGACTTTACAAAATCCTGCATCTTCTCACAAGGGAGTTCTGGTGGCCACATGTCCGTGCTGATGTTGCCAGATACGTGGGTTCCTGTGAAGTTTGTCGGCGGGCAAAGGATGTTGTGACCAAACCCTCGGGTCTGTTGTATCCTTTGCCAACACCCTCTGGTCCCTGGAATGCTGTCTCCTTAGATTTCATCACAGATCTTCCTTGCTCAAAAGGGTTTACCTGCATCCTGGTCTTCGTGGATTTATTCACCAAAATGGCTCGCTTCGTTCCTTGCCCTAAATCCCCTACTGCATGAGAAACAGCTCATCACTACTTGCAACACCTCTTCAGACTTCACGGTTTACCTGCACACCTCATTTCAGATCGTAGGCCATAATTCACCTCCTGATTCTGGCAAGCAATGCATAAGGCACTAGGAACACAAGTTCACCTGTCATCAGCTTACCACCCCCAGTCAGATGGTCAGACTGAGCACACTAATGCCACCTTAGAACAACATTTATGCTGTTATACATGCTACCAAGATAACTGGGCGGATTTGTTACATTTAGCTGAATTTGTATATAACAATGCTGTACATTCTTCCACTCGCCAGACCCCATTCATGGCTAATTATGGTTATCATCCTTGGTATTTTCCAACTACCCTTCCTTCCACCTCTGTGCCAGTTGTGGATGCATACATTCAAAAACTCCATGGCATTCAGGAATTATTGCGAGAGCAACTTGACCATGCCAAGGAAGTATATAAGAAAGCAGCGGACAAGAAAAGACAGGAAGGGCCACAGTTAAATCCAGGCATGAAAGTTTGGCTCTCTACTCAATACCTGAGACATCCTGGACGAACCCGAAAACTAGATCCTCAGTTCATCGGTCCTTATCCCACCTTAGAACAAATCAATCCAGTTGCTTTTCATCTGCAACTACCTGCTTCCCTGCATATTCATCCAGTATTCCACCGATCCCTCTTGGTTCCAGCTGCAGACCCTGACCCCAACCGACCACCGACTCCTGAACCTCCTCCACCGATTTTAGTAGAAGGAGAAGAATATGAAGTCCGTCAAATCTTGGATTCTCGAATACACCGTGGAGGATTGCAGTATTTGCTAGACTGGGAAGGTTATGGACCTGAAGATCGGTCATGGGAACCTGCGTCCAACTTGCATGCTCCTGAGTTGGTTCAACAATTCCATGAGAGTTACCCTGATAGGCCTGGCCCATCGGAAGAGGGGGGCCATGGGGAGGGGGATAGTGCCAGGACTCTGCCTGCCACAGAACCTGACTCTGAGGGGTTAAATGGTGAAGAGCTGCTGGAGGAGCCTTGCAGCTCAAATCAGCAAACAGCTGGGTCTGATGAGTCAGCTGAAAACATATATTCTCCCCCTAGAAGGGCTATGAGTTAGGGAAAGGGTCTTTGATGCTAGTCAGGGAATCAGGTCAGGAAGCCCTGAGTACTAGCAGGAGCCTTTCTAGAAGTAAGGGTATGTTCCCTGTTTTGGGATAAAGCGGGTAAGCTCACCTTGAGCTCTCTGTGGGAGCAACGCGTCATTTGAACTTGCAACCATGTTCCTGTCTGTGACCTTGGCTCTGTTTCCTGACTTCAGACTGGCTTCCTGGACCATGGCTTGATCTGTTCCCTTGAGTTTGGCATCTGGTTTCCGTGAGATATTCTGGTTTTGACTTGGACTTGTAATTGCTGGGAGTTGGATTCTGTTATTTATCTGGCACTTGATTGTAACAAAAGACTTGAACTTGCCTGGCTTTCCACTAAAGATCTTGGCAAAGAACTGAATCCTGTTTATGTGTGTGCTCTGTGTGCGGGGCTTGACACCAGTCTTCTTCCATTTACTACACAAGTCTTCATTGGGGATCTGAAGTTTAACCTGGTTCCTAATGCTTCAAGTCCTCCCATGAGCTCTCCACACTCATTTGTCTTAGGCTCCTGAAGAAGTAGAGGAAAAGACCATTAGAATAAGGTGATTGTCTCTCCGATGGCATCATTTACTTACCACCAAGTGCTGTCCATTGATCTCTTAGAGGGCCTGATGATTGTCTCATCTTAACTACTCTGAGAAAACCCCTCCCTCTTTTATGCTTCTTTGGGAAGAATAAAGCTGATGACTCCAGTTTCATGGGGAAGTTGATCGAATCTGATTTTCCAGGAGTCATCTCACATGTTAATACCCATTTGGGGGATAGGGTTCATCACCTTGGATGGCTTCTGTGAAGCTCAGGCTAAAAAGGTTCACTGCCCCTGCAAATTCTGCGTCAGCTGCCAAATGTCTGAAGCAAATTCTTAAATGCTAAATGCCATCCCTGCGTTGTATTGCTTAGGGTGGGGTATAAATACAATAATAAATAAATAAATAAATAAATGCTACCGAAGAAGAGGGGAGAGATGTAGATTTAGAAAGAAATTGGAAAGTCAAATAGAAAAAGTAAAGGATTAACTTTGCCTGACCAACAAGGTGGCTCCAGAGTGGCAAAATACATCTTGATCGCTGCAGCAATAAATGTCTCATGAATATAACTAACCAAATAGAAGCCAATGTTTTTTATCACTATGGTGTTATATAATATACACTAGGGATGGGCAACAAACAAAAAGCGAGACACCATTTCGTCATTTTGTTAGCTAATGAAACGAAATGAAATGACATCATGGCTTCCCAAAGCTTTCCGCTGACATCATGGCTTCCTAAAGCTGCCCATGGTTTTTAGAAGGCATGTGGGGAAGGGTTTTATATTCTTTCACCCCTAGTACCACATTTGAAGTACAACATTCCTTCCCATCCACACACATTGTGGGTTCCACCGACAACAACCAGTACCAGTTCCCCCATTCTCAACTGGCAGAATACCAATGTGCCTGACCATCCCTGTTAATCAAGGCCCCATTTAAAAAAAAAACACCCAACAAAATAGAACTGGAGTTCTCCTATTCCATTATTCCTAGCTGGATTATTCTGGGCTGGCAAACTCCTGCCTTCCTCCTCAGCCTGCAAGCCTGCCTACATGTTATGGGATCTGATCTGAAAGACCCATGTATTTCTAAGACCTGCCTGGCTGCCTTGGTGTACTACTTTAATTCTTGCCTGCCTACCTGCCTGCTTGCCTGGTGGAGTGAAATTCAGCCCTTTGTGCCTTGGTGGGCTTCAAGGGGAGAGTCAGAGGATGCTCTGAGTCCACACACAAGCTGGGTGCCTGACTGGGATATTTTCAGTACTTTAAAATTACCAAAGTTTTTCTACTGGGGGCACCCCATTTGCCATTGAATAAGTTGGCTCCCCATTCCCCAAACCCCTCCCAATTTGGGGTGCTTAAAGGAAAGTTTTTAGGGAGGTCCACAGCAATTTTCATGCTGCTAGCTGCCCAGGAACAGTATTTCCAAGCACAGAAAATGATGCTTAGAAATGTTTTTTCCAGGGGCACCCCCTTTGGAGTTTAATAACTTGGGCCCTCACACCCCAAATCTCTCCAAATTTAGAGGGATTAAAGGGGAGAGTCAAAGGAAGGTACTCACCAAATCTGGTTACTCTAGGACCCCAGGGGGCAGTGTAATAGAGAAATGAATCAGTTCATTACCATATCATTTCTTACTTTTTTTTAAAAAAAGTTACTAACGAAATGAAACAAAGCGAGAGGGACGACGAAACAAAGCACAATTTTTCTGTTTCGTGCCCATCCCTACTCACAACTAGCTTTCCTCAGACTGGTGAAGCTGTTTGGATGAGCAGCGAAATGTTTCAATCTCTCAAGAAACGAAGTCCAGTTGCCATGACTCAACTTCCAGACAAACTCACCTGGATGACTGAGAATCTTCACAGATTATTTACTTCATTTTTCTGTTTCCATTCATCTCTAATACTTCCCTCCTTTCACCAACAGATTCAGTGATAGCGGGAAGACATTAGTGGCAACTGTATCATCTTTCCCTGAAGGGGCTCTCTCTTCCAACCTGCCTGCCCCAGTTTTTCTTCTTCCTGCTTCCTTTCTTTTAACTGCTTCATGAGCCTGAAGCGCACTTTGTGCTTCTAACTGTGCAAGGTAGTTCCAAGCAGTGATGCCCATGCTCGGGGAGCAGCATAAGAGCCTTCATCTTATTTCCTCCTCAGTGCCTGAGGTGCCAGAAACCACTTGGCTTTCATGACACAATGTGACATCTGCACCAACAGGAAGGTGAAGCAGTGGCCTGAATTAAATGATAGGAAAATTGCCTTTCTAGATGCCAGGTTGAAGGAACAGCATCACTTCTTTCAAATGAAGAAGTTCCTCTTCTCCATAAGAAGAATTTCTTATGGGGAAGCGGCCTCATAGAGAGCCATATCACTGGCTCTTTGACCACCATGCCATCCTGAGTAGTCAGGAGGCTGTTTGAGCCCACAAAGGCTTATAAATCACATTCTTCAACTGACTGAAGTGGATATAGCTTGAAAAACATCTTAAAAATAGTATATCATGTAACTCGTCAATAAAGACCCCCTCATTAATATTACTCTCAAAAAAACTTTTTAGTAACTGATTCATATCTTTCTGTTAGCTTTTATTAGTTTTCTATTACTTTAGCAAAACATGTTGTACTTGATAGACTAGAATACTTTGGATATCCCACTCAAAAGGCTTTTAAAAATCATCTTGGTAGGAGCTGGATAATATTGCCTGTTGCACCAAAAACAACTATCATTTTCACTTATCACCACAGAATTGCTGTTATTTTTGTGGTGCAGATTTCATTATGCCTTCATTACAGGAAAGGAAAAAAGTTACAGGTAACTTATTTGCAAGTCATAAATTGCATACCCATGGGATGGGGCATAAGGAAGGCTGCATGAGATTTGTTGTGTGTTACGTGTGTATGCATGACATATATTATATGGCACAACAAGTAAATTAAGATGAGCACAGGTTTTAAAACATGGTATAAAAAAGAGTAAGTCCAATTACAAAATGGATTAACCCCCTGAAAGAAGCCACATAGAGCTGAGCATGAGTTGGAGGTGACTTGATGGAACATATGCCATGGTAGTACGTAATCCAATAAAATGAGAATCCATGCGGGATGGCAGTCTTTCTCATATGTAGACAAAGTTGCACTACATATCTGCATTTTCTGAAGGCTTTCAATGGCACCAGTGGCTGTACACAACTTATTGAGTGTGATTCATATAAGAAAAGCAGCAGCAATAAGACCCAAAAGCAAACAAAACACAGGCGTGCCCAGTATGTTCTTAAAATGAATGAAATAAAGGTTCCCACTTAGGAACTCTGGTTGACTTGGATCCAACCCGCAGAACCTGTAATGCTAGATGCATAGGCTTTTTACCATCTGCGGCCCAGCATTATGTGATCAAGGTGTTAAGTTATCATTACGAACGTGAAATAGCAACAGCAGTAGCAGGCAGGGAGACTGATGATAAAATGAAACCTGATGATAAAATCGATGCTCCACTATACCTTTGAATTGAAGGTACCCGCCCATCGGCATGCATATCTATCACATAAAGAGGCAGTGGACATTTTTCTCCCATTTACAAAGTCATTTTTTAAAAAATACACTTTTCAAGCAAGATTCATGGAGAATTTTTTAAATGAAACTAGGCATGCTAAGGGTGGCACTCTTAAATAATAAGCAGGTATGTCGATAAAGAAAGAATTAAATATTTAGAGCTCATAAATGTTAATGCTCTGTTGGGGGGGGAAACATTTGCAATTAGTAATCATGGACTCCATCTGAAATGGATAACACTCTTCAAATTGTTCTGTTTACATTCTTATACAGCTAGCACTGTACATGTATACAGTACTACTTTTTATTCCCCCCCCCCTCGTACTTTGATTTTGAATTACAAAGAGGCAACAATTTCCAGAATCTGATGGTGCAATTCTGCCAGGCATCTCTTCAAGCAAAACCAGTGGCATCCCCTTCATTCTGCAGCCCCCTGTGCTTCCAGAAAATCTTCTCCAGAAGAATGAGGAACTCGTTCATCTAAGTTTTCATCACCATGGACAGATGCAGCAGCAGGGGGAAGATCCATCTAGAATAGATCCACTGTTTTTGGATTGGCTTGTGTGCTTCACTTTTATTAAAGAATAGATGCAATCGCAGGTGATCAACAGCATAATCCTACACCTTATTTGTCAATGGCTAGAGCAGAGACAGCCTTCTGCTGGTCTTCATCCACGGGGAATTCTACTGCTATGCCCAGGAAGGGAGAAGGCTACCAAATGCTGTTTCCTATGTAGTATGGGGGTAGAGCACAAGGAACATTGGATCCATTGGATTTGTAGCTTCATGGAATCCCTAAAGGACCCTATCCTTAGCCTCTACAATCATATAAAGCCTGGAGCTGGCAGAGCTAAACATTTGCCCTCCCTTCATCTTCCACACTGGTCAACATGCGGCAGCAAGGCCTGTGATGGAGTAACATATCTGTCATTCCATGACTCCCACTTCAGAATGCTCCAGACATGATATCAAAATCGATCAACAGGCAATCACCTTAGTTACTGGTATTTTCAGAACTGGGTGAAAGTTTGATTGCATTTGGTTTGATCAGAATTTACCAAAATGGACAACATTCCAAACATGGAATAAATTAAAACTGGCCCATTTGCCTATCTTGAAATACTAAATATTCCAACATATTGGGTTAAATCCTTCTTCTTAGCATAGTGCACGGCTGTTCAACTTTGTACAGGCCAGGGTCTACTTTTTCCGGCCCAAATTGCCTGAGGGCTACTACACTAAAACCTCTACTTACAAATTTTATCCGTTCCGAGCACATGGTCATAAGTAAAAACTTTTGTAAGTAGAGGAGCGGTTTCCCATAGGAATGCATTGAAAACCAATTAATCTGTTCTGGAGGGAAAAGATTTCAATGCGCCATGGCCCTTGAACTGCCCCACTCGGCTGAGACAGTGGGCTGGCAGGTCCCGAACTTTGCTGGGGCAGTGGTGGTCCTTGGGGTGGGGGAAGGCTGGGTGGAGAACTTATCCCCTCAGTTTTTTTATTGATGGCCAGTGGTCTACTTTTGAACCCTTCGTGGGCTACCAGTAGTCCGCGGTCTACCTGTTGGGCAGGCCTGGCATAGTGAGTCACAACCGAAGCCAATAATTTGAATCCATGGAATTTACCGAGGGGTTGATTCACAAAATTCACACTAATTCCTTAGTCATACTGCACTATGGAAGTCTTGCTGCACTATGCAACAGGATTTCAGCCAGTATGTTTTTGCGTAAACACAAAGAGATACCAGCACAATTACTATGAGACTTTTATAACAGGTAGAATTAAATTATCTTAAGTCACAATTGTTACTAAGACCTCAACCAACTGTTCAGATATGAGTTCATGAAAGAACTGAACAGAGTATAAATTTGTTTTTACTTTTATTCATTTTATTATATTTTATATAGTAGGACTGGGGATTGGTTCCAGGTCTTCTGGAATGAAAACCATAGATAAAAGGGAACGCCACCACCACCACCCCAAAAAAACCTGCTGTTTGTTATTGTAGATTATAACATGGGGCTTGATTTATGGTTGTTTCCTGTTTATAGGAGCTGATCAGTTTCTCTCATATACATGGTGATGTCCTTGAAAGGTTTCTTACTGTTCCAAGGTCTTCTGCCTCTGGGATCAGAGGGCAGTGAGAATGTGAAAAGATGGCAGATCAAATACCTAATGGTATGCCAGGATACCCTCTCATTCAGTCAGCCTAAGGTTTCTATGTGCCTTTATTCTCATCTGGGCTCATGGATTTCTCATGGAAGCACCCAACAATGGACTTTTAAAAACATTAAAATCCTTTGACATTTATGTTTTGTTTTTATTTCCTTTCCTGCCAAATTTTCCTCACACAGAAAGTTCGCTGTTCCATCCGTGACAGTTCCATCTGTCAAGCTTGCCTCATTTTTCATGCCTCTGTGTGTAATACAAGTTAAGCAGATGCTCCAGATGCAGATTTGATTACTACAATCTGTTGATATTGTTGCTTGAAATTCAAAAACAGTGGAAACAGAAGAGGGTAGAATGGTGGCAGTGCTTCCCAAAATAATAATACTTGGTCTGCTCCAGTGATGTCCATTCTATCCCGTCAATGCTCTCACATATCTTTATAAAAAGGTTATGTGTGCAGAGGCTAATTTCTATTACCTTGTGCTGAAACTCAGGTATATGATATACTCACATGCACACATCATTCAGACCAAGTTACATGTCCCAGATAGCTTCACTCTTCTGGTGGCAGACTAGGAGGTGAACTAGAGGCTAGAGAGCTCTCACTAGTAGAAGCAGCAATTTGTTAAATGTTAAAAGACGTCTGGCTATCATTGCATTGTTGCGATTTGCAGTTCCAATTCTATTACAATTCCATTTGTAGTGTGCTGTTATGATAATAGGCACCTTTGACTATGAAAACGAGGGGAGTGCTAATTAAATACTCTGCTGTTAATAAGATCAATCATACTGTGTGTGGACTCATCTCACCCTCTGGGAACTCAGACACATCATGCCAAGAAGTATTTAGGGGAAAGGTACTGTTCTAAGCTTCTCTAGAAAGGAAACAAGAGAGAACAAGAGACATCAAGATAAACCAGTAATGAGTCTATCAAAGAAAAACAAGCTTAACCAAATTCTAGGATCTCCAGATGTTGATGCATAAAGACACACATTATCAGCCAAGGAACCCTGTTTACTTCTTGAACAATAACTTTTAAAGATGATCATCTCTGGATGCAGTGACCATGATGACATATCATTACTGATACGGAATCTAAATAATTGTGAAAGGTTCTGAATTATTGGCTTATACAGGCACAATGCAGAGAATATAGCCAGTTTCACAATCTGTTCAAGAATGTATCAATTCTAAGTCCTTCTGGGATTCTCAAGCTCCCAACACCTGGCCATGATTTTGACTCAAATCTGCAAAGTTCTCTACTTACAATGGCACAAAGGATGGGATCCCATTTGGTGTTTTGTCATTTGCTGCAGCTAACAGATCAGGGGGCAGAGAACATCTAGGTTGCGCAACTGGCCTCTGCCAACTCATCAGTTAATCCCAATTAATCCAAACTGTAAGCAGTGACACAAGGCGGAGCTCTGAAAAGAAGGACATATAAAAACAGTTTCTCAGCATCAGTGGTTATGAATAGAGTTGGGCAATTTGTATATGTATAGAATACAAATACAAACACTATGGTGTCCCACAACACTCCCTCCCAAACTGAACTGGCCACTTAGCGAGCTCTGCACATTGCAGATGTCTGTCATCCTCGATAGTGTATCAACCCCAGCAGCAGCCAAGACTGCCCTTCCCCGCCTTCCTATGCAGCCAATAACTACGTTTCAGAGGAGGAATGGAGAGTCTCTCTGCTCAGCCAATGAGTAGTCAGCTGCACAGAAAGGCAGGAAAAGGCTGGGTGGGTTCCTTCCCAGATTGGTGTGCAATCGACAATGGTGGATATGACCTGCTGTTGTGGCTTGTTTTCATAACCTGAGGATACAAATCCAAAGTGCCCAACTCTAGTTATGAACATGAATTTCAAATTGGTTCCTCACTTGTGCTCTCAGGAAAAGTGCAGTTGATTACCAAGAGTGGCACTCTAAGACTGTAACTGTAACTCAGCCGGTTGAGAATTTAATCCAATCTACAAAGCAGATAAACAAAAAAAAATGTGCAGAACGAGCAATACATTAAAATGAATTAAATGGCATCAAAATATGTCCTTGGACAAATACACACGTTGCATAAAAATGCATGTGCATGAGCACGTGAACACATTGCCAAAGACCACAGACAAGAAAACATAACCAGAAAAAATCTAAACCATATCAAATTCTTCTTCAGATAACATTTGGTGTCTTCTTTTTATTGCACCAAATAAGAGCCTGGCTGCTGTTTTTGTGATTGAGAGTTCTCTACATGAAAATGGGTTACCACTCATTGATGTCATCTACCCAGCAAGGAATTCAGCAAAGAATGGGGCTCCTGACTGAGGTTATCATGGAGGTGACACAAGAGGAGTAGAGGAGAGGTTGTCTAGATTACTGCCATCATGCCACTGCATGGCAAAACAATTCCACTTTGTTGGATGCCCCTTGTCAGCTAATGGGGAATGATGAACCTCTGGCTTCAAATATGTTCTTGAACTGCAAATCCAATCATCTTTGTCCCCGACCAGGCTGCCTAAGGCAGATAGAACCTGGAACCTAACAATGCAATGTTATCTAAAATGGAACCTAAATTGTCCAGGCCTGTACTAAAATGAGAGTATTTTTACTCTTGGGGTGGTGGTGGTCATGATTCCATGGTGAGCGTGGAATATATAGCAGATTGGTTCTTTTGATGTTTTGCACTGAGATGAGAAATCAGTTTGACAAGTTGAAAAAACGGTACATTTACATGCTCACTTAAAGCTGATGGGCTGGAGTGCAGCGTTTGCATGGAAAATCTAAATGGAAGACCTTCCCACTAAACAACAAAATTATGACCGGGTTCTCTGACTTCCAGCTGTCACATCCACAGTAGAGACCAAGCTGAACTACAGAAGTCAGCACAACAAGGAAGATGACAGGAGACAGGGGGACTCATATTGATGCCTGACCTCATGTAGAAAGGCACTGGCAGTCAAACAATGTCATGGCCAAATAATATATGTACACACACACACACACACACACACACACACACACACACAGAGAGAGAGAGAGAGAGAGAGAGAGAGAGAGAGAGAGAGAGTCAGTTTTATGCTCAGCTCTTCAGGAAATGTCATCTATTTTAGCATAAGCACTTACTACTGGCCAAGGGAACACACAAAGGTTCTGTGATTGCTACTACTGTTAAAATGTCATTTTTTTTCACCCAGAAAATTGCTAGGCAGACTTGGTTCAGTGAATTGTCTTTGCGTTCCTCTTCAGTAGTCAGCCAGAGTGACTCCTGGACATTAGGCAGCATAAGGCTGAGTAACAAATTAAGGTAAAAGGGTAAAGGTTCCCCCTGCACATGTGTGCTAGTCGTGTCCAACACTAGGGGCTGTGCTCATCTCTGTATTAAAGTCGAAGAGCCAATGTTGTGCATGTCCATGGCCACGTGGCCAGCATGGCTTCAAGGAAACTGTTTTACCTTCCCACTTTTTATGGTGGTACCTATTTATCTACTTGCATTTACATGCTTTTGAACTGCTAGGTTGGCAGGAGCTGAGGTTAACAGAGGGAGCTCATGCAGCTGTGTGGCACCTGGGATTTGAACTGCCAAGCTGCCGACTTTGCAGCCTACAGTTTTCGGAGCCTTAGTCCCCACGCCTCCATGGCAAATTAAAGTTCCCCAACTTATTTTACCTGATTCCAGTACTGAGTACTCCAAGTCACCCACCATATTTTGATACAAGAAGTAGAAAATCCACAAGTTCCACTTCCCAAGCCTAGCAGACCCCTCCATGGGCAGAGGGATGGCCAACTCGATGGAAAATCTGCTCTTGACATGGCCACCTAGCTTTGTCTAATAGTAGGGCTGGCCCCACTGATAGCAGAACAGCCAGCTTGTAGTTGAAGGAGAATCTATAATTGAAGTGGGAGACTGTGGGTGTTAGAATCTAATTTCTTTCATCCCTATTTAGGTGGAGGAAATGCTGTTGCTGATAGAACATGGACCATAATATGCTTCAGATCTCTATTAATCTGCCTGGCCCATTAGCAGATTTACTATGATTTTGTCCTATTTAAATTCATCTTCCACTTTAATGGCCCCAGCACAGAGTCTACACTTCAAGATGCAACAATTCCTTCTAAATTCACACTAATGGCATTTGACAAAACAGAGTTGATTGATAGTTCATCCAAGTCTTGCCTCTGTTATCCTTTAAATAGAAGCTGTGGCATTTCTTCAATGGAACATGAAATGTGTGCCAGATAATGGAAGACATGGTGCAGAATGTCAGCCCAACAAAACACGCTGACATTTCTTTCTCACAATTTCTCTTTCTGCTTTTGCAAAAGAAAATTACCTCAGAACCACTCGAAGCTCTCCTCTGACTTGAATACAAGCTGTCAAACAGATCATTCTCTAGTCTACTCCAAGGCACATGAAACTCGACTCATTCACAGCAGGAAAATCCTTAAGATATTTGTGTTCCTTATTTTTCAAATGCCAATCAATCATACCGGGGAACACCAGGCACAGTGGCCAAATACATAGTAGGCCCAGCAACGCTCAAAATGTGCCTTAGAAAATGATTTACTGCAATATTTCTGTCTGTCAGCTTGTATCTACATGGTAGTGCTTACACAAAGCTTAGAAATAACATGTCAGTGTCAATGCATTAATGTTAAAGTTGTTTTTTTGTCATAGTGCCACTAATAAATAAATTATTTTCAAAATAACATTTTGCAAGTAACAATAATAATGCTTTCATTCATTAAACATTGCTCCAGACTGTGAATAGTTATAATGGGTTATAGGAAATGGTGCAACTAAAGATAGCAAATTGCCACTAATTACTAAGTCTCTCCTTAGAATCTTCATTGTGCCAGTCAAGTTATTTGGTGCAACCAAGAATTCAGGTAGGGACTTGTTAATTAGCAGCAATATGCCATTGTGAGCATTGCCATTTTCTTTCTTATGGCACACCAGTGCAACAGGTTTTAGCCGTTGGCATTTGCTGCAATTTTTTTGAAACAGACAAGGGTGTGCATGCATTCCTATGTTGGAAAAAGTGCAACACCATAGAAACTATTGCAAAAAGAATTGATGAGTGTCTGTTGAAAGAACCTTTTATTCCTTCTGTGACATGGCTGTTTCAGGTCACACCAACCAATTGCCTATTGCACCGAGCATCTCAATGGGACAATCACACAAGTAAACATGGCTAGCTTCTCACCTCCCATGGGTAATGGTGTTTAAGCGGTTCTCATAGAATGTTGGACTTGAAGCAAAACCAACCTCCTGATAAATATTTGGGGTGATGGAAGTGGGATAGAAGGTGGGGGATTAAATGTTGTGTCATTTCAAATCAATCATTATAGAATAGCACTGAATGTCTTCTCCCCAGCAAAATTCTCGTTCACATCACCAGAGAAGGCAACCTTTCAAGAAATTTAATTGTATTTAAACTCCCCCCCACAATCAAAAGACTTTGGCAATGCTTGAAATACACAAAACACAATACTGGGTAGAGGGGAAGTTCTGGAAGATATTCATATACACATCTCACCATGCCCTAGCCAAATAATTTTCAGCAAATGCCCTCCCTCCCATTGTAATTGGCATTGTATGTGCTCCGTTCTGTACTCTTAATACTGCCATGTCCCTTGTGTGGAGAAGACAATAAGGATGAAAATACAGTTCTGGCAACCAATAAAAGTTTTACAGATGTGTAAGGTTAGAAATGAATTTTGTTGGATTCAAAATTCTCAGCAAAAGGATCTGTTTCTTACCTTTCAAGTCCAAGAGTGAATTTATATTATACACAGCAGTTCCATCCTACATTAACTGCCTATGGAATCCTGGAATCTGTAGAATACTTAGAATTCTCTGCTGTAATTCAGGGGAGGCTCTGCAGTGGAAAATTCTAAGTATCTCATCAAATTACATATCCCAGAATTCAAAGGGATAGAGTCATGGCAGTTAAAGGAGAATTATATGATCACAGCTATGCAATCTAGATGCACTGATACGGTAAAGCGAAACAGACTTTGTGTCAGAAACCCAAACACCTGTGAGAGCTGTGGTGCATTTCAAAGAAATGAAATACAGTATACAGAAATCATAAGTGCATGCTAAAACCATTAATGGCTAATAATGCACACTACTAGAAAACACTCTTTGGAGCAGTGGATCTCCAAGTTGGCTCTCCAGATGTTTTCTCATCAGCAGGTCTCAGAAGACACTGCCAGAATGGACAATGCTTAGGGATTCTGGGTCATGAAATCAAAATATTGGTCAACTGCTTTAGAGGATATATACATTACACAGTTAATGCATTGCACCTTAACTGCCACTTTCTCAATCTGCCAAATGTTGCAAACTTGTAGTTTGAGATACCTGAAATTCCCTGATGTTATTTAGGAAGATGCACTACAAATCTCTAGCAGTGAATTCTCAGTACCTGAAATTTATGAAACCCTGGAATCTAGAATATGGTGAGGTGCTTGCAATTCTCTGCTAAACAGCTCTAGAATACAGCCATAGCACTTAAAAGGACATTAAATAACTAGGGTAGCATAGAGACACTTTCTGTTAATGGAAAGAAGATGTTCAGAAAGGGGTATATTTTTAAAAGTGGAGGGAAAATAGCTACAAATTTCCTTGATGGGCGGGGGGCAAAGTTTCATGGTGTGATTCAAACCAGTCATAGGACAAGAACTCTGATGTTTCCTTAACATATAAAAAAACAGAGATTGGAGATAATTTCATATCTCTAAACATTTATGAACTTTGACCCCCTGTGGGCCCCAGAGATGCAAAGTTTAGTAAACTAGCCATGCCTAACCATGAAGTCCTGAGAGAGATCTACTTTGAAAGCCTTGCACCCTAAAGATAGTGTATAACAAGTGTCTGTGAAGATTCTCAGTCATCCAGGTGAGTTTATCTGGAAGTTGAGTCATGGCTACTGGACTTCCTTTTGCTCATCCAAAAAGCTTCATCAGTCTGAATACAGCTAGTGCAAGTCCTCCATCTTATAGTCAGCTTTGACCTCTTTTCACCCTGATCTGAATTATGCTCATAGATGAACAATGGCCTGAATAGGCTTAAGGTGAACGATGGCCTAAGGTGCTGAAACCATTCAAGAATGGGTTGTTAGGTATGGCCCTGGTGGTGAAGGCTTTTTTTATTTGTCTTGGTACTTTGGAAAGCATACCCTGCTAAGTAGCAGATAGACTATGCCTGAGGCTGCCAACTCTGTTGAGGGAGGGGTTTTCAATGCTCACATGAATGGCCTCCCTTACTCCTCTCTCAAACCACCTATCTTCTTTGTCTAATATGTGTACATCCTCATCTTTGAAAGAGTGCCCTTTGTCCTTCAAATGGAGGTGTACTGCTGATTCTGGTCATGAGCTGTTACCCCTCCTATGTTGGGCCATCCTTCTGTTTAATGGCTGTTTAGTTTCTCCAATGTAGAGGTCTGAACACTCCTCACTGCATTGGACCACATATACTATATTGCTCCTTTTATGTTTTGGTATCAGATCCTTTGGGTGGACAAGTCTCTGCCTTAGTGTGTTTGTGGGTTTGAAATAAACAGGGATGTGGTGTTTGCCAAAAATCTTTTTAAGCTTCTCAGACACTCCAGCCATGTAAGGAATGACCAGGTTCTTCCATCAGGTCTGAGTCTCAGACTGATCCCTTGTTCTTCTGGGATGGCCCACTGCTTTATTGAAGGCGCACTTTGGATATCCACATGCCTTAAGTGCTGTCTTCAGGTGCCTGTCTACCATCTCTTGGCTTCTGTAGAGATGGGGATGCTCTCGGCTCTGTGGTTTAGGGTCCTAATGACTCCTAATTTGTATTGTAATGGATGGTGGGAGTCAAACTGTAAGTACTGATCTGTGTTGGGTGGTTTTCCTGTAAACCTCTACTCCCAGGCCACGGCCAGGTGGAAGTTATGGCCACAACAGTGGATAAGGAAAAAATTAGGGCACCAAATGTAGCCTTGACTATGACATGCTTTTTTATTTTATTATTTTATTATTTTAATTTTTTATTTTAAAAATAAAATTTACAAGCAATAATTAACAAACAATAATTGTGCACCCCACCCCTTGGGACTGTCCACGTTCTTCCTTTAGCTTCTTTTTCTTCTCTTCATCAAATTGCCTCCTTAAAGTCCTTTTCTCCAGAACTGTGTCAGTTCTTTCCCTTTCCCTCTTTACATAGTCAATCAATTTTCCCCATACATCGTAGAAGATGTTTTATTTTAAATGTAACAGCATGCCCTATTCACCCGTACCCGCTCCAGCTTGCACGAGGCATTTTGAGTTGAGCAGACATTTTGAAGTAGGCAGATTGGATTAATTTCAGTGCCGGGGACCCAACAGCAGAAGCAATATTAATTTGCATGTAACCTGGGGCTGTAGGAGTTATAGACAGAGCCAAGATGCACTCAGAAATCTGAGAAATTTCAGCATGCTCCAGGAGTGCAATGGGGTGGGGGTGGGGGTGGGGGGAGTGAGCCACTTGGCTCAGCAAGATGGGGTGTCCTTGCTGCATCTCCCTTACAGGCTAAGATGGCCCCGTCCTTGCTGTGCTGTTCTGTGCACAGATTAGGCTGGTAAAGAGCACTACATCCATTGACACTCGAGTTAGTAAACCAACAATGAAATAAAGACACCATAGAGGATGTCTCTGCTGGGCAGGCTCCATTCATGGTCAAGTCTACCCTCATACTATGCTAGCTTCTAAGGAATGAAAACCAAGCTTAACAACTGCAACCCCCATATCCTCATCTACCACATCTCTTTCTTCTTGAAAGGCAAGTAACAGCTGCCAGAGCCTTCATTCGCCACCTGCACAGAACTGAACATTCTCCTGAGGACCTTTGATTTCTTGGTGAAGTCCCCAGAATTCTGTCTGGGAAATGCCCTGCTGAATTCTGTGTGCTGATCTCTAAAGCCCCTATCCCACATCCCTTTAAATGCAGATTAAATTTGTAGATAAACCGTGTCCAAAAATGCCATCCCTACGGCCACTGGGCTTTTTGAAAAAAAGAAAAAGAAAATCCCCTTAAGCTTACTGGAGAGGTAGGGAAGTTTTTGCCTTGCTTTAAAAAATCCACCTTTTGAAGAGGCAGACATTGTGGGACCACATAGATGATCCGGTTTTCTTTCTTTTTCCCCCTGATAGCACGACTGGCTGTTCCTGGGGCCGATTGGTGCTGTTTGTTATTTATTTTTTTATTTTTCCCCACCCTCCGAGCACCAGAGAGCTGGATCGGGTGCTGTTTTTTTTTTTTTTTTTTAACTTTCCCAAGCTCTACCATCAGCCAGCTGGTCCTTTTTAAAAATCCTAGCGCCACCTGCTGGCCATGGGACTGAACTGCACTTAAAAACACCTTGCACGTGGGAACTGCTATCCCACATCTTCAGTCACATGACGGGAGGATGAGGAAAAGCTGGACCTTCAGAAGATCCAGATCTTCTCCAGGTGAGATAGCAGCCTTAGGAATATGAACATTCTCTTCCTAAATTCTGTTTCATATCAAGCTGCCTTATAGCAAGTCACAACGCTTATTCTTACAGAGTCAGTGTTATCTCACTTGACCTGCATTGCCCATCCAGAATCCCACATGAAGGATCAGATCCTTCTGTCTCCAGGCATCTGGTTCTTTGAGATGGGGATGCTATAACTAGAGCAGGGCAACCAGGGCTGTGAATTAGGATAGTGGAATGGGGGGAGGAGTTGCTTATCAAAGGACATAAAATGCTCTTTGGTATTTGCTGGTGACATCACATCAATCCCGAATGCATGTAATTACTCAAGCTACTCCTTCCAAGGCAAAGAAATGTTGCAGAGTTTTGAATATCTGGTAAGGTTCCTTTTTTCTATGCAGTAGAATTATAGAGACCCACAGAGGGGAATAGCTACAAGTACCCCAGAGTCCATCCCTTTCTCATTACTGCCACTTAAAGCCTTAATTATCGGTAATCACTCGGAGACATTTGAAAGAGAAAGAAGAAAAATACATTTTGGCACTAACAGTTGCTTGAAATTAAAGAGTTGTGTATGCTGTTTTCTTTACTGCACTCATTCTTAGCACCCAACTGAACAGATTCATGGCCAACAAACAACTGCTACCATCCCACAAAAGAGAGTGATGGGGGGAAACACTCAGCAGAGAGACAGAGCTTTCTGTGAATTCAAAGACTGGAAGAAACAATTTGTCAGTGCTACAAAGACAATCACCTCAGCCTTGAAAAGTCCCTCTAAGTCACACAATCTATAGGCAGTAGAGATGGGCATGAATAAAAAAAATGATATTTTGTTTGGAGGGTCCATTTCGATTCATTTCCGTTTTTCGAGAATTTTTGCAAAAATATTGTTTTCGTTTTCATTTTGTTACCATTTCATTTCCATTTATTTCAATTTTTTAATTTTTTTAGCATTTAAAGCAGTTCACTGTATTGCAGTAACGAAAACGAAATGCACGACAAAATTTCCGGTGTTTCTGTTCATTTTGTTTCATTTTGGAGACAAAATTCGTTTGTCGTTTCGGTGCATAATGAAATGAAAAAATGAAAACAAAAATGAAAAATTGTTCATTTCGTGCCCATCTCTAATAGGCAGCATGCAAGGCTGCAGACAAAACTCCAACAGGGAATAAAACAGTTGGGCTCAGCATGGAACCCATATGCTTAGACCCAAGCATTCCTCCTTATTTCTCCATCCTCTCCCTATAGATGCCAAGTGTTTGCCTCCTAAATTTAACCAATTGGGCAATGAAGCCCCAGACACCAGTGCTGCTAGCTAAAACTCTGCCAGGGACTGAGTTTAGAAGCATAAAATATATGTTTTCATAGTGAAGCAGCCACATCAGGCAACAGATTGCAGGTTTCATTAAAATGCAGCCAATGTTTAATTATATAAATTGTTCCTACTATACCTTTATTTTATTGCTAGTGCTGCAGAGAGATTATTTTGTAGGAATCTCCGGCTTAGGAACTGAAACAACTCAGCTGGCCTTGGGCAATACATACTTTGGCTTGGGGAAGGGGTGTAAGTTGTTACTCTGCCACAGGCAACAAAGTACCTGGCACCACACCTTGAATTATTTAAACTGTTTTGACAGCATGAATGTCTATGGCCAAGCCTCCATAGCTGAATCTCAGCTTGCCAGAGGTAAGTGCATCCAATTCTGTTAACATGTAGGCCACCAGCAGTACAAACATCCCATTCCACAGCTCACAAACAGCAGAAACAGCAGGACAAACAACTCCCTCAACATGTTTCCGAGGACTCTGGAAAGGAGAGCAGATTCTGGTTAACCACAAGTGATGACGGGCTAACCAATAGGTATGGTATCTTTGCTACTTAATGCCTTGAGTCCTCATTCTATCATTCAGCAGTGTGGGACTGATGTACAAACATTAGCACCTATTCCACAGTATGGATAATATTGCAGCAAAGTAGGGCTACCGGCTGAATGGAAAGAAACAAAATGAACTTCTGTTGTGCTGTTATTGTGTCGTTACAGTCATGATCGACTCTTCATGACCGCCCCCCCATGTCCATAGAGTTTTTCTTGGCAGAAATACTGGAGTGGCTTGTCAGTTCATATTCCAGGTGCCTACAGCACCTGGTATTCCCTGGTGGTTGCCCATCAAAGTACTAGCCAGGCCCGATCCTGCTTAGCTTCCAAGATCAGGCGAGATCAGTAAAGAACAGCAATCTGATCTCAGGAAACCAGCTGGGAATGGCTTTCAGGGCAGGGAGGTAAATATTCTTTTTCTTGAATGCCTACAGATCAAGGGACTGTTGGAGACTCAGCTCTCAAAGGCGGTTACTTCATGTCTATTTTGTCTCTGTTAGTGTTGTGCTTAGGAGCGGTACAAAAAAATGTTACTACACGTCCGTCGCGCAACTACTGAAATTTGTGTCGACCATGCCCCCAGAATGGGTTCTAATCAGGACAATCCTGTACTTGTTGCTGGGGTAGGGTTTTCCCTTGTCACTCTTTGTTCCCACTTTCTGTTCCGAGACAAGACACTGTATAGTAACAACTGCCACCCAACAACACTGTACATTCGTTTCTCTCAGAAAGATGTGTCCACTTTTTTTTATTTGACTCTGCTGCATTGGTGTATGAAACCCCGATCACCAGTAATTTGAAATATTAAAAAAGTTTTTTTAAGCCCCCACACACAAAAAAGGAAAAAGAAAGCTAGACAAATGCTGTGTTTGTCACGGTACAAGACAGTGGGGTAACACTTGTCACGAGACAAGTTATCACAACCATGGGAACACTGAAACAGGGACAAAACCACATGATCGCGACCAACGCTATCACGGTACAACACTAGTTGTGGAACAAAGAAGGATGTGAAGTAACTGCTAAAGCTGGCCAAAACATTGGGAACCCAGTATCAAAGCAAACAGAACCAAGCAGGTTCTGATTCAGAGCAGAATTACCGGTAATCAAGAGTCTAGAGGTCTGACAGAAGGGGAGGGGGATTTGCTCTTCTAAAGAGGGACACGAAAAAAAAAGACTAAGCAGGCCACTAAACAATAGATGGATGGGAAAGAAAATATTAGGGAGAGTTTTTATAATTTAAAGTCCAAACCTGATGCTATCCAGATAATGTCCAAGAGAACCAAAAGAGGACCTCAGAGACTTACAAGCATGGCCAGGCTTTCAGGGTGTGACAATTTAATGAGTCTCACAATAACAAATTTCCTGCTCAGAACTCTCTCTGAATCAGTGAGATTTCTTGGCTTCCCACAAAATGGGCACCCCATCTTATCCCCTTCATTACCTGTACTTCTTGCCCATATTCTCTCCAGCTTGATACAATTTTCAGTGAATCCTTCATGGGGAAAAGATGTTGTCCTGTACATGGGAATTGTAACAGTGCTGCTTAGACTGGATCCCACCCACCCCTGACCTATCCAGAAAAATACAGTCGGGGGACAGGGCACAGAAATCTCACTATGAGGAGAAACAGGAGATTCCATCTCCCCTTGGTCAGTTTTTCTCAGATGGCAACAGAATGTGAATGTCACATTTCTGCTATATTCTGCTGCCTGAAATTGAGAAGAAAATGGCACCCCCTCTCCATCCATGTGAAGTACCTCAGGACCCAGAGTTAAGGAGGTTATTTCTCAGGAACAAAAGTGAGCAAGCACATATTTCCATCAATGTAACATTAAATATGGAACAACATGCTGTTTTTTTTTAATGACCTGCAGAGTCTGCTGTCCTAGCAGCTACCTCACTCTGCTTTGTGGGAAGGCCGAGCTTGCTTTGCCCTAACTATGCTGTGACTGCCTGGGTGTCCTACTTGGTTGGTCCCATGGATGGAGTCACATAATATCTCTCTAGCCTGCCACTGAGTTGCCACATTAAAAAGTGATCTGGAAGAAGGTTGAAGGCCAGAATCTATTCCCAAAGCCAAAAAGGAAGTGAAAATATGGAAATATTTCAACAAAGAATACTATAATTAAAACAGGTTGCATAATAAACAAAAATAAATTAATTCATGATAATGGTACCCATACAATTCTCCACTAATCACTTATTCCTTTTAATAAGAATGCAACTCATTGTTGAACTTTTGGTACTTTCATTCAGTGAACCAAAGAGCAGTGTGACCAAGGAAACAATCAGTTTAGAGTCATTTGTATGTTAATGAAGTACAATGTGATGTTCAATAGTCTTAAAAGAATAGTGTATTTTGTTCTGTTTAATTAGTTAGTGAGCAACAAACACCAGAGCTGAATAAATATAAGCAGAGAAATGAGGATGTGTGGAACATTTTTATAGTTATGTACTTTTGTTTTTCTTGGTAAAGTACATTTCTCCCTCGGACTGCATGGGTTTGAACAGCACAGTTTTAGTTACTGTACAAATTTTTCAATGAAGGGATGAATGAATATTCCAATAAATAAATATTCAATAAATAGTGTGCTTCTGGCCATCCATAACTTTTTGTTTTACATGAACCATATGATCTTATTTAGTATTTCACCTAATTGGTTCCTCACCATTCTGTGAAATTAAAGGAGGATACATTTCAAAAAAACACCTATGTGTTATATGTAGAAACAGTTCAGTTGCTTATCACTTTCAAGTGAAAATAAGAAAAGTTTTCAATAATATCTCAATTAAAACAGTACCCAAAATTCTATTGGTATTTGTGGAAGGGGTGCAGAAGTTGATGGGAGTAATTATTGGGGTGCAACTCAGCTGTGCAGTCAGGCATTTGACTAGGCAAGCAGCCAAGATCGGTCACACTCCTAGTCTATTAGCCACCGTTAGTTGCAGCAATTTCCAAAACCTGACACAAACACCCCTAGGTTTCTACTCAGGCACTACAATTAAATGCTAGAAGAGTTCATGTTCAATCCGTTGCTGGAGGTCTGTCTCAATAAGAAGGCCTTTATGTCTTGGCAGAAGGAATTTGATTGCCATGATTGGCACATGTTGGCAAGGTTTTCACTAACAGAAATAAATTCCTTCCCATTTGCACAGGCCCAGGGAGAACAATGACATACTTGGCTGTCACAGAGATATTAATAGTGGAGAAACTTTCAGGGGGGGGGGGGAGATGTGGCACGTCCGATTCAACATTCACATAGTTCAGTACACAGGGAGCGGAAACTGGATTTTAAAGGGTTATGGTGCTACTGTGAAGTTGCAGCAAATCATACCTCCAACGGTCCTCTTTTCTCCATGTATATCTGAATGGTCAAGCTCCCAGAAAGGGTTGTAGTAGGTTATTCCTTGGATCTAGGTAAAATCAGTTACTTAGGTTGTATTCAAAAAGCAGTTCATTTCTTTGTTGTTTCATTCTATATCTATTTAGGATTGGAAAAAGTGTGAGGGTGTTTAGCATTCCCGTGCTTTGCCCCCTGCCCTTTCACAAGCTATTGACAAGCACTACAGTGGTACCTTGTATAACGTAAATAATTCATTCCAAATGAAATTACATTATACAAATTTTCCGTTGTAAAATTGCAATTTCCCATAGGAATCCATTGAAAACAGATTTAATCCATTCCAATGCATAGCCAAGACCAGGGCTGTCCAACTTTGATGTCCTACCTGATGGTCCCTAATGTCCCCTGTGGTCGACTCTCGGGGTGGCAGCAGCACAGGTGGCTCAAGGACCCCCAGGGGGTGCCAGGTGGTTGCTTCCGCTACGCCTGCTGCCTCAGCCTTGGCCACCAAAAAGGGTGCGGAGGGGCACCCAGGGACAAAATCAGTTTTTGTGTCCCCCCTCTCTTATACAGGTGCGTGTGTGAGAACTCATGCACACACACACACACCTCTCTCTCTCACTCAGGTGCACCCTTAGCTCCCTCTGGTGAATGGAGCTGCGCAGACCCAAGGCCAGCAGAAAGTCTGCGGGAAGGGCTGCCACGCCTCCTTCCTGGGCAGGGTGCCTTGCAGCTCAGGCGTCAGCAGTGGAGGGGTGTGGGCAGAACCCCGTTTCCCCACTGACCATCTAGGCTGCTCTGCCGGCTCACCAGGAGCCCATCACAGGCCGCCCTGCTCCTCCTTCGGGCTCCAGCACTGCTTTGTGGCAGGGGTGGGGGTGGGTCCATTCCTTCCCTCCAAGTGGGTGGTGGGGGCTAAGCCATGTGGCGGGAGGCTTGCACAGGTTGCTTTCTGGCTGGTGCTGCCCAGCCCGAGTCTCTGGGACCCAGAGCACTCTTGCCATCCACAGTGCAAGGACCACAGACCCTGGGCGCCTCCTCTCCAGCCTGGTTCCCCTCCCCAGCCAGAACTCTTCAGAGCTCCTTTGTGCCCCCTCCCTAACCCAGCTTGCCTGATCGCAGGCAGACCACACGGAGGCTGAGTGGGGCACTGGCACCCTAAGATGCTGTGCCCAGTGGAGCCGGGTAGTGGCGGTCCTCCTCCTTCACTGTCTCCCTCCTCTGCTACCAACGAGGCATCCTCCTCCCCTCCCCCTACCTCCCTATCTCCCTTGCCCATGAAGAGGTGATGAAGGCTCCCGGCGGTGCACCAGGTGCATGATGGGGTGTGGAGTGATCCCTGGGCTCCTGTTCCCTCCCCCACTCACCCGACCCTCCTGCGTAATTAGGCTTGCTGGGGCGTCAGTGCACCTGCTCTACAGCTGGTCAGTGTACTGCACCTGATTCCCTGCTGGCCGTAGGACATGGTTGGGGTTGAAGGTAAGAGGACAGGTGGGGGGGACAAGCTGAATAGGCTAGTAGGGAACAGGAAGGCTGGGTATTTGGCAACAGTGGAGGAGAAGTGCCTTACGGCCTGGCAGAGCCCGCCGGCAAGATTGGCGGATGAGGTGGCGCTAATTCCCTACCTCCGGATTTTTAACGTTGTATGGATTTTATGTTATACAAACCCTACGTTATACGAGGTACCACTGTACTTCTAATTTTCCTCTTTCACTGTCACCAAGTAGCTTCTTTAGTAAATTAATGCCTTTAGACTGGTTTTAAATTGAATAACGATAAAAGAAGTTTATTTATTACAAAGCAGAATCAAACTCATAAAGGATAACATGTTTAGGTAGAAACAAAAGGAAGAATATAGCTCAATCACACTAAAGTTATGTTACAGACTACACAGGTCACTTGCACACCCAATTCTTAAGTTTTCAGACACTCATCATTTAGTTTTCCTCACAGAAGTTCTAAATCATATCTCTTCTCTCTCTAGTAAGTATAAGTCTCACAATCAGATCCAATCTATCTTTTCTCAGTGAGTGTAGGTCTCTATCTGACCTTCTCTCAGACAGCGTCAGTCCCTGTCTGTCCCTATTTGACTAAATCAGTGCTGGGCTGAGCCTTAAATCTCCCCAGGCTACTCCCCCAGACTCTCCCATTGGTCAATAACCAACCAATCAATATAGACACTTCCCATGAATTATTCATCACCAAATGGTAAATGCCACACAGGGTTCACAAAGCTATGTGCAGACCTGAAAACATAAAAGGATAAATGTATAGAATTCCAACCAAACCAAACCCTACAACAACAACAACAAAATCGTGCTTCAGTCAACAGGGGAAAATATGTTGAAAATTTCTCATTTCTGGGAAAATAATGAGTATGCACAAATTTAAATACAGGAAGCAACCCCCTGCCCAAATCTCAGATCTTTATCAAAGGTAAAAGAAAAGGCACATGAGGTTTTCTAAAAATAAGACAGAAAGATTTTCACATCCTTAAATGTATTAAGCTGGAAGCTAGAATTGATTTATTATCTTGCTTAATAGGAGACATGGTTTCACCCACATGCTGGCCAGGAATTACAGGAGGCTCTGGGGAAGAAATCTGCCCTTCTTCATTAAGAGTGTAAACCTGATTTCTTGCACATCCATTAGATATGTTTTAAAAAGTGAGTAGTGACAGTCCATCCCTGAAAAAATACAGACCCCCTGGGAGTCTAAAGTCACTATTGCTCACTGAGCCAGAAATGCAAACACAATGTTTGATCCTGGGCCATTTTGTATTCAGAAAATGTTCCTCTGAATCATGAAAACTTCTATAAAGCTCATGTTATGCCAATGCTGTGAACTATTTATTACAGAACAGTGTAATCCTGGAAGAAGACATGACCTCCTGCAGCCAGGCATAAAAAGTGTCTGTTCAGGCAAGGGCGCCCTAAAAACAGAGACAAAACAATGCCTTTGATCAAGTGTCTATCAATCAGACAACTCTGCACCAGCCAATCTTGTGTTTCTCATGCAGTCAGCAGGTTCCAAGTACTCTTAGGACATGATGTGTGATCAGCTTTGCAATGTGGTTTCCCAAACCCTGAGGCAAGCCGGCTAGCTTGAGAAATATCAAGGGGCCCACCAGTGATAATGAAGACTAGCTTACTACTGAATTATCCCTGTTCAGGTGAGACCTTGAGGGTAGCAGAGATTCTGTTAGTGTTATTTCTCAGTGTAAAATAGTCCAAAACTGCTAGGTTCATCTTAGTGCTATAATGAGGACGGGTGTGTTAGAATAATTTCTCAAATACAAATAACACAGCTCTTCTCCAGCAGGGTTCTTTATTTTAGGTTGTAACCAAGGAAGGAACAGAGCAGTGTGAGACTCAGAAGGTTCTCAAATGCAAAAGTGATAGGCGTGCAGAAACAGACACATCATAGATATTTCATTCATCCTAAAACAACAATAATGGAGTGTTCTGACTGAATGTGGTCCACCTGGAGTAGGAACTGGCAAGCCACTCCAGTATCCCTGCCAAGAAAACTCCACAGACAGTAACAAAAGGCTAAAAGATATGACACTGCTACTGAGGAAGAGCAGAGGACCAGTACAAGTAGCTCCAGAGCTAATGAAGCGGCTGGGCCAAAAGCCGAAAGGACATTCAGCTGCAGACATGCCTGGAAGAGAAAGGAAAGTCCAATGCTGCAAAGAAATATACTGCATGGGAACCTGGAATGTGAGATCTATGTAAGCTGGATGTGGTCAAACGTGAGATGGAAGAATAAACATTGACATCTTGGGCATTAGTGAACTGCACTTTGTGGCGCAGTGGTTAAATAGCTGTACTGCAGCTAAAACTGTGCTCACAACCTGTGGTTCAATCCCAGGTAGCCAGCTCAAGGTTCACTCAGCCTTCCAGCCTTCTGAGGTCAGTAGAATGAGTACCCAGCTTGCGGGGGGGGGGATGTATAGCCTGCATACTGTAATTAAAAAAAACTGTAAACCGCCCAGAGACTACTTGAAGTGGTATGGGGCGGTATATAAGCAGAACACTTTGCTTTGCTTTGCTTTAAATGGAAGGGAATGGGTGAATTTAGTTCAGATGACTATCACATCTACTACTGTGGACAAAAATCCCATAGAAGAAATGGAGTAGACCTGATAGTCAGCAAAAGAGTGGGAAAAGCTGTGCTGGGATACAACCTCAAAAATGATAGAATGGTTTTGGTATGATTCCAAAGCAGCCCTTTCAACATCACAGTAATCCAAGTTTATGCACCAACTACTGATGCTGAAGAGTCTGAGATTGACCAATTCTAGGAAGACTTGCAATTCCTTTTAGAACTAACACCAAAGAAAGATGTTCTTCTTATCATAGGGCATTGGAATGCTAAAGTAGGGAGTCAAGTGATAAAAGGAATAACTGGCAAGTTTGGCCTTGGAGTTCCAAACGAAGCAGGGCAAAGACTAATAGTTTTGTCAAAAGAATAAGATGGTCATTGCAATCACTCTTTTCCAACAACACAAAAGGCGACTGGACACATGAACATCACCAGATGGACAATACCAGAATCTGAATGATTATGTTTTCTGCAGCCAAAGATGGAGGAGCTCTGTACAGTCAGCAAAAATCAGACCTGTTGTTGACTGCGGCTGAGATCATCATCTTCTTATAGCAAACTTCAAACTTAAACTGAAGAAAGTAGCAAAGACCACTGGGCCAGTCAGGTACAAATTAAGTCAAATCACTTATGAATATACAATGGAGGTGAATAATAGATTTAAGGAACTAGATTTGGTAAACAGAACACCTGAATAACTATGGATGGAGGTCTGTAACATTGTACAGGAGGGAGCAATGAAAACCATCCCAAAGAAAAGAAAATGCAAGAAAGCAAACTGGCTTTCCAACAAGGCCCTACAAATAGCAGAGAGAAGGGGAGCAACATACAAGGGAGAAAGGGAAAGATACAGAAAATTGAATGCAGACTTCTAAAGAATTGCGAGGAGAGATAGGACAGACTTCTTGAATGAACAGTGCAAATAAATAGAGGAAAACAATAGAAAAGGAAAAACTAGATATCTGTTCAAGAAAATGTGAAATATTAAAGGGGCAATTCGTACAAAGATGGATATGATACAGGACAAAAATAGTAGGGACGTAAGAGAAGCAGAAGACATCAAGAAGTGATGGCAAGAATACACAGAGGAATTATACCAGAAAGATCTGGATGTCCCTGATAACCAAGATAGTGTAGTTGCTGAGCCAGACATCCTGGAAAGTGAAGTCAAGCGGGCCTTAGAAAGCATTGCAAACAAGGCCAGTGGAGGTGATGGCATTCTAGTTCAACTATTTAAAATCTTAAAAGAGGATGCTAAATACAAAAGTGGAACAAGTGATAACTTTAGGCTAATAGAAAATTAATGAAAACATTGATAGTATTTCGAGGGCGAAAACCTCTTCCTCAGAGCAGTACCAATAGGTTAAAATGTGGCAAAAGATGGATTTGCCAGGAGTTATTTCTTAGATGTAAGGTCCTTGGCAAGATGGGGGGGTGGGGAAGCCAGGCAGTTTCTTAGTTGAGGCTTGGAGCTTGGATGTTCCTAGGCTGCATCCAAAATGAAGGGAGGTAGGTGTTTTATTGTCCCATGTCATGGCTCAGGTACACACATTCACACCTCCCCTCAATAGTGGGGGAATGCATATATGTCAACAGTATAAGACAAGATACAAGTCAAGTGATGCAAAATTAATTGGACATTATAATGAGTGGCAGAGTGGGTTATTTTATATTCTTTGTTATTTAACCCTGAGAAAAGTCATGTTCCCTTGCTTTGTTATTTCAGTGACTAGTCCCCTAAACAATGTTTTGTGAACTCATCATTGCAGTATGCATGCTCAGTGGTGCAGTCCTCATGAAAACTGAGTGCTACCATGCTGGTACTGAAATATATTTAAACCAGCACTTCAATCAGTCTTGCAAGCAGTATTTCTTGAGTGAGTTCTGGGTCTTCGGTGATATATTTACTTGAATTCATTGTCTCTTTTGAGTGCTCACTGTAAATATATAGAGATGGGAATGAAATGAACTTTTGGTTCATTTTGTTATTCGTTATTTGTTTTGTTACATAATGAAATGAATAACGAACTGCCCCCCCAAGAGAAACGGAACAGAACAGAACAGAAATTTCCATTTTGGTTCGGTTCGGTTTGTTTGCTGGTGTCTCCTACCTGGTGCTGGTCCTTCCTGGTCCAGTCCTCCTGGCTGCAGGGAGGGGGCTCCAGAAAAAAAAAAATAGCCGACAGCTGGTAGGCGCCCTAATAGTCAGCAGTAAAAAAAAATAAAAATAAAAATAAAAATAAAATAAAATGAAATAAAATAAAATGAAAAGGAGCACTGACCCAGCCCCAAGGGTGGCCAGGTCGGTGCTCTAAAATAAATTTTAAAAAACAAAAAAGCGCCAACCCTAGGGACCATGCAGTAGGCGCTTGGGGAAAAAATTGAGGCACTGGCCCCAAGTCAGCACCTCAAAAAGTCCCTGCTGCAGGGGCCAGGATCAGCCACTGCCACCGCCACTGCTGCGTGGCTGCCGCCCAGTAAGGACCCAAACCGGTTCGGATCAGTTTGGGTTCATACAATTTTTTTCCTAAAATTTGTACGAACCCAAACCCAAATCGAACCAAGGGTGGGCCCGAAACAGAAGAACCCAAACCATGAGTTTTCTGTTTCGTGCCTACCTCTATAAATATACATGACTTCATTACCTCACTATCCCATTGGTTTTTGGTCCCATTATGAGGCTATTTGTTTACAGGTATATAGATTTTGAAATAAAAGAATTCATGTTCATTACAAACATTTTGCTAATATGAAAGGTACAATTTATGACATGCTCTGCCAAAGGGTAATGAAGTGGGGGGGGGAGGTTGGGAACCATTGGGAGAGACAAAGTGATAATATGAATAAACAAAATAAAACACAGGCCAGGTCTTGCTTTCATGTTCTCTGGTAGAGTTCCTACTGTACACCTGAAGTTCAAATGAGAACACAAGGTGTGTTGAATTTCTAATTAAAAGCTAAAGACTGCATTTCAGCCAGCTGGAGTTCATTATTTCTAAACAGAATGACAAATTACAATAGATCTAAGTTGTAAGCATATTTTCCCTAAAAATAAAAAAATACTATTCTAAGTAATCTTTCCCAACTCTTTACTGAAATCCATGACTAATTTAAATAATTCTGAACTCTAGCTTAACAAGGAATCATCTCCAAGCAATGCCAGGTAGCAAAGAATAGTAACGGTGATTTTCTCACTGTCTCGATAAGGATTCTTTGCTGTCCCATCCATGTGATGCTGAAATGTCCAATAAGCATCAGGGTCCAAGCTTCCAGAAATTTATGTTTTGACTAACACATTCCTTAGATAAAGTCTAATCTGTGCTGCTAATATGAGACTAAGAAAATGACTCTATGGCCTATCATCCCTAATTACCTTACAACCACCATTCCTCAAATTTATGAATGGACAGTGGTGGGGGTGGGGAATAAAATTCAGATTATATTGGTAGCAAATATGAGATTGTTCATACTGCATGCATATCCCTTGATTTCATTGTGCTGTAACTCACTATCTGAGGATTGGAAGCTCACAACTGGGCAAACAACAACACTGAAAAGAACTATTTGAAGCTTCGTGCATTGATTGTTCCCAATGTTTTATCAGTGATTAGTTCTTTGTACATGTGGGTCATTACTTGGTATTGTCATAGTATGTGGTGAGCGGGCCCTTATTTCTTTCTTCACAATCGTAGGTACTGTCTTCTGCAAACACAGATGATGACTTTCCTTCAGCAAATAGCATGCACAGTTTCAAAATGCACATTGTCTATTGAAAGAGAAGAAGAGAGGCAGCAAGATGCACAAATTCCTCAGAAGGCATTTAACTTTTCCAATCCACTTTCCCTTTGTATCACAATCATTTTAAATTTTGCCATAGGCAGCCTAGTGAGTAAGCAAGCAAACTGTTGCTGACAATCACTCTCTGGCAGACTTATTATCCATCAATGAATGAAGCTGATAGAAACCCATTTTGTTCCCCTGCCTAAACATCTCTTAAATCATCAACCACCTCTTTAATGGGTGCTAATGAGTTATTAATTCTTTCTCTTATTTCAATAGCAGGTACTTAATAGCAATGACTTTAGGGAGTGCTCTGACTATTGATTTTAGCAACCCAAAGTGTGTGAGAAGATCTAACGTAGTTTGCTGCCAGAATGGAATTTCATATTATTTTGTGGTACTCTAGTTTCTCCTGTATTTAATGACTGATAACAAGTTGTTTTGGCTTCAAAGTACTTAGCCTCACTAAGTCGACATGAAAGGTGGACACCATTTTATATGCTAAGAAAAGACAAGCATAGGCTTTCTTAGTGATGAACTGGAAACAGAGTCTGCTGGTTCAAAGAAGTGGGACTTTTTGATTGTCAGGGATTATGATGTTATCTGGTTGACCCCACTTCTATTTTCCTTCTGAGTACCAGAGCAGTTCTCATCACTTCTGGGACTGGGCTATGGTACAGAGCAAGGTGGTTTTTCCAGTAACAATATATTTTTGTAAGTATTTTTTGTTGTAAGTGAAGGCCCTTTAGGGCAGCCTGATCATATAAGGACAATTGAGACCCATCCACTTTCTCAAAGGATTGGAGAGGAAAATCCCTAGACCTAGAACTGGCTGTATTTTTCAGCTCTCTTTACAGGCATAGGGATAGGGACTATCATGATTAGAGATGGGCACAAAACCAAAAAAATGGCATTTTGGTATTTCATTTGTCATTGAGAGGTCTGTTTCGGTTCATTTCCGTTTGTCGTGAAAATTTTGAAAAATTTTGTTACCGTTTTTCGTTTTTTCGTTTGTCATTTCTACCCGCTTTTGAGCGATTTTTAAAGCATTTCCGTGCGCAGGCATCCCCCAACGCCCCAGACCAGAGGGGAAACACTTTTAAAAATGGATGCTGGCAGAGACACAGTATAGACTAGGTATGCAGGGAGGCTGCAAAGGCAGTGGCGGGCATTGCCCAGGGTGCAAGGCAGCCGCAGAGTGACTGCACTGCAGGGCAGGGGAGGGTACTCACCGAGAGGTACGCAGCACACATGCACACAGGGAGGCTGCAGGACTGAAGCTAGAGTCGCAGAGACAGCAATCCCACCCTAACTCCCACCAGAGACTGCAAGGAGGACGGGGGCTGCCAGAGCTTTTTATGCCCTCTGTGGCTGCCAGACCTGCCCGCCCAGTCTGCAACCTGGGCATGCTATTGGTTGAACATGATCCCACATCACATGGCTTGCCTCCATTTTCTGGCTGGTGGTGACATCCATTTTAAAGGGAAAAGAAAAATACATTGCGATGGGAGAAGACAAAAACAAACGTTTTAAGGACCCACCCCCCCCCGGTAGGTATTACTGTATCAGACAATATAAATAATTATTGCTGCATTTTTACGGATGTCCAGGGCGTTTTTTAACATTTAAAACAGCTCATTTCATTGTGTGTAACCATTAACGGAAACGAAACGTAACGACCACAATTTTCGTGGTTCTGTTTGTTTCATTTTATTTTCATCACAATTTTCGTTTGTCATTTCGTTACGTAACGGAAACGACAAACAGTAACGGAAACAAAAAATGTTTGTTCCGTGCCCATCTCTAATCATGATGAATGCTTATACTTCAGCAGTTGCCACTGTGTCAAGGTAGACATGAGCTAAGCACACTGGATGATGATGATGATGATGATGATGATGATGATGATGATGATGATGATGATGATGATGATGATGATGATGATCCTTGCCAGGATTTGTACTTCTCTTCTTCTAGCAATGCTCTGGGACTGTGCAGCGAGCCCAAGGCCACATCTAACCCCTAACGTATGGGCCAAATCCAAAAATCATTGTGATTATTGATCACATGAACAAGAACCAAAGCTTTCTGGTCCAAACTATGGGTACCACACATTTACAGCTTACAGAAGGGGGTGGCTTGAGTGTCTCCTGACATCACTGCCTCACTCAACACTGATTGTTCTTCTCCAAAGTGATTTTTCTACTCTCAACAGAACCTCTCATGCAGGAGAGGGGCTTTTGCTTGATATTGGATATTCAGAATGGTCAAGAATACAAGAAGAGCCATGCTGAACCAGATCCAACGTCTTCTTTGTGCCTCATCCTGTGTTCTACAAAGGCCAACCAGATACACATGAGATGACCATCTGAATATGATGAGCCCAGCTCCCACTCATGTTTCCCAGGAACTGATATTTCAAGTTCCACAGCAACTGAAACTCATATTGCCTCTAGTGCTGTCAGGAATATGTATCCATCATGGCTGCAAGCCATTAGGAGGTCTCTCCTTCAGGAATTTCTCTGTACACAATTCGGAAGCTGTCTGTGTTGGCAGGCTTCACAACATCCTTCTGGCAGCAAATCCCACTCTCTGACATTCACCAAAGTTCACGAACAGAATATCAGAAAACCTGCTGATCTATAAGGAAGGCATCCCCATCCTGGTACCTTCTAGATGTATTTTAATTCTCCAGATGAAGATAATGAGAAGAGGGGGTAAAGTGTGCCATGCTGGGGAAGGCTGTCACATGGTCCTCCCTCACCCCAGGGATAGTTACAGTCCACTGGAGTGATGAGGAAGGAACAGCAAGTAGGACTTTGACCTTAGGAAAGAGGAAAAATAATGAGATGCAGCACTGAAATGATGTGGAAGTTGCAGATGTCTTCAAAAATTGACAGGGAAACCATGAAAAGCGGAAAGCTGGGGTAGGAGGCACACTTCTTTCCATCACTAGATTAATGAGAAAGGCAGCTTTGTGTTTTCTTCCTTCTGCTCTGTAATTTAATAGAGAGCTATTGCTTCCCATGCATTTATTGAAGTATCTTGTATAATTCATGACAAATGTTTTACTCACTGCCATGGCCTTACTTAAAGTGATGCAAATCTATCTATCCATCTATATAGAACTGTAGGGGAGACATATGCATTTCAATCAAACTTTTGAAAAGCAATATATATCCAGCGGAGGCCAAGAAACTCATACAACCTATTGCTTCCTTGGTTTCCTTTTTTGTAAAAAGTCGAGCAAGTACAGGATTCGAGAGCCATGGGTAGCATTTTATGATTTCATTTTCTCCACAGTTATAAAGCTCCTCAGCGGGATGTTCATTAGTGAGAGGAAGGACTAATTGCTGAATTTTCATTCAAGGATTTATTGAAATTGAACAAGCGAGCCAGGATAGAAAAAAAGGAAAACTTGGCCATGTCATAACTGCCTCAGCAAGCAATTGGATTAAAGAAAGGCTGTGCAAATTGTGCCCCTACAGCTCTTACTGGATTGCATCCCCCATCATCCCTAGCTACCACTAGCACAACCAGTAGGGTGAATAATAGATATGGCACTCCCATAATATCTAGAGAGTCACACATTCTCCCACTTAAAGTAAGGCAGACTCTACCATTAGGTAGAACAAGGTGATTGCTGCTTAAATTGTGTGCTATCAATTCAGGAGCAATGTATGGTGAACCTAGCAAGGCTTTCAAGGTAAATGAGACATTTAATGAGTGGTTTTATTAGTTCTGTACCCCACTCCCATTAGTTTCCATGTGCAAGCATGGATTTGAACCCAACTTCTCCTGAGTCTTTGCCCATCTTTCTAGCCATTGCACCACACTGAGTGCCACTTAACAGAATACAGTGGTAACCCAGGTTACAAATGCTTCAGGTTCCAAAAATAAATTATTAGAAATTGGGATGCCTCTGGTTAAGAAATTTTTCAATGCAATGTCCCGGGTTGTATTTTTTTCTGTTAGATATTGCAAAACAGTGTTCCTGGGATGCATTACCCCCTTTTAGTTTGTGGAGGTGTGAGAAAAGTTGGAGCTGGTTTTTTCATCAAGTTTTGGAGCCATTCTGGACTTTTTTTGCAGCAGGTTTTGGGCTTTTTGAACTTTTTTGTGTATTTCTCAGAGAGCAGCATTCATAAAGCAAGTTGTTTGTTTGTCGAAGTAACCATAAGTCAAGGTACCACTGTAATTACCTGTAATTACATGTGTAGCCTGCATAATTTAATTGTAAACCCACCCATAGAGTGCTTTAAGTGCTATGGGGCGGTATATAAGCAGAATACTTTAAAATGAGGTACCACTGTATAGGATTTAGAGTGTGGATGGAATGGGTGAGACACAAAACTAGAATACAGAGTGAACCTGAAAAGTCAGATGAGTTTATACGGGTGTGTTACTCTTTGGTTATATTTTTGGGCACCAATATAGATACTAGCAGCCCTTTGTGAAGTTTTGGATAGATTTGTTACAATTATCATCACAAATGACTCTTGCAACATTGTCAAAATGGTATTTTATTCAGAGTATTTCTCATCTTAAAGAGACATAATCATCTGGTAAATGGCAGAATTGTTACATCCACTGACCCACCGATTATCTCCATCTCTTCTGCTGCTATGAGCGTCAATTTTAAATGATTTTGCAATCCACATTCTCTTTTGTGTGAGATACAAAGTTTGCTGTTACTTGACACCAAAAAATATATTACACAGTGGACTGAAGCGGTTTATTTGGGATGCCATAAAAGGGCAGGAGATTGTTATTTATTGGTTTTGTTGCTATTATAATAGTTTTCATTCCACAGAGAGCTGGAATTCTGCCACAATTGCCCATATCACTTGGCCAGCATTAAAGGGTACGGGGGGAGTCACCATTTGCTGCTGTGCCAATTGGAGGGAACAAATGTCTCAGACTGAGGCTCATTTCTGCACTGGAAAACTTTTGTCAAACTCACAGGAACTGGTTCAGAAAAAAAATCAAGCTCACCATTCTGATAACACTCATGTCATTTTAGCTGGGAGTCCCATGGGGGTTACAGTTGCTGGTTTCTTGTAATAACAGCGGTATCTCCATTTCTAAAGAGAGGTTATGTAGACATTGCCACACATACCCATGCACTCACGCTTGGGTGACTTCACTTTAAAGAAGGGATGGGCAACCTTGGATCTACTTTCAAGAGTCCCCAGGTGGGGGGGGCAAAAATCAGGAAAACTGTAGAGAGGAGATGTTGCAGAAAGGGAAAGACCCCCTCCTCCCTCAGATTCTACCCATTCTGGGGTTCAGTTCCTTTACTTCCCTCCAGAATGCAGCTTTCACTCTAGTTGTGGCTGACTGTGCTTGGTGTGGCCGAAGGCACAGCCACCAACTGTGGGATGGCAGCTGGGGACAGGGGCAAAAGAAAGTATTCGAAGGTGAAGGTGGGCAGATGGGCAGACAAGCAAGCAAGGATTCTCTCTCTTTTTCTAAGATGTTGCCTCCAGTGTCATATTTTGGGCACCCTTCTCCAAGTCTCAGGATTTGGCTCTGAAATATCAGGGAATAGGGTGCTGCTAATCTTGGAACAGCTTGAAGTAGAGGTCTCCCCACCCCCCACCCCAAGGAAATGTAGTCCTCAAAAGAGAAACAGATCTGAGAAGTTCATTCCTGCTCCTGCTCCTGCTGCTGCTGCTGCTGCTGCTGCTGCCTGCTGCTGCTGCCTGCTCCTGCTGCTCCTCCTCCTCCTCCTCCTCCTCCTCCTCCTCTTCTTCTTCTTCTTCTTCTTCTTCTTCTTCTTCTTCTTCTTCTTCTTCTTCTTCTTCTTCTTCCCCTCCTCCTCCTCCTCCTCAATGAGGTCTGGAGACTATGTGGTCTCCCAGATGTTGTTGGACCACAATCCCCATTGTCTCTGACTAGGGCTGATGGGAGTTGCATTCCAACAATGTCTGGCTCCACAGTGTTTGTGTAAGAAATGTTAGTTAATCTTCCAGAACTGTCCTTGTTTTTCTCCCTACCCTCTTAAGACTTCTTCTGCTTCCCCAGTCCACCTGTTGACTCAGCCATCCTCTACCACCCTGCTGGTATCCATACACCAGGAGAACACATGGCACTCAGTGAAAGATATTTGGTGTTATGTTCATTATACGCATAAGGTGAAACCTATCTAGAGTAGGCCACTTCGATCAGATGCTCAGTGTACAGCCAAGACTTAATTAAATCAAATTAATTCAAGGGGGCTACAATATTTGGGATTACCATTTGGATTCATGCTATGAAACTTTTCTTTTCTTATCTTGAGGTTTTTTTTTTGTTTTTTTTTAGTTTCTTGAGCTTCCATGGCCTTTTTTTCTGTGCATTGCAAGAAGGGGATTTTCCATCAGCATTCTCATTCGTGATCACAGCTTCATGGACCAAAGCATTTGGTTCTAAAATATGTTCTAACTCAGGGATGGTGAAGCTTTTTGAGGCCGAGTGCCCAAACTGCGACTGAAAACCCACTTATTTTTTGCCGAGTGCCAATATGGAAATTTAGCCTTAATACATTTGAAATGGGAATGCCTCTGGTTAAGAAAAAAAATCAGTGGAATGCCCTGGGTCTTACAAATCATGGTTTTCCATGGAAATGAATGGGGAATCAAATTTGATCATAGAGGAAAAGTCCATGATGGAGATGTGCAATCTCGAGGCTTAAAACTGGGGTATTTTCCAGGCAAAACTCAAAGAAAGGAAACCCAAATGTCCCTCCCCCCCCTCTGTCTTACTGCAGGTTAGCTGAATTGGCTTCTCCCTTCCATGCAAGTCAAATAATGGAAATCTAAACGTCTCTCCCCCCTCCCCTCCGTCTTACTGCAGGTTAGCTGATGGCTTCTTCCCCTGCATGCCCTGTTAATCTTTCCCCTCTCCAAAACATTCAAGTCAAAGAAACCAAAACCTAAATATTCCCTCTCCCTCCTCCCTCCTCCCTCCTCCTCCCTCCTCTCCTTATTGCTAGTTAAGCTGTCTTGGCCTTTTCTCCTCCCCGTTTCTTCCTCCGTAGTGGCTGCTAAAGATGGGGGGAGTGCTGACTCTCAGGAGGCTGTCGTGTGCCACCTGAAAGCTCTCCATGTGCCACCCTGGGCACGCATGCCATAGATTCGCCATCTCTGCTCTAACTCATACATATAATAATAATAAAAAAAACATTTGCTGCCTTCCTGTTCCTATTCAAATTGGACTAAATAGGACAGGTTGCATGAGAAATGAACAGGCAGGTAGAACTTGTTTCAGTGGGGATGTGATGGGTCCCGCTTGCTGCTCTACTGAAATGTTTACAATGCTCACTCATGTTTATGAATAGCTTTCTTCCTTAGCAGTTCCCCTGAGGCATTGATATGGTACAATTTCAGGAAAGCTGTGTAGGCTTGAAAAATAAGTTGATATCCTTCTAACGCATGCACAAAAAAATGAAGGTACTCAGAGTTTTAAAAAAACACCATAGAGATGATGTGGTGGAAAGCTACAGGGGGAAGGCCCTTTTACTCACATGGCTTTCTATGTACCTGTGATTCCCTCCCCCCTCTCACACACACACACTTTCCATCTAAAAAGTGCCATGTTGCAACCTTGAAAGTTTAGCTGAGGAATACAAGTTCAGACTATTTGTCCATATAGACTGGTACTGTCAGCCCCACAAGTGAGCTACATGTGATCCTCGGGATAAGATGGGATGGAGATTCTCATTACCCCTTATCTGATGAGAGCACACAGAGGACCACAGGTTTTCCATTGCTGACCTATTCTGACTAGCAGCAGTCCCCAGTCTGTCTTCGCTGGTTCATTATGCAAAATATATTTTCTACCATTGAACTAAGGACCTTCCCTATATCTATTAAGTTTAATGTTACTGAGGCAATGGAACAGGTCACCAACGGGGAAGAGATGCAATGTCTTCTGCTGAATTAGTAGTGCTTAAATGAAATATAGTATGAGTTTTTTGATCTGCAGTTTGGCAATCCTAACTGCTACAGTCCTGTAAAAGGTCTAGCAGATTAATTTTGCGGATTCTGACACAGATCTAGTATGGGGAACCTTCAGATGTTTCAGAATTTCACTTCAAGACGGCCTAGCTCGGAAGACCAATTGCAAAGTATTGCAGAACATATCATCTAAAATCAGTTGTTCCCAGAAGTTCTTAGACTTCAATTCCCAGAAATCTTCACCAAGACTGCTCCTAGAATTCTCCGCATGTGCCAATGGAAATGTAACATACATGACTGTAGTATCATTAAGAGTCATATAAGGGTTTTCCTCAGCCACTTGAAAAGGTTTTGATTGCTACTGTACTCAACTAATGTGCCATTCAAAAAAGTAACATTTCATTACTGATGTAGTCCAGGCCTTGGTGCATTGGCATTATAATTTTAGGAATGGCCCTGGAAAATTGATGGTTATGTAGTTGCCAAAAACACATGCTCTTGACTTTGTTTGCACCAGGAGGTTCTGAAAGGTCTGGAGATAAAATCACTTTTGGTCAACTTCCTCCTATATGCATTTTGAAGAGAAAAATATGACATGGTTTCAGAAGTGGATTAATTCAGAGTGCAACTCACAGTGTAACTAAAAGAAATTTGTGAGCAGTTGTGAGAAGCCACTCCTCTAGACAGCTGTGGCTAGTGGTGTTGATATTTAGAGGTTCTACAGAGTTATAGGAGCACCCGATTGAAAAATGAAAGGTCCCCTTTCCAGTTCTTAATGGGGCATTGGATTAGAAGTTTGTCTATCCCTGAAAATCTGCGATAGTCTCAAATCCAGAAGCTGAAGCAAAAATACTGCTCTGACAAGCTCATGCCAATTCTAAACTTAAGCCAGGAGACAATGATTTGTCTAAGAAATTATTCTAGCAGCACTTTGGACCAAAAGGGCATGATGATGCTTTAGCCCAGGGCTGTTCAACTTTGAAAAGGCCAAGGTCTACTTTTTCTGGCCCAAAATGCCTGAGGGCTAATACACTGAAACCTCTACTTATGAATTTTATCCGTTCCAAGCACATGCTCATAAGTAAAATGTTTTGTAAGTAGAGCAGCAGTTTCCCATAGGCATGCTTTGAAAACCAATTAATCCGTTCTGGAGGGAACAGGTTTCAATGTGCCATGGCCCCTGAACTGCCCCGCTTGGCTGAGACAGTGGGCTGGCAGTCCCAAAACTTTGCTGGGGCAGTGGGGGTCCTTGGGATGGGGGAGGGAGGGGTGGATAACTTATCCCGTCACTTTTTTTATTGATGGCCAGCGGGCTACTTTTGAACCCTTCGCGGGCTACCACAAGCCCGCGGTCTACCTGTTGGGCAGGCCTGCTTTAGCCAATCTCCTACATAGTACACCCTGTCGATGTGTAAGATGGTGCTGCTCCAGCAACTCTCACCCAGCAGGAAATTTATCCTAGCATCAACATCAGTTCAATTGTAAACAAACAGTGGGCTGTTTCGGGGGGGACTTCAGAATATCTTTCAACGACCAATTAGCCTGGGAAAAGGGAGATACTGTACTTTACATTTTCTGTAGCTACCATTGTCCATGCATTCATCTCCATGAGCATGTTTAATTGCAATGATTATTTTTAATAATTGGGGGGGGGATATCATGATGGTTTATAATTGTTGGCACACCTTTAGTTTTAAGGGATTTGTAAGTAAGAAAGTAGTCCTAGAGACTTGGTGGATATTTACAAAAAGGGCCCATGAGTGTCCCTGTTAAAAAAAAAAAAGATCCAGGAGACTCTTTAAAATAAAATTCTGAACTGTTCAACATTTCTGCACCCTTGCTTCTCAACCATAAAACATTAGAGTTCATAGTTTATGGCCAGTAGTTTGTGCTTATATCGGAGACAGGAGAGCACATGTGTCTCATGCCTGTGAAGCTACAGCAGTTTGGAAAGGCGATATTCACAAATTTGCTCCACACCAGCCCTTTTGCTTGCAATCCTGTGTTTCACCCATGATTTGCATCAAGACTTTTCTTACCTTCTCAGAAATATGGGTGTCAAACAGCTGGACCAAGTGTGGCCATACTGGTCAACTACCCCCTCTGTATGATTTTTCTTAACCCTATTTCCAGAATCCTTGTCCTTTTTCCGCTGTCCTGCCATTCCTGTTTCCTTAGCTGAACAGCAATACACTGCATATAGCAAATGGTCTGGTAAAAGCCTTCTGCTCCTAGTATTCAGGCTGACCTTCTGTCTTTTAGTGTAAGTACAGTCCTGAATTACATTAGCTGTTAATTACTAGAGTTCTTAGCAGAAGTGGCTCTCTCCTTTGCAGGCTACTCTTTCACCACTTAAAAATAATGAGAAACTGCAGACGATGAAGAAAGAAAAAGTACAGAGTCTTCCAGTTTAATCAGGAAAAGAAGTATATTTTGGCTACAGTCCAAAAGTACTTAGGTTCAACCAGAAGGAAGATGTACTACAGAGCAAAAATTTACTGTGTGCATTAATGCCCTTAGAGGTGAGGGAAAATTTGCACCAAGACTCTAAGCCTTACAGAGCACTTTTAAATATATCTATTCAGAAATAGGGGTGTAAAAAGTTATTCTTTTATGCTTCTGCACACAACTGAGAAACTGCAAACTTCAATTTTCACCTGTGAGACAGTGAGGTGTTTTTTGCCCTGATACTGGAAACTGTACAGAAGAGATGAAAGGATGGCTGACTCCTTTGAAGGAGGGTCATATAATGAACAACATGCAGTTCTAGAAACTGAAATGAATGCTGCTGAAAATGCACAGGGAAAAATAAATAATCAGGAGTAGATGCAGTACCAATTAGAGATGGACACGACTCAAAAATGGTGTTTCGTTTGTCGTTTGGTCATTTAGGGGTCCTTTTTGGTTCGGTTTCGTTTTTGTGATGTTTTTTTGCAAAAAATTCATTTTTGTTTCGTTAGGTAACAAAACAAAAAAATGAAAACAAAAATGAAAAATTGCTGTTTCGTTAGCATTCTTTTTAGTTCAATGCATCTGCTGCAACGAAAACAAAAAAATGCGGCAAATTTGGTCATTTTGTTTCCATTTTTGTTTTGTTTTTTAAAAAAATTGTTTCATTTTCGTTGCGTAATGAAACAAAAATGAAAACGAAAATGAAAAATCGCTCGTTTCGTGCCCATCTCTAGTACCAATACAATTCATATTCAGTGCTTTTCCTGGAGACTGGCTTACCTTCTGTACAAATGATGGCATGGCTCAGAGTCTTTCAATATTGGCTTTAAAAAAATCTACAATCTAGATTTGGATGCTCTGCTATTGCAATTCCTGTCTGATTCTGTACCTCCCTATGGCTCTGTTACCCTTTTCAAAAAATTGAAGCTGATAGGCTTAAACACTGATACACAATCAAAAGTTGGCCTTTGAAACTATCCAAAGAAGACTGTTGGATATTGACTTTCAGCAACTGTGGGTTGCTGCAAATAAGACCTGTTCTCCCCATTTCTTCCACATACCATCCAAAATTGGCCAGACAGCTACCTATCTCTCTTTACTCCGTTGTCCTCAAAAATGGAGAGCATTTTCCCTTACCAGATGTAATGTTATGCCTTCTGCCCTGTTATGGGGCAGATTCAGGGGAATAACTCTTAATGCAAGACACTGCTCATGTTAGCAGGGCGCTCTGAGTGGAAACCCTAGTGCACATGGTTTTGTATTGCATTGTCCACTCCATCATGATCTGCGGTCAAAGCATCTTGCTCCCATTTTACACAAGTCCTGGAGGGGAAATCAGACCTAGACAAAATTTGCTTTATGTTAACTGTAGACCAGACAACCTCTACTGAACCAGTGGCAGACTTTCTCAGCATAAATTGTGAGGGAACGTATCTATGTATCTCACTAAAAGTTTTTTTTAATAAATCTCAGCATCAAAATGTTTGTTTTACTTTGCCTGTTTTATTGTTATATACACCAATAAAGGTTCTTCTTCTTCTTCTTCTTCTTCTTCTTCTTCTTCTTCTTCTTCTTCTTCTTCTTCTTCTTCTTCTTCTTCTTCTTCTTCTTCTTCTTCTTCTTCTTCTATTGAGAATGGTTTTTCCAATTATTTCAGCCACAGAGACTGAAATTGTCAAAATCCTCACAGCAATATACAAACAAATATGGGAAACGAAATAGCAGCCCACAGACTGAAAACATTCAATAAGCATTCCAATCCCCAAGAATCCAGACCATTGGCCAAATTTCCCGTGAAAGCAAAGACACCTTCCATGGAGCAAGAAATGCACAATATTCAAGCTGGATGCCAAAAAGAAAGAGGCACTTGAGATCATATTGCAAATATCTGCTGCCCACTAGAGCACACTAAATAAGAACAGTCTGTGCATCATGGACTACAGCAAAGCCCTTGTCTGTGTGGATCATGAGAAGATATGCATTTGTACAAAAATAATTTTTCATGATGGTAATAACAGTGGAGAGGTCCAAAAATGAATGGATTCCAGTCAAAATAACAAAGCAAACATTTAAGCTGTTCCAACAGAATTCTCATTTCAATTAAATTTTTGGAGTTATATCCCTTTCTAAATAACAAATGAAAGGAAATTGAATTTATAGTCACCCATAGAAGACACATTGAAGTGAGATAGATACAGGGCCGGCACTACCATTAAGGTGAACTAGGCAGCTGCCAAGAGCGCCAAAATGGAGAGGGCGCTGGCAAGCCTGCTGCCCCCCGCCTCCTTCCACCCTCTGAGCTCCCGTGCCCTCCGAGCTCCACCAGCATTCCGGCCAGGCGGCGCCCTCTCCCCAGTGGACTCCGGTCACCCCAGAAGCCTGAACGAGAGGGAAGGAGGGATGGCCGGCGGTGCCCCCATGCCTTGCCAAGGGCTGAGCGGCCAGAAAGTGAGGGGGATGAGAGACAGAGGGGGGTCCACCCCTTCCCACAGCTGCCCTGGAATGAGGAGGCTCGTGGGGGCAGCAGGGGGTTACGGCACTCTGTCCATGCTCAGAGCCATCCCCCCACAGTGGGCTGTCCATGGCTCCCACTTGCCTGAGAGCCCAGCCTTGGGGGGGGGTTTGGATAGGCTGCGGGCTGCCCCCTCGGAGGGGCTCTGCCTCACCTGATTGGCTGCTGCTCACCCCACTAGGTGCGCCGCCCTCCTCCTCCTCCTCCTCCTCCTCCTCCTCCTCCTCCTCCTCCTCCTCAGTGGCACTTCATAAGCCCAGGCACCTGCGGAGCCCGGGCGCAGCAGAGGTGTGATGATGGGGTGGCGGGTGCCTGGCTGGGGGGCGGGGGCAGCAGCACTTCCACCGCCCGCCAGCCACCTGTCACCAGCCACCCATCGCTGCCCATCACCATCCGTCCACCACCCCCTGCGCCCATCGCCGTCCACCCCCGTGCCCGTCGCCATCCGCCCCTGACTGTCACTGTCCCCCGCCATCCGCCGCCCCCTGCTGCCCTGCCCCCTGCTGCTGCCTGCCCCCCACCCCACCTGCCCGCCGCTGCCCACCTCCCACAACACCCCCCACCTCCCCCTGCCCTGCCCTGCCCACCCCCCTACCCCCTACCCCCTACCCCCCCATCCCTCATCTAGGGCACAAAAAACCTTAGCCCTGGCCCTAGATAGATAGATAGATAGATAGATAGATAGATAGATAGATAGATAGATAGATAGATAGATAGATAGATAGATAGATAGATAGATAGATAGATAGATAGATAGATAGATGATATACAGTGGAATATTGACTTACATGCTGCTTGACTTGCAGCATATTTGACTTGCAGCAAGAAGGGGCCTGTTTGACTTGAGTCACAGGCTTTGACTTACAGCTCGGAGCCCCAGCGCAAGGCACTGGAATCGGATGGCAGCCATGACCCAGCATCGCAGATGCCGCATCCAAACTGCTCCTGCCTTCTTCCTCTCCTCCAGCAGCCGTCAGCTTCAGCGAGGCCAGCTCCGAGCACCTGGAGGTGGTCCTCGGCCTCACCGAAGCCACCGTTGCTGCCGGAGGAGAAGGGACGGGAGCTCGGGGCTGGCCTTGCTGGTTAGACAGTCTGCTCAGTCTTGTAAAAAAATCTGGCTGCAGAATTCTGGTCCACAATGGAAGCATTTTAGTTGGGGAGCTGTACAGTTGCAGGACACTAACGGTAAGCATAGAGTTGTTCAGAACTTGGAAGTCAGGTTAAAAATCAGTAAATCTTAAATGTTAGACATTGTTGCTATGAACATTAGAAAGTGGAGGCGTATAACTTGTGGACTATAATTCCACTGCCTTCTCCTATCTTTGAAGAGACATTTCATTTACATCCCTGGAAGGAATCTCCTATCCCAGTCAACTTTGTGTTAAATTGCTGTTTTCGGGGGTCTTTTTCATCATCTGGAACGAATTAATCCACTTTCCCATTACTTTCTATGGGAAATGTTCATTTGACTTAAGTCATGCTTGACTTATGTCTAGACTTCCAGAATGGATTAATGACGTAAGTCAAGGTTCCACTGTACCTTGGTTTAAGAGTACCTTGGTCTAAGTGTGTTTTGCAAGACAAACATTTCTTCTAAATTTTGCCTTGACCAACAAGCAATGTGTTCATTCATATACAAGCACTGGAGCAGATCACATGATTACAAGTGAGCCAATGGTGGCTTGCTCTCTCTCCCCCTGCTGGATTGTGGGAGATTGTCTGGAACTTTGGGTCTCCAGCAGCCTCCAAGCAGAGGGAGAGGAATGCAGGTCTCCCTTGCACCATCCAGGGACATTTTCAAAGGGGAGAGCAGGTTGGGGTTTTATTTTTCTTTATATTTTTCTTTAATTTGTTTTCAATGTTGTGTCTTATTTTTCAAACCATTTCCAGTCATGGGGCAGCTAATCAAGTGTGTATATGGTTACAAATCACACCTGATAGATTAAAATTTGGTCTATAAATTGGTATTGGTAGTTTTTCTTTGTAAGTAGCCAATGCACCTTGATAAATTGTCAATGCACCATTGGTGGTTCATCAAAATTGCCACGCTTAGATAGTTATAGCAAAAGGTTTATTAAAGACAGATAGAAATATACAGCACAGGACATTTAAGCATTACAGAGAGTGGGTTAGTTTAGGATCCGAGCGCAGCATGGCCTACGGCCTTGCTGCTCTGGACACCCTACAGTACAGAAAATAGGTTAGTCTAAGGATCCTAGGCACAGCATACAGGCCAGAGGCCTTGCTGTCCTGGACTCCGAGTGATGGTGAGTGGTCTCCTTTTTATACCTTTCTGTAGCCGCAGCTTACGTATTTCGTGCGTATGTCACACGTAATCATACCTGGTAAGTTATCATAATTCTTAGAAATTGCTTTAGTTCCCATTGCCTGCTGCCAACAAAATGGCGCTTTTTGGTGCCATAAGATGGTGCCCACATGTCTGTGTTGTCTTCGCTTCCCCGTTGGCTCTTATCTCAGTTAACCACAAGTATTTGTTACACTCTACAGGCTGGCATCTTCTTTTGTGTTTATGCCAACATGACCTAATACCCACAGTTGGGTTCAACACTTTATAATAGTTTTCAGCTTTATTCTCATATTTATTAATTCTATTAATTCTTATCAGTCCCTCATTTTCTCTTCGCGAAAGTTGAAAAAGAAACTAAATAAAACTATTTTTGAAACTAATGCTAAGAAGTATAGTACTCAATTGCTTAAGCCTTTTGTCTGCTGGATGATTTAAGACCTTCCAGCGGCCACTTACTTTAACTGCGTTGCTTTATTATTATTATTATTTTGTTATGGATCTGATTGATTGTATGTCTCCTGTATAATTATAACAGTATAGGTATTGAATGAGTAAATGAAGGGACCTTACTATTCTGACTTGTATCTAGGTGTATCTGTTTTCTTTTGTGGGTAGGTGTAATCTAATAGCTGATTTACTAGGGGTGGCATAGTGCTTTTGTTAACAGTAAGGAGGTCTTGTTTGCTTAGGACCTAAGATTGCCATTTTTATGATCACAATTTCCCCCATTTTTTTTGCATACATTAAAATTATAACACAAAATACATTTAAAGTCTCCTTAGAGGATGGAATTTGGTTGACAGTGGGGTGCTCTGCTGTTTGAATGTTAGGTGAAGCAGAGACCCAGGATATTATTATCAAGGGTATTCTGTATTGGGATCAAACCAGGGGCATAAATCAAACTATTGTGTGTTCAATAACTGGAGTGGCTTATTTCTGCAAACCATTTTAAACTGTATAATAGATTGGCATAAGGGAATCAGGAGGGCATGGACAATACATATATACCATAAGGCTGAATAGGAGGGCTATGGGCATCAGTTAAAATGAAGCTTTGATAAAGTGAATTTGGGGAACAACTATTCTGTAAAATATGTTGATTGACACCATTGATGATATGCTGGGTTATAGGGTTCATTGAACAATTGAAAAAATCAAGTGCTTTCTGTTCCTTTGACTGCTAAACAAAATGAACAAATATGTGGATACCCTTCTTGTGAATGACAGAAGTTCAGTTGACATATGGAAATTATCTTATACAATACAAAGGTAAGGTAAGGGATGTGATAGTAAAGATAGCACATAACAGAATTCAGTAAGGCTACTAGAATTACAGATACAGATTATAGATACAGAACATACAGTATGCTTCAAAAAAAACATCATAAACAGTAATTGCTTCTAAACATCAGCTGTAGATGACTGCAAAGGTGTTGAGTTGTTTTGGCTGCAAAATAAACAGGTAGATGTGCTAAAAGGACATACAAAAGGCACACTGGTAGTCTGTGGTAGTGGTGGTGAAGTTTGGTGCCATTATAACAGTTCAGGATGATTCTTGAAAGGAGAAAACACTGCCATAATTGGGACAAACAGTCTCTTTAAAGTGCCTTTTGCTTCCATGACTGTGCAACCAGTTCGTTGTTTTGCTTCAGCTGAGACAGCTAGATGGCTGCAGGTGATGACAGAGGCATTCAGTATCACTCCATTTGAAGGATGGGGCTGATACGGCCACAAGAACGGGCAGGAACGGTGAGACCAGGGGCTGTCGAGATGAGGAGGACCCACACGAAGCAGCAGACCAGCCTTGACGTTCCTTGGAAGGTGTAGATTAGGAAGCGGCACAGAGGCAGTTGAACTCAGGCAGGGGTCATCAGGAGTAGACAGAGTCTCAGAAGTTGGAGCAGCCAAAAACCAAAGGTGTTTCTGTACAGCTTTGCAATGAGAGGGTGGATCTAGGAAAGATAGCTAGCACAGAGAAAGCTGTATACGTTGTCAGCATGATCTGAAACAGATCTTTTTCACAGTGCACAGTGGGGGCAATAGCAAAATTTACACTTTAAAATTTTCTGAAACATAATTTCTGAAACCTTATCTGAAACACAAAAACAGGACATAGTTTGTGGGTAACTTTTCGATTGGAGACCAACAGAACTGGCACAATAATGAAATAAAACATACGTCATTAGCTCAAGCTTTATGAATTAAGCAGCATTTGGAAAGGAAAGTATGCAAGGAAAAAATATGTGTTGTCTTCATTCTGTGAAGGAGTTAATAAACATTCGACAAGCCGTAACAATGATATTTCTCCGTATCTTATGGCAATTTAAAGTATCCATGTTCTATTGTCACATTAAAAACACAGAGTAAAATCCAGTTGTTAGTCCCAAACAGGGCAGATTCTGCCGCAAAGTATGTAAAACATGGTGTCGATGTAGACTTCTAGCCAACTTCTTTTGTGAGTTTAGGCATTTTGTGTGTAAAGTATGTGGTCAGTGGGACCCGACCAGAATGAATAATTTGAGTTTCCATTATTTCTTAGAGGGAGATTTGTTTTTTTTATCAGAGTGTTTTGATTTTACAAGAAAGTTTCCTGAATGAATTATGCTCGTAAACCAAGGTATTACTATCAACGCAAGAGGAAGAAGATATTTATGTACCAGCAATAATTGCTCAGTAAGTGTCCCCATATCTGCTTTGTGCACAAGGGCTGACAATGGGTAAGTGGGCAAAGAATGAGATGTAGAAGTGAGTTAAGGGGGCAGAGAAAAGACACCAGAAGAGGGTGATGATGAACAGGAGGAATGTAATGTATAAGATAAATGCTATTGATTTCATCTGTCTAAAATCTTCTTGCACATTTACACAAATAGTGTAACTTCACCCTGGGGACCAATATATCTTACTCAATTTTCCCCCTTACTTATATCTGATTTTCTTTCAGTTCTTTAACAATCCCCATATTCCTTTCAAAAGTGCATATAATCTTGCCCCTTCCCTTTACCCAGTCCACCTATTATAAATTCATCCCATCTCTAATTAAATCTATTAATCTTCAACTCCCCCTTTTAAACTTAATTTCAGAAATCATCTTATCAATAATTGCAGTATTCCAAATTTCATTACTGTAATCCCACGCCCTTTCGCAATTCATATACTGCGGTCCCGGTATATCACAGGACCGCAGTATATGAAACAAAGGCCCTGGGGATAAGGGGATAGACCTCTTTCAGGCCTCCCATACTTACCCCAGGCCTGGCGCTGCACCACACAAGCCTCCGACGGGCTTCTGGAGCCTCTTGGAGGCCCCAAAAGTGCTTTCCAGTGAACAAGAAGTCACGGATCACCAAAAATCACTTCTGAGGCCTTCGTCAGGCTTCTGGGGCCTGTTGGAGGCCCCAGAAGTGCTTTCTGGCAAATCAGAAGTCACTTGCGGATCACCAGAAAGCACTTACAAGGCCTCCGACGGGCCCCAGAAGCCTGTCAGAGGCCTGTTTGGGGCAGTGCCAGGCCTGAGGTCAGTGTAGGAGGCCCCATATAAGCCCCCCAGTGCCCCACCTTTTCATTTACTGCAGGTTGGGTTGGGTCCCTAACCCCTGTCATAGGTGGGGGGTTTCTGTATACCATTCATGCAATTGGAAAATTCAGTTTTGCTTCCATTTTTGCCACTTTGATCCACAGGTTGAAGGGAGCACTGGTGGTAGTAGTAGTAGTAGTAGTAGTAGTAGTAGTAGTAGTAGTAGTAGTAGTAGTAGTAGTAGTAGTAGTAGTAGCATATCATAGAATGTAGAGTTTATTATAAAATGTCAATAAAATTAATTAATTGAATAAAAATAGCCTAACTTTTGGAAGAGAACTGCTGTAAATCAAGACAACTCCATAGGTATTGTCTATTGCATGGATTAAAGGCTTCCTCTGGCATTTCCAGGCTATACACAACTTACATTGTACACACTGAAATTCCCTTTCATTGGTGGTGATTTGCTGCTACTGCACACATTGCACACACAGAGCTACGCAACAGGATTTTGGCCATTGCCTAGACAGCAGAGTAAGCAGGCATCCAGCTCAATGTGGTATACTTTCCCCCACTTGCCTCCATTGTATCATTTTTTAGTGTTTAAATCAAAGTAATTTCCAAATTGGCATTGGTACATATGGACTAGCAGAAGAATATCTGAGGCAAGCCCATGCTCTGGTATTTTTGCTGTTACACCTTTTTTTCTGTTTGAAAGGCTGTGCCAGCAATGAAAAGAAGAAAAATGCCATCCCCCCCCATTTGTGGCTGCTTGGGGAAACAGTACTGAGATGCTCTGATTAGCATGGACATGAACTCCTTAGAGGAGAAAGATAATTATAATCACATCATGTGGTCAACCTTCTGAAGGAACAAACCAGAGTCTATGCCCTCTCCTGTAATTATTTTATCCTATCTCTGTCCCCCCCACACACACAGAGATATGCCCTTTTGGGTTTAGCTCTACTTACTCTTAAAAACACAAGGAATGTTTTGTTTGTATAAGTAGATAATTAGCAGCAAGCGGGTCGTTAAGCAAGTATCCTCCAGCAGGTTTCCCTTCTCCCTCCACTCCTCTAAGCATACCTCTCACTCCTGAGATAGGTCACCCGAGCAGTAATTAAGCCCTCCCCCACCCATAAAACTCTATCAATTGACCTGGAGTATCTTCTAGGCTAATGAAAAGAACAGAAGCAACACACAGTCAAGAGTGCATGAAAAAAGGCAGCCATCTGGTAAGAATGCCTGCAGATTGGAAGGTGTTAATTGGGAAGATCAGAAAACCGCTTTCTGTGACATGGAGAATCTGCATTAGTATTTAGCATATTCTTTTCTAGTTTAGAAGACAGTTTTGCAAGAAGGTCCAACTCATTTTGTGCAGAGCTGATCCCACTTTTAGGTAAGCAGGGAAGTGAATTTTGCCCTGCTTTCATTTGCTGCTGTTTTTCTGCTTAGTATGAGGAGAGGCACTTGACGGAACAAATTGGCTGGCTTCAGGTGCCCGTCCTGTTCATTTGAGTTTTTGAGTGTGCCTGCATTTGTGGAGGATTGGGTTTGGGAAGGGGGTTGCTCTTCCATCTCAGGCAGTTAAAGCTTTAGGACCACTCCTGATCCCATCACACATAGGAGTTTTGCAGACTACTGACCAAGACCCAGAAAAAGACAAGAATTGAATGCATAAGATGATGCCTGCATATTTAACACTGCCCTTTAAGGTACCTAAATATAATTTTTGATGAATATATAAATAAATGCAACATAAATACCATCCTTAATATACCATGGGCACATAATATAAAATTGGTACCCCCAGGAATAGGTGTATTATCACTTGCTCCGCCCAAACAAGCATAGAGAAAGTTACTTCACACACACACACAACAACAACAAAAGGGTTACAGTTATAAGGCCAGAAAGTTACCATTATAACTTGTGGTTTTAAAAGGGAATCTTAATTTTTCTCACGGTTTGACAGGTAAACAAATTTGTTACATTGCTTTTTTAAAAAAGTATTATTCAAGATGTTGGCCTATGGAACAAAAGACATCTGAGCCATGAGGCCACACATATCTTATAACTGTAAATAAAGCCCTTATCTCTATTAGTGTATCATGGAACATGTGGAGGAGGGGGGGTCTACTTGGACCATGAGGTGTCTATGGCACATTACAAGGGAAGGTCTTTCTTGTTATATAATAATTAGAATTCACCTTGGGAGTGCTCTACTTATTGCAACAGCAACAACAGCAACAGCAACAGCAACAGCAACAGCAACAGCAACAACAACAACAACAACAACAACAACAACAACAACAATAATAATAATAATAATAATAATAATAATAATAATAATAATAATAATTAGACATGGGCACGACCAGAAAAAAATGATGTTTCGAGTTTTCATTTGTCGGAATGGGTCCGTTTCGGGTCGTTTCCGTTTGTCGTGAAATTTTTCAAAAGTTTGTCGTTTCCATTTGTCGTTTGTCGTTTCCACCGCGATTTCGCACTATTTGACTTCCCAGAGCATAGGGGCGTCCCGCAATCAGGGCTGGCGCTAGGTGTTTTTGCACCCTAGGTGGTGGGGGGCGGGCGGCGGGGGGGAGGTGCGGGCGGGCGGTGGTGGGGGAGGTGCGGGCGGGCGGTGGTGGCGGGGGGCCATGGGTGGGTGGTGGGCGCGAGCGGGCAAGTGGGCGGGCGGCGGCGCAGGCCGCAGGCAGGTGGCGGCGTGGGCGGACGGGCGAGTGGGCAGTTAGGATATCACTTAGGATAGAGGTTCTGTTCTTGGCTTGCACCCCAAATGTGTGTGTGTTTGCAAGCAAATTGAAGTTGGGAAAATAGAAAATAAATGGTAGTATATAATATATATTTAAAATAAATCCACACCTCCCACACCCCAGTCGAACCTCCCCCTTTATCCAATATCAGAAAAAAATCCTCAAACTGCCAGAGAAGAAATAAAGAATAAACTGCTATTCCCTTCAGCAGACAAAGCTGCAGAGAATCAAAGAAATTATTTTCTAAATTCAATTCCCTCCCTGTCTGCCTAACTTAAATCCTAAAGCCTCCAGCCTCCCTCCTCAATCTCAATCGGATCACACCAGCACCAGCAGCCAGCCCTCCTACCTCAACCACATCCATACACCCGACTGCGATTTCTGAAAGGTGCCTCGGCTTTTTATGCCCTCCGAAACATCCAGAAGTGTCAGTCAAAAACCTGGCAATGCCATTGGTGGAATGGTTCAAAAAATTGCATGGTCCCATCCCATGCCCAGCCCAAATGGGCAGGTCTAAAAAAATTAAAAATAAAATAAAATAAAATAAAATAAATATGACATTTTATTGCTATAAAAAACCCACTGCTGCTACTATAAAAATTCAGGCATTTAAAATAAATAAATTTCAAATGTTTCTGTGGTGATTCGGTGTGTTTTTTGACCACGATTTCAAAAGAAAAATTGTGGTCGCCATTTTGGATCCCCCCCACTGCATGGCATGCAGCGAGACAGATGACGAGGATGACCCCCCTCCCAGCCTGTTGCAAGCAGCCCAGGACAGTAGAAGAAGGGGGAGGCCGGGGACCCCCCAGAAACCACCCCTCTGGTAGGTGGCAAAGCCTCAGGCAGGCATATTTTCGCCTGCTTTTTTGGACGGGAGTCGGGGGTTTTTAAAAAAACTTTTAAAAACTTTTTCTGTGCCACAAACGGAAATGAAAAACCTGACCAAATTTTTCTTTTTTTTCAGTTCGGGTTCGAGTTCTGACAGCTTAATTATCGTTATCCTTTCCATTACGTAACAGAAACGATAACCGAAAACAGAAACGACAATTTCGCCGAAGTCGTGCCCATGTCTAATAATAATAATAATAATAATAATAATAATAATAATAATAATAATAATAATTAATAATAATAATAATAATAATAATAATAAATCAGATTAAATTAATTAGATTCTTCCAAGCTTTGAATTTCTGGCAAGTGTTCCTTGCAAGTTCTCAAAATACACACAAGAGGTTTTGTAAAGAATGCTGGAAGAGGCCAGGGCTACTAGAAAATACACAAGAAGGTAAATAACTACAAATTACAATTATAACGACAACTAAGTAATGAGGTAGGAGAGTCTTCAGACTACAATAATAAGTAATTACTTTATTATGAGGAACTTGGCAGAGTGCTCTGGTATCTGATCTACAGCCAGTTGAAGCTTTTGGAAGAGATGAGCAGCCTTATTTTGTAATGCCTGCAGCTCAGGTGGCTTTTAAAGGCACAGGGGGGGCATGTAGGTTGTCAACTCTAATGAGGGATGGGAAACAGCATGCTTGTAACTCCTTGGGTGCTACATTTCATGATCTGTCCATGTTCCATCAGTGTCCATTCTGAAACCATTCCAGCCACTTCCCTGTGCATCCGTGGCTGTGTAGGGGAACTGCCATCGGCTGTAATAAGTGTCTGGTATCAAACAGCTGCCTCATTTGGGGAATTGGCTGCAGGCAACATCAGCCATACTGTGGTTTTTAGTAGAGAGGAGAATCACGATGGAAATAGGAGATACGAGTATAATCACACAGAAATTCCTGCCCCCCCTCCCCTGAGCTGATGAAATCCAATTACTGTGCTAGCGAGATGCTTTTAAAATCAATGGGTGAAGGACACAGGTCTTTGTAAGGGCAGACGTAGCTTGTCTCTTCCCCCACCCCCGCAAAGAAATATGCCATTTGACAGAGTTTGGCCTTCATTAATGTATTACATGTGAAAATAGATTCCAATGGGAGCCCAAAAGCTGGCAGGCAGAGAGGGGAGGGTGGCAGTGGCAGCTAAGAGTAACTTCAGAAGCCAAATGAACATGTAAATTTTCAGTTTTATACTTGTAATTATGCTGAATAGATCCATCATCCAGCTTTTTCTGTCAACACAGTATCGAATGGAGTGCTGTGTCTCCCAGTTGCAGTACATTTCCTGAGACTTGTGGTGGTTTGCAGGTTTAATGTTTATTAGCAGCTGGTGTCAGTCAAAGAGATGGGCACTGATGAAGGATTTGGCATAGTCTGAGGCATTTGCCCCCCAAGCCCCGAAATAAAGAGGCAAGACAACTTCTGAATTTGGTACAAACGGGCCACAACTTTATTAATAACTCTTCAACTTCTAAATGAAAAGTCAGGATCACTGAAGGGGACCTGACACCGTAGTGCAAGCTGGTAACAGGGTGGTATGAAATTCCCACAGCCAAGAAGCTCAGTATTCAAATAGGTAAACGAGTTAAATCTGGAGCTCAGCACAGCCCTCGGGAGGCCTCCAGTCATATATAGCTTAATTTGTCCGCTGACATAGCCAATGTGGATAGACTGGTAATGAGGGCTGTGAAGCGCCGTAATGGCGTCAAAATAGCTCTCAACTTGAATACGGTTACCAGCTGCACTACCCGCCATCAGAAGAGACTAGGGCTCTTACCCCAACATGCCGAGCAGCTCGGCCCTCAGGCCCCCTTGCAGATCAGACAGAAAATATCCAGGCCCGGGGTAGCTAGGTGAACTCCACCTTTCCGATAGAGATGGGGGGGGCACGCTCTGAAACATCAGGGTGGAATATAACAGACACGGCACCATGCTGAAGAAAACAGGCAACCTCGCAATTGACCCTACGAAGGTCATTATTAATCAAAATAGGGTCATGGGCTGACCGCCACGCCAGGGGTGGAATCAACGCGGACCACCAGATGCGAGTGCCAGGGAAATAAAACAAAAATTCACTCAAGTCCCGAAGGATCTTGAGGAGCAAAGCAGCGCCAGGTGCTCGATCCAGGTCGTTGCCACCCAAGTGCAGCAACAGGACATCTGGAGGGTTATGCAGGGAAAGACGGCATGCCCATCTGCAGCCTCCGCCCATCGCATGCCCCTGCGGCCCAAACAGTCGATGGTGGCACACGCGCCCAGGCCCACATCTCGGCCCCACTGAGAAGATGCAGCATACACGGCTGCCCCGAAGACAAGGCTATGGCCGGAGATGACCACTCTAACTCATGTCTTCATAACAGGTCCTGTAACGATAGAAAGGTTAAAACATTCGGCCCAAACAGTTGATGGTGGCACACGCGCCCAGGCCCACATCTCGACCCCCCTGGGAAGATGCAGCATACACGGCTGCCCAGAAGACAAGGCCATAACCGAAGATGACCACCCTGGCTCTTGTCTTCATAACAGGTCCTGGAACGATAGAAAGATTAAAACGTTCGGGCAACAGTTAACATTTCGGCAATGGCCGCACATAAACATGAAACTTCTGGGACCTCCAACGTCCAATACGCTGAATGTCCACCACACCATAGCCCAGGGCTGCTGCCGTGGAGGCTGCCCCGATTCTGAATGGATGAGAGCCAAAATGCCATCCCACAATACCGGCCCTGTTGAGGGCCGCAACAGTAACAGTCCAAAACTGGTAACGAGAAAGAGGGGTCCCATCCTGGTGAGAAAACAAATACCCAGGAGCATTACCCCGCAGGGCAAGATAAGCGCTCAGAGCGCGAAAGGGAGCATATCGCTGGGCGATGACAAGGGCCCAAAAATAGCTGCTGACCCCTGGCCCACCGGTCAGTTTTGGACCACCGAACACACAACAAAATGCCATCTGGCAATAAACTGAGGTCTGACAGGAGAAGGGCCGTGTACGATACATCAAACCTGGAAGATGCCAGCAACTCGCTGATGCGGAGGGCGGCAAAGAAATCAACCAGGGCAGCAGCCCGAAAAAGAGCCGCCTCGAAGGAGCCCCTACAAACTGCCGGCCACTGCTCGGTAAGCCGAGCCAAAATCTCAAGAGTAAACGGGGCACTCGTATCCTTGGTTCTCCCCCGCTCCTTAGACCAGCCATCCAGCATCTACTGAAGGAGAAAATCATCAGACGGGTGCTCAAAGCGTTGAGCCTTGGCATAAAGTGCAAGCGCAGACAATCTGCCCCGGATAGTCTGAGAGGCCAAGCCCTTAAAATGGAGGTGGACTGCAAATTGGGTCAGCTGGTCAGGAGTGGCCGGCCAAAAAAAAAGTAAACCCTTCCTGGGCACAAAATAGGGCATATTTAGTGCAGGCGGCCGCATAGGCCTGCCGCGTCCAAAGGGCGAGTGCAAGTGTTAGAGCTCGGTGGGCTAAAATCTGCCAAGGGACCATACCTCGTCGGGGAGGATCGCAGGATCAGAGATGCCAGAGGGGCCAGCAGCCGAAAGCGCTCCATCTGTTGCCATGAGGGGCAGCGGCCATCTCATTCCTGCCAGAAACGGACGGACGTGTTTGTTCACACCTCAGCCCATAGCCAGACTGCACCCGCAATGGGAAACAATTCCAAAAAGGTAAGGTCCCTGGTAATGCCGGCTGCCGCCTCAATGGGCCTGCCATAGGCCCGCGCACCACTGGTTCTGGTGAAAGTTGCCATAGCCGTAAGACCCAGACGCGTCCGTCTGGACCCGCAGCTCCACCCCAAAGAGTAGCTCTGCTCGCCAAAGGAAACCCCGTTGAAATGAGCCAAAAATCTCGGCCCAACGCTGAGATCTTCTAGCATTTCGGCAGACATGCTCCTAAGGTTATGAGGCTTAAACAGCCTGGCCGTGGCTACACAGTGCTGCCGGACAAATGCCCTGCCAGGTGCAATTACCCGACAGGCAAAATTGAGATGGCCCATGACCACCTGAAGCTCTCCAAGAGAAGCCTTGCGTTTGCCCATAAGGCCATGTAAGAGGACCCGAAGATCCCTGTGTTTGACCTCCGGTAATCTGCCGGACTGCTGGACAGTATCTAACTCAATGCCCGAATATGTAAGGCAGGTGGAAGGGCCCTCAATCGTCTCCCAGGCCAAAGGAACACGCCAGGTGGTCAAACTCTGCCATAAGAAAGGCACAAGGGCCCGAGCTGGCAGGACCGTGAAACAGGAAGTCCTCTAAGTAGGACTACCCGATGGCTGCCTGTACTATCCACCAAGGCCCACTCCAAAAGAGAACTAAAGGACAGAAAGGCCGTGCACAAAATGGAGCAGCCAAAAGGGGGTGCCCAGTCGACATAAAACCGACCCTCAAGGGCAAACCCCAACAATTCGAAAACTGCCGGGAAAACAAGTAACAATGTAAACACGGAGTTAATATCACTCTTACCGGTCACTGTGCCAGGACCACCGGTCTTAATCATTGCAATGGCAGCACCAAGGAACGTATACCTGACCAAACATCACCAATGGGGGATCCTATCATTGACTGATGATCCCTCTGGGAGGACAGGTGATGAATAAGCCTGCATTTGCCCGGGTCATCTTCATCACAATGCCGAGGGGCGATGCACGGAAGTGGGAAGTGTGCGGGTGAGGGAATGGGCCCAACACCTGCCCCTCCGCCACCTCCTTAGCAATCTTGTCCCTAACTACTCCCTCGAAGCCCTTGATCGATTCCCAAATTCCTGGCCAGCAGAGCCTCCCTGGGTGCCAGCGCAAGAATACGGAAACCCCAAACCTTGAGAATGATTCCCACGTAGATTAAAAAAAAAATGCTGGGAGTCAGTTGGTCGAGCATTTTACGGACTAGCGTTTGCGAAGTGTCTCTCGCCCTTTCACATTGAGCCTCCTAAAAGACTCCCTGTCAATGTCCCAGTTCGACAGGTCAAATACATCGACATAGCCACCACTGAGAATAATTCCAATGGTCGCTGGCAAAAGGTGATCCCCAGGGGCAGGCACTCATCACCCACCGGCAAGTCCTTTGGAGACACCACTGCCGGTGCCAAGGTCCCAGAGGATGATGCCTGAGCTGCCAGACAATCACGGCCAGCAAAGGAAAGATCAAGGGCCAGGTCCTGTGCCCTATGCGCCCCTGGGGAGACCTGCCTTGGTCCTTCGCCGGTCCATTCATCAGAAGGTAAGGCACCCGCAGAGTACGTCTCATAAAGGGGGGGGTCTGCTGAAGCTGGGCAGCTGCAGACGCACCTTGGAGCGTAGTAGCCACCCGCTCACCTGGAGTATTGTGTAAAATTCCGATCACTGCATCTCAAGAAAGACACAGTGGAACTGGAAAAGGTGCAGAAGGAAGCAACCACGAGGACCACTGGACTGCGGCACCTCCCCCATGAGGAAAGGTCAAAACATATTGGGCCACTTCAGACTGCAAAAAAGGCGTCTGATGGGAGGCATGGGTAAGATGCCCAACAATGCAGGGGCAGGAGCAAAAAGGACAGAGAGAAGTTCAACCCCCTCTCCGAAAAAACCAGGACCAGGGTACACGCCCTCAAATTGAGGGCTGGGAGAGCTAGAACTGAAAAGGAGAATCTCGTCCACCCAGCACGTTGCCAGTCCAAGGAACTCCCTGCCACAGGATGCGGCAATGGCATCCGGCCCAGCAGCCGTAAAAACGGACTGGACAGATTCCTGGAGGAAAAGTCCACCCCAGGTCACAAACCACGGTGAAGATATGCAATCTCCAGATGAAGAACCAGGGCACCGCAAGGTCCAGATGCAAGAGAATTGTACCAAGCGACAAACATCCCATCTCATGGGCTCCCATGTGCATCCGATGGGACCACCGCGAGACACAAGAAGCTGGACTAGACGGGCCACTGGCCCAATCCAGCGTGGCACTTCTACGTTCTCATGTTCGTAACCCAAAGCGTTATAATAGATTACAAATATGCATGTACTGCTTAGTCCTATTTAAGAGAGACTGTGGGGATAGAGACAACCAAGACAGGCAGGCTCCACAACCCCAGGACACCAACCACTGAGGCAGCCCAAGGCGCTACCGGACAGGGAAGCGCAAATGGCGCCCCTGGCGTGCCCACAATGGTGGCCGCCACCCACCTACCAGGTGCCCGGCCAGGAGGAGCTGCCCCCGCAGGCCACAAAGGCCAGCTGCAGCGGCCCAAGGACTGATGGGTGGCCTGTCAAGCCGGGTAAACCGGCCCCAGCACAGCGAGGCGGCAAGCCTCCAAATGATGCGAATCACAGCCGTCCACGGTGAGGAGAAGAGCTCGCGGCCCGGGCACACCCAGCCGGGTGGGTCGCGTTGACAAAACCCCTCGCACGCTCTGGGGACCGTCCCTACATCCTGACTATCCCACCCACCCGGGAACCAAGCACCCCCCACCCGGGGCCCTAGCTAACCCACCCCCTAAACTCCCCCTTTCACAGGTCCCCACAAGTCACAGGAAGCATATATATTTATCTTGGAGCAGAATTGTTTACCTAATCATAGACCAAATATACTTAAGGAAAAAGCAGAACACTGGCCAACAACATGGCGGCGAGGGACGGGAGCCTTCTTATAGGCTCCCGTCCCCGGGCAAAAAGCCCCGGATGGGCGCGAAAGTAGCGCGCCCAGACCGGGGCTGGGAGGGCAAACGCGCCCTTCCCCCAACAAGTGGGGATCAGGGCTTCCCTTCGTTTACTGTATTCTCGAAGGTTTTCACAGCCGGGATCTGATAGCTGCCGTGAATTTTTCGGGCTGTTTGGCCTTGTTCTGGAAGCTTTTCTTCCTCGTATTTCACCAGACTCTGTGGCCGGCATCTTCAGAGGGCAATTTGCTCAGGGAAATAGGTGTTCTCTCTGTGTTCTGGGGTTCTTTCCCACAACTTAAAAAAACTCAGTCTCACCCACTTTATAACCCAGAGCACAGAGAGAACACCTACTTCCCCGAGTTCCTTGCCCTCTGAAGATGCCAGCCACAGAGTCTGATGAAACATCCGAATGAAAAACATCCAGAACATGGCCAAACAGCCCACACTTCGGGTTGAACTGCAATATATAACTCTTCAGAGAGCAGAAGATTGACCAGGCTTCAGGGACCTGTGTGGGAGGAAAGTGGGATGTAAATTTTAAATCAATACATCTTAGTGCATAATTATCACATATTTTTCTGTAGTCCATAACTATGAATATAATTGGGAAGGAATAATGGTTTTATCTTTTATTTTTTTCATTTTACTGAAATACATTTATTGGGAATTTAGCCATAAACACCCATCATTCCCTATTCAGAATATATTACTATTTACCAATAATTTTATTTTAATAAGTGTAATAATATGTATTCATTAAATCAAAATTAATCACATAATAAAACATTTAAAAAGAAATAAATTGTTGTTATTAGGTGTTATCAAGTAGCCTCCAATTTATATCAACCCTATAAATGAGAGATCTCCAAAATGTTCTGTCCTCAACAGCCTGCTCAGCTCTGGTAAACTTTAGCCTGTCGCTTCCTTAAAGGGGTGAATTGATCTTATATTTAGTTCTCCTTTTTTCTTGCTGATTTCAATCTTTCCCAACATAATGTTGTATTTTTCCAGAGAATCTTGACTTCACATTAAGTGCCTAAAGTAGGCCAGCCTCAGATTCATTATGTTTGTCTCCAGAAATTATTCAGGCTTGATTAGATCTAGGAATTGCTTGTTCATCTTTTTAGCAATCTGGGGGATTTACAGAGCTCTCCTGTAACACATTATTTCATACAAATCAGTTTTTCCACCCCTGTCAGCTTTCTTTACTTTTCAGTTGTATACAGCCAGACAGGAATAAAAGATAAAATATACTTGGTCTTGGTCTCTAATGACACATCCTTACATTTTATAATCCTTCTATTTCCTTTAATTGCTATCTTTCTCAGACCTCCCCTGATTTTTTGTTTGCAGTCTTCATTTGGACTGATGATGATTGACAGACGGTATATAAAGTCTTTAACAAGTTCAGTTCATTGTGAATACTGAAGTTGTGCAATTCCTTGCTGCTTTCTGTCAGTAAGATTTATTCCTTAAATATCTCACTCTGGGCCTTTTCACATGACCCCTAAGATCCGCTGGCCACTTAAATTCAGACCAGAGATCTTAGGGGTTTGTCACTGTTCCTGCATTCCCACCCCCTCCGCACTCCTGGCTACTGGCTGCATGAGGGGAGGGAGAAGAAAAGGAAGAAAAGAATGCCGGCTTACCTCCGTTCTGCCGGTCTCGCTCTGTTCCCGGCAGCATTCAGATCTCTTAAAGGGGTGGGGACAAAAAAAGAACAAACAGAAGCAAGGAGAGCCGGGCAGTCACTACATTATATCAGCATCAGGAATTTTCACATCCAGAGAGCAGGTACCTGAAAAGTGCACTGGGACGCGCTTAGGTGGGCGTGGTTGCACTTAATTAACTGTAAACTCCGGAGCTGGTGGGGAAACAATTTTAAGCTCCGGAGCTGGGAGCCATTTGCGGCGGAGTTTAGGGGTCGTGTACAAAGGGCCTTACTTATTAGGGTTCGTGTAGGTCAGTTCTGAAGTCACAGCACATAACAAGCAATTGTTGGGCATGCGTCTTATTACTGAGGTAATGAACTCCTGTTAATTCACCACCCCCTACTTATGGTGTCACAATGTCATGTTCTGCCCTACCTTTTGTGGTTGAAACCTAATTCCAAAGTGCAATTAAAGAACTGGTGTGTACTGTAATGGAGTGATGTAATCAGTAAAGGCTGATTGAAAGGTTCCTCTTTATTGATCAATATAAGTTCTTCAGAATAAGAATGTCTCCTGCTTCTACAAAAATTGTCATACACTCTTAATTTCCCCTACCTTTTTTTTTCTAATTAGAAAGGATTACACACAAACAAAATCCATCATTTCTGCTAGACTCCCTGTTTTATTCTGCTTTGGCCCATGCCACACACACTCAGGCTGCATGCGAAAGATACAACCTGCAGGTTCTTGTTAGCCAGTGTTCTGCTTTTTCCTTAAGTATATTTGGTCTATGATTAGGTAAACAATTCTGTTCCAAGATAAATATATATGCTTCCTATTGCAGGATACAGTAAATGTGCCTCCACTCAAAAATTGGCAAAATTGCAAAATGGTTTGTTTTGTGGTCTCAGCATAATACCCTTTTCATTGGATTACATTTCAAATGGAAATGCATGTGTTCCAGAAATTTAGAGTCAACTGGTATTACATTTAGTGGAGCAGAACTATTCTCCTCATATCTCTCTATACAATTGTACTCTAAATACCTGCCCTTCTCCAATCTCCAGGCTTAAAGTGCATCATGAGGACATCTGGTGGCTGCTTGAGCTAAACACATTTATTATCTCACTGCAGAAACTAGCTGGTGCAGAAATGTGTGTTTCTGAGTGTTTCAGCTCTTTTCAGCTGCTTGACAGAAAATAAATGTTCCTCAGAAAGGATTCCAAAAGGAGAAGGAATTCTTCTGACTCATAATCCGAATCCTTGTGTATATTTTACTTCCAAGGTGGCTGAGGAGTAGAGATGCATGTCTTGTTCTTCTTTGTGCAATCATTGCTGTGGCAGTCAACAGCAACCCCTACTCCTCTCATCTTCTCACATTTTTGGAGGGAAAGGCTGTAATGCATTTCCTTCCACAGGGCTTTTCCTCATCAGGAAGGGTGGACATCCAGGATGCCTCAGAGCTCCAATGAGATAGTTAACAGAAAGGAAAAAATGTAATCTTGCAGTTTTCCAGTAAGCTCAGAATATGTCTGTGAAGATTCTTAGTCATCCAGGTGAATTTATCTGGAAGTTGAGTCATGGCTACTGGACTTCTTTTTTCTTGAGAGATAGAAACATTTCACTGCTCATCCAAACAGCTTCGTCAGTCTGAATACAGCTAGTGCAAGTCCTCCATCTTATAGTCAGCTTTGACGTCTTGTCACCCTGGTCTGAATAGGCTCGTTAGGTAGACAATAGTATCCATAGCCTTAAGGTGAACAATGGCCTAATGTGCCATTGAACAGTACCCAGCCAAATCAAAAAACCTTCACCACCAAGGCCATGGCTAAGGAGCCATTCTTGATAGGTTTCAGCACCTTAGGCCATTGTTCACCTTAAGGCTATGGATACTATTGTCTACCTAACGAGCCTATTCAGGCCATTGTTCATCTTATGAGCCTATTTCAGACCAGGGTGACAAGAGGTCAAAGCTGACTATAAGATGGAGGATTTGCAATAGCTGTATTCAGACTGATGAACCTGTTTGGATGAGCAGCGAAACATTTCTATCTCTAAAGAAAAAAGAAGTCTAGTAGCCATGACTCAACTTTGAGTAAGTTCAGAAACATAAACGAAATGCCTCATAAATGGCCCTGAAAATCAGGCAGAGAAATGGAAAGCTCTTTCATGGAAAAATAACATTTTAATGAAATTTATTTATTTATGTCGTATGGTGTAACAGAATACAGCGTTATTACAGCCACTGTTTTTCATTTCAGTCTTCATGCTGATTCTTCTTGCTAGGAAATTCTTGTGAGGTCTAGCAGCTAAAATGTGTGGCACTGATTTGCTTAGCTGATGGGATTTTTGCTTTTTTTAAAATTCATTTTTGCTACAAAACACCATAAATTTCCATTCTGCAGGTTTTACTTGGCAGACAGGCACTTAAATATGGCCGCACTGGGTGAAATACTTCAGCTGGAAGGCTTTGAGATTGAGCTAAACCTAGGTCTTCCTAGTCGGGGGGGGGGAGCTCCCACAAATTGCTGGGGCAGGGACTGAAAGCTTGGGCTAAGCTGCTAGGCCTCAAAGCCTTCCAGTTGAGGCCTTTCTCCCAGGGGGTCAGCACGAACTGTTCTCATTGAGGCAGTGATGGCTCAGTTCTCAATGGATTCCACTAAGATCTATATGATAAACATGAGTATATCCCTATATTCAATATTTTCACATAGGAAGTCTAGCAGTTACTGCTGTGGGATAAGGCAGCATACCCAGGAAAACCGTGACATTGGCATTATGTCCTGATATTTACCAAGAGAAACATTCAGTTCATGCACACATTACTTATTATGCTCTCTCATTCTGTCTTCAAGCTGAAATGGATTGTGAGATTTTTCTCAAAATGCAGAAATATATGTGCTCTCTCACAAACACATCCCTGCAGTACAAAACAATATGTATGTGTGTGTTGCATCGTTACATTTGTGACCAACTCTTCGTGACCCCCATATCCATGGAGTTTTCTTGGCAGGAATACTGGAGTGGCTTGCCAGTTCCTACTCCAGGCACCTACAGCACCTGGTATTCCCTAGTGGTCGCCCATCCAAGTACTAACCAGAGCTCACCCTGCTTAGCTTCCTAAATCAGGCGAGATAGGACGTGCTTAGGGCATCTAGGAAGCTATAAACAAAACAATATACCAGTATATATTTGTTGTATGTTGTAAGCATTTTCCATTGTATTAATTCATCCTATACATCCTACCATAGATTAAGACCCGTATTTGAATTTTTCACATTTTGAATGGTACACATTCTGTACTTGTACATGTAGTTTCATGCTCATCATTTTCCCCTCAAAATATACGTCATGTCCTGACAATGTATTTACAGTGTATATATTTACAAGGGAGAAGTTCCTTTCTGATGGCGGTCTTGGCAGATGTGAAATAGGAATGTTTATGTCAAAATATGAATATAATAGCTATGTGTTTCCATCTTTATTTTTCATCCTTTCTATCAAAATAAGAGACATGTGGCTTGTGAAGTTATAAGAAGAAAGTAACCTTGCACATGCAGAGTGGTTTTTTTTTTTTTTTGGTAAGGCCCTTTTTTGATGTGCACCTGAATTAGTGAGGGTGACTGAGTATGCTAAAGACGCTGAGAGCAATGCTGTCAGAAGGTTAGACTCCATTACAACCTGGACTCCTGGCAGGTTCATTCAAGGTAAAATGTTTCACAAATGAGGCACCAGATCAAGGAGGACTTTTCACACAACAACAATGATTGTATTAGTGCTGCACAAAAGAAAGTTGTTGTAAACTACTGCTGAATATTTGGTTCCTGAAAACCTTATGGTTGGACAGTCCAAAATGAAACAAGAAAAAGTGCTGGAAGATGAGACTCCCAGGTCACAGTTAGTGCTGTGGTAATGGCACAACCAGATTAGGTCTGAGAGAATGCACACAGAATTGAAAGGAGAGTTGGATGCTGCACAACATATACAACTGGAACATGGTATTTGAAAAGCATGAATCAAGGTAAACTAGAAGCTGTAAATCAACAAATAAATACTGCAGTTCTTGGTATCAGTGAACAAAACGGACTGGAGACAAATACAAATTACTCTACTCTGGAAATGACAAACCCAGAAGACATGGCGTGGCTCTGATACTGAGACAAGAGACAGAACAGTTGAACTTTAGGAAGATCAATATCATGACTACAGAAAAATGACACAACTTTAATGCTGACAATAAGAAACTGATGTAGTGAAATATGTTGTGCACCTTGCTCCCATCATCATTACAAGGGGAGACTGCAGGCAAGAAACCAGAAGAAGACCTAAGATTTGGAAGAGATGATGAAGTGTAAAGATGTGTCACTGGAGACCAAGGCCAATATCATCTTCACTCTTCTATTTCCTTTTTTTTTTTTTTTACTTTTTATTTTTTACATAAAAAAAGACAAAATAACAATGATAAACAATTATATATAAAAAAAACAGTAATAGACAATCATAAACAGTACAAAGTGCCCCCCACCCCCAAGAAACCGTCCAGTATTCTTGCATCTTCTCTTTCTTCTTCGTCTTTTTTTTTCTTTTTCTTCCAATAGGCTTCTTAAGGTCCTTTACGCCAGAACTGTGTTGGGTTATAAGTTGGTTGTATCCCTTTCCCTTTTAATAGTACATGATCTATAAATTTCCCCCAAACATCATAGAAAATATCTTTTTTTATTTCACCTCTCAAAACTTTTATATTACAAGATAGTTTATCATTTAGTGCTATGTCCCACACTTCCTTATACCATTCAGCAATTTTAAGGTCTGATTTCAGTTTCCAGTTCCTAGCAATAATCAGTCTAGCTCCTGTCATAAGATTTGCTATTAATTCTTTAGTTTTCACATCATATTCATTGATAGATGGTAATGATAACAAAGCAATTTCCGGTACACATTTAATATCAGTTTGTAGTATTTCTCTTATCTCCTCAATAATCTCTTGCCAAAACTTTTGAACTATTTCACATTCCCACCATAAATGAAAATAGGTACCTATCTTTTTTTTCGCATTTCCAGCAGAGCTTAGAATATTTTGGATTCATTCTATTCATTCTGACTGGAGTCATATACCATCTTAAAACTAGTTTGAAGTAGTTTTCTTTTATTCTGACTGATAATGACCGTAAAATCCTCAAATTCCAAATTCTTTTCCATTCATTATTTATTTATTTCTCTATGTCTTGTTTCCATAGCTCTCTTATTGTGTCCTGTTCCCTATTCTCAAATGAATCTTGAATTATTTTATATAATTTACCAACTGTTCCTTTCCCTGTATTTCCTTTCTCTGATTCATATGTTGTCAGAAATTGCTCAAATTTTGTATATCCTCTAAGTTGTGTATTTCTCCTAATCCATTCTTTCGTCCAGCTTTCTAACTGGGCGTAATTCAACCAGGACAATTCCTGAGTTTGCAGAATACGTTTAATTTCTTGTTTTGATGCCATCTTTTTAATCCAATCTTTTAGTCTTGCCACTTTCCTTAATTTAAATAAGTCTCCCAATTTCTTCATGTTCGTGGGGAAATTTATCTGATCGATCACCGCGCCAAGCGGGGAACCTTCCTGTATCAATTTCTTTCCATACTTTTTCCAAGTGAGCAATAGGGAACTTAGAAGAGGATTTTTAATTGGGTAACTTTTCCTTTTTTGGGGGAAACTAAACACATATTTATTTATGTCTTCTTTTAGTTCCTCTGATTGAAGTTCCCACCATATTAGTTTTTGAGGTTTAAATAGTATTTCCCCCAGGGAGCTAAGCTGATTAGCTATGTAATACATTCTAAGATTAGGTATGCCTATACCTCCCACTTTTTGAGATCTGTACCATAAGCTTTTATTTATTCTTGCTTTTTTTCCACCATTGCAGAATTTATTTAAAAGATCTTGATAAGCTTTAATTTCAATTTCTGTGTATTGAATAGGTAACATTCTAAAAAGAAAATTTATTTTAGGAAGTATTTTCATTTTTACCATTGCTATTCTACCAAACCATGATAAGTTTAATTTGGAGTAATTTTGTAATTTATTTCTAATCTCTTCCTTTATTTTTGTGTAATTTCGTTCTTTCGTTTTACTAATGTCTTTATCTAAAAGTATCCCTAGGTATTTTATACATTTACAAACTTTCAGTTCGTAATTGGAGATCTCTTCCATGTCTCGATTATCCTGATTGAAAAGCATGATTTCTGATTTCTGCCAGTTGACACATAATCCGGTTGTTTCACCAAATTCCTTTAGGTGTGCTAATAAACTGATTTTTATCTTGCCTTCCTTACCCATACCTTTAATAAGTTGGTCCTCCCTTATTGCATTAGCTAGTAGCTCTATCACTATGCAAAACAGAACTGGCGATAAAGGACATCCCTGTCTTGTTCCTCGGCCTAGGGTAATTTTTTCTGTCATCCCATGATTGACAATGATTGATGAGGTGCTATGAGAATAGAGTTGGTTTATTACACTTAGAAATTTTTCGCCAAATCCCCATTTCACTAATAAAAGTTTTAACGCAGGCCATTGGACACAATCAAAGGCTTTAAATAAATCTAGAGACAAAATGCATGCTTTGTTCTGTGATCTTCCCATCTCATAAAGAACATTCAAGACTCTTCTTACAGTGTCTGACATTTGTCTACCTTTGATAAAGCCCGTTTGGTCTTCTTTAATATATTTGTCTATAAATGTGTACATTCTTTTGGCTAGAATTGCTGTAAAAATCTTGGCATCTTGATTTATTAGTGATATTGGTCTGTAAGATCCAACATCTATTGGATCTTTATTAGGCTTGAGAATTAAAATAGTTAAGGTATGTTTCCAGGAGGAAGGAACTTGCTCGCCCTCCAATATCTCATTATAAAGCTTCTTTAACTTAGGAATTAACATTGATTTAAATACCTTGTAAAATTCTGGTCCCAATCCGTCATTTCCTGGAGTTTTGGCATTCTTTAGCTTATTTATAACATCCTCTATCTCCTCCTCTTTAATAGCTTTTTCCATTTCAAGCCTGTCTTCTTCCGCTAGTCTTACTTTTAGGTTTTTGTCAATATATTGTTCCATAACTTCCTTACTACTTCTATTGGCTGTATATAAGTTTTGATAGAATTCTTGAATAGCTTTTAATTTTTCTTTCATTTGAGTAGAAATATTGCCGCTTAAGTCCTTTATCCTTCCTATCATGCTTTTTTCTTTCCTTTTCTGTGCTAATTTTGCTAGCATCTTGGAGTTTTTATTACTGTATTCGAAAAAGTTTCTTTTCAAATATAGTAGATTTCTTTGGGTTTGTTGTAGATCTATATCTTCTAATTCCCTTTTCCTGGCCTCAACCTGAATTAAATTTTTTTTGTCTTTGGTTAGAAAAAAATGAGATTCAAGGTCTGCTATAGTAGCCTCCATTTTTTTTTATTTTGCTGATCTCGACTTTTTATTATAGCACTTTCTTTTATTATGTAACCTCTAGCCGCTGCCTTCAGAGTGTCCCAGATAACTCCTATTTGACCACCACCTTCTTCATTGATATTCCAGGTTTCTAGCCATTCTCTTTGTATTTTTTGTACTGTATCTGGGGTTTGAAAAATTCTAGGGTTTATTGTCCACCTTCTAGCTTCCTTATAATTCTTCTTATTTTCTATTTCAACAGACATTAGAGCATGATCAGAAGTTTTTATCAATTCTATATTTGTATTTACAACTTTAGATAACAAACTTTGTGAGATAAATATAAAATCTATTCTCGAGTAAGCTTTGTGGGCTGATGAATAAAAAGTAAATTTTCTTTCATCGCCCTTTAATTCTCTCCAAACATCCTTTAATCCTGTATTTGCGATGAATTTTGTTAAGATTGTATGTCTAGCCCTCCAGTCTACCTTCCTAGTCATTGTTTTATCTTTTATTTTGTCCATAACCATGTTGAAATCTCCTGCCAAAATCACATGTCCTTTTTGTACCTTTTCTATCTGCTCCCATATCTCTTTGTAAAACAGGTTGTGATTAGCATTTGGTGCATAAACATTTATCAGTGTATATTGTTCTAGACCAATTGTGGCCTGAAGAATAATATATCTACCTTCCAAATCTTTCACAGTTTTTTCAACAATACAATCACAATGCTTTGATATTAAAATTGCTACCCCCCTTGCTTTAGATGTACCAAAACTTTTCTCATAGATGTTGATGTTGGGTAGTTTCAGTTCGTTTTGGCCATCTTTCGCTTGGTGTGTTTCTTGAAGAAAGACGATATCCGGTTTATTCTTCTTAATTAATGACTCTATTCTGTTTCTCTTGGTGACAGTTCCTAGACCCCTGGCATTCAATGTAGCTAATTTCAACAGTCTACCCATATTTTCATTCTATTATCGATCTGGAACGGTCTCTTTGTGCATATATACAAACAAACATTACATATAATAAAGAAAAAGACAATGATTACCCAAACCCTACCACCTACATTTATTTTCTGTTCTCCCATCCTCTTGGCCCTCATACACATCCTGTATGCGCCCTTATAGGAGGGAGGGGGAAGGCACCCGTACACTTCCCGATGGCTAATAATGATTCAGAAGCTCTAAATTAGCGTTGGCACTGTCTAGTCTTGCTTACAGTTATATACGTGAAAAGTTGAAAAGAAAGAATGTAATAAAAAGATAACATGATAATGTGAATCTTAAGATCCTTCTATTCACCTCTTTTCCTCCCTCAGTCCCCTCCCCCCCAAAAAAAAGGACCAAAAAAAATTAGAGGGGAAAAGGAAAGATATGCTGAGAAAGAATAAGGGATAAGGAACAGGAAGGGAGTGGAGAATTATGGGACGGGCAAGTCAAAATATAAGCAAAATGAAACAGAATGGGCTAAGAAAAAAAGGGAAAAAACAGGAGGGAAGGGAAGGGAGAGACAGGGGGAGAGAGAAAGGAGGGCTGTCTTCTGTAGTGCAATGCTCTTCAAATCGGTCTCCATTTTGCTTGCCCATTGAAAGATTTAAAGAGTTAAAGGGTGACACTGTCTTCACTGCAGACGCTGAATTTGGAGTTCTCTATTCTTCTTCGATTTGAATGTTCCATGCCTTGAGAAGTTGTTCACCTTCTTCCAGAGAATAGATTTTGTGTAGAGTTGGACCCTTCCACACCTTAAGAAAGATCGGGAATCCCCAGTTATATCTGTAGTTGTTGTTTGACGTAAGATTTGGAAGAGATGATGAAGTGTAAAGATGTGTCACTGGAGACCAAGGCCAATATCATCTTCACTCTTCTATTTCCAATCACTATGTACAACTGTGCAAGCTGGATAATAGAGAAAGCTGACAGGGAAAATGATTTCGTTGAAATAGGGTTTTGATGAAGAGTTTTGGGGATAACCTAGATCAGTGGTTCTCAACCTGTGGGTCCCCAGATGTTCCTGGACTGCAACTCCCAGAAGCCTCCAACACTCACTGTGCTGGAAGGGGTTTCTGGGAGTTGCAGTCCAGGAACATCTGGAGACCCACAGGTTGAGAACCACTGCCCTAGATGCTGCAAAGAAAAACAAGTGGGTCCTAGATCAAATCAAGCCTGAACTATCACTGGAAGTTAAAATGATAAAACAGAGGCTGTCATACTTTAGACATATCACAAGAAGGTAAAATTCACTGAAAAGATAATAAAGGTGGGGGAAATTGTAGGCAGCAGGGAAAGAGTGAGACCTAATAAAAGACAAATTGATTCCATAAAAGAAGCCACAAGCTTGAATTTACAAGAGCTGAGCTGCCCAGATAACTAACTAACTAACTAACTAACTAACTAACTAACTAACTAACTAACTAACTAACTAACTAACTAACTAACTAACTAACTAACTAACTACAACAACAAGTGCTTATTAACTAAAACAATTTCTGAAAAAATGTAAACCCTTGTTTTTCTAGCATGAGCCACAATGCACTGAAAGAGACATTCATTCAAATGAAAATATTTTCTGGTAGCTTGCATAAGAAACTGACTTCACAGGATCAAATCAATTCACCAGTACGAATAATCATAGTATCTCCCTGTGAAGGTTGGTAATAATGAATGTGAACGTTTGAAATTCTGGGTCTCAGAGATGACTTAGACTGAGAGTCTAGATGGCTCACCACCCCTCACTCTAGTTGCTCCTCATGAATTTCAGCTTGTTTTCCTTGATCAGACAAGGCACAACCGTAGATTCTTTTGCTCCCCTTCCTTTCTATTACCATATCAACTCAAACTCACTGGGAGGCTACTATTATATTTTTTTTGGAAGTTGAATCATGGCAAGTGGATTTCTTTTCTTGACGGGTTTCAGTGTTTTGCTGCTCATCCAAGCAGCTTCATCAGTCTGAGGAAAGTTAGTGGTGAGGCCTCCAATTTATAGTTCACCTCGATTTCATATCACCCAGGTCTGAATAGGCTCATTAGGTGGACAGTGGCCTGAATAGTCTGGTTAGGTGGACAATGGCCTGAATAGGCTGGTTAGGGTGACAATGTCTTGGGGTGCATAAATATCCCACCTATGTAAGCCTTTGCAACACTCATTAAGTATGGGTCGTTAGCTGTGGCCTTCCTGGTGGAGGTATGAAATGCTTCTGATTTGTCTAGGGAATGATGAATAGGCAGCATGATAAGTGGCAGACAGATTGTGCCTGAGTCCCCCATCTCTGTTGAGAGAGGGGTTTTCAATGCACACATGAATGGCTTCCCTGACCTCTCTCTCAAACCATCTATGTTCTGTGTCTAATATGTGTACATTCTCATCTTGGAATGAATGTCCTTTCTCCTTCACATGGAGGTACACCACTGATTCTGGTCCTGAGCTGTTGCCCCTACTATGTCATGCCATCCTCCTACTTAGGTGGTTACTTCACATCCTTTCTTGAGCCGAGGTGAATGTGCCTCCGTGTTGAAATCGGTTTTCAACATGGATCGAGAAGTGGTTGAAAAGATTCCCGAGCTCCAGGATGGGAATCTCTCACCCCGCTTGGAGCGCAGTTCAGGGGGCGTGGTCAGGATGAACTCGGATTGACCCCACAAGGAGGTGAGGTTACATTCCTTCGAACTCAGATTGACCCCACAAGGACGTGAGGTTACGTTCCTTCAAAATCGGATTGACCCTACAAGGACGTGAGGTTATGTTCCTTCTAACCGGTCTCCAGCGGGGCTGTGAACTGCAGCGAGAGGGACATGAAGTATCAGCCTTAGTGGCTGCTTATTTTCTCCAATGTAGATCCTCTGTACACTCCTCACTGCAGTGGATCACATATACTATATTGCTCCTCTTGTGTTTTGGTTTTGGGTACTTTGGGTGGATCGGTCTCTGTCCTAGTGTGTTTGTGGGTTGAAGTAGAATAGAATAGAATTTTATTGTGTAATCATCAGATCATTGCAAAGGTTTGAGGTAAATGGGTATGTGGTGTTTACCAAAAATCCTTTTAAGCCTTTCAGACACTCCATCCATGTAAGGAATGACCACGTTTTCCTATCAGCTCCAGGGCTCAGGATGACCCACTGTTTTTTGGGACACTGCTTTTTTGAAGGCCCACTTTGGATTTCCACAGGCCTCTGCTCTGTGGTTTAGGGTTCTGATGACTCCTAATTTGTGTTGTAATGGATGGTGGGAGTCAAACAGTAACTACTGATATGTGTGGGTGGGTTTCCTGTAAACTTCTATTCCCCTATACTTGTTCCATGTTTCACCGAACAGTTCAATTTTCATTGTATATATTAATTAATAAGTAGGCATTCTTCTGTCCAATAGGGAGGGGCTTTTCCGTATTGTCTTTCATTCACCACTGCAGTGTACCATGGGTTCTCTTCCAAAAAAAGGGGAATGCAGTGAAGAACCTTAAACAAATGGCCCAGATCAATACATATCCAGCGAGTGTATTCACATTTGTAAAGGGGGGAGAAGGCAGAGAAAGAAAGAGAGAAATGGAAGAGGATATGTCCCATTTGAGGGGTGTAGGTGCACATACCACAACAACATATTTACCCCTCCGCAAAAGGAAGAACAGTTAAAATGGTGTGAAGTTTGAACCAATGTAACAGGATAGCAACCATAACACACAACTACACAGGAAGCAGAGGACATGGGGGGAGAGCTTTTGTGTGGTGTCACTGCAGCTTCAGAAGGGGCAGAGCAGCAGATATTTTTATGAGGACCATCCTGTGCAGCTGCTGGAGCCCCTGTTCCTCGATACAGTACTTAAAATGGTTTTCTTCATTCACAGTAATTAGCTCCTGTCCATGCTGTGAAATTTTGTGTGATTTGGCCAGTGCTTTTTAAAAAAAGGTCCTTATCTTCAGGGCAGTCTATTTTAACTATAGTTGTTGCAAGGAAATTAGGAATGATGGGACATAGAGTGATTTCTTAAGTTGTGAAATTAAGTGCACATATTTAGTCTCTTAGTAGAAGCCTTTATCTAAAGAATGCAGAAAGTAGCCATCACAATCCTTTCAGCACAGAGAGGTGCAGCTACCATTGGTCAGTTACATCCTGTGTCATATCTCTATCTTGAAGCTTCTGGGAAGAAGAGGAGAAAGGAGCCATTATATTCGTTTGGCACTGGTGTTAGCAACGATCATCATCACCATGCCTGAGGCAGTTAGATTTGGGACGATTTAGCTTAGTCAGAATGGAACAATGTATTAAGTTAGAGAGGATAACCTAGTTCTTGTATTGTTTTTTAGGGAAATAAGTTCATATCTTGGTTCTGTCAAGTTTTAACCATTTTTTGAATCATTTTCCTGGTATTACCTTGTTTTGTAATTTAGACTATAAATAAAGCTCCATATAAATATAATTTGCCTTGCATACACCATTTTTAAGAACCCAATGGAACCTATAATTGCCTTGTTTGTTTTTGGGAATGTTTGCTTAAGAGAGAAAGCAACTTTCCTGACTGGAGCCTAAACAGCCTGCCTTGGCCTATGGGAGTAATTTAGGTTTCGGTGTATGTATCTGTCCACAAAGGCAGAACAAGGAGCTATTTTGCATGACAAGGAATTGTCCCAAGAAGATTGCATGTGCCAGAAAGATATGGGGCATGTCTTAGAAGGGAGGATGAATCGTTTTAAGTACAAACACAAGTGGGTGAGATCTTTTTTTCTGTGCCAAACAGTCCTGTCAGGCAACCATACATATAGCTATATGTCAGTGTGAATAGGTTCTAAGGTAGTAGACCTACTGTACATAGTTTCTAAACTAAGATGGCATTAGCCTACCTGCCATGTATTGTTTGAGGCCTGTTCAGTGGCTTGGCAACCATCTCTCTTTAGCCTAGAGATGGGCACGAATCAAAAAATGGTGTTTCGGTTTTTCATTTGTCGTTGAGAGGTCTGTTTCAATTAATTTCCATTTGTCATGAATTTTTGAAAAAATTTCATTTCCGTTTTTTGTTTTTTCATCTGTCGTTTCTACCCACTTTTTGTGTGATTTTTAAAGCATTTTTGTGTGACTTTTAAAGCATTTCCGTGAGCGGGCATCCCCCAATGCCCCAGACCAGAGGGAAAACACTAAAAAAATGGATGCTGGCAGAGACACAGTATAGACTAGGTACGCAGGGAGGCTGCAAAGGCAGCGGCGGGCGTTGCCCAGGGTGCAAGGCAGCCGCAGAATGACTACACTGAGGGATAAGGGAGGGTACTCACCCAGAGGTACGCATGCACGCATGCACACAGGGAGGCTGCAGGACTGAAGCTAGAGTCGCAGAGACAGCAATCCCACCCTAACTCCCACCAGAGACTGCAAGGAGGATGGGGCTGCCAGAGCTTTTTATGCCCTCTGTGGCTGCCAGACCTGCCCGCCCAGTCTGCAACCTGGGCATGCTATTGGTTGAAGATGATCCCATCACATGGCTTGCCTCCATTTTGTGGCTGGTGGCGACATCCATTTTAAAGGAAAAAGAAAAATACATCACGATGGGAGAAGACAAAAATAAACGTTTTAAGGACCCCAACCCCCTGGTAGGTAATAATTTCAAATAATTATTGCATTATCGCTGTGTTTTTACAGATGTCCAGGGTGTTTTAATACCCAAGAAATCAATCAATATTAGGCCTCTGGGAGCCATTTTGGGTCGATGTCCCCTAACTCCCCTTAAAGGGAAAAATACAGCGATCTGAGAAAAGACATAAATGCACCTTTTAAAGACCCCAACCCCCCTGGTAGGTATTGTCAGACAATATAAATAATTATTGCTGCGTTTTTACGGATGTCCAGGGTGTTTTTTAACATTTAAAACAGCTCATTTCATTGTGCATCGCCATTAACGGAAATGAAACGTAACAACCACAATTTTTGTGGTTCTGTTCGTTTCGTTGCATCTTCATCACAATTTTCATTTGTTGTTTCGTTATGTAACGGAACGACTAACGAATAACGGAAATGAAAAAATATTCATTCTGTGCCCATCTCTACTTTAGCCTTTGCTGCTGGAGATTTATGAAACCCCAGCCACACTCAATGGCCAGGAGAAGGTAATCATCACTCATCATCTGGGCTGCCTCTAAAGACTGCAAGGCTCCATTCGTTTCCCAAACTCCTTGGAAAATTTTCTTCTGAAGATTTCTGGATTCTTCCCCCTGATTTTGACCGATTCTGATGTTCACAAGAAGACACAAAATAAGTATATATTTATTTTATAGATATGTACCCATTGCCCACCCAGTCTTGGCGTGGACCACTGCATGCTGAGCGAATGTCCTGCTGGGAGCTCCATAATCACAGTCAGTGAAAGTGGCTTGCAAGCTCATCTTCCATTTTAGGAGGCAAAGCTTGTATGCATATTCTCACCCCCACCATAAACACAGCTTTCTTCACATATTTATTTATTTATTTATTTATTTATTTATTTATTTATTTATTTATTTATTTATTTGATTTTTATACCACCCATCTAGCCCTAATGCTACTCTGGAGAGTTTACAACACAGATGAGCAATATAGCAAAGTAACACATTCAGATAACCAAAATACAGGCAATATAATATCAACAAAATAGAACTACACAAATCAACAGCAATAAACTAAAATAAAATGAAAATGAAAGTAAAAATACAGTAACCCCCCGCCGATCATGGGGGTTAGGGACCCACCCGACCCGCGATGGCTGAGAATCCACGATATGTGGATGCGGGTCGGGTAGGACCTGGGGGGTGAGGGGCCACCGCTAGCAGCGTGCCGCAGCAGCGTTGGGGGTTTGGAACCCCTGCCACCACTGATGGGTGCTACGCAGAGCCGCCTCGGAGCAGCGCATGGCGGCAGCGTGGGGGATCCCATCCCCGTCAACGCCGCCGAGTTCTGCCCAGAGCCGACATTGCTCCCTGCACCCCTGCTACCCCAGGGGAGGGAGGGAGGGAGGGAGGGCCGGCGGGTGGAGAGCGATACTTGGAGATGGCCTCTGCAGCCTCTGCAGCCAGAGCCCTTTCCAAAGACCGCTCCCGGTGTTCCTGCAACACCCAGGGAAGGGGGGCAGGCTCTGAAGCTTCTTGGAGGGGTTGGGGGGTGGGGAGTCATGTGATGGCTCCCCACCACCCTCCTGGGCAGCTCCAACAAGCTTCTGAGGGGTTGGGGGGATGGCGGGAAGCCATGTGATGGCTCCCCACCACCCTCCCTGGTGGCTCCGAGGCTTCTCGGAGGGGGTGGGGGGTGTCGGGGAGCGACCTGATCTCCCCACCCCACCCCCAGCGCTGCAGGTACTGAGATCCCGTGATATAGTGGGACTGCGGTACCTGAACCGCAAAATGGTGGGGGTGACTGTAATCAGGTGATTGATTAAATAAGAAACACTTTTTTTCCAGGCGAGCACTCAGAAATGGTGTTTTAGCTAGTATATTTTTGGTTCTGTTCTGAAAATCTTGTGTGATGACTCGGATGCAAAATGCTAAGCTTGGCGCCCCAACACTGAAGTAGTTGCAAGAGAAATGGAAATATATATTTCCCCAGCCATTATGAACAAAGGCCTCTTTATTACAATGTTATTGCTAGAGTGGCTTAGTTCTTACTAGTCTTTTTTTCTTGCAGATTCTCTGTATGTGATAATTTAAGTAAGATAAAGACTCACATTTGGTAAAGGCCAGCAGAATGATATGCCCATTTCCCACCCACCCCCAGGCTGTGCACACAGCTGTGCTCAGATACAATGGATATTCTACTTAGTCTCATTTCCGTGCTAAAATGGGAAGCAGAAGGTCTATGAGGCTTGGGCTGCACTGGTAACACAGAAGACCAGAAAACAATCTCTAGGATGAAGAGATGCCTGAGAGTGATGTTATTTTCATCCAGATCTTGAACACATTGCTTTGTTTGAACTGTAGCTCCCACCCACCAACATAGCTACTTGCCATTATAGCTGGAGAAATCTGGGGCTGATACTCTCGTGGGGAGGGGGGGTAATTTTTGTTTCATTTCTCATTCTCATTAGCTCCAAAGTGGGTCTTACCAGGGAGAACACAAAAAGCTGTTGGAAATAAAGTAAGTGGTACCTTGTATAAGGGAATTAATTTGTTCCAAATGAAATTATGTTAAGCAAATTTTCCTTTATCCACATTTCCCGTAGGAATGCATTAATCCCTAATTGTGACCATTTTTATGTTGTATGGATTTGCCCCATAGATGATTCTGTTAAGCAAATTATCCCTATCTCTGGAATTTTTTATGTTGTATAGATTTTATGTTACACAAAACTTCGTTATACAAGGGTCCACTGTACCTGTCAATAGCAGGTCAGAGAATCCCACACTAACCATTTAAATAAATAATTAATAAATATAAATAAATTTAGCCACATTGCCCTGATTTTCCTAGTGTGAGTACATACCAGCCAGCCACAAGTACTGATGGCTAGGGAAAATCTTCCTGCCTGGTACCCTTCCAACACTTTGAGTCTACAGGGCTAAGCGTTTTGGCTGTTATGCCAAACCTGCATGGTAGGAATACAAGAAGTACCTGCACAAAGGTTAAAGACTTCCAGTAGATGACTGAGGAAGGGCCTGGTTTGGAATACCAGCAAGCCTCTTTATTCCAAAATAACCAAACAGTGGTAAAATTTAAGAACAAACAAACAGGCAAATAGTTGTGGAGCAAATAAGCATTCAAAATGGCTTTGGGGCAAAAATAATACCACTCTAAGGGCCGGTCTACTCAGTCTTCCTTGCATCATGGCAGCCACATATGTACTTTTTCATGGAACAAGCACTTATTGGTTGCAAACCACGCCAAGAGCTGCAGGGATTTCAGCTAAGCCTTTGACGTACCTCTTTTTCAAGGCATAGTAAAAATCAGAGAATCACAGAATTATGGTATAATTCTGTTGGAAGGGTCCTATAAGGCCATCTAGTCCACCCCCCCTGCTCAGTGCAGGAATCTAAATCAAAGCAGATCTGAGAGATGGTTGTCCAATTTTCACTTGAATGCCTCCAGTGCCAGAGTGCTCACCACCTCCCAGGGGAACAGTTTCCATTGTTGTACTGCTCTTACAGTTAAGAAGTTTTTTAAAAATGATTTTCAGTCTAACTATGGCTTCCTTTAGCTTGAGCCCGTTGTTGCAAGTCATGCATCCTGCAATGGTTGAGAACAGGTCCTGCCCCTCCTATCAGGGCCGGCGCGTCCATTAAGGCGAACTAGGCAGTTGCCTAGGGTGCCAAAATGGACAGGGGACGCTGCCCAGCCTGTTGCCGCCACCCGCCCCCTGCCGCTGCTGCTGCCGCCACCCGCCCCCCCTGCCGCCCCACCCCCACCCCTCACCTAGGGCGCAAAAAACCCTAGCTCTGGCCCTGCCTGCTATATAACTACCTTTGAAGTACAGTATTGAAAAGTGCTTTCATGTCTCCTCTCAGTCTTCTTTTCTCAAGGTTAAACATGTCCAGGTTTTGCAGTCTTTCCTCATAGGCTTGGTTTCCTGTGTGTGACTTCCTATGATAACCTTACATGTGTTCATTACAATGTATTCACTCCTCCCATATTAACATAGTATGTGTACAGGGGCTCAGTACACCTGGCCAAGATTACTTCTTGTTTACATAGATGAGTGTGCACACAGTGCATCTGTGCATGTGTAGAAGCTGTGTGGATCACCCAGTGTGCTGTCGTGGATAGAGTGACTGATTAAGATTCAGGAGACCTGAGTTAGAATCCCTGCTCAGCCTGCATGGACTATCCAGTGGAATTTTTAAATCATGCAATCCCAGCTCTTCTCTGCCAATGTGAACAACACTCAGGAAAGAAATTCACTGGGTGACCTGGTGCCAGTCACAAATGGTCAGCCTTACCTGCCTTACAAAACAGATGTGAGGATAATGCTGAAGGGAGGAGTGACATATAACTTGCTTTAAACTTGTTAGATGAAAGATAGCTTACAAATGTGGCAAATAAATGCTAAATTAATATTAAATACTGTATTCAAAGCCAAGATGCCTAAGCACATCTGATCTTGCCTGATCTCAGAAGCTAAGCAGGGTCGGCCCTGGTTAGTACTTGGATGGGCAACGAAGAGGGAATACCAGGTGCTGTAGGCACCTGGAGCAGGATCTGGCAAGCCACTCCAGTATTCCTGCCAAGAAAACTCCATGGACATGGAATAACAAACAGTCGGTCACGACTGTAACGACACAACACACACACTGTTTTCAAAGAGTTCCAAAGTCTAATTACCTATGTGTCATTAAGTCAGATCTGACATACAGCGACCTCAGCAGGCCTTTCAAGGTAAGTGAGGTATCTAAGGACTGGTTTTACCATTTCCATACCCCGAGTCTGTTTCCATGGTCAAGCAGAGATCCGAACCATTGTCTCAAGAGTTCTAGCCCATCACTCTATCCATGCTGGCCACATGATTGAAAGGCACTTGAAGTTGCTTGGAAGGTTTTATATTTATATCAACAGCTACTTCTTCAGAGACAGTTAGAATTTCTCTTGGTTTTTTTCCATAGATGTTTAAAATGCTAACAGGTGTTGAACAGCCTGAGTGGCTTCTGGGAGGCCAGATGCTGAATAATGCATTTTGCCCCATGAACAGTTACAGCCCTTTAGCTCATCGTTTTAGTAGCTTCCCTGGGACAGAAGCAGAAAATGATGATTTTTAATTAGGTGTTGGGAAACACAAGTTTATTATTTTCTTTCAAACAGTGCAGTACTCCCTCCCTCATACACAGCACCAGTACAAAGTAGAAATCTTGGCCGTATGGCTACTAAGGTTTGCCTATTCATAATGAAGCTTGTTGCAAGCCTAAGGGTATGCACAGAAGTCTAAATCCCACATGCTTATTTCTCAGGCCAGAAATATTTAACTTATTCAAGTATAGCACATATTGGTGGTGGTCCTCAAACTTTGGAACAAACTTCCAGCTGAGATAAGCCAGGCTACTTCCCTTCTGATATCCTGATATGATCAGTGAAAACAGAATTATACAGAGCTGCCTTCATTAACTTGTCCCCTGGAAGCTGTTAATAGTAGAGATGAGCTTTTCATTTAGGAATTGGTCAGCTTCTGAACGGAATGCGGGAGCCCAGCTGGCATTCGAAACTGGAGGAACACAATCAACCAATCCCTTACCTTGCTATTGTCTCGCAAGGGGCTAAACTCCAATGAGTTATATTTCCTTCTCCCTGGTGCTGGCCAATCAGACAGGGAGGTGGTTTGATGCATTTCCCTGCACCGCTCTTCATTGGCCAGTGCCAGGGAAAAGGAAAGATGACATCGGAGGCTTCTTCTTCATTGGAGTTTAGCCACACGTGACCCCAGAGCAAGGAAAGGGATTGGTTGATTGCATTCTTCCAGTTATGAATGCCAGCTGGGTACCTGTGTTCCATTTTGAAAGCTGACCACTTCCGAAATGAAAAACCCATCTCTAGTTAATGCCAGTATTTTTTTCTTTTATTCTTTCTTTCTTTCCTGCAAAACTGACTTTTTTTTACCTGTCCCTGCTACTCCCACTCCTGCAAAATTTCTTCTCCCATTTCTCTTCACATGTCATCTGGCTAATCCCAGAGATGGGGATGAATTCTAATACAGATCACACCCATGAAATAATGAAAGAAAAGAAAAGAAAATCAATGTATCTGAACAAATAAGGTGATAAAGATCTCATAGCTTATTACAACATAATTGACCAAATGCCAGCCCACAGTGAGGGGAATAAAAGGGATATAACTGGAGACCATCTGTGTGGAGCAATTCCTTAATTGCCCTTGCTGTCTGCCACTGGGAATGGAAGAATCAGCTTGGCACAGGAATGCCAATGAGAAGGAATTATCTACAGTGTCCAGAGTACAAATAGTGAGGTCAAGGTGTGTGATCCTATAATTCTCTGTTCAAGAAGCAGCATGATTCATTTGTGAAGGGCATGCCTTATATGCAAAAGGCCCCACTTATATCCCATACCTCCCAATTACGGATGGAAAAACCCATCTTTGAGACAGAGAGCTGCATACTAGGCTGGCTGGGACACTGGTCAGCCTGGGTAGGGGACAACATAATGGCCTGTCAATACCATATTTCCCCATCTATAAAATGTTCCCATGAATAAGACAACCCCCACTTTTCCAACCCCAAAATGACAGTTTCACAAACACACAGTTCTCTTCTCGGCTTACTTCTGTGTCTAAGACTACCCTCAGTTTTTAGTCTATCAATTTTAGACAGAAATACAGTCTTGCACATAGAAAAATAATGTATTTTGGGATTCCTAGAATCATATACAGTTTTGACTGATAGCAACCCTTTCCATGGTGTTCTAGATAGAGAGTACTGAGAAGTGGTTTAGCATTCCCCTTTTCTGGGAGTGCCCTGGGACTGTGGAGCCTAGTCATGGCTACAAAGACAAGCCCTTCTCGCTAGAGGCACAGTAGGGAGCTGAACTCTCAATCTCTGGCTCTGCAGTCAGGTACATATAAACCATCCAGCTATCCAATCAGCACCATTTACAGATCTAGGTGTAAACTGATGGTGGCAGGATATATCCATATATCTATAACTAAATCTGTCTGTCTATTATTGTATCAAGATAAAATGGATGTGAAGATTATCACCTGCTTCGGAAGGTACGTATATTTGAGATGATCTGGCTTGAAATACACAGTATATGTTATACTTCAAAATCATCATCATCATCATCATCATCATCATCATCATCATCATCATCATCATCATCATCATCATCATCATCATCATCATCATCATCATCACTAGGTGGAGGCTTTAGGACACCCAATAATAATAATAATAATAATAATAATAATAATAATAATAATAATAATAATAATAATAATAATAATAATAATAATAATGTATTCTCAAAGGTTTTCACGGCCGGGCTCTTATAGTTGTAAGTTTTTTGGGATGTTTGGCTGTGTTCTGGAAGTTTTTCTTCCTGACGTTTCACCAGACTCTGTGGCTGGCATCCTCAGAGGGCAAGGAGCTCAGGGAACAAGGAGTTTCTGTCTGTGCTCTGCAGTACAGAGTGCGTGAGACTGGAGTTCTTAATGTTGTAGGAAAGAGGAAGCTTGTCCTGTGCAGGGCAATAGGTGTTAGTCATTGTATTGTGATGGAGGGATTAAGAAGTTTCAATGTAATCAGGGGTAGCAAGGATCCTATTACAGTATGTAGTTGATGGAGGTTGTTAGTTCTATTGTGTGAACTGATCACCTTTGCTTGTGGCTGGATGGGAATCATTGAAATCCACAAACATAAGCACAGTTTCAACAAAAAGTCTTAAAATCAACAAAGTCTGGTTTCCAGTACTAAAAACTGCAGAGTGCAAAAAGGTCTATTATTATTATTATTATTATTATTATTATTATTATTATTATTATTATTATTATTATTATTATTATTATTATTATTATTATTATTATTTTGCTGCCTACAGAGTCATGTGACAAGATGCTTTTAAAAATTCCAGTGTTTAAATTGTGCCAACATTTTATGGAAAGATGGGTCCAACTGTTCATTAATCTAGAGGCATACTGTCTGAGATATTTTGTGAACTGAAGTCTTTGAATAACCTGAAAGAGTACTGAGATGAAAAGGGAGTGTGTGAAAACAGAAAAAAGGATGGAGGTTTACCAGGAAGACAGAGAGCACTGAGATAGGGGTGTGGGACTCATACAATTTTATGCAGGTGAAACCGTGTCCATTGGTTATTACTGAATATAGTCTGTGATCTGATAAAATAATGGATTCTTTCAAATCTATTGAAAATGAATTTACTGTGATATTACTCATTAACCTCTAAAGACATTTTCTTAAGAAAAGATATTCTTACTGTTTGAGGGTAGAGAATGTGTAATAATGATGGGGAAAATAATTAAAACATTTCTGCTTTCCTTAGATAGTTCCTTTCCAAATTTTTATATGCATCTATGAGAAAACTGCCCTTCAGGCAATTATTAAAAATGGACCAAAATAAAGGATGGCAGCATAAAGACTTTATTTTAAAACTGATTGAGAATTCTGAATTGTTGTCCGGAGTGCATTGCTATTTAAAAAACAACGGGGCAGGAAAGAAATTAGTTTCTTTGTATTTCATTGGTTCCCATCGTTGCATAACTTAGGTATTCTTGGACTGCAGTTCCCAGAAACATTCACCACCAGTGGTGTGGCTGGGGGTTCTGGGTGTTACAATTCAAGAACACCTGGTTTACCCAAAGTTGGGAACCATGGCTGTACTTAATTGTGTAATCCCATCTTTCAGTTCACTTTAAAAAGAGAAAGGGAAAACCCCTATGTCTCCTCCGTTGAAACTCTGTAATGGGTGTTGAGAATGGATTTAAAATAGATCACATATAGACACAGAACAACTTAAGCTAGATTTGCTTGAATTGGATCAGCCTACTCTGCTGTATAGAGCTGCCTAGATCCCCTAAGCACATCCAATCTCGCCTGATTTCGGAAGCTAAGCAGGGTCGGCCCTGGTTAGTACTTGGATAGGAAACCACCAGGGAATACCAGGTGCTGTAGGCGCCTGGAGTAGAAATGGGCAAACCACACCGGTCTTCCTGCCAAGAAAACTCTATGGACATGGGGTCACAAAGAGTCGGTCACAACTGTAAGACACAACACAACACAACACACACACACACACACACACACACACACACACACACACACACACACACACACACACACACACACACACACACACACACACACACACACACACACACAGAGAGAGAGAGAGAGAGAGCTGTATTTGTGGGAAAAAAATTGCCATGCTTCTCAGTAGAGATGGGCACGACTTAGCAGTATTCCCGTTTCCATTTCCGTTACTCGGTTCCGTTACTCTACGGAAACGGTAACGGGAATTACTCCACCAGACTTCGAGCTCGAACCGACAAACGAACAATTTTGGTCTGATTTGTCGTGCTCGTTCCTTGCATCGCGCGATCGCGTGATGCCACGCGGCACAGAAAAAAAGTTTTTAAAAGTTAAAAAACCCCGGTTCCCGGCCAAAAAGCAGGCGGAAAAATGCCTGCCATGCCTCAGGGCACCTACCAGAGGGGTTGTTTCTGGAGGTCCCCGGCCTCCCCCCCATCCCCCGTCCTGGGCTGCTCTGGTGGGACTCGCCGCAGGCTCACAGCCAGCAAAAAGCCCAGTCTCGCCGCCGGCCGCCGCAATTAAAGCACAAGCAAGCGGCACGGACGGCACAGGAAAAAACTTTTAAACTCTCCCCCCACCCATTCCCGGGACAAAAAAGCAGGCAGAAAAATGCCTGCTTGACTAAGGGCGCAGGGCACCTGCCGGAGGGGTGGTTTCTGGAGGGGGGGTCCCGCCTCCCCCCTGTCCTGGGCAGCCGGACTCGCCATGCCATGCGGTGCGGGCGGGGGATCCAAAATGGGGCAGCGAACGCAATATTGTTTTTGAAATCGTGGTCCAAAAACACACAAGCACAACAGAAACATGCGAAAATTTATAAACGGCCAGATTTTTCACAGTAGCAGTGGGTTTTTTCTTGCAACAAAATGTCTCTCCTCTCCTCCTCTGTCCTCCATTGATTTTATTTTATTTTATTTTTCTTACACCTGCGCAATGATGGGCTGGCCGAGTTGCCAGCCATGTGGAAGTGGATGACCATGCAAATTTTTGGAGCCATCCCACCAATCGCACGGCCACTTGGCCATGGAGACTTCTGGGATGTGCCAAAAAGCCCCCTAAAACCTGCCCTAGCCCCCTAACCCTAACCCTAATCCTTGAGTCCTTACCCATACGTCACAGACTGTCTTCTTAGTGGGTCAGAGAGGCACCCAGAGGTGCAACCCACTAGCCCACTGTAACCTTACCCGTCACTAGACTAACCCTAGCCCTTGCACTAACCCACCTTAACCCTAAGCCAGATCTACTTGCATTGCACTACACGCAAGTACGATTCCCTTCTCTGTGAGACATGGCGGTGCGAGAGCCTTAGGCATCACCCTATGGCTCTGGGTTCACTGGTCTCACTGTCTGCAACTGGTATGCATATCCATATGGCTATGCATGCCATATTGCAGCAGCAGGTGAGGAGGGGAGACCCCCATGTTGAAGGGTCTCTTGGAGCCTGCTTCCCCTTCCTAGTGGGTGAGGATAGGAGGCACCCATGGGTGCCTCCAGGAGCCGGCTTTCGCTTTATAGCGGGCCAGAGGAGGCACCCACCCCACAGAGGTGCCTGCAGGAGCCCGCTACCCCCCAAAAAAACCAGTACTAATGAAAACAAAAAAACGAAAAAGCGAACAACTAATTTTTGCGAATTTTCGTGAAAAATGGAAACAACCCGAAACTGAACCGGCCCGACTAACGACAACTCGAAAAAAATTTTTCAAGTCGTGCCCATCTCTACTTCTCAGCCTCACTCAGCAGGCAAGCAAAGGGAATTGTGCCTTCACCACTGTTTCGTACCTGCTGGTGCTTAACCAGTTTGGAGCCCGAGGCTTTTGTCTTCTTGTAACAGAATTTTTGAATGAACCAGAGATCAGTGGGGTCAATCAGTGGCTTTTAAACCTCAGCTTTCCCAAGTTCTTTGCCTGTGTATGAACCATAATGATTCTGACAAAACTGACTGCTGTGCCTAATGGTCACTAAGAGCAAAAGGTAGAGGGGAAATGTAGACACTACGATTTGTTGGCTGCTCAGCTGCTCAGTGGATTGGAAATCAAAACATACACCATTGCTACTCCTCATCCCTGAATGCAGCCATTCATTCAGCTGAACAGGTTTAAGAGTGGCAAGGTCACACCTAGGCCTCTCCATTCATCCATCCCAACTTGCACCAAGCAGGCTAGTATTGAGCTGTTTCTTGCCCCCACCCCCACCCCAATCTCTGCTATATTTGGTCTAAACGCTTCCTTGGTGTGGCTCATCTCTTTCATCCATGCTCAGATTCCAAAAGCAAGGTTAGTGGAGCAGCAGACTTGTTAGTGAAGAAACAACCAATTTATTCTCTTAACAAGTGATGGCAGGCTTTTTCTTTTTAAACAATGAGAAAATAATAGTAGGACACACTCTCTCTGTGTTATTCATTGTAAAATGCTCTGGCACATTTGTTTTCCTAGATGTCCTATTTCATGGTGTACTGCCCTTCGGATACATATAAATGGATTACAGTCGCTTGGCTTGTGTGTTTTTATTTTTGAAAAAAATAAAAATAAAGTCAGAAAGAATTTTGTAAGTGCCAACGATGCACCCAAATGGTTGTTCTTACACTAGCTTTTCAGCATTAACATGAATAATTTGGGGGCCTTCATAACCACTTTTGAATAATCAGAGGACTGCAAACTTCCACAATATTGGAAAAAAAGAATATAAAAGCAGCAAGTATCCCCCCCAAATCCAGTGACTCTGGAGTACTAATGATGGTCTGATAGGAAACTGACCTCAATACTGTTAAATAAATATGATGAAAAATTCTATCCCATTTGACTTTCAAAAGAGTGACTGCAAATATGTAAGTTTTTTAAAAAGTTCTATGGGAACCCCAGGACCATCCAGTATCTCCAGATAACTCAGAAATTACTAGAAGTTCATAATGTATACAAGGGGTGTCCAAATTTGAACAGCCTGTGGTCTCCCTCCCTCCCGTTGCACATCCCCATGGGCTCCCCACCAAGTGCAGGCGCATGCACATGTGAGTGCTCTCTCTCTCCCTGCCGTTGCCTTACCCCCACGTTTGAATTTGGTGCTGCACAAGCACCCTCGCTAGTGTGGTGCCAAATTCAAACAGGTTGAGCCTTCCCCTCCTCCCCTTTGCCATGAACCGGAAGAGGGGGAGTTTCAAAGAAGGAGATTTGAGCAGCCCGGGAGGATACTGAGGCAAGCAGTGGTGGAAGATCCAATCCACCACCAGTGCTTGCCTTGGTAAATTCCTGGGCTGCTTGAATCTCCTCTTCAAAAAAAGGTGTGCTTTCATACCCAACCTGCCCAATTGGGGGGGGAAGGTGCACCTTTTTAAAAAGAGATTTCAGCCCACACACCACCATGGTCCCTCGCACTGGGTGCACACTGTCCCTGCTGCCACCCCGCCCCAACCCTGCATGCCTCGGTAAATTCCTGTGCTGTTTGAATCTCCTCTTCAGAAAAGGTGCACTATCACCCCCAACCTGCCCAATTGGGGGGAAGGCATGCCTTTTTAAAAGGAAATTCGAGCCCACCTACCCACCAAGGTCCCCCACACTGGGCACACTATCAAAACACTCTTGAGTGCAAACCTTGCAAACTCAGCATAGGTAGCAGAATATGTGCATCGTGTCCCAAGGGCCAGAGCCAAACTCATGGCCCTGTTAGCTTCTACTCTGGTGGCAGCATCTCCGGGTAAGGTGAAGCCTGAGGGGCCAGCCACCTGAAGCGCCCCGTCTGCTGTCGCGAGAGAGCATTGATGATCTCATTCTGAACCCCTGGGACATGGCAAGCCTGAAACACTATGTTAAACTCCAAACATTTTAACGTAAGGGCCCTAACTAGCTTCATAACCCTAATAGAATGTGACAAAAGTGAGTTCATGACCTGCACCCCCGCCTAGTTATCACACCAAAAGCAAACTGCTGAATTAGTCCAACAACCCATCTATAGACAAACTGCACCCAGAATTGGGAATAGTTCAAAAAAACCCCTCAGGTCTTTGTTTACACCCCCTTCTATCCACTCATGGGCCAGGGGCCCATGAACCATTTATTCTTGTAAAATATACCATAACCCAATGCACCCAACACATCAGTCTGCACCTAAAGCCTGGCCCCCAGCATGTGCTCCTTCCTCCAAAAGGATATCTCATTGAAATGGGACAGGAAGCTCAGCCATAGTTCAAGGTCTTCCCTCATGTCAGCTGACACCCTCCGCCTGTGATGTGACTTGGAGGCCTTCTTTTTAGCCTACTCTCAGCTTTTCTTGGTTGCCATGGCCAGCTATACCCCACAAGATCCCAACCTTGAATCCTATAATGAGTGAGAAGAGCCCCAGCCCCAAGCAAAGCCTTTTGCTGTATTGTTGTTGTTTTCCTTATTAATCTAAAGTCTGTTGACTAGATGGCTAAATTCCCTTAGTTCCCTACAGGACAAGGGGCCCGATTACCAGCAAGTAGAGATGGGCACGACCAGAATTTTTTTTGAGTTGTTGTTTTTTGGGACGGGTCCGTTTCGGGTCGTTTCCGTTTTTCACGAAATTTTTTAAAAATTTGTCGTTTTGTCATGTCGTTTGTTGTTTGTCGTTACCGCCGCCGCGATTTCGTGCGATTTGATGTCCCAGCGAGTGGCGTCCCACCAGCACTAGGTGTTTTTGCGCCCTAGGCGGCAGGCGGGGTGGCGGGGGGGCATGGGTGGGCGGCAGCAGCAGCAGGGGGGAGGGGCGGATGCGCAGACGCGTGGGCGGCGGGCGTAGGTCCCACAATGACCCAGAGCAGGTGGAAAACACTTTAAACTGACTTGCTGCACAAGACTGCATCGAATAAAGCAATTGCAATTTTTGCAAACAAAGTGGGCAGTGCACCCACAGCAAAGCTGCAGGCAGGGTATGAAAGGACCTTGGCTTGCCACCAAGCAAATGAAATTTTTAAAATAAATCCACACCTCCCCTCCCACTCAAACCTCCCCCCCCTTTGAAGCACTATCAGAAAAGAAATCCTAACAAACTGCAGGAGAATAAAAAAGAATAAACTGCGTTGCTATTCCCCACAGCAGACAGAGAATGAAAGGAATTATTATTATTTCCTAAAAATTCAATTGAATCAATTCCATCCCTGCCTGCCTAAGTGAAATCTAAAGGCTCCGAGAAATCGAAACTAGTCTAGCACAGCAGCCAGCTACACACAGCCCTCTCCCACCCACATCCAAGCCCGGACTGCGACTCTTCTGGGAGTGCCTTGGCTTTTTATGCCCTCTTGCACATCCAGAAGTGTCAGTCAAAACCTGGCCATGCGATTGGTAGAATGGGTCCAAAAATTTGCATGGTCCCATCCCATGGCCAGCCCATCATTGCGCAGGTGTAAAAAAAAAAATAAAAATAAAAATAAAATAAAATAATATCAATGGAGACGTTTTGTTGCAAGAAAAACCCACTGCTGCTACTGTAAAAATTCAAGCATTTAAAATAGCTAATTTTCTCATGTTTCTGTGGTGCTTTGGTGGTTTTTTGGACCACTATTTCAAAAAAAAATATTGCGGACGCCATTTTGGATCCCCCCACACCGCATGGCAAATGGAGACGCCGAGGATGCCCCCCCCAGCCCGGTACCAGCAGCCCAGGACAGGAGGGGGGAAGGGGGGACCCCCCCAGAAACCACCCCTCTGGTAGGTGCCCTCAGGCAGGCATATTTTCGCCTGCTTTTTTGGCCGGGAATCAGTGTTTTTTTAATTTTTAAAACTTTTTTTCTGTGTCACTTGGCATCGCGCGATTGCCACGCGATACCAGGAACGACAACGACAAATCAGACCCAATTTTTCTTTTTTCGGTTCGAGTTCGAGTTCTGACAGTAACGGAAACGATATCCGAAAACGGAAATGACAATTTCGCCAAGTCGTGCCCATGTCTACCAGCAAGTAAGCCAGCTAAATAGCCCCCCCAGTGGATATGCCCTGCTAGTGCTAACACCACGTTCAAATCACCCAAATGCTGTCTATTTATTCTCCATATAATTGCCTCAATATATACCTAGAAATCCAATTTTTAAAACTAGCCCAACCCCCCCAATCCCCCTCCCAGGTGGCCACACAAGAAGCTCACGGCCCTCCCTTTCCTCTAACCTCACTGGCTAACTACAGTAAAAGCCCCAATCAAAAATTAAAACACAATTCAAACCACGCAGCCTGGCTGCAGCACGGGCTGCTTTCTATCTCTGATCTGCCGTCGTTCTCTTCTGTTCTTTAAAAAAAAAAAAACTCACTCAGCTGTAGACGCACTGCTGATCGGCTCACCAGAGAAGAGACCAGGCTGGGGCAAGAGCAGCACTATATGGGCTCTCAGCCCCAAGCAGCTAGAGACCCAGATTGGCACAAAGTCTTTGCACTCAAAGTCTAGGCAGGCAGGCAAAGGAGCCCTGCCCCTGAACTCTGTTGGGCAAAGAGCCACCATAATTTTAGTGAGAATTGCTCTCATGAGATTGATATTTTTCCCACCCATGAAACCACAGTATCATGTGGTGACATCATGAAGCAAAATGTTGAGGGGCAGAGACTTGGCTTTAGTGTCACAAGGATTACTAACTAAAAGGCAACCCACATGAAACATTCTGTATGCGTGCCCCCTGACATTTTTATCAGCCTCCGGACACAAAACCATGGTTTAGAAGATGTACATTTGAAAAAAAAATGGTACTGTATAAATATGCTTTAACGGAGATGGGGAGAAAATACAAAAATGCATACATGGGGAGGGGGGAGGGATACACACAAATATAGAAATGTTTCCAAGGCAAAAAGATTTTGAAACTTGATAAAGGAATGGAACTTGACTGAAATGCTACTGGGACACTGGGGGACAAATCAAATATTAGCTGAAATGCACATTTCCTGCTATTAACATTTCCCTTCAGATCAGCCACTGCTTCAAAATACCTTACCTCAGCAATCAGATTTCCAAGTGGAGACTTGTGTTTCCAAGCTAATTTGGGGGAGGAAAATGAATGAAAGTATCTGGAACAAGGCTAAATAGCCTACTTACACCTCTTAACGGAGATCTGCTTCTAATGGCATCCTAATTTCACTGCTTCGTTTCAAGTTGAGAAACCCAGTAAGAATAATCAGAAATCCAGAATATATCTATCTCAATTTACGAATTTAATCCATTCTGAATACATGCTCTTAAGTCGAACTACTCTTATGTCAGGGTACCTACCTATCTAAAAATTGAAAAAATAAGTTAAAAAATAAAAAAATGGAAGTCGGGCAGATCATATCTAAAATTTGTAAGGTGGCAGTTAAAATGCCAACAATTTTCCCCTCTTAAGTTGAATTGCTCTTAAGTCAAGCTGCTCTTAAGTCGGGGTACCACTGCACATAGAAAAAGGCCTGTAGCAAGTTAACTCACAAGCAAATAGGTGCAGAATTTAAGTAATAATGTTGGGGGTTTCTGAGGGTTTGTACTCAATCCTGATACATCCCGCTTTACAAAAAGATTGTTTTTTAGGTACTGTGGACCGAGAGTTCCTGTATTCTAATAAAGGCTCATTCATAATAATGCATATTATGAGTCACTCCAGATCATATATAGAGACGCCACCATATTATTGTGAACACTAAAGAGTTCAGTCACTGAAGTTGGCTGAGTTTCGTTTCTGCAAAGGATGTCCCACTAGTTGGTTGCTGCCTTCTACAGAAAGAGACAGACAGCCAAAGGTGTCCCAAGACATTCTGCTGCCTGGGAGTAAAGACTTGATGATAATTCACAAATATACCTGATGCATCTACAAAAGGTGACTACTTGGACTGTTGAATTTTTCCCCCCAACAGCCACAATGGGCCAACACCTGTCACCATATCTGCAAGCAGCAAGCTGACTTAGGGTAAGCCACATGGCAAAAAAAAAAAAAAAAAAAAAAAAGATTGTACTGCAACATCCAGGACCACTCTAAGAAGCACCCACCTCAGACAGGTACTGTACATCTGAGCAGAAGAATAAGCACCACAGGAGAAGCATCTTTGATAAGATGTTAGCAAGCCTAGGAGTCAGCTGAATATGTTGGTACCCAGAAGTCCTTTAAGCAGTGTTGACTTTCTTCCATTCTTCTTTTTCAGAGTGAGTAACCTTTCTCCCTTATCGAGACTATCAAGATTATTCAAAAGTTATCTATTAGGAGAGGTGTTCATATATCTCTTTCTTTTATCATATTCAGATGCATTGTGTAGTTCTGGAACCATTTAATCCTCACCTTGTTACTCAAACAAAGTTAAGCCTTTACCTCATTTACTGTATTTGTTTTTCTACTCTGTATGTGTGCCATCACCACTGCTTTCCATTATTCTCTCACTATCTCTCAAGGATCAACATGGACAGATTGTCTTAAGAACAGAAACACTCTCAGAACATCACACTTAGAGATGGGCACGAAACGAGCGATTTTTCGTTTTCGTTTTCATTTTTTCGTTTTGTTACGCAACGAAAATGAAACAAATTTTTTTAAAAAAACAAAACAAAAATGAAAACGAAACGACCAAATTTGCCGTGTTTTTCGTTTTCGTTGCAGCAGATGCATTGAACTAAAAAGAATGGTAACGAAACAGCAATTTTTCGTTTTCGTTTTCATTTTTTCGTTTCATTACCTAACGAAACGAAAATGAATTTTTTTGCAAAAAACATCACGAAAACGAAAACAAACCGAAACGGACCCCTAAACGACCAAACGACAAACGAGACACCATTTTTTTGAGTCGTGCCCATCTCTAATCACGCTCCCTCTCTTTCACACACACAAACACGTCATTATCTACTCAGATATACTGTCCCTCCTTCTGTTTATCTATTCCTCCCTCTCTTTCACAAACACACACATCCATTTCATTTCTCTCTCTCTCTCTCTCTCTCTCTCTCTCTCTCTCTCTTTTTTTTTTTTTCTCTTTCTTCTCTGCTTCTCTATTTTTCAGGAGGTGATGGATATTCCTTTACTGGAATGTTTCCAGGCACTTGGTTGCCACTTGATACAATTCCTTCATCTGGGGTTCACTTGCATGGACCCACCCCATCCAGGGTCCACCACAAGCATCCAGGGTTATAGGCACATCATCTAGGACAGTGGTGGCCAAACGTCAGCCTTCCAGATGTTTTAGACCACAATTCCCAGAATTCCAAGCCTGTATTGTCAGTGACTAAGGACTGTGGGAGTTGTGGTCCAAAACATCTGGAGGGCTGAAGTTTGGCCACCACTGATCTAGAAGTTTGGCCTCCTGGCCCACTGAGGGTCCTGAATATTGGACATGCAGACATTCCTGTGTTGGGGTTGGGGGGGCTGAAGATCCTCTACTTGGGAGGACTCATGTGGCTGTGGGGGTATGGTGGCTCTCCCTGCACACACTGATGACTCCCTTCCCCTTTTCATGTTTGGGGAAAATACACTTTAGGAAATATGTCTGTGAAGATTCTCAGTCACCCAGGTGAGTTTAATTGGAAGTTGAGTCATGGCAACTGGACTTCTTTTTCTTGAGAGATTGAAACGTTTCACTGCTCATCCAAACAGCTTCGTCATTCTGAAGAAAGCTAGTTGTGAGTCCAACAGAGATGGGTGGCTCAGGCACAGTCTATCTGCCACTTATCAGGCTGTGACTTCAACAGTACCTAGACAAATAAAAAAATACTTCACATCTTCACCATCAAGGCCATAAATAATGACCCATACTTTATGGCTTTCAGCACTTTAGACCATTGTTTACCTTAAGGCTATTGAGACTGTTGTCTACCTAACAAGCCTATTTAGGCCACTGTTCATCTTATGAACCTATTTCAGACCAGGGTGACAAGAGGTCAAAGTGAACTTTAAAATGGAGGACTCGCAACTAGCTTTCTTCAGACAGACAAAGCTGTTTGGATAAGCAGCAAAATGTTTCAGTCTCTCAAGAAAAAGAAGTCCAGTTGCCATGACTCAACTTCCAGATACACTTTGGGAGGATGCAATCTGGAGCACAGAACAATGGGCCAGAGGCTCTGAAACCCTCTTCCTGCCCACCACTTCTCCCCAATCGATCATCCACCATTACCTTCAGCTCTCCAAAGTTCTAAACAAGTGTTTGTTGAGGTAATGTATTGTTTCTTCCCTTCCAATTTTTAATTACTGCAGCCTGGCAACTAAGCATGCTGAGACCATTACAAAAGCCACACGCATCCCAGTGCTTTCCCTGACTGAGCTAAAGAAGAAGAAAATTAATTAGAGTAATTTAAACTCTTTTGAGTCAGTTTCTCTCCAAGGTCATTGTTCTCAGTTCTGCAGAACCAGGAAAACTGTGGATGGTTATAAATTATACATGAGGTGTTGCCTTCCTCAAGCCCTAGTCTCAGGGTTTCCCAAGCTGTTGCTACCTTGGGCACTTTCTCCCTTCCTGCCTAAATTGAAACTGGAGGCACATATTTGCTGTCGCAGAGGTATTTCCTATATTCCTGATCTTGATCAGGTACAGAAGATGGGTGAACAGGCATCCCTGTTGACCCTATGGATCTGCCCGGCTATCTAGTACCTCATACACTACTCAACATTGAGGGCCAGTGATTGGAATTTGGAATTGTAGAAGCACAGGATAAATGAAAACTGCAAGGAGCCTATAAGGCCATAAAGCCTCAATGCAGGAATAGAAATCAAAGCAGTTCTGACCTATGGTGGTCCGATTTTCTCTTGAAAGCCTCTAGCATCGTTCCTATTAGAATTGCTGCATCTCGAGGTACTGGGTGAAGGACCAGAGAATAACTCTCCTTCCTAGATCTCCAGGAGAGGAGACGAGTGTCAGATGAAAAAGTGGGGGGGGGGGAGAGAAAGTTTGGTTTTCTTGTGTGTGGTGGCATTAATGCCTTGTCAGCCATCTTCTCCCCTTTTTAACAGGTGTCAAGGCTGGTGCAAAGATGCTCACATTAGTACCACATAGCATTCATTAAGGAGGGACCACACAGGGAATCTACATCTTTTCTGGCTGGTTGGGGTTAATGGGTTGAGGTGTTTTGAGCCATTCTTTTCCTGAGCCTATAGGAAGCTGGTGGGTTGCACTCCTTCAGATTCTAGAACCGTGTAAACAGTCCTCTAGACCAGTGGTTCTCAACTTCTGGGTCTCCAGATGTTCCTGGACCTCAACTCCCAGAAATCCTGGCCAGCTCAGCTAGTGGTGAAGCCTTCTGGGAGTTGCAGTCCAAGAACATCTGGGGACCCACAGGTTGAGAACCACTGCTCTAGACCTTCAGGCATTAGTCATCCCTGCCATAAAGGCAAAGTTCTCCTATTTCTGCACAGTTCTTATACTGCATGCCGATGCGGCATCTGGTGTTTACCTTTCTTTACCAGCACGGAGAAGAGAAATCTAGAAGAATGGCATTTCCACAGTCTTTCAAGAACAATTGTGCATAAGACAAAAAAAAATGGCCTCTCCTTTGTGGTGAGTTTTGGCACCTTATGAAGAATGCTTGGCTTGTTAAAGTTATTCCCCACTTTATTCACTTCTATTTGTCCTCATTTGACATAGTGATATCACTGCCGTGACAAATCGGATTTATTGTGCTCGTATTTACTGACATTTGTTGTGTCTCTGAGTCAGATGCACTATAGAGGAATCATCAGTTCCCCATGTAATCCCCAACTGTGTGAGATGAACAATGTGATTAATTCATGAAGAGGAAGAACAGCCAGGAGAGACATTGATACCCAAAAAACAGATAAGAGAAAAAGGGTACATATTTGCAGAACTTCTGTTTTTTGAAAGAAGAAAGAAGGGGGAAAATACTCCAGTCAAAATGGCTGATCTGAATCTCAGAAATGAAACTGGTGACTATGTAGTGCTGCTGTACATAAAATCCCATTGCTTGTTATTATCACAAAGAGGCAACTCTGGGTTACACCCTGAAGCACTTTGCCCATAAGATGGAACAGTGGGCTAGAGTATTGAAAACTGTCGGTTGCAAGGTTGGCAGCTCAGCAATTCCAATCCCGGGTGCCACACAGCGGAGCGAGCTTCCGCTGTTAACCCCAGCGCCTACCAACCTAGCCATTCGAAACCATGTAAATGCAAATAGATAAACAGGTACCACTGTAAAAAGTGGGAAGGTGAAACAGTGTTTCCTTGCAGCCATGCAACCATATGATCACGGACTTGCACAACACTGGCTCTTTGGCTTGAATGTGCCCCTAGAGTTGGACATGACTATCACACATGTGTGTGGGGAACTTTAACTTTACCTTTATTCTAACTAGTAAATCCAACGATATTGGTACAGAACAATGCTCCTTGTATTCCTCACCCTACAGGGGATCTATTCTTGCTTAGGGTTTTGTTTCATTTTGTTTTTTGTTTTGGTTGATATACTTCCACGAGTGACCTGTGTATTGCTGTGATGCTAGCAGGCATTTTAGTTAGAGATACTCAAGGATCTTGTGTTTTTCACATTTCTAAGCAAACCAGCCTGACTTCGCCCACTTTGTAAGCTAATATAAGCAGATAGGAAAACAGTTACATTTAAGCTTATTGATTTTTGCAAATTTTGTGACATGGTTCTTAGCTCAAAGAACATCCCATAGCAATTATAGAAATGTGTACTTCAGGTTAAAATCAACACAAAGCTGTGCATTCTATCGTAAACTGAAAAAAAGAAAGAAAGAAAGAAAAGAAAAGAAAAAGAAAAAAAAAAAAAAGCACCATGCACATCTGTTATTGTGTGCTCAAGGCTTCCTTGATATGTCAGACTGACATGGAAACTTAATAGAAAAAATTATAGATGAAATATGCAACCCTGATATTGGATCAGAGTTAAACTAATTTGAACTTCCCAAATCTTCACACACTTGTTGCTGACTAGACATGGGCACAACTTGGCGAAATTGTCGTTTCCGTTTTTGGATATCGTTTCCGTTACGTAACGGAAACGGTAACGACAATTAAGCTGTCAGAACTCGAACTCGAACCGAAAAAAGAAAAATTGGGTCTGATTTGTCGTTGTCGTTCCTGGCATCGTGCGGTGATCGTGCGATGCCAAGCGGCACAGAAAAAAAGTTTTAAAAATAAAAAACCCCCGATTCCCGGCCAAAAAACCAGGCGAAAATATGCCTGTCTGAGGGCACCTACCAGAGGGGTGGTTTCTGGGGGGGGGTCCCCAGCCTTCCCCCCTCCTGTCCTGGGCTGCTGGTACCGGGCTGGGAGGGGGCATCCTCGGCGTCTCCATTTGCCATGCGGTGCAGGGGGATCCAAAATGGCGTCCGCAATATTTTTTTTGAAATCGTTGTCCAAAAAACCACCAAAGCACCACAGAAACATACAAAAATTAGCTATTTTAAATGCTTGAATTTTTACAGTAGCAGCAGTGGGTTTTTTATAGCAGTAAAAGGTCGCACTGATTTTATTTTATTTTATTTTTATTTTTATTTTTTTACACCTGCGCAATGATGGGCTGGCCATGGGATGGGACCATGCAAATTTTTGGACCCATTCTACCAATCGCATGGCCAGGTTTTGACTGACACTTCTGGATGAGCAAGAGGGCATAAAAAGGCGAGGCACTCCCAGAAGAGTCGCAGTCCGGGCTTGGATATGGGTGGGAGAGGGCTGTGTGTAGCCGACTGCTGTGCTAGACTAGTTTCGATTTCGCAGAGCCTTTAGATTTCAGTTAGGCAGGCAGGGAGGGAATTGATTCAATTGAATTTTTAGGAAATAATAATAATTCCTTTCATTCTCTGTCTGCTGTGGGGAATAGCAACGCAGTTTATTCTTTTTTATTCTCCTGCAGTTTGTTAGTATTTCTTTTCTGATAGTGCTTCAAAGGGGGGGAGGTTTGAGTGGGAGGGGAGGTGTGGATTTATTTTAAAAATTTCATTTGCTTGGTGGCAAGCCAAGGTCCTTTCATACCCTGCCTGCAGCTCTGCTGTGGGTGCACTGCCCACTTTGTTTGCGATAAAAATTGCAATTGCTTTATTTGATGCAGTTTTGTGCAGCAAGTCAGTTTAAAGTGTTTTCCGCCTGCTCTGGGTCATTGCGGGACCCGCGCCCGCCGCCCGCGTGCCTGCCCCTCCCCCCTGCTGCTGCCGCCGCCCGCCCATGGCCCCCCGCCCACCGCCCACCGCCTAGGGCGCAAAAACACCTAGCGCTGGCGGGATGCCACTCACGGACGTCAAATCGCGCGACAAACGACAAGATGAAACGACAATTTTTTAAAAAATTTCACAAAAAATGGAAACGAGCCAAAACGGACCCATCCCGAAAAACGACAACTCGAAAAAAAAATTCTGGTCGTGCCCATCTCTATTGCTGACACTGGATATCACTCAAACTTTAGGGGATTTTAAAATTGTTTAAAAAAGTGTATACTGCAAAAATATATGGAACAGTTTCCCCTGGGCGAGATATCATTCAGAGAAAAGTTGTCTCCCATAACTGATCTTATTACTGAAGAATCTCTTTGGGGTATCTGAGTTGAGGTTTCCCAGGTTCCCTGAAGTTGCTTTTGTTTCATTTTCCCCCCTAGAACCCTTAAAATTCCTTATTCTTTTCTCCTACAAAATTTGCAAGACATATATCATAGAAATATACTGGACCATCAAGAGATTTCTCCTTTAGACATGTAACTTTGGCAGCCACAGTAGATACAAGGTTTATCAACATAGCACATTGCTTGGGGAATAGCTTGCCAAACCTCTGATTCCCAACAGCATTTCCATTGCTTGTTAGAGGCAGATAAAAAAACACATGACATCTTGGCTGGAAAGTGCGTCTCATCTCATGGTAGGTCCAAAGTGCAGAATCATCTTGAGAACATCTGTTCTACTGAGAGACATGTTTTGTGCTTCTTTAAATTTCCTCCAGGGTTTCAGCCAGGTAAACACATTGAAATGTGATAATGAATTTCACCTTAGGTAAAACTCTCTGGCAGCCTTGATGAACGCTACAATTCCTAGGCATAAACTCCTTATGAGCCACTATCATAGAATACATACACCGGCCTTGAAATGTGAAACTTTGGAGTTCTTGGAAGACAAATGTAGTGATGGCAGTTGACAGCTGTCCCTTATTTTTAAAGAAATGCAATTGATTTTCACACATCACAACATGATAGAACTTAACAGCTCACCCTTATTTCAGACATTGTATTTCTTCTGCTATTAAAATGCCCAGAAGGAGTTAATCTCTGCTGCTATGTGAGATGGCATAACTGGACTATATGAGGATTGCTATGTGCTCCCTTATCTAGGAGCAAGTAACCATTTTTCAAGTCACAGAGGCAAGAATTTATGTATGAATTATAAACGAGCATTAAAGTACTGCCACCTGCTTTTAGTGTGTGACTGACAGCTGCCCATATATAACTTGATGCTCTCTCATTTCATGACTTACCTCACTTCATGACTTTCAGATGAGTGGCTTCCCCAAATGTATTGGTCTTGATGTGGTCTTATCTGAAGAAAGCCCTGCCCGCTGTCTTTGATTTCTGAGAGCAGGTAGATGCAAATGTACAAGTTACCTTGGATGCTGCACCTAGTCCAAAAGTATATGACTTGGTGAGAGTTGCTGCCACCACTTCCAGGACTACCATGAATTACACTACCCCACAAAAAAAACTGAAGTTGGAAGTGGTCAAAAGGCCAACAGTAATTTTTGCAAAAATGTCATCTGAGTGCAAAACAAGATGCGGGAGGAAGTGTTTTCCCTTTCTAAAGAAGACCCGCCTCTCCTCCAGGCTTCCGGGATTGACAAGCCTCTTGACAACCTTTCTGGCAGGGGTGGCATGCAGATGGGCAGAGACCATGTGAAGTCCATGTGTTGTCATCTGATCTATGTTAATCTTCTTCAGCAAATGTCTTCTGCAGGAACATCCTCAAATCCCATTGCAATAGATTTAGGGCAGGCATGTCCAAACTTTGGCCCTCCTGATGTTTTGGACCACAACTCCCAGAATTCCAAGCCTGTACTTCCAATGGCAAAGGACTGTAGGAGTTGTGGTCCAAAACATCTGGAGGGCTGAAGTTTGGACATTCCTGATTTAGAGAGTAGCAGGGGATGTGCGGATTCTTCTACCAGCATTCTGTTTTGCTGGTGGACAGACTGACTTGACTGCAACCCATAGAAACTCTTGGGTAGACATGGGCACGACTTGGCGAAATTCTCGGTTCCGTTTCCGTTCCTCGTTTCCGTTATGCAACGGAAACAGTAACGACAATTAAGCCGTCAGAACTCAAACTTGAACCGAAAAAAGAAAAATTGGGTCTGATTTGTCGTTGTCGTTCCTGGCATCGCATGGCGATCACGCGATGCCAAGTGCAAGCGGCACAGAAAAAAAGTTTTAAAAGGAAATACCCCCGATTCCCGGCCAAAAAAGCAGGCGAAAATATACCTGCCTGAGGGCACCTACCAAATGGGTGGTTTCTGGGGGGGTCCCCACTCCAGCCTTCCCCCCCCTCCCCATCCTGGGCTGCTAGTACCAGGCTGGGAGGGGGCATCCTCGGCAGCATCTCCATTTGCTATGCGGTGCGGGGGGGATCCAAAATGGTGACCGCAATATTTTTTTTAAATCGTGGTCCAAAAACCCAACAAAGCACCACAGAAACATGCAAAAATGAGCTATTTTATATGCCTGATTTTTTATAGTAGCAGCAGTGGGTTTTTCTTGCAACAAAACGTCTCCATTTATTTTATTTTTATTTTTATTTTTATTTTTATTTTTTTACACGTGCGCAATTATGGGCTGGCCATGGGATGGGACCATGCAAATTTTTGGACCCATTCCACCAATCGCATGGCCAGGTTTTGACCGACACTTCTGGATGTGCCAGAGGGTATAAAAAGGTGAGGCACTCCGAGAACACTCGCAGTCCGGGTTTGGATGTGGGTGGAGAGGGCTGTAACTGGCTCCTGTGCTAGACTAGTTTCAATTTCGCGGAGCCTTTAGATTTCAGTTAGGCAGGCAGGGAGCGAATAATTGATTCAATTGAATTTTTAGGAAATATTTCATTCCCTGTCTGCTGTGGGGAATAGCAACGCAGTTTATTCCTTTATGCTCCTGCAGTTTGTCAGGATTTTTTTTCTGATATTGGTTTAGGTTTGACGGGGGGGGAGGGAGGTGTGGATTTATTTTAAATATATATATTGAATATACCCTCCCCCCTGCCGCTGTTGCCGCCCGCCCATGCCCCCCCGCCACCACCGCCCGCCCGCACCTCCCCACCCCCACACCCGCCCACCGCCTAGGGCGCAAAAACACCTAGTGCACCAGCCCTGATTGCGTGGGGACGCCAATGGGACGTCCGGGACTGGGACGTGAAATCGCGCTAAATCACGGTGGAAACGACAAACGACACGACGAAATGACAAATTTTTGAAAAATTTCGCGACAAACAAAAACGACCCAAAATGGACCCGTCCCAAAAAATGACAACTCAAAAAAAAATTTCATGGTCGTGCCCATCTCTACTCTTGGGGAACAGACTTGGGACCTGTTTAAAGAGAAACATGGGATAAAAATATTTTAGATAAATATTAATTAATTAATTAATCCAAAATATTTTATCCCACCTTTCTCTTTAACAAGGACCCAAGACTGCCCACATCATTAAAACACAGTATTGAAAAGCTAAACATTAAACATGCAAATATTTTAAAAGAATTAAACAAGTATTATATTAAAAATGGCAAATATAGTAGGACCCTTGTATCTGTGGATCCACTTATTTGAAGTCTGAAAATATTATGCATAGCAAGGTATCACTAGTGGCCAGTTCTGGTAATGCCTGTTAAAATATTTTTCTTGTTCCCCCGCCCCCGCCCCCTTGCTTATATTGAGCATTCACTATTTAAGTATCCCCAGCCCCCTGTGGAACCAGTCTCCTATAGATATGGGCGTCCTAGTATAAAATCAATACTAAATTTAAATAAATTATGCCTTACTCCAGAAGCGGATTGAAGTGCTACTCACTGTTCATATAGCACTTTTAGGACACAGTATTGTTGCAGACAATGGGGATGAGTCCAACTCCCACTGTAACCAGTTTAAAATCCCACATAGAGTGATCTGCGCAACCACACTGAAATATTGATCATTCTCACTGAATAGACTAGAGATGGGCACGAAACGAACAATTTTTCATTTCCGTGTTTGTTTTGTTCATTTCGTTACACAACAAAACGACAAACAAATTTTATCTCTAAAATGAAACGAAACTAACAGAAACACCAGAAATTTTGTCGTCCGTTTTGTTTTCATTACGGCAATACATTGAACTGCTTTAAAAGCTTAAAAAAACACAAAAATTGAAATAAATGGTAACAAAACAGTAACAAAATGAACGAAAATGAAAATGAATTTTTTGAAAAAAATTCATAAAAAAATGGAAACGAACCGAAACGGACCCCCTATATGACAAATGACAAATGAAACACCATTTTTTTCATTCGTGCCCATCTCTAGAATAGACTGTAGAATTTTGAAATGCTCAAACCTAATTTCATTAATTTGTGGATGATGTCTCTGAAAACTTTCAGTACAATGCCTAACCATAAGAAATGGTTGCGTGAAGAGGACAGCTCTTTTCTCAGAATGACTTATTTTACCAGCACAAGAAATGCTTCCATCAGGCATCACATGCTGGCTTTATATCCTAATCCACTGTCACTCAAGAGCAAAGAGAAATCCCAGAATATCCACTGCCCTCCTGCAGTGCTGAAGGGTTGTTCTCTGTCATTCACCAGGATGAGAAAAGATGGATGAGGAAACCTGGAAGAAGAAAGGAGGTGTGCTACATGAAGTAAGAGTCTACAATTGCCCCAAATATTTCCCAAATGGAAACTTGAGGAATTTGGAAGTTCTTGCTTGGCCAAAATATTGAAGACTTCTAAGGCAAGAGTTTTTTCAAATTTGTGAAATTTTGTAGGTGACCTGCTCAAAATCTATAGGGATAATAATTGAAGCAAAACAAATCGAGGAGTCATGTAGCCATTACAAAAACCAAATACAAAAGTGGAGCTGGTGATACCTTTAGGCTACTAGAAAATTAACAAAAAAAAATTGCTAATATTTTGGGGGCAAAACCCCCTTCCTCAGAGCAGTACTAATAGGTTATAACATGGCAAAAGATAGATTTGCCAGGAGTTATTTTTTTTAGATGGAAACAAGCCAGGCAGTTTCTTCTTTGAGGCTCAGTGCTTGGATGTTCTTAGGCTGCATCCAAAATGAAGTGAGGGAGGTGTTTTTATTGTCCCCGTCCTTCCAAAGACATGTCACAGCTCACGTACACACATTCACACATCTCCTCAGTGTGGCTCATTGAGGCCAATGGCCCCTGCCTTGCCAGCGAAGGGGGAGAAATAATATTGTCCCTCCTATTCTGAAATCCTGCTGCTTAGCGTAGTACAGTAACCCCCCACCTATTGTGGGGGTTAAGGGCCCGACCTGCGATAAATGAAAATCCGCGATATGTGGAGGCTGGGTCAGGCCAGGATGGGGGGTGGCTGTCTGTGGCCCCCTACACTTACCTGAGGCCTGGCGCTGCGCCAAACAGGCCTCCGAAGGCTTCCTGGCACTGTTGGAGGCCCCAGAGGTGCTTTCCGGCAAAGTTTTCCGGAAGTCACTTCCAGTTCGCTGGAAAGCATTTTTGGGGCCTCCAACAGGCCCGGGAAGGCCACCGGAGGCCCGTTCAGAGCAGCACCAGGCCTGGGGTAAGTACAGAAGGCCTCAAACAGGCCCATCCAGTTTACCCCAGTGGGCCTTGCCTTTCATATACTGAGGTCCCGCAATATACTGGGACCACAGCATATGAACTGCAAAAGGGCAGGGGAACAATGTATATCACACTAGAGTAAGCCTACTGAATCTGTGGAATTATGATGAGCCAAGTCCGCCATACTTCCTGTTAATTCAAATGGGCCTACTCTAGTTGTGACTTGCTATGCTAAAGTAAACGTTAACCACCACCCTAAAAAGTGCTGAACTGGAAGGGACCCTATGAATCATCTAGTCCAGCCCTGGCCGAGGGGGCACAATGGGGAATCAAATTCCCAACCGCTGGCTCTGCAGCCAGAGGCCTAAAACACTGAAGCATCTAGCAGTTTTCCTTTTCACAGTGTGCATGTGCAGAGATGCACCTGTTGTATAGAACTCAAGTCAAATCATTCAGAGATTCAGTGTAAAGATCAACGTTGGAAAAATAATACCTACCAAAGATAAATCACACAGAATTTCGGAAATTTGTAGCCCCCCAGAGAAATTTGTTTTTTTTTTCCAGTACTGCAACATACAAATGATTATCGATAACAGAGATGGGAAAATTGTAGCCCTCCAGATGGTGTTGGACTCCACACCCCATCCACCATTGCCAGCCTAGCCAGTGGTGAGGGATGATGGGCATATCCATTCATCAACATCTAGAAGGCCATGGTTTTCCCATTCCTTGACTTATAATGATACTTGGTGCCTTAAGACCACTATTTAGTGGCTGAGGAATCTCAAGATATAGTTAAGAACATAAGACCAGCAGCCTTGCTAGAACAGGCCACAGCCCATCCAGACCAGCATTCTGTCTGACACAGCGGCTCGCCATTTGCTTCAGGGTATTCCCAAGCAGATAAGAACATAAGAACATAAGAAGAGCCACACTGGATCAGGCCAAAGGCCCATGTAGTCCAGCTTCCTGTATCTCACAGTGGCCCCACCAAATGTGTCTGGTAGCTCACAAGACTAGATATCTGTCTCCTGATACCATTCCCTTGCATCTGGTCCTTGAAGTACCCCGTTTTTAAGCCTGGAGATTACACATCTCCATCCTGGTAGTTCAGTCTGCCTCAGAACTGTTCCAGAAAAATCTGGACTCAAGGTCTTGCACATCTATGAAACTTGGCTAGTCACAAAGTCTCAGCCTCACATCCCTCAAAGGTTGCAGCGCAGCCAAAATAAGATTGACACCAGCCCAGGTCTACTCCCTCAAATTCCCTGGGGGGGGGGAGAGCAGGACTCAGCTATAATGAATAAATAAAATTCACTACTTTCCATGCTCACCCTCCTGCCAGCCAGCTTTAATTTCAGCATTATTTATATATGGCCAGGTAAAAGCTTAGCTGCAAAAAGAAAATCGGATTTCTCTAAGATGACCTCAGGTTGACTATGGAGGATATTTAAAAGCTGGCTGCACCATCCTAGCTGGCTGGAGCAGACAGAGTTAGGGTGAGTCCCCACATTTTTGCTTTGGCTTTTTAACTGGCAATGATAGCTGAAAGGGAGTATTATGGCAGGATCAGACATTTATGAGATGAAGGGCTGGGGGAAATAGAAACCCATGTTGGCCCGTTCTCACATAGATGTTTTTCAGTGGCATTGGAGATGTGTCAGCAAATTTCTAAAGAACTCAACGAACGACACCCTTGCTTGATGGGAGCTCTGTGGCTATAGAGGCCTAGCTTCCACCCATAAATACATTTCTCAATAACCATGCATTAGGGTGGGACTAAACTTTTCCTTTCCTTCTTTTGCTTGTCCATACTTTCTCATTTCCCTGTGGCAATTGAATTAATTAACCACATTGCACGATCAAGGGTTGCTGTAGCTTGTGACTGCAGCTGAGAGCAACTCGTCTCTCACCTGTTATCATAAAATGCCTCCAGGGCAACGTTGCTGATAAATCCTCCTTTTCTCATTTTACTGGGTGACATTCTGTTGAATGCCATCAAACTGCCTCTGCTGAAGCCCCCTTGCTATAAAGGCTGTGTTATTGCAGAAACGAGATAAGATGCTTCCAGCAAGGACTACGTAGCTCGATATTTGACATTTCAGCCCCATGTGCATTATTTGGTAGTTATGTAGCACTGATTTCATAGGTATTCAGGTAGGCTGTACTACTCAGGGAGATGGTGAATGACCAGCTATGAAAAATTCCACTTTATATTCACACTTCAACAGGCTCAGATGATATGAATTTTAGTGGTACAATCTTGGTTTTTACATGGAGAAACTGTCTTGCAAATGCAACCCATCAAGTTAAAAAACAAAACAAAACAATTTATCATTACATTTGGGTGTGTTTCCAGATGCATTTCCTTATCTAAAAGTTACTTCCTGAGGTGACAGACAGACCAGAATATTACCCTGTCCTTTCCATTTATGGATGAGATCTGGATTTGGCCGTTGAACCTTACTTCTGCAACAGGCACCGGAAAATGCTCTGTACCATACCTGAAGATGGTAGGCCAGTTCAGAGGGAGACTAAAATGGTTGCTTGGTGCAGACACACAGCTCGGTCCTCCATGACTGTGCAAGGGCCACCGGGCTCAGAGGGTGACTGAGGGGTTGGCACCACAGTGCTTCAGCATTGGCCAATGGCTGCCCCGCTGCTGTCCTCAAACCTATCAAGCAGTTATTTCTTTTCCCTCAACTTTCTGCAGAAATAAATAACAATAGAAGAAAATGGATGAAAAAACAGGACGATACCCAGTGTGGTGTAGTAAAGAGAGCAATGGACTATGCCTCAGGTGGTCTTGGACTGCATCATCAGTCATTGAAACTCACTAGTGGATGCACTCATTAAATGTATTGCTTAACTTGAAAGCTCTATACAGTGGTACCTCTGATAATGAATTTATTTCATTCTCAGAGGCAATTTGTTATCTGATTTTTTTATCCAAAATGTGGTTTCCTATTGAAATGAATAGGAAACAGATTAATCCATTCTGGAAGTCTGAAAGAAGGCAAAAAAGCGAGGTGTGTGTGTCCAGACCTCTTTTTAAAATGCATTCTAAAGGCTTGCAGTGCTGGAACACCCTCCAGAACATCCCCCTGCAGTACAATGCAAATATGGACAAGAGAAACCAGCAAGACTACCCCAGCCTGTTCCCACCCAAAGTGCAATGGGGGGAAATGCAAACAAACATACATAAGCAGAAAGAAAAATCCAGCCTATTTTTGCCTGTGGAGCAATTAAAAATGACTGCAAACACAGAGAAATGAAACCAGCAAGACTACCCCAGCCTCTTCCAGCCAAAATTGCAAAGAAATGCAGTGCAAAGATTAATAAAAGCTAGCTCCCTATCTTACCAAGTTTGAAAGGTCCAAATCCCTCAGCAAAGATGTCCAGAATGGCTCCAAAATACCATGGTGGGAAAAATGCTCTAACTCCTCCCACCCCTCCACAAACTATGCATCCTGCAATGCTTGCAGGGTATACATTTTTTTTGCAAGGCATTATGAAACATTTGTTATCTGAGGCAGCCCATGGGGAACATTCGCTATCCGAGGCAGCCCTATACCTGGAAATTTCCATTTGTTATCCGAGGCATTCTTTGTCCGAGGTATTACTGTATTAGGATTGCAAAATGTTTGCTCCAATTTAATGGCTCATAACTAATAATTGCATCACTGTATATTTTAACCCTAGTATGAAATTAATTTGCAAAAAGTCTTTTAATCACTCTTCTTCCAGTATGTCTCCCAAAGTGATGTGCAATAAAATGCAATTTAAAAATATTATTTAGCTTTTTTTAAAAAACATCCTTAAAAGGTAACACTAAAACCAGTTTTAAAAACCCAAGATGACATAGAATAGTGTAGTGTTGGCCACCTCTCATCAGCATCAGAAGGATATAGCTTGCCTGCCTCATCTTTGGAGAAAGTTCCATGGTTGCAGTCCTGCTACTGAGAAAGCCTTGTCTTTTCTGTTCACCTACCTCTTCTCTCAAGTGGTGAGACATATAACAAGGCTTCCTTGCTTTGAAGATTTCTGAATGGCTCATAAAAGGAGCAGGTGACCTATCACAGTCCCAGGCAATGTAGAATTTGTGTCAATACCAACACCTTGACCTGAGTTTGGAAGTAAACTGGAAACCTATGGAATTGATTCAAGACCAATGATATACATTGGCCAATAGGGATGGGATTTTTTTAAAGAAAAATTAGACTACAAATCCATAATTCCTGAATTTCTTATCAGGGAAAGACAGACAAATAATTCAGCAAATGGTCCCATACTATCTGACATTGGCAAAGGGCTGTATTTATTTACTCCTAATCAAATACAGTTGCCCAGGTCATTTCCATGTGGTTGGTGGTATCAAGACTAGGGGGAAGAATAACAGATTGTGCACTTGGAGAAACAATCAGGTGGAGCCAAAAAGAGTCTACCTTTTAGTAATTAATTTGGTTTGCCATCTTCTCATGGGACTTAATCTCACTGTAGGCCTCATGGCCACAATAACTGGCTCATCACAGTATTTTTCTCTCTCTTTGCTTGTCTACTCTTCTGTAGCATCTAGTCCAATGGAGATGTTTGTTGAATTCTAAAGTTCGCATATTTTTGTGAAATTTTCAGATAATGGAAGCAACCCACTACTAGTAATGTAGTCATCCTATTTAGTTCCTCCTTTAGTAATGAATAATGTGATTTACAATAATATGAATAAGAGTTATAAAGTTATGAGTACTTTATAGAAGTAACAAGTCATACCCAACTTGTAACACTTCATATCCAGATCTAATGACAATAGCCGGTTGGTCTTTTGCTTTTCTTCAACTGATATACTGTGGTACCTCAATTTATGAATTTAATCTGTTCCGAATGCATGCTCTTAAATCAAACTACTCTTAAGTCGGGGTAACTATCTAAAAAATTGAAAAAATAAATTAAAAATTAAAAAATTAAAAAATTGTAAGTCGACAGACCATATCTAAAATTTGTAAGGCGGCAGTTAAAACACCAACAATTTTCTGCTCTTAAGTCGAGCTGCTCTTAAGTCGGGGTACCACTGTATATCCCAATCCTGACATATCTCAACTCCACAGTAACAACATGTATTATCTGAAACCAGAGCTTAGATGTAGTACTCAACAAGTAACAGCATTACCTGATGCATTACTTTATGAGGTAACAATGAGCTAATGATGGGCAAAATTAAATAATGATTAGTAGTGTCAATAGGCCTTTGCTTTTTAAATACTTGAACATTAAGAAGACAAAAATCATGACTACTGAAGAACCACACACCTTTAATATTGACAATGAAGAAAATGAAATAGATTTTATTTACTTTGGTTTGAATCATCAATCCAAATGAAAACTATATCCAAGAAGTCAGAAGATTGAAACTAGAAGGGCAGTAATGAAGGAATTAAAAAAGGTCATTGAGTATAAAAATGTGCCACTGGAGACCAACACTAAGATCTTCCACACTCTTAGATTTCCAGTCACCATGTATGGGTGTGAAAGCCGGAAATATAATGGTGGAACTTCCTAAAGGAACTCACAGGCTTGAGTTTACAAACTGAGCAGATCAACTCAGGACAGGACATTTTAGGGATCCCTCAGTCATAGGGTTGCTAGGAGTTGGGCGCAACTTCACAGCACATAACAAACACAAATGCCATTACATTTTTGATGTAATGAGCACTATCTCATTACTGTCAACATATTTGGGAGTTTTCATGGCTTGCAGCCATTTCTGCCGATTTTTCTTTAAGAATAGTACAAGATTAATATTATTTAACATATTATTTAAAAATAATGAGTATCATGCTACCTTTTTAAAAAGAGTCTTAATACTAGTCTTAATGCTAAAAATAATGTTCCGTGTTCTGCTTAAAGTACATCAGTTAACTCCTACAGAATATGTAAGGATATTTCCTGAAGGGTGACTTGTTAATTTGTTCATTCTGTTTTTTATACTCAGGCAAAAATTGACCATTAAACATGAAGCATGAATATGTCTGGCTATTTGAGATGATGGACTCATAGTTGTATGGCTCATTTGAAAAACATTTTAACAAGGTATTAGTCTATCAATAAATGTTATACACCAGTTTCTTTTGCTGCTCTGTAGCCTCCATTTCTGGGAAGTAGTCGTGGGGGCAAAGTCTGGTAAAAAGATTTACTGCCCCCCTCCAAAAAAAATTGAGAAGAAAAATCGATCCATAGCTGCTTTACATATTTTTCATGAAGTTATACATCATTTGTCTATAATAATAATAATAATAATAATAATAATAATAATAATAATAATAATAATAATAATAATAATAATAATCCCTACCCTGTATAATGCCTAAACTATTTGGAAAATTTAGAGGAAAAGTCTTTACAAAACATACCAAGGAAAATATTTCTGCAACATTTGATGTTCTCTAGAATCAACGATATGTAAGAGCCTCAATGATGCAGTGGTTAAACTGCTCTACTGAAGCTGTAATTGTGCTCATGATGACCTGGAGTTCAATCCCAGTTAACCAACTCAAGGTTCACTCAGCCTTCCATCCTTCTGAGATCAGTAAAATGAGCACCCAGCTTGTTGTGGGGTGGGGGGCAATGTGTAGCCTGAATAAATAAATTTTAAAACGATCCAGAATGTGTTATCTGGAAATCAGGTCATAGTAACTGGACTTCTTTTCTTGAGTGATCAAAACATTTCGGTACTCATCCAAGCAGTTTCATCAGTCTGAAGAAGTTGCTTGGATGAGTAGTAAAACATTTCAATCTCTCAAGAAAAGAAGTCCAATTGTCATGACTCAACTTCCAGATAACCTCACCCGGATGACTGAGAATCTTCACAGATACACCCAGAGAGTGCTTTAAGCACTGACGGTATATAAGCAGAACACTTTACTTTGCTCCCCCCCTTTTCTGTTTATTTCCTCTTTTCAGAAGAGAATAAATGATGTGTTTATAAAGTATGTATTAGCCTTTAAAATCTCTCAGATACTGTGTAAACTACATCTCCCTATCCTGCCTACAATATTTTTAAAGCAGAGGAACTGGCACAGACTGGCATAGAAAGAAACTTGTGCAACTGCCACCTGCCTTAGGACTAAAGGAGACTGCTCCACTGGAGGAGAAAAGGAGGACACTTCTTTGGTTAGAGCAGGCATGTCCAAACTTCGGCCCTCTAGATGTTTTAGACCAAAACTCTGAGAATTCTAATCTTAGATTGCCAATGACAAAAGACTGTGGTAGTTGTGGTCCAAAACATCTGGAGGGTCAAAGTTTGGACATGACTGTGTTAGAGTGTTACTGTAGGTGTTGGGGAGGTGTCTTCTGTTCTTTGCTCCCCACTGCTCCTCGCTGCTTTCAGAGCTGCACTGGACACTTCAGTGGGTGCCCCATCCAAGGAGGTCATATCCACACACACCCTTTCCATAAGTTTCTTCCAAACCTGAGCGTGAAAACAAAATCCTTAAACCTTTGGGTCTGTGAAGATGCTCAGTCATCCAGGTGAGTTTATCTGGAAGTTGAATCAGGGCAACTTGGCTTCTTTTCTTGAGAGACTGAAACATTTCGCTGCTCATCCAAGCAGTTTTGTCAGTCTGAGGAAGGTTTGTGGTGAGTCCTCCATTTTATAGTTCACCTTGATTGATACTGTTTGAATCAAGGTGAACTATAAAATGGAAGACTCTCCACTAACCTTCCTCAGACTGACAAAGCTGCTTGGATGAGCAGCGAAACATTTTAGTCTTTCAAGAAAAGAAGCCAAGTTGCCATGATTCAAGTTCCAGCTCAAATTTAGTCTCCTTGTGCTGCATATTGATCCTAATTGGGCAGGAATGTGGCCACACCAGATCATAAAAAGAGTCAAATATGAGGATGAGGATGAGGATGATGCATCAAGTGAATTCTGATTTGAACTACCCTTTCTAGGGTTTTCAGGGTGCAAAATACTCAGAAATGATTTACTCTTCCCTTCTGGTTTTGCTCAGCGGCAACACACAGGCTGCACAAGGCTGTATCTTCTCCTGGGAAACACCAATCCCAATACCTGCCCGATACTTCACCAAGCTACCCAACAGAGGTAAGATGTTAAGAAGGGCTTTTTGTAGATTCTGTTCCAACTACAACACATGGACCATCGCTTGGATATATCATGAATGATCCTACTCTATGCCTCTCCAATCTCTGTCTTCTTCGTATATTTCTTAAATAGCCTCCATGTTGCAAGAATCAGAAAACAGAGCTACTGTTTCACACACAGTCAGCAAGGTCCCTATTCACCTGGGGCACTTAAATAGTCCAAGGTGTGCTACACCATAAGTCTCCCAGCAGAAGGGCAAGGAGGAGCAAATCACACAGGAGACCGTTTCCAAATGACTTTCTTTTTGCATCTTTTGCTTGCACAGTAAGTAATGTAGCATCATGAATTTGCAAATGGCATTATGCTAAATGATACTGTGCAAAAGAAAGCTGGGAAGGGAGAGTAAAGCAACTTTCATCTACAAATGTGCAGATTTTAAAGAGAATAGAAATCGATACTACACTGGAAGGCCTAGACCCCAAGAGAATGTGTTCCTTATTATTGTTAATGTTATTTATTCTTACTGAAGAGTTTGTATCAAAGTCACTCAATGGAACGTAGAAAAAATACATTTCTCTGCTAACCAGGAATATCTATGGTATTTAATTCTGAGGCAGTCTGAGTGCATTTCCAAGAGCTTAAATGCAATGGTCTTTGATTTTTTTTTGAGAACTCTAAAACATTGCACAAGTTGTAGTAAGTGCCAAAAAAAAAGAGTGTAGCAAAAGAACTCATGTTTAACTTTATTTTTAAACATACAAATATCTTGGGTAAACTGTCCTCCCCTCAGAAGCCTTTGCCTTTTGATCCAAAAAGTAAACATAAAAATCAAAACACGTTTCTAAAGAATACTCAAAAAGAATTCTACTCTTCTTTTCTTTTCTTTTTTATTTCTTATAATCAAGGGTACATAGGAGATGGTTAAGTGGAAGCAAATTGGTTGAATACAAATTAAAACATGAATTGAAGCTTACCATCACATCTTTGTCCAACCCAACATTACAGTAATGTCTCAATTTATCCTTCAGTAGTCCATAAAGACTTATTCCAAATCACATTCCAAGCCTTTTAAATAAATCCTAGAAGTCAAAGCCACAAACCAACAAATTGTCATTTCCTTTTTTAAAAACACAAAATAGAGGTTTTCAAACACTCTTAAATTTAATCATTGATGTATCCTCAATTAAAGCTGTCAATTTCACCACTTCTGCCAGTTCCAACACCTTAAGTAACCAGTCTTCTACTAAGGGTAGTTTACCCGTCTTCCAGTATTGTGCATAGAGGAGCCTGGCTGCTGTGACTAGAGATGGGCACGACCAGGAAAAATGACGTTTCGAGTTGTTGTTTGTCGGGATGGGTCCGTTTCGGGTCGTTTCCGTTTGTCGTGATAATTTTCAAAAATTTGTCACTTCTGTTTGTCGTTTGTCGTTTGTGTTGTTGTTGGGGTTGGGGTTGGGGAAAGTGGGCTCTTGGAGGCCCACTAAGAAGGGAAGGGACCCACTAAGAACGGAAGGGAAGGGAAGGGAAGGGAAGGGAAGGGAAGGGATGGGAAGGGAAGTGAAGGGAAAGGAAGGGAAGCGTTTCATGTAGCCGCCGCGTACCATACATTATTATGTTAGGTTTGGGGGGTAAGTGGCAGAGGCACCTCTCTGGGTGCCTCTGACTCACTAAGAAGGAAAGCATACTGGCGTACTGGCGTACAGGTTAGGGGTAGGGGTAGTGGGCTCTGGCTGGGAGGCACCTCTCTGGGTGCCTCTGTGACCCACTAAGAAGGGAAGCGTACTTGCATATGGATCTGGGTTAGGGTTGGGGTTAGGGTAAGGGCTAGGCTTAGGGTTACGGTGAAGTTTAGGGACGGTTAGTGGGCTGCACCTCTGGGTGCCTCTGACCCACTAAGAAGGACAGTGTACTGGCGTATGGGTTAGGGTTAGGGTTAGGGTTAGGGTTAGGGTTAGGGTTAGGGTTAGGGTTAGGGTTAGGGTTAGTGGGCTTTTTATGCCATCTGGCACATCCAGAAGTCTCAGTCAAAACCTGGCCATGCGATTGGTGGAATGGGTCCAAAAATTTGCATGGTCCCAATGATGGCCAGCCCATCATTGTGCAGGTGTAAAAAAATAAAAATAAAATAAAATAAAATAAAATCAATGGAGACGTTTTATTGCAAGAAAAATCCACTGCTACTACTATAAAAAATCAGGCATTTAAAATATCTAATTTTCAAATGTTTCTGTGGTGCTTTGGTGGGTCTTTGGACCATGATTTAAAAATAAATATTGCAGTCACCATTTTGGATCCCACCACCACCACATGGCAAATGGAGACGACGAGGATGGCCCCCAGCCTGGTACCAGCAGCCCAGGACAGGAGAGGGGGGGAAGGCCGGGGAACCCCCCCCCCAGAAACTACCCCTCTCTGGTAGGTGCCCTCACTGAGGCAGGCATATTTTCTCCTGCTTTTTTGGTCAGGAATCAGTATTTTTTTATTTTTAAAACTTTTTTTCTGTGTTGCTTGGCATCGCGCGATCGCCACGATACCATGAACGACAACGAAAAATCAGACCCAATTTTTCTTTTTCGCGTCGGGTTCAAGCTGGAGTGGAGTAATTCTCGTTACCGTTACCCGTTAGTAACGATAACAAGAACCGAAAACGGAAACGAGAATTTTGCCGCTCCGTGCCCATGTCTAGCTGTGACTCGTAAAATATCTAAAAAGAATCACTTTCATTTCTATACCATTGTCTATCAAGCCTAATAAAAACAGTTCTGGTTTAAAGTGAAAATTAATGTTCAATATCTCATGCATTAGAGACTAAATGTGTTTCCAAAATTTAACTGCTAATCCACATGTCTACCACATATGGTAGAAAGTACCTTCTTTCTCTTGGCATTTCCAGCACCTATTGGAACTTCCCTTATACATCTTGGACAATTTCTTTGGCATTAGATACCACCTATACATCATTTGGTAGAAATTTTCCTTAAGATTGCAACTCCTTGTGATTTTCAGTCCATACTTCCACATTCCCTCCCACTGTTCTAGATGAATATTTTACCCATTTTTTTTGGCCCATTTGATCATGCATTCTTTAACCTGTTCATCTTCGGTATCAAATTTCAGTAATATTTTGTATATTCTTGAGATCAAATGGTCCTTATTGACACATACTTCCATCTCAAAAATAGATTTTCCCTGTTCAAATTCAAATACTTGTTTATCTATTTTGAATCTTTCTGATAGTTGCAAATATGAGAACCCCACTCTTGATGACTTTCCAAGTCTTACCAAGCTAGGAACTATCATATTTTCTCCTGTACCAGAAGATAATCCAGATTCCTGTGAGAATAGAACCCCTAATCCCCCCCATTTTACTGTTTGTTTGCTGCCTATGGTTCTGTGCAAGAAACTGCCAAATTCTGAGATTTCTCAGAGGAAAAAGAAACATAACTTCACAGGGAGAAGTCTTAAAAGTCTCTAAATTGGTTTCTTGCCAGAGTCCATCCACCACTATTAAATCAGTCAAAGAGCATGCAAAAATCTGTGAGGGGTGAAAAGCAACATGGAAAACACTAGTACTCTTATGAAATCAGTCAATGCAATCATGTATGGTAATCCATAGAAAGTCATATAGTAGGTAGTCCCTCATTCAGGGAAAGCTTGCCTGAAGTGAAAGGTCTTTGCCTGCTTCCAAAAAGACATCAGAAATGGGGCAGTCCTGGCCTCCAGTGGGAGAGAGTTCCAAAGTCTGGGCGCAGCAACAGAGAAGGCCCTTTCATGTGTTCTTCTGAGATGCACCTATGAAGGTGGCAGGATGGAGAGAAAGTCCTCTCCTGATGTCCTTAGCACCTGAGCCAGTTCATAATACAAGATTCAATCTTTGAGGTAGCTTGGACCCAGGTCATTTGTAGGTAAATATATGTTACATGATATACATTGAATTCCATGTGTTTAAGAGATAACATATGGTAAGGTACCACTTTCATTGTTTGGTTGGTTGCTTTTTTGTTTTTTGAGGATGGATTTTTGGATAGGTTCTACTAAATTCCAGCTAAACCATGGAGCAGACTTACCACCAATACATAACCAGAGGCTTCAGGCCTCACTGCATTTCTTTTACTCCCACCGACCAGCTGGACCCCAGTCAGCAATTTGTTTTTATTCTCACTGACCAGCTGGCCAGTGGGGAGGCCGGTTCGTGTTTTTTTTTATTCCCACTGACCGTCTGGCCCATGGAGAAGCTGATTGGCTTTTATTTTACTCCCACCGACCAGCTGGCTCGCAGGAAGTCAGTCAGCAGGTTTTTTTTAATTCCCACTGACCAGCTGGCCAGTGGAGAGTCCAGTCAGTGGTGTTTTCTTTACTCCTGCCATTCAGCTGGCCTGTGGGGAGGCCGGTTAGTGGTCTTTTTTAAATTCCTGCTGACCAGCTGGCCCTCGGGGAGGCCGGTCTGTGTTATTTTTGGGGTTTTTTACTCCCGCTGACCAGCTGGCCCATGGGGAGTCCAGTTGGGTTTTTTTACTCCCTCCGACCAGCTGGCCCGTAGAGAGGCCAATTATTTTTTCCCACCGATCAGCTGGATAAGATTGGTGCTTGTCAAAATGAATAATAAAAAAATGAAAAATGAAATGGAACAAAATGAAAATTTCCATTTCATTTCGTTTTGTTTTTTAAGGGCACTTCATTGTTCATTTCATTAGGAAATGAAATGAAAAATGAAAAATGAAACAAAAACAGTTTCATGCCCATATCTAGTAGCAAACAAAAATGTTGTCCTATTTCCCATGCATGCCTCAGTCCATATCTAAGGTAAATTCAGTGTCACCAAAAACCATGTCCTGTTCTCCTTGTATAATACTCTCAAGGTTTAGGGTTTTTTTTTCTTAAAGGTATATAGGAATTTGCTTAATTATGTAAAAGCAATTGTATATTCTTTCAGTTAGGATTCCTTATTAAGGATTTCCTTCACAAATGGTCAATTTATGAATGACAAAATTAGGCACTATTTTTAACCAGCCTTTCTTCCATTTTAAAAATAAACATTTCAGACATATAAGATAATGGGACAGCATAACTGAGAATGAAGTTAAAACATTTCAGGTCAACATCAAGGGAATGGCTTCCGTTTATATCAGACCTGAGTCCCACAGTCTGCCAGGGCAGCCCTGCTGTGGCTGCAGCTTGATTCCAGTGTCTTTCAGTGGGTATGACGTTATTTTTCATGACATGACACCACTGGGCACACAATACGATATGACATAATGTTGCCTACAATAAGAGAATGTTAGATGAAAAAGCTGAAGCAAGAATGACAAAGCTGGAACATCCAAGAATAATTGTTCATCAAGAAATAAAAAATGTTAGATGTCCAATGATAAAACAAAGGAGAGCGAGGAAAACTGGAGAAAGTTTATTTATTTATTTATTTATTTATTTATTTATTTATTTATTTATTTTATGCCACCCATCTTTCAAGGGAACTCCAGGCGGTTTACAGCACCAATCAAGCACCAATTGAAAGATACAACAGTATAACAAAAAGTAATAATGGGGAAGCGGATTAATCCGTTCCAGATGATGAAAAAGACCCCCCAAAACAGCAATTTAACACAAATTTGACAGGGATAGGACATTCCTTCTGGGGATGTAAATGAAATGTCTCTTCAAAGAGAGGAGGAGGCAGTGGAATTATAGTCCACAAATTATACGCCTCCACTTTTTAATGTTCATAGAAACAATGTCTAACATTTAAGTGTTACTGATTTTTAACCTGATGTTCCAAGTTCTGAACAACTCTATGCTTACCATTAGAGTCCCACAACTTTACAGCTCCCAAACTAAAATGCTTCCATTGTGGACCAGACTTATGCAGCCAGATTTTTTACAAGACTGAGCTGACTGTTTAACCAGTGAGGCCAGCCCCGAGCTCCCGGCCCTTCTTCTCCTCCGGCAGGTGCTCTGAGCTGGTCTCGCCGAAGCCGCCGCTGCCGGAGGAGGGGAAGAAGGCAGGAGCAGTTTGGAGGCGGCAGCCGCGATGCTGGGTTGTGGCTGCCACCCAATTCTGGTGCCTTGCACCGGGGCTCCAAGATGTAAGTCAAAGCCTGCTACTCAAGACAAACAGGCCCCTTCTTGCTGCAAGTCAAATATGATGCAAGTCAAGCAGTATGTAACCTTGTTGTGGGTGATATGGAAATAGTATATACTGACCTAACTGATAACTGTTGTAAATACATTTTTGTTTTCCTTTTAGACAGGTACGGCATCAAATTATTTTTCTTTCTGCTCATAAGTGATAACAGACAAGGTAACCAAAAGTTTGTTGCTGCTTAGCAGTACTATATTTTCAAGAATGTAACTTAAAACATTATTTCTGCTATTTGCTTGTATTTTGTTCCTATAATTTGAAGCTACAGTATGTAGACAAATACAACTTTTGAAAAAATGCAAGAAATTTGGTGTTGCTGGAATGATTGCAACAAAGAGAATACTTATATTAGGATACCCAGATGAAGTTTAAAATGGCTGTCTATGATTGTCTGATTTCATTATTGTATTAACCCTTTACGGGTCTCTTGTCAGCTATGATGAACCTCAAAAATGATCGTTGGCTGTTATTAAAAATAAAATAAAAGGGGGCTTGTTGATTTGCCCTGTAAGTCTGCCTGTATGTTGGCTTGTAACGGAAATTGTGCAGAATGCCTCCCAGTGAGGTTTGATAGAGTGGGGAAAATGTTGCCTCCCTTATGCACACCACTTCTGTGACCTGACCTTCCTTTTGTTTCGATAAAAGGGGCACTCATGGCCTCTAAAGAGCTATTTATCTGAGGGATAGATTTTTTTCAAAACAGAAAAATGGCATATACTATCCCAGAGCTGAAGCATTTGATCATCCTAGAAAATAGAAAATGTATAATTAAACCAAATGTAATGAAGGGAGGGCTTTAAAACTCCATGGTGGAAAAATCCCATGGTCCCTCTATTTTTCTTCCTCTGTGGTGTAAAACATGGGGAGTGGGAAAAGGAGGGCATTTTCAAACATTTATGAAATAGTCTTTTCTTTCGGGATGATGACAGCAAAACTTGTGCAGTGATTTTTCGAAGCACCGTCGCAACTAGTTCACAGGGCTGCAAACCTCAAGCATGATGAAAGCAGATGTGCTTGTTCAAAGTCAGGTCTGTTTCGGTATAAAGTAAAGGGGGTGGGGGGGGAAGGCAGCTGTCCCTGATTTTTAAAGCATCACTTCTCTTCCCATAACATCTGCCCCAAGCACTTTACTCCCAGCAGAGTTCAGTTTAGGTAACAGAGCTCAGTTGAGACAAAAAAAAAGCATGAGGGAAAAGAAAATATCTGAAAGAGAAGTTAGACTTGTTTCACACTGACAGGGCTGAATGTAGACCTATCCTTGTGCTCCATCCACCAGTCACCCCAATCCTGTTGGGCCGTGATTCCCAAAGTGGGGTCTCCAGATGTTCTTGGGGGCTACAACTCCCCAAAACCCTTGCCAGCATAGCTAGTGCTGAAGGCTTCTGCCAGTTTACGTCCAAGAACATTTGGAAACCCAAGGTTGGGAACAGCAGCTGAAAGGAATGATGTGCTAATTTATTATTGAATGACCAATTCATCTTTGGGCTAGTCGGCATGGTATAAAAATCAATCAATCAATCAATCAAACAAACAAACAAACAAATCTTTTACATTTCTTCCAGTAAGCTCAGCATAAAGGACTCTCTCCATGTACTCATCTTCAAAACAAAACAAAACAAAACGAAAACAAAACAAAAGAAAAGAAAAGAAACACACACACACACACACACACACACACACACACACACACACACACACACACACACACACACACACACCATAAAATAGGTCAGGCTAAGGAAAAAGAGTGTTTGGCTTAAATCACCCAGTGAATTTTCATGGCACATTTGGCTGCCCCATGCAATATTAGCTCTCATATTAATTTTTAAAATTGAGCCTACTGCCAGTTATGCCTGCTCGCATAGGTAGTGTTTAGTGTGGAGGAAAAAAAATGGACAAGGTGAATACAAGAAGAGATAACCTGGTCAACTTGGTACATAGTGCTTTAACTTTTAGGTCCCAAATCCATTTTATAGAACCTGGAAAGTTTTCGACTATGACTGGTTTGCAGAATGAATTATGCTGGAAAGGGTTCTGTGCCTGTCAGCAGAGCAGGACGTCTTGAAATATGCATGTGTGTTTTTGCCGAACGTCTGCTTTATGGCATCTGCAGGTGTCAAGTAATTAAAGTCTGTTCTAGCCTTAGGTAGTCTTACTTATGGTATCACAGGCCATTTAGTTCAATAGCAGCAGTGATTTCATGCCAGAAATAAGAATGGCAGTGATGCACTCAACAGCAGGGCTTATCCAGGCTGCATGGAGCAAGATACACTTCACTAGATCAATACACATTTGCTCTGTTTGCAGCCACAGCCAGTCTCTAGGCGATGGATAATTTCACCAATTTAATAATATATTTGTCCCATTCTGCGCTTTTTTTCAGTTTTTGGCAAAAAATCCTTTTGGGACTGCAGCTCCCAGAATATCCCTGCAAACATGATAATTTGGGGATCCTGGAAGCTGTAGTCCATAAAACTGACTCCCTCAATGTACTTTATAGATGCAATCTGATGTACTTTATAGATGCAATCTAGACCAAACTGCCTCATCAGTGCATTTCTGCACTGCATGTTTGAACCTTCAAATCAAAGTCCCTAACAAGTAGCCAAAGGACTGTAGGGAACTCAACATTTCCACTGAAAGATCCCAGCCTTGACTAGAATTTTTAAACTTGCCCCTTTATGTTACTATATGAATCACTATACGGTATTATGTTTTGTATTCATGATTCAAAGAGGCCCAATATTGCTGCATTCCATGTTGCCAGCAGGAAAGAGGATGCTAGGTTTTACATAGCAAAGGGCAGTGTGTATGTTGACAAGACCAAAGGGAGTAGTCAGTATGGACTGCAGTGGTAGCAAACCTTTGGCATTCCAGATGTTTTGGACCACAATTCCCGCAATCCTTTGTCATTGGCAATACAAGCTTGGGATTCTGGGAGCTGTGGCCCAAAACATCTGGAGTGCTGAAGGTTCACCACCACTGGACTACAGGACACCCTCTGCTCACTACCATTCACCTTTGTCAAAAAAGATCCCTGACAATTGCTTTGTATTTGGATGAGAAGTAATTAACTGATGAAAAAATGAGTCCACTTCTTGGGTTTTTCCTTGCTTGATGTCACTTTGACGGTTACTTCATGTCCTTCCTCATTCCGAGATTACGTTTGTTTCAAGATAACGTCGTTCGCAGTCACATGGTCTTCTCCCGGTTCTGTCCCTGTGTCCATTTACCCATGGGTGTGATTGATGGTATCATGACGACTGTTACTTCACGTCCTTGTTTCATGACAACATCTGTACTTCCCTGTCTTCATTTTCCCTTTTTTTTTTGGTCCGACCTTCCATTTTTCAATATTTTGATTCTCCATAACTTTGCCTTTCATGCGCTAAGCAGCAAAGTTCAAGGTTTTATGCCTTCTTCCCTCTCTGCGATGCATTGTTTACACCATTGGGATTGTACTGGAGAATGCAACTTCACACTCCTGCCACTAGATGGAGAATGCGCACATTGCATGGTGAGCCTTACTTCACAGGCTCTCATCTTGAAACATGAACTGAGACAAGAGAATTCCCGAGGTCAGGGAGAGGTATGGCTCATCACGCTTAAATCCCGGTTCAGAGGGCGTAGTTGGGACGAGCTCCTATCGTCACACAATGGACGTGCAGTAACATTTTTTTCATACCAGTCCCAAGCGGGACCGCAACTGTGATGAGAAGGATGTGAAGTAACCGTCTTTGTGAATGATAATTTGTCTGTAATCTTTCATTGCCTTCCAAGTATCCCCATTCATGGGCATACAGCTGCAGGGTTGTATCTATTTTGCAATACTTTTGCTGCCAAATTTATACTAAGTATTAAAGTAATTGTTTCCCCCTTTGAAATTCCTCTTTTAAGGAACAATATTTCATCCACAGCATCTAGACTCCTTCCACATTAAATAAAGCAGGGGGAACTAATCATTCTCCTTCAACCATTCTCATTCTCTTGGTGTTGTCAATTTGCATGAGCGATTTTAAATCTGAGGAGAGGACAGTTAGAAGCCTTGTGGTGCAATGGCTACAAAACTCTGCTCCTGATCTGGTTTCAATCGCAGGTATCCAGCTTGAGGTTGATTCTGCCTTGGAAGGATGGAAGACTGACTCAACCTGAGCAAATTGAATACCCTACTTGCTTGTGTGTGTGTGTGTGTGTGTGTGTGTGTGTGTGTGTGTGTGTGTGTGCGCGCACACACACATGCATGTGCTGAGAGAGCTTTAAGTGCTATGAGACAGTATATAATCAGCATGCTTTTTGCTTTTTTGTTTTTGCTCTGCTTGTGTGTGTGTGTGCTAAACTGTTTCATGTTTTAAAAAAATCATAACTCAAAATTGTGTAGCCCAAAGAAAAGGCAGGCTGTCTGCTATACCTGAGCCAAATTTAGTGCCCATCCAAAGTCGACTTTCAAAATTATACCTTTTTTCTCATCCCCTCCCAATTTTATCAGCCTTGTAGAATGCTGATTTGCTCTGCTGCATAACCGGACAAGGGAAAAACAAGTGATAACCTGGTGAACATGGCAAACAATGCTTTAACTACTAGGTCCCAATTCCATTTTATAGAACCTGGAAAGTTTTCTACTACAACTGGCTTGCAGAATGAATCGTGCTGGAAAGCTTTCTGTGTCCGTCAGTAGAGCAGAATAACGTCTTGAAATATGCATGCACTTTTTGCTGACCTTTTGCTTCGTGGCATATGCATAACTGCATAACTGTAAAAATAATGATGAATATGCTACAGTTTGTTAGGCATAGGCATAGGATAATCATAAGAATAAACCCCACTGAACTCAATGAAACTTGCATTTGAATATACTTGCATAAGGAAAGATGGACAATTTTCCAGTGATGAAGGGAATACTGGATCCTCCCATTCCCAGTGATATCAATACTGGCATTCTGAAAATGTGCATCTGCATAAGTTCCCATTACTCTAATGTCCACCAAACATTAGCCACAAATGCTGTGGCTCTCCATGGTGTAGGAAGGGGTTAAACCTACAAGCTCTCCTTGGTGCAAGAAGGTGTCAGTGTGCCCTTTTACACTATAGAACCCTGCACATTTGCACAGCATTGTTTTATTTCTTTAATTTAATTTAATTTAATTTCCATTAAAGTTCACATTCTGGAAAGGACAGAGAAGATGCAAAGGTGGTTTCTTTGTAGCAGGGTCAAATTTCCTTTGTGGCAGGGTCAACCATTCCTATGGTTTCTGTGGCCAAACCAGTTATGCTTGTGGCAACAGCCAATGGGAGCCGCGTGTAGTTGGCTGCCTAATAAACATGTCACTGCCTTGCAGTGACTAATCAACCCCTGCAGATATCTTAGCCACAGAATAACATATAGATATGGGTGCATTTGCATCTTTGATATTGTTGAAGTATGACTTAATGAATGTGGGCAATCCCTTCACCAAGGGAAACCATGCCTGTTTCATGCATATTGCACAGAACTGTAATCTCTCCATATTCGTGCTAGGCAGGTCCTTAGATAAAACTCACTGCCTGAAGTGGGCCAAATTTGAAAACATACAAGCCTGGTAGAGCCCACCAGAGCTTAGACTCAACTTCTGAGACTTCAATGTGAATGACACCATGATGAAGTCTCATAATATGAATTTGTGGAGGACCTTAAATCCACCAGGCTGAATCTTATTAGTTATTTACACAACAGTATAAATCTCAGCAGTGAATTGCCTCCTGTTGAGAAGGTAAAGCTTGTCTTTCTCCTTGCATGCTAACTTTCATGACTAGCGCGTGACGAGGAATATAAGTATCGCCTTCTTATACAGCAGCAGAACACCTTTGAGATTTACATTGACTTCTGCTTATTATATTGACTTATTATAAGTAATAAGATTCTGACCACCTCACAAAACAAAGTTGTACACATTTGTGTTTCTCACTGATGGAAAAAAACAACAACAGCATTGTAGGCCGGTAAAGGGGAATATATCTGAGCTGTGTGGTCTATAAGGAAGCCATTCTGGACTCAAAAACATCAGGCCTGATAAGAGGGTTCTATCAGAACTTCCTGTTGTTTCATAAGGCAATAGAAGCATCTTTAGGAGAAGTGTGTTTGGGTTGTTCAGGATCAGCTCTCTAAAAATGAAGCTCGGTCAACCATAGACGGAAAGTCAAAACTTTAATTCAATTAAAAAGCAGTGTCTTTTGATGCCTGAGACTCAGCTTCTTCTTCAGCCCTGATATATATTTTTAAAGTCTCCTGCTACATTTCACAATGTTTTCACAGCAGATGACAACTCTGACAGTGACATGAAAGCAAAATCGGAAACCACTTGCCTAGGGCTATTGCATGCCGCGTGGGCACACAAACATCACAAAGACACATTTCTTCCATATGATATGCCCCAGATGCATTCACTTATAGGATACTGTCTCAACAACACAGTTAGGTAGACGAACCCAGTATTGTTTAAAGCAGAGTGGGAAAGTTGGGATCATCATCTCCTGGATAGCCTGGTGTGCCAGCAGAAGAAGCTCAAGAAACAAATATATGACTCATAATCCACTAAAACAGAGAGTTTGCAAATGCATAGTTGTCCAGCAGTAAAAACCCAAAACAAAACAAAAGGGATACAAAAAAGGTTGCTGTTAGAAATCCATGTATCTGAGTTCATTGAGAGATCAGTTAAAGGATTTTTTTTTTTAAAAAAGGGTGGATAGAAACCTGTTTTAGAGGTCAGGCAGGGGCAGGAGGTATGCCATTATGCCTACTTTTGAATATTCCCATTACCTCCAGAAACTGTGATGTCAGAGCCAGGAAAGAACCCTTTTTAAAGCAAGTGCTCAGCTTCTTTTAAATGGCTTCTTGTTATTTTCCCTGCCAGTTTCAGCCACAAACCCCTACATTGCATTTAAGGCAATTCAAATGATTGTTTTTTCTACATTGCTCTTAAATTTGGGTTGGCTCAGAGGGATGTGGTCCAGGAGCAGGTCCTGGGTGATTACAGAATTACTCCCCTGACCTCCCCAAATGGCATACCCATTAACCCATGCATCAATGCTGCTGTTTGAAAAAAGGCACACAAAAAATAAGAGCAGCTTTCTTTTTCCTGTTGAAAATATCTTCATGGAAAAATAAAGCACAGAACTAGCACTGAATGAACATGGAGGCAGGAAAAAGAGGAGAAACAGAGAAACTAGGCAGATGTGCTCATCCCAAAATATACTCTCTCACACACACACACGTCAAAAGAACAAAACAAAACAAAAACATACAGGGCTGGCAGGTTTGTTTGACTTGATGTCTCACTGTTATCCGACCCTTTCCACATTTTATCTGGTGTGAAGTGACCATCATTGCTTATGAGTTGACTTCATATCCTCATTCCCCCCTCCAATACTGTTTTTGTCTAAGCTTGTTAAAATGCAGGTCTCTATAATAGAGGGAGACATTCTACCCCAGCTAATAACTAGCAATAAATCTGATAAAAATGCCTAATTGATTTACAGTGCCAGGTCAAATAGCCAATAGACACAAGAGAACCTAGGTACTCAGCTGCAAACACCAGCAGTCTATCATATCCTTGGAATGTGTACATACAATAGCTATTGTTTCCTGCTTGTTGTTTTGTTGTTGTTTTTGTTGTTGTCCTTCTTCTTCTTCTTCTTCTTCTTCTTCCAGAACATCATGCTTTTAGGCTTTGGGCTGCATTCTTCATTAGATAAGGGTAAGTGATCTCAAACATATAATATGCTTTCATATGTCAGCACATACTGCCACCCCGATTAGAGATGGGCACGAAATCAACAATTTTTCGTTTCTGTTTTTGTTTTTTTGTTTCGCTACACAATGAAATGACAAACAAATTTTGTCTCCAAAATGAAACGAAATGAACAGAAACACCAGAAATTTTGTTCTGTTTTCGTTTTCGTTACTGCAATACAGTGAATTGCTTTAAATGCTTAAAATATTACAAAAATTGAAATAAATGGTAACGAAATGGTAACAAAACAAACAAAAACAAAAACAATTTTTTTGCAAAAATTCATGAAAAATGGAAATGAAACGAAACGGACCCCCCAAATGACAAACAAACAAAACGTCATTTTTTTGATTCGTGCCCATCTCTAACCCCGATACATGCATGCATGCAGAAACTTGTGTTCTGCTCACCCATCACCTGCATGCATCTCAGCACAAACATAAACATATAAAGGCATATACATAAACCTATATGTCATCATCACACCTTCATCCGCTAACATTGTTTGTTTACTCTCTGTTCCTAGAGGCAGAAAAAAGAGATATTTTGGAAGCCAGGAAATAGCACCTCCTCCTACCCACCTGCATTCAGGATGGATGAACTGTGGAAGAGTAGATGAAGTTCTGCCATTCTGGAATACGTTTTGCTATTAAAACAGGGGTGGGGAAGATTGGCCACTTGTGAGGCCAATTTTCCCCCATGGGAATCCCCGGGGGATGAATAAACTTTGGAAAACAACCCCAAAGCAACAATAATTGAACTGGAAGCAAGCAAAACAACAACAAAACCCCTTCTCACTTTTTAAATAGTGGAAGTGTTAAAACAGGATCACCACTCCTGCAGATCTTCTAGAACTGTGATTCACATTCTTTTAACACATTTTTAACAAAAACAGAGGAGTGCTGGGGTCATAAAACCAACTTTTCCCTGTATTATAAAGATGCTGGCTCTGTCAGCCGTATACTGTAATTGGGATGGGAAATGGGAGGCGGGCAGTGTGATATTGACAGGCATAAACCACACTGTATACGGTGACATCTAAAGTGATAAGAAGCAGTGAATTCCTGCTACTAGCACACTAAATTTATTTCCAATACAATCCACATGTAAACACACTCATATATAATACATTGGTGTCTGAGCTGTAGCTAAGTGTTTTCTGTCCAACATAACAAAGGCAGCTTTGAAAAAACGAACCCTCTTGTGGTCAGACTTTCTACTGGGAAGGTATTTCTGTGTCTGGAATCTCATTTGAACATATTCTTGATAGAGGTATGCTTTTGAAAAACAAGAATCCAGGAAGCATTAATGGCAATAAAACAAGACTAATTCAGACCCCTCTATTTCAGTATTTGCAGTGCCATTTCACTGGATTATTAAAATCCCTACCATAATAATGGAGTGATTATTTAATATTTAAAGCAAACATTTCAGTCTGACTCGTTGAGTGTCTGTGTATTTCAACAGTTTCAGTGTGATGTCTCTCAAATGAGGAGGTCAATAATGAGAGATAGAAACATTTCGCTGTTCATCCAAACAGCTTCATCGGTCTGAATACAGCTAGTGCAAGAGACCTTCTTATAGTCAGCTTGACCTCTTGTCCCTGGTCTGATTGGCTCATAAGATGAACAAAGCCTGAATAGGCTCGTTAGGGAGACATTAGTGTCCATGGCCTTAAGGTAAACAATGGCCTAAGGTGCTGAAACCCATCAAGAATGGGTCGTTAGCTGTGACCTGGTGGTGAAGGCTCCTTGATTTGCCTGGGTACTTTGGAAAGTACAGCCTGATAAGTAGCACACTAATGTCTCCCTAATGAGCCTATTCAGGCTTTGTTCATCTTATGAGCCAATCAGACCAGGGGACAAGAGGTCAAGCTGACTATAAGAAGGTCGCTTGCACTAGCTGTATTCAGACCGATGAAGCTGTTTCGATGAACAGCAAAACGTTTCTATCTCTCAAAAAAGAAGTCCAGTAGCCATGACTCAACTCCCAGTTAAACGAACCTGGATGACTGAGAATCTTCACAGACAGAGGTCAATAATGATACAATTTCCCATCACTGAGGCTTTTGTACAAGGGGGAAAGAAACCAGTGAAGCAGGATGGGAATGCTTGAGTAAAACCATCACATAGAGTGCAGTGAAGTTATTAAATTTCCAGGATCCCATTCCTCCCTGCCCCCCTCCCCCAGCCCTACCAAGGGGTTGCTAAGCTTTGTCCATAGGAAGGTAACACACATGAAAGTAGCACTGCAGACTGAGGAAGTCAACTAGTGCCAGATTCCATACATGCAGCCTGGAGATATGTCAGAGGGAAGAAGCATTCTTCAAAGACCACCAATTGACTCTGCCCAGAAATGCCCTGACATAGTTCATTAGCTTATTAAGGAGACTTCCTCCTCATACCCTCCTCACCAGGCAAGAAATATCTCTCTCTCTCTCTCACTCTCACTCACTCACTCACTCACTCATTCTCTCTCTCTCTCTCTCTCTCTCTCTCTCTCTCTCTCTCTCTCTCTCTCTCTCTCTCTCTCTCTCTCTCTCACACACACACACACACACACACACACACACACACACACACACATATGTGGGGCCTATATCCAATATGCAAAATTATGCAACTTTCATTAAGAAAAGGCGTCTCCAGGGAATCATGTGTGAGTCAATATCATAAATGAATATCAGCAGGAGGGTCAGATATTAGGCCCAGGGTGGCTGAATTAACCCATTATAAACTCTCCATTCAGGGCATAGGAGAGCAATGTGTTTGTGTATCTTTGTTGATTGGCTTACCAAAGGCTGGGGCAGACTCGCAGAGCTTCTGCCCAGCTTGGAGTGCCATGTAAGAAAAAAAAGACTCTGGCCCTGCATGAAGATCAGTGATCAGGCCAGCCGGATGGGGGTGGGTAGGAGACGGACCGATGTGCCACTAATAGAGCTGCATGGGACCCTTCATGTGAAGGGCTTTGTGCCCATCTCTAAGCTTTAGCACACATTTTTAATGGGGAAACGCCAAATACATCCTGCTAACCTTCACGCTGGTTTCCTTCCTCCTCTTATCATCTGGTTGGCATTTCATTCGGTAAATCATTCTTACAGCTGTTCTTGCTCTTTGTGAGTCTCACCAACCCCCTCTTCCAAGGAGCACAGTGGCTGAGGTGTCTCCTGGCATCAATTCCATGGGTTTCAACCTGGTTTGATCATCCACATCAGCTTTTTTTTAAAGGCACAGAGTCAGCTTCTACTGCTCCTTCCCTCACATTCCCAGGAGGATGGATTAAAAACACTAACCTCTCAGGCACAGTCAGTCCAGCTGGGGGCCCAGTTGACTCCACTGGGGTCCCAGGAATTCCAGGTCCAGAGAGCGGGTGGGAAGTATCAATCCCAATCCAGGTCACAGTCCCTTGAGGGAGAGCTGGCAAAGGCAGGTGATGGGGACTAACCTCTCTGGTGCTGCTCCTCCCGGAGCCTCCTTTGCCATGCTTGTTGCCACTTGCATCTCCAGCACCAAAGGATGGATTGGAATAGGCTCCGCAGCTCCCACCAGGCAGTGAGGATAGTAAGACTTAGCAGCAATGGGCCAGATGAGGGCTGCATTGTCAAAGCCTCAGGTCCCCAGCTCCTTCCATGGCCAAATGGACTGGGCAGTAGGAGGCATCTCCCTTTGTCCTCTATCCTTGTGTACACCTCTGTGGAGGGGCAGAAGACAGGGTCCTGGTGCTCGACTGCCTCCTTCCACATCTATCCTTCATCTGACATGGGTGACAATACCTCTGAGCCCTGCAGCTCCCGCTGTGTTCTTACTGCCATTGCACCTTCCTCTTACTGTCAGGGGGGTGGCCCTTCATCCACCTGCAGAAGCACATCCTTGCTGGCTACAGACCTGGGAGACTCACTCTCACCCTGGGCTTGTGGGATGGGTCTAGGCAGCCTACCAGGGGTGCTCATGGTGACTCCCCTCCAACTCTCTCTCTCTTTCTCTTTAATAATCCTCCCCGGATTTCCATTTAAGATTTGTTCATCCTGCAGAGGAGAAAGAAGTACAGTAGGACCCCCATATCTACTGTTTCATTATCCACTGATTCAGTTATCCACGGTTTTCAGGAAAAAAGTAAATAAATAATTTAGCAGCTGCAAAGCAAGCTACTGTCACAGACAGCAGCTGTAAAGCAAACTGCTGTCATAAACGAGCAGTGTAAAGCAAGCTACTGTCTCAAAACCGCAGCCAGAAAGCAAGCTACTGCCACAAAACAGCACTTTTTTGGGGGGGGGTGGCGTTCTCTCTTATCCACGGATTTCATTATCCACAGGTAGGCCTGGAACCAATCCCCAGCAGATACCAGGGTCCTACTGTAGTCACCAATATCATGCAGGAGAAGAAACATTCTTGTGGATGAATCTGACTGAAGAAGATAAAAGATTTCTACACCCTGAAATGCTTTTAGGAGCAGGGTGATTATTTTCAGGAGACACTGTGCACAGTCACACCTTTTCAAAGTGCTGATAGGGTAAATATTTCTAAGTATAAAGAGGGGCTTTGTTGTTGTTTTTGGTTTTAACAACCAAGCAATAATCTTCCAACACTGCATAAAGGTGGTGTTTTCTTCAATTACAGACAGTTTGATGGAATACGGCTGACCTGCTTTAGAACTCAAAATGATCCTTGTAATGGAAAAGTTTTACGAGACACCATATGTGCATTCATCAGTTATGTATAAAAATCTTACTTGGCTATTTACAGCAGAGGGGGGGGACTCTCTTCCTCCTGTACCCCACGCTTCTGAGGAAAACAGATTGCAAACTCAGTCTCAATTAATTCCATCCTGTCAGACAGTTGCCCATTTTTGGTGCTTCGTTTGAGGTCATGCTGATGCAAAATTCAGACATGCCAACTGTCCTGCAAGAGCACTGTCAGAAAGATATAAATATCCGGTCCTGACGAAACTGCTACTTTGTCAAGAATGGGATCCAATGTGTTGAAAACACAACCCCAGCTGACATGCCTGTGGGGAGAGGAGACAGGCAGTCTGCCACAGTTGATCCCATTGGCTTTTTGCCTTAACAATCTTAGGCCCAGATCTCGGGTTTTATTTTTTCACTTTAAATACAACATAAGCAGCTGTTTCTGTTCAGTTACTGGGTTTAATAAAACTCATAAATCCTCCTGCTCCTGCTCCCCCTCCCCCATGCATGTGATCCAAAGGTATACAGTAGAGATGGGCACGACTTAGTGGTATTCCCGTTTCCGTTTCCGTTACTCGTATCCGTTACTCTACGGAAACGGAAACGGGAATTACTCCGCCAGAATTCGAGCTCAAACCGACGAACGAACAATTTGGTCTGATTTGTCGTGCTCGTTACTTCCATCGCGGTGATCGCGCAATGCCAAGCGGCACAGAAAAAAGTTTTTTAAATTTAAAAACAAACCGATTCCCGGCCCTAAAAGTAGGCGAAAACTGTCTGAGGGCACCTACCAGGCCAGAAGGGTGTTTTATTTGGGGGGGGGGGGTTCCCCACCCCCCTCTCCTTGGCTATTGCTACTGCTGCGCTGCTGGTACCAGGCTGGGAGGGCGCATCCATTTGCCATGCAGTGCGGGGGATCCAAAATGGCGACCGCAATATTTTTTTTGAAATCATTGCCCAAAACCCCACCAAAGCACCACAGAAACATGCGAAAATTAGCTATTTTAAATGCTTGAATTTTTACAGTAGCAGCAGTGGGTTTTTCTTAAAAGTCTCCGTTGATTTTATTTTATTTTATTTTATTTTATTTTTTTACACCTGCACATTTGCAATGATGGGCTCGCCCATGGGAGTGGACCATGCAAATTTTCCACCAATCGCATGGCCACTTGGCCAGGTTGACCACAGAGACTTCTGGGATGTGCCAATCGGGCATAAACAGCCCACTAATCGTAGCCCAAACCCGAACCCTAAGCCTAAGCCTAACCCATACGCCAGTACACTGTCCTTCTAAGTGGGTCAGAGAGGCACCCAGAGGTGCACCCCAATACTCACCCTAACCTCACCCGTAACTAGCCTAACCCTAGCCCTTGCGCTAACCCGTCTTAACCCTAAGCCAGATCTACTTGCATTGCACTACATGCAAGTACGTGAGGCACAGCGGGTGCAGAGTCTGCCAGTCCGTCACTTGTGGCTCTGGCTGACTCCTGCAGGTCCCTCCAGGAGCCCGCTACCCTCCCCAAACCAGTACTAACGACAATGAAAAAACGAAAAAATCGGACCGACTAATTTTTGCAAAATTTCACGAAAAACGGAAACGAGCTGAAACGGACTGCCTCCAACACACGACAACTCGAAAACATCATTTTCCCTAGTTGTGCCCATCTCTAGTATACAGTATTTAGGAAAGAGTCCTGCATCAGACAAGAGAATAGCTGAGGCACTAATAAGGATTATAAGACTTCAATCAAGTATTTTTAGGGAAAGGTTTCATCAGTTGTAAGAGAGAATTACATAGACCCCAGTAGCTATAGCAGCAACTGATTCAGAGCCACCTTTCCACTTTTCCAGCTTTAAAGTTCAATGTTTAACTTTTTTAAAAGCTCTGTTAAAGGGCCGTAGTGAATAAGCATGAAGAGAAAGTTGGGTTGTGAAGTATGAATGATAAAAAAAATAAAACCAATGCAAAATGTATATATATATATATATATATATATATGCATGTTAGGGTGGATTCGGGTTTCTTCCCGTGTAGAAATCTGGTTGTTTTGGCGACGTTTCGACGAGGTCTCACTCGTCATCTTCAGGGTGGTGTTCTGGCTTCTTTCTTCTTGAAGCAAAGCGTGGTCTCAGTTGAAGTCCTTCTATAAATACTGCTGGGGGGGTGTGGTTTGCTTGCTTTGTTGCTGATTGCAGGTTCCTTTGTTCCTTTGTTCTTTTGTGATCTGCTGTGTGGCTGAGGCGATCGTTAAGGGATTAACTGCTGATGGCTGTTTAGATGGCTGTTTACATGCTGGTGGGTTAGATGGCTGGTGGGTTCTGGCAGTATCCTGGGTTTTGGTGGAGTGGGGTCCTGTGTCTTGTGAATTCATTTTGGTCTGGCTACGTGTCTGTGGTCTCCCAATGTTTTTTTGGGGTGTGTGAGTGTGCTCCATGTGGTGACTGGAGTGGGGTGCCGCAGTAGATGGTGCAGTCGTGGTTTTGTTATTGGATGGTGGTTTCGTTTCATCTGTGGGAAGGGTCTGGGTTTGTGTTTGGTGTGGATGGAAGGTGGTGGCATCTTGTGTCCTTTTGGACCTGGTGTCAGTCTTTGTGACAGAGGCTCGTCTGTTGACCAGGGCTAGTTTCCAGATGTCAGGCAAGCGGGAGGTGTCATCACGTTTATTCATGTTGTTTGGGTGTTTCTCTATTTCAATGGCTTCCATGATTATTCGACTGTTGAAGTGTTCAGTTTTGGAGATGAGTTTGGTTCTTTCAAAGTCAATTTCATGACCTGTTGTTTTTATGTGCTGGAAGAGAGAGGAAGATTTTTCTTCTTTTTTGACTGCGTTCTTGTGTTCTGCGATGCGTGCGCTTATTCTCCTGTTTGTTTGTCAAACAGGAGAAAGAAGAAAAAGAAGAAAAATCTTCCTCTCTCTTCCAGCACATAAAAACAACAGGTCATGAAATTGACTTTGAAAGAACCAAACTCATCTCCAAAACTGAACACTTCAACAGTCGAATAATCATGGAAGCCATTGAAATAGAGAAACACCCAAACAACATGAATAAACGTGATGACACCTCCCGCTTGCCTGACATCTGGAAACTAGCCCTGGTCAACAGACGAGCCTCTGTCACAAAGACTGACACCAGGTCCAAAAGGACACAAGATGCCACCACCTTCCATCCACACCAAACACAAACCCAGACCCTTCCCACAGATGAAACGAAACCACCATCCAATAACAAAACCACGACTGCACCATCTACTGCGGCACCCCACTCCAGTCACCACATGGAGCACACTCACACACCCCAAAAAAACATTGGGAGACCACAGACACGTAGCCAGACCAAAATGAATTCACAAGACACAGGACCCCACTCCACCAAAGCCCAGGATACTGCCAGAACCTACCAGCCATCTAACCCACCAGCATGTAAACAGCCATCTAAACAGCCATCAGCAGTTAATCCCTTAACGATCGCCTCAGCCACACAGCAGATCACAAAAGAACAAAGGAACAAAGGAACCTACAATCAGCAACAGAGCAAGCAAACCACACACCCCCAGCAGTATTTATAGAAGGACTTCAACTGAGACCACACTTTGCTTCAAGAAGAAAGAAGCCAGAACACCAGCCTGAAGATGACGAGTGAGACCTCGTCGAAACGTCGCCAAAACAACCAGATTTCTACACGGGAAGAAACCCGAATCCACCCTAACATGCATATATATATATATATATATATATATATATATATATATATATATATATATATATATATATATATATATATATATATATATATATATATATATATATATATATATATATATATATATATATATATATATATATATATATATATATATATATATATATATATATATTGAAGACTAAAATAGCTTCTTTATAGACCCTCAGCCCTTGCCATCCCACACAAAATAATGAGGCGAAACATGATAATGGGTTTTAACTGGGCCACACTTTATTAACTGATAACACATAATATCATAACCACAACACTAAGAGGGGCCTGGTGTAGTGCATCTCATTGGTTGGAACCCTGGGGTCTCCAACCAGGTAGCTTAGATTGAGTCACTACCCCCTGGTGGTGCAGTCTGCAAAATAGTGCTCTCAGGGCCAGTAAATTTGTGTACCACCCCACAGCTCCTGCAGCCTCAATATTGGTTGCTGCAAGCCCAGAGGGGACTCCCTGTGCATCCTGCCCCTGATGCTGTAATCTCCTGAACCACAGTATCTTGAGGTTGGATGAGCTAGGTACAGATCTTTCTATTTCTGACTCACTGGATGTTTTTGCACTCCTTCCTACTGCCAGGGCCAATCCTTGCTATGGTCCATGCCACCCATCCAGGCGCAACATCTCAGCATCCAAGCCCCTCCGAATATCATTTAAAAAGATTTCCATGCCCTCATCTGACAGATGCACCCCATCACCTCTGTACAGCTCCACCTAGTGCACGGTGAAACTTGGGTGGCCCACACCAAACCAAACTCCCAGAAAACTGCCCTACAAACATCCCTGTTAACACCTCTCCTGGAGTGGTTCAATTGCCTTGGTTCACAATCTGCTCGCCACTCCCCCCTTGGGATAATAGTTGACCAGAGCAGCGCGGGTACAGCATCTTCCATGTAGCTTAATCCCTCAGGATATCCATAAACAAAGCTGTGGCCAATAATCAAAATCCTCCAGTGGGAGCCACAGCACCTCCCCCCTGTAATGAAACAAATTCAACAGTTTAAAAGCTGGGCAGAAGTCTAACATACACCTTATAGCACTGTGATGACCACCTACCCAAATGTTGGATGGCTTCTGGCCCGTACCCCAATGCCACAGTGGTAGAGGCATCCCCAATTCAGAAAGAGAATGCTGAACCTCAACACATCCACTCCCAGCCCCTGCAACACTGTGCTTGACAGCTTCCAAAATTGAAATTTCGTTAAAGGTGAGCCATCCTGATGTCTAAAAAGGTAGCTATCACCCGCACCTCTCAGCTCCAGGTATGCCTTCAGGGCCCTTACTGGGCAAATATTCTCCCTGGAACAGAAGCCCCAATATTATTCTAGCCCCCCCCCTTGGCCCATCTTAGATCTGCAAATACAAATGGTTACTGCATCACCCTGCACCTGTATATCCTCCACCTACAATGCTATCCTAGACACATCAACTTTGCCCGCTGCCACCAGCTCACTGACCCTAAAGGTCCCAAAGAAAGCCAGAAGGGTAGCCACCCGGAACAAGGCAGCCGGAAATGCTCAAACTGTTGGAGGGATACAGCATCAGCGATATTGTTATCCACCCCTGGGGATGTGATGGGCATGGACCACTATATTATACCGCAAGGATCTCAATGTGAATGCTCTAACTAGCTACATAATCCTATCTGATTATGATGTGAGGTTGTTGATGATGTAGACAACCATCAAATTATCACACCAAAAGTGTATGGCGGAGTTCACCCAGGCCTTTGACCAAATGCTCAGAGCCCCCCAAATAGGGAATAATTTCAAAAATGTCAAATCCCTAGTGATGCCTTCCACCTGTCATGCTTCCAGCCATGCCAAAATATCCCATAACCTAAGGACCCAGCTGCATCAGTCTGTACTTGAAAATGCCCCCCAGCCATATTTCATCCCACCAAAATGACACCCCATTGAAACAGTCTAACCCCCCAACTGCTAAATCCTATGCATGGGCCTAGGAAGCCCCCTCATCCTCTCACACAGATGACAGAGGAAAGCCCTCCATGGAGGCACCACTTTGCAGGCAAAGTTAAGATGATCCACCAACTCCTGCAATTCCTTCAGAGTTACCCAGGAATGTGAGCTGGTAGCACACACCCTGAACCTAAGAACTCTAACTGTTACTCTTAACTGACACACAGACATTCCAGTCTTGCTAACCAACCAGCATTCAGTCCTTCAGCTGCCAAATACACTATCATTCTGCCCATACATATCCACTATACAGGCATACAAAGCTCTTTTCATACAGTACAATGGACCTAGTGCAGGTAATTATAAAAACATTTCTACAAGGTAGGTTTAAAGAAGGGAGGAGTCATCACAGTTGAGTTCTTTGTTCATACCAAGAAATAGTGAAGCCGCTGTTGTCATCATGTCTCTTTTGGGGGATGGAGGTGAATTTCACGTGGGTTCATTTTTGAAATAACAATTTCCCCAAATTCATAGCTACTTCCATGTTCAGAACCACAGAAAGAACTGAGATTTAAAAATACTGAGCTTGGGAAAATCTGAAACTGACAGATCTATCCGCTGAAACTCAGGGATTTGAGTGCTTAGCTATGTAACTCTCAACAGACAGCAGGCTAAAATAAAAATAAAAATAAAAGAGCAGGAGAGACACTGAAGAAGAGAGATGGGGCTCTCTTCAATAAAAAGAATTAGAGAAGGAACAATTGATTATTGCTAGCTAGATTGACAGTCACCCCAGTCCAGAAGGGTCCTCCCTGCCAAACCTGCTAGAGGCACCATATAAGGACCTGTGTGATATGATACAATATGATATGATATGAGATAGGATAAGATGGTGGTGTTGGTTATTGTTGTTTTTAGTTCTTTGCTTCTGTTTTACCATTTAAATGCCGTTTTACAACATTTTATCAATGTTGGTTCTGTGATTTTAAATTGCTTCATTATCCCCATAGAGCTGTACAGGGAATGATAGTTTTCAGGGAAATGATACTGTAAATAAACAACAAAATTAATCCCGGTGTCAGTTATGCCTTTGCTTGAGTCTCTTTGACCCTGATGGCAGACCGGCAAAGTCATTTCTTCTTTGAAACAAGTGTAGGAGGGTTAAAGTTCTGCTATTTGCAAATGATTTCATTTCGAGTGCAAATCCTAATTTATTCAGACATTTAGCACTTTCTTATCTTGTTCACAAATTGCCGTTGAACAGAAGGGTAATGTTTAGGAACGTGTTATTCAGAATTATGATGCTAATGTATCATGGAGACATAATAGGCTATGGAATGCTCCTAAGCAATTCACTGCAATCCATATATCAGGTAATTGCTCTTCATGTGGAGTACGCCCAATTTACAATTCTCTGTTTTAGTATTGATTATTTATGACACACGCTATCATTTTCCGCCCTCCGTTCTTGCCACACAACCCCCCACAGGGAGGAGAGGAATTTGAACAGGTTCTGGAACAGCAACTCTCATTCAGTGCAATTTTCCTCAGTTTTATAGGGGGTGATCTATTTGACCTTCTCCCCCTCTTACCAATCTGATGAGGATTTCAGGGGCAAGCAATGTTATTTCCAAACCAAAGGGCTAATCAGAAAGGGATACAATACAATTTCCCCAGGATGTTTCCTCACCTCCATCTTCCCACTGGATCCACCATTTCCCTCTCTCACTACAACAGGCACCTCAGCCCCCACTCCTGCTGCCATGCCTATTAAAATTGGAGGGGGGGCTTGAAAGCTTTTAGAATGTGTCTTGAGGGTTGGTTAAGTAGAGCAGGCATGTCTAAAGTCAGTCCCAGGGGCCAAATGTGGCCCTCTTCTTCCCACCGGCTCAGCCTGTCATGCATCTCTGCCAGCTGGCACCTCACCATACTGGATGGAGACGTCAGCTTGCAGTTTTATGGTTTGCCTGCCCTATCTGCCTCCATCTGCCCCCCCCCAGCCACCTGCCCAGCCTACTCACCCCCAGCTCCGTTGCTGCAGCATCCTCCCCAGTCCCCCACCTCCTTGCATGTCCTAGAGACTTGTCCAAAGTCCGGCCCAGGAGCCAAATGTGGCTAAATGGTCAGCCCCCACACATTTTCACCTCACCAAATCTGGCCCTTCTTGCAAAAAGTTTGGATGCCACTGAAGGAGAGAAAGAGGATCGGTGAAGAATACCCGATACAAGTAGAAAAAAGGGCAGGATACTTTAAAAGCCACACTTGGCTGTTGATTTTTGAAAGCCACAAAGTTTGCTTCCAGAAGTGGATTTCTACGAACCTGGCTAAGATCCTAACAAACAGCTGAGTCTAGAATCCCATTTGGCAATTTCCTTCCTTGTCTGTTATCCCTCAAATGGGTGGCTCCTGGTCCCAAGGCACTGGGATGAGGACTTGTGAGGAATCCAAATCCAGTCTGAGGTTTAACAGCCGTGCCTCTGACTACATTACCTGGACTTTTTGTGGAGGAGATGCTGTTTGCCCTCCAGCATCCTCAATTAACAGACGGCTACGGAGGAGTTCAGACAAACTGCACCCGTTGGGAAAATAATTGTATCAAAGACATACAAGGCACTGCTTAACAGAAGATTGGGCACCACACATAATTTCAAACATGAGCACAAAAAAGGCACATATTTGGGAGGGACAGTCAAAAAGGAGTGTCCCTCTCAAATTGCATCCATTAAAAACACACCAAAATGAAATGGGACCAGGTAGAGAGCAGCCGTGGAGGTGGGAAAAGGAGGAGTAGCTGCTGTATATATTCTAATCCCAAACCCTTGCACCCTGGATTGGTCCTACAACCCTAAAACCTTACAATTAGCTGCATGTCTATCATCCATTGCCCCATCCACCAGTATGGTTCTTCTAGAGGCCCCAGCTTTCAGCATGCTATTAAGAGTAGCCTCCAGGGATGCTGGCAAGTCTTCTGGTCATAGTCCCAAGTCTGAATACAAGTCCAAGCCTTTGAGTCTGAATCTGAGTCTTTGGGTTGAAGCCCTGAGTTCAAGGCCTCAAATCCAAGCCTCAAGTCAATGGCAGTGCCCCCACCAGTGGGAGGGGCTTATGCAGGCAGCAGGCCAGGAGCCAGCCTTTGCCTCTGTGCATGTGCCGGCCTATGAGATGGGTGGCAGGTGCATGGGCAGAGGTAGCAGCCAGCTCCTAGAAGGGAAAGCTTCTGAAGAGCCTGTCTCACATAACAGAATCAAACTTTCTCATCCTACTGTTCCTGTGCTTGAGATAGGTCTCCCCAATGGGCAATCCAGAGGCGACTAACAGTTGCCTGAGATTTCAGACAGCACCTTGAGACCTGGACACCTTAGCCCATATTGTTTACTCTGGCTGGCAAGAACCCTCCAGAATCGAATGAAGAAATCTTTCCCCTCCAAATTTGTTATGTTGTTCTGTGCCATGAAACTGTTCCCAACCTATAGTGACTCTGTAAGTGAGAAGTTATTTGATGGTTCTTTGCATTGAAGTTTTTCACTTGAGGTTCCAGTGACCATCTCTACAGCTTACTGTATGTAAAGTACCGTATGTGTTGTTTGACCAGTCAGCTATTATCCTGCCATGTAAAAGTAAGCCAAAGTCAATGCACCAGAGACCTTGAACTAGCTATAGATCAGCTGCAATCTGTGCAAGATACAAACCACATTTTTAAGCCAGTGTTTAACCTCCTGCTGTTGTATTCCCCATAATTTATTCTTAACAGTGAATGTGAAAAAGTAACACTCCTACTGTCCTGTCCTTAATACTTATTTAGTGTTGCAGGGGGGGGGGGGGGTCCTAACGGATTTGGTCCGCCAGCCTGGAAAAAGGTTTTTCAACAATCTACACATTAGCGCATAATTGCATCCGGAGAAGGTGCATTGTAATGTCATTAAGAACAAATCTCTCATTCAGGAAACTCACTGGCGCATATAATACATGGCACAGGAGTTCTGGGCAAGCTGCGGTGCTCTTTGTCAAGGAGAAAGAGGTGTTCCAATGACTAAGACGAAGCCCCGTCTGCCAAAGGAGCTCTCATCCTTGAAACACGATTGTGTAATGACTATTCAGAACAACAGAGTCATAATGATGGCACATTCATTTACACGAGAAGCACTTTACGTTTATGGAGCAGAGCACACTGGAGAAGAGAATTGCTCTTGGCTTTCGCACCACTAATTTCATTGCATCCTAACATAAATCTTGTTTCTCTTCTTGGTGTGTGCTTGATGGTGTCTCTCCTCACTTGAGCCTCTCACAAATATCCTACAAAGGTTGGCTTTGAACAACTGTTTGCTGAGAAAGGGGCTTCCAAAGCATCCATCCATCCATCCATCCATCCATCCATCCATTGAGATTTTATACTGCCCATCAGAACAATGGTCACTGTCCATGATCTCCAACAGTCATAATCTCACAAAATAGCATAAACTTAATTAAAAGTGAAGTTAAAATTGAACTGACATTATATTTAAAAACAGGAGGTAACATAAAATAATAGGCTGCTTGCTATTCTCAGCAGCTATTCAGATTTGCCTGCCAAACTAAGTAGGTTTTAAGGGATTTCTTAAAGGGGCATTGTACCTTCTTTTTTTTTTAAAGGTGTGTCTGTGGGTCCCAGCCCTCTCTTGCTGGATCTTGGTCATGCTATATGGTTGGCGATGAGTAATGCTTATTTTCATTTTTATTCGCATTTGTATTTTATTATATTATTATTATTGTTTTCTTTATTATTCGTATTTTGTTGTGTTGTGTTTGGGGATTCTATGTTTGGGCAAGTTGTTTTGCAACGTGTTGTACACCACCCTGAATTCCCGTGGGAAAATCGAGCGGTCAACAAGTACAAAGATAAATAAATAAATAATTTTTTAAAAAAACCCACCCTTTAAAAAAAGATTAACATTGTTGCAAAATTTGAATAGGCCAGTTCCCCCCTCAGTAGAATTCATGACTGTAACGAGTTATGGTGCAACAATTCCAGCATTAGAGAAGCTTCAAAACGTTTCTCATGCAGTGTGGCATTCCAGATGGGAATGGCTGGTTCCTTCTGTGTTGCACATTCTCAATGAAGACAGTAACGCATTCTGCTTCTGTAATGTCACCTCCTGCTCTGCTGGCTCTTGCCACACTGTGAAACTGCAAACAGGATACTAGTAACAGTTTTTTTAAAAATATATATTATACCTTGCTTCAGAGTGTTTAACATTATAATAACAAATAATAATAGTCTTAGAACTTAATAGCTGGTAGAGACCCTATGGATCATTTCTCAAGCTCCTGTCAAGCAGGCGGCGGCGGCGGGGGGGGTTGAATTCCCATCTAAATCACCGAGCTATCTTGTTATAACCGCTTGTGCTTTTATTTGTGCCTGTTTTTGCCCTTATGATGAGATGCCTGAAACCCAATTATGAATGAAGGTGGAATATAAAACAAAGATGCAAATAAATGAACGCATGAAGTACCTCATTACCTCCTTTTTCCCTTCAAAATATTAAGTGAATCAAAGAGAGAAGTTTGATCTAAAGGCATTTCCTTTTTTTCACATAGTTATGGTCAAGCCAGAAAGGAGGAAAAAGCAAAAGAGAGAACTGCATATATCCACCTGTGGTACTTTATCCAAGATCATGAGTAACCAAAAGCCAAAGCAGGTCAATTACTCTAAGCAATTGCTGCTTATTGCTCTTAGTTCTGCTAAAGTAGGCTATACATTAGACAGTGTTGTTTTATTTTATTTTCCTTGTCCTCAGATAGAAACCTATGGAATGGACTGTGGGAAATAAGGAATGAAGGATACCACTAGAATTGAGATGCTTAGTAAAGCTGAACACACCCCAAAGCACCAGTAAGTAAATTAGACAATGGAGCAGATGGCAGAGAGCTGACCCAAACCTTTGTCTGGAGTTCTCGGTTCTCAACTAGAGATGGCCACAAAATAAAAAAAGTAACACTGTTTCATCATTTTGTCATGTAATGAATTGTTTGTTACAGAATGAAATGGTAGAACATGTTTTGTTTTGTTAAGAAACAAAATGCCATTATTTTCCTTCTAGGAATGAAACAATTCATCCTAGAGCAGTGATGGTGAACCTTCGGCACTCCAGATGTTTCAGACCACAACTCCCGCAGTCCTTTGTCATTGGCAATCTAGGCTCAGAATTCTGGGAGTTGTGGTTCAAAACACCTGGCGTGCTGAAGGTTCACCACCATTGTCCTAGAGGAACCAAAATGGCAGGGGAGCTTCCTAAAGCTCTTCCCTATAAGCCCCCCAAATTTGGAGAGGTTTGGGGTTTAGAGAGTTGATTTCTTAAACTTCAAATGGGGCCCCTAGGGAAAAAATTCTAATTGAGTTGGAAGCTGAAAATAGCCCCCCATGGGCTAGCAATGAGCAGCTTCCCAACCAAATTAGAATGATAACTCAGCCCCCTGAACCTCAAACTTCTCCAAATTTGTGGGTCTTACAGGGAAGAGTCAAAAGAAACTCCCCTGAGATTTTGATGCCTCTAGAACCCAGGGGAGCATAATGTTTCATTTCATTTCGTTTTGTTTTGTTGCAAAGCTACTTTAAAACTGTGTTACTAATGAAATAAAATGAAACCACTAAAGAAACAAAATGAAACACAATATTTCCATTTCGTGCCCATCTCTATTCTCAACTTTTAGAAGTGTCGACTACCTTTTTATCTACCACATCCTTTTCTAGCAACCCAAATATTGAAATAACATAAAATAAAATAAACAACAAAAACTCTTAGTCCTTTCCCAACTTCCTTCCTTCCTTCCTTCCTTCCTTCCTTCCTTCCTTCCTTCCTTCCTTCCTTCCTTCCTTCCTTCCTTCCTTCCTTCTCAGAAGCAAATATGAGTTTGTCCATAATCAAAACTTACAATTCCCTGTTTCCAAACCAAGCCCTCTTCTTCAGGCCAGCCAACCCATCACCCAGAGTGTGTTATTTTGCCTTCGGCTTCATGCTTGAGTGTATATCATAGTAATAGATGGCACAGATGGAGAGATGGGATGAGACAAGCTGCTTCTTCCTCCTTCTGTGATATCCCACTGGCTCAGCTACAGATGTGGGGGAAAAACTCAGTCTTGATTTTGTCATGCTCTTCCCAATTCCTGTGGCTGTTTTCATCCCGTCCTTTGTTGGTGTCAGGGTACAAGACTTCTTATTTTTTTACTTTCACCCCCAAACTTCATACACATGGTCTGTATGCACTTTTGTTATTTCATATATCTCTGTACCTATTTGCAGAAGTTTTTTCTAATGCATGAATTTTGTATGCATTTCCCTCCACAACTAAACAGATTTGTGTTTTCTTTACAAATGAGCAATTTCTTGGTGTTTGTATTTTTAAAGTATATATACTTTTCATGCATACCTTATGTCTTTGGAATATATCTCAAGGGTTACAAATGTGTGGAATTTCTGAAACACAGTTCGCATTATCATTTAACATTCATCACAATTACTCTTCAAGAACCTCAACTTCAGCAAAATACCCCTTCATTTATAGTCTTGTGTGTGTGTGTCACTACAACAATTAATGGTGATCCCAGGCCCAGCCACCGAGGGAAGATGCAGTTTTCCAAAGAATTAAGATCTCTGTCTAGCTACTCCTCACCAAATTTGGAGGCTCTGAAGAAGGATCTGCTAGTCCAAAAGGTTTGTATATATGCAACCCACATCCAACTACTAAGTCATAAAGTTTGAAAGGCAAAACCAGCATTTTAATTGTGGTTTCAATAGTGTCTATGAGACAATATTATCAATTCCAAATCTGGGAAAGTGTGTTCTATATGACTGTAACAGATAAATCATCTACTTGCTGAATTTGATAATTTCTAGTGAGACTAAAGTTCATTAACACAGACATTTTGTTGGGTGGGATATATTTTTCTCCTCTGCGAGATAAGACTATTATTAGAGTATCCATCACTTTTTCAAACCCTCTGCCTCAAGAACAGATGGAAACTAGACTTTCCCAGACACAAGGGAAAATTTATCAGTGCAAATGGAGGAGCCAGTATCCCCATATGGTGACAGTACTGTACATTGTAGAGATGGGAAGGATACATTTATGATCATCATTCATGTTGGACTTTTCACACCATGAGACATTGAAGCAAGGAATTTGGCAGGTTTTCAAGCTTTCTCCTTCCCTGCTGAGAGCAAGAAAAATGGCTTTGTTAACGCTTCCATAGGCTCTTACACCAAGGTCCAAGGCATAGGTTCATTTTTGAGAAAGACGCCAACAACCCATTCAAGGCTTAAAAATTGGCAATGTCCATGAAACAAAGCAGCAGTTTGCTTTGCTTTATTTATTGCTCTGTTACTGTAATGTTTTGTTTATTCCTTTGTTTTGCACCACCAACTCTACTCACAAATGCCAGGAACAGTTTGAAACTGCTATAAAGTCCTGGGCAAACTTCACTGATGAGAAGAAAGGAGTGCTTTATCATATTGACTGGTTAGAATAAGAAAAGAAAAGTGAGCAGTTACAACCCTAACACAGCACTACCTTGAACTGCAGTCCACACTTTACCAGATCTTAGAGACTTGGCAGAATACTCAGAAAAGTCCCAGATGGTTTAGCTAACAATTTCTGCTTCAAGTAATTAACTACAATGCTTGATCTACTTGATTCCCCCCCGCCACTCATGAATCACTGAAGCTAGATAGCATGTTGGTGAATGATATCTTTTATATTTGATTAGGTACTTGATTGGGACCTGTTCAACTGCATGGTTTTGCTTAAAGTTCAAGTATTTTACTTTTGATATTTGAAAGAAATCCTTGTATTCATGAAATTTAAAATGGAACAGCGGGAAGGCTAAGAGAGTTAGAGTGACCTTTAGATCTAAGATGGAACCACACTGTGCATCACATATGAGGCCATCCAGGAAATGCCAAAACTTCCGAGAAATATGCCTGTTTCTCTCAGACATCCCTTTTCTCATAACAGTTTATGATACAGCCTTATCATCATTACAATATCAAGTTTTTCATTCTTTCCAAAAGACTACATAACTGAGTATCACTATTAATCCTTGTGATCCAATTTTACCAGAGCAGGAAAATATATTTCTCCTGATGAGAAAAATATGAATGATTTGGGTTTTTCTTCCTGGCTAAATATGCCAAATATGAGAATAGGTGAGATTTTTTAAATAATTCAACATGCATTCAATATGTTGTAATCCATGAATCTTTTAGGGGGAATAGAAACAACGGATTTCAAAAAACCAGCTGGTTTCGAGATACATGCCCTTCTACTACCACAGACATTTTGATTTCAGTCGTTCAGTCGTGTCTGACTCTTCATGACCCCATGGACCAGAGCTCGCCAGGCCTTCCTATCTTCCACTGCCTCCCGGAGTTTGATCAAATCCATATTGGTTGCATCGATGACACCGTCCAAACATCTCATTCTCTGCCGTCCTCTTTTCCTTTTGCCTTCAATCTTTCCCAACATCAGGGACTTTTCCAAGGAGTCCTCTCTCCTCATGAAGTGGCCAAAGTACTGGAGCCTCAGCTTCAAAATCTGTCCTTCCAGTGAACATTCGGGGTTGATTTCTTTCAGGATGGATAGGTTTGATCTCCTTGCAATCAGTGGGACTCTCAAGACTCTCCTCCAGCACCACAGCTCAAAAGCATCAATTCTGCGGTGATCAGCATTCTTTATAGTCCAGCTCTCACTTCCATACATCACTACTGGAAAAGCCATAGATTTGACTATCCTGACTAGAGATGTGCACGACCAGAAAAAAATTTTTTTGAGTTGTCGTTTTTCGGGACGGGTCCGTTTCGGGTCGTTTCCGTTTTTCGCGACATTTTTCAAACATTTGTCGTTTTGTCGTGTCGTTTGTCGTTACCGCTGCAATTTAGAGCGACTTGACTTCCCAGAGCATGGGGTTAGGCGGTAAGGGCTAGGCTTAGGGTAGCGGTTAAGGTTAGGGTGGGTTAGTAGGCTGTACCTCTGGGTGCCTCTGGCCCACTAAGAACACAGTGTACTGGCGTATGGGTTAGGGTTAGGGTTAGGATTAGGATTAGGGTTGGTGGGCTTTTTATGCCCTCTCTGGCACATCCAGAAGTCTCAGCAAAACCTGGCCATGCGATTGGTGGAATGGCTCCAAAAATTTGCATGGTCCCATCCCATGGCCAGCCCATCATTGCGCGTACGCAGGTGTAAAAAAATAAAAATAAAATAAAATAAAATAAAATCAATGGAGACATTTTATTGCAAGAAAAACCCACTGCTGCTACTGTAAAAATTCAAGCATTTAAAATAGCTAATTTTCGCATGTTTCTGTGGTGCTTTGGTGGGTTTTTGGACCATGATTTCAAAAAAAATATTGCAGTCGCCATTTTGGATCCCCCCGCACCGCATGGCAAATGGAGACGCCGAGGATGCCCCCTCCCAGCCTGGTGCCAGTAAGTCTCAGCAAAACCTGGCCATGCGATTGGTGGAATGGCTCCAAAAATTTGCATGGTCCAGTCCCATGGCCAGCCCATCATTGCGTGTGCGCAGGTGTAAAAAAATAAAATAAAATAAAATAAAATCAATGGAGACGTTTTGTTGCAAGAAAACCCCACTGCTGCTACTGTAAAAATTCAAGCATTTAAAATAGCTAATTTTCGCATGTTTCTGTGGTGCTTTGGTGGGTTTTTGGACCACGATTTCAAAAAAAATATTGTGGTTGCCATTTTGGATCCCCCTGCACCGCATGGCAAATGGAGACGCCGAGGATGCCCCCTCCCAGCCCGGTACCAGCAGCCCAGGACAGGAGGGGGGGGAGGCTGGAGTGGGGACCACCCCAGAAACCACCCCTCTGGTAGGTGCCCTCAGGCAGGCATGTTTTCACCTGCTTTTTTGGCCGGGAATCAGGTTTTTTTTATTTCTAAAACTTTTTTTCTGTGCCGCTTGGCATCGCGTGATCGCTGCGATGCCAGGAACGACAACAACAAATGAGACCCAATTTTTCTTTTGTCGGTTCGAGATCGAGTTCTGGGGGAATAATTGTCGTTACCGTTTCCGTTGCATAACGGAAACGAGTAACGGAAATGGAAACGAGAATTTCGCCAAGTCGTGCCCATGTCTAATCCTGACCTTAGTTGGCATAGTCATGTCTCTGCTCCTTAGGATGCTATCTAGGTTTGCCATTGCTTTCCTCCCAAGAAGCAGGCGTCTTTTTATTTCGTTGCTGCAGTCACCATCTGCAGTGATCAAGGAGCCCAAGAAAATAAAATCTGTCATTGCCTCAATTTCATCCCCTTCTATTTGCCAGGAGGTGATGGGACCGGTGGCCATGATCTTAGTTTTTTTAATGTTGAGCTTCAGCCCATTTTTTTCACTCTCCTCTTTCACCCTCCTTAAGAGGTTCTTTAATTCTTCCTCATTTTCTGCTATCAGAGTAGTATCATCTGCGTATCTGAGGTTGTTGATATTTCTTCCGGCAATCTTAATTCCTGGGGTAGGAACTGGCAAGCCACCCCAGTATCCCTGCCAAGAACATTCCATGGACAGAGACAAAAAACTAGGAAATAAATGTTCCTATTCAGAAATTTTAAACGTAGTTTGACAGAAAAACAGGCATGGGAAAGTTGTGAGGTGAAGGAACCAACAGGTAAAACTTTTTGACATTTATTGATTAAACCCATAAATCTCCCTAACAAACTTAGACGAGTATGCTTTGACCCAATTTCTCCTTGTAATTAAAATTTTAATGCATTTCCCCTGTTCTTTAGTTTGCAACATGGCTTCTTAGCTTGATTGCTATTCCCCTTATTGGCCTTGTGTGGCTAGGTATCAAAATATGCATTTTGCACCTCCCAGGAACAGCAGTGGGAAGAGGATCATCATGCCTCTGAAATCTGTATATTTCCAAGGCTTGCAGTGTACTTCAGCAATTTTTAAAAATGCAAACAAAATCAGGGCTCAATCAGTTGTTGTTGTGGGAGGGTTCCCCCTCTCAGGTGATTCCTCGCATGCCACCCCAAATTTTATTTATTTATTTATTTATTTATTTATTTATTTATTTATTTATTTATTTATTAGACCAGACCATCTGGCCAATGGTCATTCTGGGCAGTTTACAAAAGTTAGGACAGGGACAATACAAAGATACCCGAAAGATAGCCTGAGACGGTGGTTCATTAAACAAACTTTTATTCAGAACATCTTCTACTTTATGAATAATTACTTCACTGAGACCAACAGGGTCCTCAACGTCCAGCTCTACTGTTCAAGGTTGAAAAGATGTTTTCTCAATTGATTCTCTCAGAACAAGAAGGTTCTGAACTGCTCCCAGTTGGTAGGTTTCCTTAGAGAAGTCCCTCTGCCAGAACACAAGAGTCCTGCAGCAGGGGTGACGTGCTCACTCCGGTTTGCAGTCTTGCGCTCGGTTCTTCATCAAATCTACTCAGTGACCTCTCATCCTATGTCTGCGAACTCTTGAAACACATATGCAGTGGTACCTCGACTTAAGAGCAGCTCAACTTAAGAGCAATTTGACTTAAGAGTGGAAAACTGTTGGTGTTTTAACTGCTGCCTTACAAATTTTAGATATGGACTGGTTGACTTACAATTTTTTCAATTTTTATTTTTAATTTATTTTTTCAATTTTTTAGGTAGGTTCCCTGACTTAAGAGTAGTTTGACTTAAGAGCATGCATTTGGAACAGATTAAATTCGTAAGTTGAGGTACCACTGTACTGTCCATTCTAATGGTTCCAAATCCATCCTCTCTAAATTGTACACCTTGATCTTCTTTCTCCTTCTCCTGACTCTTCTCTACCACCTCTCCCCATGCCCCCTTCTTCTTCTCCATAATCAGATACCCCTCTGCTATTGGCACCCTGCCTTCTGCGCCTCTAACTTCTCCTGCCTCCTGAGCATCACTGTTCCCTTTTCCAGCTTCCTCCAGCCTCCTAGTTTGCAGTGCCACTTCTATCCTGCACTCTAAGCTGCACATTGTCAAATTGTTTGGAGGAGAGGACGGGTCACTTCCGCTTTTGTCAGCTTTTATATGTCTTGTGTCACACCACTGTATGACTGTTAAACCAAGGGGACCAAACACAAGTGTTGACTTAATATGTCTACTCTAATAGTGACAACTAGATATAATCCAATGTATGTATATATCAGCAGAATATAAAATGTAAAAATCCATACAAACATGTTTTGGTCAGTGATAAATATGCATATGAAAATGTGTGTGTCAACAACAATAAAAATAGCAAGTGTGTTTGAATTTCCAAGAAGGAAGGAGGTTGAAGTCTCTTGACTGAATGTAGAACTGGAATGAAATGAGAATGCCAGGGGAGTTTGAGAAACACAGCAAACATGGAACTGATAGATTTTTGCAATCATGTGTGTGTGTGTGTGTGTGTGTGTGTGTGTGTGTGTGTGTGTGTGTGTGTGTGTGTGTGTGTGTGTGTGTGTGTGTGTGTGTGCATCATTACACTCATCACCGACTCTTCATAACCCCATGTCAATGGAGTTTTCTTGGCAGGAATACTGGAGAGGTTTGCCAGTTCCTACTCCAGGCACCTACAGCACCTGGTATTCCCTGGTGGTCTCCCATCCAAGTTCTAACCAAGACTGATCCTGCTTAGCTTCCACAATTAGGCGAGATCAGATGCGCTCATGCAATCATGTTGTGGACTAACATAATTGTAAAGCTGGTGGGGAGGCTAAGGGCCATCAAGGGAGTCACCTGTTGAAAAGGAACCCTGATTAAGCAGTATAAAAAGGAGGTTAATAATCACTCATATTTGTTCAATAAAATTAATGGGGCTTAATAAGCCAACACTTGTGTTAAAGTGCTTTGGCATAATTGGTACATGCTAGTTGAGATTAGCAACTGGATTTAGCCATGGTTTTACTTTAGGGGTGTGAAGAATGCTTCCTGAACTTCACTACAGGCTAGGTTGTACAACACAACATGTGACATAAATAAGGAATGTTCAAGCCCTACTGTCAAGATATGTAAAAGTTGATAAAACATATGTTATGTATATTTAACAGAATGTGTAAAGTGAATTGTAAAATGGAGGCAGTTAGATTCTGCAGTGTCATGATGTTAATCCACAAGTGTTAGAGACTAGTAATCACAGGCATGTTAAGTGATGAAGTGCAGGTGGAACTGATTGTAACATCATGATTTGTAATGGATAGATCAGATTGCATCAGAATGTTAATTAGTGATTGCATCAGATCTTATGAGTGCTGAATAGTATAAAAGGCACTAGCTTGTCATTTGTAACTTGGGGACTGTTATGGTGAGAACAGTTTTACCCCACACTCTGTTTGTCTGTTTGCTATATTGTATATAATGCTTGGTTGTTATGCTGTGTATATTTTGATGTATATATGAATATATGAGTTTTTACTCTATTCATTGTCATTGTCTTTCTGATAGACTAACTCTGCAAACCCTTTATATCAATACTAACATTTTATCTACGTTACTGCTGCACTGTTTTGCCGGGCCAGGTTGAAAGAAAGAGGCAACACACGTTCCGCTTGGGTTAAATAAGGGCCACAACTTTATTAACTACAGTAACGAATTTTAAATTACTTATCAAGGAACAATAACTTCAGGAGGGCCTGAGCCGTAGCGCATCATCAAATGGTAACAATAAATTGATTAGGTCCCGTTACTCCACCAATTTCCTGCGGCCCGTTGAACTGCCGCAGAGAGGATGCCAACGAGATCTTTTGGCATCAACGCTTGATTAAAGCTTGGCAGCCCTCCTAGGGTTTTGGGTTATTATTATTAATTGCTCCCTAACTAAATCCTATTGGGTTATTAATGGAAGGCTGCCGAAGACGTGAAGATGTAATTAGATTCGGGACCTAAATGGTTAACTTTTTATGCGCTACCCGCTAGTTGTGACCAGGGTTACTACCTACAACACCCACCACCAATATGTGAATGGTGGGATGGGCGAAAAAACACCACCGCTCAAGGCCAATCAGAGTAATGGTCAAAAATTCCCATCCGGCCCCGAAGCGACCAGCAAAGCATCACCAGCACATAATAAACAGTGGCGGGAGGGCGGGGAAACCGGCGATTGCGGAGGCAGGCTGTGGGGAGCGCGCCGAGGACTTATAAAGGGTGCGCTCCCCTACCGTAGGCTACGCAAATAGCGGAGCCAATAGCTGCCTCCCTCAACCAGCCGGCAAAGACGCCCCTGCTCGGCACGAGGCCGGGCGGAGCGGCCATTGCCGGGCCAGGTTGAAAGAAAGAGGCAACACACGTTCCGCTTGGGTTAAATAAGGGCCACAACTTTATTAACTACAGTAACGAATTTTAAATTACTTATCAAGGAACAATAACTTCAGGAGGGCCTGAGCCGTAGCGCATCATCAAATGGTAACAATAAATTGATTAGGTCCCGTTACTCCACCAATTTCCTGCAGCCCGTTGAACTGCCGCAGAGAGGATGCCAACGAGATCTTTTGGCATCAACGCTTGATTAAAGGTTGGCAGCCCTCCTAGGGTTTTGGGTTATTATTATTAATTGCTCCCTAACTAAATCCTATTGGGTTATTAATGGAAGGCTGCCGAAGACGTGAAGATGTAATTAGATTCGGGACCTAAATGGTTAACTTTTTATGCGCTACCCGCCAACAAAGAGGCGCACTGCCGACTCTTTACCCCACAGCCGAACAATTCGGCACTCAGGCCCTCCTTAAGATTCTGCATAAAGATATCCAGGCCCTTGTCCAATAAATGCACCCCGTCCGGACGATTACGGTGGGGTCCCCAGCAGGGATGTTAAGCCAAAGGACAGTTCCCATCTCGGCCTGCACAACGCGGGCAACTGCCTTGTAGACGCCTGATGGGCCTTGTGCATTATTGCGGATGGTGGTACCAACCCCAGTTCTACCGGGAATGATCGCAGACCAAACGACTCGAACCAATGCGAGTACGACTGGGCAGCTCTCAGATCATCCATGATCTTGAGAATAAGGAACTTGCCTGACAAGCGAGTCACCAATAGGCGAGTACGATGGAACGCTTCGCAGATCGTCAATGATCATGAGAATGAAGGGCTTGCCCGACATGCGAGTCACCAATGAGCGAGTACGATGGAACGCTCTCAGACCATCAATGATCTTGAGAATGAGGGACTTGCCCAACATGCGAGTCACCAATGGGCGAGTACGATGAGACGCTCTCAGATCATCAATGATCTTGAGAATGAGGGACTTGCCCAACCTGCGAGTCAAATCATGTCCTCCCAAATGTACACAACCACGATGGTCGGCAAGGTGTCAGGGGGCAACTGAGAGCCACAATAAGCAAGGCGTCCAAGAACATCCCCTCTTGCCCTTCCACAGGAGATCAGCCCATTGGCCCAGGCCGAAATCGCGGCCACATCCAGACTGGATAGGAAACTTTGAGGCCCAGTAAACAAAAACTGTGGCCGGAAACCAACACTCGAGCACGGCTCCCCGGGGTAAAACCTGCAACGAGAAAAGAAAGAACAACTGGCCCGGTTTTACCGGTCCATTAGTGGTTGTACGTAAGATTTAAACTGTCTGGATCTCCGTCGCCCGATTCGTTGGATGCCAACCGAATCGATGTCAATGGCAGCCGCTGTGGAAGCAGAGCCTTTCCGGAACGAATGAGTCCCCAAAATGCAGGTGTTGAAATAGGTACCCCTAATACTTGTCAGCGAGCCGGGCATATCTATATAACGCTATGACAGGACAAATTTAGAGCACAGAACACCTACAAAGGTGTATCGTGCAGCCCTTACCTCACTGGTCCGTCTTCAATCTACACATATGCAGAAAGACCTGCTCCTGCTCGAGGGCCATATCCTACCAAAGTAATGCAGAAGCGAGGTGTTGGTTTTGGATTGGGCAAGCAGCTCGCTAACACGTGAGGCGGCGAAAAGGGGGTACCAAAATGGCAGCTGAAAACGAGGCAACCTCATAACTGGTGGAACAAACTCAAGGCTATGCATTAGCCAGCCTCCATAAACTATTAGGAGAGATCGGGATCCTCAGAATAACTCCAAAATGGGTTAGGTCACAGGTACTACCACTGTGCAGCCACTCCAGGGGGAACGAGGCAGCACGCCATCTACTCTAAAATACAAACCAAAGCCCAGAGCTCCCGAAGCATCGGTTCGCACCTGCAAGTCTGCTGCCGCCGCATGTGCAGAACCAAAATTGATGCCATTAAATTAGATACGCAGATCTTCCTTAAATTCGGCCGAAATGCGGTGCCTCTGATGAGGACTACGAATCCCACCATACTATAGCACAGTCGGCGCAAAAATGGACAACCAGGCGCCACAACTCCCTGACGAGTGGGTGCTGGACAGCTGGAGCCAGCTTACCACGCGAAGACACAGCCTAGGCTGAAACAAGGGCCGGAAGCGATGAGTCTACAGCGCCAGGTGGAAACGTGACTACGTTGGAAGACACAACAACCAGGGGGGGGCTGAGCGGAGCCTGCGATGACGTGGCTACTTCAGTAGTCACAGATGGCATACCTGCAGAAACGATACTGGCAGATCCTGCTAAAACGGACACAAGAGAAAAATGCATGTCACCATTAGCCATCCTTAGTTTACGCTCCGCCCTCCTCCGAGCCTTGGCCTCACTCGTAGAAAGCCCCACCCCCATAAGACTCAGCCGTCCCCGGAGAATGAGAAGGGTGGCCCTGGCATGGAACAGCCAAACCAAATCGTGGTATGTAACAGCCAACACAATTCATGGCGCCTGTCTTCCTGACATAGGACCTTGAGCAGATTCCACTGCCTGGGCCGCCCCTCTGGATACCAGAATTAAATCAAATACAGGCTAAAGAGAGGAGGCTTTAGGGCCCATCGCAAATCCGGGGATTAACTAGCCACCGGGCCCAGATGGCATCAACCCAAGGGTTATTAGGGGACTGAGCAATGAAATTGCAGATCGCTTAACGGTTATATGCAACTTGTCACACAAAGCGGCCACGGTGCCGGAGGACTGGAGGACGGCCGCTGTCACCCATTTAAAGGAAGGAGGGAGGACCCAGGAAACTACAGGCCAGTTAGCCTTACATCTGACCCAGGGAAGATGGTGAAGAAGTGCAAAGCGGTATGCCCCAGGTTTCTGTCCTGGGACCGGTGCTGTTCAGTCTGTTCCTAATTGACCTGGAGCCAGGGAGAAACAGTGAGGGGGCCAAGTTTGTAGATGGCACAAAACTTTTCCGTGTGGTAAAAACTAGAACAGATTGTGAAGAGCTCCAGAAAGATCTCTCCCAACTGGGGGAAAGAGCCGAGAAATGGCAAATGTGTGGTAATGTAACCAAATGTAAGGTAATGCATATTGGGGCAAAAAATTCAAACTTCTTCTATCAACTCATGGGCTCTGACCTATCAGTGACAGGCCAGAAAAGAGATCTTGGTGTGTTGGTGGACAGTTCCATGAAGGCGTCTCCCCAATATGTAAAAATACAACAGCCAACATCATAATGCCATTATACAAAACAATAGTAAGGCCCCACCTGGAGTATTGTGTACAATTCTGGTCACCACCTCACAAGAAAGACATAGTGGAACTGTAAAAAAGTGCAGAAGAGAGCGACTAAATGATTACTGGGCTGGGGCACCTCCCCCCTGAAGAAAGGCCAGAATGTTTGGGCCTCTTTATTCTGGAAAAAAGGTGCCTGAGGGGGGATATCATTGAGGCGTACAAAATAATGCAGGGCATGAGTAAAGTGGATAGAAGGAAGCTGTTCTCCCTCTCACAAAATACCAGAACTAGGGGACATACACTCAAATTGAGGGCTGGGAGAGTAAGAACAGACAAAAGAAAATATTTTTTCACCCAGCGCGTTGTTAGTCTATGGAACTCCCTGCCACAGGATGTGGTGATGGCATCTGACCTGGATGCCTTCAAAAGGGGACTGGACAGATTCCTGGAGGAAAAGTCCATCACAGGTTACAAACCATGATGGAGATGTGTAATCTCCAGGCTTAAAACCAGGTTACTTCAAGGGCCAGATGCAGGGGAGTGGTAGCAGGAGACATATATCTAGTCTCATGCGCTCCCAAACACATCTGGTGGGCCACTGTGAGATACCGGAAGCTGGACTAGATGGGCCTTTGCCAGATCCAGCATGGCTCTTCTTATGTTCTTATGTTCTTATGTTCTAAGCCATCACAGATTCCACTGATTTGGTTGGCTAGGTAGGTGTCCCCTTCCTCCCTCTTTACCTCTTATGCCTCCATCCAGAAATGGCGCTCGCAGTGGAAGAGTGCAGCCATCCAGATAGAAGGAATTACATTTCTCCACTCAAGGATATTCAGTTTTAATTCAAGACACTCAAAAATGTTTTGAGCCAGGGTGAGTGTGTGTGTGTGTGTGTGGGGGAGAAGCATAAACAATGAGGAAAGTAGCTGCTTTTATTTGATAGTTGAGAAACCTAATATTAATGGTGTTATGTTACGGTCATTATCATTTTTCCAAGACCATTATTTGTGCCAGACACAACGTAATCCAGCCGCGTGGGCATAAGACAAACCCCAAACGGAGTCAAAGAGTATCGAAAGGGCGGCCCTGGTATGTAACTGCCAACACAACTTGTGGCCAGAGTATAACAACAAGGAACAGAGAGGATGGGTGCGGATTACGCCCACCACAAGACACAGTGAAATACGATGCTCACATAATGGCCGAACAGGAGGCTAAGCAAGCTACTGCAGGGGTCGGAAAATTGCCGCAAATTAACTTCCTGGTAAAAATTAAAAATTAAAAAAAAAAAAAAAACGTGACGCTCCACTCAAAAGTCAACAAAAGGGGAAAACAACTAAGGGTCACCGAGAATGTCCAGCCAGGCAGGATGGACGTGGATCAATGCCCAGGGGGTGATCCCATGAGGCACGACCAAAATGGCTGCCAAGTGGCAAAACAAAATGGCCACGCAAGAGATATGCCTCCCCGAGCAACGTCTATGAAAGGTAGCAATAACTCCTAAACAAAATCCGAACACGAAAGGAACAGGGTAGCTGCCATAACGGTCCCCTAAACACCGGAAAGATGAATACCCGTGGGAGCAAACAAGCTATCACTCTCACGCCATCGACCACCCCCGCTCCAACCAACAAGTAACCCTGCTAATGGCAACCCAGCCGGGATCCCAACCTGCAGCCTCCCACCTTTCCCCTGCAGACCCCGGCACCATGTAGAGAAAGCCCAGCAGGGTTTCAAGAGACCTGACCCGGACAGCCTGCTGAGTTAAGGAAGGAGCGCTTATCTCCAAGCTCAGCTGCTTGTCGGACCGACAAGCAGCTGAGTTAACCGGAGCTCAAAGAGCTCCCGCTGTCCGCTTCTGCGGCGGACCTCAGGACGCCGGCTTGACCAAGCCTGCCCGTCCACCCAACCTGCCTCCCAGACCCCTCCCCGGAACGACCAAAACTGTGCCGCGGATCGAGGGAGTCGGGAAACAGCCGAACAGGTGGCGCTTATCACTAAGCTCAGCTGCTCATCGGGACCCGACAAGCAGCTGAGCAGACAGGGGCAGGGGAAAAGCAAGGAGCGCGCTTATCAGCGCCCGATCACCGCACTCAGCTGCTTGTCGGGAGCGCTCCGACAAGCAGCTGAGCTGACAGGGGCAGGAGGAGCCCGCCCACGCTGCTTTCACCCGCGCCCACAACCAAATAATACCCGCCTCCAGGACCACTCCCCGGGACAACTCCACCTGACCGCGCGGGGATCCGGGAGGCAAAGAGGCAAGAAGCGGCTTCTCCCGACAAACAGCTGTTTGTCAGGAAGCAGGAAGCAAGCGGCCGCTTGCTCCACAGAAGCCGCTAAAAGGGGCGTCCAGCCCGGGCTCCAGACAGACATGCCGGTCAGTCTGAAGCGAAACCGGCGATTGCGGAGGCAGGCTGTGGGGAGCGCGCCGAGGACTTATAAAGGGCGCGCTCCCCTACCGTAGGCTACGCAAATAGCGGAGCCAATAGCTGCCTCCCTCAACCAGCCGGCAAAGACGCCCCTGCTCGGCACGAGGCCGGGCGGAGCGGCCATTGTGTCAGGCACAAGTATATTATTATTATTATATTTGTTGCCCCCTTAAATCTGCTGACAATCTCCATTATGAGAGGTGGTCTCTTTTTTTTCCTCATCACGGTCTCTGCTTGTGCTAATATCTCTTCCTTTGAGAAGCAAAGCATGCATGCATATGCAACTACAGAAGGACCGGCTGATTGTTCATAAAGATGCAAATAATTCATCTAATAGTGGATCACATTGTTTTGCGCAGTTTGTGCCATTTACACAACTACATCACAAGTATCATTTTTGAAAAGAATAATTCTTTAAAACCAGGAGATTTTAAAATCTGGAGATTTTAAAGAGGACATTTTGCCCTGTCACAGATCAAGGGAAGCATTTTGTAGATTTTCACAGACATGTACAAGATAACTGAGGATTCAGTTCCCTCTTATCCTTGCAGATTGCACACATTAATTCAGTACTGAAGGGGTCATGGATCCACCAGTTAGACTTGTAAGGTCTGACTGCCCTTGAGAATGTGATGGAAGCAACTGACTTTCCACTACAGGTCAGTCACAATGCAGATGGTCATGTCTTGGAGAGCATCCTTTTTCATCAGCGTAACATGAAAGTACCTCACAGTGAGGTGGAGCTTGTGAGCAACATAGTCAATGTATGAGAATCTTCCCTCTTTCCCTTCCTGCAAGATGTTCCTCCCCTTGTCCATGATTACACAACCATGAATGAGCTGTTGCACTCAGTGAAGAGCTCATTCAGGACCACCACAGTGGCTGCCACTATATTAGATTCCTCCCCATTTAGGTTTATTCTTAACTTCAGAGGATGTGAGATTAAAGAAGACACAAGAATAAAAAAATAACCACCAATGGCTGTAAATAATTCAGAAATACACAACAGGAATGTTTAGACACAAAGACTGACATTAGGCACAAAGAAAATAGAATAATTAAGTGAGGAACAAGGAGAAAGACAAAGGATTAGAACAACTGTTTTGATTTTCTTTAAAAAGCAAGCCGGAATTAAGATTGCCAGAAAAAATATCAACAATCTCAGATACTCAGATGATACTACTCTGATAGCAGAAAGTGAGGAGGAATTAAAGAACCTCTTAATGAGGGTGAAAGAGGAGAGTGAAAAAAATGGCCTGAAGCTCAACAGAAAAAAAAACTAAGATCATGGCCACCGGTCCCATCACCTCCTGGCAGATAGAAGAGGAAGAAATGGAGGCAGTGGCAGAGTTTATTTTCTTGGGCTCTTTGATCACTGCAGATGGCGACTGCGGCAAAAAATAAAAAGATGCCTGCTTCTTGGGAGAAAAGCAATGGCAAACCTAGATAGCATCCTAAAGAGCAGAGACATCACTTTGCCAACTAAGGTCAGGATAGTCAAAGCTATGGTTTTTCCAGTAGTGATGTATGGAAGTGAAATGTGGACTATAAAGAATGCTGCAGAATTGATGCTTTTGAGCTGTGGTGCTGGAGGAGAGTCTTGAGAGTCCCCTGGTCTGCAAGGAGATCAAACCTATCCATTCTGAAAGAAATCAACCCCAAATGTTCACTGGAAGGACAGATTTTGAAGCTGAGGCTCCAGTACTTTGGCCACTTCATGAGGAGGAGAGGACTCCTTGGAAAAGTCCCTGATGTTGGGAAAGATTGAAGGCAAAAGGAAAAGGGGACGGCAGAGAATGAGATGGTTGGACGGTGTCATCGATGCAACCAATATGGATTTGACAAAACTCTGGGAGGTAGTGGACGATAGGAAGGCCTGGCGAGCTCTGGTCCATGGGGTCACAAAGAGTCAGACATGACTGAACGACTGAACAACAACAACAAAAAGCAAAACACAGCTTACTATCTTTTTTTAAAAAAAAAAAAAAACTTCAGTGTTCTTTCTGTCTTTTTCTAATTCCTCTAACCAACCAGGAGGAAGGGAGCAGAACTGAATAACATCCCCTTCCTCAAAGTAAATTAATTAGAAACTCACCTTTCACAAATTTGCCCTAAGTATGAGAAGATGGGTGAATAAACTGAAGAGGTCCAAGGGCCTCAGCCACACACAGCCCTGGACAATGGAGGGCTCAGGTATTATGTGTGATGTGCCGACATTTTCATTGCCACATGTGACAGACACACTGCCATTTCAGTGCAGAACAGTTCAGTAAAGAGAGGAGAGGTAACATGACAATTTCCCTGTTAATAAATATGCCACCCTTTAATTGCCTTGGCATTATCCTCAAGGCAATCTATTTCTCTCCACTGTTTATTATATTAAGGCTTCTGCAGATCTTGTTTAAAAATAGAAAAGCTAAATGTATTCTTCTCTGGCTTGAATGAATGAATGTGTTTATTGGTTTCTGAAGAATACGGTTATTAATCATCAGTAGAGAGGGAGACTTGTCTAAGAACAAGGAGAAAGAAAATAAAATAGATTAACTAATATACTTTGAGTCCAGGTCGATCATACTTTTCTCTCCCTGTCCTAAAGTTCATACACTTTGATTAAAGATTGGGGTAAAGTAGATGGAGGCATTACTACTAGAGATGGGCACGACCAGAAAAAAAAATTTTTCGAGTTGTCGTTTTTCGGGACGGGTCCGTTTCGGGTCGTTTCCGTTTTTCGTGAAGTTTTTCAAAAATTTGTCGTTTTGCCGTGTCGTTTGTTGTTACCGCCACGATTTAGCGCAACTTGACTTCCCAGAGCATGGGGTTAGGGGGTAAGGGCTAGGCTTAGGGTAACGGTTAAGGTTAGGGTGGGTTAGTGGGCTGTACCTCTGGGTGCCTCTGGCCCACTAAGAACACAGTGTAGTGGCGTATGGGTTAGGGTTAGGGTTAGGATTAGGATTAGGGTTGGTGGGCTTTTTATGCCCTCTCTGGCACATCCAGAAGTCTCAGCAAAACCTGGCCATGCGATTGGTGGAATGGCTCCAAAAATTTGCATGGTCCCATCCCATGGCCAGCCCATCATTGCGCATGCACAGGTGTAAAAAAATTAAAATAAAATAAAATAAAATAAAATCAATGGAGACGTTTTGTTGCAAAAAAAACCCCACTTGCTACTGTAACAATTCAAGCATTTAAAATAGCTAATTTTCGCATGTTTCTGTGGTGCTTTGGTGGGTTTTTGGACCACGATTTCAAAAAATATATTGTGGTCACCATTTTGGATCCCCCCACCACCACATGGCAAATGGAGACACCGAGGATGCCCCCTCCCAGCCTGGTACCAGCAAGTCTCAGCAAAACCTGGCCATGCGATTGGTGGAATGGCTCCAAAAATTTGCATGGTCCAGTCCCATGGCCAGCCCATCATTGCGCGTGTGCAGGTGTAAAAAAATAAAATAAAATAAAATAAAATAAAATCAATGGAGACGTTTTGTTGCAAGAAAAACCCACTGCTGCTACTGTAAAAATTCAAGCATTTAAAATAGCTAATTTTTGCATGGTTCTGTGGTGCTTTGGTGGGTTTTTGGACCACGATTTCAAAAATAATATTGTGGTTGCCATTTTGGATCCCCCCGAACCGCATGGCAAATGGAGACGCCGAGGATTCCCCCTCCCAGCCTGGTACCAGCAGCCCAGGACAGGAGGGGGGGGAAGGCTGGAGTGGGGACCCCCCCCCAGAAACCACCCCTCTGGTAGGTGCCCTCAGGCAGGCATATTTTCGCCTGCTTTTTTGGCCGGGAATTGGGTTTTTTTTTTAATTTCTAAAACTTTTTTTCTCTGCTGCTTGGCATCGCGCGATCGCTGCGATGCCAGGAACGACAACGACAAATGAGACCCAATTTTTCTTTTGTCGGTTCGAGTTCGAGTTCTGGGGGAGTAATTGTCGTTACCGTTTCTGTTGCGTAACGGAAACGAGTAACGGAAACGGAAACGAGAATTTCGCCAAGTCGTGCCCATGTCTAATTACTACACATCAGGCTGTTGTAAAGAGAGCAAACCTATTGCCGGCCTTATGATTATATAAATGATGACATGTTAACAGAGTATATAACATCAACATGTGGGATCCATGCTACTAAGTCAGATTGCTTCTTTTTGAAAATGTCTGTTCGTCTTTATTGCAATGTAGCAGTACAGCAATGGGTAGCTCAAGGGAAAACAGGCATGTCTCATCAGGCTGCTATGATCAAATTTCCACCTTTCATTTCTTTCTGTTTCTCTAGTTGTGGAACAAGGAGTACTGACTGTTCCGATCTGAATAGTGTAAAAAATGCAGCACAACGTTCAGAAAAAGTGTAGGCAAGAACTAACAATGAGGTACAGCTCAGCATAGACAGCTGTCTGGATTCCCTCGTTCTTTCATCAGGTCTCTTTAATTTGTGCCTAAAAGACAGTCTTCCCAAATGAAGGACTGTTGTCATACGGCTGAGCAACAATGCACCGCTCACATCCTTGATCCTATTTGATGGCCGCAACATTGGAGGGCTTCAAGTTCTCATCAAGAATTTTCTAAAGGGAGAAGAACATTATCAGATCATCCCTCCTTTTGAGACATTTTCCCGTCTAACCGGTTGCTGTGTATTTCTGGAAGGAAGGACATTCCTAGGAAAAGTTAAGAGTGTGAAAAGAGATTTTAAGACCTTGGTTTGTTACGATTTTTAAAAAGTCAGAAATAAAACTGCTGTGTTTCCCATTGTTTTGAAAATGAAATATCTTTATTTTTGAAAAATTAATCTTACTGATAATTTGCAGTTTTTAAGAGTTTAAATCCGATTCTATTTCCAACTGGTATAATTGCACTGAAATCAATAGGTCTTGTTTATCAAATCCTGGTGATTTCAATGGGTTTACTTCAGCGGGAAACTAAAAACTGGCCTTAGTCCCTCTATAGTACAATTCTAAGGGCATTTATACACGACCCCTAAACTCCGCCGCAAATGGCTCCCAGCTCCAGAGCTTAAAAATGTTTCCCCACCAGCTCCGGAGTTTACAGGCAATTAAGTGCGACCCTGCCCACTTTAGCGCAACCCAGCGCACTTTTCTTGTACCTTCTCTCTGGAGGTGAATTTTTTTTGATGTGGTGCAACGATAGTGAGTGCGGGGCTCTCCTCACTTCTGTTTGCTGTTTTTTGGATCCCGCCCCTTTAAGAGCTACTTAAGAGTTACTTAAGAGCTACTGGAATGTTGCCGGGGCAAGAGCCGGCAAGAGCGAGAGGCAGAACGGGAGGTGAGCCACGGTCTTTCTTCCTTTTTTTTTTCTCCCTCCCCTCACGCAGCCAGCAGCCAGGGTGGGAACACAGGAAGAGTGAGAAGCCCCTAAGATCTCTGGTCCGAATTTAAGTGCCCAGCGGATCTTAGGGGTCGTGTAAAAGCGCCTTAAGTCTCTGACATCACTATCACAATATTGTTTTTGTCCCGCTGCTGACTTTTCTGTTTCTTCCCTTCAGAAAAAGACCAAAAGCCAGGCCTAAGGAGAGGGAGCAGGCAGAGGAGGAGAAGAATTCTCTAAAATTCTCTGACCTCAGCTCCTGGAAGCCACAACATCATCCAGCAAACACCCTTGCTGCTGCTGCTACAGGACTAAGCCTGGAGGAGTTGCCTTTCCTCTTCGACTGCTCCTTCCCTGCTACTCTGGTGTCGGTGAGAGGGACACCTGGAGAGGCAGGGCCAGACAACATCAGAAGGGCGGGGCTGAAGAAGAGGGACTCCCACCTAAGGCTTTTTAGCTGACCTCAGCTCCTGGAAGCCACAACATCATCCAGCAAACACCCTTGCTGCTGCTGCTACAGGACTAAGCCTGGAGGAGTTGCCTTTCCTCTTCGACTGCTCCTTCCCTGCTACTGGTGTCGGTGAGAGGGACACCTGGAGAGGCAGGGCCAGACAACATCAGAAGGGCGGGGCTGAAGAAGAGGGACTCCCACCTAAGGCTTTTTAGCTGACCTCAGCTCCTGGAAGCCACAACATCATCCAGCAAACACCCTTGCTGCTGCTGCTACAGGACTAAGCCTGGAGGAGTTGCCTTTCCTCTTCGACTGCTCCTTCCCTGCTACTCTGGTGTCGGTGAGAGGGACACCTGGAGAGGCAGGGCCAGACAACATCAGAAGGGCGGGGCTGAAGAAGAGGGACTCCCACCTAAGGCTTTTTAGCTGACCTCAGCTCCTGGAAGCCACAACATCATCCAGCAAACACTCTTGCTGCTGCTGCTACAGGACTAAGCCTGGAGGAGTTGCCTTTCCTCTTCGACTGCTCCTTCCCTGCTACTCTGGTGTCGGTGAGAGGGACACCTGGAGAGGCAGGGCCAGACAACATCAGAAGGGCGGGGCTGAAGAAGAGGGACTCCCACCTAAGGCTTTTTTAGCTGACCTCAGCTCCTGGAAGCCACAACATCATCCAGCAAACACCCTTGCTGCTGCTGCTACAGGACTAAGCCTGGAGGAGTTGCCTTTCCTCTTCGACTGCTCCTTCCCTGCTACTCTGGTGTCGGTGAGAGGGACACCTGGAGAGGCAGGGCCAGACAACATCAGAAGGGCGGGGCTGAAGAAGAGGGACTCCCACCTAAGGCTTTTTAGCTGACCTCAGCTCCTGGAAGCCACAACATCATCCAGCAAACACCCTTGCTGCTGCTGCTACAGGACTAAGCCTGGAGGAGTTGCCTTTCCTCTTCGACTGCTCCTTCCCTGCTACTCTGGTGTCGGTGAGAGGGACACCTGGAGAGGCAGGGCCAGACAACATCAGAAGGGCGGGGCTGAAGAAGAGGGACTCCCACCTAAGGCTTTTTAGCTGACCTCAGCTCCTAGAAGCCACAACATCATCCAGCAAACACCCTTGCTGCTGCTGCTACAGGACTAAGCCTGGAGGAGTTGCCTTTCCTCTTCGACTGCTCCTTCCCTGCTACTCTGGTGTCGGTGAGAGGGACACCTGGAGAGGCAGGGCCAGACAACATCAGAAGGGCGGGGCTGAAGAAGAGGGACTCCCACCTAAGGCTTTTTAGCTGACCTCAGCTCCTGGAAGCCACAACATCATCCAGCAAACACTCTTGCTGCTGCTGCTACAGGACTAAGCCTGGAGGAGTTGCCTTTCCTCTTCGACTGCTCCTTCCCTGCTACTCTGGTGTCGGTGAGAGGGACACCTGGAGAGGCAGGGCCAGACAACATCAGAAGGGCGGGGCTGAAGAAGAGGGACTCCCACCTAAGGCTTTTTAGCTGACCTCAGCTCCTGGAAGCCACAACATCATCCAGCAAACACCCTTGCTGCTGCTGCTACAGGACTAAGCCTGGAGGAGTTGCCTTTCCTCTTCGACTGCTCCTTCCCTGCTACTCTGGTGTCGGTGAGAGGGACACCTGGAGAGGCAGGGCCAGACAACATCAGAAGGGCGGGGCTGAAGAAGAGGGACTCCCACCTAAGGCTTTTTAGCTGACCTCAGCTCCTGGAAGCCACAACATCATCCAGCAAACACTCTTGCTGCTGCTGCTACAGGACTAAGCCTGGAGGAGTTGCCTTTCCTCTTCGACTGCTCCTTCCCTGCTACTCTGGTGTCGGTGAGAGGGACACCTGGAGAGGCAGGGCCAGACAACATCAGAAGGGCGGGGCTGAAGAAGAGGGACTCCCACCTAAGGCTTTTTAGCTGACCTCAGCTCCTGGAAGCCACAACATCATCCAGCAAACACTCTTGCTGCTGCTGCTACAGGACTAAGCCTGGAGGAGTTGCCTTTCCTCTTCGACTGCTCCTTCCCTGCTACTCTGGTGTCGGTGAGAGGGACACCTGGAGAGGCAGGGCCAGACAACATCAGAAGGGCGGGGCTGAAGAAGAGGGACTCCCACCTAAGGCTTTTTAGCTGACCTCAGCTCCTGGAAGCCACAACATCATCCAGCAAACACCCTTGCTGCTGCTGCTACAGGACTAAGCCTGGAGGAGTTGCCTTTCCTCTTCGACTGCTCCTTCCCTGCTACTCTGGTGTCGGTGAGAGGGACACCTGGAGAGGCAGGGCCAGACAACATCAGAAGGGCGGGGCTGAAGAAGAGGGACTCCCACCTAAGGCTTTTTAGCTGAATTGTTAGGTGCATCTGTTTTTTGTTTTTGTTTTTCATTTTTATTTTTTGCTTTTGTTTTTTTGCCATTAGGTGTAGGTGGTTGGGACCCACAATGGAACTGAAAGAACAGGAAGGGGGAGGGCAATGGAGGGGCAGCCATTGAAATTGTGCTGGGTAGGGGAAGGTATGGTGGTAGGAGTGGAACATGCCTGCGTAGGAGAAGAGGGGTTAGATATTTTACATCTATCCCCCCTTCTGGTCCCACTTCTAGCCAGAAGGAATCAGGTGACCATGTCAGCAAGCCCACGAGCCACACGGTGCTGTTATTAAATGCCAGGTCAGTACAAAATAAGACCACCCTCATCCATGATGTCATTTTGGATGAGGGTGCTGACCTGGCATGTATTACTGAGACCTGGGTGGGAGAGGAGGGTGGAGTCCCCTTTCCCAGCTATGCCCACCTGGGTACTCAGTCCAGCACCAGTGTCGCCCGGTGGGCCGGGAGGTGGAGTTGCTATAGTCTACAGGAGTTCCATTTCCTTGGCCAGGCTTCCTGTTTCCTTGGGAAAAGGTCTGGAGGGCCTGTATTGTGTGTTGGGCTCACGAGACAGATTGGGGATTCTGTTGGTGTACCGCCCACCCTGCTGCATTCCAACAGTCTCCCTGCCTGAGCTGACAGAGGTGGTCTCGGACCTGGTATTGAAGACCCCCAGACTGTTGGTACTGGGGGATCTCAACATCCATGCCGAGGCTACCTTAACTGGAGCAGCTCAGGACTTCATGGCCGCCATGACAACCATGGGGCTGTCTCAACATGTCATCGGCCCAACACATGAGAAGGGTCATACCCTGGACCTAGTATTCTCAACGGGACTGGGGATGGTGGTTTGGATGTGGAGGGGTTGGCTTTGACTCCATTGTCATGGTCAGACCACTTCCTGGTTAAGTTTAGGCTATTAGCTACTCCAACCCTCTGCAAGGGTGGGGGATCCATTGTTGATCCGCCCTCAGAGACTAATGGATCCGGATGGTTTCCTGAAAGCTCTGGGGATTATCCAGCTGACATGATCGGGCGCTCCTGTCGAAGCTCAGGTCACCTTATGGAATAGGGAGATGACCCGGGCAGTTGACATGATCGCACCTAAGCGCCCTCTCCCCTACGCAGAGCCCGGACAGCTCCGTGGTATACATCTGAGTTGCGGGCAATGAAACGGGAGGGGAGACGGCTGGAGCGCAAGTGGAGAAAATATCGCAGTGAGTCTGATCAAACACGGCTTAGAGCCCATTATCGAGCCTATTCCGTGGCTATACGATTGGCGAAAAGGCAGTATTTCGCCAACCGTATTGCTTCCTCAGAGTGCCGTCCAGCGGAGCTGTTTCGGGTGGTCCGGGAACTTCTTCAGCCAGGAGATAGGGTGGAGGCCCAGGACCATTCGGCACGCTGTGAGGAGTTTGCTGTTCACTTTGAGGGAAAAATTGCTCAGATTCGCAGTGAACTGGACTCCACTATTGATACAGTATCAAGGGATGTGTCCAGTGCACCGTGCTTAGGTCCAGTGTTATTGGATGAGTTTCAATTGTTGAGACCCGAGGATGTGGACAGGGTGCTTGGATCTGTCCGTTCCACCACCACGCTGCTCGACCCTTGCCCTTCTTGGCTAATTGAAAGATCTGCCAAGGGGGTTCGCACCTGGGTCCAAGAAGCTGTAAATGCCTCTTTAAGAGAGGGAGTGGTCCCTGCTGCCTTAAAAGAGGCAGTAATCAGACCACTCCTAAAAAAACCTAACCTGGACCCAGGACTGGTGGTCAACTACCGACCAGTAGCGAACCTTCCTTATTTGGGCAAGGTGTTGGAGCGGGTGGTGGCCGGACAGCTCCAGGCGCTGCTGGATGAAACGGATTTTCTAGATCCATTTCAATCTGGTTTCAGGCCGGGTTTTGGAACAGAGACTGCCTTGGTCGCCCTGTACGATGACCTTTGCCGGGAGAGAGACAGGGGAGTGCAACCCTGTTGATACTCCTGGACCTCTCAGCGGCTTTCGACACCATCGACCATGGTGTCCTTCTGGATAGGCTGGCCAGGTTGGGAGTTGGAGGCACCGCTTTGCGGTGGTTCCGATCCTTCCTGGCTGACCGTGTCCAGAAGGTGGTGCTGGGGGATAGTAGCTCTGCCCCTTGGCGTTTACGTCATGGGGTTCCACAGGGCTCAATACTATCCCCCATGCTGTTTAACATCTACATGGAACCGCTGGGAGAGGTCATCAGGAGGTTTGGGCTGAGGAGTCAGCAATATGCTGATGATACTCAGCTCTACCTCTCGTTCTCCACCAATCCAGGTGAGGCGGTTTCTGTTCTGAACTCGTGTCTGGGCCAGATAATGGACTGGATGAGGGTTAATAAATTGAAACTCAATCCAGACAAGACGGAAGTGCTGTTAGTGGGTGCTTCGACAGACAGGCTAGAGGGCCACTTCCCTGTTCTGGTTGGGGTTGCACTCCCCCTAAGGGACAGGGTCCGTAGCTTGGGGGTGCTCCTGGACCCCGGTCTAACTCTGGAAGCCCAGGTGGACTCGGTGGCCAGGGTGCCTTTCTCCAGCTGCGGAATATATACCAGCTGCGCCCCTACCTAGATGAACGGAGCCTCATGACAGTTACACATGCACTGGTAACATCCCGTATAGATTACTGTAATGCGCTTTACGTGGGGCTGCCTCTGAAGACGGTTCGGCGATTGCAACTGGTTCAGAATCGTGCGGCACGGCTGGTGAGTGGTAGGGCCACCAAGGAACACATCACGCCGATTCTGTATAACCTTCACTGGTTACCAGTTGCTGCCCGAGCCCAATTCAAAGTGCTTGTTTTGACATATAAAGCCCTAAACGGCTTAGGACCTAGATACCTGAAGGACCGCCTCCTTCCATATGAACCTACCCGGCAATTAAGATCTAGTCAGGGAGCCCTCCTGAAAGAGCCATCCCTTAAGGAGGTGAAGGGGATGGCTTGCAGGAATAGGGCTTTTTCAGCAACTGCCCCCAGACTATGGAATACCCTCCCATATGAGACTCGCCTGGCACCGACGTTGCTAACATTTCGGCGCCAGGTAAAAACTCTCCTATTCCAAAAGTTTTTTAACTAATGATTGTGGGCCCTGATGGCAATTTTAGTGGTGTGTTTTTAATGTATTGTATTTATTGCATCTACATGTTTTATTGTTTTAATTTTATTGTATTTGATGTTTTAACTGTTTATTCTTATTGTGAGCCGCCCAGAGACCTTTGGGTAGTGGGCGGCATACAAGCTAAATAAATCAAATCAAATCAAATCAAATCAAAAGTCTGGAAGTGGTACTTGGAACTTTTCACGCCAAGAACAAAGGCATCACATTCCACCTAGAGAAAGCAGTCGTATTCAAGCATCTGTCCTGTAAAATATTGTAATGTCATTGGGGAATGTCAGTCTGTTTCCTAATTGACAAGCATTCACATTACAAGTGACACCCTCCCGACCAGCATGCTGCCTGACAATCCCGGCACTGAATTAACTACCTCTCATCCCACAGAGGGAGCACCTACACGCTAAAGTTAAGATTTGTTACTAGCATGACGAGCGGTGCTACTGACAGCATTAGGTCTCCCCTTCCCTTTTGGTAAACAGTAGGAAGTGGCAGTCTTTCAGCAATCAGAGGGCTTAACCGTAACAGGAAAGGACATGGGTGCTTTGTTGTGTCAGCCGGGATAGCCAATAACCACTGAGCTGGTGTGGACGGAAAAAGAATAAGGATGATTTAGCAAACCTTCTGCCTTTCTTTCTTTTTCACATGGCTTGACATCCCCTCATAATCTACTACTTACAGGAGTGGGCAATGTGTGATTTTGCATGTACACGTAGCCGTTTGTACGGGCCCTGCAACTCACACATACCCACTCCCAAAATTTCAACCACAAAATAATTCCGAAATATTTATTTTGCTTAAAATGGGGTGCAGAAAGAGCGTGTTCATTGTTTTAGAGGAGAATTGCAGCATAAGAATCCACAGAAAGTGTAGTCCTCCTTTTAAGCCAGATGTGCATTTCCCCACATACCTTATTTTAAGCCAAAAATATCAGTTTTGGTGACAAAAAATGTGACACCCCCTACATACACACTTCATCCAATTGCATTGGTGGAGATAAGGGATAGTTAACAGTTCTGCTGAAGCTGCCCACTCTGGTTTGACTGGGGGGGGGGAACCCCACAAAAACTCGCCATGTGTTCCCCATCATGTACCTAGTTATGTGTTGATGATATCAGTATTTTGGTTGCTAGCCACATGACATATCACAACAGCTCAACATTTTCAGGGTAAATCAGTGATGGATTCTGACACAATGCCCCACAGGGAAGGCATTGATTTATTCTCTGTTGCACCGGAGGGTATGGCAAGAAACAATCAGTGGAAAATTTTCAGAGAGAGAGCCAACCTGAAAATAAGGAGAAATTTCCTGATGGTGAGAGCTATTAAACAGTGGAACAGCTTGCCTCCCAATGTTGTAGGTGCCCCATCACTGCAGGTTTTCAAGAAAAGATTGGACAGCCATCTGTCTGGGATGGTATGAGGCCTCCTGCCTTGGGCAGGGGGTTGGTCTATAAGACCTCCAAGGTCCCTTCCAACCCTATGATGATTCTATGATTCTGTGTCTTTCTGCTGTCTTTGTTTATGCTCCAAGACTCCATGGTCTATTTTTGCTCCAGTTTGTTCAAAGGAGGGATAGAACATAGTACTATGGCAAAGGACTTCTTCATTCTAAAGCTATTTTACTTTATGTTTTATCTATCTATCTATCTATCTATCTATCTATCTATCTATCTATCTATCTATCTATCTATCTATCTATCTATCTATCTATCTATCTATCAAGATCATTTGGCCTTTCATCACTATTTTCCTTTCCTGTGTACAAGTGAGAGTCTAAGCAGATTCTCCTGGCCTGTGCAGCCTGACTGCATCTCCAGCAAGGAGAGCTTGATGGTCCATATGAGGGTCATTTGAACCAGTAGTGGTGAATAGAGATGGGCACGAAACAGAAAAATGGTGTTTCGGTTTTTCGTTTGTCGTTGAGAGGTCTGTTTCGGTTCGTTTCCATTTGTCGGGAATTTTTTGAAAAATTTTGTTACCATTTTTTGTTTTTTCGTTTGTCATTTCTACCTGCTTTTTGCACAATTTTTAAAGCATTTCCGTGCGCAGGCATCACCCAACGCCCCAGACCAGACAGAAAACACACACAAAAAAGTGGATGCTGGGAGAGACACAGTATAGACTAGGTATGCAGGGAGGCTGCAAAGGCAGCGGCGGGCGTTGCCCAGGGTGCAAGGCAGCCGCAGAGTGACTGCACTGTGGGATAAGGGAGGGTACTCACCAAGACGTAAGCACACACGCACACAGGGAGGCTACAGGACTGAAGCTAGAGTTGCAGAGACAGCAATCCCACCCTAACTCCCACCAGAGACTGCAAGGAGGATGGGGGCTGCCAGAGCTTTTTATGCCCTCTGTGGCTGCCAGACCTGCCCACCCAGTCTGCAACCTGAGCATGCTATTGGTTGAACATGATCCCATCACATGTCTTGCCTCCATTTTGTGGCTGGTGGTGTCATCCATTTTAAAGGGAAAAGAAAAATACATCGCCATGGGAGAAGACAAAAACAAATGTTTTAAGGACCCCAACCCCCCTGTTAGGTATTATCAGACAATATAAATAATTATCGCTGTGTTTTTACGGATGTCCAGGGCGTTTTTTAACATTTAAAACAGCTCATTTCATTGCACGTCACCATTAACGGAAACGAAACGTAACGACCACAATTTTCGTGGTTCTGTTCGTTTCGTTGCATTTTCATCACAATTTTCATTTGTCGTTTCGTTACGTAATGGAAACGACAAAGAGTAACGGAAACAAAAAAATGTCCATTCCGTGCCCATCTCTAGTGGTGAAAGCAGAAGCTGCAGCCCTCTGCCCCTTTAAGACTACTATTATCAGAAGCAAGAAAGCTTGCTCGGCAGAGTCAGCCTCTGTTGCCATTGCCTTCTCCTCCATTGTTCACAATAGTGAATCATTCTAATAGACAATATATGCCTTTCCCCCCCCCCCTTTACCCTGTACGCTCTGTAGAAATGAGTGTGCAGTGGTGGTGGAGGCATCAGCCATTACTTCACACCTCAGATGGCCGGGAAACTAGGGCTAGCACTCTATCTCTCACTAGCTCGGGCTGGGGCTGGGGCAAACAACACAAGGGGTCCTAAAGTTGTTAGTGATCCAAAGCGAGGACCCAGGAAAAGTAGGGTGGACTGTTTGCCCCATCTGGATGAACCGTAAGAAATGGGAAATTCTGAAACTTGTATGATGTTTCCAAGACTACCCCCTTTCTCTCTCTCAGGGAAAGGAATGATGGCCACTCGCTCATTCAAGGCAAAATGCCTGGGAGCCTTTGACATACCATCTCTTCTTCTACACATGTTGACATCCCTCGACATGGAAATGAATACCAGCTACTCTGTCCTACTGTCAGAGAGGAACAATTTCCTTGACGAAAATTTAACCTGGATATCAGGGGATTTACAATCTATTCTAGGCACTTTTAAAGTCCTGGTTCCAGGAGCAACTTGCATTTTTTCAAGGAAAGCCAGCGCGCCCTATACGACACAATTTGCATTGATGGTCAAATGTGGCTTGGCTCCAGGATAGATCAGAAGGAGGGGGAGAGAAAGATCATAGACGCTTGAAATGTGGCAAAATTTCCAATGTTTCCATTAGACGTGAAAAATGCTTTAGACTTATTGTCAAATGCTTTAGCCACTTGGCATTTCTTCCTTGTTTTCAGCTTGGCAGGCATTGAACTAAAAATACACCTCTCATAAACTGTCCACTGTCATAACACACCATTTAACAAATACTGTCAGTGGGAGAAACCAGATGGCCGTTCAACCACACTCTGCAGCATCGCATCAGCTGAGTGTTTTTTGGATTGCTTTCAGGGTGGCATCAGGGCACAACGCTGGCAAAGGGTTTTTTGTCAGAGAGGTTTTACAATATGCTTCCATGTTGCTACAGCTGCCGGCTGCCAGTGTATAAGAATTTTATGGGAAATCTATGGAGGGTTTATATACAGTGGTATACATTAACGGAAAACAGATTCCCACCCACCCATCTCTCATCTGTGTAGCCCCTGCTGGTTGTACCTTTCTTTCTCTCATTATGTCACCCATGATTCTCTGGACAGCACAATGAAGCGGCACCTTCCAATTTCAAGGGAAAGGAGTCGACACCACAATGGGGAGTAAGCTGGGCACCTAACAGGAAAGAAGATGATGGGATATAGTGTGGATCAGTGGCTGTAGTAATTTTCAGAGACACGGTCTGATCAGAGAAATAGGTTTAGAGAGAACTACTGAAATGAAACTTAATAATAATAATACCTCTATTGTCAATGTACAACATGTGCACAATGAAATTGGCTGAGTCTCCCATTCCCCCCACCCCCACCATCCCACCCCCATCCCACTAGCAACCACTCAGTCTTATTGCACCCTGTGTACTTGACACAGAATGCGCCAGCCCACAGGTCAGTTCTTCTATACTTGTAATGGAATTATTTCCCATTCAGCAGTCTGACAGCCCATGGAAACTTCAAACCAGCTTGGAAGGAGGGAATACAAAGATCACACTGAGGCCCCCTGCTCTGTAATGTCTATATATATTTAAGACCAATTTTATTCATTCCTTTTTAAAGAGAAAAAAGCACAGTGTACATGCCTTACCTACATAAATAACTATTGACTCGAGCCGTTTTATGTAGTTGTGCCGGTACAAGGCCAATGGCTTAGTTTCTGGTGGAAAATAATTGCTAATTCATAAGCCACCACTTGGACTTCTGGTTATGTGTCAAGACACTTAACTGGCAAACAATGAGGAATTCAAACAATGAATCCTTAATTCATAGCACCAAGTTCTAACTTTGTCCTTCCACCAGCAAAATAAGCATTGAAAGACAGCGGTGAAAGAGAAAGTAAAGCAAAGTGTTTTGCTTATACACCACCCCATAGTGCTTAAGCACTTTTTGGGCGGTTTACAGTTTAATTATGCAGGCTACACATTGCCGCCAACCCCCCCCCCCAGCAAGCTGGGTACTTGTTTTACTGACCTCTGAAGGATGGAAGGCTGAGTCAACCATGAGCCTGGTACCTAGGACTGAACCCCAGGACGTGAGCACAGTTTTAGCTGCAGTACAGGCATTTAACCACTGTGCCATGAGGCTTGTAAAACACACAACACCTTTATAAACCAACTATTGAGGTGAATCATAGTGATAAAATGTAGGGAATATACCAATAGATGATGTCAAATTGAAGTCTCAAAAACTGATGAATGCTTATAAGTATTCAGGGGCCAGACCTTAAAATGACAATAGTTTTGAGAAGATGCTTTGGGAGCAATCTGGCTTCAACGTGACTTTCAAATGCACTGGGGAAATACCTGTTGTGTTTTGATCTCGGTTCCGTTCTTAGCAGCAGCAGGACAAGTCCCAGCATGGCTAAATCACACAGACAGCACAGAATGAGGAGCTGGATCCTGACTCAAGTGCTGCACTTGACCCCCATCGAATCCTTTTGTATGTGTGTATGGCTGGGACTTAAAGATGGGGAATTAGGCACGGGCCTTTCGTTTTGGAATCGATCTGGTTCTGAAACGAAGCATGGCCGTTCGGAACTTGGACCCACACCCCAAAACAAAATCACCCATTAACTTACCTTGTCTAACCTTGTGTGGGGTGATACTCCAACCAGGAAGTAGACTCCTTCACATCATCATTCCTTCTCCCTGGCGCTGGCCAATCAGACAGGGAGGCAGGAGGATGCATGTCCCTGCACAGCTCCTAATTGGCCAGTGCCAAGGAGAAGGAAAGAGGAGGCTTCTTCCACTTTGGAGTTGGGCCCTGCCTGAGCCCAGCACAAGGTAAGGGATTGGTTGATTTCATTCCTCCGGTTCCAAATGTCAGCTGGGCCCCTGTGGTTCATTTCAGAACCTGACCACTTCTGAAATGAAAAGTCCATCTCTAGTTTGATCAGAGCTCTTATGGGCCAATAGAACCCTGCCAGCACCAGTGCAGATCATAGCCAGTGTCTGACCACTGGGCACATGACCCAGCAGTTGCTTTTAGATACTTTTTAGTTTGTATTTGTAACCAACATGGATTCTGTAGTCCAGTTGAGCAGGGTTACTTAGTTAGCTTTCTTATTTTATGGAAGGGCTTGCATGGGATATGCTACCAAATTGTACTTTATTTTTCACATTTTGCTTTTACAATTTTACCTGTTTTTATATATTTTTAAATAAAGTTCATTTTATTTTACCAAAGTGTGCTCATCAGTTGAACCAGTGCCTTAAGACCAGAATATTGGTTTGTGGAAGAAGAAGCATAAGCTCTGGTTTTATGTGCCTAGGCTGAAAAGTTGGTGGCATTTGAGGGAGCAGCTCTGCAATGTCCCAGCTTTCTGTGAACTAGGCAGTCTTCAGACCATGGTTCCCTTGACAATGGCCATCACATGCTGGATCGCATTGGGGATGGTGTGGTGTGCTGAGATGGACATCAATTAAAAAAACAAATTGCAAAAATTATTTACATGTGAATACAAGAGTGTTTTTTTTCAGCCATAATTTTAGGTAATCATCTCTCTCTCTCTCTCTTTCTGTATGTGTGTTCATATGTTTGTTTGTGTAAAGATTTTCTCTCTCTTTTGAAGGAAAAAAAGCACTTGCATTTATGTATAATTGTACCATCATTTTTGGAATGCAAAAACTTGCTGGTAACAAAATTAGAGGCTATTCACAGTGCTGACTGAAGTTAAGAAATATGTTCATCCCTTTCAGATTTTTTGAATGGTGTCAAATTTTCTGAATCAACAAACATGAATGTCATGTAATTATAGAACAGCAGTCTGCACACTACCCAAACATATTACTATTTACAAGGTGTCCCTTGGTTTATACATAAGATTTTCTTTGAGGATAAATACAGGAATGACTCTTGCTATACACAGTTTTAAGACAGGAAACCGTCCTAATCTGTTTCAGCAACTGCAGGTTGTCCCCCTATTACTGTGATGAAGGACAATCAAAATGAAAGCAGAAGTATTGCACTGCCTTTAAGACTTTGTCTGAAGAAGTGGATTAGGATCCACAAAAGCTCACAGTGAAATAGATTTCATCATCTCAAAGGTGGTGCAATGCTTTGGATGTTTTGTTTTTGGTTTTTGCTGTTGTCACATTACAATAAATCATCCATCACTCCTACTGATCCCCATTGGTTTACATTTTTAGTTTCTGTAGTAAGAAATGCTACATTTGGGGGGGGGGTTGCTAACCCATCACCCAACCCCACCCTGGAGGACCATGATTTTTTCTTTAGGGTTGTCCTCCTTAGCCTTTGAGGTGTCATCCTCTCTCGGCAAGGCAGCATTGCTGGTTTTGGTCCATCCTGGGTATTTTATTTCCCCATAACCCACCATATCAGGTGATCATTCACTATCCACCACCTGGGCAGGTGCCTGATGAGAGAACCAGAAACTCCACATAGGTGCTACAGCAGAGGTAGGGCAATTTCAGTCAACAGACTGAAAAGATCTATGGAAATTTTTATGAGTTTAGCTTCCAAGTAAAAAACTTTAATAATAATAATAATAATAATAATAATAATAATAATAATAATAATAATAATAATAATAATAATAATAATAATAATAATAATAATAATAATTTATTGTCATTGTGTGTATATAAACAGTATACACATACAACGAAATTCAGACACCCAGAGACCAGATTCAACACACACACACACACACACACACACACACACACACACACACACACACACAAATCTCCAAACACTCTCACACACATTAAAAAAAAACCCTTCAGCACACACACATAAAAATCCCCGAACACTCCCCCACCCACCAACCCCACCCACTCCCCTAAAAACACAAGCATCTACACAACAGGCTAGGTAATCCTGTCAAAGTCTTTAAGACAGTTAAAAGATCAAGCTTTTGGCATGTATACTCATCATGCCACCTCCAGGATTACAGAAACAGCAAATGCTGACTACATTGCATGTTGGATATAGCAGAACATTCAGGTGGACCAGTTTGTTCAATTACATTACTGCTGACCTTGTGCAATTAATTTCATGATCATTCTAGTTTGTATAGTCGAAAGTACTGTAATGATGAAGAAAAGCATTTCTGGCAATGTTCTGTCAGGCACATTATTGGTAATAATCACATGATTTATACAAAATTATATCTGTAGAAATATGATTTCAGTCAGGCTTTCCCCTAGTGATTGGCCGTCTTAGGGGCATTTATAAATGGAATGAGAGATTGGGCATGAAATAAAAATATAGCGTTTTATTTTGGTCTTTTACTAGTTTTATTTTGTTTTGTTAGTAACGAGTATTTTTTTGGAAATAGAACAAAATTATTCAGAACTCTATACAAAACGGGGAACTTCCTTGGACTCTTCCCTGGAAGATCCCCAAATTTGGAGTGGTTTGGGGTTCAGGGGGGCCTGTTATTAAGCTCCAAAGTGGGTCCCCCTAGGTAATTTTAAAAGTTTTTTTCCTTTATAAAAATTCATTTCATAATTAATGAAACAAAATTTGGTGGGGGAACGAATTATGAAACAAAATGCCATTTTGGCATTTCATGCCCATCCCTACTGGCAATATAGGGGTTAAGCAAGGGGAAGGAAAAAATTGGCCTACTGCCAGCACAGCGCATGCACAGCACTTCAGTTACTTCTGGGAGGGACCCTCTTTGCAGTTGAATAACTCGGCTCCCTGAAACCCAAATCTCTTTAAATTGGGGGGGGGGGCTTCCAGGGAAGAGCTTGAAGAAACTCCCGTTTCATTTCCCAAATCAAAAAAGGTGATTTGTTTTGTTTTGTCACAAAATGATTTCTATTGGTTTGTTTCATAATGAAACAATTCATTGTGTAATGAAATGACAAAAGAGTTTCATTTTTCGTTTGGTGCCCATCTCCAAAAGGAACATTGTAACTTGTTGCTTTGAATCAGGTATGGGTGATTTTAGCTTTTTAAATTTTACCTATTAGTGATGTAAGACATCTTGGGTCCTTTTCAAGGACCAAGATCAGATAAAAATGTTTTAAACAAACAAAAATAGGTCATGTCAACCCTCTTTATTTTTCTTAAATAAAGTGTCTAAAACAAGGTAGGAGACTTCATAGGTCTCTGAAACAACTCCCTTCATCCCAAACCATGGGGGTAAACTACATCACCCATCAGCCTATTAACCAGCCTATGTGGGATATTTATCCATGTGGGATACTGACATGATTTATACCTCTTCAACCTAATTAAAGATTGATATAAACGTTCAGTTACTTCTGGGTTGAGATTAAGGGCTCTAGAAGATTAGTGTTTGACTATTATGTCAGTGGATAAACGTGTTCTTCATACAAAAATACCAAATCCCTTTAAGTCCTCATAAGCTCTTGACCTCCTTTGATAGCCCTAGAGGACTTTCATGACCTGACAGAAAACCGTCAGTAATGAAAAAAATGTACTTAATAATGAAACAAACAATGCAGCCTTCTGTTTAATTAAGGCTGCTGAGTTGGGTGATGAACTTGGAAGCCAGGGGTATAACACCTAACTTATTGGTAAACTACCACCAGCAGATTACCTTGCTAGCAGATTTCTGGGAATGTGTTGCAGCCATAGCAAAATTTTTGAAGATACAAAAAGAAAATGAAGAGTGTTGAGTGATACTTAGCCTTCTTTTATCCATCCAGTTGATCAGCAAGCGATTGCCTAGTCCCTCCACTCTCTGTTGCCACTTTCTCCATGTGGAAAGTGGTGTGCCTGCAGAAGAGGTTCATACTTACATGTAGCCTTTCCACCCAACCAACAATCTGGGTCCATGGTCGATGGTCAGAAAGTGAAAAGGGTTAGTATTCCTTGCTAGAAAGCAAAGATATTAAGAGAAAGAAATCTTATCTTGTGCAAACTCAAAAGCATACATTAGATAGTCTGAAATTGTAGGTCTTTTCTAACAGGGTTAACCATGAGAGTGTTATGGGTTAACCAGGAGAAGTGGCTTGCTGACAACTTCTGCATTCTCTAAGACTGAAATATCTTCCAGGACACAAGAGCTCAAAATTGTGAAATTATAGAAATGCCTATGTGACAAAATATTGAATCAGCAAAGAAGTGTCACTTTAGATTAGAAGTATAACTTTGGACATGCACAGAGGAACACCAGGTCATATCAGGTAAAGAAAAAGGAACAACTATTACTGCAACAGTAAGCTGGTCCAAGCTACTTCCCTTGACAGCAGAACTGCTGTGGAAGATTCTGGACTCTGGTTAAAAAGATATTTAAAGAAGAAACACACACCATTTGAGCATCTTGGATCTTTGCAATCACTATTGGTATTGCTGGTTCCAATTCCCCAGATGGGCAGTACCACCATCTGGCTTCCTGTTATGTGTTGTCAACTTTCTATGTTATGCAATAAAGCTGGCTTATAACTTTGCAACTCCGGTATCTCAGTGCAAATCTGTTCCACCCAAAACTCCAACTTATCATAAAATACCTAAAATTTCAGAAGGAAGTTGAGGAAGAAATGGGATTAAAAGAAAGAAGCATGCCATTCTCCCCTACTTTCCAGGACTGCGATGTAGGATGGAATTGCTGAACCAATTCCAGAAAATAAGAATTCATTGTATGTCAGTGTCCATCAACAGTTTCTTTGAGCTTCCACACAAAGGAGAAGGCCTGTACTGAAAGGAATAAATAACTGGAAATACTAGGAGGATGAAGATTGTAAATAATGCAGGATGTGGCTCTTTAGAAGTTTCTTTTGGATTTGCTTGTGGGGATAGTCAAAGCTGCTAAAAGACAGCTGCGGTCATGAGGTGAACTTCTTGGTGTGTGTGTGTGTGTGTGTGTGTGTGTGTGTGTGTGTGTGTGTGTGTGTGTGTGTGTGTGTGTGTGTGTGTGTGTGTGTGTGTGTGTGTGTGTGTGTGTGTGTGTGTGTTAGAAAAATCAGCAAAAGGAGAAGCAAATGTGAACCCTTTGTGGGCTATAGGGCAACAAAATATGGCATAATCTGGTTGGTAACTATCACATTCAGATTGGAGGGAAGAGAGGCTCATCTTTAAATCTGTGCTTCTCGTCACCTCCAAGCCTCTTCTCCTCTGTGGGCAGCCAAGGTCTGTAGGGTTCTTCCTCTCTGGTTGACACCTCCCTGCTGCTGATGTGGAGCTGCATGTGCTGTGTATCCGCCCACAACATGCCTCTGTACCTGTGACTTTCTCTTCCCTGCTGGCTTCTAGTAAGATCTGACAGCAGTGTTTTTTTTTCCAGCAAAGCACACTGCAGCGTAAAAGCTATCTTGTTCTGTTCTCTCTGGGGTACCTCCTTCCTTTCCCCTTCCTCGAACTTTTAAAAAGCTGTTGTTTCCTATAAACATATAACTGCAAGATCATTGGTGCTTTTTTGGGAGTCTCTTTGGATAACGTCTAGTGCAGTGATTCTCAGCCTTTTTAAAGCTGCCACCGCCCTATGGAGCAGAAATTTTTTAACACCCCCCCTTTGTGAAAATCCTGTAATTTAGGGTATGGGGAAGGGGGTTTACTGAATTATAAAAGGTAAAAATTTTAAGTAATTTTAAAGTTATTACCAAAGTTGCCCTGGAAGGTAATTGCATTCCTTTTAATAAAATTAAAATGACTAAGGCAAAAAGAAAGAATACATAAATGCTATTTTATGTAAATATGTTTATTTCAAAATGCTGTAAATGCATATATTTAATTTTATGCTCTCTTTTATTTTTTATTTTATTTTATTTTATTTAATTTTATTTTATTTTATTTTGCAAATGTTTTTATGTTTAAAAATTCTTTATTCTTAATTAGATACAGTGGTACCTTGTATAACGTAATTAATTCATTCCAAATGAAATTACGTTATACAAATTTTCCGTTGTACAAAGTGTAATTTCCCATAGGAATGCATTGAAAGTGGATTTAATCCGTTCCAATGCATAGTCAAGAGTAATGAGGTTACCGGAGAGGATGAGCTGCAGCAGGAGCCTGTGCAGATCATCCTCTTCATTGTCGCCAGGGCCGGTGCTAGGTTTTTTTGGGCAAGGGGGGGCGGGTGGGTGGTGGACCCCCATGCAGGAGCCAGGTAAGGGTGCGCCTCCCCGGCTCATCCTCCTCCGTGTCTGCCGCCCCTCCTCTCCCCTCCCTCCTTCCCTCTTTCCCCGGGCAGCCGCAGGTGGTCGGGCGGAGGTGGCCGCGGGGGTGGGGGGAGGGAGTGGGGTGTGCTGCTTGGCCTGGGTGGGACCGTGCCCAGAATCCCCGTGCTTGCCTCCTGCCGGAGCCCTGCAGGCGGCCAGCCAGCAGGAGGGTGCAGCAGTGGCCGGCTTTGTTCCGAGGGGCTCAGGGTGGAGGGGATGGCCAGGGCCCACCAGCCAGCCGCCCTGCACCGCTCCTACCTGGGCAGCCGTGGCAGGTCCCGTCACCGGAGCTGTATTAATCGCAGTGGAAACCTAAGCCCAGCAGCTGCCCGAGCTCTTCCTGGCCCTGACCTTCCTCCCCCAGGAAAGGGCAAGCGGGAGGCACTGGGAGGGAATGGAGAGGAGCCCCCCAGGCCCAGGCGGGGCTCGTGGCCGATGGTTGCGGCGTGGGTGGCCCCTTTCTCCCGAAACGGCTGCCGGCTCGGAGATGGGAGGCCAGGCTGTAATGGGGATGCCGAAGGTGCTCTGTGTGCACTCAGAGGCACCCTCCGCATCCCACGAGAGGGGTGCCGGAGAAGGGGAAGCTTCTGAAGCCTTTGCTCGGATGGGGGAGGGGGGCTTCTTGAGCCAGGAAGGGCGGAGAGAAGGGCAGGCAAGAACATGGGGGTGAGCCCAAGGGAGCTCCTCTTCACCCTACGAAATACCTGGGGTGTGTGCTTGGGTTGGGACGGGGGAGACTTGTGTGTGACTGGCCACAAAGCTGTTTGGTCGGTGGCAGCAGCCACAGTGACGGATGGGGACACAAGTGTGGCAGGTGGCGGGGAAGGGAGGTGAAGAACCCGAGCACCCTCGGCACGCATAGGGAGCTGCTCAGTCCTGGCTGTGATGCTTGGGAGGGAGGAGGAGTCAAGGAGTCACGGCGGCTGCAACAACAGGAGGCGGCGGCGGCCTCACCGAGCTTGGCCACTAAGGCATCCACTTCTTTGGAGCCGCTGCTGGTGGCCACGATGATGGGCCCACTCGGCAGGCGCATGGCGGTGCACTCCAGCAGCAAGTACTGCAGCCAGCGCCGGGGGAGGGTGGGGGGTTCCTGGACGGCAACCACCTTCCCATTGGCTCGCTTCCTCACCCAGCTTAGGCGTCGTGGGCAGATACCAAGCAGGCTTCCTCCTCCACTTCCTCCTCTCACCTCCCTCCTTCCGTCTCTCTTTGCCCGCTCTCTCAGCCTGCCTGCATTCCCCTACTAGTGAACACTGAAGGAGGGAGGTGACGAAGTTCCCGGCTGGATTTTTTTACGTTGTACAGATTTTACGTTATACAAGGTATCACTGTAATTAAAAAAGAACACTAAAAATAACTACACTAAAAGAGTAATATTAATGAAACATGCTTGATTATGTCAGTGGGATGGTTGTGCTTGATGGTTCAGATCCCATTTCTGAACGTTTGGTTCAATATTGTTAGAGAGATAAAGGCGCAAGTCCCCTCTTTCTACAATTTGGAGTTGACTTCTCTTTTTTGTAATTAGATCAGTCACAGCACAGAATCCTCGCTCAACAAGGTAGGAGGAAGGGAAGGCAATGTAAAAAAAATGACCACAGTCCTCGGTAGAGGCAACTGATGTTACTTTGAAGGCAAAATTCTGTGAGGTGATCATCACCATTCTGGAAGCTGGCTTTCAAAGTTTCATTAGTTGAAAGTTCAACCAATTCCTCCTGAATCTGAACCTCTGCTGTCTCAATATTCATAAAAGGGTTCATGACCCATTGAGGGACTTCCAGGGACAAAATATCCTTAAAACGCTCAGAAAAGTCCTTGTGCAGAATGCTAGTAAACCTGAGACAGACGGTACCTTCAGAGTGGCTATAGGGTTAATTTGAACTTCTTGCTCTGAGCCAGCTCTTTCCAATTGGCTGCCTCAGAGCACATGGACAAAGCAAAGATGGCAAAGCCTCATTGGCCATTTTTTTGTTTTTGTTTTCACCTCCTCTTTTGGGTGGTGAAAACTTTATAAGACCAAAACATGCCCACCACCACCCTAATGCCCCAAACAAGTTCACCGCCCCTCAGCATCCTCCCACCACCCACCAGGGGGTAAGGCCCCCGTTGAGGACCAATGGTCTCTAAAAGAACTCAAATGTGCATTGGGTTTTCTTGCCAGTTGGGCTGCAGGTTTTGTTTGCTTAAATCCCATCATGTTTCTTGTTTGTTTGTTTGCTTGCTTGCTTGCTTGCTTGTTTTGTAATGTATAACTTCTCCAGATGCCATTGCTGGTATATTTGTGAAATATTTATTTATTTATTTATTTATTACGCTGATGACACGCAGCTCTATCTCTCCTTTTCCACCTCTGCAGTGGAAGCTGTTCGGACTCTGGACCAGTGCCTGGATGCGGTCTTGACATGGACCAGGACCAACAGACTCAAGCTCAACCCCGAGAAGACGGAGGTTACGTTCTTTGGGAGCTCGCCATCTGGGTATGGAGGCCCTCTCCCCTGTCTGGAGGGAGTTTCTCTCCAACCAGAGGATAGGGTTCGGAATCTGGGCGTGGTTCTGGATCCGGCGCTTACCTTGGAAGCCCAGGTGGCTGCTGTGACCAGATCCGCATTCTACCATCTTCATCAAATTGCCCAGATCCGCCCAGATCTAGATGGCGACTCTCTGAGAACTGTGGTTCAAGCGCTGGTGATCTCAAGGTTGGACTACTGCAACGCTCTTTACATGGGGTTGCCCTTGACTCTCCTCCGGCGCTTGCAGCGGGTACAAAATGCGGCAGCCAGGCTGGTGGTGGGTGCGTGTCGCTACGACCACATCACCCCAGTTCTGGCTCGCCTGCATTGGTTGCCCATTGCATCCCAGATCAGATTCATTGCATCCTGGTTTTAGATTATAAAACCCTCCACAGCTTGGGCCCGGACTACCTGTCAGAGCGGATCGTCCAGTGATCAACCTCGGCCCATCCAGTCTGGCAGTCACGAGCGCACTCGCTTTGGGTTGCCACCCCTAGAGAGGCCCGGAAAACGTCTACACGCAACCGGGCCTTCTCGGTGGCAGCCCCTTCTCTTTGGAACAGCCTTCCAAGCGAAGTGCACTCTGCAGAGTCCCTGCTGGCCTTCCGCAAAGCGTTAAAAACTCTGCTTTTTCACGAGGCCTTTGGTGAGTTTTTGCAGTTTTTTTTTTCCCGCCATCCACATTTTCGCCTCCCTCCGAGAAATCTCGTTGCTGGGTTTTGTACATGATGCCAGGGCGCTAAGCTGTTTTAATGTTGTTAAAGTTGTTTCAGTTATTGCTTTATTCTGTTGTTATTGTCTTTTATTTTGTTATCAGTTGCTCTGTCAAATTTTGTAAGCTGCCCAGAGTTCCTACGGGAAGATGGGTGGGGTATAAAATAAATAAATAAATAAATAAATAAATAAATAAATAAATAAATAAATAAATAAATTTAAATGAGATCTTTAAAAGCTATGGTTCATTTCTTACAGAAATGCACTTTCAGGGAGATTAGAATTCTAAGACGCATATTAGTAAGGAAATCTTGATTAACATGTCAAAGATGGCCATGAATCAAGTGAACAATTAATTAAGCCAATGAGGCTAGACAGAGGAACAGCACTGAGCTGTCAGTTTAGATACAAAAATGAATGCTTAGGAGAACACCAGCAAAACATCACCATACATACTTTGGTAAAGGTTGAAAAAAAGATGTGAGAAAGCATGAGCAAAGAAAAAGACTGATTCACAAAAATTAAATTTGAGTTGAGACTTTGATTCTATTTGGGCTGAACAGAATTAATTTCAGATAGATTTCCCAAGCTTTGGACAGCCCTGGTTCACTAATGAAGTGCTTTATGAAAACACAGTATACCACTAGTGCCTTAAGAACTACCCAGGCAAAGCTTCCACCACAAAATATTATTTCCCCACTTGATCTACAAGCTGCTTGTGTATGCATTATCAACAGATCCAGTCTGTTTGTCTGATTTATATACCACCTATCTGGCTACCAAGGCCACTCGGGGCAGTTTACAACAAAATATATGGAAGTCATAATTTTTCTGTCTAAAGTAAAGCCAGTAACATTATGGTACATCTCTTTAAAGAAGTGCTGTTCAGTTGAGATTTCTTATATCTCAAGACCTGGGTGGTGCACATTTGGTTCCAGATGTTATGGAATCAATGCCCATTAGGTGCAACTAGTACAGCCAATGAGAAGCTCGGACGTCCCTCAAAATGAATTTCCCATCCCAATGATTGGAAAGCCATTTTACATGGGAAGTATGTTAAAAAGGCTGAAGAGAGATTGGTATCTGTCTCACTTAAATTTGCAGGATGTAAGATGACAGTCCATTGGAGACTTTCCCCTTCTTCTTTTCTTTTAGATAACTGCATATCTCAATCCACTGACTGAGTGTCTATCTGAGAATAAATGTGTAGTATAATGCAGGATCTGAATGGGTTGGCTCACAACAGAAATAGGAAAATTACTTAAGCTCTCTACTCCCTTGCCCTGCTGTTGCTGCAGGGTTTTGTTTTGTTTTGTTTTGTTTTGTTTTGTTGTTTGCTGCAACAAAACTTTTTTGTACTGTTCGTGCCTGTGTTCCATATGTCATGTGTGTAAAACATGACACACAAGGCATTGATTAGGTATTCTACCCACTGGGCAGTGAAGCTATTAACTGGATGTTATTCCCTCCCTTTTAAACAAACAGTTGTTCAGTAAGTGTAAGTAAATTGTTCATCTCCTGGTGGGGTGAAGGAAGGAATTAAGGAAGGATGGAAGGAGAGGGCCTAATGGGCGCTTTGTCTGTGCACTAGGGATTGAGCAGTTGGCGATGGCACTGTATTTCATACCATTTCAGGCCAGAGTCTTTTATTATCCCCATTTAACAGCCTCTCTTTGGGCAAATACAAATATATACAAATAATTTGAAATATTTAGATACAAATCAAATCGGATTATCTACAAATCAGCTTAAAGCAATTTAGCTGTGATATGTAAGACAAATAGTTCAGACTGAACTGACACAAGTATTATTCACCAACGTCTACACTGTAGCAGGTAATTTGAAGTGCCTGCTGAAAGCAAGAACACCCAGATAACGATGGAATTCACATCCACTCAATGTAGCGATAGCTGCCAACATAAATGGCTTTAAAACAGGATTCAATGTATTTATGAAAAATATGGCTACCAATGGCTGGTTTCCAAGGCAGCAATCACATTGGATTGTTTCAGCATATATAAGAGAAATATATGCAAAGAAATATGCAAAGATAAACACAGATGTGTTGTGCTAGCTTGAAGACTACTAGATTGCTTCAGTGTGAGTTTTCATAGGTATTTGTTCTTATTTTTGTTTCATTATTGCTATATGTGATAAAACAAATTAATACAGATACCTTTGTGAACATTGCTACAATAGAAGGAACTGCATTTACACAAACAAAGTATCATCATATTGTATGATGATACAATACAACATTTGTTGCTCTGAAGAAAAGGAAAGACAACTAGCTTTCTAACCTACTTTAGGCCTCTATGGATCACAACAAGAACAGGGGTGGGGTTATGTAATGATAATGTAAAATCCACCCAGACACACCCTGAACCACAGTCATTTCACAACACCAGTATCCTTTTGTCCCACCTGGTTCATATAGAAGATGCAATTTTAGGGTGACCTAGTGGCCTTTTCTATCACGTTCAGTTCAAGGAATATTTGAACAAACGACTGACAACCATCTGCGCAGCAGAATGCAAGCATCTTCTCAAATTCTACGACATGACAAAGGACAAGATACTGACAGACAGCTAACCTCTCACTGGTAAGGGGGAAAAACTCAGCATGGGTTTCTCCTGAAGGTTTGGAAGAACTAATTCAAGTTCTACATTTAATGTCTCTGCCTCCATGCTCAAGCTAAATCAGCAAGGAACACAACTGACCATACAAAGAAATGTTGTCCATAACACCAATGACAATCACAGTGCCATCAAGGAGGCAGATGAAGAAGGAGCGGTTGTCATCGGGCTCAAATTGGATTATGTACAAAGAGATTAAATCCATTTGATCAACGCCACATTTTAGACATCCCTAACTATGGGCCCAGCTACCAAATACCAAAGGGACCTCAAAGCTGAATGAAAGACTATGCCAGAGATGATATGACATCACAAGAGCCTTTACCGTGTGCCTTTTACCTATTACTCAAAATATATACACCAAGCAATCCTGAAGAGTCATGAGACAGTCACTAGTGGGTTATGTGGACAGATGAATTCTGTCCTGAAACCATATATTGTCAATGTTCCTAGCAAGGTAAGGGACAGATGATTTCCAGTGGAAAATACACTCCATTCAAATTTCCCAGATGATGCCCTCCTAATCCCTCCAGGTGTAAAGGTGCTTTTCACCAATGCATCACTGAAGGACAGCCTATAAGCTTTCAAAAATATCTTTCTGAATTTGATCACAACACATTTAGATCCTAAATTCAATAATTTTGTCTTCACACACAACTACTTCCTCTTTTACAATAGCATACGTCTCCATATCCACAGAATAGCTATGAGCACACACCAGGGCAGAACAGTATATTGAAGTATGAATTGCCAGTCTGAAACCCTGCTTTTTTAGCGCTTTGTGACCCAAAGGCTCCCCTATATCTGAGATACATTTACAATATCTTTATCTACACCAGTGGTGGCAAACCTTTGGCACTCCAGATGTTTTGGGCCACAACTCCCACAGTGCTTTGTCATTGGCACCTCTTCTAGGCTCGGAATTCTGGGAGTTGTGAGCCAAAATATCTGGAGTACCAGAGGTTCACCACCAATTGAAATTGATATTACTTCAGAAATGTATCCAGTAACTCTAGTAACTTTATTCACCAGAGCCTACATTACTCTGCATAATACTTTATGGACACCACTGAGGATTATGGGTACTTTTAACAGGGTTCCTTTGTTATAAGCCACTCCAAAATTTTATAACTCAAAGAACCGGGCTGAGTGTTTTAGTTTCTTCCTATAACAATCCTCCCTAACAAATTGCCCTTCTTTCCATAAGTTATGAAAAAATAAGAGAGGGAAGTGTTTAAAGCAATTTCTAAAGAATAAAAATGTTTTTCCTTGACTTCAGCAAGTCAACGTCTAGCTTTCCGGTCAATTGAGTTCTCTTGGGAACATCAAGGCAAATAAATCATTTTCCAACTGAAAGGCTGCTAATGAAAATGAGATAATTTTACAAAAACTGTTCTATCTCAAGTTGTAATTCAGGAAAACTATATCAGTCTTTTTATGAGGAAAAAAGTGATTTCCCCCCACCCCATGGGGAACCATGATGCATAAATGTTAGTATTTTGTACTGACTTCTACTGCCGATATTCCATTTTGAACAAAGGTTCAAAAATGGGGCATGGTGCTATCTGTATATGAACTCAGTTTTTGATAAGGAATCAAAGAGTAAACTGTTCAATGCTTTCAGATTTGAATGTGGATGTTGTCTCTTCCATACAGTAGAGTGGGTTTTTATTGCTTGTCTATCCAAGGAATACAAGCTCCCCACAAATTTGATTTAAGATGTTTTTAAATATAAAGGCAAATAATTAAAAATGATAAAAAAACATAGTAGCTAAATATATTGGTGGATTTGTCCAGTTGACTATCATTATGGCCATAATCTTAGCTCTTTGCTGGCCTCCACAGGGCTGCCAAAGTTAAATGAATATGTCTTAAGTGTACTGATATAAACATTATGTCCTCAAAAATAGGGATCACAGCCATGTATTAGGATGGAAATCACAGTACAGCTTCGTTGGACTCTTCCCTGTAAGCCCCCAAACTTTGGAAAGGTTTGGGAGTCAGAGAGCTGAGTTACTAAGCTCCAAACGGGGTGCCCCTAGGGGAAAAAAATGATTCTAATTGAATTGGGATTCAGAAGCCAAGCTGTTAATTGCTGGTTTCCCAATTCAATTAGAATGATTTTCCCCTAGCAGACCCCCTTTGGAGCTTAATAACTCAGCCCCCTGATCCCCAAACCTTTCCAAATTTTGGAGGCTTACAGGGAAGAGCTTGTTTAAGCTCCCCTGCCATTTCCTCCAGGATGAATCATTTCATTCCTAGAGGAAAAAGTGGCATTTCATTTTGTTACAAAACACGTTCTACTGTTTCATTTCTTAATGAAACATTTCATTGCACAATGAAACAATGATACAGCATTTCATTTTTTGTTTTGTGCCCATCTCTAGTTGGGAGCTCAATTTCCCACCGTGCCTAATTGTCTGGGGCTGAACTTGATGACCCTTTGTGTTCTTTCCAGCCATGCGGTCCGATGGCAATGATGATGTGCCTTCTACAGACCTCACACCGATAAATGTTTCGCTATCTAAATTGATGTTAATGTGACTTTTTAGAATATTCTTTTCATAATACTAAACTTAATTGACAGCATTTATTGTTGTTTGGCTGAGAAGTGACCACATTAATATTATTGCATCAAAAACTAGCATGTTATTTCCAATCTCTGAGTTTAGGTTAAGGGTGTCACAACTATTATTTATTTATTTATTTATTTATTTATTTTTATATTTATATACCGCACCTTCTTCCCAGGACGGGAACTCAGGGCGGTTAACATAAATGATTAAAAAGATAAAAAGATAAAAAGATAAAAGGCTAAAGGCAGACAACGACAGGGGCAGTCACAGCAGCAGTCCAAACATATGTAAGTGAGCTGGGGCAGAAAAAGGTAGCTAGTCGTTGTTAAAAGCGTCCCTAAAGAGTAGCGTCTTCAGCCCTTTCTTAAATGACAGCCCCACCACCGAGAAGGCACGCCCATGCGTGCTCGTCTTGCGGGCCTGCCTCGGGGGGACAGTCCGGAGCGAAAGGGCCAGGGATGCACGGGTGGGTCGGGCCGGATCTAATTGTTGGGAGAGGCGCTCTGCCAGACAATTAACTCCAATTAATCCAGATGGCTGCTTAGAGCCACTTGTAAAACTGTGTCTGCAGAACAATAACAACAATGAGGAGGATCTCTTGCTATCTTTGATGTGAAATAGACGCTGGCCTGAAACCAAGGATAGTTGTCATTCATTTTGCCGATATGTCCTGTTGCGTGGTTACTAGAGATGGGCACAAAACAGAAAAATGGCGTTTCGGTTTTTCGTTTGTCGTTGAGAGGTCTGTTTCGATTCATTTCCATTTGTTGGAAATTTTTTGAAAAATTTCGTTACCGTTTTTTGTTTTTTCATTTGTCGCTTCTACCCGCTTTTTCCATTATTTTTAAAGCATTTCCGTGCGCAGGCATCCCCCAATACCCCAGACCAGAGGGAAAACACTAAAAAAAATGGATGCTGGCAGAGACACAGTAGAGACTAGGTATGCAGGGAGGCTGCAAAGGCAGCGGCGGGGTTGCTCAGGGTGCAAGGCAGCCGCAAAGTGACTGCACTGCGGGGCAGGGGAGGGTACTCACCGAGAGGTACGCAGCATGCACGCACACAGGGAGGCTGCAGGACTGAAGCTAGAGTCGCAGAGACAGCAATCCCACCCTAACTCCCACCAGAGACTGCAAGGAGGACAGGGGCTGCCAGAGCTTTTTATGCCCTCTGTGGCTGCCAGACCTGCCCACCCAGTCTGCAACCTGGGCATGCTATTGGTTAAACATGATCCCACATCACATGGCTTGCCTCCATTTTGTGGCTGGTGGCAACATCCATTTTAAAGGGAAAAGAAAAATACATCACGATGGGAGAAGACAAAAACAAACGTTTTAAGGACCCCAACCCCCCTGGTAGGTATTATCAGACAATATAAATAATTATCACTGCGTTTTTACGGATGTCCAGGGCGTTTTTTAACATTTAAAAATGCTCATTTCATTGTGCGTCACCATTAACGGAAACGAAACGTAACGACCACAATTTTTGTGGTTCTGTTCGTTTTGTTTCATTTTATCACAATTTTTGTTTGTTGTTTCGTTACATAACGGAAACGACAAACGGTAACAGAAACAAAAAAAATGTTCGTCCTGTGCCCATCTCTAGTCGTTACAGTCGTGACCGACCATTCATGACCCCATGTCCATGGAGTTTTCTTGGCAGGAATACTGGAGTGGCTTGCCAGTTCCTACTCCAGGCGCCTACAGCATCTGGTATTCCCTGGTGGTCTCCCATCCAAGTACTAACCAGGGCCTACCCTGCTTAGCTTCCAAAATCAGGCAAGATCGGATGTGCTTAGGGCATCTAGGCAGCTCTTAAAACAATGATTATGTGCATTCAATTCTGATTAATGATGACTTTCCATGGTTTTCTAGCCATACTGTAATCAGAGGTGGTTCACTGTTCCCTTCACAGGAGCATCATATGACTGTGCAGTTTGCCCAAGGCTATACAGGTTGTTTCTTTCCTGGAATACACAATGTGGAACCAAATTCCACCCTTCTGGCTCCACAGCCAGGTATCAGTGACCTATTCTACATCCCTGATACATATAAATTTACGTACCATCAGGTCACTTCGGACTTATGATCATCCTAAAATGTTGGCTTGTCAGATATTCAAGGGGGGGTTACCATTCTCTCTCTCTCTCTCTCTCTCACACACACACACATTCTATATTTGCTATATTACATTAAGAAGAATGAAGCAGCAAATATTGTCAGCTATTCTCCTAGCTGCCTCCTCATTACTGTACCAGAATGTTTGAATCATCTGTTTGTGTTTGAAACATTGGTAGCATCCAGATTCAAAAATAAGAGCAGCAACAGAGATCAAGTTCAGCTGATGCACATGAGAAGAAAGCAGAAATACCTTCATTTTTTGAAAGATTTCTGATGCACACGAGAAGAAAGCAGAAATACCTTCATCTTCTGAAACTTCAAAATCCAAGATATAAAACATGAAGTCAAAGCTACCTCTCCCCATACATGCCTGCAATCAGTCCAAGGGCCAGTTCACTCAGTTCACTCAAGAATGTGACTGATTAGCTGGATGAATAAGCCCCTGTCCATTGCTCCCCCACCCCAGTGCAGAGGTTTCATCACAGCAGTTGATAATCATCCACATTTTCCAAACAACAGCTAGAGAATGTGTTGAATAACATTCCTATCAACTGTGTTGTGTTTGAGTGATAAATGATCAACTAATAATTATTTTAAAGAGGTCAGTTTCTGGGATTTTCCTCTGTTTGGTGTATCTCTGTGGATGGTAGTGACTGCAAAAAGATATCCTGTAGATCATCTTGAGTGCTGACTACAGGGTCATTAGCATTCAAGCTGCCTTTTGCTTTGTAAAGTTTGTCATTCTTTTTTCAGCTGGCAATAACCAAGCAGCAAACATGGAAGGTCCCTTCCCTATAACAAAGACCTCATTTTTTCCATTCTAGCCTTCTGACTGTAACTTCAGACAGTAACGGTAAGTAAAGATATCTTTTTCTACCTTAAATGTTTCTAGAGTTAGTTTATCTTGCAAAATGCTAATTTATGCACAAAATAAATGGCTGCTGGTGGTGAGACTGAGCTGATCTCTCAATGTTATATGTTCTGCTGTGTTGGTTTATTTACTTCATACTCTGCTAACTATGAGGAATGCCAAAAAATTTCAGTAGGTTATGAGCTGAGACTAAGCATCTTGGCTTAGAGAGAGAGCTAACCAGTATTTTTCAGGTTTTATTGTTTTCCAATAGTTATGATTTTATTTTCTCTCCTCCGTTCCTACCAAATCACATTCTAACTGAAGAAAATAGTTGTTTCTCTTTTATGAACTTTTTTCCTGAGGTCAGAAACCAAACTCACTCAAAAATGCAAGGATAGAATCTGATCAGAACTGAGGTTTTTCAGGAAAACTTCCAGAGCTAACTTTTGCTAATTTTTCTCAATAGAAGACTGGCCTGCAAATTAACTTAAGGGCCCTGCAAGACAATGGCTATATTAGTAATGATGGATCAGGAGAGACAGAAACAGAAGCAAGATCTAGAATAATTTGGAGAAAGAATTCGCCATAGCAAAGGAAGTGTGAAAACATATTAGACCAGAAAATTGTATGAATATAAAGGAATGTGAATCTGCCAGACAGACATTAAACGCCCTAGAGAAATTCTAGAAATTCTAGAAATTTAAAACTGGAAGAAATTTAAAACTAGAAGAAATTCCACTTTTAAATCAGATGAGCAATGGGTTCATCTGGAGTTTCTCATTCTCTAGAGGAGCATCATTCTGTCCCTCTTCATTCACTCTTCCTTTCGGACATACCTATTTATTCTTTCTTTCTTCATCTCTGTTTCCTCCCCCCTCCCCTCAATCTCCTCTTTCTCTTGCTATCTTTCCTTTTATTTATTTATTTATTTATTTATTTATTTATTTATTTATTTATTTATTTATTGAATTTATATACCGCATTTATATACCCAATATATATTTCTGGGCTTTCTATTGATCTCACGGGGTCAGATCTGGGGGTGAATAACACCCCTTGCATTCCTATTTCTGCCTCTGTGGGAGAACTTGAGGTTTCATTCCTCTCTGTTGGGAGAGGGGACCAGACTTTGACAGGGTGTTTTGTTTCCCTGTCTTCTTGCTCACACTGCTGTACTTTAGAATTGTAGAATATTGATTTGTTTCTGCTGGACAACAGCATGCATGCACTCCAGTGCAACAATAATGTACATTCTCTCTAGGCATTCAAATGTTGGTGAATGATAAATGGAAATGAGGATACAATTCTTGGGATTATTTTGGCAATATAATAGAGTCACAGTCAAAATGGTGGGCTGTAACTCGACACAGAAGTCTTAACATCCTTGTACTGTAAACTTAAAAACAAAAAGTAGCCCATAGTCACCTCTCTTTGTCATCACAGCTTGCAAAGAATGGTTGTAAGACTTGAATAGCCTTCCTTTTTATTACAAGATAGTTTCCCTATAATTAAAAACTAAATACAGCCAGAATCTCTTTCCTCTGAATCTAGGAGGGAGATAAGGTGATAATTAATAGGATTTGAAATGCTTTCCATTTCCATTTGGCTTATTAAGACTTAAGGAGGAACAGGACAAATCCCTCCCAATTATCAGAAGTAAGAGAAAACAGCTTTTCCACACAGTGTGCTCTTGCATACTAATTCATGCATTCAGAAGCTGGATCCTGTCTACCCATTTTTTATATTCTACAGACGTTGGTTCATGGCATCTTGCAATATTATTAAATCCTCCATACATTTGAATTCCTACAACAGGTAACTATGTCTTTGATTTATGATTTTACCAGCTCCTAAGCCCCATTCAGACATTATTTATCTGGTTCAGTTCAACAGGCTTATAGGATGTGCCTAGCTCCTCAACTCCCTCTTATTTGCTTCATGCAGAGATGTATATGTCTGCAAAGAATTTGTTCCTGTGCATGTGTTGGCTCTTTACACAACCAAAATTGTTGGAAAAGCAGAGCTCTTGCCCACATAAAGAGCCTAAAGACAAGGAGGATGTCTCTTTTGTGGACATATTGCTCTCCACATGGAGGAAATCATGAAGGAGAGGGGAGGGGCTAAGTATTTTAATTATGTTGGAGAGAATCGGGTAAGTAATGGCAGAATGGGGCTCTACTTTATTTTCAGGTCCTGGCTTGGTTTATGAGACACAAATACAAAAATGGGCAGCGTATTAACCCTCCAGATACTGTTGGTCCACAGTCCCCTTCAGTGCTAAAGCACACAGTGAATTATCTGGGACCCGGAACAAATTCTTAAATCTAAATTGTTAAATTTGTGCAACAAGTGTCTAACATCTTTTATTTCTTTTTTAAGCTCTGGGTGCACATGCAGGGTTGTGCATGCATGCACAGAGACTGAGCATCCTTCCTCCTGGTCCTCATGCCAGCAGTCATCAAAGAAGCACACAAGCAGTTGTAAAGTTACAAATAGGAACATTGTATAAAGTCTGGGAAAGCAGCCAAGCAAGTCTTACTAATATTGTAAACACCAGGAAGAAATATCCCAGCCAAGGTTAACAGTTCAAGACAAGTGAGAAAACAAAGTCCAGCAAAGAACTGTAGAGCTCCCAGTGATTTCTCAACTCCTGGCTGGTGTGTGGTGTGGAGGGAGCAGTGGTGGTGGGGTCCTGCTGGGCAGTCCCTGGCGGTGTTTTCAGCTGGTGCTTTGGCCAGCATCCTCGGTACTCCTGACTCCTCCTTGGCTCATCAGCTGCTCAGCGTTCTCCGGCTTGGTGTTCTCCTTGGCCTTTTGGTTGCCTTGCCTTCTATGGTTTGGAGGGGTGATTGCCTGGCTGACCCCTGGGGCACCCCGCAAAGGGGCATTCTTGTTAATAAAAAATGAAAAGAAAAGAAATCTCCTTTACACTATTTAACATCTATATGATGCTGTTGGATGAGATCATTAGGTGATTTGAGGCCTGCCGTCATCAGTATGCTGATGACATAGAGCTCTAGCTCTCTTTTTCCACCTCTACAATGGGAGCAGTGCAGACCCTTGATGGCTGTCTGGATGGGGTCACAGAAACAGGCTCAGTCTCAGTCTGGAGAAGACCGAGGTTCTGTTCTTTGGGGCATCCTGTATTGGGTATAGTGGCCCTCTCCCCAGCTTGAAGGGTTCTTTCCTCCAGTTGGCGGACAGAGTGAGAAGTCTGGGCATGATTTTGGATTCAGCTTTGTCCCTTGAAGCGCAGGTGACAGCCATTTCCAAGTCAGCCTTTTTACACCTTCAGCTGATCACCCAGATTTGCCCATACCTGGACGAGGCTTCCCTGAGAACAGTTGTGCAGGTGCTCTTCATCTCGAGGATAGATTAGTGCAATGCTCTCTATGTGGGGCTTCCCTTGACCCTTATTTGGAGATTTCAGTGGGTACAGAATGTGGTGGCCAGACTGATGGTGGGTGTGGGAAGATATAACCGCATCACCCCAGTGTTGGCTCACCTGCACTGGTTGCCCATTGCTTTCAGAGTAAGGTTCAAGGTATTGGTTTTGACTTTCAAAACCCTCCACGGCTTGGGACCTGAATAACTGGCAGAGCGAATCTCCCTAAGTTCAGTTGCATCTTGACCCACCAGAGCATTGCAGGTGTTCTCACTCTGGGTGACCACATGGAGAAAGGCCCAAAAATGGTTACCAGAAATCGGGCATACTTAGTGCTTACCCTGGCATTATGGAATAAACCCCTGAGTGAGATTTGCCTTGCAGAGTTCCTGCCTGCCTTTAAGAGGGTCATTAAAAACTTGCTGTTTAAAGAGGTGTTTGGTGACCATTAACAACTTTTTTTTTTAAATGCTTACTAGGACAAATAGAATAAGACTGCCAGACCGGTTTATGCTTTTTTATGTGGTTTTATTTATTGTGTCATTTAATGTTATTCTTTATATATTTTTGTAAACTACCAGAGTTGCATTTGGAAAATGGGCGGTATCTAAATGTATGTATGTATGTATGTATGAATGAATGAATGAATGAATGAATGAATGAATGAATAAATAAATAAATAAATAATCCAGAGCATTCATAGTCTCATAGAATCCTCATAGGGTTGGAAGGGACCTCCAACCTCCTGCCCAAGGCAGAAGACCTCATACCATCCCAGACAGATGACTGTCCATAGTAACTTGAAAACCTCCAGTGATAGGGCACCTATAAGATCAGTAGGCAAGCTGTTCAACTGTTTAATTCTCTTACTGTCTCCTTATGTCCCGATCAGTTCTCCTTATGCCCAGATTGGTTCTCCCTCTGATGAGTTTCCACCTATTGGTTCTTGTCATACCCTTAGGTGCAATGAAGAATGAATCAATGCCCTTTCCCCTCCCAGTACAGAGTCTTGAGAGGAGCTAGCTTACATGCTGCAGCTGAAGCTTCTGTTGCTGGGACCTTCACCCAAGGCTCAGGTCAGTCTATGTTGTGACTCTCAAGAAGACCACTTTATCCAAATGAGGTTGCTATTCAGAAGTTGTCCTCCTTTGGAACCAAGCACGTTATCTGTATCTATAGCTGCTCCTTCCACGTTTCTCACTCTCTCTCTGAGACTTCTTGGGGTTCACCTCCTGCACCTAAGTCTGGAGCCTCACTTCCTCAGTCTGGAGGTGCGGTCTCATGGGGGTTCCAGATTTGCAGGATCAGCTGGCCCTTCCATATCCCCAAGTCAAGGAATAAAAATGTCTCCTCATTGAAGGAGTCATCTTAAGAGGAAAGAAATGACAGAAAGCAGAGGGGCACTCTAGTTGATCAAAAAAGAAAAGAAAAGAAAAAAATCTGTTTTGCAAATGTGCAAATTGTTTCAGAGACCATTCTTTTAAAGTTTCATTTTCTCACTGTAAGAAGAGAGAGAAAACCACATTTTCTTCTGTAGGACACAAGGAAGAACTAGATTTGCTTCTCTGATGGGAATTGGCTCCTTGTTCCTCTTTTTCACCATATTTGATATTGCTGTAAGGCCTGACTGATGTAATTAATAAACTGAGCAGAGCATTTGTGCCATTTAATTGGAAAAGTGAAAGAGAAATTAATTATGGAATCACAAAACAAGTTTACACTCTTCTCCTATAATTTGCCCTTAGTGAGAAACATGCCATCAGATAAATGAACCTATGTAATGACTGCAGGTTAGCCTAAAAACAAGATACATGGCTTTCTCTGAAACCCATATTCCACCATCCTCTCAAGTCAGGGGTGGATTTCAATCTCTGATTAAAGCAATTGGTATAATATTTTATGAAGAACTATGAATCAGTCTCTGCCCTCCCATCCATTATCAGGAGAGACGTTTGTATCAGTTCCACCAATTTCACAGGTGCATTTGATTTGGACATTGGAGAGGGTCTTCTCTGTTACTGCTCCCAAACTTTGGAACTTCTTACCACAGGAGGCCAAGCTGGTGGTTTCTTTCCTGTTCTTCTGCAGAAAGGTAATGACCTTTCTCTTCAGGTATGTTTTGCCACAGAGACTGGCTTCCTAAATGGAGTTTTTAACTGGGTTTTTGTGTCTTACTGCTTTGAATGTGTTTAATATTATAAATGATCCCACCAGAGCCATTTAAAGGTAATGTTGATTGGTGGGCACCAGGGTCAGCAACATTCTTTACATGGATTTTCCAGACACCCCAGATCCATACTAATTGAGATATATTCATCATTACACCAATATATTAAAAAGCTTCTTCTTCTCCATTTCCATCTTCTTCTTCTTCTTCTTCTTCTTCTTCTTCTTCTTCTTCTTCTTCTTCTTCTTCTTCTTCTTGTCTGCCCCTTTAGCGGTAGTAAGAAAACTGTATGCTAGATACTTTTGCTAGACATTCTGGGGCTGGAAAATATTTTAATGGATGAAAAAGCTTATATTATATTTATATAATATAAGATAATATATAGAACTGCAAGACTTCAGACAGCTTTTGTTCTGGTCCATTTCCATGCTTTGACTTCTTAAATTTTATTATGAAAAATGACAAATCAGTGATATTAATGAATATCGCTGATTCGTAGGCTATTCATCCTTTTGTATTTGTCAGCTCCAAAGACTCCCAAATAATATGAAGGAACCAATTTTTCTCCATTTAATGCATCCCTTCATTGGGAATTCCTCTCTACCTATGCCCCCATGGATCAGCTGTTCCTAGGAGGCAGAGATAGAGAAAGAGAGAATGAGAAATCCCTTCCAGAAGCAAAGGCAAAGCTTTTGTCATATATATGACAAACAACAAGTCACAACGAACCACCTTTTTAGTACTTCGTCCCCATCTCTACTTATGGCCAACTTTTTGGAAACTGCTAATCTGGCCTAAAACCACTGTACTGCACACTTTATAAGGATTCCTGTCATTATTTCTTCAGTCTTCAAACATTATCCAAGTAGACCCAGCAAATTTTATGTTTCTCTCCTCTTTCTTCTCATTTGAAACCAGAGTTAAGGTCCCAAAATTTTGTTCAGTGGTATGCACCTCAAGGAAAACTGCATTAACCAAGTTAATTAACACTGAATTTCAGCTTTTTAAAAAGAATCAGTTGGAAATACGATAGGTCCAGTGGTTGTGTTTCACTCTTGCTTATCTAGCAAGGATGACACATAGTCATCATAATGAAGTTCAAGTTCATGATGTTTGCATTAGGTGGACATGTTCATTTTGAAAGTAGCAATCTGTCCCCAGCATTCTCCTTACTTTACCCAAGCTCATTCAAGCATTTATTCCCAGTGACTGCCTCCCAATTTCTGTGACTTACACATCCAAAAGTTTACCTGAAAGAAGTAAAACAGTTTAAAAATAAAATAAAAGCTTTACTTGAGCGATTATTATATACTCGCTCCCTTTTTCAGCCCCACTGCTGAGACCAAATGTCCATGCAAACATATATTAAGCTACTTTTCCTCCCACTGCTGCAGAGTGTCTGCTGATACATCTGATATGCATTACAAGAATCTTTTAAGCCTGTTGCTGTGCACTAATGCACATTAAAAGACTTTAAGCCCCACTGCTATCTGCTGCTGAGTAGAGACGCTTAGATTTAGGAGGTGGAAAGAAACCCAGAATTCCTTCAGAGAATATCACCTTGCCTTCTAAGTACACAGTGAAAACTGTCAAAAAGGAAAAGAAACATTCTGTGGAGCACAAAGATGCTGTAAAAATCATCCCCCCGCCGCTTCGCCTCAGCATTACCAAAATGCACTACTTTCATCCCACAAATCAGAATAAGAACTCTCACTGTAGAGCTGCTGGCAGGCAGTAGATATTTCACAGGCAGTTACTTTTCTAGGAGCAAGCTTCAACACGTTCCTAAATGGGATATCACAGTCTATTTCCCACCCTCCCCCAAAAGCAACCTTTGTGGATTTTTTTAATGAAATTAAATTACCTTTTTCTGAATTCAACTTGAACGGGAGTTTGTTCCATCTGACATGTGCACAAACAAATGACCTATGGGATTTTGGCTTGCATGTACTGTATATGTTTTTATTCTGTATTTGCCATGAATGGTTGACACGACAAAGAAGAGAAACAAATTAACCGGTATCCCTTTCTCCTGTATACTAAGGTTTTTGTTTTTATTTTTGCATGCTATATTTGTGAGTGCTAACGATAAGACATTTGTGAATTTTTCCTTATATTTTTTATAATATGGAAATTATTATTAAAAATTACATGACATGTACTTCTCACCTATTCCTGCTTTGGAGGACTCTGAGTTGCTTATGTTACAGGACTGTGCTATACGAGACAGAAGTGGGAATTTAGCAGTAGCTGCCAGAATTATTGACAGTAGGGATGGGCTATTCATTTCAGAAGCTTCCAGGTCCGAAATGACATGTGGGAGCCCAGCTGGTGCTCGGAAGCCTCAGAAACACAATCAGCCAATCTCTTACCTTGCTCTGCGCCCACATGGGCTGAGCTCCAACAAGGAAGAAGCCTCTGACATCATCGTTTCTTCTCCTGGTGCTGGCCAATCAGGAGCTGTGCAGGGAATTGCATCATCCCACCTCCCTGTCTGATTGTCCAGCACCAGGGAGAAGGAACAATGACATTGGAGACTTCTTCCTCATTGGAGCTCAGCCCTGCATGGGCTCAGAGAAAGGTAAAGGATTGGCTGATTGCATTTCAGAGGCTTCTGAACACCAGCTGGGCTCCCGCCTGTTGTTTCGGAATTGGTAGCTTCTGAAACGAATAGCCCATCCCTAATTGACAGATGTGAGTCATGGGCAGAGTTTAGAAGGGCTATCCAAAGAGGGTAAATGATATTGGTGTACTAGTAAAAGGGCAAAAAATGCTCATTCCAATAATGAGAAGGAGGCTTGGTGACTTATCAGAGCACCAACTATCTGCTTTCTACCATGGTTCCACCTGACTTTGAGTTTGTTTTTAGCCAGCTGTCTTCCTAGCACTGATAGCATTGTTTCCAGAATAATACATCTGGAGGTCAGTGGATATATGTACTTAAAAACAGCTCTTGTCAAAGAGATGTGATTCCTCTGCATGAGCACCCCAATCTTTATTACTACAGAGACAAATGTGAATAAATAAAAAGGAGCAGAGCAGATTTAATGGAGATATTTCAGGCAGTCATTTAATTCCGTGTCTCATAAAATTTTATTCACAAAATTAATTGGATATGAGCACTGTCACAGAGAGCCAAAGCTCGCGGAAGAACCATTAGCAAAGGGGTAATGCCAAATGACAGTCGAGGCAACTGGAGAATATTGCACATCCTTGCCTCACGGGTGGGCCACGTTAAATAGTCTAACAATTCTGAATTGAGTAAGCACCGTGCTAATGATTCATACCAGTCAGAGGGCTTATGTGTGGAAAACAAAACAATGAGAGCAAACCTCCTAAACTATGGCTCAATCTTCTCAGGTCAAAATAATTCAGGGAATTCATCTCTGTAGAGCTACTTTCAGCTGCCATTTGCACACAAGACCTACAAAACCATTTCACCCTTACAATGGAAACAGGGCCAGCCCCCCCATAGGGTTTTTATGGGGCCCAGAGTAAATCTGAGAGGGAACTATCCTGGCAGGTGGCACAGGATAGAGGAGCATAGCTTTGAGGGAGACGAGGGATACATTTCCTCAGTTGCCCCTTAAATCTCCAGGCAACCTACATCAGAGAACTGTAATTTGATTTTGAATAAGCACATGCAGGGGTAGGTTTTGGGGATGTGGTGAGAAAAGTACAGCTTGCACCCCTGGTTACAAAACCTGTGATGTGAGTTTCTTTCTTTCCATGCCCCCCTTCATTGTTACTTGTTTGTGTGAGAGATTGTGGTGCTGTCTTACCGTATCACATGTACATTAGTAAACATCTATGAGTAGAGAGTTGGTGTGTGTGTGTTGTGTCGTTACAGTCGTGACCGACTTTCCGTGACTCCATGTCCATGGAGTTTTCTTGTCAGGAGTACTGGAGAGTTGGTAGAAGGGGTAAATGTGATACTAATGATTTTAATGGCAACCATAGGTTTCACATTTTAGGCAAGAGGTAATGATGAATGTGAGATTATAATTAAGATAGGTAGAAGTGCAGAAAGAACAATGTAACCTGCATCCCCCCCCACACACAAATACTGCCCTTGCAAAATAAAAGCTAAGATTCTGTGTCCCTGGAGAGAGGGAGAGAAATTGCATACTCATGCAACTTCCAGATTCATTTTAAACTGCATTCAATTACCCTTTTACAGAAGCAACTGAGAAAATCGATAAAGATAGACAAAGTACAGTTGAAATCAACCTAACTTAGTAGCAAAAAAAAATTGCCTTGCCTCATCATATTTTTACATTTAAAGAATTTTATTGGGGTTTTTTTGGGGGGGGGAGGAGGAGGGAGTGTGGGGGAAGAGAGGAGGGGGGATACACTATAAAAATACATTGAATATATGAAGTCAAAAATAACAATTTAGCATATTAACGAATCACCAAATAGTATCACAATACTAATAAGTTTGTTACTTCTTGCCATCTTGCCATATTTTTACAAAGTGCTTATGTATATATTAAAACCTAGTTTGTATTTTATTCAAGAAAGGCAACAGGCATGTTGCAGATTTGCCTGAGAGAGGAAACAAGAAACACAACAATGCAATATGAATAAAATAAATATATACATCTTTCTAGGCAGTTGTGGTAAATAGCTTGCATGTGCTACATTCAAAAATAATAACCAGGAGGATTGATATGCCAAGAAGTCCATTAGAAAAAAGCACAGAGTAGGAAGGTCCCCGTATTACAAGCTGTCAACTTCTTATCAGAAGGCTGAAATGTCTTTTACTTATCTCTTACTCTGAAGTATAAACATATAATTCTGTGGTGGGGGTGGAGGGAGAGAGGGAAATGTTTACTTGTAGACAAGCTCTACGGAGAACACACTGTATTTTCACAGCATTGTCACAAAAACAGATAACCTGAGCTCTTTTTAACAGTGCAGGTTTCCACAAGCACAGCCTTCTGCCCTAGATTTGGACTTCACTCTAATTCAACAACAAACTCTCCCATCCCCCTGACTGGTTCAAAAAACCCCTCAGTGCTCTGTCTGACATACAGCCCAGTGTTTCCAGTGTTTTTTTTTTCAAAAGTCATGACTACATATGTGAAGGCCCTGAAAAAAACAAGAAAAATTCAGAAAAAAGGTTTTTTCCCCATTTTTCCCTGAAGCCTTTTTGTTTGTTTGTTTTTTCTAAAAAAAAAAGAAAAAAGAAAGGAAAAAGAAAGAATGATTATGGAATGTTTTATTTTAACATGATGAATGAAATATTTTAAGGCAGGTTATTCAAATATTTTCCAAATCATTTCTAAGTAATAGGCATTGTTGTTGTTCAGTCGTTCAGTCGTGTCCGACTCCTCATGACCCCATGGACCAGAGTTCGCCAGGACTTCCTATCTTCCACTGCCTCCCGGAGTTTGGTCAAATCCATATTGGTTGCATCAATGACACTATCCAACAATCTCATTTTCTGCCATCTTCTTTTCCTTTTGCCTTCAATCTTTCCCATCATCAGGGACTTTTCCAAGGTCTCCTTTCTCCTCATGAGGTGGCCAAAGTACTGGAGCCTCAGCTTCAAAATCTGTCCTTCCAGTGAACATTCGGGGTTAATTTCTTTCAGGATAGATAGGTTTGATCTCCTTGCAGTCTGGTGACAATGAGCCTTTGTACACGAGCCCTAAACTCCGCAGCAAATGGCTGCCAGCTCCGGAGCTTACAATTGTTTCCCCACCAGCTCCGGAGTTTGCAGGAAATTAAGTGCGACCACGCCCACCTAAGCGCGTCCCAGCGCACTTTTCTTGTACCTGCTCTAGGAGGGTGAAAATCCCCAGGTCCTGATTTAATCTGGTGAGTGCGGGGCTCTCCTCGCTTCTGTTTGGTTTTTTTGCCTCCCGCCCCTTTAAGAGAAGGGGCGGGAGGCAAAAAAAAAAAACCAAACAGAAGAGAAAGAATCAGGACAACGACGGGGCTCTGGGGCTCCAGGCAGCTTCGGAGGTGAGCCTGCATTTTTTCCTCTCTTTTTTCCTCCCTCCCCTCACGCAGACAGGAGCAAGGAAGTGCGGAGGGGTGGGGATGCAGAAAGAGCAACGAACCCCCAAGATCCCTGGTCCGAATTTAAGTGGCCAGCGGATCTTAGGGGTCATGTGAAAAGGCCCAATGATGCCTGTAATAAGACTTCCTGAGGTAGGAACTGGCAAGCCACCCCAGTATCCCTGCCAAGAAAATTCAATGGACAGAAACAAAAGAAATAGGCGTAGTATCAGATTATTCTAATTTCTATGCACTGAGGACAAACTAGTCCCAGGTTACAAACAGAACTCTCCAAAGCAAGAAGAAGATTCATTTCTTCCCTTAGGAGGTCCTGCTATTGTCATGAGAAAAACAAAAAGGGTTCACTTCTCTTTTTTGCATGTGGGTGGGTATGCTTGGTTCTATTCTGTCCTCTTCACTACCACTCCCTTCTATACATTTCCCTCCTCGTCAATTCTTTTTATGAGAATAAACTTTTGCAGTTTTTTTAGTTAACACTGTGGAGAGGAAATATGAATAATTGTTAATTCTGAATATTCAAAGATTGTTTTCTAGAGGTTTTTTGTCTCACATAAACGAGTAAACAGCTCAGGAGATTGTTACTCCATTTGTTGCCATTGCAAATAAATATTATTTAAAAAGTAAATTCTGTTTGTATTAATTGTTTGGATACACTGTATTTTAATATGCTATTTTAATATGCTAGCGTTTTAAATCATGTATATAGAAGCAATGTCCCACATTCATAAAATGAAGGTGGTTTTGTTGCTGTTGTTTTGAGGAATTTAATCCTTCTTAAAGTGTGGTGTCCAGAACTGGACACAGTACACACAGTGTAACTTAGCCACTTCCAAATAGAGGAGAACTAGTACTTCATGTGATTTGGAAATTATTATACTATTAATGCAGCTTAAAATAACATTCTTTTTTTTTATTAATAAATTTTTATTGGATTTTTAAGAGGGGAACAAAGGAAAGGAGTATGGGTAAGAGGAAAAAGAAAAAAAGGAAGAAAGGGGGGATACAGTTTTTAAGATTTACATTGAGTGTATCAAGCAAAATAGAAATAGTAATTAAACATATTGCTAAAATTGCCAAATGTTGTCACAATACTAATAAATTTGTTACTTCTTGCCATCTTTCCCGAAAGATCTCGTCGTAGTCTCCCTTTAAATAACCAGAGAGTTTATCAATTTCGATGCATTCTCTTATCTTTCCATGAAGATCCTTCTCTGTTGGTGTGATTGGTTGTTTCCAAAGTTTCGCGTACAGTATTCTTGCAGCAACAATTACATGATGAAGTACATATCTCTGATCATAAGAAATATTCATATCTACTATATTTAACAGAAATAGTTCTGGTCTAGACTCTATTTTAATTTTCAAAGATCTTTCTAAGAAAAGTTTTACCATGTTCCAATACGCCTTAGCTTCTTTACAAGTCCACCACATATGATAAAAGCTTCCACAGTCATAATTACATTTCCAACATTTAGGTGAACAGTTATACATCTTGGATAAACGATGAGGCACGAAATGCCATCTATAAAACATCTTATAACAATTTTCCTTGAACGAAATAGATTTAAAGATTTTAACTGTGTTCCACAGAGAGTCCCATTTATTTAAATGAATAGTATAGCCTAAGTTTTCTGCCCATCTTATCATACAGTCTTTAACCAGTGTATCAATCATTTTTTCATTTATCAACATGCTATAGAATTTACTAAGAAGCTTGGAGTCACCAGAGGAAAGTATTTTATCAAATGAGGTATCAGTAGTCATAAAACCACCCTCTTTGGAAAGCTCTTTGAGGTGTGAATGTATTTGTTGATATTTCCACCAATCCAGATTATAGCCTTCTGATACTAATTTCCCTAGTGATTTCAATGAGAAGTCATCATTCAGAAGGTGTCTGTAGGTTATAACATTTGAGATTTCACTTGCCTGGGAGCTGTAAATTGCTCCCAGTGGGGATAACCACATAGGTGCTTTGAGGTAAAATTGTTTGTTTAATCATTAGCCATATTTTGAGTAAGGCATTCCTTATCCAGTGCTTTTTAAAGAGGGTAGGTAAATTTCCCCTATGCCACAAATAGTGATGCCAGCCCTTATCAAGACCATAACTCTCAAGCTGCAATATTCTTTTATTTGTCATCAAGATCCAATCCTTAATCCAAGTCAAGGCAGCAGCCTTGTAGTATAGTACCAAATTAGGAAGGGCAAAACCACCAAATTTGATTCTATCCTGCAAATAAATATTTTTAATCCTTGCTTTTTTCTTTTGCCATATAAATATACGTATACTTTTTTTCCAGATCTGAAATGATCTTAAAGTTTGGCAATATAGGCAGAGATTGAAACAAAAAAAGCAGTTTAGGTAAGACATTCATTTTAACTGCAGCGATTCTGCCCATTAGGGATAGCTGAAGTCTTGACCAAGTTTCGAGGTCAGCTTTGATTGTTTTTATAACATTGACATAATTGTCTTTGAGTAAAGAGTTACATCGGTTAGATATAGTAATACCCAAGTATTTTACCCTATTTGAATGTTGAAAACCAGATTGATTTACCAATTTTTGAATCATGGATGGAGTCATATTTTTGGTTAAAATCAATGTTTTTTCTCTATTCACCTTTAATCCAGAGATTTTAGAATATGCCTCCAGGGTCTTTAGAAGTTCTACGGAGGATGTCTGAGGGTTCTCCATGATAACCATCAGGTCATCTGCAAAGGCTTGTACCTTGTAAACTTCTCCCTTGTTTTGTAGGCCTTGAATGTCAGGGTTTCCCCTTATAACATGAAGAAGAACTTCCAGGGTAGTTATAAACAAAAGAGGGGAAAGGGGACATCCTTGCCTAGTACCTTTGTGTATATTAACTTTGTCTGTAAGGTGACCGTTGACTACAATCCTGGTATTTTGAGTAGAATAGATTTGTTCAATAGCTCGCAACATTCTATGGCCACACTGGAGGTAATCTAATTGAGTTTTGAGTAAAGACCAGGATACATTATCGAAGGCTTTCTCAGCGTCGATGAATGCAAAAGCTACTTGCTTCTCGGGGTGAGATTCGTAATATTCCAACACATTAAGAAAAGTTCTAATATTGGATTGGAGATTCCTTTTCGGAAGGAAGCCAGTCTGGTCGCGTGATATCAGAGAAGGTAAAATCATCCGCCATCTATTAGCCAGAATGGTTGCAAAAATTTTGTAATCCACATTTAGGAGGGCAATTGGCCTGTAATTCTGTATCAAATCTTTGGATTTCCCTTCTTTGGGAATCAGTGTCGTATGTGATGATTTCCAGGAATCTGGTATATCTTCGCCTTCAAATATAGATGTAAAGAGATTTTTCATATTTCCAGAGATTGTCTCCGAAGACAGGAGACAGCCTAAAATAACATTCAGGGGTTTTTGTTTTTTTTGCACTCACATCACATTGGCTCATATTCAGTGTGTGATGCAAAACCATTCCAAGATCCTTCTCACATGGAGAAATACTGAGCCAAATATCACCCCTCTTGTAACTGTGCATTTGCTTATGTTCCTTTGGGGTAGAACTTTGCCCATATCTCTGCTTAATTTCATGGTGGCTGGGTTTTGACTGGCAGTTGTAAGCTGGGCAATGTGCTGGGAGACGAAAACAGTTGTCTGTGAAAACAGCTGGGCTAGGGAATAGAATACGTGTGAATGAAACTGTGGTGCTGATGGGCGGGCAGGCTGCCTGGCTTATACCACAGGTTCCCAAGTATTTTTGAGTGATAACCTACAGAAGCTGGAGAAACCTGTCTCTGGAAAGGAAATGGAGGGAAGGATTCAAAGTTGGAAAAGGTGAGAAGATAAAAATGAAACTCTATGGGATGGAGTTAGAACGGAGAAGAAACCAGGAGCGGAGGATGAAAAGGTGGAGAGATCCTCTTACTGGAGAAGGGGGGCTGAAGTATCCTCTTTCAGGGAGCTGCTACTGAGGAGAATATAACTAGATATGCATGGGAGGTGAGCTGGAGTGACTGTAATCACTGAAATAATATACAAATAATACACCCAGCGTGTTGTTAGTCTGTGGAACTCCCTGCCACAGGATGTGGTGATGGCATCTGGACTGGATGCTTTCAAAAGGGGATGGGACAGACTCCTGGAGGAAAAGTCCATCACAGGTTACAAACCATGATGGAGATGTGTAATCTCCAGGCTTAAAACCAGGGTACTTCAAGAGCCAGATGCAAGGGAGTGGTATCAGGAGACAGATATCTAGTCTCTTGCGCTCCCGGACACATTTGGTGGGGCCACTGTGAGATACAGGAAGCTGGACTAGATGGGCCTTTGGCTTAATCCAACATGGCTCTTCTTATGTTCTTATGTTCTTATGTAAAGTTGTGTGCAGCCCAGAATAAGAGGAGAAAAGGGTGGGGTGGGGAGATGTAATGCTCAAGTTGGGTAAGGGAGTGGGAGGAAGACAGGGAAAAGAGAAGTCAAACATCAAGGGAGAATCTGCAGGTAGATTTCTGGTAGTGTGTAAGGGAAGAGGGAAAACAGAGGTTGCCAGGTAAAGAAAGGTGTATGCTGCTTGGATATCCATTAGCTCCCTACTCACCCACATCACTACCCAACAGCAACTAGGTGTGGTATCAATAACAGAGAAGGTGGGAGAACAGAGTCGCACCTGCCACTGTCGCCCAAACTGTGCACCACCTGGATATTGATGGCCAGTAGCCATGTGGATGGCCACAACAGAGATGGCAAGACTATGGACATGCTAATTGTCAACCTGCACCCTGAAGACATGGTTTGTCTGGCAAAAAGATATTAGAACTGAAATTTCAACCTTGTATCTGCAGTAAAACATTAGGAGGAAGAAGAAGATGGTGTGCTCTCCAGCTCTGGAGGCACTCAAAAGAAATCTGGATAGTCATTTGCCAGATATACTTTAACTTGGAATCTTTATATGTTCCTTTCAGCCCCATATTATTTCATGATTCCAGACATACTAAAGCATACCTATATACAAAGTAGAATCTCCATGTTTGTGCTTACTTCACATTGTATAGCTACCCTCTGAAAAGCAAAGCAGACTGTACAAAGAGGCCGATACCATTTTTAAACAGAAACCAACAGAAAGGGAGTATTTTAAAGGAAATTCTGAAAAAGTAAATATTAATAAAGCAGACCTACCCTTCCATCTCAGACAGTGGCTCAGGAGACATTGAGATAGTATTCAGGACTAGAGATGGGCATGAAAAGGGGAAACTAGTGTTTCATTTAGTTTCTGTAGTAGTTTTATTTCATTTATAATGAATTTTAAGTAGTTTAGTTACAAAATGAAATGAAACTCTATGCTCCTCTGGGTCCTAAAGGACCAAAGTGGCAGGGGTGCCTTCCTCAAGCGATTCTAGGTAACCCCCTGAAATTTGGAAATGTTTGGGGGTCAGGGAACTGAGTTATGAAGCTCCATGGAGGTGGGGGCTAGGAAAAAATATTTCTATCGGAACTGGAAGCCAAGCCGCGTGCCTCACCCAAGGCTTAGCTTCTGAAGTTCCAATTCCAATTAGAAAGATTTTTTTTCCTAAGGGACCCCTTTTGGAGCATCATAACTCAGCTCCCTGACCCCGAAATATTTTCAAATTTCAGGGGGCTTTCAGGGAAGAGCTTGAGCTCCCCTGCCATTGATTCCTCTAAGACGAATCATTTCATTCTAGAGGGAAAATGGTGTTTTGTGATGAAATGAAACAAAATGCATCCTACTGTTTTGTTAGGTAACAAATTGATTTGTTACCTAATGAAACAATGAAAAAGTGTTTCATTTTTCATTTCATGCCCACCTCTACTCAGAGCTTTTCCATTGTGGAAAGAAGCTATATTTAATGCACATAAATGTGTAGCACAAAAAGATGATCACCCCACTTTCTATTGATAGACAGAGCTGTTCAGCAGTGGAATATGCTGCCAGGGAGGGTGGTGGAGTCTCCCTCTTTGGAGGTTTTTAAGCAGAGGCTGGATGACCATCTGTCGGAAATACTGTGATGGGGGTTCCTGCATGGCAGGGGGTTTTACTGGATGGCCCTTGAGGTCTCTTCCAACTCTATGATTCTATGATCTATGATCTAAAGGTGAATTGGTATGCTTTCCTGTTTAGCTTCCAAAAGGATGAAACTCTCCCCTGCTTATGAGATGCAGCAGCCTTTTGTTGGTCATTGTTTGGATTCTAAAATGAATTGTTCTAAACTGGCAAGGTAGTGCTAGGGTTTTATAAAATTGTACAACGGGTTGGAATCTGCTTAAGTTATTGGACTGGGTGAATAAAAAGAAGTCATCAAAATAATGGGACATTAGCAATTCTTAGTTGAGTCAGGGGAGGGACGTTGACATTAGAATGTCAGTTCTAATCAATGTTAAATTCTCAAGCTCGCAGTAGAATTCATGTTCTGTTAGCCAAAGTTGCTGAATGGCCAGGCATCTAAATGTCAGCATCTTTAAACACATTTATGAATGGTCATGGGTCTATTGTAGTCTGTTCTTAATTTGAATAGCAAAGAAAAACCTTTTCTGGTAAATGAAAAACAGATGTGTGCTGAATGCTAGGAAAAGAGTAGATCCTGCCAAAAGGACTTATTTTATAAACTTTTCAATCTTTTTGGTAAGAGTTTTCATTTTAATAGAAAATGCAGATTGAAAGTGCTGTATTAAGAAAGCACAGGATATATCAGTATGAATTTAGTCCAAATACCTGATGCCTTTTGCAGTATAAATTAATATTCATTGTGGACTAGGATAAGGCTGGAAATAGCTGATGTCCCCAACTGAGTGGTTAATTAAGAGGTTGACTTCACAGTCCATTTATCCCACTGTTGGTAACACAGCAGGGATGAGCTCTTAAGGATGGCAATCAGACAGTACCTTTGCTAGAGCACACCATTCCAGACGCCCCACAGCATTTCCCCAGTCAAGGGGCCTTTACTTTTCTAGTGCAGGTAGGATCTCTCTGCATTGCATTGGTTCCAAAGCAAGCCTTCCATTTCTCTTGCCCTCTGAGCAAAGGGTGATGATTAATTTGCTAGGATCCTGAAGTGGCTCACTTATTAAGCTACTTCTCAATATTGGCAGGAGTCATTTCAGTGGGGATGATCAGGCTTGGTTAGATCTTCCAGTTAAACCAGACCATTCTCAACAGCCCACAATCCCTCTCTCCCTCCTGCTAATGCAGCCCTACCCTAAATCTAAATATATGACATAAAAACATAAGAAGAGCCATGCTAGATCAGGCCAAAGGCCCATCTAGTCCAGCTTCTAGAGATGGGCACGAAACGCCAAAATGGCATTTATGGTTGTTATTCGGGCCCTGGGGTCTGCTTTGTTCTGTTTCTGTTTTTTGGGCCCCCAGGGCCCACTTTGTTTCTGTTTCTTCGTTTTTCGGGTGCGGCAAGCTGTGGCCGCAGGGAGCCTTTCCAGGGCCGGGCGCCTCCGGAGCCAGCGGCATGCAGGCCGGGAGAGTGTTCCCGTGGCTGTGGGGAGCCGTCCTGGGGCCGGGGCAAGCCTCCTGGGAGAGCTGTCCCACAGCCACGGGAGCCCTCCCAGGGCCGGGCGCCACCGGAGCCAGTGGCAAGCCTGCAGCAGGAGAGCAATCCCGTGGCCACGGGGAGTCCTCCCGGAGCCGGGCGCTGCTCTGGTCACCACCCCCAACAGGCCGCCACCCCCGGAGCACCACCGAGCGCCGCCCTCCCTTGGGCCCCGTCCCCAAGGACCGGTCCGCTGCGCTGTCCTCCATCCCCATCGGGTCGCTAGTACTGCCGCCCTAACTGGGGCCCTTCTCCCTGGGAACCACTCCGCCCCAGGAGCCGCCATCCCAGCAGACCGCTGCCATGCACCTCCCTGGGCCTAGACCTGGGAAACCTGTGGGGGTGCCACTGCACTCCCTCCATGCTCCAGTGACACCCTCCACTCCAGCTTCCAAGCCGGCTGCACCGTTACCGCTTTGCCACGTGGCCGAGATCCCGGAGCCCAGCCCATAAGGGCTCAGATCCCGCATCTTCTTGTGAGCTCGGCAAAGTCTCGCGTCGTCGGCTCTGGCGGGGAGGGGGCAACAATGCTCCGCCAGCCCCAGCCCCCGCTCGCTGCCCTCCGCTGCTCCATTATTCATCCCGTGAGCAGTGCGACGGCAATAAAGGAAACGGACAGAACCGAAGAAAATTTTCTTGGTTCTGTTCGGTTCGAGCCTGCCCCGTCACAATGGTCATTATTCATACCGTTACATAATGGAATGGAGAACGGTAATGAAAAATGGTTGTTTTGTGCCAATCTCTACCTGCTTCCTGATTCTCACAGTGGCCCCCACCAAATGTGTCCGGGAATGCACGAGACTAGATCTCTGTCTCTTGATACCACTCTC